>CM039672.1:416080240-417369586 GCA_022496015.1 Hordeum marinum
CACCCTCATAGGTCGTCGCCACCGCCTTCCATCAATCCATCTTCAGAACAGTTACTGACGCATCGACCTTGCAAGGCCTGCCATCGACGCCCCCACGGCACCAGACAACGCCTCCTCCCTACGCGCGCTCATCATCATGCATCCGTCGCCGAGACTTTGCTGCGCCTCGCCGCCGAGATCGATGTGTCACGGGGAACGCCGCTCCACCGTAGATGTCGACCACTGATCCCTCGAGCCCGTGTGTACCTCCATGAATGACGCCCCCAAGTAGGAAACGACATCAAAGCGTCGCCGTCATCCGATCTATTGATCTAGGGTTTCCCCTGAAGGTAGCAAAGAGTGGCCTTGAACTTCTCCTCGGCGATGCCTTCAGGAAGGGAACGACGTAGACAGCGCCGCCATCGTCGGCCTTGGCAGTAGCCGAAGGCAAGCTTTCACCCAGATCTGTTCGAAGAGCCCATCTCTCCTGCACGGGCCACCTCATCCTGCAACATCCCCAGGAGCGGGATCCCAAGATCCGCCGCCACCAGCGACGCCACAAGGACCCACCACCTGGCCGTCATCCCTGACGAAGGGGATGGCGCTCCCACCTTGTTCAGACCCAACAGCACGCCAATGCCTCCTGCTGCCCCCATGAAGGAGGACAGTCCACGCGCGCGCCGCCGCCGGACGATGCCCGAGCCCGACCACCGAACCGATCTGGGATGGGGAACCTCAGATCCGTTGCCGTCAGCCCCCGCAGCGCCGCCGGGATCCCATCGGGCCGCCGCCCGAGCACGCCAGCTCCGCCTCCATGCCGTATGCCCAGAAACGCCGTCGCATCTCAGATAGAGGGTCCCCTCCTGAGGAAGGGAGGAAGACCCGTCGTCCGTCGTCCGCCAGGCGAGCTTCACTCGCCGGCCTCCTTCGACGGCGGCGAGGAAGGAGGGGAGGAGGGAGGCCGAGGACGACGGCGGCTAGGGCGCCCGAGTCGCCTCCCTAGAGGCGACGCGAGCGAAGGGTTGTTTTCCGTTCCGTCTGACCTACGGGCCACCTGAGGTGAGCCTCATGGATCTTTCTTGTCCATGCCTATGCACTTATGGGTTATGCTTGCGATTTGCGAAGGCGGTCCATGCCATGAATGGCATCATACGCGCCCAGAGTGATCATCTTGAAATCAGTGCGGAACTCTTGTCCTTGAGTAAACTAGGCACATCTTGGAATGTACTGTTGGCATTGAAGCACAACCCCATCTGCAATTTTGACGCGGCAAGGAGTGACCATGTTCGTCTTGCCCTGTAACGTGTCAGCAATGGGGCTATCGACAAGCGAAGAGGAGCTACCTGAATTCACTAGCAGGAGCATCTCTTTGCCTTGAACCCAAGCTTGAAGCTGCATGACCCCGGGATCAAGAGAGCCATCAAATGCTTGACGTAAAGTGTACATAGATTCTCATTACTGTGAACTACTTATTCTGTCTGAAACTCGGTAGTTTTTTCGTCGGGGAACATGTCCAACAATTCCTCTAGAATGTGCATGTGTGATCCTTACCCCATCATTCACCACATTTGAAGCAGAGTTCAACATGGAACTGTCAGTGTTGGCTCTTCCTGTATCGGTGCATCTGCGATCTTCAGCCGTTGTCGTCACCGCTACAGGCTTACTGAAGAAAATTGGTGTTGGACTTGCACTGCTTGGTGTAAATGAGCGTTGCGATGGAGCATATGATGTGGTTCTCCCCTTGCTGTGCTGAAGCAAAGCCTCACCATCGGCTACTTCCTCCTGAAGTAAAGCCAGCGAGCATGCAGTGTCTAGATAACGGAGGTCTCTGAATGAGAACCACGGCCCGCAGATCCGGTCGAAAACCCTTAGCAAAACATGTAAGGAAGAAAAATGGGTGAGTTAGCTCCGAATAAGAGATCAAATGATGCATTGAGGTTTGAAAGAGCTCGATGTAATCTGCGACAGACTTTAGTTGCTTAATTGCGTAAAACTGACGAATCAACATCTGTTGTTTTTCACGGCCGAAGCGCATGCACAAAACATTGTTGTGAAGGATTCCTAGCCCATGCCTGCCAATTTCCGCTGAACCGACTAGAACCAAACGACCGCGTTGCCGGAGAAATTGAGGGTGTCTATTGGAATTTGGAACCCAATATGCATGATTCGTGCACTGCAAACATCTGGAAATACTGCTCTGCTAGCATGCACTACAATTGGGGGTTGTCGCCGACGAAAACCGGGAACGCCATAGTAGGGGGCTGCTGCCCCATGGCCGTGAGTAGACGTGCAGAGAGTGCAGGAAGAGGGAGAGCGACCGTATCCGTGACCCGGGGGGGGGGGGGGGAGATTCGTCGCGCCGTGGCCAGATTACCCGTGAAAGTCGACGGGCGCCATGAAGAGGGGAGGCGGCACCGGCGATCCACCAGAGGAGGTCGCGGCCGCAGGGGACGTTGCCTGCAGCGCGACAACTGAGAGCTCGAGCTTGGCAAAGCAGACCTCGAGCTCCGGTCTCTAGGCGGCGAGCGCATTGATCCGCTCGGTTTTGCACCTGGAGTGCCTTGAGGATGGAATTAGAATTGGCGTCAGCAGCGCATTCGTTGCCATTGGGGTCCAACCGATCGAGGTAGGCATGCAGCTCGGGATCCATGCCTGCAATGAGTGCTACCCGAGCTTGATGTTGACAGCGTGTCTCCAGGAGCGCGGGCGGGGGTTGTCTCTCTCGTGCAAGAGATCGGCAACGTCCAGTCTGCTGGATGGCCAATTGGCCATGCGTCGCCGTCGTTGTGCTCGTCCCGCCGCCCCCCTAGCTGCCCGCCACCGGCGTGCTCGCCGCGCGTTGCCAGTTGCCACTGCTATGCTCGCCCACGCGCCACTGGCTCTACCCTCTAGTCGAGCCCCGCCCGATGTCGCCGCATGGGACGGTGCTGCTCGCTCCGCCTCCACATACGTGGACGTCGCCTCCTACCTCTGTCAGCGCCTCCCCAGCCGAAGCGGATTTTTAGAGCATCTGCGCCGGGGCCGCGCTATCCCAGAGGTCGAACCGGCGCACTGTGTGTCGAGATGCCCGTCGCGGAAGCTGTGTTTAGAGTACCTGTTACCGTGTCAGTTTGCTGTTACGGGCTGAGATTCGTAGGGAATGGCTCGGCAGCAGGAACTGTGGATAGTTTTGTCCTCCATCTCCCCCATCGCGTACAGATGCGCGCCCGTGACTCGGGCCCAACTATTTACACTCGCGACGAAACTCGTGCCGGTGCCGCCGGCCCGGACCTGCGACTGGTACCGCGCCTCCTCTTGTACCAGCAACTCCCGCCTCCCGCTCAGATTTGGGTTCTCTCCATGTTTGATATCACATGAATCCTCCTCCCCCGCCGTCTAGCATGCTCCTGAGGATAGCTACTACAAGTGGGGACGCAGATGGACTATAGTCACGGGCCGCCTACGGGATTGTCCCGTAGCACTTGTCCTTATCAGTTTGTACAGTACCCCAGGCCAATTACGCCGCCCTACCACTAATAACCGTGGTTCTTACGGAAACGGCTGGCACAGATCCCAATCTATATGAACGTACAGGATAACCGGGCCGGGGTGCAGCTGCTCTATTGAATGTTTTCGGGCCTCATGCTGCTTTGTCCTCGAGCTCGTGCGCACCCAATTAGCATCTATAATCAGACTCTCCACATTCTCATCAAACGTCCATAAACGCACCATTAGTGATCGAACAAGAGAGATAAGGACAAACCGATCCAACCGAGTCTCTTCTCTCTTATATCATCCTTATACGTCCGGATCCGGGCCATATGCGAACCTTCATATCATACCTGGCCAAACCTTTGGTCGGGCCTAAGAAAAACCGGTGTTAGAAACCCAGGCCCGAGCCCGGCCCGACCCAGCCGTCGGGCCTGATATTTGGGCCTAGACCCGACTCGAGCCCGAAGAAAGCCCGGCCCGGCCTGGCCACTGGGCTCAAAATCTAGGCCCGAGCCCGAGCCGGGTCGAGGGTTTTCGGGCCGGGCTGCCCATGGCCAGGTCTGCCTCATATCCAAGCCTGGCCCGGCCCGGCCACTGGGCTCAAAATCTAGGCCCGAGCCCGGGCCGGGTCGGGGTTTTTTGGGCCGGGTTGCCCATTGACAGGTCTGCCTCATATCCATTCAAAATATAGAGAGGATATGAGGGTTCGCGCACGCGTCCGATCAGTCTGTCACATAGGACGCGGCAATGACCACATTTTTTCTTTATTTATTCATTATGTGCAAGTGACCGGACATAAGAGCGTCTACAGCCGAAACTTGCAAATTTGTCCCCTCAAACGCCCGCGGACGCTCTCGGGCGCTCCCGCGGACATTCACCGAACACTCTCTAAATCCGTGCCTTCACATCCGCGTATCTTGTATCGCACACCCTATATTCATACATATGCATGTAACGTAATACGTAGATCAACAAATGATAAAAAACGATACTAAACAGCACAAAAAAATCACCAAACTAACGTAGTTCAAAGATTCGACACATTCTAATAACTACATACTAATAATAGATGACGACGAATCCTTGCAAGCGTCGGAAGATGCGGTCTTGCTTGTGCTTCAGCTTGGCCACCCTCGCCGCTGCCAACGCCGCCTTCCGCTCGGATAAATCAATGTTGAGCCGGAGGTCTTGCCGTTGATCCTACGGAGCCGTCGGGCGTCGTCTCCGTCGTGGTTTGTGACCGACCGTACACTCACTGGAGGAGACGGTCGTCCTCGTTGGGCACCAGCATCACGCGGCGGCGGGAGGAGGATTGTCCAGTCACAGCGGACCCGTCCGCCCTCTCCCTTGCCCTCTACCTCTCGCGGCGGGCAGCGCGTGCCTCCGACTCCGGAGTCCGCATCCGCGGCGCCGGCAGAGCGGGCACTAGAGACCACCGCTGTCCGCGCGGAGTAGCGGACCGAGGTGGAGGAGGTCGGCAAGCGGATGAAGCAGACTGCACATACCTCGTAGATCCGTGCACGAGGCGGGAAGGGCCGACGCCGAAGCTGTGGTGATGGGCAACAGGCGGCGTCACATCGGACCAGGAGTTCACGCCCGTATTGACCTGCGAGCGCTCGAGTGCGATGCAGAGCGCCAGCTCCTCCTCGTCAACCTCGTTGTCGTCGGAGTTGCTACCGGTGCTGGACATGGTCACCGGTGCGCTACAGATTCGCTGGATTAGGGAAAGTGGAGCGTCGGGGAAGCGGGGCGAAGCGGAGTGAACTGACCTAGGGTTTTTGCCGGACGGGGTTTTTTGTGGGGTCGGGGTGGGCCAAAGATGGGTCGATTTGACATGACGGCCGGGACGCCTCATATTTGGGCTGGATATGAAGGATGCCGGTCAGTCCGGACGTTTGTCCGCGGTTTGAGAGATCAGACTAGGTCACAAATTTGTGATCGAACACTGACTGGACGGCTTGTCCGGACGTTTGAGGGGGTAGCACTACAACAAAAACACCACGTATGGTTGCTTTTTCTAGGTCGCTTTTTTTTTCATCTCTATACCATTGAACACTAGCGATTTAAAGACGCTTCTTAAGACGTTTACACAGCGCCACAATCTCTTTACTGAAATTAGCCTTCAAAAAATAAATGTTTAATTTCAGTTAACTTAGAGACAATTTGTGAGACGTTTTAATATGTGACTATTCTTAGAGACGAGTTATGAGACGTTTTAATGTGCGACTCTGTTCTTATAGACGATATTTGAGACGTTTTAATGTGCGACTCTGTTCTTAGGGATGGCTGAAGAAAACTTAGAATACTCATATTTTCCTTAACTCAGATAGATATTAAAATTACCTGTACTAAACTTTGAACAATACTTTGTTATTTGGTTGTCACCTTAATCATCCCTTCTATAATATTCATTTGTGTGTACTGCGAATTGCTTTATGTACAATTTTCACACAACGCCATTCAAAGCATCCAACGAATGGGATGGACGGCTGCTATGCCAAGTTGTATTCAATTCGTAAATGAAAGTTCGTCGTATAGCAGGGCTGATGTATATCATTTTACCTCTTTGTCACATGCAACTCCCTAAAAAGAAGAAATAAACGAGCAGCTAGTGTCGCCGCCCCACACGCCTCGGCACCAGCCACCGGCTTCCCTCCTCTGTTTGGCCCCGTCAGAGCTCTCAAGCCATCGTCACCCGCCCCCTCCCATCGATCTGCAAGAGATCAATTTTTTTCTAAAATGGTCATGAGTACTATATTGTTTTCTTAAAAAAAATCATTCACAATTTCAATAAATGTTTGAAATTTCCAAATTTTGTTCAGAATTAAAGAAATCTTCACAAAATTTGAAAATAAAACATGTTGTCGACAAATGTTACTTTTACAAAAAAGTACTCACCATATTCAAAAAATGATCAAAAGATTTAAAAATGTTGTCTACTTGCCACAGCTTGTTCTCATTATTTTACGCTTTGAATCCGTCACTATTCACTAACCAGCATCAACTCAAGTGACTAGAAACTCTCAACCAATTGCATGTTGCATGTTCTATACCGTTCAAGGGTTCGGCCTCAACGGCGGCCCAGTCGTGTGCCTCTGTGTGAATCTCGTCCAATTTAACACAATCATTGTCAAATACGAGGTTCCCTAGAGCTATATGTGGCCCGCGGAGTTCTGTCTCTCTTTCGGCTTGTGCCCTACTGGATCGGCCCTTGTACGGTAGCATGGTTTTTTCTATTTATCTGTTTTTGCAGGGTTTTCTTTAGTTTTCCTCCCTTTTTCCTGTTTCTATCTTCATTCTTTTTTCTTTGGTTTCTTCGGTTTCCTTGGTTTTCTAGGTATATTTTTTTCCAGGTTTCTTTTTTACTTCCCGGTTTTCTATTATTTACCTTGTTTCTTTCATTGATTTTCTATGATACAATTTGTTTATTTCATTGTTTTTCCTTTTTTTATTACATGGGTACTTTTCTTTCGTACTTATTGCTCATTTTTCTTATACAACATGAACATTTTTATCCATTCTTTAAATACATCACAAACAGTTTTTAAATATATGTAGTAATTTTAAATCATTTTCGTCCATATTGAACATTTTTTATATAGCAAAGAAACATTTTTAATACATGTTACAAATTTTTAAATATATTTTTCTAACTTTTTCATACATTTTTTATACAAATGAAACATTTATATGCACTTTTAGCATTCTCAAATATATGATTTCCATTTTTAAGTACATGATTTCTATTTACATGGGTACTTTTATTTCATACATATTTTACATTTCTTGTATACATCAGTAACATTTATTTTGTATATGTCAGGAGAAAATTTTTATACACTTTAATATTTTTAAATATATTATTACCATTTTTGAAATATATGTTTCGATGTCTAGCTTTTTCGTACATCTTGTACATTTTTGTACACACGAGAAATCCTGTGTTATACATGTATAAACTGTTACAATTTACTGTCAATACATAATTAATAATTTTAAGAAAGTAAAAACTAAAACTGTATCAGGAAAACCAGAAGAAAAAACCAGTCAAGAAACGAAAAAGACATGAAAAACTTGTCTAAAAATAAGTACAAAACAGTGCGTGAGTGTGTTAGACGCGCCAGGCACATGTGTACGAGCTGGTCTTGGTCCATCCAACGGGGTGTTGCAAGTGACACACAGGAGCAACCAGAGAGCTCACACTGTTGCGCTCAAAAAAATCCTATTTGACGCTCAGTAGCATCACAAGACGTGCCTTCGCTGAATATCGGCTCCCGACTCCTACCTTTGGCCCGGCCCTACCTTTGGCCCGGCCCATGGACGCTCTGTTTTTTCCTGTGTTTTTTTCCGTTTCGCTTTTCTGTTTCTGTTTCGATTTCTTCTCTTCTTTTCCATTTTTTCTTTTTCTTTCGTTTTTCGTGTATTATACAAAGTTTTATGGGTTCAAGAAAATGTTCTCCATATAACTAGAAATTTTTCAACTTATCTAAAAAATGTTCAGCGTATATACAAAAATGTTCATCATATATTTAAGAAAATGTTCACCCTATGTTAAGAAAAGTCTCAACATATTTTAAAAAATGTTCATTGTGTATCTTACATTGTTAAATATATATTCACAGAATGTTCAATGTGTATTTAAATCTTGTTCATTGTATATCATAAAAATGTTCAATTTTTTATTTAAATATTTGTTCAACGTATATAAAAAAAAGTTCAGTGTGTATGTACAAATTGTTTAGCGTATATCACAAAATGTTCAATGTATATTTTAAAAAAATTCATCATTTGAAATTTCAAATATTTAGTTCAAATTTCTAAAAATTGTTCGTCACTCTAAATTTGTTCACAATTTTCAATCATTATTCAATTTTGTTAAGGAAATGTGTGTATATTGTTTTCAAAGAAATATTGCAAAGTTCGAATAAAGAAACGAATCTGCCGTTGTACGTAGTATTTTAGCTGATCGGGCGATGTAAATTGATTCTTAAAGTCGGGCCCTGCAACTCTACTGATTTGGAAGATGTGTCCGCTAGCAGGAGGTAGCGAGTTCGATCTCTCGCCCACGTAACAACTGGTAGATTTTTTTTGCGCGCCCAGATTTCGCGAGCTCCAAATGGGTCGGCTCGTTCGTGGTTCTCTTCAACGAAAGGTGAATAGGTTGACTCTCGCGGGCCATACAGGAGGTCTCGCCACGCTCCCCCAGCCAAAGATTTGACGCCGCCACAACTCGCCCTCAGCCAGAACTCCAGCGTCGTCCGACTCTGATACGCCGTCTACCCTCTGGGCAGAGCTCCCCCACTACCCAAAGCCACTCCTCCCAGACAAGTTCCCCTCCGCCATATGCCGATCGTCTTCATACGGCGGAAGCTCCTCTGCCACCTGATGCCGGTCTGCCCCAGGCCAAGCTCCTTGGTCCCGTGATGCCGATGCCCCCCCCCCCCCCCCCCCCGCCCGACATTGCTGCCCACAATTCCAGGCTCCGCCACCCACATAATACTCTACCCGGATGACTCCTCTCTCCCTTTGTTGCCGACCTCGGCAACGAGCTCGCCGACACACCTCTGCTGCTAGGAGCTTGTCCGCAGGTTGTTCTTTTCATTTTTCTATCTCCAAAGCATATGAAATATAGCTCAATTGTGATATATTACCTATTTCCCGTTTTGTCTTTTCAGTAATGCATCGTATTGTCGAGATTTGACAATTGTTGATAAAAACCAGTGAATCGTTTTTCGTGACTGGATGAAAATTGTTGTTAAAAACAGTGGGTATTGTTGATTGGCTTGCAATTGTTGATGACATGATATATTTGAATTTGATCTGGTTAGGGGAGCTGCATATGCCATGCTACACAAGAGTAATTTTCTTGTTTTAGCAAAAGTAATCAGTGGATATTACTTAGATTTTTTAGTAACTGGTTATACCAGCTAGCCTTCTATTGTTTGCCACTTGAATGAAGAAAAATTCAAGCATTGAGAATATATATCCATTATATTACCCAAATGAGCTAAGGATAATATTCGAAAACCTCGGGAGAAAAAAGGCATTTACTTAGTATATAAATGGTGGAAGACATCACAGATGCACTCAGGAGTGGTGGCGGCGAAACCGCGTGGGAATCGACCTAGGCTGATACCATGTAAAACTTAGGATCTCCCTCCGGCCCATAAAATAAGGAGAAACACTTGTATCTGGAGCGTCGGTCGAGTTTTGAACCGGCTGCGTCCACACGTGCTATCAGCCCTGCAAGCAGCTCTCGTCTGACCACCATCTTCAGCCTCCACCACGTAAAGCAGGTGATCCTTGATTCCCATAGCCCCTACAGTTTTATCACCAAATCAACCAAACTGACCTCCTTCATTTATGCATCTCAAGTCTCGATCCTCTTCTCCTTTGTCTCCTTAATGCCTTCCTGTAGGCAAAGCACTCCAAGTGTTTGATGAATTGTTTGCTTGCCAAGAGTTCAATTCTGACATATTTTCTTGAAAATGTGTGAGCAACTGTTTGGTCCAATCTAATTTTACAACTGGTGTTACATAGACAGGTCATATAACCTCAAATTCCATTTACGCTGGGGCTTAAAGCATTATAGTGTTTGGTTGTACAGGCTGCAACGTACCCTGTTATTTGGGCGTACACTATTACTCTGTTACAATTCCCAACTAAAACAAAGGAAGATTTGTTAATGTATATTTCCGTCTGCTGCATCTGCTAAATAAAAGAAGCCATCCCTCTGAAGTTTTGCATTGAACGTTCTGTGCTGCAAGATGTGTCAATTCGTTGTTCTGTATCATGTTAAATTCAGTCTTGACGCTCATGAAACAATCAATCAAGCTGCTTGTAGTAGCTAGCTAGCTTTGTACGTACAGAGTGCGCCTATATTCTTCAAGTTAATCGATCTAATGCTCTAGAACAAATATAGATAATAATTGAAGTCTATATCCTTCCAATTAATCGATCTAATGCTCTAGAACAAACATAGATAACAATTGAAGTCTATATCCTTCCAGTTAATCGTTCTAATGCTCTAGAACAAACATACATAATTGAATTGGCAGGGAAATCATTCATTGATGGGATGGACCAAAATGCTTAGTATACGTAGTAGTAAAACATTGCAGTTTTGTAAGGGGGGGTTCATGACCCTGTTTGGCCTCCAAGAGGCTTCCCCACTGCACGCGGGCATGGTCCTGATTTCGGGGAAATATAGCGCCCGAAACCAAACGTCCGCCTCCGGCTTGTATAGGTCATTTTTGCCTGAAGATGACCTTATTCATGGCTGGAATCCATCTGTACCATTCCCTAGAAGTAGATTCTCTTTAAAAATATGTACCAACATGTTTCTATCTAATTTGCACCATTTTCTACTAGTAGATTCTTTGTATCATCAATATGTACCAATATGTTTCTACGCATGGCCTTAAGATATGACTTTAACATTGCGTCGAAAAGATATTATGTCCAGGATACCTCGACGGCTTCGAAGCCTAAACATCCTAGAGCAAGCTGCTGAAAGTGTACAACCAGATGAAGAAATTGATGATCTATTACCAAAAAAGCCTCCTAAATCTAATAGCCAATTAAAATAATTTGTAAGCTCAAACCATTTTTTCAAAGACATATCTACTGTGATGTATATGGTCCAGTTATATGCCAGTGCGATACTCTTGCATGCAGGGCCAAATGAAGATGTGCGTCAGATTATAGGGGAATTCTGAGGTAAAAATTTGTCGGAATTATGCGGGGGAAGATAATTCTGGAGACTAATGGAAGTGGTATTACAAATGGAAGATCGGCTGCCATTCTCTGTTAGAATCTTACTTGGCTTGCAGAGAAATCAACATTGGCATCGCCGATGTATTGAAGTGAAATAAAAGTTTCTCAGGACCTGACTTTTGTTCAATTTAAACTGCAGGCACTAGGAGACAATGTAGAAAAATCACAGATGAGTTTGCTATGATGCGTTCATTCCTGAAGGGAAAATTCCCCGGAGACGATTGGAGAAATGGATTTCTAACCGCGGGAAGTGATGAAGTTGGTATATAAACAATATTTCTTTTTGCAAACATAAAAGTATGAGTATTAATATACTATTAGCATGTTCTTATTTCAGGTTGATCTCAACGAAAGAGTTGTTGGCAATGACCTCCCAAATGAATCACATAACATAGTTAAAAAATCACCTAGTAATATGCATGCTCCATTAAGTGCTATGAAGGTGATGTAATAGTTTCTTCACTAATGAATATTCTAGTTTATTCTCATTAAGTGCTATGCAGGTGATGTGATAGTGCCTATGTTTTGTATAAGTTTACTTACAATTGAACTTAACCTCAATTGTAGAAAGCACTCATTGAGAAGTCCGACAAGGCCAATCAAGGAAGTGCAGAATGAACTTCACTGGAGAAGCAGATCACTACCTCGGAATTGCATCCTAGCTTTTCTGCGAGAACCAAAGATGATCGCAATGGTTTATCTTTACCACACATGGTTTCTAAGGTGCGTGTGCGCCTAATTTTTTTGCTTCATTATCAAACATACACTATGTTTTAGGTATGTATATGTAGTACTAAATTGAACCTCAATTGTAGAAAGCACACATTTACAAGCCTGATAGGGCCAATCAAGGTTGTGCAGAATCAACCAAAGAGCGTCACACCAATTTTTCTTTACCACATGAACACATGTTTGCTAAGGTGTGTCTGTTGTGCATTTATTTCTACTTGATTGTCACACAATGTCTACGTTTTGTATATATGTACTTACAACCAAACTGAACCTCAACTGTAGAAAGCATACATTGTAAAAACTGATGAGGTTAACCAAGGCTCTGCAGAATCAACTTTACCAGACAAGCAGTTCACTAAATAGGAACTGCATCGTAGCAATTGCACAAGAACAAAACAAGGTTGCACCAGTTTATCTTCACCATACAAACACACAGTTGCTAAGTTGTGTGTCTGCGCGCGTGCATAAATTTCTGCTTTGTTATCAAACAATGTCTATGTTTTGTATAAGTTTATACTAAACTGAACCTCAACTGTAGAAGGCACATGATGGTCCTGAATCAAAGAATGGCGATGTTGAAAATATGAGAAGAAAAGATAAATGTGTGGCCGAAGGAACTTTAGTGAGTAAAAATAACACATATGTGATTGGGGGAAACATGCTTGGAGAGCAATATGTAGCAGTTTCTGTTTCTGCTGTTTCAAGACTTGGAGATGAGACACTGGTTAGACATTATGACAAATTCCAAACAGTAAGGGATGCTATTGGTCATGTTATTGCATGGCCTCTATCACACACAAGTACACTTCCGTGCAATCATCGATTATGCTCCAATGTACAAATTAAGGTTTATTATTTATGAATAATCTTTGTGTTTTAGGTAAAAAAAAACAATCCCAACCAATCCCACACCACTCGAAAACAAGCCACCAAACACTGGTACGTCTCTTACAATTTCATCAAAGTACGTTTCTTCTCACACTACATTTAAAGCTTACGTTCTAATTTTTTCTTTGTTATCTTCCTTTTTCATGGTAGGTCAAGATTAGAAACGGAGTGCATTGCAGGAGCTAGGAGCAACTACGGAAGAATTAGTTTTTAAATGGACAATATTATGTATAGGATTTTTAGCTTCATAGGAAAACCTGGTTCTGAACTCAAGGTGTTTGTTTCTACTAATTGAAATTGTGCCAATGAGATGCTTGTGAATACAATTCGTGACATGGGAGGGTCTCTTTATATAATATTTGTTGCCTATGGATGTGACTCGTGATATGAGTGGATGCCTTTATGTAAAAAAATTTGTTGATCAATCTGCACAAGCATGTGTTGTGATAAAGTAACTCAATTTGAAATTCTGAAACACAAATTCAAAATAAATCAAATAATTTTTAAAGTTAAATATTATGTAGTTATAAATAAGCTTGTGTATATTTAGAGACGAATTTATCGTCTCTACATAGCATGTATATGAATGGGTTTAGGGCCCATGATGAATGAAACGACTCTATGAGTAGATACATGATAAGCACATCTAACAAAATGACTCTACATATCTAGATACGCTTTTGAACGTCCCAATACAGCGTCTCATATCTATGGACGCTTTTGAACACCCATATATAGCGTCTCATATCATGTACACACGCTTAGCTAGTGTGTCTACATGTTTTGAGACGGTTCACAGGAGACGCTCCAAAGACGCTTTATTAAGTCGACTCTATGGTTGCCTAGAGATGAAGTAACACATCTCTAGCTATGGAGTATGACGTCTTTACATGTTGTTTTTCTTGTAGTGGGTATGAAGGGTCCGGTTTTCGATGCTTTAAGGGTTTAAAATAAACACGCCCAGTCACTGACTGGATGCGTTCGCAAACGTTTAAAAGGTCAAATTAGATATTCTTTTCTTTATAGCATGGACATTTGGACTTTCATATGGTTCATAGAAATAGTCTAGTATTGACATAAAAACTTTAATACTCAAGCATATCAACAAGCAACCATGTCTTTCAAAATATCAACACTAAAGCAAGTTATCCCTAGCCCATCATGATCAATCATTGATCAATTCACAATACACACTCAAATATTAGCTATACCTAATGCTCAAGTACGATCATAGTACCTCCTAGTTAGTGCTTTATAAGAGAAGATGGAGACTCAAATTGAAATTTTTTTTGCATAAAGTAAATAGATAGCCCCTTCGCAGAGGGAAGTCGGGATTTGTAGAGGTGCTAGAGCTCAAGTGTTTAAATTAATAGAGAAAAATATTGTGAGTGGCATGCCTCTCCTATGAACGAAAATGACTGAGAGAGCTCAATATCTTTCCACACTAGATGCATCGTAGGCGGTTCCCAAACAGAAAATAAAGTTCATTCCTTTTTCCACCATACTTTCACTTTCCTTGGCTAGCCAAATTCACGGTTGCCTTCCATACCAACACTTTCCAAGGAATTTATTATTTGACAACATAAAGTATTTTTTCTTTTTCATTTTGGGACTCGTCATCCCTATTACCGCCATACTCTCGTGCAATGACAAGTGAATAAACAATCATCTTGAGAATAATACATCTAGCATGAAAAAAGATCGGTCACCTCCTACCGTTTCATGAGCGGTACGAGCACACAAAAAGGAAAATTTATTTTGAAAGTTTAGAGATGTCACATACAAATTTGCTTGGAATGGCATGGAAATACCGTATATAGGTAGGTATAGCGGACTCATATGGTAAAACTTGGTTTAAGGATTTTGGATGCACAAGTAGTATTTATACTTAGTACAAGTGAAGGCTAGCATGAGATTGAGAAGCATCCAACTAAGAAACAAAAAATCACATAAGCGAGCATTAAGCATAACCAACACTGAATAATGCACCATAAGTAGGATGTAATTTCATGGCACAACTATTGACTTTCGTCCTTGCATAGAGAATCACAAGCTTTAACACCAATATTTTTACTAAGCATAATTACTCATCAACATAACTCACATATCACTATTGTCATGTCTCAAAATTATTACAAAGAATCAAGTTTAATTTGTCCAATGATCTTCATGAAAGTTTTTATTATATCCCTCTTTAATACTATCACTTTGGGACTAGTTTCATATGTTGCAACTGCTTTCGATAAGCTCACATGGATATAAGTGAAGAACATGAGCATACAAATTTCATCTTTCAAAATAATATAAGTGAAGCATGAGAGGATTTCTTCAAAGTTAATAACTCTCAAATTAATATAAGTGAAGCATGAGAGCATTTCTTCAAACATGTAAAAGCACGCCATGCTCAAAAAGATATAAGTGAAGCACTAGAACAATTCCTTTGCTCAAAAGTTTTAAGTGAAGCATAAAGAGCAATTCTAACAAATCATAGCATAATTTTGGCTCTTTCAAATAGGTGTGTACAGCAAGGATACTAATGAAAATGCAAAAAGCAAAACAAGCAAAGATACAAGATGCTCCAAGCAAAACTCATGATATGTGACGAATAAAAATATAGTTCCAAGTAATACACCGATGGTTGTTGGAAGAAAGAGGGATACCACCTGGGGCATCCCCAAGCTTAGTTGCTTGTTACTCTTTGGATATTAACTTAGGGTGATGTAGCATCTCCAATCTTTGACTCTTCTAACTCCTTATTCCTTTATCCATCGTGACCTCACCCAAAACTTGAAAACTTCAATCACACAAAACTTGACAAAATTCTCATGAGATCCGTTAGTACAATAAAGCAAATTACCACTTTAGTTACTGTTATAAACCCATTCATATTTTATTATTGCATTGTACCTACTGTATTCTAACTTTATCATGACTTATACCCCCCGATACAAGCCATAGATTCATCAAAACAAGCACACAATGTAACAAAAACAGAATCTGTTTGAGACAGAACAATTTGTAGTAATTTGTATTCTACCCATACTTATTGAACTCTAAAAATTCTGAAAAATTAGTACAGCCTAAAGAATTTGTATAGAAATACTGTGTTACAATTTCAGCTCAATATCACGTTTCAGTAAAACATGAAAATTCATGCACTAGGAACAAAGTTTCTGTTTCAGATTTAGCATTATTTCTACTTCATCTTATGGATCATCTTAAAGGCATTACTTGGCACAAACACTAAATAAAACATAAAAACACAATCATAACATAAGCATAATTGTGCAAAACACTCAAAAACAGAAAGCAAAAGATAAAGATAATTTATTCATTGGGTTGCCTCCCAACAAGCGCTATCGTTTTACGCCCCTACCTAGACATAACACATAAGTTCAAGTATTATAATCCTTAGTTTTTTCCACTTTTATGAGGGCCTTCTCAAATCCGGGAGGTTCTTTACGCTTTCCCACATTATCAGGAGAAGAAACCATCTTGAGATCTAAAATATTCAAACGCTTATTGTAAAGAGTAATCAAAGTGTTGATGCGACTCAAGTTTCCCCTAATATGTTTAAGAGGCTCGTGATATTTTTGCAGCTAAACCAAATGTTTATGTAAATCACTCAATTTTTCTAGAATTTGAACCCCTTCTTGTGTGAGAGAAGGAACCTTTTTGGGTGGAGTAACTCCCAATATCCGTTCTAAAATTTCATAAGCAACGTTGGGATCAAGTTCAGTAAAGTTTTCTTTAGCGGCAAAATCTAAAAGTTGTCTGTGATGCAAAGTTAATCCTATGTAAATTTTTTGAAGCAAAACCTTTGCATCCCCCTTTAGATTGCAAATACGATATGACTCCATCAATCTATACCGAGCATATTTCAGATTTTCCACTTATTTTTGTTTGAAGTATAGTACTTCAAAATCTGGTGACAAGGGGGTAGTGATGCTAGTCATAGTGAAGAGACTGGCGAACAAGATATCCAGCGAGAAAAAGGAAAACGAAAAAGAGAAGGCCGATAAAATGGCAAATTTGTGAAGTGGGGGAGAGGAAAACGAGAGACAAATGGCAAATAATATAATTGCAAGGAGATGAGATTTGTGATTAGGAACCTGGTAGATGAGATTGCTTCTTTCCCCGTAATGGCGCCAGAAATTCCTTTGACGTGGCTTGAGACTGCGTCGGTATTTCCCCAAAGAGAAAAGGATGATGCAACACAGTGACGGTAAGTATTTCCCTCAGTTTATGAAACCAAGGTATCAATTCATAGAGGAAGATCACGCACCCACGTAAACAACACCTGCACACAAACAACAAATACTTGCAACCTGACACGAAAGAGAGGTTGTTACGCTCTCTACGGTAATGAGATAGATTAGGTAGTGATAGTTTTGGCAAATAGATCTCGTAAGAACACAAAGTAAAATAAATAAACAAAAAGTACAACAAGGTATTTTTTGGAATAATAGATCTGAAAACAAAAGTTGCAAATAGTAGATCGGAAAGCAATATGTTGAAAAATTAAACCCGCGGGCTGTAGGTTTCACTAGTGGCTTCTCTCATGAGTATAGTATTGGGGAACGTTGCATGGGAAACAAAAAATTTCCTACGCACATGCAAGATCTATCCACGATGATGAGCATCTATGAGAGGGAGAGTGAATCTACATACCCTTGTAGATCGCTAAGCGGGAAGCGTTACGAAACGCGGTTGGTGTAATCGAACGTCTTCGCGATCCAAATCGCCGAGCATCCCACGATCTCATCACGATCCGTCCCGTGATCCAATCACGATCCGTCCCGCGAACTCATCATGATCCATCCCGCGAATTCCTCCTTATTTTTGTCTTTTTTGCCTTTTTCCACCTTTTTCTCTTTGGGATTTTCTTCCCAGCCGCACGGACCTTGTGTGGGACTTCCACCAGCCCACTAAGGGCTGGTATTTACTCTCTCACAGCCTATGTAGCCTCTCGAGTCGAAATACCCCTCCCGATGGTCTCCCGGTACACTACCGGCACTCCCGGTACACTACCGATAAGCCCGAAACTTTTCCGGCGACCAAAATAGGACTTCCTATATATCAATCTTTACCTCCAGACCATTCCGGAGCTCCTCGTGACGTCTAGGATCTCATCTGGGACTCCGAACAACCTTAGGTCACCACCATGCATAATTCTATACTACCGAAACGTCACTGAACCTTAAGTGTGCAGACCCTGCGGGTTCGAGAACTATGTAGACATGACCGAGACACCTCTACAGTCAATAACCAATAGCGGGACCTGGATGCCCATATTGGTTCCTACATATTCTACGAAGATCTTTATCGGTCGAACCTCTATGTCAAGGATTCAGTTAATTCTGTATGATGTTCCCTTTGTTCTTCGGTATGTTACTTGCCCGAGATTCGATTGTCGGTATCTCCATACCTAGTTCAACCTCGTTACCGGAAAGTCTCTTTACTCATTCCGTAATACAAGATCCCGTGACTAACAATTAGTCACATTGCTTGCAAGGCTTATTGTGACGTTGTATTACCGAGTGGGCCCCGAGATACCTCTCCATCACACGGAGTAACAAATCCGAGTCTTGATCCATGCCAACTCAACAGACACCATCGGAGATACCTGTAGAGCACCTTTATAGTCACCCAGTTACGTTGCGACGTTTGATACACACAAGGCTCCTCCGATGTCAGTGAGTTGCATGATCTCATGGTCATAGGAACATATACTTGACATGCAGAAAACAGTAGCAATAAACTGACACGATCATATGCTACGTTCGTAATTTGGGTCTTGTCCATCACATCATTCTCCTAATGATGTGATCCCGCTATCAAATGACATCTCATGTCCATGACTAGGAAACTATAGTCATCTTTAATCAACGAGCTAGTCTATTAGAGGCATACCAGGGACATGGTGTTGTCTATGTATCCACACATGTATCTGAGTTTCCGATCAATACAATTATAGCATGGATAATAAAAGATTATCATGAACAAGGGAATATGATAACAACTAATTTATTATTGCCTCTAGGGCATATTTCCAACATATAGCACATTGTGGGTGAACAAATTACTGTTGGGAAATTGATAGAATATCAAATAATCATGACGATATCCAGGCAATGATCATTATATAGGCATCACGTCCAAGATAAGTAGACCAAAATAATTCTTCATCTACTTCTATTACTCCACATATCGACCGCTATCCAGCATGCATCTAATGTATTAAGTTCATGGAGATACGAAGTAATGCAATAAGAACGGTGGCATGATGTATACAAGATCTATTCATGTAGGAATAGACCCCATCTTGTTATCCTTAATGGCAACGATACATGGCGTGTCTTGATGCCCTTTATGTCACTGGTAAAGAACACCGCAAGATCGAACCCGTCACAAAGCACCTCTTCTCATGGCAGGAAAAATCGATCTAGTTGGCCTAACTAAACAAAAGATTCGAAGAAGAAATACGAGGCTATAAGTAGTCATGCAAATAAGAGATCAAAGAAGATTCAAATCATATTCATAGATAGAAACAAATCATGAACTCAAAATTCATCGGATCCCAACAAACACACCATTACATCAAATAGATATCCAAGAGACCATTGTATTGAGAAACATAGAGAGAGAGGAAGCCATCTAGCTATTGCCTACAGACCCGTACGTCTATGGTGAACTACTCACACATCATCGGAGAGGCACCTATGAGGAAGATGAACTCCTCCGTGATGGTGTTAGATTGGATGTCGAGATTCTGGAACTTGTGGCGGCTGGAATTGTGTTTCGTCGACTCTCCTAGGGTTTTTGAATTTTCAGGGAATTTATAGGCTCGGTAGTCGGTTGGGGGTGCCCGAGGTGCCCACCCTCCTCCAGGCCGCGCCAGGGGCCTCTGGCGCGCCCTGGCGGAGGATGACCACCCTAGGCCCCCTCTTCTGGTGTAGTTTGGTCCATCTTTCTTCTTCTGATCCATAAAAAATCCACAAAAATCCCCGCGGCATTTGGGCTTCGTTTGGTACTGATTTTCTGCGAAGTAAAAAATAAGCAAACATAGCAACTGACACTTTGGCACTATGTCAATAGGTTAGTCTCAAAAATGATATAAAGTTGCTATAAAATGATTGTAAAACATCCAAAATTGATAATATAACAGCATGGAACAAGCAAAAATTATAAATACGTTGGAGACGTATCACAACGCGCGACATCGTTGATCTAGTCTTTATGAGGACATGCGAAAAACATAACCGACACATCATTTTGATATTGATGAGGTCGTTATATACAACTTCCTAGTTGACGAGAACGCTTGTTCTCACTGAACGCACATCGCCAAAAGACTGGAAATAAATTCAGGAAAATACGAGCGCAAATATCAAACCTAGGACTTCACCTCTGGCAGGCTGGGGATTCGTTGTCCTCCTACCATCCAACTACATGTTGGTTCGTTAATATGGATATTCTCGAGTCCAATTATTGAAGCAAATTTTGAAGACGAGGTTAGTGACCACAGATGAATTTATCTCGAATGATATAGCAACAACTAGGCAATTATGTGGATTCACGAAGAACATCAAGAGGCAATTTTTCTATCCATCAAATGGATTTTTTAAAAGTTTGATTGGCAATTCTTGGGGACTGCATAGCTAGTGAAAATGGAGATATATGCAGGGCTTGAGAGGCAAAACATTTTTGGACATTTTTTGCACGCAACGGATTGACGATTTTATTAAACAAATTTGGGGCAATTTATTGATTTTATGCATTTTTATTACCATTAGTCAGGCAATTATAACTGCTTTGATACACAACCCCTAAACACATTGACGGATGTGACCTTTTGGGTAGAATGTTTTTAGAATACGGTGCGAGAGATATCCAGAGTAACGAGCCGACGCATTAGTGAACACTTCTAATAAAATAAATAGAGGAGAAAAAGGGAGAAGCTAGTGATCGAACCCAAGTAGATGCAATGTTTCACCACAAGGCCACTATTGGTGTAGTGATATACTAGTAGGGGGCGACCAACTTAAGGTAAAAGAGCCAATTATTCCACTGTTTTTTCATGTTTTTTCTGCTTGTTTTTTATTTCTTTTTCATCGTTTTTCTCCGCTTTCATTTTGTTTTTTTATTTTCTTTCTCTTTCCTTTGTTTTTCTTCGGATTTTTTGTATTTTTCTTAGTTTTCACCGGGTTTTATCTTATTATTTCCTACTACATTTTTGTATGGTTCTTTCTTGTTCTTCATAAGTTTTTTGTTTTGTCTCCATATTCATTGTTTTTAAAACAATTTTTAGTTTATATCTAATATTTTTTATAATACACGTTCAACATTATTCAAATCATGATTACTATATCTTTAGTACATGGCTAGAAATTTTCTATAAACATTTAATATATTTCAAATGATTGATTAAATATTTTCTAAATACAGGATTTTTTTAAATATATCATAAAAAAATCCTATACACATTTAACATATTTGAAATGCATGATTCATATGTTGCAAATACAAGTTTACTATTTTTGAATATACGGTCAACATTTTTTATACATATTTAACATTTTTCAAATGCTTGATTAACATTTTTCGAAATTTTTTGTAACATTTTTTAAAATGCTTGGATTCAAATTTGAAAATACCTGTTCAACTTTTTCACACTCATTATACATTTTTGCTATATATTTTCTGTATACATGAGAAACATTTTCTATATACATATTTAACATCTTTCAAATGATTGGTCAACATATTTCCATTTTTTTATGTAAAGTATTTTAAACTTATATTTGTATACTATTTTAAAGAATATTGAAAAGTAAAAAAACGAAAATAAAAGGTAAAAAAGAGTTATTTCTCGCTTTGTGCCAGGTGATACCTTGCTCGCTGAAGCATGAAGAGTAATCGGGTCGACCTTGACGACATATTTTTAAACCTTTTTTAAATTCTTGGATTCAAATTTGAAAATATATGTTCAGTTTTTTCACATGAATTATGTATTTTTGGTATACATTTTTCACTTACATGATAAATATTTTCTCTATGCATATTTAACATCTTTCAAATGATGGATCAACAAAATTAATTTTTATATCAAATATTTTAATCATATAATTTTGTAATATTTGAAAGCGTAATCGAAGGTAAAAAAAGGAAAAAAGGAAAAAAAGAAATATATTTCTCGATTTAAGCCAGACAATAGCATGCTCTCGCTAGAGCATGAGTAATCGGGCCAACCCGCTATATAGCCTACAACAGAGGAAAAAAATGTGCTGAGAAGGATCAACCAAAGGACCGACTGGTTCCAACGTAGCACGCTAGCCACTTGTGTCACTTATGAAGTTCGTGTTTTCCTACTTATTAAGACGTGTACTACATAAAGGAAATAAGGCGGGTTTCGCTTGGTTTCTCTTTTTTTATTTCTTTTTTTCATATTTTTTTGTTTTATACTTTTTTGCTTCTTTCTCGGTTTTCACTAGCATTTCTCTCTTCTTTCTCTTTGTTTCGTTTGCATCTTTTCTTGTTTTTCATTTTTTTTCTTTAATTTCCTCTTTGGGATTTGTTTTTTAGCCTATACACCTTTTTTGAATATATGTAACACTTTTATTATTTTCTTCTCCATTTTTCATTCTACTTTCATTATCCATTTTTTTCATTCTTTTCTGCATTTTATTTCTTTATTTTTTATTTTATTTATATTTTTCTTATTTTTTCTCTTTCTTCATCTTTCTTTGTTTCCTTTGTTATTATTACACCTTTTTTTGTATATGACAACAACCTTTTTCTAACAAACCTCTAACGTTTTTATAACACAAATGAAACATTTTTGTAATGAATGGCAAATACTTTTTTCTATACACATTTTGAACATATTTCAAATGCATGATTAAAATTTATCTATACATGGTCAAATGTTCTAAATGTTATTAACATTTTTACATACATGTTAAATAAAATTCATCATTTTTAATATATGGTCGATATTTTTTTCTATACACATTTGACATTTCCCAGATTGCTTGATTGACATTTTTGTAATACATGATCATCAATTTTTCTGTTTATTTTCAACATTTTTCCGAATGCTTCATTAATATTTTTTAAATACATGTTCAATATTTTACAATATTTTTTGTGGATTGCTTCTTGTAATGTATATATTTAGGATATTTCTAACTGTAAACAAAAGTACATAAATAAAGAAATAAATAAAAATAAAAAAATAAGTTGTGGCCTGCCGCATAGGTGGGCCGGTTCATCTCGGTCGTTCTTTAAGCGACTGGAAAGTGGAGTCGCTTTAGGCGAGACCAGGGGGCGCCATTCCTCCCCGCCCTGCTCGTTTGGGTCAAATCATCTAGCGCTCGGCTTAATGTGAAGCTTCCCTGCACATTTAACATTTCTTGAACTTTGTCTGCAAATCTTTTTAATTGATTTTTTTTTGGATTATGTCTGAAATATTGAAAATCCGTTATTTTTTTAACATCATTTAAATATTTTAATCCACGAACTCTTGGGTCGGCAACAGTGCTCGACGGGAGCGATGTCGCCCCCTAGTAGGGCCAATGCCTAACTCTATTTTTCGTTTCTACTTTTTAGATAATTTATTGTTCTCCTTTTGAAATATATTATTGTTTTTGAAACCATTGAAAAAATGTGAAATACTCTTTTAAATAAAAAACGCTCTTGTTTTCTAGTGTTGTTATTTTTTTTGAAAACTAGTTCTGGAATTTCAGAAAATGTTCCTGTTTTCTATTTTTTTCACAAATTTGAGAAGTATTTACATTTAAATAAAAGTTGATTAAGTGTTTAAAAAGTACCTGGTTTGCAATCTGGGGTCAAAATTTTCCTCAACTGTGGGTAATTTGTTGACAATTTTGGAAAGAAGTGTTCAAGTTTGTAAAATTTTCATGCACAATTTGAAGTTCCAAAATTATAGAAATTTTTCAATAAATGGTTAGGACATGAAAAAATGTTCATGTTAATAGATCATGATATAAATTGCAAACAATAGAAACATTTAAATTAGAAAAAATACATGCACGCGGATGCACCCGTCTAGCCTAGTGTGTCCCACTCCTCTCAACTGGCCATTTTTTAAGTATTGGATAAATGACCCCAACTTTAGTAGAAAGGTGTGCATGCGCATGTTAGGCATCCATGCCAGTTTGAAAGAATTCCGACATCTCTTGCTCGTGCTGACACGTTCGGTCATTCATCGACCTTTATTCACTTAATTTTTTTGAGAAAATGCTAACCTATTTGGAACCCAAACAATTTGGCATGTTGCGTTGAACTGGTTAAAAGGCCGCGGAAAAATTGGAGGCCATTTCAAGGATTTTGAAAAAACAATGCGCGTTTCGACAGAACCTTCTAGCCTATCCGAACATTTTTCGTTCAACATGGTCTACTTTTGAAAATCCTAAAAATGACTCCAACTTTTGCAAGGAGGTGAAAATGCCCATAGTAGGCATCTATGTCTGTTGGAACGATTTCTTAATGTGACGGTGACCCGATCTTTCGATGAGAGTGCGGATAACTATCGATTTGGTGGATTTTGACCTTGACGATCCGGCTATACCATACCTGACGATACGTCTCGACAATCGCTAAACCAATCTCCGATGGTTATTGACCTTGCCGTAGGCGCGATCAACCTGAACAAGGAGGTTCGGGTTCCTGCAAGCAACCAAAGAACCAGCAAGAACAATGGTGATGGCAATCTGAAATTGCGGATAATAAATTGAGCACACAAACTAGATGAAAAGTTAGGGTTTCACTGTGGATCTGACAAGGCGGTAGTCTTACATGTCTCGTAGATGTGATTTATAGCAATAGTTAGACAATACAATAAAATCCGAGTCTAAGCCCTAACAATAACTAGGTATTTATTAAAGAACGACGTGTGGGCGAGTCTGTTCACTGTGCCACGGACGCCGTGCCGTAATGGAACCGGACTTTGCATACTTCGATTTACTTGATGACGTGTGGGCCATCGTGAGGTAGCGCACAAAGAGTCGTTCGGCCAACACGTTACTCCTCTTGAAATATTACTCCTCTTAAAATATTGAACCAAACAATGCTACTTCCGTGTAGCAGTGTCTTCTTGTAGTGCATGCATGATTGATGGGATGGATGGTTCGGTGGTGAAAAACATGCATGCATGGACGGTGGATGGCATGCATGCAATGATTCTTGCTCCGTTTGTTTTGAAAGCACAGTAATCTCCTTTAGTGAATTCCTTGATTCCTTTATTCCTGGTTATTAATTTGCCGGCCACGTGCTCTAGTCATAGGTCCAACTGAAATAAGTAATGTAGGAGTAGTGACGGGTGTAACACTAGAAGAGATGTCCTCATCATTTCTGGTACGGTATGAAAGTTGCGACATGTTCGACTATTTATCAACCTTTTTTTACCAAGAAAACTTCAGAAAATGCAAAAATGTCGGAAGCCAAAATAACTTGGCATGGTGCGAGGAATTGGTGATACGAGACCATGTAAAAAATGAGGGCATTTCAAAGATGTCGAAAAAAATGCTCTAAGGTGGACCTTTCTGGCCTAAACGAACACCCTGCATTGAACATGGTGTTTCTGTGGACATTCCTAAACTGACCCCAACTTTTACCATCAGGTGTGTACCTGCGGTTGGAAATCATACAAACTTTGAATGACCCGTGACATCATGTGCAAGTTACAACATGTTAGATCACTTACTGATCGAGAAAACTTTACAAAAATGCAAAACTTATCGAAAACCCAAACAACTTAGCATAGTACTTTGAAATTTTAATCAAGACAATAAAAAATAGAGGTCATTTAAAAGATGTTGAGAAACAACGTGCTTTCAGATGGAGCCTTTTGGCCTACCCACACGCCCTCCTTTAAATATGGTATATTTTGAAATTTTTATGTGACCTTAACTTTTCCAAGAAGGTGAGCATGTCCATGGTAGAGATCCATGCCATGTTTGAATGATTTTCGACATTGTATGCAAGTTGCGACACTTCACACCATTTATCGACTATTTTGACCGAGAAAACTCCAGAAACCGCAAAAATTGTCGAAAATATAAATAACTTGGCATGGTGCCTTGAATTAGACATGTAAGCATATGAAAAGGTTAGGGTCATTGACGCATGCCGCAAAACAACGTGCTTTCAAAGAGTGTCTTATGACCTACCCAGACACCCTATGTTAAACATGGTGTTTCTTGGACATTTTTGAAATGACCCTAACTTTTGTGAGCAGGTGGGCATTCCCATGGTAGGCATCCATGTGAGGTTTTAAAGAAAAATAGTATTTGAAATCATAATTTAATCAGGTACTTAAAAATGTTGTTTTAAGTTTTTAACATACTTAATAAATACAAAGGGATAAAATTGAAAGAAGTAAAAAAACATTTAATCAATATTCGAAGACAACAGAACTAAAAGTTGTAACGGAAGACAGTTACTTAAATCTGTTATTCTCGTATTCACAAAATATTTCAATCATTTTGAACTACTTTCAAAAATAATAATAAAGTTTAAAAAGAAGAAAAATGAATTAACAAAAAAGAGAAGAAAATGGAAAAAGTTGAAAAAAACTTAGGCCTTGGGCGAACTAAGCGACAGTACCGTTCCCGTTGAGCTTTTATTGGGCCGGCTCAAGCGCTTGCAGATTTGAAACACGTTCAACGATACAAAAATGTCTTTGCTTTCCAAATTCGTTCAAAAATTTGATAAATATTCCATTTTTCCAAACTTGTTCAGAAACTAAAAAACTTTTTTTTGGGGGTGGAGGGGTTTAAAATAATTCTTGGGCTTTCAATATATTTGGAATTTCCAAAATGTTCCTGCTTCAAAAAATCCTATAGAAATAAAAAATATTAGGTTAAATCATAATATAAATTGATTTAATTGTTTTTTCGTATAATTCTGTTTTTTAGTTTCCAAATTTGCTATATTTTCAAAAATGAAAAGGTTTATATTAACAATTATGTTTATTATTTTGAAAATAAGTTCGTGTTTTGACATTTTGCTGATTTTTTAAGAGAAAACATTTAATATCTTTATAATATGAATATTGTATTTTTGAATTTTTTGAAAGCTATTATTTTTTTAATTTTGAAAAATGCCTGTGTGTGGTGCCATCTATTTGATGAACTCCTTTTTTAGAAAAATTTCAGTAACTCCTAGTCAGTGATTTAGACACTCGTTAGGAGGTCCAATATGCGCCCGCTTGATTTTAAAAAGGTTCTCAATTGAAATGTTTAAAAGTTCACTTGTTTAGAAAAAGTTCGCAAGTTTCATTTTTTTGTGAATTTTAAAATTATTATGAGTTAAGAATTTCAAAAGATCATGTATTTGGAAATATTTCATGAATTTGAAAGTAGTTCAAAATTTTGGAAAGAATTTCTAATCTGAAAGTCTTTCATGAGTTATAATTTTCAAAAAGTTCATGAATTTGAAAAAGTTCACAAGTTTGGAAAATGTTCACAATTTTTAAAAAAAGTTTTCAAGTTCTACAAAAAATTTCAAGATTTGTTTTAAATTTAAAAATTCTATATAAATATCTTGAAAAGTTGAAATAAAAAAGTGAAAAATAAATATAAAACAAAAATGAAAAAGGAAACTGAATAAACAGAAAGGTGTTTAATAAACAGAGTGTAAACTGTGCATCATAAAGAAGAGAAAGAAAACTGTGCATCATAAAGAGAAAGAAAAATCGCCCCGGAAAACAATGCAGAACCTAAAGAAGAGAAAGAAGTGGAACTATGACCACCAGGTTGACAATTCGAGCTCGTAATTGCAGTAGGACCTAAGTACGTGCTATTTAGTTCGAATATCAAGCGGCGCAATATTTTTTTCTTTACAACTTATACCTATAAACGTTTAGTAGAGAGGTGTATTGAAGCGGGGTTCTTATTTCCTAGGTCGATGATATTTTCAACATACCATTTGGGGGCAAGAACAAAGTCGGGCATTTCAATTTTGTTTTTGTATAGTGGCCTGAGCAAGGTTGTGTGCACTCTGCACAATCATATATGTCTCTGACGGATCTGTCCATTGTGAATTTGCTCGAATCTGTATGTAGTTCGTGTACATTGTGTGTCTTCAAGTTGGATTCTTTCGATCTACGTTAGTCTTTAATGACAACGGTTACTGTTCTGGTGCGCTAGTCCTATGGGATCTTCCCCATTATCTACTATAACAAGTTTCGCCTGGCTCTGACGAAGGAGGGATGATGACGACGACGCGCCTTTGACTTGTTTTAGTGCTTGTAGTCATCGGTAGGTGGTTTACGGATTTGGATGTAATTTTTATTATTTCTGATTTTCCTTCTATTACCATGATCGAAGATCAATAAATTGAAAGTTTTTCCTCAATATATATAACACTTGTAGTTTTGTTGATATTGGTGTTCTTTTCAATATTGACTGAAAAATCGTTAGAAAGGGTCCTCAACATTGTTTGTTGCATGTACTGGTTCGTTCTCGCAGGCCTCAATATGTATGGGAAAATTTTCATAGTCTTTAATATGCATCGGTTATACAATTATACTTGGTTTGCTGCATGTAGTGGTTCATTCTCGCAGGCCTGAATTTTATCAGATTTTTTCTATAGTCCCTGACATGCATTAGTTATGCAATTATATATTAAACGAGGAGGGACATTTTATTTTTCAGATGGGGGCCATTTGATTTGGATTCGGCTCACATAGTAGGAATATTTTTACTGTTTGCACTGAAACCTTTACCACCTTTATCTTGCGGGCTCCCCCATATACTTGCCTATTTGTTTCCTTTTACCATCTGGAGGGCTAACTGGTCACGACCACTAATCTTTCTTTTCTCTTTTTTTGTCGCAGCTGAAGGTTTGCTTCCGGCACAACAACGGATGCAACCTGTCTGTGGGATTGTCCGACTGAGAAGTTAATTTCAATCAAGCTGCAACATCTTTCTATGCAAATGACCAAAAACTCAAACGCTCACACCCATTTTTTATTGGCATCGTCCTTTCTTTACAGCATGGCAAAAAACTGTGTCGCCTCTGTTTTATGGACTCATTGTCCTTTAGGACGGAAATATTGCCTACACCGCAAAAGTGTCCTTCAGATTCCCAGCTCAAATGAGCTCAGTGAACAGCAAAATAAAAAATATACAAACAAATCTGATTTTTTTTGTGTGATAAACATTGACAAAAGTGTAAGAGCTGACTACTTGAAGAACGCGAGAAGATATATCCTAAACTATTAGTACTGATTTACTGGATCAGTTTACGATCTTCTGTACTCTAATTCTTCTCATATCTTAGCAACAGCTATATCAAAACTCAGATCCTCGCTACTTAAAGCGTCTTTGTTAGCTATGATCATATTATGTTGAGATAAATAGTAAAGTTTGGAGAGTGGATATAGACTATTAACTACCACTGAATGTTTGTGATGCAGATTGCATGAAAATTTTGAGAGAAATAGTAAAGTTCGGAGAGTGGATATAGACTATTAACTACCACTGAATGTTTGTGATGCAGATTGCATGAAAATTTTGCTCGCCACGGTTGAGGGTACAACATTCCGTTAGTAACCCTTTTAGAAATCATCATATAGAAATGAAAATAATTGCAGGTTAAAAAACTCTTGGAAATCGCACTATAGTACTACCTCCATTTCTAAATATAAGTTTTTACAAGGTTCCATTAGAAGACTACATACGGATGTATATAGACATACTTTAAAGTCTAGATTCATTCATTTTGCTCTGTATGTAGTTTCCTAGTGAAATATCTAAAAAAATATATATTTATGAACGAAGGGAGTATATATCAAGTAAACAAAAGATCTGTTGCTGAACTAATCAAGTACGGGGTAGGGGAAAACATTACCAATGCAATTCCTTGCTTAATTAGTTCGTCCTCCTAAAGGGCATCTGCAAAGAGGGAGCAAAATCCAATATTGTGCACCACGGCCATATAGTACGCAGAAAACAAAATCATGGAAGGACTCCGAAGTATATGAATACGGATTGATTCTCCTTTCATTTTGAAGTGCATATTTCTGCTTCACAAAGTCAATATCATTCTTTTTTCTTGTTTGCTAGAGCAGACTAATTAACTTGGTTGATGCACCGCACTGAATAGATGAACTGCTAAGTCTAGTCTAAACTAGTATAATGTCTGTGCGTTGCCACGGACTAACAAAATATATGTATGAAGAAAAATTTCATATGACATGAGAGTCATAGACTATTCACATTGGATGATATCTCATGGTCCTCAAGTGGTAGATAAATGCATCTCCTCATTATCGTCCTCTCACCTCCCTCTTATCGCCCACCACAATGACAATATTCCACTTCCTTCCACGATCCCTTTTCCTCCATGTTTTCTTTCCTAGCCTTGATCTTGCACGATAGCACCAAGTGTCTTGTCCAACTCCGGTTGACCATCCCTAATAAAGATAATGAAAAGGGCTACCAAATGTCTGGCGAGAGATGAAAATTTATGGCAATATCTCATACTATGCAATCAATTATTAGGATAAACTTTTGTGACTTCTATCAATATTGTCACATGGGTACATTCCACAAACTAAAATGTGATGGTACTTCAATTATACAATATTCAAAATGCAGCTATAGTCCATCCTGAGCGACTTCACCCGTGTGATTGCACGTGCTTTCTCTGAAATACATTTGTATTGAAACATAATTCTGTAAATAGTAGCTTCAAGAATTTGGAAAATATATGTTGTATAAAAATGCTAGAAATACTGATATCATCTCAATAGTACATATTTTTCTTCATGAATTGCATTATCAATAAGGGAGCGAACCGGCATCCATATTCTGCACAGCTTGCTGGCTCGTCTCTATTTACACTATGGGGAAAACAATGAAGCATATTTGACAATGAAATATGTGGTATGCTTGTCGGTCTAATCAAATATAACATACCATAAAGTGTTGGCCACAACTTTATTTGTACAAAATTTTAATTGAAGAGACCCCTCAAACAAAGAATAGTATTGTTTTTCTTGATGTGATCAACCCTTGCAAGGTACATAACATCTCTTGTAAGTTGCAGATACATATTGAAATCTTCAAAAACTCAACATTTGAAGGAGTTTCACTGTCTAAATTATAATCCTGGGAACTTCGAAAGATAAAAGTAATGTTGACATGCTAGCGGAGAGCATAGTGAACACAATACTGCTGCAGACATCCTCCAACGATCTTCTCTAGAATATGGTTATAACATCATCTTGCATGTATACAACATGGCTATGTTTAGACACTGGACAAAATTCTACATGCACCAACGTGGTTTATTTGATGTTCTTAACTGATTCATGATGAAAAGGAATAAGTAAGAGTACATACAGCCTAAACATTAGAATGTGACAGTAGAAGAAGTAGAAGAACATCTAGTGTAGTTATTGATAGAAACATAGAAGTAACTACTATAAGAAAATGGCAAGAGCCATCAGGGATGCCAAGAAGAGGGAGATGTCTAGTATACACCAGTGCAAACAATTGGGTTGCCACTGTTTTTTCTTTTCAGAAAATCTAATGTGCTCGGGGGCATTCACAAATCTCTCGGTGCCCATCCCTCCTTTTATGGAGGAGGCTTTTTGGTGATTCAAATTGGCTGTAAATGCCTGAAAATTGTATGCTCGATAGAATTAATAGAAATCCTGAACAACTAAAGGAGAATTGGTTTCCTTAGTGTTGTTCGAATACTTCTCATACAGAGTAACGCCACTACACTTCAACAACCAAGTATCACCATAACAAACTCTTATTTAACATACACATAGTAAAAGCTCTGCAATAAATAATGTAATTAAGTGATGTGAAATTTAGTGAATAGATTAAGCATGATTAGTGATAAAATGTGCAAAATTTTCACATAAGTAAATGTCACATAAGAGCTTTTTAAATTTTAGTGTAATAGTTCTGTTGATGTAATTAAGCAAGAAGGCATGTTGTGCAGAAGTACATATACACCATTAAAATGAATAGGAAAGATTCTATAACACCTACTTAGTTCATGGAATTAGGGAAGCGGATTTGTAGCACTTGGGTACTCCACACGCCTATACGAACATTAAACTCAAAAACAAATACCGAGAAATTTGAAAAAGCTGGGATTTGGGGATATCAAACAGGGGTTCCCAATTTACTCCCGTATGAAATTACTTGAAAAATACCAGGAAAAGTATTTGTGGCAAACAACTCAAAAAATTCCTACATATAGAAAAAACTGTTTGGATGGAATATTTTTCAAACAGAAATTCCTTCGTCACGGATACGTTTCCTGGTATTTTGTCACGAAACTTGACACGGGAGTAGACTCAGAACTCTGGTTCGCTATCCCCAAGTTTTAGTTTTTTTTAATATTTGGGTATTTTTTAGGTTTAATATTCGCACAGGGGTGTGGAGCACCCAGGAGCTCCTGTGTATTTTCCATGAACCACTACATTATAAATTGGATACATTCATTAGCGGGATCACACAATGGGAAGTATGTCTCATTGTAATAAGATGTACAATGAACACCAAAGAATCTAAGCATCTGACATATTCAGCGATAAAAGCCTCACTATGAGTACGAATTTTACTTTCAAATCAGGCACGCAAATCAACCAATTTTATGATCTAGCTATCGCCTTTGCTATACAAAAAATTTATCTATAGGTACTAAGGTACCGGGTAATTATTTAAAACTAAGATGGCAAGAAAAAAAATACAATACCTTGTCCATTTGTTCTCTCTAATATATGCAACCATCAGAATGTTGCGTATCCAGGTACAGTTTTCAAGTAGCATCATCAGATCTCTTATCCAATCGGCACATAGCAAGAACATTTATCTTCAATGGTATTAGATAGATATTGCAAGCCAAAAATATGCCACCGATACATTTCTCGCCATGCAAACCTGAAGAATTTTATTAAACATGTACATAAACAAATACTATGACTATCCAAAAATAGTAACATTACACATGAAGAGTACAATAAATCATAATATAAGATGATTTCCTAGCTTTTTTTTGGAAAAGGAGGATGACCCCCGGCCTCTGCATTTGGAAGATGCATGCAGCCACTTTATTAATTATTCACAAAGATCTTATAAAGCAATACATCAATATGTCTGAAGCCGCCCTCTTGGCAACATCAGTCGCTATTCCTATCCAATGATGAAGGGGTGCAGAAAGTGTGAGCCACATACCTAGACCTCTCACCTCGCCTAACATCTAAAGCCGGAGGCCCCGACCGAGTCACATACCGGGTCAGGGGTACAATCCGCTCCGACGCACCCTCATAGGTCGTCGCCACCGCCTTCCATCAATCCATCTTCAGAACAGTTACTGACGCATCGACCTTGCAAGGCCTGCCGTCGATGCCCCCACGGCGCCAGATAGCGCCTCCTCCCTACGCGCGCTCATCATCATGCATCCGTCGCCGAGACTTTGCTACGCCTCGCCGCCGAGACTCCACGACGTTGATGTGTCACAGGGGACGCCGCTCCACCGTAGATGTCGACCACTGATCCCACGAGCCCGTGTGTACCTCGATGAATGACGCCCCCAAGGAGGAAATGACACCAGAGCATCGCCGTCATCCGATCTACTAATCTAGGGTTTCCCCCGAAGGTAGCAGAGAGTGGCCTTGAACTTCTCCTCGGCAATGTCTTCAGAAAGGGAACAACGTAGACAACGCCGCCATCGCCATCCTTGGCAGTAGCCGAAGGCAAGCTTTCACCCAGATCTGTTCGAAGAGCCCATCTCTCATGCACGGGCCACCTCATCCCGTAACATCCCCGGGAACGGGATCCCAAGATCCGCCGCCACCGGCGACGTCACAAGGACCCACCACCTGGCCGTCAACCCTGACGAAGGGGATGGCGCCCCCACCTTGTTCAGATCCAGCAGCACGCCAACGCCTCCTGCTGCCCCCATGAAGGAGGACAGTCAACGCGCGCGCCGCCGCCGGACGACGCCCAAGCCCGACCACTGAACCGATCTGGGGTGGGGAACCCTAGATCCGCCGCCGTCAGCCCGCGCAGCGCCGCCGGGATCCCATCGGGCCACCGCCCGAGCGCACCATCTCCGCCTCCATGCCGTACGTCCAGGGACGCCGTCGCATCTCAGCCAGAGGGTCCCCTCGTGAGGAAGGGAGGGAGGCCTGCCGTCCGCTGTCCGCCGGGCGAGCTTCGCTTGCCGGCCTCCTCCGGCGACGGCGGGGAAGGAGGGAGGAGGGAGGCCGAGGGCAGCGGCGGCTAGGGCGCCCGAGTCGCCTCCCTGGAGGCGACGCGAGCGAAGGGGTCCGTTTGTGTGTGCAGTAAACAAGATAAAAAGAAATTCTTCCAACCGAGATGATTTCCTTGCTACTATGCGAATAATGAGTTGTTTGCAACACTGCATCTTCTCCTGAACATTGATATATCTTTAATTCAGTAACGTATAGAAGTCAAAAGTATAAAACATAATTCTTGGTATACTGCACACAAATACTTATTAGGCACACAACCCGGTATTTTCCAAGGTCTTGGTTACACAATACCATAACTGAAATTAACAAGATATTAGCCTCAAATCAGCAAGGTCTTGGTTTCTCTTTGCCAATAAACCAAGACAAATAACTTACATATACAATGCAACCAGAAAGCCCAATCCTCTACCGTTGACCAACTCTAGTCAGATGATTAACATTGACCCAGAACAAAAAAAGGGAGGTGGATTTGCATTACCATACTGTGGTGGCGTGGAGTTGCTGCCCCTACAACATCGGTCCAAGATGAGACATCCGTGCAAAGTTAGTCGTTGGCATGCCGGTGGCATCGTTCAGCACGGGTGCCAGCGAGGGGTTGGGGTGTAGGCTTCGGTCGCCGCCCCCAAACTGTCCTGTCCATCCATGATGGTGCAGCGTTGGCCTAGCATTTATAAACACAACTTCCTTTTTTAATTGAAAAACTACAGAAACCTCGCAATAACAAGATACTATAATGAAACTAATTATGATTATTATTATTTATAATAAGATAATAATTTTCAATAGTAAGAACAAGTCCAACAAACATATTACCGCATTAAAGACATCCAGGGAATCCACTTGCTGCAACATTTCCATATAAGAGGGAAGGTATCTCTAAAATTCCTCTACAAATGGTTGTAACATAAAACACGATGTTGTAGTGAAAATCAAGGGATGAACCTGCAAGATGCTCAAAATCTAGGAATAAAAAAAAGAAACATACTTTGAATTTCAATGAGACCCCTCGGGAAGTTCCTTTGCAGTAGAACATGCCTTTACTCGAAGATTCCCCATTTACTTTTCCAACCAGGATGTAAAATCATTTTCAGCTTAGTAGTTGTCTTCATCTTCTCCATCAGAATCCCGCCACATATACATGAACGAACAAGTACCATAGTGAAATTTGTAAATTACAAACCATTTGAAGCCCATAAATCTGTCTACATGTGGAACTAGACACGGGAGCGGATCATCTACTATCCAAAGCCAATCCTCACATCATTTGTAGAAACTGCAAGCCAAATCAGACAACAGCGAAAATGAAGAGCACCATTTACCTCTGAATGGCAAGCATCCTTTCTCAAAAAGCTGATCCAAGTTGAGGTAGCCCAAGAATCAACAAGCGCTCGTGTGATGTGGAGGTAGGCTGGCAGCCCCATCTCCTTGGCCACGTGCACTGTGGATCCCATGGCACGGATCATCGGCGGGACTCCCATAGTCCTTCCGTGCCTCCCGACAAGCTCCGATGCCCCCCCTGACGATGCGTTGCACGTCGACCCGTGGAATCCGTCCTTGTTGGGTACGATGGGGGGCGTCACGGGAATTACGGCGACGATGACAATGGCGATGCATGAATTTTGCGATGCGTGGCTATGCGTAGATTTTATTCGCTCGGGAGTTGTGTTGGTTTTATTTAGGCGCTTGGATGGTTGCGGCTGGCTATTTCTTTGTTCTTTTGGCTGGGGTACTTTGAGTGACGGCGTGACGGGAGGAGGGGTTTTTGTACGGGGACACGTTCTTTTGTATGTAAAAAAACAGTGGACAAGGGGGGATCGAAGGAGGGCAGGAACGAACGAAAACCAATGACAACATATGAAGTGAGTCTTCAGGAGTTGAGATATTTAGTTTGCTTTTAGTCAATCGGATTTTTTATTAAACTATGTTATTTATTTCCAAAAATAAATTGCATTGATGAGAAATCATTAGTATGTTAGGAAAGTGTTGGTTTACAAGGAAAGAGTGGAGAGGATTTTGTTTGCTTAAAATATGTTATTTGTTTCCTAAAACAAATTGCATTGATGGGAGATCTTTTGTATGTTAGGAAAGTGTTGGTTTTAGGAAACATGCGTGAAATTGATTTCATTATTTGGTAATGTGTTATTGTTGTCTGCCCGTTTGTAACGTGTCTCATTAGAAAAGTTTAAAAATGCTAGTAAATTGAGATGGTGAAAAAGCCATTATGAGGAGATGATGGTGGGACGTGAGACGAAAATAGACCAGACGAAAATAAACCATGGATGCAATTCTACCAACTGAGCATTTAGGAGTAGAGATTACTAAATATATGATGATGGAATGAGATTTGAAAAAAACAAGATGAATTAACCAAAAAAGATGAGAGGGGAGACGAAAAAACTTTAAACCTAAGCTACCAACGCCTCCTCCTAAGGTGGGAGGTGAGACGAAAAAACCATGAAACAAAATGTTAATTAATGTAATTTGGTGATGTATGAAAATATTAATTAATGTGATCGAGCCATTTATGTTAAGATTAATTAATTCATTAGATTGATTGGTTCATTAGATTTAGTCTTTAAAGATTCATTAGATGATTAATTCTTTCACATAAATACATTACTAAATATATGATGATGAAAGAAGGGACGAAAAAACCCAGACGAAGATGGAAGGAGACGAGAAAACTTAAGAAACAAGCTATCAACTCCCTCAATAGAAGTAGAGATATAGTCGCCAACAATTTTAGCTAATGAATCACCAAAAGATTAGCTAGGCATTAAACGGGATACAGAAGTATCAAATGGATGAATCCAGCACCTAGCTAGCAAGCACGCAGCAGCAGAAAAACACTGCCTTTTCGAGAAAAAAGCTAGGAAACACTGGCATCAAGCCCATACGGCACACATGCACACAGCAGCAGAAAAAACACACGCAAGCCACAAGCCACAAGCCACAAGCACGCAGCAGCAGAAAAAACATGCACGCAGCAGCAGTAGCCCGCACAAGCCACAAGCACGCATGCTACACATCACAATGGGCGCAGGGCGCATGTCCAAGAGACTCACCAGCGCGACCTAATCCCTCCTGTCCCTTGCCGGCGCGGAGCGCGAAGGTGTGGCCGCCGCGGAGGAGTAAGGCGTAGGAGGCGATCGCGGCGACCGTGTGGCAGCAGAGGTGGCGGTGGGCGACGTGGGCGTAAAGGCACGCGAGCCGGAGAGAGGAGCAGCATGTCGATGGTGCTCCATCATGACGCCGCTTGCTGATGCATGCCCCAAGCTCGCGCTTGTTCAGGCTGCCGGTGTCGTCCAATCGTACCTCGTGCTCGACGCCGCGAGCCGCCTCCCTCCTCGACCACCTGCCCGCCACCATCGCCACATGCCACCGGAGCCCAGCGTCCCGCGTCGTCGGGAGCTGTGGCCTCCGTTAATCCAGACCTGAAACTGCAAAGCCGGCGAGCATGGAGAGGAACGCGTCATGGCCGTGCCTCCGCTGGTGGCACACGTAGTCCACCAGCCGACACCGGACCTCCTTTATCTGTTCGCCAGCGAAGCACCGTCGGAGCTCATCTACCATGTAGGCCACGGCCGCGAACGGCAAGTCCTCGAGGAAGCATCTGTCCAACTTCCCTCCACGAGATCGCGGCCGTCGCACGCGCGCATCACCAACCCGCGGTCGGCTCCCTCCCTCCCCAAAATCACCACCGTCATGTGCATGTGCGTCGTCCACTGCCTTGCCTGATGCACGCCAGAAAGCAAGCTGGTTTCCTCCGCCGTGTACGTTCCCTCCTGAGAGGTCCTGCAACTCCTCAGATGTGTCGGTGATGAGCTCCGCGCCACAGCCTTTCCAGCTTTCCTCCACGTCCCTGCATCCCTCCTTCGGTCGGCAGAAGCCGGAACTCCCCTGCACGATGTGCTCCTCTGCATGGTGTGCCTTGCCGTCAGGCCGCGTTCATGGGTTGCACGCTTCCTTAGATCGTTGGCGCCAGTGGTGTTTGCTAGCACAAGTCGGACGCATCTCACGTGCCCGTCCGCCATCGCCGCCTTCATGGCTGCCATCTTGGTCTGGCCTCCCTCCGTGCATCTTCTTGTGGGCGGACCTGGGCGGACGAGGTCGGGTAGCCGACGATGGTGAAGACCATGTCACAGGCCACAGCCATGAAGGCCGGAGTACGCGAACGAAGAACTCTCACGCGGCAGGGTCAACAGCTCCTGTGGGACACCTTTAAGGTGAATTGGAAAGAATGCGGCGTAGTTAACAAAAATGACTACAATGAAACGTTTCAGAAGTCCAAATAGCCAAGGCCCACTCGGGCGATTTAAATGGTCGTCAACGGGAGTGAGGTTATGTTTAAGACATGCGGGCCCTACTTGGCAGTGCATCTAGTTACGGGCCCCACTTGTCAGTGCATCAGGTGAAACGTGTCCCCGTGCCTGTCCGAACGGGTATCCCTGTCTGAACATGTGTTGCTCCCTTCTCTTCGTTCTTGGCGGTGAGCCGGCGGCGGCGGAGGAGTTTTTGTTCTGGGTGACAGCAGCGGCGGAGCTTTCGTTCTCGGCGACGGCGGCGGCTGTGGTGAGTGAATCCGGAACCCTGTCCTGTTCTCCTCCGTGTCGAGTTAGATCTCACTGCATCGCCTCTGTTTCCCTCTGTTTTTGGTCGATTTGATCCAGATTTGGGTGTGTGTGTGGGGGGGGGGGGGGGAGGGGGGAGGGGGGCTGACCGCAATGGAGCCGTCAGAGACAACAACATCCTTTCCAACCTATGCGATTTGTGCCTCGTCTGCTTCCGCTAGCTCACCTCACGCTGCCCCGCCATTGAAAAAAAGGGGTGGTGGTGCTCGGACGTTCGAATTCACTGTGGAATTTCTTCCTTCTAAGGCGAAGCTAGGTGATGGTAGCATGCAGAACATCGAGAGAGATACACTTATGAAGTGGGAGATTGATTTTGCAGAGATTGATCCACAAGACCTATAGAGCATGGAAGAGAAGGTCGTGAAGAATTTGATGGAAACAATTGGGAAGAGCATTTTTTTTGGGTCCAGAACAAGATGTAGCATTGTTACGGTTTGATAATTGGAAAGGCGAGTATGTGAGAATTGATGACGGTGAAGAGATGGTTGATGAAATCGATCGACAAGATGGCTGGACAACCAAACAGACTATATTTCATGCAGAGCTAGTTGATCTGAAATCAGATTCTAAGGTTGGATATGTGCCCTCAAAGTTAGCTTCATAGATGGTAGATGATGATTGGGCTTCAGAGAGGCGGATAATGCCCATGTGTATAGGTGAAGTGACAGTATTACCTGAGGGGGTTGATGCAGAAGAGGGCTCTGATGGTGTTGTAAGGGTTGTTTCTGTTGATTGGAATTCAATAGAATTAAATGACCCAACTGATTTAGTCATTGCACCAATGGATGACACTGAGATGGCCAAAATTTATGGCATTCCAGTATCTGATGAAGATAAGGAGGAGAAGGATGGTGAATCTAGTATGCCTACTGATACTGATGCTACCAGAGATAGAACTGAAGATGTGGATGGACAACTGATGGAACATGCTGCAGATGATGTAGATGATGCACATGACGATGAGTTGGTAAATGTGTATGACAAGGAAAACCCTGTTATTGCAGTGGGAAAGTTGTTCCTAAACATGGATGAGTTTAGGATGTGTTTCAAGACTTATGCAGTCAAACATGAGTTTGATGCCAAGACTAAGTGGACTGATAGAAAGAAGTTTTACGCAAGATGTAGAGGTTTTTATGGAAGTGTCAAGCCTTGCAAGTGGTACATATCTGCTAGACGCTAACCTGATGGAAGTACCATTAGGGTGAATCAAATCCCACACCAACATACTTGTATTACAAGTTCATAAAGAGTATCAACCATGACATCACAATTTTGGATTGCAGAAAAGATCACTCCTATTTTAGCTAAGAAACCAAACACTACTACAAAGAAACTTAAAGTAGACTTGGAAAAGCAATACCCCATTAAGGTGAAGTATAACACGGTGTGGAAGGCAAAACAAAGGGCAATGAAACAATTATATGGTGACTGGGCAAATACTTTTAGGATGCTTTATAATTACAAAGCAGAGGTGGAGAAGAGGTCACCTGGCAGTGTTGTGGAGATAGATACCGAGGTAACAAATGATGGAAGAGTCCTTTTCTCTAAGTTTTTTTATGGCTTTAAAGCCTTGCATTGATGGCTTCAAGGCAGGGTGTCGTCCATATTTGAGAATAGACTCGTCATTTTTGACTGGCAAGTGGAATGGTAAATTGGTAGCCTGCAATGCTTTGGATGGACACAACTGGATGTTCCCTGTTGCTATTGGCTTCTTTTAGTCAAAGACAAATGTCTCGTGGACATGGTTCATGATGCAGTTGAAAAGATGCATAGGGCTAGTATCACCTTTGGCAGTCCACACAGATGCATCCAAAGGGCTAGAAAATGCAGTGAAGAATGTTTTCCCCCATTGTGAGCAGAGGGAGTGCTTCGGCCATATGTGGATGAATTTGATCAAAAAATTCAGAGGGGAAGAATTTGGTCGCATGTGGTGAGCAGCAAGATCTTACACTAAACAAACACATTCATATCATCTTAGTAATATAATAACAGCATGCCCTGAGTTTGGTCCATGGGTGAACACTTACCATTCTCTATTATGGTATAGGCCAGGATTTAACACTGTCATCAAGTATGATCATATCAACATCAACTTGGCAGAAAGTTTTAACAACAAGGTGAAGCAGTTAAAAAATTTGCATGTGCATGACACGGTTGACCAAATCAGGATCATGATCATGCGCTTGTGGGAATTGAGAAGAAGAATTGGGGATTTTCTATAAGGGAATAAGCTTCCTGTGGTGGTACAACAGGTGGTCAACAAGAGCAAAAATCTTATGCATTTATCTGTTGAAAAATCTTCTGTTAGGGATGCTGAAGTTAGAGATACCAAAACTGGTAGAAGGCATGTTGTTAACACTGAAATGCATGATTGCACTTGTTTGGAGTGGCAACACACTGGGAAACCATGTGATCATGCCATACTTTTCTTGGCCTCCCAACCGAAGATAAACATGCACCCATATTTGCACGAATATTACTCAGTAGCAAGATTCAAGGCTGCATATGCAACTCCAATTCCAGCACTTTACAGATCAGTCTCAGTAGCGTGAAGTGGAAATTGAATTTTCCATGTGTCCTCACCTAACAAAAAGAAAGGCTGGCAGGCCAAAAGAGAGTAGATTCAAGGCATGGTTTGAGAAAGGTGAGAGTAGTAATAAGGGCAAGGAAAAGAAGGATGGAAATCCAAAAAGGTCCCAAAAAGGTAACAAAAATATATGCAAGCTATGCCAGGAACTTGGGCACCGAAAAGGATCTCCAAAATGTTGTTACACTCCTGAAAGGCCAAAGTATGTGGGCATATGTTTGCCATGTTTACTATTTTGTTGCATTTTTCAATTACTAACCAGTTGACATGCTTTATCTTTTTAGGAGGAAATGTGCAGGTGAGCCCTTTCTTGTTGAAGATTGCTGGCCAAAGAAAAACGCAAGAGGCAATGGCTGTAGAAAAAAGAGAAGTTGTGGTGAACCAATACACATTCAACCAGACTTGGATGGTGTGGTGCAAAATGAGAAAGACTTGGATGTGCTGCTGCAAGATGAGCAAGACTTTGATGTTCTGGTGCCAACTGAAGATATGGGTACCTCTGAAGATATTCCAACTGATGTTGTGCAAGCTAAGCCTATGTTGGAAGTTGAGTTGCCAACTGAATATATGGGTACCTCTAAAGATATTCCAGATGATGTTGTGCAAGCTGAGCCTATGTTGTAAGTTGAGTTGCCAACTGAAGATATTACATCTAATGTGATGCCAACTGAGCCTATATTGGAAGTTGTGTTGCCAACCCCTGATGATATTGGGTCCGATGATACTGCAACTGTTTTGGTGCGAAACAAAGCTGTTGTTCCAAGCAGTCCAGTGAAGAAAATCAAGAGCTTGAGTGAACTGGGTGTTGTACAATAAAAACAAGCATTGATAAAAAGAAGAAGAAATTGAGTGGTAGGAGGAAGCAGAAGTGAAAATTTGTTGAAACTTGTGTATTGCTACTATGCTATTGAAATTTGTTGAAAATTTGTTAAAAACTTGTGTATTACTTTGATATGATATGTATTTGTGTAATACTATTCAAGTTTGAGCCAAAATTCAAATTTGAGCCAAAATTCAAATTTGAGCCGAAATTCAAATTTGAAGTTATTTGGTATGTGCTATTGGTGTTACAATGATTTCTGGACTATAATTCATGTCTGGATCGGGAGCCACGTCACAGATCCGCGGGATGCTAGTTCATTGGCTGGTCATTTTTTATGTTGGATAAGATTGAGCAGGCCGGCCATGTATTGTTGGGCTTAATTAAAACGGCCCACCCGTTGGACCGATGGACACCACGCTGATCCGATTTGAGAAGGCCTGAAAAGCATGCATGCATGCGCACGCAACCCTGCGTCGCCCGCCCTCGCAACATAGCCGTTGCATGCATGGCATTGAGCTCATCTCTCCACGCATTTTAATGGCCAGTGTGCTATGCATGCTGTTGGCGCCCTCGCAGCATTCGAGATCATGTCGTTGCTTGTCTATTCTAGATGCCCAACCATCGCTAGCCGCTGCATGAGCTCATCTCTCCACGCGTTTTTAATGGCCAATGTGCTACGCGCGCTGTTGGTGGTACTACCACGATGCCACACTTGCATGCACGGGCAGTACACGCACAGAACAAGGAGGCGTGAGCCCCGACCGACGACACAAAGCTTGTAGCGCTGAAACGTCGCAACCTGACTATTGATGCCGCTTTCGGTTTCCCATGCGTATACACACATGTACTCTCCCCTCCCCCGATGCCACTCAACACCGCCCGTTCATTACTTCCACCCGGTGTAAACACGTCGTACTAGGGCTATTTAAGCCACCTATCATCTTCCTCCTCCTCACCCATCCTCTCCCATCGGCATCCTCTTCTCACCACCACAAACAACCCAAAAATCAGGCCGCCGCAGCCATGAAATACATCGGGCCAACCTTTCGCTTTCCCCCCACTATGCCGGAGACGCTCTACCCCCCCCCCCCCCCGACATGTACGTCGAGAACACACCCCGTGTGTGGTCGATGTCAAGATGATGGGGCACAAGGGATTTCACGAACGCTATCCTTGCGCTTGGCTTCGGCCACCTCCCCCGAGGATCTCCAAGGATGTACCGAGTCGAGGAGGTCATCCATAACGGGGTTGTGGTTGCTATCCTTCCCACTTCACCAACTCCATCGACGCGTTCTACCTCCTCGGCCGTGTGTTCTGATGTGGCTGCGAATTCATCGCTTTCACCACCCATAACATCTTCACGGACGACACCAATATCTTCCCCACCGTGAGGCACATGCACACTTTGCTGTATCCCATCGACAACACCCCGGAGGAGCAGTTAACGACGCCCGGAGGAGTTGGCCTTGGAGCAAGCAAGCAAGCCGGTGGTGTTTTATCTTATCTAGGGTGTCATTTTATTATTGTCGTGTTGGGTTGAACTATCTATATAAGTTGTAATGGTACTATGTATGTTGTGCTTGGGTTTATCTATGTTAGTTGTAATGTGGTACTATCTAGCTCATGCGATGCTAGTACTTATGCTACTATATTGACGTGTTCTATCTGGTTTTTGTTTTTTCTATCTAGTTGATATTGGTCAATTGATATATGTGCTTGATGTTCTATCTAATTGATCTATGTGTTACTAATACAGACATGCAATCATGGACATGCAACTATGACATGCAACTAATTTAGTTCATGTAAATAATTATTGGATTAACTCAAATGCCTAAAATAAATATTTTTGTGCTCCTAAAAATATTGCTTTGAATTTTACCTCTGGCCAATATTTTCAGAGCAAAACAGGAACATTTTCTTGGACATATTTGAAGCGAATTTTAACCTGATCATTTTCAAAAATGATTTTTGAGGCTTTCATATATCCCCATTTAATTTGGGTTTCATGGAACCGTAGACATGCATGAAAACAATCACAAAACAATAATGGACAAGCAACAAAAATGTAATGCAAAACAAAATAAGTTACAATACATACAGCCCAATATTTATTCGACATAAAAATTTGGCCAACGTAAAAACAAGTAAAGAAGTATATGCTTGTTAGAGGTTTGTTTGCCGAAGCATTTTTTTTAAACATGGGTGCCTCAATGCTATAAAACAGGGATGTTGCCCCTACGCGGGTGGGTTGGTCACTATTTGGGCCTGGTTATTTTCTCACGGTCCAACATCTATTCGGTATCAAGATTTTTTTACTATAAACTGAATTTGGGGGGGGGGGGGGTGCACTCTGTTAACTGAAGAACAAGAACAGAGCATGAACACTGAATATTTTTGCTTCGATTCAATTACATGAACTTGGCATGACGCACAGATCGCATCCTCTGCCCTGACAGACGTAAATGCCCCCTCTAATGACGGATGAACATCAAGTAAAAAAACAGAGCAATGATATAATAATAGAACCCCTTGCCATGAAATTTGCTTGCTTCTGCAAATCAATCATCTCCATTAGATTTTTCTTGATCTTCTTCAGTTCCCCGATCAGTTCAGACTCCAAGTGCAGTTCAGCATTGCGCGCATACCTCGCCATCGGCACGACTCTGCCTGCCCCTCTATCCGAGCTCCCCAAATTCTCCATCTGCGGCACCCCGCCCAAATTAAGCTCCCAGGTTGCGGCCCCGCTCGAATCAATGTAGCCCTCGAACTGAATCCTCTCAACATATTCATCCATCCACTTGAATGGGTGCATTTCTTCAGGATTTGAAAACAACAATATGAACCCTAAATTCCAAATTCGAGGGGAAAAACAAAATATGGAGAAATCAGAGCAAACGGTGGTGAAAGAACGGGCGAAGAACTGAGATCTAACCTTTTCATCACTTCCTGCCATTGTTTTGCTCAAGCACTTCACAAATTCCCGCCCAAGATTTCCATTACCATCAGTCCTAGTGACCAACCGTTTTAGCGGATCTGGGTGTGGGCAGTCAGGGCACCTTGTGAGCGCCACCGGACCATGCCGATGCCATTTTGAGTGTGTGGCGGAGGGGGTGGACATCTGCACTAGGTCGCCGGAGAAGAGGAAGAATGGGGAAAGGGGAAGCAATGGGCGGCGACGGGCGGACGGGCACGGGCGGTCGTCTCTTCTAGCTATGAAGAGATGGGTCCCATGCTTAGTGGACAAGTGGTGGGCCCCGTGCTTACGCGGATAAGTTGTGGGTCCAGCCCCTAACAGCTAATGAGGGCATCAGTTCAAATGAAGGGTCATGTCATGTCTGGGCTATTTCCTCGCTCAAAAATGTCGCACCAAAGCAATTCGAACGAAAGACGTCTCACTTCTTCTAATTCCCACGAAAGATGTCGCACAGGAGCTATTGACCCCACACGGTAGCGAAAATAGAAAACACCTCATCTTGTGGTCCACGCATGCATCCAGCCAAGGCCCATGCAATTGAATCAACGGGACAAGGATGGCCCACCAAGATCAGCGTCCAAAATTGCAGGATGTACCCACGAAAGTGCGTATCACGTTAAGCAAATTCTGAGCGGCATGATAAATCCATACGTAAATCTATCCCACCGGATCCCAATTTAATGCAGGTGTCATGCATCGATAGGTCCTCAATCTTTACCCCTACAAGTGGTGAAACGTGGTAGAGAATTCTTTGTTGGAAATAGAGGTTCTGGTATTAAACCTTTTGTCAGTGTTTGTAAAAAAACAGATTTTAAAAACATTTTTTTGAATTTGTTTTGATTTTACCGTTGACCCGAGCTTATTTGAGCTCGGGCTAGGAAACTCTGCGTCCCCTACACCGGCAAACTGAAGTAGCCTACAATAGTAAACCATGTGTCGCGGAAATGAACAACATGTTACCTGCATGGCAAAGCACAAGATAATTTTCAGGGGGTCACAAATACTACATATCTTTCCATAGATTATGCGTTCATCGGAAATATTGTAATATTTGTGTTCATCAGCATGCAACACATAGTTGTATCCATAACAGTTTCAACATTTTTTTTCTGTTTTTCTCTCTTTAAAATGCGCATAAATATGTGTGTCATTGTATTAGACAAGAAGCGTCAAAGAAGCCGGGTACAAGGACTTTCGACCATTGCAACACTAATCTCGAGAATTAACCGCCACGTCCACCCATCACACCCACCGTGCCTACTATGACATATGCTTACCTAGTCCAACCTCATGCCTACGGTGACGACGCAAGCCATAGAGCAACCAAGCTGTGTCACAACCAACATCGACACATCTACAACAGGACCAAGACCCAAGCCACTAGAAACCAATGTACCGTCACCCATTTGTGCCAAGAGAAAGTCAGCAGGTGAACGGCATGCACGGGCGGACCTAGGGAAGGTGTCATACAGAGAGCACCGGCCATGGCATACATTGCGCCTAGGAGGCCCATGCCCCAAGAAGCATCCGACATTGGCTCAAGCCACACAACGAAACTCCTAGAACAATCAGACAACGCCTTTAAGAATGGAAAGACGCCATGATGCCGCCGCCTAGTCCGGAGACCGGACCAAAGGTTTCCTCCTAGCTCGAGGAAGGGATCCAACTCAGGGCCAAAACAATGCCTCCGGGGAGGGAGTGACACCAGTGGGCGTTGCCGTTGTCAGCCTCATCTCGAAGCAGGGATTTTTCCCAACCCCGACCTTAGAACCCAACGCTCTGAAGCTGCTCAAGCAGACCAACCACAACATCGGGAAGATTCGCATCTCGCATCACCGTAGCCTCCACCACTAAGCTGAATCTGTGTTCATTGGGCAACACAAGCAGGCAAAATACTGCATAATTTTTGCCATGCATCTATGTTGTTAGGCAATACTGTGACATTTGTAAAAAAAATTAGAGAGATTTTTTTCTAGGCAATACAAAGAAAGATAAGTAGACAAAATATTGCAATTTTTTTTTTTTGCCATGGATCTATGTTCTTAGGCAATACTGTATGACAGAATTAGAGAGAGTTTTCTTTTGTAGGTAATGCATAGAGAGATAAATGGACAAAATAATGCATAGTTTTCGCCATGGATTTGTATCCTTTAAGCAATACTATAACATATGTGTCCATATATCTGGCTTTTAGCAGACAATGTGTGTATTGCCTACTGCACTATCAGGAAATACCTTATAGGTAGATGCCTAGCAGTAGCGGTGGATAACTGGCATGCGCTTCTATTAATTAGCAGTAGCGCGGACAAGCAACCCACGCTACAGGCATTCCACGGTAGTAGAGCGGCTTGCCCACCCACACTGCTGCTATGTGGCCTCAAGGTACCCCGGTCGAGTCGTAGTCGCAGCGTTGGCTACAAGCCCCTCGATACAACTAATCTAGTAGCAGTAGCACCGACCCTATGGCCCTCGCTACTACTACTCTTGGCACCTTGTCCACCCATGCGCTTGTTTCCTCTCTCCCTCACTCTCCCCATTACACTCTCTCTCGCTCGCTCACTCTATCGTCGCCATCGCCCCTGATGTATCCCCCTCCCTCCTCCTGCTCTCTCCTTCCTTCTCCTACTGCCCTCCGCCCTCCTCCTCCCCCTCTCTCGTCCCGCCTCCCTCTTTCCACCTCTCTTTGTAAATGATTTTTTAGTAAAAAAAATAGGTATAAAATTTTGTAGTACAAAAATTTAGTAATAGAAATTTTTAGATATAGAAATGTATTGCAATGCTATATGAGAACTTTTTTAGGTATCAAATTTAGTAACCAAAAATTTTAGTAAACTAATTTAGGTATAGAATTTTTTAGTAAATTTTTTTTAGCAAATAGAAATCTTTAGGTATAGAAAAAATTCACTTTAGAAATGTTGGAATGCTACATGCAAAACTTTCAGCTATCAAATTTAGTAATAGAAATATTTAGTAAAAATTAGGTATATAATTTTTAGTATGAGATTTGATGATCTAAGTTTTTCACTCGGTGGAAATATCAGGCTTTCTAGTGTCACGTATCTTTCTAGAGTGATCGTCATAGGAGTTTCCTCTACTTCCTCTACAGTCGAGTCGTTGAGCTAAAAGTCCAGCTTCTCCTTCTCCTCTGCTCATGTCACTAATCTTTTTTGTCGAGAGCTAAAAGTCAATGATATTTGGACATGTATTGGTTGTCTCTTTGGACATGTGTATGATTTTGAAGGGAAAACCTTCGAGTGACCTATGTTTTGCCAGAATATTGACTCATTTCCGTTCCCGCAAATTTCAGGCGCTCGATATGTCTTGTTTTTTCGCAAAGTTTATGTAGAAATTTTCCGTTAATGTAGGACATATCGAGCGCCAGGGATTTTCCGGAATGGGAATCAAACGACATTCCGATAAAACATAGGACATTTTTTATGGTAATACACGATATATGTAATGTTAATTGACTGATGCTTAGGGTTGATTTTCAGTCTGTTGGAGCTCCTTGTGTGCCTTTCAGTCTGTTCTTGAAGAAAAAATCCCGACTGTTATCGTGGGGGGCGCTTCCTCTTCTTCTTCTCTCGATATATACCTTGGTATAATGCGGGAGGGAATTAGGGGAAGCAAACATTACCGACGGTCGATATATCAGCGAGGAAGAGTCCCGACTGTTATCATGGGGGTCGCTTCCTCTTTCTTTCCCGTGTGCTAGACATTTTGGTAATGTACGCGAGAAAGAAGGGAGGGGCAGCCATTACCGACGATCATAATATCAGTGTGAGGAAGTCTCCATCATATCAGTGTGAGGAAGTACCCACAATGAGAGATGAGAGTTTTTGAAAGAAGACTCGACGTACCGAAAGTCAACTCGTGTTGAATAGTGATATGTGTTTTGAGTTTTTGGTATTTGTCATTGATTTTTAATCTTTGAAATATGAACATAGAAAATGTCTAACGATAATAGGATCCCTGAGTGTGATTACTACACCGATGACAAGGGTATGTGCAACAAACCTCACCTGGAAAATGATCGGTGCTTGTCACGCTGAAGGAGACCTTCCAATATTTTACGGTATGTGTAACGAACCACAAGTATGTAATTAAGCATGACTTGTGTTTTTTGGCGGAGCAGGCGGCGCTGCTCGATTCTACCGGTCCGCCCGCAAGACCCCCCCTCCCCCTGACCGCTGACAGTACCGCTAGCGTCAGGCGAAACTAAAGGCCGCCTACAAGGAGTTCGATGAGGCGGCATATAAGGCGTGGGGCAAAAGCGATGACAAGGAGGACATCACCGGCTCTGTCAAGGTCGCGCCCCGCCGCCACGACCACGAAGCTGACACCTCTGTGGGCGCCGCCGGTAGCGAGGAAGAGTTGTGCATGGTAGGTCGCCGCCGCTCGGGTCCCAGGAAGGCCACCGCTCTTCCCCTCCTCCTGAAGCCAAGCTTGACAGACTGACAATCGTCAGTCGATTAGCCGCTCAAGCTGTAGTGGCAGGGGCAGAGTTGGAGAACACCAAGGCAGAACCGGAGAATGCGAAGGCAAGTGCAGGAGGTTCAATTTTGGGGGCTCATGATTTTGCCTGACGAGTTTCACTTTAAGTTGAAGTATGTCCGAAATGTAATGAATTTGGTCCGGTTTATATGAGATCCGCCGTGTTTGCATGAATCTCTTCCAGTTTATATAAAAATCAACTTGTTTGCCTTAATTTCATCCGGTTTGTTCAAGAAGTATTTGAAATGTATGCAAGCAACATTGGATGGCGATTTCCGACATCAGTGTCTGCAGCCTGGTCCCCTGTCCGCGGACACGTACCTGATGCCCTAACTTAACAGCATGAGTATGCAAAAACAAATGACTAGTTGGCAGATATTTTTATGATCAGAAAAAACCCGTGAACTGAACCAAGCGGTTCTGTTCTCATGAAAAACTAGCCATTGGTATACTCCTATGTAGTAGTGTTCCTAGATTTCTGTACTTCCTAGGAAGAGAAGGGGCATGGTGCAGCACACGCTATCGACAGCTGATGCGGATGCCGACGGCGACCATGAAGGTGGCACGGAAGGCGAAGAAGATGAAATGTTGATGCCAATTGTTTTTATGTTGTGGTACTCGGTTCGTCCGCGGCCCCGTCGTCTAGGATCTCACTACTACGAAGAAGGCCACCGCGATCACAACAGGGGCCCATTTGCTCTCCATCGATCGATCTAGGAGAGAGCTCTGCCTATCTATGCTGCTCACCACTTTTGCATGCATAAATAGAATGTTGACGAGACGATGATGACCATGGTGATGATGTGTGTGTACATTGACCGGTCTGCTGTCCTGTCTAGGGAGGGTCGGTAGACCGATGGATGTGAAATTTGTTAGGTTGATCTCTCCATCGAGTGAGTCCAACGGCTCACCGGACCCCTGATCCGATGCGTCCTGATCAGGGGCGTCCAACCCGTTATGGTTTGTGGTCTCCCTATGACCCACACTATAATAACAAAGGTGGGAGGTCGGGGCACGTATCACGAGATTCGTTGCCGTCACTCTGTCCATCTACACGCCCTACCGATCTAGGGTTAGCGCAGTGCTCACGGGAAGCACCACCACCACCTCTCCATCTCATCGTCGTCATCGCCACCGCCACCGCATCGACATGGAAGGTGGCTCGAGCTCCTCTGGACAGGGAGCAGGTAATCTCCATGTCCTCCATCTCCACTATCGGATTCCCTAGCCTACACGATCCAACGAAACTATCAATGGTATCAGACCATAGTGGGCATAATGCTTCGATAAAAAGCAGAAAGAATAACATAATCCCCCACCCCAACAGAAAAGAACTACCAGAGATGGCCTTGGACCGCCGGCAAAGTGCGCCGCCACTCCGGCCGCGCCTGTTCCTCTCGATCCCGACGCGCATCGGTATGCCGAGGCGTCGGGACGAAGAACCACCGGAAGCCCTAGGGCTCGCCGGCAAATAAAAAGACAAAAAAAGAGAGAAGAGGGGCACCGCAGTCAAACCGCTCGACGACGGCGCGCTCACCGCGAGGTGGATGCGCAACCGGCGAGGGGGATGGCCACAACGTTGCAACAGTAACCTCCGCCGCCGTCGGACGCGCGGAGTGGCAAAGGAAAGGGGAGGGGCTTGGCCTCGACCTCTCTGCCAAAAGAAAAGCAAAAGGGGGAAGAGGGATCGCGGCGGCGGCCAGGCATGCACGCGCGCGGCGACGGCCAGGCGCGCACGCATGCGGTGACGGCCAGGCGCGAGCACGCGCGGCGGCGTGGATGGCTGACGCGGCGAGAGAGGCGAGCGGCGCGTGCGATCGCAGCGAGCGGCGCGAGCAACGGGAGAATGAACGCTAGGGTTGCAGCCAGCGGGACGAGGCGCTGTTTTGTCCGGTCGATGCGTGCGGACAGTCGTCGGATCCGAAGATCCTGATCGGACGGCGTAGATCGAAACCCTAGCTCCGGCTCGGGCTAGTTGGGCCAGCTGAGCCGAAGTGGGCCGGCAGAGGCCTGTGCCCCTACCTGGGGCGCTGGGTAACTGGGCCGGTTTCGGCCCAGATAGCCCTGGTCGCTCTTTTTCCATTTCCTGTCCAGTTTTGGACAGAATTAAACATAGTTTTTTCTAATCATTTTATTCCAACGAAAAATTGTCTAGAAACTAAAAAAGATAAATAGAACAGTCTCTGAAAATAAAAGAAACATTTTCAGAAAAGAAAAGTTCATGAATTTTACAAAGAAAAATATAATAAAGTTCGTGAATTTTTTTATTTAATAAAAGAAAAGTTTCTGTCAAGAATTAAAAGTTCATGAATTTATTTTCATGTTTTCTGCTGCGTAAATATTCAATAGTGTGCTTTTATAAAGAAATAAAGTTTAGAGAGAATTATTTTTTAAAGAGCACATTAAAGTGATTACTAGAATTACTAGAATTATGTTATTTTTATAACCAACGTTATTAATAACATGACCATATTTTTTAAAGATGCTTTTATTTCTATTATTTTACCCAACGGTGATATAGATTTAATTGCATAGACAATTATATGTTTAATTTGACCAATGTTAGATTAACACACATGGTTGTTATAATTTTCAGGAGGTTTCAACTTGATGAGTTGTTTAAAAGAAGTTCCAACATTCAGAGATGATAATTACACCGAGTGAAGGAAGAAAGTTGATTTGGCCTTTGTGTGTGCTGAGGTTGACTCGGTTATGGATGAACCACAGCCGGTCAGGCCTACAGAGCCGGTCAGAACGGCCACTGATGATGATGATGCATGGAATAAAAAGAGCAGTGACTATGGTCAATTGAAGTTCTCCTACACCCTCAACAATCAAAGGTAGGTAAATGCCAACAAAAAGTGTATGACATTTATAAAGAACACAATTGAGAACGCCATTGTGGGCTCGATTGTAGAGTGCACTTCCGTAGGGGAATTGCTGAAAAAGATAAAGAGCCGGTTCACTGGTTCTTCAAAGACATATGCTATCCAGTTGATAAAACAACTGTTCACAGAAAACTACACCGGTGGTGGTCATGGCATTCGAGAGCACATTCTCAGGATGAGCAACATGGCTGCAAAACTCAAGCCCATGGATGCAGACTTGGAGCTCAAACCTGCGCTCCTCGTCCACCTGATTATGGCTTCGTTGCCTAAAGAGTTTGACACATTTGTTGTCAATTATAACATGTCGCCTGAAAAATGGGACATAGAAAGACAATAGCCATATGCGTCCAAGAAGAGGACAGACTGAAAGCCTCAAATGGTGGTTCTATCAACTATGTGAAGGACCAAAAGAAGAGGAACTACAATCCAAACAGCAAAGGTTCTCCTTCTAAGCCACATGGAAAAGCACCCTATCAACATCAGAATCAGCAGAAGTTCTTTCCAGTGGACAAAGACACTTGTCTCCACTGCAAGCAGACATGGCACTACAAGAAGGACTGCCCTGCTTGGCTAAAGTCTGTTATGGCAAAGAGAGGTAACGCCATCGTTTCCTTTGTAAATGAATCCTTGTATGTAAAGTTTTCAAAATCTACTTGGTGGATTGACTCTGGAGCAACTGTTCACGTTGCAAACTCTTTACAAGGATTCCGTTCGACGAGGACCATGGAAAGAAGAGAAAGACGCATTGAGGTAGCTAATGGAGTCCAAGCAGAAGTTGAAGCTATCGGCGATGTCTCTTTGGAGTTAGCTGATGGATTCAACCTTCTTCTTCGTGATGTCTTATTTGTTCCCTCATGTAATAGAAACTTAATTAGCGTTTCTTGTTTAGACAAAGACAATTATGAGTGTTACTTTGGACATGGCAAGTGTGCCATATGGTGTAATAATGCTTATGTTGGTGATGCTTTGCTTCATAATGAGCTTTATTTGCTATCACTCCGTGAAAAAGTGCATTATGTGTCCAATGTGAATGCTCAAGCTACCTCGTCGAACAAAGAACAAAAGAAAAGAAACGAACCGAGGACTCATCGAAATTATGGCACTGTCGCTTGGGCCATATTTCCATGGGGAGAATAGAAAGATTAGTCAAAAGTGAAATTCTTCTTCCGTTAGAGTTTTCAGACTTAGAACAATGTGTGGATTGCATTAAAGGGAAGTATGTCAAACAAATCAAAAATGGTGCAATTCATAGCACAAGCACACTGGAAGTCATCCACACTGACATTTGTGGACCGTTTCCGGGTGAAAAGTGTGGATGGATATGACTCGTTCATAACATTCACAGATGATTACTCTCGTTTTGGCTATATTTATCCAATCAAAGAAAGATCTGAAGCATTGGATAAGTTTAAGATATTAAAAGCTGAAGTTGAAAATCAGCATGATAAAAGAATAAAGATAGTAAGGTCCAATCGTGGGGGAGAATACTACGGTCGGCACACCCCATATGGCCAAATCCCTGGACCTTTTGCAAAGTTCTTGCAAGAGATTGGCATAGTAGCCCAGTATTCTATGTCGGACGAGCCTCAGCAAAATGGAGTATCTGAAAGGCGTAACCGTACTTTGATGGATATGATGCGCAACATGATGAGTTACTCCACCTTGCCATTGGGATTATGGATGGAGGCACTGAAAACCACCATTCACATTCTCAACAGAGTGCCAAGCAAGTCGGTGCCCAAAACACCGTACGAGCTGTGCACAGGAAGAGTGCCCTCTTTAAAACACTTCAGTGTGTGGGGGTGCCCCGCTAAGGCGAAAATGTTTAATCCAAACATTGCAAAGTTAGATCCCACAACAGTGAGTTGCCACTTCATTGGCTATCCAGATAGATCAAAAGGTTTTCGTTTCTACTGCCCAGACAGATATACAAAGTTTGTAGAAACGAGATACGCAGTCTTCTTAGAGGATGAAATGATGAGGGGGAGCTTGGTAGCTCAAAAATTGATCTTGAGGAGAAGAGGGTGCATGCACCTAATCCGATGATTCAGGAGCCATTTTTCTCACTACCAGTTGTAACTCCACCCGTGACAACTATGGGGGAAGACCCGGAACCTGTTCTTCAGGAGCCGACTCAACCCGTTGTTGAGCATAAAAGGGAGGTACAACAGTCAACAGTAGAAAAGGTGCCGCAAGTTGAGGCACAAAATGTGCCAGAAACTGAGGCCCTTAGAAGATCTAATAGAACAAGAAGATCTACTATTTCTACTGATTATAAAGTTTATAACACAGAAATGGTTCATATGGAAGGTGATCCCGCTACATATGAAGAAGACATTAAAAGCCCTAACTCATCAAAATGGCTACAAGAAATGGAAGATGAGATGAATTCTATGAGTTCCAAAGATGTTTGGGACTTAGTGGAAATTCCTAAAGGAGCCAAAAGAGTAGGCTGCAATGGGTCTACAAAACCAAGTATGATCCTAGTGGCAATGTAGAAAAGTATAAAGCAAGACTTGTAGCTAAAGGATTTACACAAAGAGAAGGGATAGATTACAATGAGACTTTTTCTCCGGTCTCATGTAAGGATTCTTTCAGAATCATAATGGAATTAGTTGCTCATTTTGATTTAGAGTTACACCAAATGGATGTCAAGACGTCATTTCTGAACGGTGATTTAAAAGAAAAGGTCTACATGAAACAACCCAAGGGTTTTATCATGGAAGGCAAGGAACGTATGGGATGCCGCCTAAAGAAATCCATTTATGGATTAAGACAAGCCTCTAGACAGTGGTATCTAAAGTTTAATTAAACGGTTAAAAGTTTTGGGTTCAAAGAAAATATTGAGGATAATTGCATTTATGCAAAGTTTAAAAATGGGAAATATATTTTCCTAATCTTGTATGTGGATGATATCCTGCTTGCTAGTAGTGATGTTAGTCTACTACTAGAGACAAAGAAGTTCTTATCCTCAAAATTTGGTATCACAGATCTTGGTGAAGCATCCTATGTTTTGGGCATAGAAATTCACCGAGATAGGAACAGTGGAGTCTTAGGACTATCGCAGAAGGCATATTTGGAGAAGGTTCTTCAAAAGTATAATATGCATGCGAGTAAAGCCACACCTGCTCCTATAGTCAAGGGCGATCGTTTTGGGAAATTCAAATGTCCCAAAACCCAGTACGAGATCGATCTCATGAAACCAGTACCATATGCTTCGGCTGTTGGAAGCTTACAGTATGCACAAGTGTGCACTCGCCCTGACTTAGCTTTTGTTACCGGGGTACTCGGTAGATAATCAAGAGAATCCTGGCATGGAGCACTGGAAGATGGCAAAGAAGGCATTGCGTTTTGCGCAAGGCACGAAGTACTACATGCTAACATAGAGGAGGTCTGATTCCCTAGAGATAAAAGGGTATTCAGACGCAGATTTTGCGGGGGACAGAGATGATAGAAAATCCAAGTCAGGATACGTCTTCACTCTCGCAGGAGGGGCTATTTCGTGGAAAAGCTCCAAACAGTCAATAGTTGCATCATCCACGATGCATGCAGAGTTTATAGCATGCTTCGAGGCCATGGGGCAGGCAATATGGCTAAAGAAATTTGTACCTGACTTGAAAGTGGTAGATTGTATTCACAAACCACTAAAGATGTATTGTGACAACCAGCCCGCAGTATTCTATGCTCACAACAACAAGTCGAGTAATGCTGCTAAAACAATAGAGATAAAGTATTATGTTGTGAAAGATAAAATCCAGTATCACACTATAAGTCTCGAGCATATAAAGACAAAGGATATGCTTGCGGATACGCTAACGAAAGGCTTACCACCCAATGTGTTCAAGGAACATTTAGCCGGCATGGGTATAAGGGAAAGCCTGTGATTCCTGGATCATGAGAGGCCCAAAAAGAACAGAATTTGTTTCTGAACAAAACGTATGTTGTAGCTGTATGATTCTATCGGCAATCAAGCTGTGACGATGAGACATGCTCAGTGTACCAATATGTGATGAAACAAATAAACTAGAAAGTATAAAGTTAAAAGTAAAAGTTGAGATCAAGGGGGAGAATGTTAGGTTGATCTCTCCACCGAGTGGGCCCAACGGCCCACCGGACCCCTGATCCGATGCGCCCTGATCGGGGGCGCCCAACCCGTTACGGTTGGTGGGCCCCTGTGACCCATGCTATAATAACAGAGGTGTGAGGCCGGGGCACATATCACGAGATTCGTCGCCGTCACTCTGCCCACCTACACGCCGTACCGATCTAGGGTTAGCGCGATGCTCATGGGAAGCACGACCACCACCTCTCCATCTCACCGCCGTCATTGCCACCGCCACCACATCGACATGGAAGGTGGCTCGAGCTCCTCTGGACAGGGAGCAGGTAATCTCCATATCCTCCATCTCCACTACCGGATTCCCTAGCCTAAACAATCCAACAAAACTATCAAATTATCACTAGCAGGCGAGTTCAAGTATTAAGTGGACTTACCTACCTTACACCAAAACAAAATGCGTCCACCACACGAGGGCTTCCGAGACCCTCAAGCCCCAAGGTTACATCTTCTAAGACCTAGACAACTTGTTTGTAACTTGGAATAAGATGATTTCCGTTTCTAATCATCTTGCCTCACCTTGTTTAGTGTGGGTTATGATCTAATTTCTCAGTTATGCCATGTTTTTGCCTACTTAGGAAGGAGGATATCGTCAAGTACCCTCCCAACTAAACCCTGCACACTAAAGTTACTCACACCCCTAAAGTAATGGCACATAGTCTCCTTTCACCCCATTACATAATTGTCACACCATGCGGGGGGTTCTTGACTAGTCCAAGCCCACAAACGAGTCTCCTAAGCCAAAATAGAGCCGCTTCATCAATCCCACACAACCAATTAACTAAGTGATGAACTAATTTGCCTTCTTTTTTTTCATATCCGCCTGATCATGTGCCCTGCTAAATACCCTCTCGATCAAAAATCACACACTAAAGTGACTCACACACTTAAAAAAATAGCATTGTGTCACCTACCACCCCACTACATTGTCATCGCACCACCAAGGGGTTTCTCGACTAATCAAATGTACCAAGTTTCCCAAGCCCAATCCCACAAATGAGTTGCCTAAGACAAAACAAAGTTGCCTTACCCGTCCCACAAACCAATTAACCGAGAGGTGAACTAAGCCGACTTCCCTCTTCATAGTTGCCCGCGCATGTGCACAACCAAATAACCTCCCGATTAAACCTCGCACATTAAAATCGCTCACACCCTTAAAATAATGCACCGAGTTACCTACAAGCCCACTACATAGTCATCCCACCACAAAGGGGTTCTCAATTAATCCAACATACTAAGTTTCCCAAGCCCAATCCCACAAATGAGTCGCCCAAGCCAAAATATGTAGTCTCCTCACCCGCCCTACAAACCATTTAACTCGGAGGAGAACTAAGTTGACTTCCCTTTTTTCATAGTTCCAAGTCCCCCACCTAGTACCCGTCTCGACTAAATCCCACACATTAAAGTCGCTCACACATCTAAAATAATGGTATAGAGTCGCCTACCACCACACAACATAGTCACCGCACCACACGGGGTTCTCGTCTGACCCATATATACCAAGTCATGCAAGCCCAATCCCACAAACGATTCGCCCATGCCAAAACAAGTAGTCACCTCACTTCTCCCACCAACCGAACTAATTGGTGAACTAAGTTGCCTCCTTTTCCTCTTGATGTTCGCCCACCTATGTGTGCCAGTCAAGCACCTACTCGACTAAACCTCACACAGTAAAGTCACTCACACCGCTAAAAATCATGGCGCGAAGTTGCCCACCATCCAACTACGTAGTCACCGCATCCACGTGTGGAATCTTGACTAATCCAATATAGCAAGCCGCCTAAGCCCCGACATGTGGTCGCCTCACCCGTCCCACAACCCGAACTAACTGGGGGGTATGAACTAAGTCAACCTTGTTTTTTTCCATTTAACAGTTGCCCGTCCATGTGTCCGCCAAGCACCTGCTCGACTAAACCTTACACAGTAAAGTCACACACACCGCTATCATGGCACGGAGTGGCCCATCACCCAACTACATAGTCACCGCACCACACGGGGTTCTCAATATATGCCAAGTGGCCCCGAACTAGCCCTACGCGGGGGTGGGGGTGGGGGTGGGGGTGGGTGGGTATCTTAATGTTGGAAATATGCCCTAGAGGCAATAAATAAATTTTTTATTATTATATTTTCTTGTTCATGATAATCGTTTATTATCCATGTTATAATTGTATTGATTGGAAACACATTACATGTGTGGGTAAATAGACAACACTATATCCCTATGCCTCTAGTGAACTAGCTCGTTGATCAAAGATGGTCAAGGTTTCCTAGCCATTAACATGTGATGTCATTTGATAACGGGATCACATCATTAGTAGAATGATGTGATGGACAAGACCCAAACTATAAACATAGCATATGATCGTGTCAGTTTATTGCTACTGTTTTCTGCATGTCAAGTATATGTTCCTATGACCATGAGATCATGCAACTCACAGACATCAGAGGAGTGCCTTGTGTGTATCAAACATTGCAACGTAAATGGGTGACTATAAAGGTGCTCTACAGGTATCTCCGAGGGTGTCTGTTGAGTTGGCATGGATCAAGACTGGGATTTGTTACTCCGTGTGACGGAGAGGTATCTCAGGGCCCACTCGGTAATACAACATCACAATAAGCCTTGCAAGCAATGTGACTAAGTGTTAGTCATGGGATTTTGTATTACGGAATGAGTAAAGAGACTTTCCGGTAACGAGGTTGAACTAGGTATGGAGATACCAATGATCGAATCTCGGGCAAGTAACATACCGAAGAACAAAGGGAACATCATACGGGATTAACTGAATCCTTGACATAGAGGTTCGGCCGATAAAGATCTTCATAGAATATGTAGGAACCAATATGGGCATCCAGGTCCTGCTATTGCTTATTAACCGTAGAGGTGTCTCCGTCATGTCTACATAGTTCTCGAACCCGCAGGGTCTGCACACTTAAGGTTTGGTGACGTTTCGATAGTATAGAGTTATGTATGGTGGTGACCGAAGGTTTTTCGGAGTCCTGAATGAGATCCCAGACGTCACGAGGAGCTCCGAAATGGTCCGGAGGTAAAGATTCATATATAGGAAGTCCTGTTTTGGTCACCGGAAAAGTTTCGGGCTAATCGGTAGTGTACCGAGACCATCGGGAGGGGTATTTCGACCCAAGAGGCTTCATGGGCTGTGGGAGAATAAATACCAGCCTTTTGTGAGCTGGTGGAAGTCCCACACAAGGCCCATGCGGCTAGGGAATAAAATCCCAAAGGGAAAAGGTGGAAAAAGGCCAAAAAGGAGGAATCCTAGTCCTACTAGGATTGGAGGAGAGTCCTCCTCTCCTCCCCACTTCGGCCGAACCAAAGGAGGCTTGGCCCTTGCGCCAAGCCTCTCCTCCGTCCCTCCTATATATACTAGAGGATTTTACGGTTTTGGCATAGAATTTTCAGCCACGTGCTACCCGTTCCTCCAGTGCATACACTACTAGGAAAAGGGCTATAGATAATATGGACATTAATGGCGCACCACACATGTGGTGCGCCACTACTATATAGCAGTGGTGCACCATGTGTTGGTGCGCCATTAGTGTGATAGACACTAATGGCGCACCACACCCACGGTGCGCCAGTACTAACAATCTTTTTATTTTTTATTTTTCCAAAACTAGTAATGGCGCACCAGGGCACAGTGCGCCATTAGTAGTTATAACTAGTAATGGCGCACCACGCACACGGTGCGCCACTACTAACAATTTTTTTTACTTTTCTTTCATAACTAGTAATGGCGCACCAGTGTATAGTGCGTCATTACTAGTTCAAACTAGTAATGGCGCACCACACACAAGGTCCGCCACTACTAACATTTTTTTTATTTTTATTTTTGCAAAACTAGTAATGGTGCACCACCTAACTTGTGCGCCATTAGTAACCAGGGTTACTAATGGCGCATTTGTAGGTGGTGCGCCATTAGTAACCTAGGACCAGCTAGATATTTTGGACAGCCACCTACCACACTCACTTTCCCCACTTCATTCTCTCCACCTCCTCCAAGCTTGTCTCGGCTGCCTCCTCCTCCTCACCTCATTTGCACCATAGATTCATCCAAATTAAGTGGTTAAATTACCTTTTTTATAGGTAAGTAAGGGGAAAGCTTTCTTTATGTTGTAGATCTACTTTTTTCTCCCTCCAACAACGTGCACATGCACTTTTTATGGCCTAGCTAGATCTATGTATGTTTGTGGTGTTGCATATGTTTGTGGTGTTGCATATATGTTTGTGTTTGCAGGTACCGGTATTTGAAATGCGATAGTTGCCAATATTTTGCCGGAATGTTGATTCATTTCCGTTTCGGCGAGAATTTGGCACTATGCATTCTTTTTGGTCCTATTTTTAGGCAAAGTCATGCCAAATTTTTTCTTGGTTCTAAAATATCGTTTTGCTCTACCCCGCAGGCGACCATGGTCCGCACGATGACCGAAGGCATCGTGAATAGGTTTTTGAGCTCCACGAAGGCCGAGATGCTTCAAAAGAACAAGACGGAGATAAGATGTCCGTTTCGAAGATGCAAGCTGAGGAGCCTTATGGACCCGGATTCCGTGCAGGTGCGGGACCACCTGCTCTTGCGTGGTTTCATGGATGGCTATCGGTGGCAAGGTGATGAAGATTATTATGAAGTCGTCCATGGGGGCCGGGCAAGAAATGAGGAAGGGCATGAGCAAGACAACCGCGGCGAGGGCGGGCGAGAAGACGAAGAATCTCCAGGACATGATCACGAAGTAGATGCAGTACACAGTCATCATGTAGAAGATGCCGGACATGATGATGAGGAAGATGCCGGAGCAGACGAAGGGCATGATCATGAAGATGAAGATGCCGAAGCAGACGATGATGGACCATCGATGGGCTGGGTGCAGGACACTCATATTCAAGAGCTGCTTCTCAAGCAGACGGATAACGCAAGAGCTGCCGCCCGAGAGAAAGCCAAGCTGGATCAACTGGAGATAGATGCGGTTACCCCATTGTATGAAGGATGCAGGCCCGAGGATACCCGCCTGAAAGTAACGCTCATGGCTCTGGAGATGAAGGTAAAACACAAAATGACCGACGCATGCTTCGACGAGAACATGTCATTCTGGCACGAACGTCTTCCCAAGGGGAACAAGTGCCCGACCAGTTTCGAGGAGGCGAAGAAAATCGTGTGTCCTCTGGATTTACCGCACGTGAAATACCATGTGTGCATGAACAATTGCATCATTTATCGGGACGAGCACGCGGAGTCTACCATATGTCCGGTGTGCGGCGTCACTCGATACAAGAAGAGGAAGAAAGCTCCTCGAAAAGTGGTGTGGTACTTTTCGATCACTCCTTGTCTGCAACAGTATTTCGCGGACCCTAAGGTAGCAAAGTTCCTGCGTTGGCACGCGGATAGGGAGGAGAAGAAGCGAGAAGATGACGCAAATGATCCGGAGATAAATAAAAAAGACAAGATGCCGAGTCACCCTAAGGATGTGAGCCAGTGGCAAGCGTTGAACTTCGAACACCCAGAATTTGGGAACGATCCAAGGAACATCGTGCTGGGTGCAAGCACCGATGGAGTCAATCCGTTTGGCAGCCAGAGAAGCACACATAGCACCTGGCCTGTGTTTGTGTGGATGTACAACCTTCCCCCCTGGTTGTGCATGAAGAGGAAGTACATTCACATGAGTATGCTAATTGAAGGGCCGAAACAACCAGGGAACGACATCAATCTGTATCTGGGGCTGCTGAAAGAGGAGCTAGACACGCTGTGGAAAACGCCAGCCAATACGTGGGACGCCGTAGAGAAAGAATATTTCCCTACGAGAGCCGCACTGCTCACGACGGTGCACGACTATCTCGCTTATGGATATGTCGCAGGGCAGGTGGTCCACGGATTTTCTGGATGCGTCAGGTGCATGGATGACACAACATATCGCCAGCTAGATAGAGATCCCGGGTCTTCGAAAACCGTGTTCATGGGACATCGAAGGTGGGTTCACGACGATGACTCATGGAGAAAACGCAAGGATCTGTTCAATGGTGAAACCGAACCCCGAAGACGCCCGCATACGAGGAGCGGCAAGGAAATAGACAAGATATTGAAAAATTGGAAAGAGTGCCCACCGCCGGGAAAGGCGCCAGAGCCAGGAAAGAAGCGAAAGGCGCCAGAGCCGCTGCTGAAGGTATGGAAAACGAGGTCTGTTTTCTAGGACTTGTCGTACTGGAAGATCCTCCGTGTGCCTCACATCCTTGATGTCATGCATATCACGAAGAACATGTGTGAGAGTCTGCTTGGTACCCTACTCAACATGCCAGAGAGGACCAAAGATGGGCCGAAAGCAAGGGCAGACTTGAAATCAATGGCATCAGGGAGGAGCTTCACGCTAATAATGATGATGATGATGATGATGATGATGAGGTGAAGTAGGACATGGAAAGTCGTCGCAAAGGCAAAAAGGCCAAGAAGACCGGAAATGACTTCCCTCCCGCGTGCTTCACTCTAAGTCAGGAGGAGATCGATCAGTTTTTCACCTGCCTCGTAGGAGTAAAACTTCCTTACGGTTACGCGGGGAAGATAAGCAGATACCTAGACTCAGCAAAGCAGAAGTTCAGCAGGATGAAGTCTCACGACTGTCACGTGCTGATGACGCAGATACTTCCAGTTGCAATCCGTGGGATCATGGACGCGCACGTCCGTGAAACGCTATTTGGCCTATGCAACTTTTTCGACGTCATCTCTCGGAAGTCGGTTGGCGTGAGGCAACTTAGAAGGCTACAGGAAGAGATCGTGGTGATACTATGCGAGCTTGAGATGTACTTCCCGCCCGAATTCTTCGACGTTATGGTGCATCTGCTGGTCCATATCGTGGAGGATATCATCCAACTCGGGCCGACGTTCCTGCACAGCATGATGCCATTCGAAAGGATGAATGGTGTCATCAAAGGATCCGTTCGCAACATGTCACGTCCAGAGGGAAGCATAGCCAGGGACTTTCTGACCGAAGAGTGCATCTCCTACTGCACGAATTATCTAGGCATCAAGAACCCCGTTGGTCTGCCCGTCAACAGGCACCTCGGCAGGCTCGCTGGATGGGGTCACCGTGAGGGTCGCCGTGAAATGCATGTCGACCTCGAGGGTCGACTCGCCGACTTTGAAAGAGCAAACCTAGTCGCGCTACAACACATAGACGTGGTCGATCCTTGGGTGGTAGAGCACAAAACCTTTATTGAGAAGACGTACAATGATTGAGGCCAACAGAGGACGGACGGAGATATAATCAAAGAGCACAACTCATGTTTCACGCGTTGGTTCAAGAAGAAGCTTCTATCGTACCCTTTACATGAGGATTCTTCCGCGGAAGAACAACTCATATTCGCCTTGTCACAGGGCGCCGAGCACAACCTGATGACGTATGAGGCGTACGATATCAACGGCTACACATTCTACACCGAGGGAAAGGACATAAAGAGCGATGGTTATCAGAACTCTAGGGTAATGATGGAATCCTACACCGGTAATGACAAGGACAGATACTACGGAAGGATCGAGGAGATCTGGGAGCTGAGCTACGCTGGAGAGAAGGTCCCGATGTTCCGTGTCAGATGGGCCAAGAGCGTCCTAAAAGAAGACCGGTATTTCACCACCATGGTTATACCCGAAGCCAAATCCAAGACCGCGGGCGCAAACGCCACTGCGAAAAATGAGCCATGGGTACTGGCTTCCCAAGTGGACCAATGCTTCTTCATTACCGACCCGTCAAAGCCCAGTCGTGTTGTCGTGAGGAGAGGCAAAAGGAAAATCATCAGAATGGATGGAGTCGCCAATGAGCAAGACTTCGACAAGTACGGCGTCCCGAAGATGGAACATGACGACGACGATGAAGTACCAGCATACACCACAAGAAGAAGCAGGACCACCCTACCTAAAGGACGTCCGTTCAAAAGAAGAACTCCATTTGCGAAAAATAAGGGCAAGAAGATTGTGAACAGATAGCTAGCTAAGATCGATTGTATTTAAATTGTAGCCTTGATTTCTCGATTTTATTCATAAATGTTTTCATATTCATAAATGTTTTATCAATTCACAAATGAATGCAACTAAAAATCCAAAAAAATTATTGAAGGTGCACCCCTAGGAGGTGCGCCGGCCATTGGTATACCAATTTTTATGATTTTTTTTCAAATATTTTCAAATAACAAATTTGATGATATTTTCAAATAACAAATTTGATGATATTTTTTCATATTCATATTTTTTTTCATATTCATAATTTTTTTCAAATAACAAATAAAAAATTATTAGACACAACTAAAAAAAGTTACTTATTGCGCACCCCTCAGTGGTGCGCCATTGCTATCGATATACTTATGGCGCACCCCTCAGTGGTGAGCCATTGCTATCTATATACTTATGGCCCACCCCTCAGTGGTGCGCCATTGCTATCGATATACTTATGGCGCACCCCTGGGAGGTGCGCCATTGCTATCTTCGGTCTGCTTCGCTTCACCCCTGGGATCGAGAGGTCTTCTCTCAGGCGGCACCAACCAGATCGACGGCTTCCCCCCTCCTCTTCTGTCGATTCCCCCCTCCACCGCCGCCGATTCCCCCCTCCTACGCCGCCCCCACCCACCGGAAACTGCCACCCCATCCATCTCTTCCCCGTCGCCGCGCCGTCCGTCTCTTCCCCGTCGCCGTCCGTCGCCGGGGGGGGGGGTCTTCGCGCCGTCCGTCTCTTCCCCATCGCCGTCCGTCGCCGTCGCTTGTCACCGTGCGTTGTAACCACCGTATGTGTTCTCTTCTCTTCTCCATGGTTCTTTTTTCATGGGGCAGGTAAAATCTTTGTGCTTGTCACCGTGCGCTTGTGGACAGCGTTGCATAGGTGGCCAACCGGCCATGATGCTAGGGCTGTTGCCAGGAGTTCTTGGGATTCAGGTCTCCTGGCTCACATCAATCTTTTCTGGTGGGGAACCAGGGTTAGCTTGATTATAGTTAATTAATTAGTTTGTGGTGAAGCATACACTATTTGATTCTGACTTTGCATTATGCATACATGCATAAAGTTTAGGAGAATCTGGAAATAATGACTAGATAAAAAAGTGAGATACATAAATAATGTTTGCTAGATAAAAAAGTCAGCTAAGAGATGTTATTATCTTGCCAACCTGCCTGATCTTTCTTATAACTATATAACTAAAACCAGGATAGTAAACCATAAACATCGCCTTGCTACTGCCTGATCTTTCTTTTTGTAGTCCTTCACTCCCCTGGTTCTTTTGTTCATATACATTTGCTAATCTATGTTGTGTTCTTTTGTTGCAGGTTGACTAAAAATTTGGAACCCTCTAGGCCGACCTGAGGTATCATCATGATTCAAATTTGTGCACCAGTGAGATATTAGATATGATGCATGGTTATGTCGTCTGATGCATGCTTATGTTATGGTCTGATGCATGCTTATGTTATGGTCTGATGCATGGTTAAATGGTCTAATATTGTGGACATGATGCTTGCTATGCGTGTTTATGCTTGCTGTGCATGGTTATGCTGAATTTAGGTACCCCGGAGGCCCTTGAGTTTGCCAGAATGTCGATTAACTTCCGTTCCAGCAAATTCGGGTGCTCCATATGTCCTATTTTCAGCAAAGGTCATGCTGAAATTTTCCGTGAATTTTAGCATGACTTTGCTAAAAATAGGACATATGGGGTACTTGCGACTAATGCATGGGCTGGGGTTTGAATTCCCCTAGTCGTTTTCTCCCTACTCTGCTCTGCCCACATGCACCTATTGTATTCATATATACCTGGATCGTGCCCTCCTTCCGGCCTTGAATCTTGAGCAGCATTATCTTAGGATGCCTTGGTGTCGACAAACCCTAAACTTTTTTCCTATTTAGACCGAAACATGACCCATAACGATGAGGCCGGCGGTTCAGGCAAGGCATTCTGGGAGCTGTCCCAGGAGATGGAGGAAGAACCTCACCGCTATGAGGATGCCACGAAAGACACCGATCCCGACTACACAACCCCTAGTGGCGTCGGGGATGACACCACTGATGGTGCCGCCGAGGATGCCACCACTGATGATGGCAACGCACGCACAGATGGCAGCCAACCGAAGAGGCAACGGAAGGACCGGCGCCCAAACGTGCTCGGCACCGTCAAGGAGGAATTTACGGAAGTGTCCTCCGAGGGGCATCCAACGGCGCCCAAAGAATTAGTCAAGGGGTACTCGGTTCAGCTCAGGTACATTCTCCGGAGCACCGTCTGGATCAACACCGAGAACCTAAGCCGTCGTCAGCTGGTCGTGTGGCCGGCAAAGGCTTGTCCACAAAATGGTCGCCATACTATAACGCTGGTGTGCGAAAGGAGAGAAAGACCAGCTCGGAAAGCCAAGCGCACGAGGTTCAAGAACTCAAGGCACAAGTGGCGCGGATTCCGGAGATGGTCCAAGAGCAAGTGCAACAACAACTGGGAATGATGATCACCGCCATTATGCCTTCCTTGCTTGAGGGGCTGTGGGTGTGGATTGCGGGCGACCAACAGGGGCCGCCCCCGGTTCCCACCTTCACGGCCAGCAACTCGCACAACGCGCAGGCGGCACCATTGGTGTCTCTGGTGGAGGCGGTATTGGTGTCTCCGACGCCGGCACGGGCATTGGAGCTTAATGCACCCGGGTGTACGCCGGTCGGCACCTCAGCAACAAGCGGCCCCTCCATCAGTTGCACGCCCACCATTGGCAGTGCCTCGACATTAGCCGAGCTTGACGCCATCACGGTAACTAAGCCTCTCGGCCGATGACTTCATCTCCTTGCCTTTGACTGGGCATCCCTGACGCCCTACATGTTTTCGTAGGGCGCCGCTGACGTTCCATGCACTCTCCTGCACTTCGTGGGCGGCGAGTTGATCGATGTCGCCAAGGGCAGAATCGTTCAACTGGGCAACCCCGTGTTCCACGGTAATCCGATGCCACCCACCGTGTATAGGGTTGAACTGGTTCGGGTGCTGCCAGGCTGCGACGACTTGTTACCTCCGATTCGACCCGCTAGGGCCGACGAAGATGATGTGATGACCCTCAACGCCTGCGTAAGCTGGCCCCTGCTTTGGCCAAAGAGCCAGATTCGTTTGAGGGCGGGGGACACCACCCAAAGACAACACCGCTAGTCGTGCCGGCGCCAAGCAATGGCAAGAACGCCGCAACGCTACCGGACATGCCGGACATGCATATGGCACAGGATCCGGATGACGACGACGAGGACGATGGTACATTTACCAACGTCGATAAGTACTTTGCCGAACATGGGTACGGTGACGAATTCTTTGGGCCTCCTTCTCAAGAACCCAACCCTGCAAAAGACGACCGCGATCTAGATGGTATCGCGGAGAAACCCAATTGCAATAGGCGTCGTCTGGCGTTCAGTTCTCAGGAGACGCCTCCAGCTGCCGCCTTCACCGAGCCTCAGATAGCGGAGGTGCGAAATATTATCAGCCCCAACACACTCAAGAAGGCGGTCTGTGAGCAGAACTCGATCCCATTACAGCAGAAGAAGAAGGGACGGAAAAGAAAGAATAACAAGGGCGGTGCGAGCCAGCCGGCACCGAGTACGATCCGTGCTCAGGACGGGCCACCTTCACCTAAGGATATCTCGACGAGGGTGCATGTGGTGGGTAGGCCGATGCTACCGACTAATCTGCTCAATGCTGCAACCGGTGCTATGCGGAGTCTGCATGACAATGTTCTTTCTTTGGAGAAGCGGCGTCTCTCCGAGAATGATGTGGCATACCCGGTTTTCATGGCCAAGGTGCCAGAGGGCAAGGGCTTTGTAGATAGCACCATCGGGGGTACGATCGTCCTGCGGTTTGATGACATCTTCGCTATGTTTAACCTTCATCCACTGCACTACACCTTCGTTCGGCTATTTTCGCTGAGTATGGAGATGCGGATCATTAGAGACAAGACCCCAGACATCGTGATAGTCGACCCCTTCTACATGCGTGCCAAGATCTTGGGTAGCGTTGGGGACCGGCAAATCGCGAGTTCACACCTCGAAGGCGTCATTCTGGCAAACCCAGATAAGGATAACTTCCTTGTGCCTTACTTTCCCGAGTAAGTCATCCCCTCACCGCCCCGTAACATATGATTTCTTAGATTTCGATCGTTCTTTTTTTTCTAACATTCCGTGTTTTGTGTAGTGACACACATTGCACACTCATCCTCTTAAGCCCGAAATATTCTATGGCCACGTATTTCGACTCGGACCGTCAATCGAAGAAAGACTACACAAATATCACAAAAGTTCTTGATGATGTTCTCCCTGGCTACGCCAGATCTGGAGGCACCTTCAGCAGGACAATTCGTAGGTACGGCAAGCACGTGTTCACCCACAATACGACGTTCCCCTGCATCAAGCAGCCGCCTAGCAGTTAGAAGGATGCCTACTACGCCCTCCATCACATGCGGGCGATCGTACGGGACCAGCATCACCTTCTGCTACCAAATAATCTCAAAGATTGGGCCACACGCTTGTCGGCAATCCAGGACGCGGACATCAGACAAGAATTCTATCGCATCCAGTCGGAGTTTGCGGAAATCATCCATAAAGATGTCCTTCGTACCTCGGGGCAGTTCTACCTCAGATATCAACCGTCCAACAGTGAGATAACAATGCTACAAATGCAGGCTGACAACGCCCGCGATTTCATGACCATCACGAAAGACGGCGGCTTCATCCACGCTTCGGTCCCTGAGTCGAGTTGAAAGTAGTGATGCTATGTAGTTCTGAAATGTCGATTGGCTCATGTTGTAATATTAAACTTTAATGAACTTGTATGTCTCTTTGGTTTGGACAGTCGTTGAACTTATATGTAATCGATGCTATTTATTAGTAGGGCCATGAATCGTGCTATTAATGTGTTGCTTTTCTCTTCCAATCCTTTTGTTGCATACTTATATATTGCTTATGTATTGTCTGTGAATTGCTACTAACGTTTTGTTTGGCTAGTGCATAGAGATGCTGTCGTATGTCGTGTACAAGGGTAAGGTTCCTGGAGTCTATGATGACTGGGAGGAGTGTCGGAGACAGGTTCACCGTTTCAGCGGTAACAATTACAAAGGGTACACCACTAGGGCGGAGGCGGAAGCTAGATACGCGCGCTATCTAGCGGGAGAGAGGAGGGAGCGTTGGAGGAACCGGATGAAGACCAGTTTCATCGCGATGATGCTCATCGTGATGACCGCAACTCTCTTATATGTGATGGTAGTTTAGATGATCAATATCGACTTGTAATGTGAAGACAAACTCGCTAGTCGCGGTCTCGAGACTTGTAATGTTCTAACTTTGTTTGGTATTTTAAATTCGGAGACTAATATGATGAATTGTATTCGGAGACTAATCTTCTATTGTATTCGATAAATCTGCTGTTTATATGTTGTGCTGTCTATATTCTGTGAAGTAATATGTTTTTTAACCTATGCAAATATTAGAAAAGAAAAAAAATCCCTAATATTCATACTAGTGGCGCACCACTCTGCACTTTAGTGGTGCACTGCAGTAAGCACACTAGTGGCGCATCATCCATAAGTGCGCCATTAGTAAGCCAGAGCACAAGGTAAATATGGCCCCTTGGGAGGCATACTAATGGTGCACCGTGTGATATACTAATGGCGCACTCCCTGGTGCGCCATTAGTATCTGGTATACTAATGGCGCACCAGGGGTGCGTCATTAGTATTAATTACTAGTGGCATGATGCTAGTGGCGCACCTGTAGTGCGCCATTAGTAGCCAAAACAGGTGTGCCACTAGTAGGCCTTTTCCTAGTAGTGATAGTTTCTCCTCTAGATCGGATTTCTGCAGTGCTTAGGTGAAGCCCTGCCGGAATAGCTCCACCACCATCGCCAGAGCGCTGTCACTCTGCCGGAGAACTCTTCTTCCTCTCCGCTCCCTCTTGCTGGATCAAGACGGCGGAGATCGTCATCAAGCCGTACGTGTGCTGAATGCGGAGGTGCTGTCCGTTCGGCGCTAGATCGGAAGGACCAAGATCGAGTTCGCGGGACGGATCGTGATCAAGTTTGCGGGACGGATCGTGATTGGATCGCGGTACGGATCGTGATTGGATCGCGGGACGCTCAGCGATTTGGATCGCGAAGACATTCGACTACACCAACCACGTTTCTTAACGATTCCCGCTTAGCGATCTACAAGGGTACATAGACCAACTCTCCCTCATCACCATGGATAGGTCTTGCGTGAACATAGGAATTTTTTTGTTTACCATGCAACGTTCCCCAACAGTGGTATCGGAGCTAGGTCTATGAGTAGATGAGATCTCGAGTAGAACACAAAGAGTTTGTGGGCATTGATGATTGGATTGCTTCCTCCCTTTGTCGTGTTTTGGTTCAGTGGTATTGTGAGATGAAGCGGCCCGGACCAACATTACTCGTATGCTTACGAGAGACCGGTTCCCTCAACCGCAACTTGTTGCATAGATGGCTTGCGGGTGCTAGTTTCTCTCACTTTAGTTGGATCGGATTCGACAAAGGCGGTCCTTGAGAAGGTTGAAAAACAACTAGTGTATCACCGTTGTGGTTTTTGCGTAGATGAGAATTGTTCTTGCTAGATACCCGTAGCAGCCACGTAAGACATGCAACAACAATTAGAGGACGTCTAACTTGTTTTTGCAGGGTATGTTGTGATGTGATATGGCCAATTACATGATGTGATATATGTGATGTATGAGATGATCATGTGATGTATAGATTATCACGACTTGCATGTCGATGAGTACGGCAACCGGCAGGAGCCATAGGGTTGTCTTTAATTATTGTATGACCTGCGTGTCAATCATTAAGCGCTATGTAATGCTTTACTTTATCGCTAAATGGTAGCAATAGTAGTAGAAGCATGTTGGGCGCGACAACCCCAATGGCGAGACGTTGATGGAGATCAAGATGATGGAGATCATGGTGTCATGCCGGTGACGATGGAGATCATGCCGGTGCTTTCTAGATGGAGATCAAAAGCACAAGTTCATGGCCATATCATGTCACTTATGATTTGCATGTGATGTTAATCCTTTTATGCACCTTGTTTTGCTTAGGACGATGTTAGCATTATAAGGTGATCCCTCACTTAAATTTCAAGATGAATTGTGTTCTCCCCGAGTGTGCACGGTTGTGAAAGTTCGTCGTGTTGAGACACCACGTGATGATCGGGTGTGATAGACTCTATGTTCACATACAACGGGTGCAAGCCAGTGTTGCACGTGCAGAACACTCGGGTTAAACTTGACGAGCCTAGCATGTACAGACATGGCCTCGGAACACAAGAGACCGAAAGGTTGAACATGAGTCATATAGTAGATATGATCAACATGATGATGTTCACCATTGAAGCCACCTCAACTCACGTGATGATCGGACTTGAGTTGGTGGATTTGGATCATGTGACACTCAGATGACCTGAGGGATGTCAATTTGAGTGTGAGCTTTAGTAATTTGATTAACTAAACTCATTATCTTGAACAATAGTCTAAGTAAATTTTGCATATTTATGTTGTAGATCAATGGCTCGCGCAGTAGCACCCCTGAATTTTAATGCGTTCCTAGAGAAAGCTAAGTCGAAAGATGATGGAAGTAACTTTGTTGACTGGGCCCGTAATCTGAGGATTATCCTTACGGCTTCCCAGAAATGATATGTCCTTGATGCACCGCTTGGTGACCAACCAGAAGACATGACCTCCGAAGACGTTAAGAACGCTTGGGAGGCACGTACTAGAGATTACTCAATAGTACAGTGTGCAATATTGTATGGCTTAGAACCGAGACTTCAAAGACGTTTTGAATGTCATGGAGCATATGAGATGTTCCAGGAGTTGAAGTTTATCTTTCAGAAGAACGCCCGGATCGAGAGGTATGAGACCTCCGATAAGTTATATGCTTGCAAGATGGAGGAGAATGGGTCTATCAGTGAACATATACTGAGAATGTCTAGGTATTCAAATCGTCTAGCGGAGTTGGGAATTGCACTTCCGCCAGAGGCGATCACTGACAGAGCTCTTCAATCACTGCCACCTAGTTACAAGAGCTTTGTGATGAACTATAAAATGCACGGGATGAACAAGTTAGTCGCCGAGCTGTTTGTGATGCTAAAAGTCGCCGAGTCTGAAATCCAGAAAGAACATCAAGTGTTGATGGTCAATAAAACCACTAGTTTCAAGAAGAATGGCAAGGGCAAGGGCAAGAAGGATAAAACCAAGAGGGATGGCAAAGCAGTTGCTACTCCTATAAAGAAGCCCAAGCATGGACCTAAGCCAGAAACTGAGTGCTTTCATTGCAAGGGAACTGGTCACTGGAAGCGAAACTGCCCCAAGTACCTAGCTGACAAGAAGGCAGCCAACGACAAACAAGGTATATATGATATACATGTTATTGATGTGTACCTTACTAGCTCTCGTTGTAGTGCCTGGGTATTTGATACCGGTTCAGTTGCTCACATTTGCAACTCAAAACAGGAACTACAGAATAGATGAAGGCTGGCAAAGGATGAAGTGACGATGCGCGTGGGAAATGGTTCCAAGGTTGATGTGATCGCCGTCGGCACGCTGTCTCTTTGATTACCATCGGGATTAGTGATGAACCTAAATAATTGTTATTTAGTGCCTGCGTTAAGCATGAACATTATATCTGGATCTTGTTTATTGCGAGACGGTTACTCATTTAAATCAGAGAATAAAGGTTGTTCTATTTATATGAGTAATATCTTTTATGGTCATGCACCCAATGTTAGGGGTTTATTCATCTTGAATCTTGATAGTGATGACACACATATTCATAACATTGATGCCAAAAGATGTAGAGTTGATAATGATTGTACCACTTTGTTGTGGCACTGCCGTTTAGGTCATATTGGTGTAAAACACATGAGGAAGCTCCATGTTGATGGACTTTTGGAGTCACTTGATTTTGAATCACTTGACACATGTGAACCATGCCTCATGGGAAAGATGACTAAAACGCCATTCTCTAGAACAATGGAACGGGAGAGTGACTTATTGGAAATCATACATACTGATGTGTGCGGTCCAATGAATGTTACAGCGCGTGGTGGATATCGTTATTTTCTCACCTACACTGATGACTTAAGTAGATATGGGTATATTTACTTAATGAAACACAAGTCTGAAACGTTTGAAAAGTTCAAGCAATTTAAGAATGAAGTTGAGAATCATCGTAACAAGAAGATTAAGTTCCTGTCATCTGATCGAGGAGGTGAATATGTGAGTTATGAGTTTGGCAGTCACTTAAGACAGTGTGGAATTGTTTCATAGTTGACACAACCCGGAACACCACAACGTAATGGTGAGTCCGAACGTCGTAATCGAACCTTATTAGATATGGTGCGTTCTATGATGTCTCTTGCTGATTTGCCACTATCGTTTTGGGGTTATGCATTAGAGACAACTGCATTCACTTTAAATAGGGCACCATCGAAATCCGTTGAGACGACGCCATATGAAATGTGGTTTGGCAAGAGGCCAAAGTTGTCGTTTCTTAAAGTTTGGGGATGTGATGCTTATGTCAAAAAGCTTCAGTCTGAAAAGCTGGAACCCAAAGCGGAGAAATGCGTCTTCATAGGACACCCGAAAGAGACAGTCGGCTATACCTTCCATCTCAGATCCGAAGGCAAAGTGTTTGTCGCTAAGAACGGAACATTTCTTGAGAAAGAGTTTCTCTCGAAAGAATTGAGTGGGAGGAAAATAGAGCTTGATGAGGTTATTGAACCTTTACTTCAACCAGAAAGTAGCACATCGCAGAAAGATGTTTGTGTGGAACCTACGACGGTAGAAGAGGAAGTTAATGATGATGATCATGAAGCATCGGATCAAGCTACTATTGAACCTCGTAGGTCGACAAGGCCGCGTACTACTCCTGAGTGGTACGGCAACCCTGTCTTAGAGGTCATGTTGTTGGACAACAATGAACCTACGAGCTATGGAGGAGTAGTGATGGGCCCGGATTCCGAGAAATGGTTAGAGGCCATGAAATCCGAGATGGGATCCATGTATGAAAACAAAGTATGGACTTTGGAAGTATTACCTGAAGGGCGAAAGGCCATTCAGAACAAATGGATCTTTAAGAAGAAGACAGACGCGGACGGTAATGTCACCGTCTATAAAGCTCGATTTGCGGCAAAGGGTTTTTCACAAGTTCAAGGAGTTGACTACGATGAGACCTTCTCACCCGTAGCGATGCTTAAGTCTGTCAGAATCATGTTGGCAATAGCTTCTTATTTCGATTATGAAATTTGGCAAATGGATGTCAAAACGGCGTTCCTCAACGATTTCCTTGAGGAAGAGTTGTATATGATGCAACCAGAAGGTTTTGTCGATCCAGAGAATGCTGACTAAGTTTGCAAACTCCAGCAATCCATCTATGGGCTGGTGCAAGCATCTCGGAGTTGGAATAAGCGCTTTGATGAGGTGATCAAAGCGTTTGAGTTTATAGAAGTTTATGGAGAAGCTTGTATTTACAAGAAAGTGAGTGAGAGCTCTATGGCGTTTCTAGTATTATATGTGGATGACATATTGCTGATTGGAAACAATATAGAAATGCTGGAAAGCGTGAAGGAATATTTGAACAAGAGTTTTTCAATGAGGGACCTAGGAGAAGCTGCTTTCATATTAGGCATTAAGATCTATAGAGATAGATCGAGACGCTTAATAGCACTTTCACAGAGCATATACCTTCATAAAGTTTTAAAGAAGTTCAAAATGGATCAGTCCAAGAAGGGGTTCTTGCCTGTGTTACAAGGTGTGAAGTTCAGTAAGACTCAATGCCCAGTGACTGTAGAAGATAGAGAAAAGATGAGTGTCATCTCCTATGCTTCATCCATAGGCTCTATCATGTATGCAATGCTGTGCACAAGACCCGATGTCAGCCTTAACATAAGTATGGCCGGAAGGTTTCAAAGTGATCCTGGAATGGAGCACTTGGCAGCGGTCAAGAATATCCTTAAGTACCTGAAAAGGACTAAGGAAATGTTTCTCGTTTATGGAGGTGATGAAGAGCTCGTCGTAAAGGGTTACGTCAATACAAGCTTTGACACTGATCCGGATGACTCTAAGTCGCAAACCGGATACGTATTTATTCTCAACGGGGGAGCGGTAAGCTGGTGCAGTTCCAAGAAAAGCGTGGTAGCCGATTCTATGTGTGAAGCGGAGTACATCGCAGCCTCGGAGGCGGCGAAGGAAGGTGTCTGGATGAAGCAGTTCATGACAGATCTTGGAGTAGTGCCCAGTGCACTGAATCCAATGAACCTGTTCTGTGACAACACTGGTGCCATTGCTCTGGCCAAGGAACCAAGGTTTCACAAGAGGACCAGACACATAAAGCAACGCTTCAACTCCATCCGCAATTACATCAAGGAGAAGGACATAAATATTTGCAAAGTGCACATGGATCTGAATGTTTCAGACCCATTGACTAAACCTCTTCGAAGGGCTAAACATGATCAACACCAGAACTGCATGGGTGTTCAATTCATTACAATGTAAATCACATAGTGATGTGAACTAGATTATTGACTCTAGTGCAAGTGGGAGACTATTGGAAATATGCCCTAGAGGCAATAAATAAAGTGTTTATTATTATATTTCCTTGTTCATAATAATCGTTTATTATCCATGCTATAATTGTATTAATTGGAAACACATTACATGTGTGGGTAAATAGACAACACTTTGTCCCTAGTATGCCTCTAGTGAACTAGCTCGTTTATCAAAGATGGTCAAGGTCTCCTAGCCATTGACATGTGATTTCATTTGATAACGGGATCACATCATTAGGAGAATGATGTGATGGACAAGACCCAAACTACAAACGTAGCATATGATCGTGTCAGTTTATTGCTACTATTTTCTGCATGTCAAGTATATGTTCGTATAACCATGAGATCATGCAACTCACAGATACCGGAGGAGTGCCTTGTGTGTATCAAACGTCGCAACGTAACTGGGTGACTATAAAGGTGCTCTACAGGTATCTTCGAGGGTGTCTGTTGAGTTGGCATGGATCAAGACTGGGATTTGTTACTCCGTGTGACGGAGAGGTATCTCAGGGCCCACTCCGTAATACAACATCACAACAAGCCTCGCAAGCAATGTGACTAAGTGTTAGTTGTGAGAGTTTGTATTACAGAACGACTAAAGAGACTTGCCGGTAATGAGGTTGAACTAGGTATGGAGATACCACGACCGAATCTCGGGCAAGTAACATACCGAAGAACAAAGGGAACATCATACGAGATTAGCTGAATCCTTGACATAGAGGTTCGACCGATAAATATCTTCGTAGAATATGTAGGAACCAATATGGACATCCAGGTCCCGCTATTGGTTATTGACCATAGAGGAGTCTCGGTCATGTCTACATAGTTCTCGAACCCGCAGGGTCTGCACACTTAAGGTTTGGTGACCTTTCGGTAGTATAGAGTTATGTATGGTGGTGACCGAAGGTTGTTCGGAGTCCCGGATGAGATCTCGGATGTCACGAGGAGCTCCGGAATGGTCCGGAGGTAAATATTCATATATAGGAAGTCCTGTTTTGGTCACCGAAAAAGTTTCGGGCTCATTGATAGTGTACCGGGAGTGCCGGTAGTGTACCGGGAGGCCTCCGGGAGGGGTATTCCGACCCAAGAGGCTTCATGGGCTGTGGGAGAGTGAATATCAGCCCTTATTGGGCTGGTGGAAACTCCCACACAAGGCCCATGTGGCTGGAGAAGAAAACCCAATAGGAAAAGGTGGAAAAAGGCAAAAAAAGGAGCAATCTAGTCCTACTAGGATTGGAGGAGGAGTCCTCCTCTCCTAGTAGGTTCGGCCGAACCATAGCAGCCTTGGCCCTTGCGCCAAGTCTCTCCTCCTCTCCTCCTATATATACTGGTGGATTTTAGGGTTTTGCACTAGTTTTTTCAGCCACGTGCTACCCGTTCCTCCAGTGCATAGTTTGTCCTCTAGATCGGATATTTGCATGCTTAGGCGAAGCCCTGTCGGAATTGCTCCACCACCATCACCGGAGCGGCGTCATGCTGCTGGAGAACTCTTCTACCTCTCCGCTCTCTCTTGCTGGATCAAGACGGCGGAGATCATCATCAAGATGTGCGTGTGCTGAACGCGGAGGTGCTGTCCGTTCGGCGCTAGATTGGAAGGATCGTGATCAAGTTCGTGGGACGGATCGTGATCAAGTTCATGGGATGGATCATGATTGGATCGCGGGACGGATCATGGTTGGATCGTGGGACGGATCGTGATTGGATCGCGGGACGCATGGCGATTTGGATCGCGAAGACGTTCGACTACACCAACCGCGTTTCTTAATGCTTCCCTCTTAGCGATCTACAAGGGTACGTAGATCCACTCTCCCTCTCGTAGATGCTCATCACCATGGATAGATCTGCGTGTGCGTAGGAAATTTTTTGTTTCCCATGCAACGTTCCCCAACACTATGGGCTGGTGCAAGCATCTCGGAGTTGGAATAAGCGCTTTGATGAGGTGATGAAAGCGTTTGAGTTTATACAAGTTTATGGAGAAGCTTGTATTTACAAGAAAGTGAGTGGGAGCTCTATAGCATTTCTAATATTATATGTAGATGACATATTGCTGATTGGAAACAATATAGAAATGCTGGAAAGCGTGAAGGAATATTTGAACAAGAGTTGAAATTTTTCAATGAAGGACCTAGGAGAAGCTGCTTTCATATTAGGCACTAAGATCTATAGAGATAGATCGAGACGCTTAATAACACTTTCACAGAGCACATACCTTGATAAGGTTTTCAAGTGGTTCAAAATGGATTAGTCCAAGAAGAGGTTCTTGCCTGTGTTACAAGGTGTGAAGTTGATTAAGACTCAATGCCCAGTGACTGCAGAAGATAGAGAAAAGATGAGTGTCATCCCCTATGCTTCAGCCATAGGCTCTATCATGTATGCAATGCTGTGCACAAGACCGGATGTCAGGCTTGCCATAAGTATGGCCGGAAGGTTTCAAAGTGATCCTGGAATGGAACACTTGTAGCGGTCAAGAATATCCTTAAGTACCTGAAAAGGACTAAGGAAATGTTTCTCGTTTATGGAGGTGATGAAGAGCTCGTCGTAAAGGGTTACGTCGATGAAAGTTTTGACACTGATCCGGATGACTCTAAGTCACAAACCGGATACGTATTTATTCTCAACGGGGGAGCGGTAAGCTGGTGCAGTTCCAAGCAACGCATGGTAGCCGATTCTACGTGCGAAGCGGAGTACATCGCAGCCTCGGAGGCAGTGAAGGAAGGTGTCTAGATGAAGCAGTTCATGACAGATCTTGGAGTAGTGCCAAGTGCACTGAATCCAATGAACCTGTTCTGTGACAACACTGGTGCCATTGCTCTGGCCAAGGAACCAAGGTTTCACAAGAGGAACCAGACACATAAAGCGACGCTTCAACTCCATCCGCGATTACATCGAGGAGAAGGGCATAAATATTTGTAAAGTGCACACGGATCTGAATGTTGCAGACCCGTTGACTAAACCTCTTCGAAGGGCTAAACATGATCAACACCAGAACTGCATGGATGTTCGATTCATTACAATATAAATCACATAGTGATGTGAACTAGATTATTGACTCTAGTGCAAGTGGGAGACTGTTGGAAATATGCCCTAGAGGCAATAAATAAATTGTTTATTATTATATTTCCTTGTTCATGATAATCGTTTATTATCCATGTTATAATTGTATTGATTGGAAACACATTACATGTGTGGGTAAATAGACAACACTATGTCCCTAGTATGCCTCTAGTGAACTAGCTCGTTGATCAAAGATGGTCAAGGTTTCCTAGCCATTGATATGTGATGTCATTTGATAACGGGATCACATCATTAATAGAATGATGTGATGGACAAGACCCAAACTACAAACATAGCATATGATCGTGTCAGTTTATTGCTACTGTTTTCTGCATGTCAAGTATATGTTCCTATGACCATGACATCATGCAACTCATGGACATCGAAGGAGTGCCTTGTGTGTATAAAACGTCGCAACGTAACTGGGTGACTATAAAGGTGCTCTACAGGTATCTCCGAGGGTGTCTGTTGAGTTGGCATGGATCAAGACAGGGATTTGTTACTCCGTGTGACGGAGAGGTATCTCAGGGCCCACTCGGCAATACAACATCATAATAAGCCTTGCAAGTAATGTGACTAAGTGTTAGTCATGGGATTTTGTATTACAGAACGAGTAAAGAGACTTGCCGGTAACGAGGTTGAACTAGGTATGGAGATACCGACGATCGAATCTCGGGCAAGTAACATACCGAAGAACAAAGGGAACATCATACGGGATTTGACGGGGATATACCCCATGGTATGACCCGGCCTGGCGACTCATAGGAGACCCGGCCAAAGACATGACATCTTATTAATGACCCGGCCAGGCAACTCACAGGATGACCAAGCCCAAGACCCGGCGGGTGAGCCGGTGCCAGGCGGCTCACAAGAGAAGGCCCACAGGAGAAGGCCCACAAGAGAGAAGGATTCCCTTAAAGGAAATAAGACCCAGAGTAGGATTCGTGAGAGACTTGTCCTAATCCTACTCCTAGTAGGACTCTATTTGTAAACCTACCCTCTCCACTTATATAAGGAGGGATAGAGCACCCCTAGAGGGACAAGTTCTCAAGAGACAAAAGCCTACAAGTTTAGATAACACAAGAGATTAGCGGCACAAGAGATTAGAGGTAGCGATTAGCACCCTTGTAACCGAGATATCTTCATCATCATCAATACCAGACAAGTAGGACGTAGGCTTTTACCTCCATCGGAGGGGCCGAACCTGGGTAAAACTCTGTGTCTTCTCAATTCCGATCAACCCCTTCAAGCCGCCACGTAGTTGCGTCACGCCCCGAACCTAAGTCCGTTCACCCGGACATCTGCCGTGACAAATCCACGTGAGTTGGCGCCCACCATGGGGTGGCGCGCGATGGTGTTATGTTCTTGGAGGAATTTCTGGAGGATTGAGAAGCTCATGAGTTGGCCGGAAAAAGAAGAGTCCGCACAAGAGAATTTTGGCTTCTGCGGCATCGATGCACGTCGTCTGATCGTTATTTTGTCCGACTTCGACTATTGTTTGTGATATGTGGCCCAAGAAGATTCGATTCACGTCAGCGCAAAATTGTAAAAAAAACAGACTCGATCGGAGGGCTTCGACGATTACCAGCGATCGATGGCAGATGCGCCTGTTTACGTCAAACAACCGGCTCAAACCTCTCAAGAGATTCATGGTCAAAAGGTCAAATAATGGTCTGGGCTATCCCCTGTACAAAACAAGTACCCCTCTAGGTGAGCTGGTCATCCTAGCAAACAAGTCCCGAAGGAATTGAGCTGCTACTACTTCCGAACTCGTATAAAAAGCAAGGACAGTATCCGCTGCGGCCTCGGCTCTGCCTTGAGCTGGTTCATTCCGGAAGCGGACGTGCACACGGTTTGCCAGCCACCGCGGACGCGCCTCTGCTACCTGCTGCGCGTGCCTACACCAAGCCAAGCCAAGCCGTGCCAAGCTGCAGCTCATCTCCCCGTCGCAGCTGTCGCAGCTTGTCTCCCCGCTGCCGCTGTCGCAGCTCGTCTCCCCGCCGCCGCTGCGAGCTGCCGCTCGCCACTGAGCCACCAAGATCCGCCGATGCCGTGGTTTTTCCCCGCGCGCCCGTCAGCCGCTGTCGACTTCCCCATGACCGGCTCCGCTCGCCGCAAGCCGGCCTCGCCCCGGCTTCCATCAGCTGACCGCCAAGCCGCCGGTGCATCCATGCTGCCACCGCGGATTCATCTCGCTGGAGCAGGCCGGGAGCCATTGCCTCCGCCTCCTTTGCTTCGCCGCGTTGAGCCGCCTTCGCCGTGACCGGCCTCCGCCGAGGCCGAGCCGTGCCAGCCGCTTCTCCGCTCCACCCTTGGTTTTCGCCACGGCCGAGCCGTGCCAGCCGCTTCTCCGCTCCACCCTCGGTTTCCGCCACGGCCGAGCCGCCCCGGCTCTCGCCTCGCCTTCGGCCGCCGTGGCCGAGTCACCCCATCTCGCCTCGCCCTCGACCTCCGTCGCCTCAAGCCGCCGGAGGGTTCGCCGCTGTGCGTCGTCTTCAAACACACCCGCTTCGCCTCCCCCCATATAGAATTGTCAATGGGAGGATAAGGCAAATATGTAGAGACTGGTGGGGTTAAAAAAACGCCTTGTCAACACACTATGGTCTTTCACCACCTCAAGTTGCCCTGCTGGACTTCTTTGACGCAACGCCGTCACTGCTGAGACGGTCCAGTCTAGCACCGTTGCCGAGCTGTCGTGGCCAAGTCGCCACCTCCGTTGCGGTTTCGAGAGTGGCTCAATCGCTGTTGAAATTATGAGAGTGACTCATCTGGTCGTCGAGACAAAACAGGTGCTATCCACCCAATTTGTTTTATCTATACATTTTTTCCTTCGAAGAACAATTACTTCGTCTTTGTAATATTTTTTATATATAGGACAGATATTCAAGTGGCATTGTACCACGGAGATCGAGCCCACAACAACATCGTTTTGTACTGGTGCTCATCGGAGGCGTGTTACTCGCTGGACGCACGTGAGTCGCCGCCCCACGGACGCTCTACATCGACTTGCCGATACTGCGCACTCTCACCTGCCAGTAGGAGCCGCCCAATGGACGCGGCAAGCCGCCGCATTCGCGATATGGTCTTCACCAACCACGCCATGGCCGACTCGTTGTTCTCGCCGGCTTTCAACGCCACTATTGACTCACCTATCTATGTCGGCTTACAACGCCGTGGCCGTCTCTCGCCACCGCGCCGGCTTACAACGCCGTGGCCGTCTCTCGTCGTCATGCCGACTCGCAACGCCGCGGCCGATTCTCGCCTCCCGCGCCGACTTACAATGCCATGGTCGTCTCCCATCATCTGCGTCGGCTTACAACGCCGTGGTGTCTTTTACAACATCACCAGTTTATAATGCCACAGCCGTTTTCTACGTCTACATCAACATATCGGTGCAGTGCTCGCCTGTACGAGCCGTCCAACGAGCGTGTGCAAGACGCCACCCACACTGTGATCTACATCAACATATCGGTGCAGTGCTCGCCTGTACGAGCCGCCCAACGGATGCGTGCAAGACATCACCCACAATTTGATCTACATCAATATATCGGTGCAGTGCTCATTGATATGAGCCGCCCGACGGACAGGCACACGAGTCGCCAGCACTACAATTTGGTTCACTTCAACAAACAGCCGGAACGAACCATCGACTGGATCATTGAAGCAATTCATACGGGATCATTTATAACCCGCCACGTCCAAACTCAAACTTCCAGTGAAGATTCTCAAGCCGCCTCTTCGAGTCAACTTAAGACTCGGGGGCTACAGACATGGCGAGACACGTTTGGTCATTTTTAATGAGAACCCCGGGTCTTTGCAAGAGAAAAACCCAATCCTGGGGGCTACCACATTATTGGCGGATGATTAAAAGTTGCCCAAGAGGACGGACAGCCGTGATGCACCATTCAAACATGGGTGCCCGGATCATTGGATCATCATAAAGACACTTGGAGCTTCTGTCGTTTCTTCATACAAGATGACGGCTTACAAGATTGATGCTGCTCCGTTATGTGACCCGCCTGCCTTACCGGTTAATCTCGCCTAGAGACCCTGAGCCGGTTCAAAGAATTGACGGCCAATCTCGATAGAGACCCTGTACCGGCTAAGATTGAGACGACCTGCTAAACTCTTACCAGTCAATCCTCGCCTAGAGACCCTGAGCCGGTTCAAGAAATTGACGGCCAATCTCGCCTAGAGACCCTGAGCCGGTTCAAGAAATTGACGGCCAATCTCGCCTAGAGACCCTGAGCCGGTTCAAGAAATTGACGGCCAATCTCGCCTAGAGACCCTGAGCCGGTTCAAGAAATTGATGGCCAATCTCGCCTAGAGACCGTGAGCCGGTTCAAGAAATTGACGGTCAATCTCGCCTAGAGACCCTGAACCACTCAAAGGAGTTGACGGTCAATCTCGTTAAGAGACCCTAAACTAGTTAAAGTTAAACCGGCGATGAGGGATACTCATGCCCTGCTGTGTCTCTAGCTGGGACGCTGCGCTTATCAATTCTCGCCTGGAAAACGAGTGTTGCACTGACTTTGAAGTCAGCGAGTCCTCTTGGCGGAACCAGTATCTGTGTCTCTTTCTAGTTCGTTGCGCTCATCAATTCTCACCTAGAAACCGAGTGTTGCTCTGAGTTTCAAGCAGCGAGTCCACCCAGAAGAACCGGTGGATGTGTCTCTTTCTGGTTCGTTGCGCTCTTATCAGTTAATTTCGCCTAGAGACCCTGAACCGCTCAAAGGAGTTGACGGTCAATCTCGTTAAGAGACCCTGAACTGGTGTGAGTTCAAGCATCGAGTCCACCCAGAAGAACCATCATATGAGTTTTTTGAGGAAAAGCAAGATCATCATGCATTACATCACATATTGCATCATACATTGCATTGCATCATACATTGCATTGCATCATACATTGCATCATATTCACATGTCATGCTGGCTTATCAAGCCGGGTCAGAGCAAGGTTATGAAAGAAGGAGCAATGTTATAACATCTCTGGGTTGTGCTTTGTCAAAGCCGCCCTTACAACAATACATAATATATTCTGTCTTGTTCATTTTTGTAGGTTTTATCTCTTAAGATGAGCCGCCGTTAAAGTATTCTCCAAAAGCAAATGGATTTTTTAATAGCCAACATGGCTGGATCTTCATGGTTTATCATAACCAGTAATAAATGATTGGGATTTTTTCAAACCAGCTCGGAGAAATTATTATCTTTCAAGAGCCGTCCTATCAGATATAATGTCGTGTCATCTAATTGGCCGGTTCTCGGATTTCTTTAATTGTGCTCTGTAGTAATCTACAACACTCACGGATTTCTCAAATTTATATTTGCCGGGTTGCACCGGAACCACGAGCAGGAACTTCATGTCAAAGACAAAGGAATTATTCCAGGATATTCATTCCGGGTTATATTACGACCACGGTCAAAGATTCATTCAACAAATTATGGTGAGACGTATTATTCTCACATAGTCCCGAGTCGCCGCACGCAGACGACCCGGCACTTGGGGGCTACATTATCCAAGTCCAAGTTTATATCAATTATGCAAGTCCCATGTCGCTGCAAGAATGCACCACGGCACTTGGGGGCTAATGCAAGCTGGTTTTCAAACCATTACATTGTCAGCAAGACCATATTATCTCAAGGAGATGAAGCTGGCCCTTCTATATTTTTATAAAGTCCCAGCCCAGTAATTCTTACTGACCCGGCACTTGGGGGCTACAGTATTCAGTTGTTCCAACCGGTTAAGCGATTCAAATTGAAGACCCGGCGCATCACATTCTGATGAGCCGGCCCTTGGGGGCTACACCCGCCGAAGCGTTCTGATGAGCCGGCCCTTGGGGGGTACACCCGCCGAAGCGTTCTGATGAGCCGGCCCTTGGGGGCTACACCTGCCGAAGCGTTCTGATGAGCCGGCCCTTGGGGGCTACACCCGCCGAAGCATTATAAGATATAAGGCAATTATAAGTCCCAGGTTGCTGCAGGCAGGACAACCCGGCACTTGGGGGCTACACAGTCCAAAATGTTATTTGCAAAGCACCAAGTTATCATGGATAATCTCAGAGCTTGGGGGCTACAGGTAATATGGACATATCAAAAACTTTGAGGAGAATTTTCAAAGATATTAAATATGGAGTTCAGTTGTTAGACCCGGCGTCACCAACACTTATGACCCGGTGTTATCAAAAGATCATAACCCGCCAGAGTTTATATAAGCCGCCCTGCTTCACAACAATGGGAGTCCGGTTCTACATCAGATGGATTTTCATCCCAATATTTATCAAGTCAGCAGGATTCTAGTTATTTAACCCGGAGTTACCAACGATAATGACCCGACATCATCAATGATTATGACCCGGCGGAGATAACCCGCCAAAAGTATTGGAAGCCGACTCAATGACATATGGGTGTTCTATTCTCAATATTTTTCAAAAGACATTGACAAGCAAGATGATTATCAAGACGACTCATTCATATGGAGAAAAGACCCGGATTTTTGAGAAGCCATTTTATAAGCCGGCCAAACAAGCAAGCCGGCCACTTAACATATTTGTTACTCTTATTTCAGGAGCTTACCATGAATAAATTAAAGATAACCTGGGGGCTAATGACGGGGATATACCCCATGGTATGACCCGGCCTGGCGACTCACAGGAGACCCGACCGAAGACATGACATCTTATTAATGACCCGGCCAGGCAACTCACAGGATGACCAAGCCCAAGACCCGGCGGGTGAGCCGGTGCCAGGCGGCTCACAAGAGAAGGCCCATAGGAGAAGGCCCACAAGAGAGAAGGATTCCCTTAAAGGAAATAAGACCCAGAGTGGGATTTGTGAGAGACTAGTCCTAATCCTACTCCTAGTAGGACTCTATTTGTAAACCTACCCTCTCCACTTATATAAGGAGGGGTAGAGCACCCCTAGAGGGACAAGTTCTCAAGAGACACAAGTCTACAAGTTTAGACAACACAAGAGATTAGAGGCACAAGAGATTAGAGGTAGCGATTAGCACCTTTGTAACCGAGAGATCTTCATCATCATCAATACCAGACAAGCAAGACGTAGGCTTTTACCTCCATCAGAGGGGCCGAACCTGGGTAAAACTCCATGTCTTCTCGATTCCGATCAACCCCTTCAAGCCTCCACGTAGTTGCGTCTCGCCCCGAACCTAAGTCCGTTCACCCGGACATCTGCCGTGACAAATCCACGATAGGATTAACTGAATCCTTGACATAGAGGTTCGACCGATAAAGATCTTCGTAGAATATGTAGGAACCAATATGGACATCCCGGTCCCGCTATTGGTTATTGACCGTAGAGGTGTCTCGGTCATGTCTACATAGTTCTCGAACCCGCAGGGTCTACACACTTAAGGTTCGGTGACGTTTCAGTAGTATAGAGTTATGTATGGTGGTGACCGAAGGTTGTTCAGAGTCCCAGATGAGATCTCGGACGTCACGAGGAGCTCCGAAATGGTCCGGAGGTAAAGATTGATATATACGAAGTCCTATTTTGGTCGCCGGAAAAGTTTCGGGCTAATTGGTAATGTAGCGGGAGTGCCGATAGTGTACCGGGAGACCATCGAAAAGGGTATTTCGAACCAAGAGGCTTCTTGGGCTGTGGAAGAATAAATACCAGCCTTTTGTGGGCTGGTGGAAGTCCCACACAAGACCCATGCGGCTAGAGAAGAAAAGTCCAAAGGGAAAAGGTGGAAAAAAGGCCAAAAAGGAGGAATCCTAGTCCTACTAGGATTGGAGGAGGAGTCCTCCTCTCCTGGTAGGTTCGGCTGAACCATAGCAGCCTTGGCCCTTGCGCCAAGGCTCTCCTCCTCTCCTCCTATATATACTGGTGGATTTTAGGGTTTTGCACTAGTTTTTCAGCCACGTGCTACCCGTTCCTCCAGTGCATAGTTTCTCCTCTAGATTGGATTTCTGTAGTGCTTAGGCGAAGCCCTGCCGGAATAGCTCCATCACCATCGCCGGAGCGCCGTCACGCTGCCGGAGAACTCTTCTTCCTCTTCGCTCCCTCTTGTTGGATCAAGACGGCGGAGATCGTCATCAAGACGTACGTGTGCTGAACGCGGAGGTGCCGTCCGTTCGGCGCTAGATCGGAAGGACCGTGATCGAGTTTGAGGGATGGATCATGATCAAGTTCGTGGGACGGATCGTGATTGGATCGCGGGACGGATCGTGATTGGATCGCGGGACGCTCGGCGATTTGGATCGCGAAGACGTTCGACTACACCAACCGCGTTTCTTAACGCTTCCCGCTTAGCGATCTACAAGGATACGTAGATTCACTCTCCCTCTCGTAGATGCTCATCACCATGGATAGGTCTTGCATGAACTTAGGAATTTTTTTGTTTCCCATTCAACGTTCCCCAACACTTAACAATCAAATATCCATTCAAAGCTAGAAACACGGCACACAACCTATGTTCAGGAAACTAACGGTCTCTTTTGACTGCAAAAACTCCATCCTACTCAGTAGCATTGTTCTGCATAATATAACTCTTTTTCTTTGTTCTGAATTATCAATATTTTGAAAACCAAGCAGCAACTCTTTTATTCAATCCAGTAGCTCATTACTTTTTTTAACTCACCTTGTTTTCCGAGTAAGCAATTCCCCTGAGCAAGTACCACTATTATCAAAATGTGTCTTCTTTGGAAAAACCCAAGCTAGAGATGTTTTTTTTGTGAATCAAGCAACAACTCTATCCACTCATTGTTTCTCTAGGATTAATTCGCCTGCACACCTCCCTTATTTTTGTGTCTTTTTTATGAAAATCAACACATTTTTTTCAGAATCTAAGCAGCAACTCTTCCCGCCAGTTCAGCAGCTACACTTTGAACAACAGTATATTAGCAAGGTAGTGGTTGGACCTTGCAAGTAACCCCAGAAGCAACTACTACTACATGGTAACACTAGGGAAAGGGTAACTTTGCTCTATCACCTGGGGAGGGGACCGGACCAGGTGCCCGGCCCGCTACCTAAAATGGCCGGATGGAGCGTGCTCCACATCAACCTGTGTCTTGCTTAAAAGAGGGAACCACCCTATTTCATGCTTATATTTCCAAACAGTAGGACAGGGGGATAGCTTAGAATCTGAGAACATATATTTCGAATTCTCATCTGGCTTGTGCTTAATTCGACCCATAATAAGCTACTAAAATAAGCCGGAAAAACTGGCACGAAGGTGGTTGTACCAATTAATTTTCCTAAACTTGGCTACCTATAACTCACATTGTCTATCTTTTGGTCAGACAGAGTGGCTAGGACTTGCAGCGCATGCATGCACTGCACTCCCTTGTGAAGTTGTGATCTATTTGTAGGAGGACAAAACAGCTCGCGCCTGTAGTGATCTATTTGTAGCTTTGTGTGACTCTGGTATTCCATTATAATTTTTTTTCTTTTTTTTCTCATTTTTTTTATATTTCTTTAGTCTTTGTTGCTACTGATTCATCCCTTGTGAAAATAGTTTATTTTTATCTCTCTCGGATATTGTAGGGTTGTATGGAGGGGTTGTGTGCACATTAAGCTTCTCTCTCCTGGATATTGTAAGGTTATGTGCACCAGAACAATTGTGTAGAAACAGAAATATTTAACCAGTAGTAAGCTCATTCTTGTTAAACAGAAACCTAATTCAATCTAGGTAAACGGAAATCTGCAAATATCCCAATCTTAAAGAAACAAGATGAACAGAACACATAAGCTTCAGTAAAGAAGCTCAAATCACACAGCACCAGTTAAACAGAAACCTAACCCAATCTAGCAAAACAGAAATCTTCAAACATCCCAATCTTCCAGAAACAAGATGGACAGAACACATTAAGCTTCAACAAAGAAGCTCCGATCACACACCACCAGTTAAACAGAAACCTAATTATTCAATCTAGCTAAACAGAAATCTGCAAACATCTACTTGACGACGATAATAGGTTATTTTTGTCCTCGCAAACATGCGCACAACCACTAACTGAAGATTTTCACCGACACCACCACGGATAGACTCCAGGATAATTACGACATTAAAGATGGGCGCTGAAAGCATGGTTCTCGGTCGCAAACATAACCACTGACCACGAAGCAGCATGTTCGTTCAGCGCGGCAGCAGCGCCTCATGCCTCCTCCCAGGGGCGGATCTTGCCCTCCTCCTCGGACGCTTGCGGATCTCCTCCAGAGTGCCCTTGATCATGTTGGCGACAGTCTGGCAGTGGCAGGTCAGGCCCAGCAGACGTCCCCTGGTGCTGAGGTATTTTGCAGCCTGAGATGCCGAAAAAGGGAATCACATGAGGGATGAGGCAGTCACTAACAATAGATGAGCATACACAGATAATTAGATAGACGAAGACTGCGTTTTGAACAATGAGGCGCTGCTGTGTTTTCTGATTTAGCAACATATCCTCAGGTTTAGGGTTTACTTAAAGATGATGTACGTACCGTTCATCCCGCTGCCCACGCTCTCTATGTCTCTCTCTGTGCGCGGACAGGGGTTGATCTCAGGCAGTGTTGGAAGCGGAACTCGCCCTACGCAAGAAAAAATATCAACAGAATAAGAAGAGGAAGAAGAAGATGAAGAAGAGGATGAACAAGAAGAAGAAGAGGGGGAAGAGGAAGAACAGGAGGAGGAAGAAGAAGACCGACCAGATCGTGAGCTGCTCCTCGCGAACTGCTGGCGGAGCTCGTCTACAAGGCCCATCGCCGGGCTAAAAGGCCCGTCGATGGAGCCGTCCACTGTCGCCACCCGCAGACAAGGTAAAGGCGGCGTTGCTCCCGACGACGAGGTCGGTGCTGCAGGCTGCGCTTGGCGGCCGGGGCGGCGGCGGTTGCTCTTGTACTTTTTCCATGAGGACGAAGGCGGCGACCGCGACGACCAAGCAGCCGAGGGCAATGCCGATGTCTGCCCCTAGGGGCAAGGTCGAACCCATGGCCGGCCTCCGGTACGAAGAACAGAGCGAACGTGGGTAGAGGAGAGAGGACTGATGCAGCTTGCACTGGATTGGAAGTGAGGTCCCTATGGGCCAAGGTGGTGTCACATCTCAGATGAAAGACTGGTCATCGTGACGCGGCATGTAGCGGCTTGCACGAGTTTGCTTTGGCGTACTAATTACGGGGTGGACGAGGCTCGGTATGCCGGTTAGAGGAGCTCCTCTAGCCGATCCACTGAAACTGGTTAGAGGACTAAAATTCGGCACCTAGCCGAGATTGCCTAGAGTGTATATAGCGGAGTACAAAATTTACTCCTACTTCTCGCCCCGTCGACACCTAAATATACTCGGCTTCGATCCGGCCGAGTAAATTTCTGCCTTCTGTTCAACGCCGCCAGCCCCTCTGCATCATCGCCGGCACACCTGTCGGCGACGAACCACCGCGTCCGTCGCTACTTCGCCGCCTTCCTTGGCCCTCGCCGCCATCTGTCGGAATCCGAGCCGTTTACCGGCCGTCGCCGTCGTCGGAGTTGAGGGGAAACACTGCTGCCGCCGCCGCATCGACCTATTCGCCGGGCACCGCCTCAGACCCTCTTTCTCGTTGGCTGCACCGGCATTCCCTTTGCCGGCCACCCCCAGGCCTCGGCATCCGTTCATTTGAGCTCAATGTGGCCACTACACTCCCGCCGTCTTGCAAGTGTTTGACGGTTTGCCTAGATGATTTTTTTTGTTATTTTGTCTCGTTTTGTTTGCCCAAATTAAATTTAACCAAGTCATTTCAATTGAAGATGAAGAGGCTGAGAAAGATGATCTTCGAGGACTCATCGTTACCAGAGGAGAGAAAGAAGATGACGATGACTTTGAAATTGTCCTTGCCGTGATTTCCAACGATGATATTCGACGGCTGAGAAGAGGATCAAAGTTTGGCCGGATACAACTCAATCGTGGTAGAGCGGAGGGCATGCCAAAATTATAAGAGATTATTTAAACCGTTCAGTTTGAAATTGAATAATTTGAATGGTAAACTATGAATTTGTACTATTCATGAATTATGTGTAATAATATATGTAGTTGCAATGTATTAAGTAAACAAGAAACTAAACTCTTTGCCAAAAACAAAAATTTACTCTACTAAATTTAGGAGTTCAGTTTTTTTTGTTTTAAAAAAAAAGGAGAATGACCCCGGGCCTCTGCATCTGGTAGATGCATGCGATCATTTTATTGATTATTCTCGAAAACCTTACAAAGTAGAATAACAATATATCTGAATCCGTCATCTTGGCAACATCTGCCGCTACTCCTATCCATATGATGAAGGGGTGCAAGCCGGGCCACATACCCAGACCTCTCACCTAAGCCTAACATCTAAAGCCGGAGGCCCCGACCGAGCCATCTACCGGGTCCGGGGCACAACCGGTCTGACGCACTCACATGTGTCGTCGCCGCCAACTTCCACTGGTCCATCTTCAGAACAGATTGAGGTGTCAACCTTAGCATGTCCTCCGTCATCGACGCCACAACGACGCCAAACGACGACCTCCACCTACGCGAGCCTTGGAAGGTCTTCCACCATGGACGCCACCACGACGCCAAACGACGACCTCCACCTACGCGAGTCCATCTCCAAGCAACGGAAGTAGATCCATGCTAGGATAGGTCCGCACCATCGCCGTCGCCCACCACCCACAAGCGCCTCCCAACCCCAAGGTTCCCAAAGCGACGCCTTCAAGAAGGTAACGGCACTGTGAGCGTTGTCGCCGCCCAACAAAGTTAGGGCTTTCGCCCGGGAGACCTAGGGGAAGGGGAAGTGAGGAGATCAGTCCATACCGACGCCTCCAAAGAGGGTAACGACGCCCAAGGCGTCACCGTCGGCGCGGCCGGCCAGGGATTTCGCCCGAACTAGATCCCCGCCACCACCAGCGCCTCCTGTACAGAAGCGGCGACCATGGGAAGTGCGGCCCGACCAGGCTGGCCCGCATGCCGAACAGAGGAGGGGAGGCGCCAGATCGCGCGCACCGACCGCCGCAGAAGCCGCCGCCGGCCGCCAACGACCACCGGGATCCCGCCGCTCGTGTGGCCAGGATGCCAGATCCACCCCCCGCACGGCTGCTCGCCGGAGCCTGTCGTGCCTCACCAAAAGGAGCCGCCGCTCCAGATCCGGGACTCCCCACGCAGAGCCAGGGCAGCCGAGATCCCGCCGCCACCATCCTTGGCGCCCCGGGCTTGCCCGGCGGCTGGCTCAGGCGGCGGCGAGGAGGTGGGACGAGGTGGGGAGGGGGCCGAGGCGGTGCGGCTAGGGGTTCCCCCACTGCCGCCGGGGAAGGCGACGCGGGGGTCGCGAGAGAGGCGCGGCTAGGATTGTTCAGGAGTTCAGTTAGGTCTAGCAAAAATTTAATGAAATAAATTACTCGGTTTACTCTTTTTTATTTTAAGGGGTCGGTTAAAGATGCTTTTACTGGTTTCCCCTCATCACTGTTGCTTCCATGCACTAGCCATCAACCGGCTGTGATCTGCTGGGGTCACCTGGTCAATATTCTTTCTCTTTTATCTGCCAACACTTTTCGTGACGTTGGGAAAGCTAGGGATATCAGGCTTGTGATCCACGAGATCACCTGACCCTTAGGGATGGCTACGCTTTCGTTCTTACGCTGATGTTTCTGTCTCTCATTATTGCAGGTTGGTTTTGCCGTTCTGGTACTCTCTGCTCAGCATACATCGCCCCTGATAAACCGGGGAAGCTAGCCATATCAGGCTTGTCATCCACGAGACCGCCTGACCCGTGGGGAGGGGGGATAGGGATGGCTACCCTTTTGTTCCTGGATGTTGATGGTTCTGTCTTTCAATACATGTTGGTTCTGTATATGGCATCACTAGCTGGAGGGATATGAGTACAAATTGACGCATCCCAAGACAAAATTGCTTATGTTAAAAATAGTTAATAAGGAGAGATGTTTGTTGTTACATAATATATTATCGTAACGCATGGTTTTCACTTCTAGTGAGATTTCAATGGAATTCACTGAATTTCATTAATTTCAATAGACACTAAAATATTATGTTTCGGCCAAAATATTTCAGCAATTTCAATAGTACACTGGAAATCAAATATTTTCTATTTTTTTAAAAAAAATTCAAAAATTTAATTAAATTCAAGTGAATATTTTGGCCCTTTGGCCGAAATGCAAACTGAAATTACTGAATTTTAGTGATTTCGGTTGGTGCTAAAAACATTCTAAACTAAAATTGAAAAACATAAAACACCCTAGGGCAAAATGAGTTTACATCTAAATGCCACCTGGCCGACAACTCCCCCCTCCCCTCTCACCACCCTTCTCGGGTGACTCGGGGACGACTCACCTCTCCTCGGTGTATCCCCCTTCTCCCTCCCCACTCGTCGTTGCATGACGTTGGCACCGGGCAAAGCCCAAGGCGCCGTCGGGGATTGTGGCCGCAGGGCATGTGTTGCTCCGGTTCACGTCGGAGGGCTCTGGATTTGTGGCAGTGGCTCCTCCGGCAGGCCCCTTTGCTCTGCAGCGAGCACCGGGGTTGGCATGGTGCCGGTGATCTGGTGTGGCGGCCAATGAATCTCGAGTGGACTAGGGCCTAGCGTGGCTGCTCTAGCGGCTGACGGTGCTAGATCTGGTTGTTGTAATTCGTCCCGGTGTGGTGTGCTTCTCTCTCGCGGGTTCCTGGCTATACTGACGTGGCTAGTTGCTCCTTGAGCTACGGGCGGAGCTGGAGATGGGGATCTAGATTGGGGGAAACCCTTGGTTGGCTCTGGCCGGCCGCGACGACGACGACGCCCAAGGGCGCCACTTTTATTTATGGAGACATTGGTCAAAATCAGCTCTTCCAATCCCCACTTCCCTGCCTCTCGAATGAAGGCCCTACCTCAGGTGGGCGGCGGTGGTGTCCTTGAATCGATTACATTTTTGAAGGCATTGCCTTAAGGGATGAGTGGTGGTGGAGACTGTTTGGGTTCATTGACAGCAGCTGTCGGTGTGTCCTTCATCCAAGACTTTGCTTTTCCTCTGGTGTGTGTTATAGTTGTGGGTTGTGTAGTGCGCCATGCTCTATAGAGCCTCATCGACACATTTGGTGTGTTCTTGTCTGCTCCTTGGGATGATCCGGTAAGCACCCAAAAAACACACTTCTCCGAATTCAACTTCATGCTAAAACTCCGGAGGTTTTAAAATGTTCAATGGAGCTCAGAGAGAAGGTTGAAGTCTTACAGCGACTTTACCACGATGTACGCCTCTGCGTTGATTTCGATTTGGTTGTGGAAGCACTTCTATATGGTGTGCTGGGACATTGCTCCAGCGTTCTTGAGCCTGAAGGGAACTGTGATGTAGTAAAAGGGTCGTAGGCCGTAATGAAGGATGTCTTTTCAGGGTGGTATCCTAAATAGGCGTCCAGGAAGCACAGTCCCCCGCCCGACGTTGAGTTGATGATTTGGTATATTCATGGAAGAGGGAAGTGGTCCTTGAGGCATGCATTGTTGATGTCCGTCTAGTCCAGGTACATCCTCCACGGCATATTCTTGTATTGCGTCATGACTAGGTTGGCTAGCCATTCAGGGTGTGCAACCTCCCGAGTGAACCTTACATCTAGGAGTCGGGCAATCTCTTCTCTGATGGCATGACGTTCCTCTGTGGCAAAGCTTTTGAGGGCTTGATTGACGGACTTTCTGTCCTTGCATACGTTGAGACTGTGTTGTGCTTTTTTGGTTGGTACTCTTGGCATGTCTACTGGGTTCCAAACAAATATGTTCCAATTGGCTCGAAGGAACGCAAGAAGGTCACCCTCCTGTGCCTCTGTCGGAACTCCTCTTATTGCCACCAATTTCTTCGGGTCCTTGGGGTGCACCTGAATTTTTTTGGTGTCCTTTGCGGATTGAAAGACTGGGTAAGGCCTTGGTTTTGCTAGGATTTTGACCGTTCAGGTGTCCACAAATCATTTGATCTGTTCGAGTTTCTGCAAAGACCACTGCGGCCTCTACGATCCCTACATTAGCAACTTCAGCCTCGAGTGCCCTTTCTGGGCTACAATGAACTGTGATTGTGCCCTCTCGCCCTGACTTCTTTAGGTGCACGTAAGAGTACAATGGTACTGCCATAAATTGGGTGTACGCCCGTCTGTCGAGGATCGAGAGTAGCCGATGCGAAAAGGTGCGACCACGAACTGGAGATGCCCGGCTCAGAAATTCTCCTCATCGCGAAAGATGACCTCTGGCTCTATCTGCCATAACTGTTGAACTAGGCGGTCTGGGATGAAACTGTGAAAACTGGTACCGGAAGGCCGGAGGGGTCGGATGTAGAGATCCTCATCTTTCCTAGGGTATCAGGGGAGATGATGTTGATGCCACTATCTCTATCCATTAGGACGTGTGGGAGGTGGAATCCCTCAATGATCGGATCTACCCCAAAGCAAACTTGCCGGGGTATGGGTGTGTGGCTTTGGTGGTCAGTTTGACTAAAGTTGATCATGACATCCGACCATGTGAGGGTGTCGTCGTTTTATCACGGCAGATGTCCGAAGACTTGGATTCGAGGCCATCGCTAAGGCGGTGGACTCAAAAGGGTCAGACGGGGCGAAAGACACGGATTTACCCAGGTTCGGCCCCTCGAGATGAGGTAAAAGCTTACGTCCTGCTTTGTGTGTATTGATTGGAGTATCGATTACAAGGGAGCGTATTCGCTTGATCTAGCTCTCGATCTGTTGGATCCTGTCTAAGCCGCCCCGGGTCTCGCCTTTATATAGAAGGTCAAGACTACGGGTTACACAAGTCTCGTACCGACTCTTACAGCGTACCTGACTCTGTCTCTAAACCGCCTAGCCGACTCTGGCAGGCTGTCTTCGGGCGGCTTACGCGGGCCTCCATCACAGCCCATTTGGTGAGCCGCCGTGCAGCTCAATCTTCCTCTTCTAGCCCATATATTAACGAGCCGACAGGTATGACCCGACCCCTCGTGGGAGGGTCTTACCACAGGGTTATATCCCCAACATTAGGACCTAGATTGATTTGAGCTTGCTCATGTCAATCTTCACCTTTTAACTTGCAGCAAGTTTCACACCCTTGTCACCTAAAGGGAAAAAACACATAACCCGCCCTAACATCACCTTCATTTAATTTGAAAAGATTCCATGACGTATGCCGCAGATCCTGTCATTAAATGGTCGGCCCGAAGATCGAGGCATCCATCTCGGTCGGTCATTATCTTTCGCCTTGATTTCCGCGCGCCCGTTTGGCCTTCCAGCCTCTTAAATAGGACCGCGAGGGGTCTTCCCATTTTTCTCCGCCGCCCCCACTTCTTCTTCTTCCTCTCGATGCCAACGCTCCCGAGCTCCGTCGCGCCGGTGGAGCCCCGTCGCGGTCGACGAACCTGGCCGCTGCATCGACCTGAACGTTCCAGACTTTCGCTCGTGTCCGCCGCATCCTTTAAGGTATGTTCCTCATCCTCCCTTAGATCTGTAGCTTAGCACTTGAACCTTGTCGAGTTCATTGCCCCCATTAGTGCGCAGGCTCTTCTTCATAATGCCAACCGATGAACAACCCCTTAGATCTTGCGATGTTTGCCTATCCACTACGGCCAGTCGTGCAAAGTCAACAGTAGCCCGACCTAGATTTGTACTTGTTTCCTTTTCTTGCGCTAGACTGTTCGTTCTTCCTCAGTTCCCCGCTAGGGTTGAATAAAATCTGATTTTTCCTTGCCTGTAGATCTTGCAGCTTCAGTTTATTATGCAAAACCTGTTTGTATGTCCTTAGCAATTTTTGCATCATGGCCTTGTTCACTTAACCCGCCACCAAACTTCTATTGAAAATATGCCGTAGAGGCAATAATAAATTAGTTATTATCATATTTCCTTGTTCATGATAATCGTTTATTATCCATGCTACAATTGTGTTGATCGGAAACTCAGATACATGTGTGGATACATAGACAATACCATGTCCCTAGTATGCCTCTAATAGACTAGCTCGTTGATCAAAGATGGATATGGTTTCCTAGTCATGGACATGAGATGTCATTTGGTAACGGGATCACATCATTAGGAGAATGATGTGATGGACAAGACCCAAACTACAAACGTAGCATATGATCGTGTCAGTTTATTGCTACTGTTTTCTGCATGTCAAGTATATGTTCCTATGACCATGAGATCATGCAACTCACTGACACCGGAGGAGTACCTTGTGTGTATCAAACGTCGCAACGTAACTGGATGACTATAAACATGCTCTATAGGTATCTCTGAGGGTGTCTGTCGGGTTGGCATGGATCAAGACTGGGATTTGTTACTCCATGTGACGGAGAGGTATCTCAGGGCCCACTCAGTAATACAACATCACAATAAGCCTTGCAATCAATGTGACTAAGTGTTAGCCACGGGATCTTGTATTACAGAACGAATAAAGAGACTTGCTGGTAACGAGGTTGAACTAGGTATGGAGATACCGACGATCAAATCTCGGGCAAGTAACATACCGAAGAACAAAGGGAACATCCTACGGGATTAACTGAATCCTTGACATAGAGGTTCGACCGATAAAGATCTTCATAGAATATGTAGGAACCAATATGGGCATCCAGGTCCCACTATTGGTTATTGACCGTAGAGGTGTCTCGGTCATGTCTACATAGTTCTCGAACCCGCAGGGTCTGCACACTTAAGGTTCGTTGATGTTTTGGTAGTATAGAGTTATGTATGATGGTGACTAAAGGTTGTCCGGAGTCTCAGATGAGATCTAGGATGTCACGAGGAGCTCCGAAATGGTTTGGAGGTAAAGATTGATATATAGGAAGTCCTGTTTTGGTCGCCGGAAAAGTTTCGGGCTCATCGATAGTATACCGGGAGTGCTGGTAGTGTACCGGGGGACCATCGGGAGTGATATTTCGACCCAAGAGGCTACATGGGCTGTGGGAGGAGGTAAACCAGCACCTGGTGGGCTGGCCGAAGCCTCCTCTAAGGGCCATGCGGCTGGAGTGGTTTGAGAAGGAAAAAATCCAAAGGTGGAGTGGTGGAAAGAGTTTCCAAGTGGAAAGGAGGAATCCTACTCCTAATAGGATTGGAGTAAGACTCCTCCACCTCCAATTTCGACCAAACCTTGAGGGTTTGAGGCTCCCTCCTCTCCTCCCTCCCTCCTATATATACTAGAGGATTTAGAGGGAAAAGCTAACCCTAATAGCCATGTGTTACCTCTCCTCTAGTGCATAGTTTCTCCTCTAGATCGGTTTTCTGCAGTGCTTAGGCGAAGCCCTGCCGGAATAGCTCCACCACCATTGCCGCAACGCCGTCGCGCTGCCGGAGAACTCTTCTACCTCTCCGCTCTCTCTTGCTGGATCAAGAAGGCGGAGCTCGTCATCGAGCCGTACGTGTGCTGAACGCGGAGGCGTCGTCCGTTCGGCGCTAGATCAGAAAGACCATGATCAAGATCGCGAGACGGATCGTGATGAGATCGCGGGACGGATCATGATGAGTTCGCGGGATGGATCGAGATTGGATCGCAGGACGGATCGTGATGAGATCGCGGGATACTTAGCGATTTGGATCGCGGAGACGTTCGACTACACCAACCACGTTTCTTAACGCTTCTCGCTTAGTGATCTACAAGGGTATGTAGATCCACTCTCCCTCTAGTAGATGCTCATCACCATGGATAGATCTTGCGTGTGCATAGAAATTTTTTGTTTCCCATGCAACGTTCCCCAACAACTTCCGGCTCTCCCAATAAACTGTACTGGCGGCTTAGCATCACAGTATTTAATTTCATCAGTCGTCTTGGTTTGTCTAGTCACTTTCTGACCCGCCACGTACTGCCACTTTTCACAGCCTTGACCCGCCATCATGTCTTGGGCGTCTTCTTCTTGTAACTGGGTCGGCTCTGGAATCTCTGAACAATTTCTACAGGATTTTGTAGAGGCTGGAACCTTGCCGACTCAGAATGTGATTCATTGGCGGGTTCCGGATCCGGAGAAGAAACCCATCCCACAAGAGGGTGAAATTGTTATCTTTGCTGACCACCTTATACGTGGTTTCAGCGCGGCCGGGTCTAAGTTCTTCCGAGACGTCCTCCATTTATTTAAATTGCATCCTCAGGACATTGCCCCTAACTCCGTCTCCAACTTGTGCAACTTCCAAGTCCTTTGCGAAGTTTATTTACAAGAAGAGCCATCAGTTGAACTTTTCCGCGACTTTTTCTACGTCAACCGCCAAACGGAAGTGGCGGCTGGCCCAAGCTTGGAGCTCAGCGGAGTCTCCATCCAAAGAAGAAGAGATATGGTTTTTCCAGTTGTTCGAATGCCAAGTCATCCCAAGGATTGGAACGGAACTTGTTTCTATTGTAAAGACACCTCTCCAGAGGAAGAACATCCACTGCCGCATTATTGTCCTACCTGGCTCTGCACCACAGCTGAACTTCCAGACCGGATGTCCGCCACAGCACGAGCGAAGTATGCTCCGGCCTTTGCCAAGATCAGAGCCCTCTTGGCGAACGGTTTGACAGGAATTGACTTAACCCGCTGTTGGATCTCTTGGAAGGTCTTACCACTGAGCCGGCGTGACCGGCTTATGTGTGAGTATACGGGTGATGCAAATGATCCCCTCTACTTCAATCACACCACTCTCATAGAAGAAAACATCATTTCTGCTATCAAGGGACTTACCCGTGAGCCCCAAGAGGCTTGTCGTACAATCGGGTTAAAGCCTTTCTGCGCCGCAAACCCAGCCCCAGATGTAAGGACAGCTTTCAAATGTCTTTTACCTCCGTCTTAACTATATATATGTAGCAGCCTTAATCTCTTTTGACAGCTCTTGTTTCCAGGCTAACTCCAGCTTCTAGAAGAAAAAATATACTCCTCCTGCGAAGAAGAAGTCTCAGGCAGGTAACACCTGTTGGAAATATGCCCTAGAGGCAATAATAAAATGGTTATTATTGTATTTCCTAGTTCATGATAATTGTCTATTATTCATGCTATAATTGTGTTAACCGGAAACCGTAATACATGTGTGAATACATAGACCACAACGTGTCCCTAGTGAGCCTGTAGTTGGCTAGCTCGTTGATCAATAGATGGTCTCGGTTTCATGACCATGGACATTGGATGTCGTTGATAACGGGATCACATCATTAGGAGAATGATGTGATGGACAAGACTCAATCCTAAGCATAGCACAAGATCATGTAGTTCGTTTGCTAAAGCTTTTCAATGTCAAGTATCATTTCCTTAGACCATGAGATTGTGTAACTCACGGATACCGTAGGAATGCTTTGGGTGTGCCAAACGTCACAACGTAACTGGGTGGCTATAAAGGTACGCTACGGGTATCTCCGAAAGTGTCTGTTGGGTTGACACGAATCGAGACTGGGATTTGTCACTCCGTGTGACGGAGAGGTATCTCTGGGCCCACTCGGTAAGACATCATCATTATGAGCTCAATGTGACTAAGGAGTTAGTCACGGGATGATGTATTACGGAACGAGTAAAGAGACTTGCCAGTAACGAGATTGAACAAGGTATGCGGATACCGACGATCGAATCTCGGGCAAGTACCATACCGATAGACAAAGGGAATTGTATACGGGATTGATTGAATCCCTGACATCGTGGTTCATCCGATGAGATCATCGTGGATTACGTGGGAGCCAACATGGGTATCCAGATCCCGATGTTGGTTATTGGCCGGAGAGGTGTCTCGGTCATGTCTACGTGTCTCCCGAACCCGTAGGGTCTACACACTTAAGGTTCGATGACGCTAGGGTTATAGGGAAAAGGTATACGTGATTACCGAAGGTTGTTCGGAGTCCCGGATGAGATCCCGGACATCACGAGGAGCTCCGGAATGGTCCGGAGGTAAAGATTGATATATAGGAAGTCCAGTTTTGGTCACCGGAAAGTTTTCGGGCTCATCGGTATTGTACCGGGAGTGCCGGGAGGGTGCCGGAGGACCCCCGGGAGGGGGTGACGACCAAAGGACCTCATGGGCCCTTAGAGGAGGTGTGCCATCCCATATTGGGCCAGCCAATACCTTCTAGAAAGGGCCCATGCGCCAGGGATCTGGAGATAGAGGCAAAAGGGATTTAAAAGGGGGGGGGGTCCACCTCCCGTGTGGGAGGAGGACTCTCCCCCCACTTCGGCCGAATCCCTCCTCCTTGGAGGAGGGGCCAAGCCAGCCCTCCCTCTCCTTCCTCCTATATATATGCAAGGGTTTGGGCAGGTTTGAGACGACGAACTCTTTCTCTCTCGCTGCAGCCCTATTCTGCTTCTTCCTCCTCCGCAGTGCTTAGGCGAAGCCCTGCCAGGATACCTTGCTACTCCACCACCACCACGCCGTCGTGCTGCTGCTGGAGCTCTTCCCCAACCTCTCCTTCCTCCTTGCTGGATCAAGGCGTAGGAGACGTCACCGGGCTGCACGTGTGTTGAACGCGGAGGTGCCGTCCGTTCGGCACTTGATCGGATCTACCGCGATCTGAATCGCTGCGAGTACGACTCCATCAACCGCGTTCTTGTAACGCTTCCGCTTAGCGATCTTCAAAGGTATGAAGATCCAATCTCTCCCCACTCGTTTTCTGGTTTCTCCATAGATAGATCTTGGTGACACGTAGGAAAATTTTGATTTACTACTACGTCTCCCAACAGTGGCATCATGAGCTAGGTCTATGCGTAGAATCTATGCACGAGTAGAACACAAAGCAGTTGTGGGCGTCGATTTTGTTAATATGCTTGCCGTTACTAGTCTTATCTTGATTCGACGGTATTGTGGGATGAAGCGGCCCGGACCAACCTTACACGTACGCTTACGTGAGACCGGTTCCACCGCCTGACATGCACCAGTTGCATAAGGTGGCTAGCGGGTGTCTGTCTCTCCCGCCTTAGTCGGATTGGATTCGATGAAAAGGGTCCTTATGAAGGGTAAATAGAAATTGGCATATCACGTTGTGGTTTTGGCGTAGGTAAGAAACGTTCTTGCTAGAAACCTATAGCAACCACGTAAAAACTTGCAACTACAAATTAGAGAACGTCTAACTTGTTTTTGCAGCATATGCCTTGTGATGTGATATGGCCAGAAGGATGTGATGTGATGCATTGTGATGTATGAGATTGATCATGTTCTTGTAATAGGGTTCACGACTTGCATGTCGATGAGTATGACAACCGGCAGGAGCCATAGGAGTTGTCTTATTTATTGTATGACCTGCGAGTCAATCACAAACGCCATGTAATTACTTTACTTTATTGCTAAGCGTTAGCCATAGCAGTAGAAGTAATAGTTGGCGAGACAACCTCATGAAGACACAATGATGGAGATCATGATGATGGAGATCATGGTGTCATGCCGGTGACAATGATGATCATGGTGCCCCGAAGATGGAGATCATAGGAGCAAGATGATATTGGCCATATCATGTCACTATATTGATTGCATGTGATGTTTATCATGTTTACATCTTATTTGCTTAAAACGACGGTAGTAAATAAGATGATCTCTCAATAAAATTTCAAGAGAAGTGTTCACCCTAACTGTGCACCGTTGCTAAGGATCGTTGTTCCGAAGCACCACGTGATGATCGGGTGTGATAGGTTCTAACGTTCGCATACAACGGGTGTAAGCCAGATTTACACACGCGAAACACTTAGGTTGACTTGACGAGCCTAGCATGTACAGACATGGCCTCGGAACACGGAAGACCGAAAGGTCGAACATGAGTCGTATAGAAGATACGATCAACATGGAGATGTTCACCATGGATGACTAGTCCGTCTCACGTGATGATCGGACACGGGCTAGTTGACATGGATCATGTGTCACTTAGATGACTAGAGAGATGTCTATCTGAGTGGGAGTTCATTGAATAATTTGATTATGTGAACTCGATTATCATGAACTTAGTCTAAAATTGCCTTTAATATCTATATTGTAGATCCAATGGCCAACGCAAATGTCAACCTCAATTTCAACGCGTTCCTAGAGAAAACCAAGCTGAAAGATGATGGAAGCAACTATACGGACTGGGTCCGTGGCTTGAGGATCATCCTCATAGCTTCCAAGAGATTGTATGTCCTTGATGCACCGCTAGGTGACCCACCCATTCTCCCAGCGGACCAAGACGTTACGAACGCTTGGCAGTCACGCTGCGATGATTACTCCCTTGTTCAGTGCGGCATGCTTTATAGTTTAGAATCGGGGCTCCAAAAGCGTTTTGAGCAACACGGAGCATATGAGATGTTCCAAGAGCTGAAACTGGTTTTCCAAGCTCATGCCTGAGTCGAGAGATATGACATCTCTGACAAGTTCTTCAGCTGTAAGATGGAGGAGAACAGTTCTGTTAGTGAGCACATCCTCAAGATGTCTGGGCTTCACAACCGCTTGACTCAGCTGGGAGTTAATCTCCCGGATGACTCAGTCATTGACAGAATCCTCCAGTCGCTTCCACCTAGCTACAAAAGCTTTGTGATGAACTACAACATGCAGGGGATGGAGAAGTCCATTCCTGAGTTGTACTCGATGCTCAAATCAGCAGAGGTCGAGATCAGAAAGGAGCATCAAGTGTTGATGGTAAACAAGACCACTAGTTTCAAGAAAGGCAAGGGTAAGAAGAACTTCAAGAAGGACGGCAAAGCTGTTGCCGCGCCCGGTAAGCAAGTTGCCGGGAAGAAGAAGAACAAGAATGGACCCAAGCCTGAGACTGAGTGTTTCTATTGTAAGGGTACCGGTCACTGGAAGCGGAACTGCCCCAAGTACTTAGCGGATAAGAAGGTCGGCAACGTTAAAGGTATATGTGATATACTTGTTATTGATGTGTACCTAACCAGCGCTCGTAGTAGCTCCTGGGTATTTGATACCGGTGCAGTTGCTCACATTTGTAACTCCAAGCAGGAGCTGCGGAATAAGCGAAGGTTGGCAAAGGACGAGGTGACGATGCGCGTCGGGAATGGTTCCAAGGTCGATGTGATCGCCGTCGGCACGCTACCTCTACATCTACCTTCGGGATTAGTTTTAAACCTTAATAATTGTTATTTAGTACCAGCTTTGAGCATGAACATTGTATCTGGATCTCGCTTGATACGAGATGGCTACTCTTTTAAATCCGAGAATAATGGTTGTTCTATTTATATGAGAGAAATGTTCTATGCTCATGCCCCGCTGGTCAATGGTTTATTTTTGATGAATCTCGAACGTGATGTTACACATGTCCATAGTGTGAGTACCAAAAAGTGTAAAGTTGATAACGATAGTCCCACTTACATGTGGCACTGCCGTCTTGGCCATATTGGTGTCAAACGCATGAAGAAGCTCCATGCTGATGGACTTTTGGAGTCACTTGATTTCGAATCATTTGACACATGCGAACCATGCCTCATGGGCAAGATGACCAAAACTCCGTTCTCCGGAACAATGGAGCGAGCAACTGACTTGTTGGAGATAATACATACCGATGTATGCGGTCCAATGAGTGTCGAGGCTCGCGGTGGCTACCGTTATGTTCTCACCCTCACTGATGACTTGAGCAGATATGGGTATGTCTACTTAATGAAACACAAGTCTGAAACCTTTGAAAGGTTCAAGGAATTTCAGAGTGAGGTCGAGAATCAACGTGACAGGAAAATAAAATGCCTACGATCTGATCGTGGCGGAGAATATTTAAGTCACGAGTTTGACACGCACCTTAGGAAATGTGGAATTGTTTCACAGCTCACGCCGCCAGGCACACCTCAGCGAAATGGTGTGTCTGAACGTCGTAATCGCACTCTATTGGATATGGTGCGATCTATGATGTCTCTTACCGACTTACCGCTATCATTTTGGGGATATGCATTAGAGACTGCCGCGTTCACTTTAAATATGGCACCGTCTAAATCCGTTGAGACGACACCGTATGAATTATGGTTTGGAAAGAAACCTAAGCTGTCGTTTCTAAAAGTTTGGGGTTGCGATGCTTATGTGAAGAAACTTCAACCTGAGAAGCTCGAACCCAAAGCGGAAAAGTGCGTCTTCATAGGATATCCCAAAGAGACTATTGGGTATACCTTCTACCTACGATCCGAAGGCAAAGTCTTTGTTGCCAAGAATGGATCCTTTCTCGAGAAAGAGTTTCTCTCGAAAGAAGTAAGTGGGAGGAAAATGGAACTTGATGAGGTAATTGTACCTTCACTCGAACCGGAGAGTAGCGCAGCACAGGAAGTTGTTTCTGTGGAGCCTACACCGGCTAGAGAGGAAGTTAATGATGATGATCATGAAACATCAGATCAAGTTGCTACTCGAAGGTCCACTAGGACACGTTCCGCACCACAGTGGTACGGTAATCCTGTCCTAGAGATCATGTTGTTGGACAACGGTGAACCTTCGAACTATGAAGAAGCGATGGCGGGCCCGAATTCCGACAAATGGCTTGAGGCCATGAAATCCGAGATAGGATCCATGTATGAGAACAAAGTATGGACTTTGGTGGACTTGCCTGATGATAAGCGAGCCATTGAAAATAAATGGATCTTTAAGAAGAAGACTGACGCAGACGGTAATGTGACCGCCTATAAAGCTCGGCTTGTAGCTAAGGGTTATCGACAAGTTCAAGGAGTTGACTACGATGAGACATTCTCACCCGTAGCGATGCTAAAGTCTGTCCGAATCATGTTAGCAGTTGCCGCATTTTATGATTATGAGATCTGGCAAATGGACGTCAAAACGGCATTCCTTAATGGCTTCCTCAAGGAAGAACTGTATATGATGCAGCCGGAAGGTTTTGTCGATCCTAAAGATGCTAACAAGGTATGCAAGCTCCAACGCTCCATCTATGGGCTGGTGCAAGCATCTCGGAGTTGGAACATTCGCTTTAATGAGGTGATTAAAGCGTTTGGGTTTGTACAGGTTTATGGAGAACCCTGTATTTACAAGAAAGTGAGTGGGAGCTCTATAGCATTTCTTATACTGTATGTGGATGACATGCTGATAATGGGAAATAATATAGAACTCTTGGAAAGTATCAAGGCCTACTTGAATAAGTGTTTTTCAATGAAGGACCTTGGAGAAGCTGCTTACATATTAGGTATTAAGATCTATAGAGATAGATCAAAACGCCTCATTGGTCTTTCACAAAGCACATACCTTGAAAAGATATTGAAGAAGTTAAATATGGATCAGTCCAAGAAGGGGTTCTTGCCCGTGTTGCAAGGTGTGAGATTGAGTACGACTCAATGCCCGACCACGGCAAAGGATAGAGAAGAGATGAGTGCCATCCCCTATGCTTCAGCCATAGGCTCTATCATGTATGCCATGCTGTGTACCAGACCTGATGTGAACCTTGCCATAAGTTTGGTAGGGAGGTACCAAAGTGATCCCGGAGCGGAACACTGGACAGCGGTCAAGAATATCCTGAAGTACCTGAAAAGGACAAAGGACATGTTTCTCGTTTATGGAGGTGCCGAAGAGCTCGTCGTAAAGGGTTACGTCGATGCTAGCTTCGACACAGATCCGGACGACTCCAAGTCACAAACCGGATACGTGTATATTTTGAATGGAGGGGCAGTGAGCTGGAGCAGCAGCAAGCAAAGCGTCGTGGCAGCATCTACATGTGAAGCGGAGTACATAGCTGCTTCGGAAGCAGCAAAGGAGGGAGTCTGGATGAAGGAGTTCATCACCAACCTAGGAGTGATTCCGAATACGTCGGGCCCGATGACTCTACTCTGTGACAACACTGGAGCTATTGCCCTTGCGAAGGAGCCCAGGTTTCACAAGAAGACAAGACACATCAAGCGCCGCTTCAACTCCATCCGTGATTACATTCAGGAGGGAGACATAGATATTTGTAAAGTGCATACGGATCTGAATGTCGCAGATCCGTTGACTAAACCTCTCTCACGAGCAAAACATGATCAACACCAGAATGCTATGGGTGTTCGATTCATCACAATGTAACTAGATTATTGACTCTAGTGCAAGTGGGAGACTGTTGGAAATATGCCCTAGAGGCAATAATAAAATGGTTATTATTGTATTTCCTAGTTCATGATAATTGTCTATTATTCATGCTATAATTGTGTTAACCGGAAACCGTAATACATGTGTGAATACATAGACCACAACGTGTCCCTAGTGAGCCTCTAGTTGGCTAGCTCGTTGATCAATAGATGGTCTCGTTTCATGACCATGGACATTGGATGTCGTTGATAACGGGATCACATCATTAGGAGAATGATGTGATGGACAAGACTCAATCCTAAGCATAGCACAAGATCGTGTAGTTCGTTTGCTAAAGCTTTTCAATGTCAAGTATCATTTCCTTAGACCATGAGATTGTGTAACTCCCGGATACCGTAGGAATGCTTTGGGTGTGCCAAACGTCACAACGTAACTGGGTGGCTATAAAGGTACGCTACGGGTATCTCCGAAAGTGTCTGTTGGGTTGACACGAATCGAGACTGGGATTTGTCACTCCGTGTGACGGAGAGGTATCTCTGGGCCCACTCGGTAAGACATCATCATTATGAGCTCAATGTGACTAAGGAGTTAGTCACGGGATGATGTATTACGGAACGAGTAAAGAGACTTGCCAGTAACGAGATTGAACAAGGTATGCGGATACCGACGATCGAATCTCGGGCAAGTACCATACCGATAGACAAAGGGAATTGTATACGGGATTGATTGAATCCCTGACATCGTGGTTCATCCGATGAGATCATCGTGGAGTACGTGGGAGCCAACATGGGTATCCAGATCCCGCTGTTGGTTATTGGCCGTAGAGGTGTCTCGGTCATGTCTACGTGTCTCCCGAACCCGTAGGGTCTACACACTTAAGGTTCGATGACGCTAGGGTTATAGGGAAAAGGTATACGTGATTACCGAAGGTTGTTCGGAGTCCCGGATGAGATCTGGAGATACCTTCTAGAAAGGGCCCATGCGCCAGGGATCTGGAGATAGAGGCAAAAGGGATTTAAAAGGGGGGGGGTCCACCTCCCGTGTGGGAGGAGGACTCTCCCCCCACTTCGGCCGAATCCCTCCTCCTTGGAGGAGGGGCCAAGCCAGCCCTCCCTCTCCTTCCTCCTATATATATGCAAGGGTTTGGGCAGGTTTGAGACGACGAACTCTTTCTCTCTCGCTGCAGCCCTATTCTGCTTCTTCCTCCTCCGCAGTGCTTAGGCGAAGCCCTGCCGGGATACCTTGCTACTCCACCACCACCACGCCGTCGTGCTGCTGCTGGAGCTCTTCCCCAACCTCTCCTTCCTCCTTGCTGGATCAAGGCATAGGAGACGTCACCGGGCTGCACGTGTGTTGAACGCGGAGGTGCCGTCCGTTCGGCACTTGATCGGATCTACCGCGATCTGAATCGCTGCGAGTACGACTCCATCAACCGCGTTCTTGTAACGCTTCCGCTTAGCGATCTTCAAAGGTATGAAGATCCAATCTCTCCCCACTCGTTTGCTGGTTTCTCCATAGCTAGATCTTGGTGACACGTAGGAAAATTTTGATTTACTACTACGTCTCCCAACAACACCCGTGGTCGCAAACCAAAGACATCGGCTCAAAACTTGCTTGAGCTTGACGACTCAGAGATAGAACCTGATTCCCTTGGCCGTCTTTTTATACAACTCATTGACAATGATTTTACTCAGGAGGAGACAGAAATGAGCCACGCCAACGCCCCTGAGGTAACTTATCTTTCTTCCGACTCAAGAAACTTCCCCCAACCAAAGATACGATGGGTCGTCCGAAAAATTCCTTTTTCGCACCCTCTCGCTTACTTAGATCCCAAATTTTTCTTGAAAAAACAACAGCACGACTCTCAACGTTAGACCTGGAGTACCGGCTCTGGGGACCTCATGACCGGCTTACCTAATGCCCCGACACCGCAGAAACGTCCCGTTGAGGTACTTAACATGAGCCCAATATCCGTCTTATATTTCTGCAATGCTGTCTTATCATTGTACCTTACTGATTTGATTTTGTAGGAGTCCCCTCCTTCCTCTGGCGACTCAACTTCCTCCAAGCTTCCTCCCATGAAGGTCAACCTAGAGTAAGCTTTCATCTCTGCCATGTATATATTACATGTATCACCTTTATACTATGTGCTAACTCCTTGCTTTCTCAGGGCGCATGCCAAATGCAGAAAGGTCGGCGGGTCTACCGCTGCTCCGACTACTCAACAGCCGGATATTGCTGAGCCGTCCCACTCTCCGGTTAAACCTTCTAGCGCTACCAAAGAAATGCCTGAGCAATCTCCCCCATCCTTAGAGTCGGTGGGTCATCACTCGGCGGCTTCTGATAGCCCCACGGCTGACCCTAAGCCGCCCAAGCCTTCCACTAAAGACTCGCCTTTCCCTGATGTCACCATCACTAGGACGGGTTATCAATCTCCCACATACCATACTTTGATGAAGCATTCCAGCAAATTTGCTACTTACTCTCCTGAGAAGCATGATTTCGAATTCCCTGTCTTGGAGAAGATGACTGCAGACGACTTACACGCCGGCTATCTGAACCGCATGTCCGCCAGTCACAACATGAAGAGCAAGCTTGTTGGCTTGATGAAAAAGAAATATGAGGTATCCTCCATCTTCTATCTCTCTCTTATACCCGTACTTAGCCCCCAAGAACCGGATTAATATTGCAAATAATAGACCGGGTCTTCCAAACCTTCAATTATGTTATATAGAGCTTTAACCTGTGAATCCCAAGTACTGGGTTATATTGCATATAATCCGGTACTTAGTTATAGATCCAATTGTAGCCCCCAAGTCCGGAGCATTATGATAATGATGATTCGGATCTCTCACATGTAAGAAGTTTCGCCGGGTGTAGCCCCCAAATCCGGAGCATTATGATAATGATGAGCAGGAACTTTCATCGCAGACTTGAAACTGAAAACACAGACATTAGCCCCCAAGTGCCAAGTATATTGCTTGTAATGTGTTTGGGACTTTATAAGAGTTATTTCATCCGACGACTTAACATTGATAACCTTTCACTTGTGAAATGCAGGAAGCCTTGAATACTGCTGAGTCTGAGCAGGCCGACTTGAGGGAGAACCTGTCAGCCCAACGAAGGGGTTCTCTGGGAGCCAACTACGTGGCGTAGATCACGCGTCAAGCGAGTTTTTGGCCGTGGCGCTTCTGTGTCATCGGGAAGATCATGTTGGTGGTATGTGATTGGGAAGGATGGTGGGTTGAAATAAGTCCAACCTTTTCCCTATGAGCCATAGCTCGTGCGTATTTTCTTGCGACGTGCGTTGAACCAGTGTAACACGCCATGGTCTTGTCATGTTTGTCGAACAGGAACTCAATCAACTAGAAGTGCATGTAGTCGATGTAGGGTGGGGGCATGAGGTCAAAGAAGCACCTGATATGTATCCAACGTATCGATAATATATGAAGTATTCATGCCATACTTATCCAAGTTCTACATGGTTTTGGTGCACTTTTATATGATTTTTATTGACTAACCTATTGACCTAGTGCCAGTGCCATTTCTAGTTTTTTTGGCTATTTTTCATCTCGCTGAAAATCCATACCAAACAATTGCCACAAAACTTTTTTGGTGTTTTTTCCCGGAACATAAGAGACCCACGAAGTGCCGGAGATGGACCGGAGGGTGGCCAGGGGAGCCATGAGCCTTGGTGGCGCCCCCTAGGGCGCGCCACATGAGCTCATGATTCCCCCGGAAACCCCTCTCACGTGAATCCAACGTAGAAAATTCCTATAAATATAGAAAACTCCACAAACAAACCTAGAACCTCCTCTCCGCTGACGCAAGCCTCTATTCCAAAGCAATCTCATCCATAGCCCCTTTTCGGCACCCTGTCGAAGGGGGAAATAATCACCGCATGCCATCTTCATCATCCCTACGGTATGCATGTCGAGGAGGGAGTAGTTCACCCTCGGGGTTAAGGGTATGTACCAGTAGCTATGTGTTTGATCTCCTCTCTCTCTCTCTCTCTCTCGTTCTTGATTTGGCATGATCTTGATGTACCATGAGCTTTGTTAATATAGTTGGATCATATGTTGGTCTTCCCTCTCTTACTTGTAATCAATTGAAACTCTCCCTTTAAGGTTTCGTTATGTTGGATTGGACAATTTGGATTTCAGAGCATTTGATATATGTCCTGCATGCGGATACCCTTGGTGACAATGGGGTATTCTATTGAGTCACTTGATATATGTTTTGGTAATCAACTAGCAGATTCCCGTGGTGACATTAGGGTAATCTAGGCCATGGGTTGATACACGTTTTATTCCTACTTTTTCCGATAGAAACTTTGGGGTACTTTTTGAGGTTCTTTGTGTGGATTGAATGTTATGAATATGAAATTGATTCGTGTTATTTAGTACGAACTCTAGGCATGTTTGTAACACCTATATGGATGGCTTAATAGATTGATCAGAAACATAACTATTTAGTACAAACTCTTAGCTATTTTCCCTACATTTTTCTAGAAAACTAGGCCATTCTCTGCTCTAGCAGCACCTAGCTTGCGATGTTTAACCTGTCAATTTAAATTCCATCAGTACCTGTTTCAATAGCTATATTAGGTTGTCTATAGTTAACACGTCTATAGTTAACACGTGTCTTGCTTATTTAAGTAATGCACACTGTGATGTTCAAGTATGAATTGTCCAGTTTAATTTTACCAATACCAGTTATAAACTTACAATATCGATGCTAGGTAGCTATTAAGCCTGTTGTAGTGAAAAGTTCTATCCATTTTCTTACTCTATCCCTTTGCTACCGTTCTACTCTTTGCAACGAATGTATCACTAGAGATGTTGTCGTTTAATTATCATTTGTATTTTTGGTGGATGTTAACCATGTTGTATTTAACATGCTTTTCTATGTACTTGCGGATGGCCACGATGTGCGATATTGTTGTTTACTGTCGAGGTTAGTCACGGCTGAATGTTTTATTGTATTTTACATCATCTATGCAATTGCAGTTTAGTTTCTAATATTTACTTGTTGCTTGTAGGTACATATGTCAACGGTACTGATACATGCTTCGACCTCCTTTGCATATGGGGCAATGAAATATCCATGAATAGGCGTCCAGTGAGGAAACTATAAGAAAAATTGATAGACGGAAGAGACGGGTGATTAGAATTAAACTCTTTATTTACACTTTATCCAAGACATCAGTGAACTTTCGGATGGTAAGCAATATGTTGTCTGCTTTTTCTACCCACGACAAGTTACTCTATTAGACATGAATATGTGAAAGTTGTCTTTTTTCTGTGGTTTTCGAATAAATTTACTAATGATTACCTTGCAAACTATATAACCGGAGTGGAGGCAATGTAGGTTAAAGTATATGATTCATACTACCATGATAATTGTCTACATGTTTTTCTGGAGGCGGTGTAGGGATGGACAGACGATAATCATAAGGGGTTGGACAAAAGTTGTGTGCACCTTTGACATGGAGGAGGGAACATTATAGGCATTCCACTTCTTCAATACCATCGACTGGCAAAAGGATTTACAACTCTCTCTTCACCTTTACCGCTTCTAATACTATATATTGTGATTCATCATATTTAATCTTTCGCTGAATTATGTAACTATAGGACATATTGTACAGAGTTTTTGATTTATGCATTGGTTGTTGAATCATTGTAAATATCGTTTGTATTGATGGGTGTGAAATATTTGAATTCCACATATCATAATTCAAATTTTGAAATTTCCAATTTGAATAATAAATTAAAGAACAAAATACTAACTATTGGGTAATAAATTATGATACACACGTTTAGAAAGAAAGCTTCATGTGTGATGGAATAATATATTACACATGATTGATTTTAGAATAATATATGCAATTATCAGCATTACAACACACGGTCGCATATCATATGTGTGTGAAATTATGTACAATAACACACACGTTTCCATACCATATGCGTTTCCGATTGACGGCAATACCACAAACGTGTCAAACCCGTGTGCTTGTGTAATATAGGACCAAAAGAAGACGATTCGCATATGCACAGTGTGTGTGATAGGAATAATTATCGCACACACTTATTAAATGGACACGTTGGCGATAATAGAGCCACCCCCACATAGTTTGTAACTTTTCACTATGTGTGATGATGTACCTATCGCAAATAGTTCGTTAGATTAAATGTTTGTGATATCCATATTTCGCACATGAGCATACCTGCGTAATCATCTTGTATGTCTGGTGGATCGGAAACGTAACGTCAAGGTGTAATGTGTGGGATAGTCCAGGACTTCGCATATGATTAGTTTAGGCAAATTGTCACCACACGCTCGCCCCGTCGCAAATGATTTAGCTTTGTTGTGTGATACCCCCCCCCCCCCCCCATTGCACACACAAGTAAGATGACGGTTTAAAACTATGTCACGAAAATGAGGTAAAAATCGTTTTTATAGGAGTTAACTATACCTACATATTCATGTGTGAAATCATAATGGGTGTAATCTCTTTACGTAAGCTTGGCGCTCTATTTAGAGTGATCTGGTTATGTGACTCAACCGTTTGCCTGCCTTGGATGCTGCTTGTGTTGTCCTTTCCTCCTTATCCATATATTGTAAGCAATTGTGTGGTACTTATGATTAAGAATTGTTGTATCAACAACTTGGTTTATTGGGATGGTATTATCTTCCTTGCACTGTTTTGGTTCTTGGAATGGTTGATTATTGTCATTATGACCTACTTTTACTATGGCCTTTATTCTTTGATGGAAATCATTCTTACTGACTTGGCATGGACAAGTGGCTTTAGTAATTAGTGTTTTGACTTGGCATTTTAGTAACTTGTGGTCTTGTCTTGAGCCAGCTGGACTCTAAAGTGTTAGTCGTGTCGTCCTTCATTTCTTTTGCATAACATGAGTTGGGGTTTACCCTTTTTAGTTCTGTTGTTATTGTTGATTGTGTGACTATAATTGTTTTCATTAGCTTACATATGTTCTTGGCATAGGTTATTGTTACATCTTGGCTACTGTTATTTTTGTTCTCTAGACTGTGCATCTAATCACTTCTCTAACTGGTCAATCTACTCTTCTACCTTGCTTTGTTGGATTCTTTAAATGTTTCTCTTCGGGGGTTCTGGACCAGTTCCTAACCTCTCATACTCCAACTCCTAAAGCAAAGCATTTCCCTAAGAGGAATGCTATATTTTAACGTAACCAAGTTATTTTCCATTTTTTGTTTCTTTGCAGGTTGATGATCAAGAAGAAAAATAAGATTTAGTGTAGGTTTAGTCTAGGTTTTATTTCCTTTCTTCTTCTTTCTATTTTTTCTCTCCATTGTAATCATGAATACTTGTAATGTTATTCGTATTAATAGAATTTTTTTCTTTTAACCAAATTGTAAGAGTTGTAATATTACAATGTATTGGTTCATTTACCAATAAAGTTTGTATTATCCATTTCATTTGGTATTAATTAAGTTTGTATTATTTATAACAAACTTTGGTTAATATTTCTCTATTCTTAATTATTGAAATGCATTTCCATTTCATGAATGAATTGTACTTTAGTCCTCAAGTCCTTATGTTATATATGATTTGAATTGTGATCCAAAGATGCAACGATGAGTAGAGGTCATGCCCATTTCCCATTTGAATCAAAAAGTTATATTAAGTTTAAATAAAAGTTTTAAATTTACCCTGGTTTCCATTGCATGAATGTAATGCTCAAACGGAAATAATCCCTGCTCTCTCTAAACTACAAGTCGTTACAAAATGTCTAGCACAAATTTGTTCACGTAATTTTAAAAATAGTTCATATCATTTACCCCCCAAAATAGTATAATTCTAGAAATGTTAGCATGTTTAAATATTCCATGACATTTAATAAAACAATTCATGAAAATATGAACAATTTTCAATTATTTGTACAAAACTTCATACCATTCACAAAAATGTTCGTGAGAATTTAAACATATTCCGTCGTTTAAACATTTGTTCATGGTTATTTTTTAGAAAAAAAATTCTTGAAATGTAACAGGCAACCGCAACGCTCCCGTCGAGCACCTGTTGGGCCAGTCCAATCGTTCACGGATTTGAAAAAAATGGTCATTAATTTTTAAAAAACCATTGGTTTTAAAAGAAAGTTCGTAGAAGTTGAAAATAGTCCATGTATATGAAAAAAGGTTAGCGAATTTGCAAGAAAGTTCACGGATTTGAAAACAAATTCTCGAATTTAAGAAAATGTTGACAAATTTACAAAGTTCACAGATTTAGAAAACAAATGTTCACGATTTTAAAAGGGCTTGTCAAGTTTAAAAATAAAAGCAAAATAAAAAAAATGAAAAACAGAAGAAAAGCAAACAAACAAAAACCAGATAAAAAAACAAATAGGCTCACGTTGGTTAGTATATACTTATTTAAGGAAGTATTATATTTAAGGAAAAAGAAAAAAAGGTAACTAGACACAACAATAAAGTAGTCTAGTCGATTACCAGTTGTACTAAAGGTACATATTCTGGGTTCGAATCTCATTGTGCATTCATTTTTTTAATGTTTCATAAAAGAGGGGGAATGTAAAAGGGGCATGACCTGGGAGGTATGTACACATGCCGCATATCACGCTCGGCGCGGGCGACGTACTTTTTATAAAGACTATCCTATTCATTATTATGAAGGGATATGAAAAGATCTCCCTCGTTGATGTGTTTAGAAGGATAAGCGTTTTTAAGGCAAAAATGCAAAGTTCAGTCTCAACTTTGCAAATAATCAACTATGTCATTTCTTGACGATAATAAACGCAACCACAAAATTAGAGGACAAGACATTGCTTCTTTTGGGTGGGGCGGGGGTATGTAATTGCATTGCAATGAAAGAGCGAGGCCTTGCAAAATAAAAATAAAGGTACTATAAGTTTATACAATCCAAAGAAATGTACCGCAAAATTTGTTGTCAACACAATTCATAGGACAATCAGAATAATGGACCCACTGAAGAAGAAGGAAAGCCGAAAAGGCATTACAAATAAAACTTCTTAGAGCAACTGGTCATGAGCGATCGATGCCAGAGCCGCTTGAAGAGGAAAAAAGGCCCACATATATTTCCGTAGATATTTAAAAAAAATCTTGAAAATAGTGTGATCATCGTGGACGCCATTCATCGGCTGGCCTACATGCCTTGTTCAACGAGGTAGTCGCCAAGCCTCTCCACCACCATGTTGCACTGCCCAGGGGTCATGGGCTCGTCGTAGATGCCAACCACCAGCGCCTGCCCGGTCTTCCTGATGGTGATGCCTCCAGCTCCCTACAGGGCGGCAAAGTAACATAACGAAGAGCAGGGATCGATCAACAAGATCATATGTAATTCTAGAAGAAGAAAAACTCGAGCAATGCATGCATGCATGCATGCGTACCTTCTTGCCACGGATGACGGCGCCAGGTTCGCCCTGGATGACCATGTACTTGGCCGTTCCAACGAACATGCCAGTCGGGGCTAGGTGCCCGGGCTCGTCGAAGTCCTTCATGATGCCAGTGATCTCGTTGGGCCCGAACTGGCCGCCGCAACAAATTCAAGCAGCACCCCGTGAGATAGAGATACGGACGTACATATGATATGATGATACATGCAATGCAAGCAAGAACATGTGGATGCGGCAGGTTAACCAGGGAGGCTTGTGATGACCTGGGGGAAGTCGGCGCTCTGCGCCCAGACGGTGCCGTCGTGGCCGAGGATGGCCGCGGAGGCGAGGTGGTGGCCCTCGATGTCGCACATCAGGTGCTCGTCGACGTACGTCTGCCACGACATCTTGGCCGGCCCTGCGCTGCTGCTTCCCGGAACGCTCGAGGCGAGGAGGAGGGATTTCTGTGGGAGAGTGGCGGTCGGAGTTCGTAGCTCTGCTGCGTGGATTGGGCGGTGGACGCCCTAAATAGAGGAGGGCGGGGGACGGAAGAGCGGATCCCCGCGTCGTCCCAGCCACCCGTTGGCCCCTGCGCGCCCTTGCCCCTCGCCGTCTTTCCAGGGGATGCCTTGCTTGCGGACCTGCCCTGCCCTGGCTTGGCAGATCGGTCAGGGGCCCGTCGATCCATTCCATGCGCACCGGCTCTGCTGGAATATTCGCTCCATTTCTAGACGATGTAAACCGAGCTGGAACTTGGCTGCAAATCCACTGTTTCCTTTTTTTTTCTTCTTATTATCCACAAATATATATTTTTGCAAATTATTTTTTTATTACACTATGGTAATTTTTGAAATGTATAATGAATTTCTAAATACACTATGAACTTAATTCCCAATGAACATTTTTAATGTACATGATGGAAGTTTTCGAAATACCCGATGGAAAATTGCGTGATGAACTTTATATTAAATACATGATAAATCTTTGGTATTAGCCCACATGTTTATTATCCTTTTTGTATCCTCCACACGAAATCATTGGTTAAGGGGTACTTTTTGTAAAGGCCCTCTCATCTCTTATGGTGATGAGAAGAAGTCTCCCCTCGTACCCCCCACGTCGTCTCCCCGAGCAAGGCGACCGGGGTGGCCTCCTTTCCCTTCCCTTCCAAGTGCCGCCCCGACCCTCCGCCCCTCCCTCGGCGGCGGCGGTGACGGTGTGGCCGGGTGTTGCCCGTGCGGCGTCGTTGCGTGGCTGGCGGTGGCGGGCTTGCTTCCTCTCCTCGGCGCAGGTGTCCGGCTCGAGCGGGAGGGCCCGGCAGCGATGCAGCTCGGCCAATGGCGCTCCGGCGCTGCCCTGGACAACGACGACGCGATGGGGTGGATCCTTGGCGGTGGTGGTGGCCTCGTGCGGGCCGTGGCCGGTGGCGCCCTGCAGGCCCAGATCTGGGCCCTTTGGACCGGATCTGGGTCAGGGCGGACTGGTTAGGGCTGCGACGGTTCTTCCTCCGGATGGTCTGGCGAGCACCTCACGATGGGGGTGCCGGTTGCGGCGCCACGTCTGGTGCAGCACGGTGACGGGAGCTTCACGGGCCCGATCTGGGCTTGGCCGGGCAGTTGGCATGGTATGCTCATGTTGTTGTGTCTGGTCTGCTACCGCCTGAGCCGGTGGAGGTAGTCCCCTCCCGCGTGGTTGCGGCACTTTCGCCCCTGTATACGATTGCTTTGTTTCGGTCTAGCTGGCCTCGTAGTGTCTGTCGTGGGGAGACGACGATGGTGTCCTCAAGACCGTGTTGGCGCATGTTGGTGGGCAGCAAGTGTGGTGGAGCCGACGATTGGTCCTGGGTCGTGGGTGTGAGGGGTCGGGAGAAATCCTTGTCAGATCTTGCCGACACCGATGCGGTGACGCGTGTGGGCGCCGCCATCCTTCTTGAAGGGCGTCGGGTGTACCTCTCCCCCATCTCCCTTCGTGTACCGGGAGAAATCCTATGATCCATCCCGACAGCAGCGTCGTCATCATCGCAGTCCTTCTTGAAGGTGTTGCTTGATATGCGGCAATTCGGAGGCATAGGAGTGTGGTGGCATTTTTGGGAGGGTGCAAGAGTTGCGGGATACTGTGGCTTTCACCGATCCGACGTTGTTGCCATTTTTTCTCTTCTTTTTCTTTTTGGCGTGACTGTGTTGTTTGCCCTAGCAATAAACTCTTAGATGTATCGGGTGGTTGATATATTAATATAACGGGGCGAAAGCCTATTTCGAGAGATGGTGATAAGAAGTGATGCATTGCATGTGAGTTAGTTGTCGTGAGAGCTTTTGCGGGGGGAAATTCCACCCACGAAAAGGATGGGTGGGTTTGTTCGTGTTTTTATTTAGAAACCTTTTTTAACGAAATATCATTAGAACTACGTGTTCAAATTATGAACCCTTTTTTGTCGTTGTATTTCTCGTGTCGAGGTCTTCAAAATTATATCACGTGTTGAAAGATTTTAACAAACTTTTTTAGACCAAATTGGTGCTCCTAGATAGTACTAACCTCTGCTCCCAATGTGTGCGCCCATATATGTTTTGAATGTGTACTGCCAACCAACACTAACATGTGATCCCATGTATTAACCTAGTAACATGTACTCTCAAGTGAACTTAATGTGCTCTCACAAGAGTGAAGCATAAATGTGCGCCCGTGGGAAAAGAAAACACAACCTATGCCACATTAGAAAAACGAGAAAACCCAAAATCATGGATAATAATAATAAAAACAGAAAATCGAATAAATAGGAGAAATACCTAAAAACAAATAAAGGAAGAGCAGTGCTATTCGTACGCAAAAGTTTTACGTACTTTTTACGCACACAAGATTCACAAGCGACGGTTAGCAAACAGCAGGTGGCGGTTGTAATCTTAAAAATGAACCAGTACGTAGAATTTTTGTAGAACTTTAACGTAGGAATAGCATTTTCGATAAAAGAATACTAAAATTTGAATAAAAACTGCCCCCCAAAAGGTGGAGCGCTGAAGCACTCCCATGCCTTGGAAGCTACCAACTGGATGTCCTTCGAGAGAGAGAGAGTGTGTTAACAAATTCTACTTATTCCAGAGTTTGGGCCTACGGGGCAGTTTATGATCCGACAAGGATTCAGAACGCAAATTGAGCCCAGCACAAGGTCTGACCAGAAACAAATTTTTTCTACACGCATGCAAAGTTTTATAATGAACTATGCTCCCAAAAATGTATTTTTACAAGCATTTTGGACCACTGTTTTTTTTCATACCTGCACGAATGTGATTCCATCATGAAAATTTGCACGCATGTACAAAAAACATCAACGTTTATTGCCCAAAAAATGAATTATTTTCTATTTTATTGAAATTTACTGTTTATTTGAGTTCGTGTGAGCTCGAGCTCACAATAGCACTTTTGGGTATATAAGGTGCAATCAAATTTAAGACATATTCTTCAGTTCATGATGTTATTCCTCAACGCACAAACAGACAATTGCTATATAGAAAGTCAAACTCCGAAATCTCATCCCATCTTAACAAGGAACAACTAGCATTACACTAGGGTTACCTACTATTTAGGTGTGAACACAATTCAAACTAAGACTTAATTCGTGACATCCAAATTTTGGAGGAAGCAATCTTGTGGGCCATCATGCAGTAATTAATTATATGGTAGCTTGCACAACTATTGACTAAAGACATTTTTTAACATGAACATTTTGTAAAATCCTAAAATTTTAATACGTAGACAAGGTAGATTTTTCTCTCATTGTTAATGTTTCCCACCTTTTAAAACGAACTCATTTTTAAAATCTATGAAATAAAAACAATTCAGAAAATATAAAAAAACTAACAAACTAGCCATTTGGACCTGGCACAAGTGCGCCCGTGTGGACGTTTCTGCTCACAACTTGCAGAATAGAAGGTATCATCGAGTAGCTAAATGTGGATGATATAGCTTGGGCAGAAATTCTAGCACTCACTAGCTATCGACCCACAATTGCTACTTTTGGCTTTACTCTTTTCATTAGCTCATTCGATTCTCATCTAGTTCCTCGGGTTTTCTTTAACCATTTTCCGTAAAAAAATTCCTCTATAGGCCTTTTCATTTCCTTTTGCCCTTTTATTCGTAATTTTTCCTCATCTTCTATTTTCTTTTCACCATTTAATTTTTTCTTTTTTTCTTTTGGCTTCTACATTTTCTTTCGTTGTTTGTTTTATTTCCCCTTTTTCTTCTTATCCAGAACTATATAATTTTTATAAATAAATATTTAATTACACTATGGTAATTTTTCAATTGTGTCATTAATTTTTATCCGTGATTCAATTTTATTTAATTCATGATGAGCAGTCTTAAGATACATGATGAAAATTTTAGAAATACCCAACGGATCTTTTTTTCAAATATATGATGAACTTTATTTTAAGTGCATGATGAACCTTTCCTCTTTGCTTTCTCTTTATTTTTATTTTTATATTCCTTTAAAAAAGTAATATAGGATGTAAAATTTAAAAAAATACATGGTGAATATTTTATAATTACAAGATGGACATTTTTTAATATCACGAATGAAATTTTGAAAATGCACGGTGATTTCTTTGACATACACGATGAACAAATTTGCAATACACAACAAACATTCAAAGAAATTATACACAATGAGCTATTTTTAAATACATTCTTCTTATTTTTTATTATACAACATGAATTGTTTTTTGAAATACATGATGGACATAAAAAAAATTGAAACAGGTTAAACATTTTAAAAACGACAATGAACTTTTCTGAAATACACGATGAACTATTCAAAAAATCACAACTAAAATTTAGTACATATAGGAAACTAAAAAAAATAGTTTTTTAAATATTTCCAAATATATATATAAAATATAAAGAAAAAATGTAACCAAAGCCGAACAAGACATGCATATAGAAGTGGGAATGACGCAAATCAAAAGAAACAAAATTGGAAAAGCAGATCGGTTGCTGCTGCTCGTAGTGGGCTGCCGATTAGGAATGAGGGCGTAGGAGGTCGTGGGCCTCGCGGCCATGCACCACCCGTAGCTTGGGCTCCAAATTTTCATGAGCAAGTATTTGTGTGGATCTTCTTGCTTCCAGGATGCTTCATGTTGGGCCCTACATCCATTTCTTGCTTCCAAGTACATAACTCTTGTGTTCTAGTTATGATTCTGGAGCTCATCCACCATGGTATTCAATGATATTTTAGACCCACCGATATGCTGGAAGCACTACCTTGGCAGGAGGTGCTAACCCTTGCACTTGATTTATTTTTTGATCAAATTAAGACAGTAGTATAAGAGATCAAATCTGGAGCCGAGGAAAAGTACGACGCTATCATCAAGGAAATCGCAGCTCGCGTGGGGGAGTTTGCCGAATGCGAGTTCATCTCTGAAGGAAGGCTTAAGAATGTTGATGCACATGATTTAGTTAAATTTTCTAGTACTTTAGATGTTGGTCACCACCTGTGGCTGGGTACTCCCCATGACCTTTCTGTCATTTGTGTAAACCAAACAGCTATCCAATAAATTCGGGTTTACCGCTTAAAAAACAATTATGATTCTAGAGCTCTTCAAGCTTTGAAACACACGAGATTGCTACACAAAAATACGTAGGATAGCTAGGTTTGGTATTTCCCTTGCTCCAGGGAGGCACACTTGGTTTAGCTTTCCACATGATTCAGTTTGTAATGCCTGTAAACATACTCACTGATTAATAAAGCCTAGATATCTTTGAAAAAAAAGTCAGGAAAAATCATTAATTAAGGGGTACATCTTGTGCAAACCAACCTGTGGTTGGATGGTTATTAGGTGGACAATGGTATCCCCTACCCACCAGAGTTTAAGTTCCAGACTTGACATTGGTGCTTGCATTTTCTTGGATTTATTCCAGGCATTCCGGTGATGTGCATTCAGTAGAAGGAGACGTTCACGTCAACTAGGAAGGCGTCTGTGGCGACTTCGTCAATCTCAAGATAATGTACCGGCTCAGTCTTTCGGAGATGCTCATAGGGATAGGGTATATGTGTGTGCGTTTATATGGATGATTGTATGCTCGTGTATATGAGCGACTTTGATCGTATTGTGTTTTAAAAAAGGTACCGCTTGGAAAGGTCTCTCTCATCTCCTCCGGTGGCGAAAAGTGATGCATTGTATGTGAGTTAGTTGTGGTGACAGATTTTGTGAAAAACTTCCACGGTTCCACCCATCAAAGGATGGGTGGGTTCATTTGTGCTTTTTTTTAGAATCTTCTTTTATATAAATATATTTTTAATTGTGTGTCGAAGTGAACCATTTTTATCGTTATATTTTTTGCGTTGAAATCTTTAAAACTGGATCGCATGTTCATAGATTTTAGCAAACTTTTTTTGACCAAATTTGTGCTCCTAGATAGTAGTAAAGCTCTGCTCTCAATGTGAATTAATATGTGTTATCAACTAGCAGCAACATGTGCTTCCCAATGTGTGCACCCAAGTAGCATTAGCATGTGTGTTTCGATGTGTACTCCCAACCAACACTAACCTGGGCTCTCAAGTGAACTAGAATGCTCTTTCACAAGAGTGTAGCATAATGTGCGCCTGCGAGGAAACACAACCTATGCCACACGAAAAAACCAAGAAAAAAATGAAAAAATAAAATAAAATAGGGGGAAATATCTAAAAACTAATTTAAAAATAAGAAAATGAATAAAAACCGACAAAAAAAACACACATGGAACGCTGAAGCGCTCCCATGCCCTGAAACGACCCACTGGGTGTCCGAGCCAGGGGTAACCCCAATCAGTTGCTCCACTATTCCTTCTTCGAGAGTTTGGGCTTATGGTAGTTTGTGATCCGCAACGATATTGCTTCGGAACGCTGATTGAGCCCAGCACAAGGTCCGATCAGGAGCTCCTATGCAGCGCTGCAGACGCCCGTTTACGAACTCCGCGTCTGCAGCGCTGCTAGATTGGGCCGGCCCACTAGTGTTCTTGGTATGAAAATAAATATATGAAATACTTCCTCCGTTTCTTGATATAAGGTATATAGAATTTTTTAAAAAATCCTAAAATATAAGGTGTATTGCGGTGCATCACCCGTTTGGATATTTTTTTAAGATATTTGATTACATTTCCTTATATCACGCAAGCTCTTGTATTTTATGATCTCCACTAGTCAGGTGTAATCTTACCCAAAACTTGTGAAATTTTTCCTCCATGTGCGTTCTTTAATATTCGTGCCAAAAATTATACACCTTATATCTAGGAACGAAGGGAGTAAGAAGGTTTACAGATTTAAACAAAAAAGGTTCATCCATTTGGAACAATCACGTTGTTACCAAAGAAGGAGGAGGCCATTTGGATAGAGCAATTTAGACCAATTTGCTTTCTTAATGTAAGCTTCAAAATTTTCACTAAAGTTGCAACTAATAGGCTGACGCAGATAGCCGATTCAGTTGTACAACATAATCAGACAGCTTTCATACCGGGTAGACACATTCTAGATGGGATTGTCGTTCTACACGAGACACTTCACGAAATTCACTCCAAGAAACTGGACGGAGTCATCTTTAAGGTGGATTTTGAAAAAGACTATGATAAGGTCAAATGGCCTTTCCTCCTACAAGCATTAAGAATGAAGGGTTTCAACGAGGCCTGGAGGAACCAGGTTGAATCTTTTGTTCAAAAAGATAGTGTTGGGATTAAGATAAATGATGACATGGGTCATTATTTCCAAACACATAAAGGACTTAGACAGGGTGATTCTATGTCCCCGATCTTATTCAACATAGTAGCTGATATGTTGATAGTCCTAATAAGACGCGCTAAAGAGAATGACCTAGTAAGAGGGCTAGTTCCACATCTTGTTGATGGAGGGATATCCATCCTACAATACGCGGATGATACGATTATCTTTGTGGAACATGATTTAGCCAGGTCCAGAAATATGAAGTTAGTTCCATGTCTTTTTGAACAATTATCAGGACTGAAGATTAATTTCAAAAAGAGTGAATTGTTCTGCTTTGGCCACGCCAAGGAAGAACAAGATACCTACAAGCAATTATTTGGTTGTGAGATGGGTTCTCTGCCGTTTAGTTATTTGGGTATCCCTATTCATCACCGGAAACTAACTAATAAGGAATGGAAATGCATAGAAGACAGATTTGAAAAACGATTAAGTTGCTGGAAGGGCAAGCTTATGTCGTATGGAGGTCGGCTTGTGTTAATAAACTCAGTGTTGACAAGCTTGCCAATGTTTCTATTATCATTCTTTGAAGTACCGGTAGGGGTATGGAAAAGGCTTGACTTCTATCGATCACGATTTTTTTGGCAAAGTGATGATAGCAAGACAAAATACAGACTCACTAAATGAGATATGATGTGTAGACCCAAAGATCAAGGCGGGTTAGGAATTGAAAATTTACAAATTAAGAATAAATGTCTATTGAGTAAATGGCTGCATAGATTATTAGTGGAGACGGAAGGTACATGGATACAAATTCTAAGAAATAAGTACCTACAATCCAAAACCTTGACGCAAGTTACAGTGAAACCGTCAAACTCACCTTTTTGGAAAGGCTTAATGAGGACAAAAGAATCATTTTTTCATAGGGTCAAGTTTCACATTGGGAATGGTAACACAACCAGGTTTTGGGAAGACTGTTGGCTAGGAGAGACGCCCCTAGCGACACAGTATCCGGCCTTATATAATATTGTGCAACGTAGGGAGGCTTATGTTGCTACAATTTTACAATCGGTCCCTCTTAATATTCAATTTAGGAGATCTCTGGTAGGAGAAAGGTGAAATGCATGGCTCCATTTGGTTCGTAGGTTGATGGAAGTTCAACTATCTGACCAACCAGACACAATTCATTGGAAATTAACTACAAATGGTAGATTCGTAGTGAAATCAATGTATATGGACCTTATTAATGTCAGAACAATACCTACTTCTCCACAGATTTGGAAGGTAAAAGTACCTCTGAAGATTAAGATATTTATGTGGTTTGTTCACAAAGGAGTGATACTCACAAAAGATAACCTGATTAAACGAAGATGGGTGGGTAACTCCAGATGTTGTTTTTGCGAGAAAAATGAGACTATTAAACACCTCTTTCTCGAATGTCCTCTAGCTAGACTTTTATGGCGCATTATTCATATAGCTTTTAACATAAATCACCCCAACGAGTATGAACACATTATTTGGGACGTGGCTTAATGGAGTGGACGTCACCTTAGCTAGACACATTCAAATACGAATATGTGCCATGCTTTGGGCTATATGGAATTGTAGGAATGATATTATCTTTAACAGGAAAAGTTTCACCAACTTTTTGCAGGTCATTTACAGAGCTACAGCTTGGATCCGTATGTGGTCGTTACTCACGCATGCGGAGTCCAGAGAGCATTTGGTTATTGGGTGTAACCAGTGGGAGACGGCAGCTCGGGCTATCATCAACCGATATGGATGGCGGCACATTAATAGGCTATGCGTTTAGTCACTGTAGCCTCTTTTATATTGCTAGACGTGGCATGCAATTTTCATTTTGATTTCCAATTGTTTTGAGCTTTTCCGGATATTGCATTTTGTTGGAGCCTTTTATTTTAATAAGATGGTTGCATGCATCATCAAGATGCAGAGGCCAGGGGGTAATCCTCCTTTACAAATAAATGAAAAAATATCATATCTTTAAAAAGATTCATCAATTTTGGAAAAATTTCATTAATTTGAAGAAAAAAATCATTAAAAATGAAAAAAGTTCATCCAATTTAGAAAAATTCCATTCAATTTTTCAAAAAGTTTATAGGAATTCAAAAAAAAGAAATTTATTTTTCAAAAAAATCATTGAATAGAAACAAAGTTCATAAATCTAAAAAAAGTTCATCCATTTTGAAAAAGTTGTTCGTCAAATTTAAGAAAAGTTCATTGAATTCAAAAGAAGTTCATCAATATTAAGAATATTCGTTGGAATTTAGAAAATATTCATAAGTATTCAAAAAAGTTCATAGAATTTTTTTCAAACAAAACCTTCAACCGGGGCCTGATGGTCCGGGCCATTCACGAACGCCGCAGGCGCCAGTTAACACAAATGCACATTAACTGGCGCCTGTGGCACCAAATATGAAATGCCGACCAACTATGTCAAAGGATCATAGAACTCATTGATAATTGGATAATTGGAGAATAATAATTGTATTGATTGGGGCCTCAAAGGGCTATTTATATAAGTCCAAAGTCTTGGAGTCCAAGTATAGAAGAGATAGATTACAATTCAAACTATCAAAACAAAATCGGCCGAATATACTCTAATATCCCCCCGCAGTGTCAACGTCGGGCATGACGATGTTAAGACTGGATCGTATGTCGGTGAAGAATGCATTGGGAAGCCCTTTGGTGAAGATATCGGCAAATTGCGCACTCATTGGAACATGTAAAACCCGAACCTCGCCAAAAGCCACCTTCTCACGAACAAAGTGGATGTCGATCTCAATGTGCTTCTTGCGACGGTGCTGAACTGGATTAGATGTCTTATAGACTATTGAAATGTTGTCACAGTAAACAATTGTAGCACGTCGATGAAGCTCCATGAGGAGTTGCCGAAGCCAGACGGCCTTAGCTACAGCATGTGCAACAACGCGATACTCAGATTCAGCAAAGGACCTAGAAACTGTATCCTGCCTTTCCGAAGACCAAGAAACAACATTATCACCCAAATAAACACAATAGCCGGATGTGGATCGTTGAGTGTCGGGAGAACATGACCAGTCTGCATCAGAATATACTGTCAAGCTTGTTGGAGAGGAAGAATTAATAAGGAGGCCGTGGCTAGAGTACCATTGAGATAGCGAAGTATGCGTCTAACATGAGCAAGATGAGGAACACGAGGGTCATGCATAAAAAAGACAGGCTTGTTGAACAGAGTAGGAAATATCAGGACGAGTGAGAGTAGCGTATTGAAGGGCACCGGCAATGTTGCGATACAAAGTGGGATCGGGAACGGGTTCACCATCGGCCGACAGTTTGGCACCGGTGTCAGCTGGTGTTCGACAAGGTTGACAATCAGACATGCCGGTGCTACCTCTTGAGCTTGCGTTGGTTTTCCCTTAAAGAGGAAAGGGTGATGCAGCGAAGTAGGTAAGTATTTCCCTCGGTTGTTGAGAACCAAGGTATCAATCCAGTAGGAGGAACAAGCAAGTCACCAATGATTGCACCTACACAAACAATCAAACTCTTGGACCCAACGCTATAAAGGGGTTGTCAATCCATTCACGGTTATTTGCAAGGATTAGATCTGAAAGAGATAGATGTAAACGAGTGCGGAAAGTAAAAGATAAATAAATTGCAGCAAGGTATTTTTGATATTTTTGATTTATACATCTGAAAATATATGATGGAAAATAGACCCGGGGGCCATAGGTTTCACTAGAGGCTTCTCCCTTGAAGGAAAATATCATGGTGAGTAAACAAATTAATGTCAAGCAATTGATAGAAAAACGAATAACCATGTAGTTATCCAAGGCAATGATCATGCATATAGGCATCACATCCGTGACAAGTAGACCGAAACGATTCTGTACCTACTGCTATTACTCCACATATCGACCGACTCCTGCCTGCATCTAGAGTATTAAGTTTATGAAGAACAGAGTAACGCATTAAGAAAGATGACATGATGTAGAGGGATAAACTCAAGCAATATGATGAAAATCCCATCATGTTACCCTTGATGGCAACAATACAATATGTGCCTCGCTATCCTTACTATGTCACTAGGTGAGGACACCGCAAGATTGAACCCAAAACCAAGCACTTCTCCCATTGCAAGAATTACCAATCTAGTTGGCCAAACCAAACCAATAACTCAAAGAGACTTGCAAGGATATGAAATCATGCATATAAGAAATCAGAGTAGATTCAAATAAGATTCATGGATAATCTGAATATAAACTCACAATTCATCAAATCTTGACAAACACACCACAAAAGAGGATTACATCGGATAGATCTCCATGAAGATCGTGAAGAACATGGTATTGAAAATCAAGGAGAGAGAAGAAGCTATCTAGCTACTAGCTATGGACCCGTAGGTATTTGGTGGACTACTCACGCATCATCGGAGAGGCAATGGAGTTGATGTAGATACCCTCCATGATCGAAACCCCCTCCCGTAGATTACCGGAAAAGACAACATGATTGGATCTATCGGGACCAGAGGCTTCCAACGGTCGAAAAGTATTTGCGTGGCTCGTTCTGATGATGGGGGGATATTTGGGTATTTATAGGCCAAGAACTAGGGTTAGGAGACCTGCCACGAGGCGACAAGCCTGCTAGGCGCAACCAGGGGGCGCGCCTAGTAGGCTTGTGGCGCCCTGGCTCCTCCCCTGACGTGCACTCCAAGCTTGAATGACTTGTCTCCTTCCAGAAAAATTCATTCCGCATGTTTTATTCCGTTTGGACTCCGTTTAATATTCCATATGTGCAAAACTCAAAAACAAGGAAAAACCAAAAACTGGCACTTGGCTCTTGATTAATAAGTTAGTCCCAAAAATAATATAAATTGGCATATTAATGCATATAAAACATCCAAATCAGATAATATAATAGCATGCCATCATCAAAAATTATAGAAACGTTGGAGACGTATCAGCATCCTCAAGCTTAATCCCTGCTCGTCCTCGAGTAGGTAAATGATAAAAATAATTTTTTGATGTGGAGTGCTACCTAACATATTTATCCAAGTAATATTATTTATTGTGGCATGAATATTCAGATCCGTAAGACTCAAAACAAAAGCTTAATATTGATATAGAAACCATAACATTTCAAGCATACTAGCAAAGCAATTGTATCTCTTTTAAATATAATGGAAAAAGAAAGTTATCCCTACAATATCATATGGTCTGGCTATGCTCCATCTTCCCCACACAAAGTATTTATATCATGCACAACCCTGATGAAAAGTCAAGCAATTGTTTTCACACCTTTATTTTCTCAAACTTTTTCAACTCTCACGCAATACATGAGTACGAGCCATGGATATAGCACTATAGGTGGAATAGAATATGGTGGAGGTTGTCAAGGAAAGGAAGAAGATAGTCTCACATCAACTAGGCGTATCAATGGGCTATGGAGATGCCCATCCATAGATATATCAATGTGAGTAAGTAGGGATTGCCATGCAACGGATGCACTAGAGCTATAAGTGTATGAAAGCTCAAAAGGAAACTAAGTGGACGTGCATCATGAAGAAAAATTCCACTAGCTATATGAAAGTGATAAAATAGGAGACTCTCTATCATGAAGATCATGGTGCTACTTTGAAGCACAAGTGTGGAAAAAGCAATGTCCCTTCTCTCTTTTCTCTCATTTTTTTGGGGGGCATCTAAGGCCTCTTTTATTCATTTTTGGGCTTCGCTGGCCTCTTTTATTTTTCATGAAGTTCGGAATCTCATCCCCACTTGTGAGGGGATCATAGCTTCCATCATCCTTTACCCACATGGTACATGCTGTAATAACGATAATCATCACACTTTTATTTACTTACAACTCAAAATACAATTACAACTCGATACCTATGACAAAATATGACTCTATATGCAATATGGAAGTGATGGTGCATGTCATAAAAGGAAACGGTGGAAGTTGCATGGCAATATATCTCGGAATGGCTATGGAAATGCCATAATAGGTAGGTATGGTGGATGTTTTGAGGAAGGTATATGGTGGCTGTTCTGAGGAAAGTGTTTATTGCACCGGCGAAAGTTGTGCGGTACTAGAAAGGCTAGCAAAAGTGGAAGGGTGAGAGTGCGTATAATCCATGGACTCAACATTAGTCATAAAGAACTCACATACTTATTGCAAAAGTCTATTAGTCATTCAAGCAAAGAATTAAACGCATGCTCCTAGGGGGAGGTTGGTAGGAGTTAACCATCGCACGCCACCGACCCTCACACAAAGGTCGACAATCTATAAACAAGTCATGCTCCAACTTCCTTACATAACGGTTCACCATACGTGCATGCTACGAGAATCACAAACCTTTACACAAGTATTTTTACCAAATCAAAATTTACTTCCTAATATGTCTCTTAACATTACCATCTTTATATCTCAAAACTTTATGCAAGGAATCAAACTTCTCATAAATACTCAATGCACTTAATATGGAAGTTTTTATTATATCCCTTTTGGATGCCTATCATATTAGGACTAAATTCATAACCTAGACCAATTACCATGCTGTTTTAGAAACTCTCAAAATAATATAAGTGAGGTATGAGAGTTCAAGTATTTCTATAAAAACGCAAACACCACCGTGCTCTAAAAGATATAAGTGAAGCACATAGAGCAAAATTGCCCAACTCAAAAGATATAAGTGAAGCACATAGACTATTCTAATAAATTCACGATTCAGAGTGTCTCTCTCAAAAGATGTGTGCAGCAAGGATGATTATGGCAAACTAACAAGCAAAGACTCGTATCATACAAAATGCTCAAAGCAAAACACATATCATGTGGTGAATAAAAATATAGCTTCAAGTAAATTTACCGATGGATTGAAGACGGAAGAGGGGATGCCTTCCGTGGCATCCCCAAGCTTAGGCTCTCTGGCATCCTTGAATATGACTTGGGGTGCCTTGGGCATCACAATGCTTAGGCTCTTGCCACTCCTTATTCCATAGTCCATCAAATCTTTACCCAAAACTTGAAAACTTCACAACACAAAACTTAACAGAAAACTCGTGAGATCCATTAGTATAAGAAAATAAATCACCACTTTAGGTACTGTTGTAAACTCATTCTTTATTTATATTGCTGTTATACCTACTGTAATCTAACTTCTCCATGGCTCATACCACATGATACAACCCATAGATTCATCAAAATAGGCAAACAACTCAAAGAAAACAGAATCTGTCAAAAACAGAACAGTCTGTAGCAATCTAGAAACTTCGTATACTTACATAACTCAAACAATTCTGAAAAATCAGGACAACCTGTTAAATGTATATATCAATCATGTGTAAAATTTCAGATCAATTCAACGCTCTGAAAAAATTAGAAAATTCCTGGACTGAGTGCAAAAGTTTCTGTTTTTCAGCAAGATCAAATCAACAACTACCATAGATCACCCCAAAGGTTTTACTTGTCTCAAACACTAATTAAAACACCAAAACACAATTACTACAGAAGTAATAATGTGTTAAACACTCAAAAACATAAACAAAAACAGAACACAAAAATAAAATTGGGTTGCCTCCCAACAAGCGTTATTGTTTAACGCCCCTAGCTAGGCAAAACGGAGTAGATCTAAGTATTGTCATCTTTGGTATGTAACTACTCAATTTAACACTTATAAACCCTAGGATGCCCGTTGTTCTTATCAATGATAATACTCCTAGGTAAAAAATCAAGAGATTCAATGGTGGCAATTGGTTCCTTAATAATATTGAGAAAGTTAGGGTGAATACTTATTGTCTTAAGATCTTCATCTTTACTAGAAGATTCACCCTTATTTTTAGGAACATAAACAAACTTGGCAGCCTTAGGAAGCGAAGGAGTTGGAGTGCTTTGTACAAAAGAAAAAGCAGATCCCAAGTTGGTAATAATGTCCTCTAGCTTGCCAATTCTAGAGGAATCTTGTTGCAATTTTTCATTAACTATGGGTTCCTTTCCCTTAAGATGTTTTAAGGTAACTCCTACTTTAGATCCATATTGAGTAATGTGATTATGAATCTTTTTATCCAATTTTTCAATAAGCTCAACCGTAGCAACCCTTTTTCAATAATATCAAGCCTTCGCATCACATGTTCCAGAGTTAAAATTGTTCCATTAACCATGATTGGGGGTGATCCTAACAAATTTATCATAGAACTATAATAGTCAAAGTTATGACTTCCCAAAAAAATTCCCTCCCATGATGGTATCTAGAACATATCTATTCCATAGAGTGATACCCACGTAAAAATTGCAAAGGAGAATGGTAGTAGATTGCTTACAAATAGAACTATTTTGAGAATTGCAAATTCTATAACAAGCATCTTTTAAGTTTTCTCCATCCCTTTGCTTAAAATTAATAACCTCACACTGAGGAGTATTAGTTATAGTAGTAAGGCTAGCCATGAGTTCAAGCAAACGAAAGGCAAACGAAAGAAGGGCGAACAAAAAGGCAAATCTTTTTGGTATTTTCTGAAAATCATTTTAGAAGTGGGGGAGAGGAAAATGAGAGGCAAAAGGCAAATAAAGTAAATGCAAGAGATGAGTTTGTGATGGGTACTTGGTAGGCTTGATGTGTATCCTCCCGGGCAACGACGCCAGAAATCCTTCTTCCTGCCTCTTGAGCTTGTGTTAGTTTTCCCTTGAAGAGGAAAGGGTGATGCAACGAAGTAGATAAGTATTTCCCTCATTTGTTGAGAACCAAGGTATCAATCAAGTAGGAGGAACAAGCAAGTCACCAATGATTGCACCTACACAAACAATCAAACTCTTGCACCCAACGCTATAAAGGGGGTGTCAATCCCTTCACGGTTATTTGCAAGGATTAGATCTGAAAGAGATAGATGTAAACGAGTGCGGAAAGTAAAATATAAATAAATTGCAGGAAGGTATTTCTGGTATTTTTGATTTATAGATCTGAAAATATATGATGGAAAATAGACCCGGGGGGCATAGGTTTCACTAGAGGCTTCTCTCTTGAAGGCAAATATCATGGTGGGTCAACAAATTACTGTCAAGCAATTGATAGAAAAGTGAATAATCATGTAGTTATCCAAGGCAATGATCATGCATATAGGCATCACATCCATGACAAGTAAACCGAAACGATTCTCCATCTACTACTATTACTCCACACATCGATCGACTCCTGCCTGCATCTAGAGTATTAAGTTCAGGAAGAACAGAGTAACGCATTAAGAAAGATGAAATGATGTAGAGGGATAAACTCAAGCAATATGATTAAAATCCCATAATGTTACCCTTGATGGAAACAATACAATACGTGCCTCGCTACCCCTACTATGTCACTGGGTGAGGACACCACAAGATTGAACCCAAAACCAAGCACTTCTCCCATTGGAAGAATTACCAATCTAGTTGGCCAAACCAAACCAATAACTTGAAGAGACTTGCAAGGATATGAAATCATGCATATAAGAAATCATAGGAGATTCAAATAAGATTCATGGATAATCTGAACATAAACTCACAATTCATCGGATATTAACAAACACACCACAAAAGAGGACTACATCGGATAGATCTCCATGAAGATCATGAAGAACATGGTATTGAAAATCAAAGAGAGTGAAGCTATCTAGCTACTAGCTATGGACCCGTAGGTCTGTGGTGGACTACTCACGCATCATCGGAGGGGCAATGGAGTTGATGTAGATGCCCTCCATGATCGAAACCCCCTCTGGTAGATTACCGAAAAAGGCTCCAAGATTGGATCTCTCGGGAATGGAAGCTTCCGGCAGCACAGAAGTATTTGCATGGCTCGTTTTGATGTTGGGGGAATATTTGGGTATTTATAGGCTAGGAATTAGGGTTAGGTGACCTGCCAGGAGGCGACAAGCCTGCTAGGCGCGGCCAGGGGGCGCCTAATAGGCTTGTGGCACCCTAGCTCCTCCCCCGACGTGCACTCCAAGCTTGGATGACTTGTTTCCTTCCAGAAAAATTCCTTCCGTAGATTTTATTCCGTTTGGACTCCATTTAATATTCCATATCTGCAAAACTCAAAAACAAGGAAAAAACAAAAACTGGCACTTGGCTCTAGATTAATAAGTTAGTCCCAAAAATAATATAAAATAGCATATTAATGCATATAAAACAACCAAAATAGATAATATAATAGCATGCCATCATCAAAAATTATAGATACGTTGGAGATGTATCAGCGGCACGTGAGAGTAAATCAATAGCATATTGGCGTTGGGAGAGGAAAAAAGTAGAGGGAGTACGAGAAACATTGATACCAAGAAAATGATGTAGAGGACCAAGATCAGTCATAGAAAATTCATGATGGAGAGAAGAGATTATTTGGTGTAGGAAAGTATCGGAAGAAGCGGTTAGAATAATATCATCTACATATAATAAGATATAGGCGGTGTGATGAGAGGAATGAAAAATGAAGAGAGAGGAGTCGGATTTAGAAGGGACAAAGCCAATGGTTTGAACAAAGTTAGCAAAACGTTGGAACCAGGCTCGAGGAGCCTGTTTGAGACTATACAATGATTTGTTAAGACAACAAACAAGATTTGGTGAGGAGGGATTTTCAAAACCAGAGGGTTGCTGGCAGTACACAGTTTCATTTAGTCTTCCATGGAGGAAATCATTTTTGACATCCAGTTGGTGAATAGGACATGAAGAGGAGACCGCAAGACCAAGAACAACATGAATGGTGCTAGGTTTTACCACAGGAGATGTCGTGGTTTTTTCATGGCAGATGTCCAAGGACTTTGATTCAAGGCCATCTCTAAGGTGATGGACTCAAAGGGGTTGGTTGAGACGAAGGACACGAGTTTACCCAGGTTCGACCCCTCAAGAAGAGGTAAAAGCCTACGTCCTGCTTGTGTAATATTGATTGGATTATCGATTACAAGGGAGCGGATTCGCTTGACCTAGTTCTCGATTAGTTGGTTTCTTTCTAAGTCACCCCGGGTCTCGCCTTTATATAGGAGGTCAAGACCACGGGTTACACAAGTCTCATACCGACTCTTACAACGTGTATGAGTCTATCTCTACGTTGCCTTGCCTTCCTGAGCAAGCCGTCTCCGGGCGGCTTATCCGCCCGGGTCTTCATGCCTTCTCTGTGTGGGCCTCACCTTGGCCCATCTTGGTAAGCCGCCAAACGTCTTGGGCTTGAGTCTCCTAGGCCCACCCTGTTGGAAATATGCCCTAGAGGCAATACTAAAATGGTTATTATTGTATTTCCTAGTTCATGATAATTGTCTATTGTTCATGCTATAATTGTGTTAACCGGAAACCATAATACATGTGTGAATACATAGACCACAACATGTCCTTTGTGAGCCTCTATTTGACTAGCTCGTTGATCAATAGATGGTCACGGTTTCATGACCATGGACATTGGATGTCATTGATAACGGGATCACATCATTAGGATAATGATGTGATGGACAAGACCCAATCCTAAGCATAGCACAAGATCGTGTAGTTCGTTTGCTGAAGCTTTTCAATGTCAAGTATCGTTTCCTTAGACCATGAGATTGTGCAACTCCCGGATACCGTAGGAATGCTTTGGGTGTGCCAAACATCACGACGTAACTGGGTGGCTATAAAGGTGCACTACACGTATCTCCGAAGGTGTCTGTTGGGTTGACACGAATCGAGACTGGAATTTGTCACTCCGTGTGACGGAGAGGTATCTCTGGGCCCACTCGGTAAGACATCGTCATAATGAGCTCAATGTGACTAAGGAGTTAGCCACGGGATGATGTATTACGGAACGAGTAAAGAGACTTGCTGGTAACGAGATTGAACAAGGTATAGAGATACCGACGATCGAATCTCGGGCAAGTATCATACCGATAGACAAAGGTAATTGTATACGGGATTGATTGAATCCCCGACATCATGGTTCATCCGATGAGATCATCGTGGACCATGTGGGAGCCAACATGGGTATCCAGATCCCGCTTTTGGTTATTGACCGGAGAGGTGTCTCGGTCATGTCTACGTGTCTCTCGAACCCGTAGGGTCTACACACTTAAGGTTCGATGACGCTAGGGTTATAGGGAAATGGTATACGTGATTACCGAAGGTTGTTCGGAGTCCCAGATGAGATCCCGGACGTCACGAGGAGCTTCGGAATGGTCCGAAGGTAAAGATTGACATATAGGAAGTCTAGTTTTGGTCACCGAAAAGTTTTCGGGCTCATCGGTAGTGTACCGGGAGTGCCGGGAGGGTGCCGCAGGACCCTGGGAGGGGTGTGATGACCATGGGACTTTGTGGGCCCTTAGGAGGTGTGCCATCCCTTATTGTTCTATCCAAGACCTTCTAGAAAGGCCCATGCGGCTGGGATCAAGAGATAAAAGGCAAAAGGGTTTTAAAAGAGGAGATCCACCTCCCTTGTGGGAGGTGGACTCTATCCCTAGTTCGGCCGAACCTCTCCTCCTTGGAGGAGAGGACAAGGCAGTCCTCCCTCTCCCTCCTCCTATATATATGCAAGGGTTTGGGCTGATTTGAGACATGACTTCTCTCTTTCTCGGCGTAGCCCTACCCTTCCTCTTCCTCGTTCTCCGTAGCGCTTGGCGAAGCCCTGCCGGAGTTCACGTAGCTCCACCATCACCACGCCGTCGTGCTGCCGGAGCTCTCCCTCAACCTCTCCTTCCTCCTTTCTGGATCAAGGCATAGGAGACGTCATCGGGCTGCACGTGTGTTGAACGCGGAGGCGCCATTGTTCGGCGCTGAGATCGGAATCCACCACGATCTGAATCGCTACGAGTACGACTCCACCAACTGCGTTCTTGTAACGCTTCCGCTTAGCGATCTTCAAAGGTATGAAGATGCAATCTCTCCCCACTCATTGCTGGTTTCTCCATAGATAGATCTTGGTGATACGTAGGAAAAAAATTGATTTACTACTATGTCTCCCAATAGTGGCATCATGAGCTAGGTCTATGCATAGAATCTATGCACGAGTATAACACAAGTTGTTGTGGGCGTCGATTTTGTTAATATGCTTACCACTACTAGTATTATCTTGATTCGGCGGTATTGTGGGATGAAGCGGCCCGGACCGACTTTACACGTACGCTTACGTGAGACTGGTTCCACCGCCTGACATGCACTTGTTGCATAAGGTGGCTAGCGAGTGTCTGTCTCTCCCACCTTAGTCAGATTGGATTCGATGAAAAGGGTCCTTATGAAGGGTAGCAATTGGCATATCACGTTGTGGTTTTGGCGTAGGTAAGAAACGCTGTTGCTAGAAACTTATAGCAGCCACGTAAAAACTTGCAACTACAAATTAGAGGACGTCTAACTTGTTTTTGCAGCGTATGCCTTGGGATGTGATATGGCCAAAGAATGTGTTGTGATGCATTGTGATGTATGAGATTGATCATGTTCTTTTAATAGGATTCACGACTTGCATGTCGATGAGTATGACAACCGGCAGGAGCCATAGGAGTTGTCTTATTTTATTGTATGACCTGCGTGTCAATCATAAACGCCATGTAATTACTTTACTTTATTGCTAAACGTTAGCCATAGTAGTAGAAGTAATAGTTGGCGAGACAACTTCATGAAGACACAATGATGGATATCATGATGATGGAGATCATGGTGTCGTGCCGGTGACAGTGATGATCATGGTGCCCCGAAGATGGAGATCAAAGGAGCAAGATGATATTGGCCATATCATGTCACTATATTGATTGCATGTGATGTTTATCATGTTTACATCTTATTTGCTTAGAATGACGGTAGTAAATAAGATGATCTCTCAATAAAATTTCAAGAGAAGTGTTCACCCTAACTGTGCACCGTTGCTAAGGATGGTCGTTCCGAAGCACCACATGATGATTGGGTGTGATAGGTTCTAACGTTCGCATACAACGGGTGTAAGCCAGATTTACACACGCGGAACACTTAGGTTGACTTGACGAGCCTAGCATGTACAGACATGGCCTCGGAACACGGAAGACCGAAAGGTCGAACATGAGTCGTATAGAAGATACGATCAACATGGAGATGTTCACCATGGATGACTAGTCCGTCTCACGTGATGATCGGACACGGGCTAGTTGACATGGATCATGTGTCACTTGGATGACTAGAGAGATGTCTATCTAAGTGGGATTTCATTAAATAATTTGATTATGTGAACTTAATTATCATGAACTTAGTCTAAAATTATCTTTACAATCTATATTGTAGATCCAATGGCCAACGCGAATGTCACCCTCAATTTCAACGCGTTCCTAGAGAAAACCAAGCTGAAAGATGATGGAAGCAACTATGCAGACTGGGTCCATAGCTTGAGGATCATCCTCATAGCTTCCAAGAAATTGTATGTCCTTGATGCACCAGTAGGTGACCCACCCGTTCTCCCAGCAGAGCAAGACGTTGCAAACGCTTGGCATTCTCGCTGCGATGATTACTCCCTTGTTCAGTGCGGCATGCTTTACAGTTTAGAACCGGGGCTCCAAAAGCGTTTTGAGCAACACGGAGCATATGAGATGTTCCAAGAGCTGAAACTGGTTTTCCATGCTCATGCCCGGGTCGAGAGATATGACGTCTCCGACAAGTTCTTCAGTTGTAAGATGGAGGAGAATAGTTCTGTCAGTGAGCACATCCTCAAGATGTCTGGGCTACACAACCGCTTGACTCAGCTGGGAGTTAATCTCCCGAATGACTCGGTCATTGACAGAATCCTCCAGTCGCTTCCACCTAGCTACAAGAGCTTTGTGATGAACTACAAAATGCAAGGGATGGAGAAGTCCATTCCTGAGTTGTACTCGATGCTGAAATTAGCAGAGGTCGAGATCAAAAAGGAGCATCAAGTGTTGATGGTGAATAAGACCACTAGTTTCAAGAAAGGCAAGGGTAAGAAGAACTTCAAGAAGGACGGCAAAGTTGTTGCCGGGCCCGGTATGCAAGTTGCCGGGAAGAAGAAGAACAAGAATGGACCCAAGCCTGAGACTGAGTGCTTTTATTACAAGGGTACCGGTCACTCGAAGCGGAACTGTCCCAAGTACTTAGCGGATAAGAAGGACGTCAACACTAAAGGTATATGTGATATACTTGTTATTGATGTGTACCTAACCAGCGCTCGTAGTAGCTCCTGGGTATTTAATACCGGTGCAGTTGCTCACATTTGTAACTCCAAGTAGGAGTTGCGGAATAAGCGGAGGTTGGCAAAGGACGAGGTGACGATGCGCGTCGAGAATGGTTCCAAGGTCGATGTGATCGCCGTCGACACGCTACCTCTACATCTACCTTCGGGATTAGTGTTAAACCTTAATAATTGTTATTTAGTACCAGCTTTGAGCATGAACATTGTATCTGGATCTCGCTTGATGCGAGATGGCTACTCATTTAAATCTGAGACCAATTGTTGTTCTATTTATTTGAGAGAAATGTTTAATGGTCATGCCCCACCGGTCAATGGTTTATTTTTGATGAATCTCGAACGTGATGTTACACATGTCCATAGTGTGAGTACCAAAAAGTGTAAGGTTGATAACGATAGTCCCACTTTCATGTGGCACTGCCGCCTTGGTCATATTGGTGTCAAACGCATGAAGAAGCTCCATACTGATGGACTTTTGGAGTCTCTTTATTTCGAATCATTTGACACGTGCGAACCATGCCTCATGGGCAAGATGACCAAGACTCCGTTCTCCGGAACAGTGGAGCCAGCAACTGACTTGTTGGAAATAATACATACTGATGTATGCGGTCCAATGAGTGTCGAGGCTCGTGGTGGCTACCGTTATGTTCTCACCCTCACTGATGACTTGAGTAGATATGGGTATGTCTACTTAATGAAACATAAGTCTGAAACTTTTGAAAGGTTCAAGGAATTTCAGAGTGAGGTAGAGAATCAACGTGACAGGAAAATAAAGTGCCTATGATCTGATCGTGGCAGAGAATATTTAAGTCACGAGTTTGGCACGCACCTAAGGAAATGTGGAATTGTTTCACAACTCATGACGCCTGGCACACCTCAGCGAAATGGTGTGTCTGAATGTCGTAATCGCACTCTATTAGATACGATACGATCTATGATGTCTCTTACCGACTTACCGCTATCATTTTGGGGATATGCACTAGAGACTGCCGCATTTACTTTAAATAGGGCACCGTCAAAATCCGTTGAGACGACACCGTACGAATTATGGTTTGGAAAGAAACCTAAGCTATCATTTCTAAAAGTTCGGGGATGCGATGCTTATGTGAAGAAACTTCAACCTGAGAAGCTCGAACCCAAAGCGGAAAAGTGCATCTTCATAGGATATCCCAAAGAGACTATTGGGTATACCTTCTACCTACGATCCGAGGGCAAAGTCTTTGTTGCCAAAAATGGATCCGTTGTCGAGAAAGAGTTTCTCTCGAAAGAAGTAAGTGGGAGGAAAGTAGACTTGATGAGGTAATTGTACCTACACTCGAACCGGAGAGTAGCGCAGCACAGGAAGTTGTTTCTCTGAAGCCTGCACCGGCTGGAGAGGAAGTTAATGAAGATGATCATGAAACTTCAGATCAAGTTATTGTTGAATGTCAAAGGTCCACTAGGACACGTTCCGCACCAGAGTGGTACGACAAGCCTGTCCTGGAGATCATGTTGTTAGACAACGGTGAACCTTCGAACTATGAAGAAGCGATGGCGGGCCCGGATTCCAACAAATGGCTTGAAGCCATGAAATCCGAGATAGGATCCATGTATGAGAACAAAGTGTGGACTTTGGTGGACTTGCCTGATGATAACCGAGCCATTTAAAATAAATGGATCTTTAAGAAGAAGACTGACGCGGATGGTAATGTGATCGTCTATAAGGCTCGGCTTGTCTCTAAGGGTTATCGACAAGTTCAAGGAGTTGACTACGATGAGAATTTCTCACCCGTAGCGATGCTGAAGTCTGTCCGAATCATGTTAGCAATTGCCGCATTTTATGATTATGAGATCTGGCAAATGGACGTCAAAACAGCATTCCTTAATGGCTTCCTCAAGGAAGAACTGCATATGATGCAGCCGGAAGGTTTTGTCGATCCTAAAGCTGCTAACAAAGTATGCAAGCTCCAGCGCTCCATCTATGGGCTGGTGCAAGCATCTCGGAGTTGGAACATTCGCTTTAATGAGGTGATTAAAGCGTTTGGGTTTATACAAGTTTATGGAGAACCATGTATTTACAAGAAAGTGAGTGGGAGCTCTGTAGCATTTCTCACGTTATATGTGGATGACATACTAATAATGGGAAATGATATAGACCTCTTGGAAAGTATAAAGGCCTACTTGAATAAGTGCTTTTCAATGAAGGACCTTGGAGAAGCTGCTTACATATTAGGTATTAAGATCTATAGAGATAGATTGAGACGCCTCATAGGTCTTTCACAAAGCACATACCTTGACAAGATATTGAAGAAGTTCAATATGGATCAGTCCAAGAAGGGGTTCTTGCCTGTGTTACAGGGTGTGAGATTGAGTACGACTCAATGCCCGACCACGACAAAGGATAGAGAAGAGATGAGTGTCATCGCCTATGCTTTAGCCATAGGCTCTATTATGTATGTCATGCTGTGTACCAGACCTGATGTGAACCTTGCCATTAGTTTGGTAGGGAGGTACCAAAGTGATCGTGGAGCGGAACACTGGACAGCGGTCAAGAATATCCTGAAGTACCTGAAAAGGACAAAGGACATGTTTCTCGTATATGGAGGTGTCAAAGAGCTCATCGTAAAGGGTTACGTCGATGCTAGCTTCGACACAGATCCGGACGACTCCAAGTCGCAAACAGGATGCGTGTATGTTTTGAACGGAGGGGCAGTCAGCTGGTGCAGCAGCAAGCAAAGCGTCATGGCGGCATCTACATGTGAAGTGGATTACATAGCTGCTTCGGAAGCAGCAAACGAAGGAGTCTGGATGAAGGAGTTCATCACCGACCTAGGAGTAATTCCAAGTGCGTCGGGCCCGATGACTCTATTCTGTGACAACACTGGAGCTATTACCCTTGCGAAGGAGCCCAGGTTTCACAAGAAGACAAGACACATCAAGTGTCGCTTCAACTCCATCCGTGATTACATTCAGAAGGGAGATGTAGATATTTGTAAAGTGCATACGGATCTGAATGTCGCAGATCTGTTGACTAAACCTCTCTCACGAGCAAAACATGATCAACACCAGAATGCTATGGGTGTTCGATTCATCACAATGTAACTAGATTATTGACTCTAGTGCAAGTGGGAGACTGTAGGAAATATGCCCTAGAGGCAATAATAAAATGGTTATTATTGTATTTCCTAGTTCATGATAATTGTCTATTGTTCATGCTATAATTGTGTTAACTGGAAACCATAATACATGTGTGAATGCGTAGACCACAACATGTCCCTAGTGAGCCTCTAGTTGACTAGCTCGTTGATCAATAGATGGTCACGGTTTCATGACCATGGACATTGGATGTCATTGATAACGGGATCACATCATTAGCAGAATGATGTGATGGACAAGACCCAATCCTAAGCATAGTACAAGATCGTGTAGTTCATCTGCTAAAGCTTTGCAATGTCAAGTATCGTTTCCTCAGACCATGAGATTGTGCAACTCCCGGATATCGTAGGAATGCTTTGGGTGTGCCAAACGTCACAACATAACTGGGTGGCTATAAATGTGCACTACGGGTATCTCCAAAGGTGTTTGTTTGGTTGACACGAATCGAGGCTGGGATTTGTCACTCCATGTGACGGAGAGGTATCTCTGGGCCCACTTGATAAGACATCATCATAATGAGCTCAATGTGACTAAGGATTTAGCCATGGGATGATGTATTATGGAACGAGTAAAGAGACTTGCCGGTAACGAGATTGAACAAGGTATAGAGATACCGACGATCGAATCTCGGGCAAGTATCATACCGATAGACAAAGGGAATTGTATACGGGATTGATTGAATCCCCGACATCGTGGTTCATCCGATGAGATCATCGTGGAGCATGTGGGAGCCAACATGGGTATCCAGATCCCGCTGTTGGTTATTGACCGGAGAGGTGTCTCGGTCATGTCTACATGTCTCCCGAACCCGTAGGGTCTACACACTTAAGGTTCGATGATGCTAGGGTTATAGGGAAATGGTATACGTGATTACCGAAGGTTGTTTGGAGTCCCGCATGAGATCCCGGATGTCACGAGGAGCTCCAAATGGTCCGGAGGTAAAGATTGATATATAGGAAGTCCAGTTTTGGTCACCGGAAAGTTTTCGGGCTCATCGGTAGTGTACCGGGAGTGCCGGGAGGACCCCGAGAGGGGTGTGACGACCATGGGACTTTGTGGTCCTTTAGAGGAGTTGTGCCAGCCCTTATTGGGCTGGCCAAGACCTTCTAGAAAGGCCCATGCAGCTGGGATCAAGAGATAAAAGGCAAAAGGGTTTTAAAAGAGGAGATCCACCTCCCTTGTGGGAGGTGGACTCTATCCCTAGTTCGGCCGAACCTCTCCTCCTTGGAGGAGAGGCCAAGGTAGCCCTCCCTCTCCCTCTTCCTATATATATGCAAGGGTTTGGGCTGATTTGAGACACGACTTCTCTCTCTCTCGGCGCAGCCCTACCCTTCCTCTTCCTCGTTCTCCGTAGCGCTTGGCAAAGCCCTGCCGGAGTTCACGTAGCTCCACCGTCACCACGCCGTCGTGCTGCCGGAGCTCTCCCTCAACCTCTCCTTCCGCCTTGCTAGATCAAGGCATAGGAGACATCATCAGGCTGCATGTGTGTTGAACGCGGAGGCGCCGTTGTTCGGCGTTGAGATCGGAATCCACTGCGATCTGAATCGCTGCGAGTACGACTCCACCAACCGCGTTCTTGTAACGCTTCCGCTTAGCGATCTTCAAAGGTATGAAGATGCAATCTCTCCCCACTCGTTTCTGGTTTCTCCATAGATAGATCTTGGTGATACGTAGGAAATTTTTTGATTTACTACTACGTCTCCCAATACACCCTTGGTCCGTCCTATGAGCCTCCAGGTATGACCCGGCCTCGCCTGGGCGAGTCTCACCATGGGGTTATATCCCCAACATTAGGCCCCAGGTTGATTTGAGCTTGCTCATTTCAACCTTCGATCTCTCTTGGTGGCGAGTATCGCTTGTTATCCCCTGAAAGTAATATAAAAATAACCTGCTATGACGTCAGACCGGATTTATCAAAAAGATTCCCTGACGTCTGCAATGGATCTTTCCACTATTAAACTGACGGCCCGAGAATCGAGGCATCCATCTTGGTCAATCAACCTCTGTCGCCTGGATTCTCGTTCCCGTTTCCACGAAGGGAGGTCTTCATTTCCTTCTCCGCTCGCGCTTCTTCTTCCACCTTTCGACGCCGTCGCTCCAGCGTATCTTGCTTCGGTGAAGCTTCGTCGCCGTCGTCGCGCCAGGCCGCTGCATCAACCTGGTCGTAGTAGAGCTCTACCCGTGTCCGTCGGATCATCTCTGGTGAGTTCTTCTCCTCCCCTAGATCCGTAGTTCTCGGTAGGGTTTTCATGGAGTTGCTCTGCCGCTAGAACACGAGCTCTCCGCAATGTCAGATAGTGTATAGATCATCGAACACGATGATGTCCTCTTTTCCATTGCGGTAGACCGTAGGAAGTTAATAACAGCACCTAATAGATCTGTAGTTGCTCTTTCCGTTGTCTTCAAACGTCACTGGTTCAACTGTTCGTCATTAGGTTTAGAATAAACCCAATTTTTCTCTATTTTGTAGATCCATAACTCCATAGATAGTCTGTGAAACCTGTTTTCCACACTTAGTAAAATTTGCCTTGTTTTCTTGCAAACTTGACTCACCAGTGAACTTCTGACTCTCATCAAACCATTCCGGTGACTTAGCTTTATAGAGCTTAGACTTTTTAGCCGCCCTTAGTTGTCTGTCACCTTCTAACTCGCCACACATTGTTACCTTGCATAGTTTTAAGTCGCCACCATGTCTCATGCATCCAATTCATGCAATTGGGTCGGCTCTGCTGTCACCGAAGAGTTCCTGACGGATTTTGTAGACACGGGGACCCTTTAAGCCAAATATGTCATCCATTGGCGGGTTCCAGACAATGAGCTGAAACCCGTTCCCCAAGAGGGTAAAGTAGTTGTGTTTGCGCACCACCTCGTGCACGGTTTTAGCCTGCTCGGCTCAAAAAAATTCTGAGACGTCCTTCATTTCTTTAAGCTGTGCCCTCAAGACATCGCTCCCAATTCCGTCTCCAACATGTGCAACTTCCAAATACTCAGTGAAGTTTACTTACAAGAAGAGCCGTCTGTTGGTCTCTTTCACGAGTTCTTTTATGCAAACCACCTGATGGAGGTGGCATCTGGTCCAAGTTTAGAGCTTGGCGGGATCTCCATTCAGAGGCAACAAGATGTGACCTTTCCGGCTATTCGTATGCCGAGTCATCCTACAGACTGGAATAAGACTTGGTTTTACTGCAAAGACACCTCTCCAGAAGGAGAGCATTCCTTGTCGGGTTATCGTCCATCCCAGCTCAAGACAACAACTGAGCTCCCTGGCCGGCTGTCAGAAGTATGCTTCGGCTCATGCAAAGATTAAAGCCCTTATGGCTAATGGACTGATGGGCATTGATCTAACCCGCTGTTGGATTTCTTGGAGGGTCATGCCCCTAAGCCGGCAAAGCCGCCTCATGTGCGAGTATACGGGCGAAGCTAACGACCCCCTCTGCTTTAACGCTACTTCGTTGTCATAAGACAACATCATGGATGCCATCAAAAGCCTTGTGCATGGCTCTTCAAAGTCTTGCCATGCCATCGGGTTAGCAGCTTTCTGTGCCGCAAACCCGGCCCCAGACGTAAGGGCGACTCTCAATCTTTTTGCTTCCGTGTTAGCTATCCATATATATTTTGCAATCTCTTTAACCTCTTTCGACGGCTTTCATTCTCAGGACAATTTTGGCTTCTGGAAGAAGAAGTACGTTCCTCCTGCGAAGAAATCAAAGGACAAGGCCGGCGGCCGAAAGAAGAAACCCGCCCCTCAAGAGCAGCCCGAAGCTGACGACTCTGAGGTAGAACTTGACTCTCTTGGTTGTCTCTTCATACGCCTTATTGACTGTGATATTTCACAGGACGAAACAGAGACCAGCCACGCCAACGTTCCTGAGGTAACTTACGTTTCATCTGACTCGGAACCTCTTCCACCAAAGAAGATATGTCGGGTCGTCCAAAAAGTCCCATTTTCTCATCCTATTGCTTATTTAGACCCCAACTTTCTTTTGAAAAAGCAACAGCAACTCTCTCGATGCCAAACCCGGAGCACCAGCTCTGAAGACCTTATGGCCGGGTTGTCCAACTCTCTGGTTCCACGGAAGCGGACGGCTGAGGTATTTACTCAGCTTGGCTTTGTTTTATCACTTTCGCCTTTATAATTTGGCTATGTCTTATATTGTTTGAACTGTTTTCAGGAATCACCCCCTTCGTCTGGCGATTCTACAACGACTGCTCTGCCGCCTCTAAAGATCAACCCAGAGTACATGCCTTTCATGCTTATGTCCGAGTCTTTGTTATCTGTAAAATTTATGAACTTCTGTGTTTTCTAGGGGTCAAGAAAAACGAAGGAAGACCAGCGGGTCTACCCCTGGTCCCAAGGCTCGAGAGCCGGAGCCTGCCAAGCCGGATTCTCCTATGCCGCATGTTGAACCCTCTGCGGCTTACAAGGAGGCGTGTGAAGAAGCTCATCATTCTGCCGAGCCGACGGCCCATGACATGATTCCTGAGAGTCCTCCGAGGACCAATTCCAAGCCGCCGAGCCCTTCAAAGGTTGTTGATGATTCAGCTACTCTGTACGTCCTCATTACTGGCGTCGGCTTCTATACTGAGAAGATTGAAGCCTTGGAGAAGCTAGATTTTGAGCTCCCACGCTGGAGAAGTTAACCGCTGATGAGCTGCACGCCGGATATTTAAACTGCCTCTCCATCAGCCGGAACGTGGAACTCAAGCTTGTTAGCTTGATGAAGAAGAAATATGAGGTACCCATGCTCTTTTGTCGTATACCCTTACTTAGCCCCCAAGAGCCGGTTTAGTATTCGCTAATGGTAAGCCGGGTCTTGGTAGAAGTAGAAATACTTAGCCTGTAGGCCTCAACTATCAGCTTGGAATTAGTTTCTCAAAGATCCACATGTAGCCCCCAAGTGTCGGCTTAACTTGATGTAGTTGAGCCGGAACTTCATTGTAGATAGACTGAAGAGCCATACGTAGCCCCCAAGTGCCGGCTTAACTGGCTAGAGATGAGCCGGAACTTTAATGTAGATAGATCAAAGAGCCATATGTAGCCCCCAAGTGCCGAATTAACTTGACGAAGTTGAACCGGAACTTCATTGTAGTCTTGGAGAGCAAATAGACATTAGCCCCCAAGTGTCGAGCATATTGCTTGCAATCTGCTTGAAACTTGCATTATGTTGTCTTAGTCTTCTGCATTTGGTAATACACCATCCTGGCAACTTAACCCTCTAGTTTCTTTGTTATGTCACAGGAAGCTTTAAACGAAGTCGAGTCTGAAGTGACCGGCTTAAAGAGCAATCTGGCCACTCAGCAAGCCACCCAAAGTGAAGCAAACGAGAAGTGTTGGCTCCCGCTGAGGAACTCACAAATATTAGGGCTAACTTCGCCGCCTTCAAAAACTCTGCAGAAGCAGAACAAGCCGCCCTGACTCAACGAGCGAACGATGTTGATCAGCGGCTTATGATTGTGTCTGATGAGCTGCAAGGCTTGAAGCACCATATTGCGAAGATGTCAGTCGCCATCTTTGGTAAGTACTAAATACCTTAGTCAATACTCTTGTGTAAATACTTATATCGGCGACTTATATCCGAAACCCGTCTTATGCAGGTCAAAGGAGCCGGCAACTCTCTACTGATAGCTTGTTGCCACTAAAAGCCATCTATACTTTAACAGAGCAGCTGTATTGTGGAGCTCTCTGTACCATCAAGGCAATGCTCCATAAAGACAGCATCCCCCAGACCATGAAGGGCATCTTATAAGTACTCTCCACCCTGCCCAAGAAAATCCTGGAGCTCAAGAAATTAGCCGCCAGGAAGGGAGCCATCGCGGCCATAAGTCAGGCTTTGGCTTTTGCCCCTAAGTTGATTCCTGAAGATATGATGGACGGGTTTCCCTCTAAAAAGGATGACGACTCAGAGTTCACGAAGGCTGACTACGCCCGTTGCATGAAGGCTTCCAGAGTCCTCGCTTCAGTGCTAGCCGAAGAAGCGGACCTGTCGACATACCAGGCGGCTTACAATGCCGACAAGAAGAGAGTACGTGGCCCAACCTTTGAGGCGAAGGACTTGACTCCTGCACACCGTAAGCACCTCTTCGCTCCTGATCTTGACCCGTCCCCCCTATTTGAAGAGGCAACCTTTGCAGCTTTAGCCAACTGCAACTGGGACGTGGACAATCTCCAGATCATGGAGGTCGAAGACTCGGTGCAGGGTGACCCGCCATCCAACTGACGACCTTGGTAATGCTGTGGATAACCCGGCCTGGTGACCCGCCATAGGGCGTGTAAAAACTTTTTAAGTCATCAATTTTGAGCTCCGTGGAGAGCTTTGTAATAGGCTTGTAGTAACTTTTGTCTTGCCTAAACTTGTGCCATCGTGCTCGTATGAAACCGTCCGGCTTAACATATTTGCCTTGTGTTTTCAACTCCCACCAGATGTTGTGGCGGCTCTTGGTAATTAACAACCTACGAGAATAGAATACTCTTTGCATTGTTAGGAGGGCGGCTTAGAATAGCGCAACCCAAAGATGTTGTATCTTTCCTGACTTGCTTTTTCATAATAACTTATGTGCCAGTTCTACTGGGATGACTCGCCACTTAAAACTCCTTAGCATTACAGGGTCTCTATCAAGATTGGTCGTTAGTTTCTTTGAGCGGCTTAGGGTCTCTAAGCGATATTAACTGAAAGGAAGTGTGACGTCCCAGAAGAGACATGGCGGGGCATGAGCACCCTGATAGCCCATAAACTGCCTCTCACATGACATAAATCCGTCATTTTAACCTTAAACAGTGTAGGGTCCTTAAAGGATTAACTTTCTAAGAGTAGGAATGAGCCACATAGCGGAGAGTCGGCAGTAGATGGGAGAGTTTATCCTTGCTTTCCGTAAGCCGGCCCTCACGTGACAAGAGCCGCCGTTTTAACCTTAACTAGTATAAGGTCTATATCGAGATTGGCCGTCAATTTCTTTGAGCCGGCTCAGGGTCTCCAGGCGAGATTAACTCGTAAGAGTTCGATGGGTCACCTAGCGGAGCAGCATCAGCTTACAGGCAGGTTTAACCCTGTTTGGCTTAAGAGCCGATCAAGAGGGTGTGTAAGCTAAACCCGGTGTGTTGGAAGCCCCCAGGTGACCTTCGTTGACGGAGTCAACTATCTGGCTTAAGAGCCGACCGATAGGGTGTGATAAGCTAATCCCGATGGGATTAAAGCCCCCTAGACGATCATGTTGACGGAGTCAACTATTTGGCTTGAGAGCCAAATAATAGGGTGTGATAAGCCAAACCCGGCGGGTTGGAAGCCCCCTGATTGACCTTTTTGCACAGGCCGAGATATGTAAAATGGCAGAGGCCCTGGCTTGCAGGGATGCCAACTTTATTCATATATATATATATGATATGTACAATGATGGTGTACAATGTCAAGTCTTGACAACTTACGTATAATAAGGCCGTAGGTGCACTATGTTCCACGGCAGGCTGGTCTTCTGCCCCAAGGTATGTGAGTCGTCTCGGATGTCAATGAGGTAATATGACCCATTGTTGAGATTTCTGCTGACCGCGAAAGGTCCTTCCCATGGAGAGGACAACTTGTGCGCATCTGTCTGATCTTGAATCAATCGCAACACTAAGTCGCCTTCTTGAAACGTCCAGGTCTTGACTATGCGGCTATGATAGCGGCGCAGGTCTTGCTGATAAATCGTCGATTGAGCCGCCGCCAGATCACGTTCCTCCTCCAAGGCATCCAACGCCTCTTGATGCGTCGTTTCATTATCCGCCTCAACGTAAGTCATCACTCGTGGCGAGTCATGATAGATGTCACTTGGTAACACGGCTTCTGCACCGTAAACCATGAAGAAAGGTGTATAACCCGTTGATCTGTTGGGAGTAGTTTTGATGCTTCATAAGACAGACGGCAACTCCTCCACCCAACAACCCGGTGTTCGCTGCAAAGGAACCATAAGTCGGGGCTTGATACCTCGTAGGATTTCTTTTTTAGCGCGCTCTGCCTAACCATTTGACTGTGGATGAGCAACCGTAGAAACATCAAGCCGGATGTGTTCACTTTCACAGAACGTTTGCATAACCCCCTTGGATAGGTTCATACCATTAGCTGTGATGATACTATGAGGGTAACCAAACCGGTAGATCAGCTTTTTAACAAACTGAACCGTCGTGGATGCGTCACACTTGCTAACCGGCTTAGCTTCTACCCACTTGGTAAATTTGTCAACCGCCACCAAGAGGTGGGTCTTCTTGTCCTTGGATCTCTTGAAAGGCTCGACCATATCAAGCCCCCAGACTGCAAACGGCCAAGTAATTGGAATCATGCGCAACTCTTGAGCCGTGACGTGAGCACGCCGGCCAAACTTTTGACATCCATCGCACTTGCGGACCAAGTCTTCCGCATCCTTATGAGCCGTCAGCCAGAAGAAACCATGTCGAAAGGCCTTGGCCACCAGGGATTTTGAGCCGGCGTGATGACCACAATCACCAGCATGAATTTCATTCAAAATTTCCTTGCCCTCTTTAGGTGTAACACACTGTTGAAACACGCGAGTGACGCTGCACTTATGTAACTCGCCATTGACTATTGTCATAGACTTAGACCGTGTGATGATCTGTCTAGCGAGATTTTCATCATCGGGTAACTCGCCACGGGTCAAGTACTCCAAGTAAGGCACAGTCCAGTCAGGAGTAGCATGCAGAGCCGCCACCAGTTGTCCCTTCGGGTCAGGAATAGCCAAGTCTTCCTCTGAAGGTAACTTAACTGACGGGTGATGTAGGACATCCAAGAAAACGTTAGGCGGCACCGGCTTTCGTTGAGGGCCTAACCTTGACAGGGCGTCAGCCGCCTCGTTCTTGCAACGATCAATATGATCCACCTAATAACCCTTGAAGTGACCAGCGATGACATCCACCGCCTGACGGTAAGCCGCGCTATCCGCGGGTCCTTGGAGTCCCAAGTACCTGAAATTTGCTGGGCTACGAGATCTGAGTCGCCGAGGCATCGAACCCTACTTAGGTTCATCTCCTTAGCCACCCTGAGGCCGTAAGCAGAGCTTCGTCCTCAGATGCATTGTTAGTACAAGGAAACATCAACCTTAGCACATAACAGAACTTGTCACCTTTGTGGGAAGTTAAGACAACCCTTGCCCCTTATCCTTCCAGTTGCCTGGATCCATCAAGGTGTATTGTCCAATATGTGTTATCTGGCTTTTCTTCGGGCACCTGACACTCTGTCCAGTTGTTTATGAAATCCACTAAGGCTTGGGATTTGACAGCCGTACAAGGTACGTATTTCAAATTGAGAGGTCCAAGCTCCAATGCCCACTTAGCAATCCTTCCAGTAGCCTCTCTGTTTTGGATTATGTCTCCCAACGGGGCAGAGCTAACCACTATAATCCGGTGCCCTGAGAAATAGTGCTTCAGCTTGCGATTGGCCATGAACACCCCATATACTAGCTTCTGCCAATGTGGATACCTCTGCTTGGATTTTGTCAGGACCTCATTGATATAGTAAACCGGCCTCTGAACCGGATATTCATTCCCTGCCTCCTTGCACTCAACCATGATTGCGGCGCTGACGGCTCTGTTATTAGCTGCCATGTATAAGAGCAAGGGTTCTTTCTCAACCGGAGCGGCTAAGACCGGCGGCTCAGTGAGCTGCCCCTTGAGCGCCTCAAACGCTTCACCCGCCGCTGTACTCCAGACAAAGTTGTCCGTCTTTTTCATCATCTGATATAAAGGGATGGCCTTCTCACCAAGGCAGCTTATAAACCGTGTTAATGCAGCAATTCGTCCTGCCAGACGCTGAACATCATTGATGCGTGCCGGCTCAGACAGGGAGGTGATAGCCTTGATCTTATCCGGGTTAGCTTCAATGCCACGCTCAGAGACTAGAAATCCCAAGAGCTTGCCTGCCGGAACAGCAAAGACACACTTAGCCGGGTTAAGCATCACCTTGTAGACTGGTAGATTGTCAAAAGTCTCGTTCAGGTCGTCAAGCAGAGTCTCCTTCGTTCTTGACTTGATCACGATATCCTCCACATATGCATGAACGTTGTGCCCTGTGAAGACAGTTTTATACACAACGCTGGTAAGTCGCCTGGGCACTCTTGAGCCCAAAAGGCATAGACACGTAGCATAAGGCACCAAAAGGCGTGATGAAAGTCGTCTTCTCTTGGTCCTTGACTGCCATCTTGATCTGATGATAACCAGAATAAGCATCCAGAAAGCATAAACTCTCACAACCTGCCGTAGCATCGATGATCTGGTCAATACGAGGGAGAGCAAAGGGGATCAGTCGGACATGTCTTGTTAAGATCTGTGTAGTCCACACACATACGCCACATGTCGTTCTTCTTGAGTACTAGCACTGGGTTAGCAAGCCACTCCGGGTGAAAGAACTCGACGATGAAACCCGCCGCCAGAAGCCGCGCTACCTCTTCCCTAATGGCCTTGCGTCTCTCCTCATTGAACCGCCATAGAAATTTCTTGACTGGTTTAAACTTAGGATCCACATTAAGGTGGTGCTCAGCGAACTCTCTCGGTACACCCGGCATGTCAGAAGGCTTCCACGTGAAGATGTCCCGATTCTCACGGATGAATTCGATGAGCGCGCTTTCCTATTTGGGATCCATATTGGCTCCAATAGTGAACTGCTGAGATGAGTCGCCCGGAGTGAAGTCCACCAATTTGGTATCATCCGCCGAAAATTTGAGGGGCGTCTCAGACTCTATGGTGGGTTTTTTGAGCGGAGTCATGTCCTCCGGGTCAACATTTTCCTTATAAAACTTGAGCTCTGCCTCAGCACAACTGGATTCCGCATAAGCCGCGTCTCCTTCCTTGCACTCAATAGCCGTCTTCCGATCACCATGAACAGTAATTGTCCCATTTAACCCGGGCATCTTGAGCTGCAAGTAGACATAGCAGGGCCTGGCCATGAACTTGGCATAAGCCGGCCACCCGAACAAAGCATGATAGGGGCTCTTGATTTTTACCACCTCAAACCACAAAGACTCCACCCTGTAGTTGTGCTCGTCACCAAAGGCAACTTCCAGAGAAATCTTACCCACTGGGTAAGCCGGCTTGCCAGGCACCACACCATGAAAGACTGTCGAGGAAGGCCGAAGATCTTTATCAAGCAGCTTCATCTGTCGGAAGGTGTCATAGTACAGGATATTGATGCTGCTACCACCATCCATAAGTACCTTAGTGAACACATATCCTCCCACTTGGGGGCGACTACCAGAGCCAGCCGCCCCAGGTCATCAACACGCGGCGGGTGATCCTCCCGGCTCCAAGTTATGTCATACTCAGACCACTTCAAATATTGTGGTAGAGTCGATGTGATCATGTTAACCACCCACTTGCGCAACTTCTGATCTCGCTTGTCAAGGCTGGTCGTAAAAACATGATACTGACCCGAGCTGAGCTGCTTTGGATTACTCTGATATCCAGACTGGTTACCCTGTTGCTGATTGTTACCACCAGAGCATTGATGATGTCCTCCTTGGTTACCCTGGTCATGATGGCCGGATCCTAAGCAGCCGGACCCAAACCCGGCTCCTGACCCGCCTGGCCCTGAGCCGCCAGGCGGGCCACCACCATCATTGTTATCCTGTCGCATGTTGTAGTCCTTGAACTTTTGCATGATGTGGCAATTACCCCACGTGTGACCCGTCGGTCTGTCGGGCCGGCTGTGCTCCGGACAAGGTTTATTGAGCATCTCCTCCAAATTGAAAGGAGTCTTACCCTTATTAAAAGGCGGTCTGAACTTCCCGTTGCCCTTAGCACGATTGTTGCCGGTGCTGGTGTTGGCCACCAATTCTGACCCGCCATCTGGGTTCTTCCTCTTACTCTGATTACCATTGCTTGCCGCACCTTGCCATGGTTACTCTTTTTACTCTGGCCAGGCTTCTTCTCATCAGAGCCCGGATCCTTTGTATTATCAGAGTCAGCGTACTTTGTGAGAGCCACCATGAGCTCCCCCATGTCTTGACACGTGCGCTTGAGCCGGCCGAGCTTCTGCTTTAGAGGTGTAAAGTGGCAATTCTTTTCCAGAATCAAAATCGCTTGAGCCACCGTGATCTGCTCAGACGAGTGGATGATAGTCGAGACCCACTGGACCCAATGATGAGCCGACTCATTTTCCTGTTGCACACAGTGATCCAAATCCACAATCGTCATGGGCTGCTTGCACGTTCCTTGAAAGTTTTTAATGAACTTCGCTTTTAACTCAGCCTAGGAATTGATGGTATTGGGTGGCAAACCCTTCAACCATGTGCGAGCCGGCCCTTCCAGCATCATGATAAAATATTTTGCACATACCGCGTCATTGACATCCAACATCTCTATAGCCAACTCATATCTTTCAATCCAGGCCTCCGGAGGTAAGTCAGCGGTATAATTCGGGACCTTGCAGGGGCCTTTGAAATCCTTCAACAGACACTCGTTTCGTAGAGCCGGCACCAAGCACGGTACTCCCACGGCCCTGGTGGTTACTCCCACTCTGACTGAGACGGAAGGCGCGGGCTCCTGGTGAGCCGCCGCTACCAAAGCCGCTGCCTCTCGCTGTGCTCGTGCCCGGTCTATAAGAGCCTATGCATCTAGAGCCGCCTGATCATCCCGTGGCGGGCCCCGGTGCCGATCACTGCTAGAAACCGCCGGCGACTCATAGCGCCGGCTGAAGCTATGGCTGGGGAGGGGGGTTGAGTGCAGACGGCTCCGGGTGTAGGCATACTTTTCTTGCTAGGCCATCGTCGTTTGAAGGTACCCGATGGCGTTCCGCACCTCTTCTGCAAAAGGCGCCTTGTCAGGAATAGGGATTGTTTCAAGCTGGGTTGCTGCCGCCACCATGTTCTCTATCGGGTTTGAATAATGACCCGCCGGTGTTGGAAAAGCCATTGGTGAGGTCTGGTTCCGTCGGGGCGGGTTAAGCTGTTGTCGAGCCGCCGGCTGACTTCCAGGCGCATCCGTCGTTCATCCCGTTCCTGGCGTGTTAAAGAGGTTTCTGGCCTCATACTGCTCCGGTAGGTGGGACTGATGTCTCATCTGCCGAACCGCAGCTGCCGATTGCTGCTCCAGCTCAAGGCAGAAAGCGTCCGCCTTAAGGCACTCTGCCTCCGCATCCATCTGAGCTTTTAATGCGCCGATTCCCTGTTGGACTTCCGCCATCTGGTCCTTGAGTCTTGTGATCTCATGGTTCCGAGCGGCTTGATTCTTAGGTGTGACTTCAGTCGCCATCAGGGTTGTGAGCTCGTTCATCAGATCTAGAAGAACCTGAGCCGGGGGAGGCGGGTTAGCCCCCGTGTCTGCCGCCCTGGCGGCTGTGCTGCTTGGGCCTGCGCTAACTCCGCCATGAATACGGCCGCATGAGTCGGCAGCCCATGATCGTCCGGCTCAAAACGCTCTGACTCGGGGTAAAGCTCTTCGTAGCCCCCGAGCCTGCCATCATGAAGCTGGTAGATGGATTCTACCTCTCCGCTCGAAGATCCGTCCTCTGAAAAGACGAGAGTCTCCTGCGACATAGAAGCCTCAAGATCCATACCTTGAGTAAAGCCAACGAAGACATGCTTCCTGCCCTGGTCGGCATGGGTGGGTCGCACGTGTTGGGCGGGTTGCACACGCCAAGCCGGCTCGACGATGTTGGTGCAGACGTCCGACCCGGGTGTAGATCCGCCCGGGCCTTGCCGATGAAGACGTGGAATCCGCCGAAGGGAACCCGGAATCCATACTCGATAGAGTCGGCCTCGGGGCCCCAACCGGCGTCGTCGATGTAGATCCGGCCACGGTGACTCTTGCTCACCCTTCCGACCATGTATCCCTCGAACCCTGGGAGAGATCCCTTTGAGAACTCAACACCACCGAGTGCTAGCCCCACGGTGGGCGCCAACTGTCGTGGTTTTGTCACGGTAGATGTCCGAGGACTTAGATTCGAGGTCATATCTAAGGTGATGGACTCAAAGGGGTTGTTTGGGACGAAGGACACGAGTTTACCCAGGTTCGGCCCCTCAAGAAGAGGTAAAAGCCTACGTTCTTCTTGTGTTGTATTGATTGGAGTATCGATTACAAGGGAGCGGATTCGCTTGACCTAGTTCTCGATTAGTTGGTTTCCGTCTAAGTCGCCCCGGGTCTCGCCTTTATATAGGAGGTCAAGACCACGGGTTACACAAGTCTCATACCGACTCTTACAACGTTTCTGAGTCTATCTCTACGTTGCCTTGCCTTCCTGAGCAAGCCGTCTCCGGGCGGCTTATCCACCCGGGTCTTCATGCCTTCTCTATCTGGGCCTCACCTTGGCCCATCTTGGTAAGCCGCCAAACATCTTGGGCTGAAGTCTCCTAGGCCCACCCTTGGTCCGGCCTATGAGCCGCCAGGTATGACCCAGCCCCGCCTGGGCGGGTCTCACCACGGGGTTATATCCCCAACAGGAGAGAAGGTCTCATCAAAATCAATGCCATGCTACTGGAAAAAACCATGACAAACCCAGTGAGCTTTGTAGCGGGCAAGAGAACCATCGGCATGAAACTTGTGGCGAAAAACCCATTTTCCAAAGACAATATTAACACCAGGAGGCTTGGAAACCAAAGTCCAAGTGTTGTTTTGCTATAGAGCATCAAATTCGTCCCGCATAGCAGAAAACCAAACGGGATCAAGAAGAGCCCATTTGTATGAAGTGGGTAGAGGGGAGATAGTCGGTGTGGCCGTGAGATTAAGACGTCTAGCAGGGTGATGAAAACCGTGTTTGCCACGAGTACACATGACATGATCATTAGTGGGTGGTGGAATGGGTACGGCGTTGGGTGGGAGTGGTGATTGGACCGGTGCCGGGCTTACCGGTGTTGGGCTTATCAGGATTGCCGGGCTTGCCAGTGCCAGGCTTGCCGATGCCGGGCTTGTCAGGATTGCCGGTCTTGCCGGTGCCGGGCTTGTCGGGATTGTCGGGCTTGTCGGTGCTGGGCTTGTCAGGCTTGTCGGTGCCGGGCTTGCCGGGCTTGCGATTGCCGGGATTGCCGGCTGCCGCGGGCTTGCCAGCCTTGCCGCGGAAGAGGGAAAGGTCGCGGCAGAGGTGGTGGTTTGCTGGTGATTGGGTGATGTGGTGTTAGTGACAGAATAAGGAAAAGTGTTTTCATCGAATGTGACATGAGGAGAGACAAGCACGCGACCAGAAGATGGATCGAAACAGTGATATCCTTTGTGGTCATCGGAGAGGCCAAGATAAATGCAGGGTAGAGTCGTGTGGCTAGTTTGTGAGTTGTGGTGGATGTGATGTTAGGAAATCATAGGCAACCGAAAACCCTAAGAGAAAGATAGTCGGGATCAGATAGAAGAAGAGATTGAAAGGGTGTATAGCGAGGGCATGTTTTGGTGGGGCGGATGTTAAGGAGAAGGGTGGTAGTGCATAGAGCTTCGACCCAAAAACGGAGAGGAAGAGATGCTTGGATAAGTAGAGTACGTAGGATATCATTGATGGAATGAAGAGAGCCCTCGGCCTTCCCGTTTTGAGAGGAGGTATAGAATGCCATGGGAGAGGAAAAAGGTACGATTGGTGACGTTGTCGAACTCGTGCCCGTTGTCACATTGGATAAAGCGAATAGGTAGGCCAAGATGTGTTTGGACGTAGGTGCAAAAGTTTAGAAAAAGATGATGTACATCAGATTTGGCATGTAGAGGGAACGTCCATATGTAGTGAGAATAATCATCTAAGATCACAAGATAATACTTGTAGCCAGAGACACTAGGAATAGGGGAGGTCCAGATATCACAATGTAAAAGCTCAGAAGGCAAAGTGCTAACAGTTAGATGATGTCCCAAAAGGTAGCCGAACATGTTTGCCGCATTGGCATGCCGTACAAAGAGAAGAATCATGTGACACACTAGTGCTAGGAATAGAAAGTTCTTGTAGGAGATGACAGCGTTGAATTATTGGGGTGACCAATCTGACGTTGCCACAGATCAACTGAAGCAAGCATGGTGCGAGGAGAGGATGTAGGCGTGCCATGAAGTGGATAGAGATCGTCCGTGCTATCGTAGCGAGTGAGAAGTGTCCCCGTTCTCAGATCCATCACAGATAAACCAAAAGGATCAATGCTAGAATGACAAGATTATCGATGGTAAATTATCGAACAGAAATAAGGTTTTTGATTAAAGAGGGAACAACAAGAATATTGCGTAGTTGAAAGTTGGCATGGTCTGTTTGTATGGAGGAATAACCGGTGGAAGAAACGGGAACAAGGAAGCCGTCGCCTATGGTGATGAAAGAATAAACTGAAGGAAAACAAGCTGACAGGATATCCATATTTGAAGACATATGCGAAGATGCACCGGAGTCGAAGATCCAATCCGTACATTGGTTATTGAGTGTAAAGTTATTCATGGCGGCGATGAAGGCGGCGTGATCCCAAGTTGGTTGTTGATGAGTAGCTGGCGGTGCGGCCGCAGGCGTGTGTGCATACGACATGGATGAAGCAGGGTCGTAAGCGTAGGGCGCATAGGGTACCAGCAGGTAGCCGTGGTGTGATCCTTGGACGGCCGGCGATGGAGAGGTCATGGCAGTGTAGACATGAGGCGATGGCCGCAAACCAATGAGGCCGGGAGCACCAGTAGCAGGGCGAAGGCCCGGGCTTCAGTTGCCGGTGTACGCGGGAGGAGCGCCGTAGAGAGATGGCGCAGTCCAAGGCATGGGCCACGCCTGAACTAGACCAGTCCAGGGGTCTTGCTGAGGCTGCCAAGATGCGGAGGCAGCAACCAATGAAGGTGGAGGAGGCGCCGGTGGTGGTGGAGCAGCAGGGCGGGGCTGCGGCAGCTGGTAGACGGGTGCAAGAACAAAGAGCTGAGGTGGTTGGGGTGGAGTAGGGTTTTGGTTAAGGGTTGAAGACGGTAGAGCAGCCACACCGGCGGCGCGGAACTCGGTGATGGTGGAGAGCCGCCGCGGCGACAGCGAGGAAGGAGTTGGCGGCGAAGCCATGCCAAGGGTGAAAACCTAGGCGTTTGATACCATGATAATTAGATAATTGGAGAATAATAACTATATTGATTGGGGTCTTAAAGGGTTGTTTATATAAGTACAAAGTATTGGAGTCCAAGTATAGAAAAGATAGATTATAATTCAAACTACCAAAACTAAACCGACCGAATATACTCTAATAATCATCCATGCAGATCGTCGACAAAAAAAATACAGTACCTAACAGTCGAAGAAGAATAGACCGACCCATTTGCCGAGTTGCAACTCACGGACCACACAAGCAAAACCAACCGAAAGAGCCACTGAGCTAGCCACATTCATTCGACACCACCATGGACCAACCTATACTTGCTCCTGACCCCATACGCATACGATCGACCTAATCTCTTCCTAATAATAAAGGGCGTAGTGCTTTTGGTCGTCCGTCGGTTAATTTTACAAAAAAGTCCTTGCGCTTTCCCCAAATCAACCCGCGGTCCTGACTTAAGTGACATAAACAAATCGTTTTTTTGTATTTTTACGAAAACCCCCTCCTATTTTTGTGGAATAAACCTGCGGTCTGGACTTCAGTTAAAAAACGTTTTTATATTTTTCCGGCAAACTACCTATCATTTTCATTAATTAATTCAGAGTTTAACTATAAGTGACAATACTTTCAAAAAATCATATCTTTTAAACCGTAACTCTAATTTTAAATTATTATATATGAAATTTGATTAGAAAAAATTATAGAATCTGAATATGATGTTATTTTTATCTTTGTGACATTTTTATAATTCTATTTTTGGTGTAATTTTAATTTTAATCAATAGTGATGTGACAATGTGAATACGATGTCATTTTACCTATTTGACATTTTAAATTTTTAAGTACTTTCAAAAAATCATATCTTTTAAATTGTAACTCCAATTTTAAATTATTTAATATGAAATTTGATTAGAAAAAATTGTAGAATCTGAATATGATGTTATTTTTATCTTTTTGGCATTTTTATAATTCTATTTCTGGTGTAATTTTAATTTTAATCAATAGCAATGTGTACAATGTGAATACGATGTCTCCTATTTAACATTTTAAATTTTTATTTATGATGTAATTTTAATCAACCATACAATTCGATTTTTTCGTACCGAGCTAGAAATGGATTTGTGGGTTGGCGCTCCTAAATTAGATAGGATGGAGGAGCATACTTGGCTGATGGATGGCAAGAAAAAAGGACATGCCGATTTGGCTGATTGGGTTCCTAATTAAATGGGATCTTAAGTAATTAAGTCAGCGTTGCATGCAGCATCAGCAAAACAAAAATTGAGTCGGTCGTGAAATCATGTGCACGAGTGCACACGCGTGAGCTTCGGTGCGAGATCTGCTCATTAAACTATGTTGCTCCCTTCAGATTTTTCCTTCTAAAATCCCGGAAGGATTCGTGGGCGCTAATTTTTGAATTTCTAAGAACCTTCATGAGGGTGTGCGTGATTGCGGGGGGTTGTTGCTAAAACGAGTTCATTCAGTTTTTTAACATAGCTAATCTATTTTCTCGAGAGTGAAAACAAGTGTATTAATTGGATAGTGGGGTTGTTAAAATTCCCGAGATAGCACCAAGAATCTGAAAGGGATGAAGTAGATTTCAATTTAATGGTTTTGTTCAACTTTGACTTATTTATGGATGATCTCAATAAACGGTCGTACAAAAATCATAAAAATATATCACATGTCTATCTTGGTTTTTAATGCCCGACTAATGTGCATTTCTGGAGACCTTGGCATGCACCTTCCTGTTGTCGTCAGGTTGCACCGTTTGAATGTTGTAGTGTAACGTCGAGAGCGTCTTATTAGACATCCCAATTATCTTTCCGTTGCAACATACGGGCATATGTCCTAATAAAAAATAGATATTCTTAGTTCGTCATTCTATTTTACAAAAAAAGTTGATGTTTTCGACGTTAAACCCATAATACATATTAATTTTCTTTTTAAAATACTCATATCTTCTAAACTGTAACTTCAAATTTAACATGTTACATATGAAATTGGATTAGAAAAATAGGTAGAATCTGAATATTATGTTATTTTACATGCAAACCATTTAGAAAAAAATACTATCTAGGATGCAATCTTAATAAATAGTGCATTATCTGTCTTTTTTTTCATACCGATGTTGATATAGATTGGGGATGAACACCTGAGCAAAATCTGGATTGGAGACGAAATTATATGGTCATTTGTCCGTTTCTTTATACGTATTAAATCTACATGTAAGTCATGTTGAAATAGAAGACCCATGAATTCTTGAACTGCGTTTTTGTAGGTTAAGACCATCTTTGTTTATAGTGTAACTACAAATTCTCACATTATAGACCATTTTTTGTAAATTAAGAGTGTATTATATTTTTTTCTTTCGTTGCAACTACGAGCCTTTCTAGACCTAATCTTGCGTCTGGCCTCTGTATATATCGTCGGCGCAACGGGCCGGACACAGGGATCCTGTGGTGTCATGTTACTCGTGCAAACCGCATGCATGGTTTCGCTCCAAACGGCATGTAGTGCTGCTGTTACTGTCACCGAGCGTCAGGTAGTGCAAGTGCAACCAGCTGAGCAGAGCTAGCGTTCCTTTGGCCCTGCTTCCTGTTACTCATGAAGGTTTAGCTTAGCTAGCTAGCCAGATCGATCAGGCTCGCGTCGGGACAACGCAGAGAACGGCGTAGCACGGCAGCAGGCAGCAGTGGAGAGTTGCTGTCTGATTCTGATCGGGAGAAACTGCCTCTTTCACCTACAGTATACGGATACTCCATGGATAATGGATGATGGATGATGAATGATGCCATTGAGCCGTCGTTGTCGTCTCTTTTGCTGCTATTCCAAAAGGCCAAAAGCGCTGCGAGGGAAGGGAATTATCTACTCGATGCAAATATATTTCCGAGTTGAATCCCGCGACGGCTACGTCGCCAGGAATCCAAGATATTTGCATGGACTCTGAAAAATGAAAAAACGGAACCATTTGAGAACTACAGCTCGATGGTTACTGCCACCTGTTGCGTTAGGACCAGCTGGACTCTTGGCAAAAGTTCATGTCTGGCCAAAAGTGCCGATAATCGGTGAAAAAAGAGTAATCTCATCCGGCCCGCGGTCGTAGTCACATAGTTTTGGACATTTCGCAACGGAGTTACGCCAGTTCCTGCAAGACGATATTTTGGCACGTCAGTTTCATGCACAAGCATAAGCAAGCACAGATGCACAACAGTACAATCTCCATAGCAGGATAAGTGAGCATCCGCACCCAAGAAAAGAAATCAGACGGATGGCACACCGTATAATGCATTTTGCTGTCGCCCGTGACCCGTCCAAATCCGAGGATCTTTTTCCCCAAAATATCGGGGCAATGCATGCATGGGCTCATGCTACTTTTGGTAGCATTCATTCCCTTGAACCAAACCTGCTGAATGCAAGCTGAATGCAAATTTAACTTGCATTGTTTGGTTGCATGCATGTATTTATTGTTTAGGTTACATATCATAAACGTTAAAGTACCTCACAGCCAGGCCCGTTAAGAACTATTCAATCTACAGTTTACTCTCGGTCAAGCTCGGACGATGCAGGGAGAGGGAACACGACGGCGAGCTCATGCCAACGGGGAGATGGCGTCAGCTTGCATGCGTGCCAAAAAAAAAAGCAACGGGAAGATTGTGTCCCTCCGCCGCATCAGTCGCTCTAGATAGACACCTTCGGTTCACCTCTCAAAGCGCTGGCACCATTTGCCCTTTTCGAGCTCTTCGTCCCATGCGGATTTGTCACCGACAAGTACGTAAACAACCATGTTCTTTGGCGTGCGGGCGGCGATTTGTCTTCCTCCTCTTCTTCAGCCCGTTCCGCGCCTCCACGCGGCCTCACTGATGGCTGTTAGTTCGACCACTCCCTCCTCCCTACTTGTGCTAGTTTAGATCTATAAGCATGTTGTAGGAATAAATTTGTGAGCATGTGGTAGAATTATAGATTGTCGATCTATGAGAATGTGAAGTTGTGGTAACTAGTGGTCATGGATTGGTAGCATGATGTAATTTAATTGTAGGCTTTGATCATGTTCATGTGGTTTTTCATGTCGGCAAGGTTGATACTATGGTAGATGTGATACTAGCATGTGAATTAGAGCACGTGTAGTATGCTAGTTTCCAAGTATGATCTATGTGTACGTGTCCATTGTCTTGAACTCTGATGCATGCTTTGAGCTTGAAGATCAATCATAGGGGGTATCTTCATCCATGTGTACTATGATTATTGTACATGTGTACTGCTTGGCTAGGTTACCTGGTGAGGCGTCTTGGCTAGGGGTTGTCAGTTGCTTCGGGCACATCCCGCTTGCGCGACTTGGCAGCATTGCGGTCATCGTTGGCTCCTCTGGCAATGGCTTCGGACGGATCTTCTCGACCTCGTTTGGCCTTCGATTGCCTCGTGGCAGGTCCCTGTGACAGACTCGTCCTGCGTCGAGTTGGATGTCCTAGGTGGTGGTGTAGGTGTCCAACCGACCATGGTTGTGGATGGTGAGACGACCAACAAGAATTGTGCTCGACGTGTCCCGGACCGCCGCCGACGGTGCCTATTGATGTCTTGAGGAAGTTGTCGTCGCTATTGTTCTCTTTGTTGGGGAACGTCGCATGGGAAACAAAAAATTTCCTACGCACACGCAAACCTATCCATGGTGATGAGCATCTACGAGAGGGAGAGTGGATCTACGTACCCTTGTAGATCGCTAAGCAGGAAGCGTTAAGAAACACGGTTGGTGTAGTCGAACATCTTCGCGATCCAAATCGCCGAGCGTCCCGCGATCTCATCACGATCCGTCCCGCGATCCAATCACGATCCATCCCGCGAACTCATCACGATCCGTCCCGCGATCTCATCACGATCCGTCTCACGATCTTGATCACGATCTGTCCCGCGAACTCATCACGATCCGTTCCGCGATCTCATCACGAACCGTCTCGCGATCTCGATCACGGTCCTTCCGATCTAGCGCCGAACGGACGGCACCTCCGCGTTCAGCACACGTGTAGCTTGATGACGATCCCCACCGTCTCGATCCAGCGAGAGGAGGTGGAGAGGAGAGAGAGTTCACCGGCGGCGTGACGGCGCTCCGGTGATGGTGGTGGAGCAATTCCGGCAGGGCTTCGCCTAAGCGCTGTAGAAAACCGATCTAGAGGAGAAACTATGCACCGGTGTAACGGGTAGCACGTGGCCGGAAATTCTGTCCAAAAACCACCCAATCCACTAGTATATATAGGAGGAGAGGAGAGGAGAGGCAGCCAAGGCCTTTGGGTCGGCCGAAATAGGAGGTGGGAAGCAATCCTACTTCACCTCCAATCCTAGTTGGAGTAGGATTGCCTCCTATTGGCTGATTTTCCACTATTTGCTTTAGGACTTTCTCTCCTGCGCCATGGGCCTTTGTGGCTGTTTTTCCAGCCCACTAAGGGCTGGTTATTATTATCCCACAGCCCATGGACCTCTTGGGGTCGAAATACCCCTCCCGGAGGCCTCCCGGTACAATACCGGCACTCCCGGTACACTACCGATGAGCCCGAAACTTTTCCGGAAACCAAACTGGGACTTCCTATATATGAATCTTTACCTCCGGACCATTCCGGAGCTCCTCGTGACGTCCGGGATCTCATCCGGGACTCCGAACAAACTTCGGTCACCACCATACATAACTCTACACTACCGAAACGTCACCAAACCTTAAGTGTGCAGACCCTGCGGGTTCGAGAACTACGTAGACATGACGGAGACACCTCTATGGTCAATAACCAATGGCGGGACCTGGATGTCCACATTGGTTCCTACATATTCTACGAAGATCTTTATCGGTCGAACCTCTATGTCAAGGATTCAGTTAATCCCGTATAACGTTCCCCTTGTTCTTCGGTATGTTACTTGCCCGAGATTCGATCGTCGGTATCTCCATACCTAGTTCAACCTCGTTACTGGCAAGTCTCTTTACTCGTTCCGTAATACAAGATCCCGCAACTAACAATTAGTCACATTGCTTGCAAGGCTTGTTGTGACGTTGTATTACCGAGTGGGCCCTGAGATACCTCTCCGTCACACGGAGTAACAAATCCCATCTTGATCCATGCCAACTCAACAGACACCATCAGAGATACCTGTAGAGCACCTTTATAGTCACCCAGTTACGTTGCGACGTTTGATACACACAAGGCACTCCTCCGATATCCGTGAGTTGCATGATCTCATGGTCATAGGAACATATACTTGACATGCAGAAAACAGTAGCAATAAACTGACACGATCATATGCTATGTTTGTAGTTTGGGTCTTATCCATCACATCATTCTCCTAATGATGTGATCCCGTTATCAAATGACATCTCATGTCCATGGCTACGAAACCTTAACCATCCTTTGATCAACGAGCTAGTCCATTAGAGGCATACTAGGGACATGGTTTTGTCTATGTATCCACACATGCATTTAAGTCTCCAATCAATAAAATTATAGCATGGATAATAAACGATTATCATGAACAAGGAAATATGATAATAACTAATTTATTATTGCCTCTAGGGCATATTTCCAACACTCTTCACCCTACCCTTGTTGCTTCGGGGGAAACCCTAGGTCCGAGCTTCATGGACCGGACAATGACGACATCTTGATGTCGTGTTCCCTCTTAGGGACATTGTCCTAGAGTTGGATCCGGCTGGAGAGACATGTGGCTTGTGTGGTGGTCCTCGATGACTCGTGTGGCAGCGGCTAGGTGGTCGTGTGGAGATGGGGCTACAACGAGGTTGTGTCAATCGTCTCTCTAGGGCTTGTTGTGCTCCCTTTGCTCTGGTAGAGTCCAAGTTGCATAGCGGGTCCCTGTGTCAACGATGACAAGTGGTGGATGACCCTTCTTGATGATCCTTCACGGCGCTAACCTTGCATAGTGCTCTGTTGCTCTTATTCTTGGATCTGATGCTGCCCTGCTACAGGCGAGTGTCTTGTTCATTTGGAAGGATCTTCGCGTGTCCATTCCTACCTCTATGATGTGTGCTATGTCCTTGGATGGTTGCGGGGAAGTCGGAGGCCCTTGCTCGGGGAGAAATGGTGACGATGACGTCAAGGTGTAACGTTGTTGATGTTTCCTTAGTAGCCGTATGTGCGGTTTTGTCTCGTGTGCCTGAGTTGTGCAGGTTTTCGTCTGGTTTTCGTCTAACGGTTTTGTTAAAGTACATCTAGATGTGACATAAGTATTGCACATCTAAGTTCTATATCATTGATCCTACGTAAAGATTCATGTGAATATTTTTTTATCATTTTTTTATGCTTGATTTAATCACTTAGATGTACAATAACTATGTCACATCTAGATGTGTCTTAGACACACCATTTTTCTAGTTAATCTGACGACTCTCTTCTTCTTAATACTCAGCAAACCCATGACAGCGTGCGAGTCGGACCCCTCGCGCGCCGGTGCTGCGACTTGCGCCGTTGCGCTGTGCGCTGGTCCTGCTCCAGCGACGAGTTCCCCGAACCTGCATGGTTTCCATCATTGTGTCTAGTAGGTGTAGGGCTCATGCGCCGCGTCTCCAGCTAGCGACCGTGTGGGGCTGGCTCGACCCATGGACCCCTTTGGTCTCTGGCTCTTTGGTCTCTAATTTGTTAGGATGATCTCTTTCTTAATGGGCCCAACGGCTCATTGAACCCTTGACCCACGTCATGATCGGGGGCGTCCAGCCCAAGCAAGGTTGGTGGGCCCCTATCGCGTAGTGCCATATAGAGGAGGTGGGGACCACGGCACAGGACACGAGGTTCGTAGCCGCCACTATATCCCCACCGTCCTAACCCTAGTCCGATCGAGAGGGAGGCACTGAAGCGATGGGAAGCACCACCGACGCCACTTCCTCCTCACCACCGCCGCCCACTCGTCACCTTGACCGGCACGGCGGCCTCCTCGAGCCAGGAGAAGGTAGCCACTCTTCCCATCTCTCTGTGATCCCCTTCATCAATGCATGAACAGATCATAGGCACTTCGATCTACTCCGAAACCCTAGCCTAGACGATCCTAGAGTAATAACATTGGTATCAGATGCAAACTCTAGGCTTAGTTTTTGGGTAGAAACAGAGAAAAGCAACTCTCCCTTACCAGATCAGATCGAATCCGATGCAAAAGTTCACCGGAGAAGGCCTTGGGCCGCCGGCAAAGAGCGCTGCCGTTCCGGCCGCGCCGTTCCTCTCGATCCAGACGGGCATCGGCAAGCCGAGTGGTCCAGAAGAAGAACCACCGGAAGCCCCAGGGCTCGCCAGCAAAGGAAAGAGGCTAGGCCGCCGCTCGCCACACCGCTCAACGATGGCGCGCTCACCTCACGGGGAACGCGCCACCGGCGAGGGGGATGGCAACGGCTGCCGCTGCTCGGTGCTTCGTCGTCGTCTGTGAGGGGAACACGCGAGAGGAAGGGAAAGGGGGAGGAGAGTGTGGCGCGCGGCGCTGGAGGGCCCGACCGCAGCCGTCGCCGGCTCGCCAGCAGCGCGACATGGCAGCTAGAACAGCCACCGCCGACGCAGCAGAGACCAGAGCGAGCGGTTGCGGGGAGAAAGAGAGGACCGCGCGGTGCGGTGGCCCCATGCCGGAGCCGCCGGACGGTGCAGCCGCTCGCCGCTACCGGCCTGCCCGGCGGGCGTAGAGGCACGGGAGAGAGCGAGCGGCCCGGGGGAGGTCGAGACTCACCGAGGGTTTCGGTCTGGAGCGAGCTGCTCGCTTTTCCTCTAGCGAGGAGCGCGGGGGACCGTTCGATCAATCGGATGGACGGGATCATCCCGGATCTAACCCTAGCCTCAGAATGGGCCTTTGGGCCGAAAGTGAGCCGAGGCCGCGACCGCGGGCAGCCCAGGCCGGGTCGAGGCGGCTCGCGCGGCGCGAACACAAACAGGCTGCGTTTGGTTTTTTAGGCAAAAAACTTTATATAGTTTTGATTATTTTTCTATACAATTTATTTTCCCATGAAAATATTGTTGTAGAAAATAGAAAAGTAAAAGTTATGTTTCATAAAAGAAAAAGTTCATGAATTTTTTATTCATGTTTTTCCGCTGCCAACAAAAATAAAAGTGCTCTTTTAAAAGTGAAATAGAACTAAAGTAAAAGATTAAATTGTTGCAAAGTAAAAGTTCAATTCTCCAATTAAATTGGAACCAACGGCAAAATTTAATTGGAAGAACTGTTCTTAGCAATGTTTTCCCCTCTGCATGAAATAAGATTCAAATAGTTTCCGCTATGACAAAAGAAAGATATTTGTTTTAAAGTTAAAATATGGTATTGTTATTTTCTGACCAACGTTGATGATAACGGTACTATAATTCTATGAGTCTTATGTTCAAAGCTTAAATCTCTCATAATTTTTGTATCAAACTGATCAATTTTCAGAGAAGAGATAAAGATCAAGAAATGCTCTTGAACTAGAGAAATGTATATTTTCTGTTTCCGCCGCAATAAAGTTGATGATGATAATTATTTCTTAGCAAAGTTGTTTAATAGAAATACTATCATCATATTGTTTATGAGTTGTATGCATTATTTCCATTTCCACCCAACGGTGATGTGGAATTAATGTAGAAGGATGATGTTCTATTCTAATTCCACCACAGCGGTGATCTAGAATATAAACAAAAGTTTTAAAAGGTTTAATGTGCATATTTTTTAACCAGGCCAACGTAGGGTTATTTTTATGCTCATTATTGTTGATAATAGGCTAAGTTTTCTCAGACTAAAAGTTTTCCTTGCCATCATTTGTGAAAGCAAATGGCTGGGTACTTGTGACCCGAAAGATGACCAAAAAATGTCATAACGTGAGGGAGTACGTTCTCTCTAAAGAATGGCTTTAAAAGAAAAGAATCATTGGATATTGATCCAAGAAAAGAAAAGAAATAGATCATTGAGAGTCTTGGTTGACGAATGTGTTTCATGTACTCTCTATGAAGAAGATTTTTCCCATCAACATGATTTGAGATGGAACAAGCAACATGCGTGTTTAATTTGACCAACATCGGATCAAGCATGTGTGTCAAAGAGCATTCAGATTTATTTCTAAATTTGATGATTGAATATGCAGTTAAAAGAGCCAATTCTAGCATTTATATCCCTTATAGGGAATTACCCGCATAGCAGGAAAAAGATGATTATGATAAAACCCGCATGACGGGAAAAGTCTGGGGAAAAATGCCTGCATAACTGGGTAAAGTTGACATAGTCTTAAGTCAAAAATCCTGTATGGCGGGAGAAATTTTTGGCAAAGGACTTATCATGTATGACAGGAGAAAGATATGACGACTCATGTGTGTTTAACATGTCCCACTTTGGGAGAAAAGTATGAAGTAGCTATTATGCTTTCCTAGTATCGACCGTACACCTTATGTGTAACGGTCATTAAGCACTCAATAAATTCAAAAATAATAAAAGTTACGGATGAACCTAAAGATAAGAATGATATGCAAGTGTGACTTGCAAAAGTACTAATGATAAAGAACTCTATTGAGTTTCTGAAATGGAATGAGGAAAAAGTACTCCAATACCAGTTAACAGATAACTTCATTTCGTATATACATGAAGTAGATAATCGAAGTTTCCTCAGTTCACAAGAGTTATGAATGGTTTTTCGAAATTGTGGCAGAAAAGTTCTTGCCACATTACGAGGGGGAGAAAGAAGTGTGAGATAAATAATAATACCTCTAAAGAAAAGAAATAGTTGTATTTCTGGATCTTTTATAGTTCTGAAAGCAGACTAAGGAATACTAAAACGGTGCTTAAAGTGCCATAAAGAAGAAAGTTTTAACCGAATAAACCCAAATAATAAAGTTTAAAGATACGCCATTTTTAGTGAAGATGGAGTAATCTGGGGGAGCATGTTGTATGACCTATACAACACGTGTTGTTAGCTCTATAAAGGAGGAATGAGTAAACGTGGATCTTGTGATAAAGGTCCCTGTAAAACCTATTGCCTCTTGGAAATGAAAGACTAGACAATTATTTTGCCTCTTGGCAATGACAGAGCAACAATAGTCCCATATGAAAAGAAGTGCCAGTACCTGAGACACAGATGGTCTCAAGGAATGAGAAAATCAGATACTTCTGATTACTATAAAGTCTATGTTAGTGAAATTCAAATGGAGGTTGATCCCACCTCATTTAAAGCGCCCAATCGAGCTTTGAGAAGTGTCTGTTTGTCTAAATGATAAGAGACTATGTGAGACAAAATAAAATTGGTGAATCCCGACGATGGTTTGGGACTCATAAGTAAATTTCCAATGGAGCCAAAACAGTAGGCTATAATGGGTCTACAAGGTCAATGTGTCTCCAAAGGAAATATGTAAAGGTGTAAAGCGCGATTTAAATCCAAAGATTTTGTGCAGAAAGTATGAATATATTATAGTGAGTGTTAGTGGCACATCATGATCTGAGATACATCAGATGAAAGTAAAGAACACAGGGGATACTGCTTCAAGAAGTCTTGTATGGACTAGAGCAAGTCTCTAGACAATGGAATTTAAAGTTAAAAGAATCAGATGTTATTTTGGGTTAAAGAAAATGAGAGGACAATTGTATTCATGCGAAGTTATAGAATGGGAAATTCATTTCCTAATTCATGTGCATGTGGATGACGGCCTACTTGCTAGTGGTGATGTCAATCTATTGCAGGAGGAGAAAAGAAGCTCTTGTCCTCAAACTTCAAAAGAATGTTCTCGGTAGAGTGTCTCTCGTTACAAGTATCGAGATTCACCAAGAAAATAATAAAAGGGGTATTAGGAATGTCGGATGGACATGCTAAGAAAGGTCTCTGAAGTATGCATGCGAGAAAACCTACGCCTGATCTTATAGTCAAGGGTAATGGAATTGGAAACTATGGTGCTCCAAAATTTGATGAGAAAAGATTGAAAACGGATATGGTACTGTTGGAAATATGCCCTAGAGGCAACAATAAATTGGTTATTATCATATTCCTTGTTCATGATAATCGTTTATTATCCATGCTATAATTGTATTGATCGGAGACTTAGAGGTTCGACCGATAAAGATCTTCGTAGAATATGTAGGAACCAATATGGGCATCCAGGTCCCGCTATTGGTTATTGACCGTAGAGGTGTCTCGGTCATGTCTACATAGTTCTCAAACCCGCAAGGTCTGCACACTTAAGGTTTGGTGACGTTTCGATAGTATAGAGTTATGTATGGTGGTGACCAAAGGTTGTTCGGAGTCCCGGATGAGATCCCGAACGTCACGAGGAGCTCCAGAATGGTCCAGAGATAAAGATTGATATATAGGAAGTCCTATTTTGGTCGCCAAAAAAGTTTCGGGCTAATCGGTAGTGTACCGAGAGTGTCGGTAGTGTACCGAGAGACCATCGGGAGGGGTATTTCGACCCAAGAGGATACATGGGCTGTGGGAGAGTAAATACCATCCCTTTGTGGGCTGGTGGAAGTCCCACACAAAGCCCATGCGGCTGGGAAGAAAAGCCCAAAGGAAAAAAAGTGAGAAAAGGCCAAAAAAGGGAGGAATCCTAGTCCTACTAGGATTGGAGGAGAAGTCCTCCTCTCCTCCCCACTTCGACCGACCCAAGGAGGCTTGGCCCTTGCGCCAAGTCCTCTCCTCCCTCCCTCTTATATATACTGGAGGTTTTAGGGTTTTTGCACAGAATTTTTAGCCACATGTTCTTCGTTCCTCGAGTGCATAGTTTCTCCTCTAGATCGGTTTTCTGCAGTGCTTAGGCGAAGCCCTGCCGGAATAACTTCACCACCATCGCTGGAGCGTCGTCATGCTGCTGGAAAACTCTTCTACCTCTCCGCTCCCTCTTGCTGGATCAAGAAGGCGGAGATCGTCATCGAGCTATACGTGTGCTGAACGCGGAGGTGTCGTCCGTTCAGCGCTAGATCGGAAGGATCGTGATCAAGATCGCGAGACGTATCGTGATGGGTTCGCGGGACGGATCATGATGAGTTCGCGGGGCGGATCGTGATTGGATCGCGGGACGGATCGTGATGAGTTCGCGGGACGGATCGTGATTGGATCGCGGGACGTATCGTGATGAGATCGCGGGACACTCGGCGATTTGGATCGCGAAGACGTTCGACTACACCAACCGCGTTTCTTAACGCTTCCCGCTTAGCGATCTACAAGGGTACGTAGATCCACTCTCCTTCTTATAGATGCTCATCATCATGGATAGATCTGCGTGTGCATAGGAAATTTTTTGTTTCCCATGCAACGTTCCCCAACAGGTACCATATGCTTCAACTGTTAGAAGCTCAATGTATTACCCTGACACAGTTCACGTATCCGGGTTGTTTTGGGAAAGTCCAGTCCATATATAGGTCATTGGAATGGAGTCAAAGATATCGGCCTCATGCTGAAAGTAATAAGTGCTCTAAAAGGATTGTGAGTATAAAGACAAGACTTGTGAAATGTGTAGCGAAATCCACAATTGTCGCTAACTTTCACACTTGGAGTTTTTTGTGTGGAAAAGCTCCAAAGAATGAAACAATTATCATCAATGTGATGCAAAAACATGTTTTAGCATGATATGAGGCTGAGGGACAGGCAAAATGGTTAAGGAGACCTGTACCCGGAGTTGATAATGGTTGACAACAGCAATAACCATTTTAAGTTTTTCGCTCCTATGACAACGAGTCAAGTGTTGATACCAAACACACTGACACAGAGTTATGCGTTGTAAAGGAGAACGTACGGAATTATGTAGAAATGTTGGAAGCATAAAAGCAACAGACAAGTGTTTGCAGATCTGCTTATTAAAGGCTTACCGCCCAGTGTGTTCGGAGAACACACAGTCGACATAGGTTTTATGGTATAGTCTAAGATTTATGGTACGTTGTGGCTGTCTGATTCTATCGGCAATTGAGTTGTGACGATGAAACATGTCCTATGTATTGATCTGTTGTGAAACGAGTAAAGTAAAAGTATAAGGTCAAAAGTAAAACTTGAGATCAAGGGGGAGAATGTTAGGATGATCTCTTCCCCAATGGGCCCAACGACCCATTGAACCCTTGACCCACGCCTTGATCGGGGGCGTCCAGCCCAAGCGAGGCTGGTGGGCCCTGTCGCGCAATGCCATATAGAGGAGGTGGGGACTACGGCACAGGACACGAGGTTCATAGCCGCCAATGTATCCCCACCGTCCTAACCCTAGTCCGGTCGAGAGGGAGACACTGAAGCGATGGAAAGCACCACCGACGCCACTGCCTCCTCACCATTGCCGCCCACTCGTCACCTTGACCGACACGGCGGCCTCCTCGAGCCAGGAGAAGGTAGCCACTCTTCCTACTCCCATCTTTCTGTGATCCCCTTCACCAATGCATGAAAAGATTATAGGCATTTCGATCTAGTCCGAAACCCTAGCCTAGACGAGAGTAATAACATAATTATCCCTCAGCGACGGCTAACTAGCCGCCTAGCCGGTCAACGGCGTCCCGATCGGCCGATCCACGGATTCATTCCCACGAGCTTGGAGTACGTACGTACTAATCATCACTGCATCAGTTGGCACATTCCTGCCGACGTTTCTCTTCCAGCTGAAGCGCGTCTCGTCTCTCGAGCCGCTGCACCGAACCGGCGACAAGTCTACAGAGTCCTGAGACTTTCCCCGCACACGTTTGAATCCTGGTAAGTGACCACTGACTCATGGTTTGGTCTAAAACCACCAGGTCACACGCCTGCCGCAAGGACCAAGGAACGGTAACAGGACATGGACGAGGCTAGCCTTGTGCTGATCCGGAAACAGCTCTGCCTCGAACGTACACACGGTGACGTGGCAATGGACAAGGACTAAGGCGTCGCGGCGGGCGCCTGGGCCTGATACAGTAACAACCTCGATCACAGTCACCCTGACACATCATTGAGCACAGGACAATTACCAAAACGTTTATAACTAAATACAGTACAGTAGATTTTTTTTCTTGCTGGTCGGTAAACAGAGTAGGTTTAGTACGGTGGTCATCTGGCTAATCTCCAGGGGCAAGGAAAAACAGAAAGGCCGCTGCATCTGGTTCCGGGGCACCTCATGCTGGCCGACCACGCGAACACGAGAAAGCCGGCGCCCTGGACAGATGCCGTGGTCCCATCGCCGGGAAAAGGCCAGCGCGTGGCCCTGTCGCCGGAAATGGCGGTGGCGCGACGCCCGCGCCGGCGATTTGTTTAAGCGCCGGAGCCGTTTATCCCTTGCCCCGGGCGCCCGACGTGTCAGGCTCGCCGGGTTCTCCACGGGACACGCAGCTGGCGCGTAGCGGGTTCCTCCCGACGCGTGTCCCCGTGGCATCGTGACTTCGACGATCTCGGCCACGTCCTCGTGCTTAGGCTCACATGGTTTGAATACTGGGAGAATGGCTTCGCTTTTTGACAGATGGCGACGTGAGTAATTTGAGAGATGTGGTCGACACGGACGGAGGGAAATCATGCTAATGTTTTTTTTTTCTGACACATCAAAATAATGCTGTCAGTGTTGATAAGGAAACTCTTATAGATAAATAATAATGGTGGTCAGAACTTGTTCGGGCCACGAGCCACACACGTGAATGCGCGATGCTTTCGCGTAACCGTTCTTCTTCCGCAATGCATGTCCAGTTCCAAAGAAAAATCGAAGGCCGATCCTCCCATGTGTGCGTGTTTCCATTTTTTTGTTTTGTTAACATACGTGGGTGCGTGTCCATCTCGCATTATATTTTTCAATCTTCACTCATCTGCCATTACCGAAGGGTGGAGTGATGCTAAAGCGTTGTCCGGAACCATGATGTCCGAAAGCGTACACGTTTCACTTCACCCACTGACTAGGGAGTTCGTTGGCGCGTTGATTGTGGTTCGTGATGTTTGTTATATTTTCTTGAGAGTGCGCACCGTGCGAAAATGGATATATACGGTGGTGCCCATGCATGGCGGATCGTCCTAGCTAGTAGTACGTACTCCTACCACACTACTTTTGTTGTAGGCTCAGCACGACAGAACTGCCAACGCACAACGTACGTCGCACCCACGTGCGCGCGCATCCGGCTGCACGTGCCGTCGCATACGTGTTGCCCCACTACTAGGCTTACGCCAATGGTTTAATCTACGTCGATGGTTACCGTCGGCATAGATCCTTGTATGCCGACGGCTGACAAAATGCCGTCGGCGTAGAAAAGCCATCGACAAAATGAGCCCAACGTCGATGGGGCCGTAGATGTATAAAAGCCGTCGGCATATCTTGCTTTATGCCGACACAGGTCGTCAGTATATGTGGGTCGTCAGCTTAGAGGTGATGTAGACGACCCGAGGGTGGGATGGTGGTCTGACGCCGTCAGAACTATGTCGACGGTTCTGACGGAGGCCGTCGGCATAGCTATGCCGACGGTCAAAACGTCAGCATAGCTACATGTCCACGTCATCGATCCGCGGCGCGTGGTGGGCCGTTCCTGGTCGATGCAAGCACAGGTATGCCGACGGTTATGCCGTCGGCATATTTGTTTTGTTTGTTTTTTTATGTGTTTTCTAAATACAAACCATATATTTTTATTATATTTTTAATCTGTTTTTAGGTAAATTTGTTTTAGTTAAACATAAACATGTGTAAATTATATATCGATTTGGTGTGACCTCATGTTCTTTCGCATGAAATATATTGAGTTATGTTAGTAATATATATATATATATATATATATATATATATATGACCTCATGTTCTTTCGGACAAATTATATATCTGTAATGTGATCTATGTCGCCAGGTCTTGCGTTGGGCCCTGTTACACGTCTGGAAGTGTGGTGGCAGGCGCAAGCACACAGCTCTGGGCTATGGTCCCTCCCACGGACGTCGATGCCGCCGTCGCACGGAGGGGGGAAACGCTCGCGTCGGGGAGACACAAAGGGAACCTTGTGGTGGGTTGGGCTCGGACCTTGATCCGAAGTGTACCTATGGCGTGACAGTCACAGCCAGGTGAATATGTCCATCGGTCATACCCCGTCCGGTGAAAGTCAAAGGGATAGATCCGTCTGGTCAACAGTGCGAGGGTTAGACGGGACGGGGTGCTTGGAGGGTACCTATGCCGCCAGATCTTGCGCTGGGCCCTGTTACACGTCTGGAACTGTGGTGGCAGGCACAAGCACCCGGCACACGGCTCCGGAGTGTGACCCCCTTCACGGACGACGCTGCCGCCGGCACGTGGAGGAGGGAAACACTCGCGTCGGGTCGACACGGAGGGAATCTTGTGGTGGGTTGGGCCAGGACCTTGTTCTAAGATGTTGCTATGGGCTGGCATATCACAACCTGATGAATATGTCCATCGGTCGTACCTCGTCCGGTGAAAGTCAAAGGGGTAGATCCGTCCAGTGAACAGTGTCAGGGTTAGACGGGACGGGGTGCTTGGGGGTAGCTATGCCGCCAGGTCTTGCGCTGGGCCCCGTTACATGTCTGGAAGTGTGGTGGCAGGCACAAGCACCCGACAAAAACGGCTCCGGGGTGTGGCCCCTCTCACGGACGTCGATGCCGCCGTCGCACGAAGGGGGAAAGGCTCGTGTCGGGGAGACACAAAGGGAACCTTGTGGTGGGTTGGGCCCGGACCTTGATCTGAATTGTACCTATGGCATGACAATCACAGCTAGGTGAAAATGTTCATTGGTCATACCTCGTCCAGTGAAAGTCAAAGGGGTAGACCCGTCCGGTCAATGGTGTTATGGTTATACGGGACGAGGGACTTGCGGGGGTAGCTATACCGCTAGGTCTTGCGCCGAGACCTCTTATACATCTGGAACTGTGGTGGCAGGTGCAAGCAGTTGGCACCTGGCTTCGTAGTGTGACCCCCTCATGAACATCGCTATCACCGTTGCATGGAGGGTGGAAATGACCACGTCGGGGAGACACCCGGGCAATTTTGCACTTGGTTGGGCCTGGACCATGATCCGGAGTGTATCTATGGGCTGGCCTATCACACCCAGGTGAAACTTTCCATCGGTCATACCTTGTTCGGTGAAAGTCAAAGGGGTAGACCCGTGCGGTCAACAGTGCTAGGGTTAGACGGTACGGGGTACTTGGGGGGGGGGGGGCAATGCCGCCAAGTCTTGCGCTGGGCCTCGTTACACGTCTGGAACTATGGTGGCAGGCGCAAGCACCCTGCACGAGGCTCCGGGGTGTGTCCCCTCTCACGGACGTCGATGCCACCATCACACGGAGGGGGGAAACGCTCGCGTTGGGGAGTTACAAAGGGAACCGTGTGGTGGGTTGGGCCCGAAACTTGATCCGAGTGTACCTATGGCGTGACAATCACAACCACATGAAAATGTTCATCGTGTAGGGAGACGTAGTAGTAAATAAAAAAATTCCTACGTGTCACCATGATCTATCTATGGAGAAACCAACAACGAGAGGGGAGAGATTGCATCTTCATACCTTTGAAGATCGTTAAGCGGAAGCGTTACAAGAACGCGGTTGGTGGAGTCGTACTCGTAGCGATTCAGATCGCGGTGGATTTCGATCTCAACGTCGAACAACAGCGCCTCCGCGTTCAACACACGTGCAGCCCGATGACGTCTCCTATGCCTTGATCCAGCAAGGAGGAAGGAGAGGCTGAGGGAGAGCTCCGGCAGCACGACGGCATGGTGACGGTGGAGCTAGGTGGACTCCGGCAGGGCTTCGCCAAGCGCTACGGAGAATGAGAAGAGGAAGGGTAGGGTTGCGCCGAGGGAGAGAGAAGCCATGTCTCAAATCAGCCCAAACCCTTGCATATATATAGGAGGAGGGAGAGGGAGGGCTGCCTTGGCCCCTCATCCAAGGAGGAGAGCTTTGGCCGAAGTAGGGGGGGAGTCCACCTCCCACAAGGGAGGTGGATCTCCTCCTTTTAAATCCTTTCAGCCCTATCTCTTGATCTCCAGCTGCATGGGCCTTTCTAGAAGGTCTTGGCCAGCCCAATAAGGGCTGTCACACCTCCTCTAAGGGCCCACAAAGTCCTATGGTTGTCACACCCCTCCCAGGGTTCGGCACCCTCCCGGCACTCTCGGTACACTACCGATGAGCCCGAAAACTTTCCGGTGACCAAAACTGGACTTCCTATATATCAATCTTTACCTCCGGACCATTCCGGAGCTCCTCGTGATGTCCGGGATCTCATCCGGGACTTAGAAAAACCTTCGGTAATCACGTATACCATTTCCCTATAATCCTAGCGTCATCGAACCTTAAGTGTGTAGACCCTACGGGTTCGGGAGACATGTAGACATGACCGAGACACCTCTCCGGTGAATAACCAACAGCGGGATCTGAATACCCATGTTGGCTCCCACATGCTCCACGATGATCTCATCGGATGAACCACGATGTTGGGGATTCAATCAATCCCGTATACAATTCCCTTTGTCTATCGGTATGATACTTCCCAAGATTCGACCGTCGGTATCTCTATACCTTGTTCAATATCGTTACCGACAAGTCTCTTTACTCGTTCCATAATACATCATCCCGTGACTAACTCCTTAGTCACATTGAGCTCATTATGATGATGTCTTACCGAGTGGGCCCACAGATACCTCCCCGTCACACGGAGTGACAAATCCCAGTCTCGATTCGTGCCAACCCAACAGACACTTTCAGAGATACCCGTAGTGCACCTTTATATCCACCCAGTTACGTTGTGACGTTTGGCAAACCCAAAGCATTCCTACGGTATCCGGGAGTTGCACAATCTCATGGTCTAAGGAAACGATACTTGACATTGAAAAGCTTTAGCAAACGAACTACACGATCTTGTGCTATGCTTAGGATTGGGTCTTGTCCATCACATCATTCTCCTAATGATGTGATCCCATTATCAACGACATCCAATGTCCATGGTCATGAAACCGTGACCATCTATTGATCAACGAGCTAGTCAACTAGAGGCTCACTAGGGACATGTTGTGGTCTATGTATTCACACATGTATTACGGTTTCCGGTTAACACAATTATAGCATGAACAATAGACAATTATCATGAACTAGGAAATACAATAATAACCATTTTATTATTGCCTCTAGGGCATATTTCCAACAGTCTCCCACTTGCACTAGAGTCAATCATCTAGTTACATTGTGATGAATCGAACACCCATAGCAATCTGGTGTTGATCATGGTTTGCTCGAGAGAGAGGTTTAGTCAACGGATCTGCGACATTTAGATCCGTATGCACTTTACACATATCTATATCTCCCTCCTGAATGTAATCACGGATGGAGTTGAAGCAGCGCTTGATGTGTCTTGTCTTCTTGTGAAACCTGGGCTCCTTCGCAACGGCAATAGCTCCAGTGTTGTCACAGAATAGAGTCATCGGGCCCGACGCACTTGGAATTACTCCTAGGTCGGTGATGAACTCCTTCATCCAGACTCCTTCCATTGCTGCTTCCGAAGCAGCTATGTACTCTGCTTCACATGTAGATGCCGCCACGACGCTTTGCTTGCTCCTGCACCAGCTGACTGCCCCTCCGTTCAAAACATACACGTATCCGGTTTGCGACTTGGAGTCGTCCGGATCTGTGTCGAAGCTAGCATCGACGTAACCCTTTACGACGAGCTCTTTGGCACCTCCATATACGAGAAACATGTCCTTTGTACTTTTCAGGTACTTCAGGATATTCTTGACCGTTGTCTAGTGTTCCGCTCCGGGATCACTTTGGTACCTCCCCACCAAACTTATGGAAAGGTTCACATCAGGTCTGGTACACAACATGGCATACATAATAGAGCCTATGGTTGAAGCATAGGGGATGACACTCATCTCTTCTCTATCCTTTGCCGTGGTCGGGCATTGAGTCATACTCAATCTCACACCTTGTAACACAGGCAAGAACCCCTTCTTGGACTGATCCATATTGAACTTCTTCAATATCTTGTCAAGGTATGTGCTTTGTGAAAGACCTATGAGGCATCTCGATCTATCTCTATAGATCTTAATACCTAATATGTAAGCAGCTTCTCCAAGGTCCTTCATTGAAAAACAATTATTCAAGTAGGCCTTTATACTTTCCAAGAGTTCTATATCATTTCCCATTATCAGTATGTCATCCACATATAATATGAGAAATGCTACAGAGCTCCCACTCACTTTCTTGTAAATACAAGGTTCTCCATAAACCTGTACAAACCCAAACGCTTTAATCACTTCATTAAAGCAAATGTTCCAACTCCGAGATGCTTGCACCAGCCCATAGATGGAGCGCTGGAGCTTGCATACCTTGTTAGCATCTTTAGGATCGATAAAACCTTCGGCTGCATCATATACATTTCTTCCTTAAGGAAACCATTAAGGAATGTCGTTTTGACGTCCATTTGCCAGATCTCATAATCATAAAATGCGTCAATTGCTAACATGATTCGGACAGACTTCAGCATCGCTATGGGTGAGAAAGTCTCATCGTAGTCAACTCATTGAACTTGTCGATAACCATTAGCGACAAGCCGAGCCTTACAGACGGTCACATTACCGTCCATGTCAGTCTTCTTCTTAAAGATCCATTTATTTTCAATGGCTCGCTTATCAATAGGCAAGTCCACCAAAGTCCATACTTTGTTCTCATACATGGATCCTATCTCGGATTTCATGGCTTCAAGCCATTTGTTGGAATCCAGGCCTGCCATCGCTTCTTCATAGTTCGAAGGTTCACCGTTGTCCAACAACATGATCTCCAGGACAGGGTTGCCGTACCACTCTGGTGCGGAACGTGTCCTAGTGGACCTTCGACATTCAACAGGAACTTGATCTGAAGTTTCATGATCATCATCATTAACTTCCTCTCCAGCCGGTGCAGGCTCCACAGAAACAACTTCCTGTGCTGTGCTACTCTCCGGTTCGAGTGGATGTACAATTACCTTATCAAGTTCTATTTTCCTCCCACTTACTTCTTTCGAGAGAAACTCTTTCTCGAGAAAGGATCCATTCTTGGCAACAAGGACTTTGCCCTCGGATTGTAGGTAGAAGGTATACCCAATAGTCTCTTTGGGATATCCTATGAAGACGCACTTTTCCGCTTTAGGTTTGAGCTTCTCAGGTTGAAGTTTCTTGACATAAGCATCGCATGCCCAAACTTTTAGAAACGACAGCTTAGGTTTCTTTCCAAACCATAATTCATACGGTGTCGTCTCAACGGATTTTGACGGTGCCCTATTTAAAGTGAATGCGGCAGTCTCTAATGCATATCCCCAAAATGATAGCGGTAAGTCGGTAAGAGACATCATAGATCATACCATATCTAATAGAGTGCGATTACGACGTTCAGACACACCATTTCGCTGAGGTGTGCCAGGCGACGTGAGTTGTGAAACAATTCCACATTTCCTTAGGTGTGTGCCAAACTCGTGACTTAAATATTCTCCGCCACGATCAGATTGTAGGCACTTTATTTTCCTGTCACGTTGATTCTCTACCTCACTCTGAAATTCCTTGAACCTTTCAAAAGTTTCATACTTATGTTTCATTAAGTAGACATACCCATATCTACTCAACTCATCAGTGAGGGTGAGAACATAACGGTAGCCACCACGAGCCTCGACACTCATTGGACCGCATACATCAGTATGTATTATTTCCAACAAGTCAGTTGCTCGCTCCATTTTTCCGGAGAACGGAGTCTTGGTCATCTTGCCCATGAGGCATGGTTCGCATGTGTCAAATGATTCGAAATCAAGAGACTCCAAAAGTCCATCAGTATGGAGCTTCTTCATGCGTTTGACACCAATATGACCAAGGCGGCAGTGCCACATGTAAGTGGGACTATCGTTATCAACCTTACACTTTTTGGTACTCACACTATGGACATGTGTAACATCATGTTCGAGATTCATCAAAAATAAACCATTGACCAGCGGGGCATGACCATAAAACATTTCTCTCATATAAATAGAACAACCATTATTCTCAAATTTAAATGAGTAGACATCTCGCATCAAGCGAGATCCAGATACAATGTTCATGCTCAAAGCTGGTACTAAATAACAATTATTAAGGTTTAACACTAATACCGAAGGTAGATGTAGAGGTAGCGTGCCGACGGTGATCACATCGACCTTGGAACCATTCCCGACGCGCATCGTCACCTCGTCCTTTGCCAGCCTCCGCTTATTCCGCAGCTCCTGCTTGGAGTTACAAATGTGAGCAACTGCACCGGTATCAAATACCCAGGAGCTACTACGAGCGCTGGTTAGGTACACATCAATAACAAGATCTATCTATGGAGAAACCAGCAATGAGAGGGGAGATACTGCATCGTCATACCTTTGAAGATCGCTAAGCGTAAGCATTACAGGAACGCGGTTGGTGGAGTCCTACTCGCACCGATTCAGATCGCGGTGGATTCCGATCTCAGCGTCAAACAACGGCACCTCCGCGTTCAACACACGTGCAGCCCGATGACGTCTCCAACACCTTGATCCAGCAAGGAGGAAGGAGAGGTTGAGGGAGAGCTCCGGTAGCATGACGGTGTGGTGACGGTGGAGCTACGTGGACTCCGGCAGGGCTTCGCCAAGCACTAAGGAGAACGAGGAAGAGGAAGGGTAGGGCTGCGCCGAGAGAGAGAGAAGTCGTGTCTCAAATCAGCCCAAACCCTTGCATATATATAGGAGGAGGAAGAGGGAGGGATGCCTTGGCCCCTCCTCCAAGGAGGAGAGCTTCGGCCGAACTAGGGGGAGAGTCCACCTCCCACAAGGGAGGTGGATCTCCTCCTTTCAAATCCTTTCATCCCTATCTCTTGAACTCCAGCCGCATGGGCCTTTATAGATGGTCTTGTCCAGCCCAATAAGGGCTGGCACACCTCCTCTAAGGGCCCACAAAGTCCTATGGTCGTCACACCCCTCCCGGGGTTCCTCCGGCACCCTCCTGGCACTCCCGGTACACTACCGATGAGCCTGAAAACTTTCCGATGACAAAAACTGGACTTCCTATATATCAATCTTTACCTCCGGACCATTCCGGAGCTCCTCGTGATGTCCGGGGTCTCATCTGGGACTCCGAAAAACCTTTGGTAATCACGTATACCATTTCCCTATAACCCTAGCGTCATCAAACCTTAAGTGTGTAGACCCTACGGGTTCGAGAGACATGTAGACATGACCGAGACACCTCTCCAGTCAATAACCAACAGCGGGATCTGGACACCCATGTTGTCTCCCACATGCTCCTCGATGATGTCATCGGATGAACCATGATGTCGGGGATTCAATCAACCCCGTATACAATTCCCTTTGTCTATCGATATGATACTTGCCCGAGATTCGATCGTCGGTATCTTTATACCTTGTTCAATCTCATTATCGGCAAGTCTCTTTACTCATTCCGTAATACATCATCCCGTGACTAACTCCTTAGTCACATTGAGCTCATTATGATGATGTCTTACCGAGTGGGCCCATAGATATCTCTCCATCACACGGAGTGACAAATCCCAGTCTCGATTCGTGCCAACCCAACAGACACTTTCGGAGATACCCATAGTGCACCTTTATAGCCACCCAGTTACGTTGTGACATTTGGCACACCCAAAGCATTCCTACGGTATCCGGGAGTTGCACAATCTCATGGTCTAAGGAAACGATACTTGACATTGAAAAGCTTTAGCAAACGAACTACACGATCTTGTGCTATGCTTAGGATTGGGTCTTGTCCATCACATCATTCTCCCAATGATGTGATCCCGTTATCAACGACATCCAATGTCCATGGTCATGAAACCGTGACCATCTATTGATCAACGAGCTAGTCAACTAGAGGCTCACTAGGGACATGTTGTGGTCTATGTATTCACACATGTATTACGGTTTCCGGTTAACACAATTATAGCATGAACAATAGACAATTATCATGAACTAGGAAATACAATAATAACCATTTTATTATTGCCTCTAGGGCATATTTCCAACACATCGGTCATACCTCGTCCGGTGAAAGTCAAAGGGGTAGACCCGTCCGGTCAACAGTGCTATTTTTGGAAATATGCCCTAGAGGGATCACATCATTTGATAAACGGGATCACATCATTAGGAGAATGGTGTGATGGACAAGACCCAAACTACAAACGTAGCATATGATCGTGTCAGTTTATTGCTACTGTTTTCTGCATGTCAAGTATATGTTCCTATGACCATGAGATCATGCAACTCACGGATAGCGAAGGAGTGCCTTGTGTGTATCAAACGTTGCAACATAACTAGGTGACTATAAAGGTGCTCTAAAAGTATCTCCGAAGGTGTCTGTTGAGTTGGCATTGATCAAGACTGGGATTTGTTACTCCGTGTGACGGAGAGGTATCTCAGGGCCCACTCGGTAATACAACATCACAATAAGCCTTGCAAGCAATGTGACTAAGTGTTAGTCATGGGATCTTGTATTACGGAATGATTAAAGAGACTTACCAATAACGAGGTTGAAATAGGTATGGAGATACCGACGATCGAATCTCGGGCAAGTAACATACGAAGAACAAAGGGAACATCATACGGAATTAACTGAATCCTTGACGTAGAGGTTCGACCGATAAAGATCTTCGTAGAATATGTCGGAACGAATATGGGCATCCACGTCCCGCTATTGGTTATTGACCATAGAGGTGTCTCGGTCATGTCTACATAGTTCTCCAACCCGCAGGGTCTACACACTTAAGGTTTGGTGACGTTTCGATAGTATAGAGTTATGTATGATGGTGACCGAAGGTTGTTCGGAGTCCCGGATGAGATCTCGGACGTCATGAGGAGCTCCGGAATGGTCCGGAGGTAAATATTCAGATATAGGAAGTCCTATTTTGGTCGCCGGAAAAGTTTCGGGCTCATCGGTAGTGTACCGGGAGACCATCGGGAGGGGTATTTCGACCCAAGAGGCAAAATGGGCTGTGGGAGAGTGAATACCAGCCCTTAGTGGGCTGGTGGAAGTCCCACACAAAGCCCATGCGGCTAGGGAGAAAAAGCCCAAAGAGAAAAGGTTGAAAAAGGCAAAAATAGGGTGAATCCTAGTCCTACTAGGATTGGAGGTGGATTCCACCTCCTCCCCTTGGTTCGTCCGACTCCTAGAGACTTGGCCCTTGGGCCAAGCATCCTCCTCCCTTCCTCTTATATATACTAGAGGTTTTAGGGGTTTTGGCACCTGATTTTAGCCATGTGCTGCCCGTTCCTCTAGTGCATAGTTTCTCCTCTAGATCGGATTTCTGTAGTGCTTAGGCGAAGCCCTGCCGGAATAGCTCCACCACCATCTACGGAGCGTTGTCACACTACCGGAGAACTCTGCTACCTCTCCACTCCCTCTTGCTGGAACAAGAAGGCGGAGATCGTCATCGAGCTGTACGTGTGCTGAACGCGGAGGTGTCGTCCGTTCGGCGCTAGATCGGAAGGATCGTGATCAAGATCACGACACGGATCATGATGAGTTAGCGGGACGGATCATGATGAGTTCGCGAGATGGATCATGATGAGTTCGCGGGACGGATCGTGATGAGTTCACGGGACGGATCGTGATTGGATCGCGGGACGGATCGTGATGAGATCACGGGACGCTCGGCGATTTGGATCGCGAAGATGTTCGACTACACCAACCGCGTTTCTTAACGCTTCTCGCTTAGCGATCTACAAGGTTACGTAGATCCACTCTCCCTTTCGTAGATGCTCATCACGATGGATAGATCTGCATGTGCGTAGGAAATTTTTTGTTTCCCATGCGACTTTCCCCAACAGTGGCATCATGAGCTAGGTCTATGTGTAGATGAGATCTCGAGTAGAACACAAAAGGTTTGTGGGCGTTGATGCTTAGATTGCTTCCTCCCTTGGTTGGATTTTGGTTCAGCAGTATTGTGAGATGAAGCGGCCCAGACCAACATTACTCGTACGCTTATGGGAGACCGGTTCCCTCGACCGCAACTTGTTGCATAGATGGCTTGCGGGTGCCAGTTTATCACACTTTAGTTGGATCGGATTCGACAAAGCCGGTCCTTGAGAAGGTGGAAAAGAAACTAGTGTATCACCGTTGTGGTTTTTGCGTAGATGAGAATTGTTCTTGCTAGATACCCGTAGCAGCCACGTAAAATATGCAACAACAATTAGAGGACGTCTAACTTGTTTTTGCAGGGTATGTTGTGATGTGATATGGCCAATTACATGATGTGATATATGTGATGTATGAGATGATCATGTGATGTATAGATTATCATGACTTGCATGTCGATGAGTACGGCAACCAACAGGAGCCATAGGGTTGTCTTTAATTATTGTATGACCTGCATGTCAATCATTAAGCACTATGTAATGCTTTACTTTATCGCTAAACGGTAGCAATAGTAGAAGAAGCATGTTGGGTGCGACAACCCCGATGGCTACACGTTGATGGAGATCAAGATGATGGAGATCATGGTGTCTTGCCGGTGACGACGGAGATCATGCCGGTGCTTTCAAGATGGAGATCAAAAGCACAAGTTCATGGCCATATCATGTCACTTATGATTTGTATGTGATGTTAATCCTTTTATGCACATTGTTTTGCTTAGGACAACGGTAGCATTTTAAGGTGATCCCTCACTTAATTTCAAGATAAATTGTGTTCTCCCCGAGTGTGCACCGTTGTGAAAGTTCGTCGTGTTGAGACACCACGTGATGATCAGGTGTGATAGACTCTACGTTCACATACAACGGTTGCAAACCAGTGTTGCACATACAGAACACTCGGGTTAAACTTAACAATCCTAGCATGTATAGACATGGCCTCGGAACACAAGAGATCGAAAGGTCGAACATGAGTCATATAGTAGATATGATCAATATGATGATGTTCACCATTGAAACCACTTCAACTCACGTGATGATCGGACTTGAGTTAGTGAATTTGGATCATGTATCACTCGAATGACTGGAGGGATGTCAATTTGAGTGGGAGTTCTTAAGTAATATGATTAATTGACCTCATTATCATGAACATAGTGAGTAGTGTCTCTGCAAACTGTGTTTTAGATTACTAGCTCACTCTGTAGCTCCCTTGAATTTTTATATGTTCCTAGAGAAATAGAGTTGAAAGATGATGGTAGCAATATTGCGGACTGGCTCCATGATCTGAGGATTGTCCTCATTGCTGCACAGAAGGCTTATGTCCTTAATGCAATTCTCGGTGCGCCAACCCCTCTAGCGTTGTTTGTAGATGTTGTGAACATCTGACAGACACGTTCTGATAACTACTTGATAGTTTAGTGCGTCATGCATTACAGCTTAGAATTGAGGCTCCGAAACGTTTTGAACGTCACAGAACATATAAGATGTTCTAAGAGCTGAAATTAGGATCTTAGGCTCATGCCCGTGTTGCGAGATATGAGATCTCCAACAAGATTCTTTGCCTATAATTTGAAAGAGAATAGCTCAATCGTTGAGCATGTCCTCAGATTGTATGGGTGCTACAATCACTTAAATCGAGTGGGAGTTGATCTTCCAGATAAGATCGTGATTGATATAGTTCTCCAAGTCACTATCACTAAGCTACTAGAACTTGGTGATGAACTATAAAATGCCAGGGATAGAAATAATGATCCCTGAGTTGTTCGTGATGTTTGACACCGCGAAGCTAGAAATCAAGAAGGAGCATCAAGTGTTGATGGTTAGTCAAACCACTAGTTTCGAGAAGGGCAAGAGCAAGGAGGGAAAACTTCATGGATAGCAAGTCAGTTGCTGCTCCAGTGAAGCAACCCAAAGTTGAACCCAAACCCGAGACTAAGTGCTTCGATTATGAGGAGAGCGGTCGCTGAAGTGGAACAACCCTAGATACTTGGTAGATAAGAAGGCTGGCAACGTCGACAAAAGTATATTTGATATACGTGTTATGTGTACCTTGCTAGTACTCCTAATAGCACCTGTGTATTGGATACCGGTTCGGTTGCTAAATGTTAGTAACTCAAAATAAAAGCTACAGAATAAACGGAGCACTAGCTAAGGGTGAGGTGACGATGTGTGTTGGAAATGTTTCCAAGGTTGATGTGATCAACATCGCATGCTCTCTCTACCTTCGGGATTAGTGACGAACCTAAATAAATGTTATTTGGTGTTTTGCATTGATCATGAACGTGATTAGATCATGTTTATTGCAACACGGTTATTCATTTAAGTTAAAGAATAATGGTTATTCTGTTTACATGAATAATACCTTCAATGGTCATGCACCCAGTGAGAATGGTTTGTTGAATCTCGATCATAGTAATACACATGTTCATAACATTGATGCCAAAAGATACAAAGTTAATAATGATAGTACCACATACTTGTGGCACTGCCGCTAAATGTCATATTGGTATAAATCGCATGAAGAAACTCCATGCTGATGGATCTTTGGACTCATTCGATTTCGAATCGGTTGAGACATGCGAACCATGCCTCTTGGGCAAGATGACTAAGGACCTCCGTTTTCTGGTTTGATGGAGCGAGCAAGTGATTTATTGGAACTGATACATGTTGATGTATGCAATCCAATGAGTCTTGTAGCATGCGGTGGATATCGTTATTTTCTTACCTTCACTGATTATTTGAGTAGATAATAGTGTATATTTACTTAATGAAACGCAAGTCTGAATCGTTTGAAAAAGTTCAAGCAAATTCAGAGTGAAGTTTAAGATCATCGTGACAAGAAGATAAAATGTCCGTGATATGATCGTGGAGGTGAATATCTGAGTTATGGGTTTGGTATACAACTTAAGACAATGTGAAAGTTGTTTCACAATTTACGTCACCTGGAACACCATAATGTGATGGTGTGTTCGAACGTCATAGTCGTGTTGTATTGGATATGGTGTGAATTATGATGTCTCTTATCCTTTTACCACTACCGTTTTGGGGTTATGCATTAGAGACAACTGCATTCACTCTAAATAGGGCACCATCTAAATACGTTGAGATGACACCATGTGAATTATGGTTTGATAGAAACCTAAGTTGTCATTTCTTAATGTTTGGGGTTGCGACGCTTGTGTGGAAAATGTTTTCACCTAATGAGCTCGAACCCAAAGCGGACAAATGCATCTTCATAGAATACCCTAAGAACAGTTGGGTGAACCTTCTATCTCAGATCCAAGCGTAAAATGTTTGTTGCTAAAACTGGGTCCTTTCTCGAGAAAAGGTTTCTCTTGAAAGAATTGAGTGGGAGGAAGATAGAACTTGATAAGGTTATTGAACCTCTGTTTCAACCAGAGAGTAGCGCAGCGCAGTAATTTGTTTCTGTGAACCCTACGTTAGTTGAAGAGGAAGTTAATCATGATAATCAAGAAGCTTCGGATCAAGTTACTATCGAACCTCGTAGGTCGACAAGGATGTGTACTGCTCCTGAGCGGTACGACAACCCTATCTTGGAGGTCATATTGTTGGACAACGATGAACCTACGAGCTATGGAGGAGTGATGATGGGCCCAGATTCTGACAAATGGTTAGAGGCCATGAAATCCGAGAAAGGATCCATGTATGAAAACCAAGTGTAGACTTTGGTAGACTTGCTCGTTGGACGACAGGTCATTGAGTACAAATGGATGTTTAAAATGAAGACAGACGCTCATGGTAAATGTCACCATTTGTAAAGCTCGACTTGTTGCAAAAAAGTTTACGAAAAGTTCAAGGAGTTGATTGCGATGAGACTTTCTCACTCATAGCGATGCTAAATTCTGTTGGAATTATGTTAACAGTTGCTGCATTTTTCAATTATGAAATCTGGCAGATGGATATCAAAACATCGTTTCCTTAACGGTTTACTTGAGGAAAGGTTGTATGTGATACAACCAGAAGGTTTTGTCAGTCCTAAGGATGCTAAAAGGTGTGTAAGCTTCAGTGATTCTTCTATGAACTGAAGCAAGCATCTCGGAGTTGGAATATGCACTTTGATGAGGTGATCAAAAAATTTGAGTCTATACAAAGTTCATGAGAAACTTTTATTTACAATAAAGTGAGTGGGAGCACTATAGAATTTCTGATAAGTATATGTGGATGACATATTGTTGATCGGAAATGATGTAGAATTTCTGGAAAGCATAAACGGTTGTTTGAAAACTGTTTTTCAAAGGAAGACCTGAATAAAGCTACCTAATTGTTGAGCATCAAGATCTATAGAGATAGATCAAGATGCTTGATGAGACTTTCAATGAGTACATACCTTGACAAGATTTTGAAAGAGTTCAAAATGGATTAGTGAGAGAGAAATGTTCTCGCCTGCTTTTTAAGGTGTGAAGTTGAGTGAGACTCAAAGCTCGACCACGACAGAAGAAAGAGAAAGGACGAATGTCGTCCCCTATGCCTTAGCCATAGGCTCTGTATAGTATGCCATGCTGTGTACCGCACCTGTGTGTGACTTGCCATGATTCCGTCAAGGGGTACAAGAGTGATCCAGGAGTGGATCATTGGACAACGGTCAAGATTATCCTTAGTAACTAAAAGACTAAGGAGATGTTTCTCGATTATGGAGGTGATAAAGAGTTCTCGTAAAGAGTTACGTCGATGCAAGCTTTAACACCAATCCGGATGACTTTTGGTAGCAATCAGGATACGTATAGTGGAGCAGCCATTTGGAATAGTACCAAGTGGAGTGTGGTAGTAGTGTTTACAGTTTGACATAGAGATTTGCAAAGTACACACATATTTGAATGTCGGAGACCCATTGACTATAAGACCTCTCTCACATGCAAAGCATGATCGAGCCCCAGAACTCATTGGGTGTTAGATTCATAACAATGCAAATCACATGGTGATGTGAACTAGATTATTGACTCTAGTGCAAGTGGGAGACTGTTGGAAATATGCCCTAGAGGCAATAATAAATTGGTTATTATCATATTTTCTTGTTCATGATAATCGTTTATTATCCATGATATAATTGTATTGATCGGAGACTTAGATGCATGTGTGGATACATAGACAAAACCATGTCCCTAGTATGCCTCTAATAGACTAGCTCGTTGATCAAAGATGGTTAAGCTTTCCTAGCCATGGACATGAGATGTCATTTGATAAACAGGATCACATCATTAGGAGAATGGTGTAATGGACAAGACCCAAACTACAAACGTAGCATATGATCGTGTCAGTTTATTGCTACTGTTTTCTGCATGTCAAGTATATGTTCCTATGACCATGAGATCATGCAACTCACGGATACCGAAGGAGTGCCTTGTGTGTATCAAACGTTGCAACATAACTAGGTGACTATAAAGGTGCTCTAAAAGTATCTCCGAAGGTGTCTGTTGAGTTGGCATGGATCAAGACTAGGATTTGTTACTCCGTGTGACGGAGAGGTATCTCAGGGCCCACTCGGTAATACAACATCACAATAAGCCTTGCAAGCAATGTGACTAAGTGTTAGTCATGGGATCTTGTATTACGGAATGATTAAATAGACTTACCAATAACGAGGTTGAAATAGGTATGGAGATACCGACGATCGAATCTCGGGCAAGTAACATACCGAAGAACAAAGGGAACATCATACGGGATTAACTGAATCCTTGACGTAGAGGTTCGACCGATAAAGATCTTCGTAGAATATGTCGGAACGAATATGGGCATCCACGTCCCGCTATTGGTTATTGACCATAGAGGTGTCTCGGTCATGTCTACATAGTTCTCCAACCCGCAGGGTCTACACACTTAAGGTTTGGTGACGTTTCGATAGTATAGAGTTATGTATGATGGTGACTGAAGGTTGTTCAGAGTCCCGGATGAGATCTCGGACGTCATGAGGAGCTCCGGAATGGTCCGGAGGTAAATATTCATATATAGGAAGTCCTATTTTGGTCGCCGGAAAAGTTTCGGGCTCATCGGTAGTGTACCGGGAGTGCCGGTAGTGTACCGGGAGACCATCGGGAGGGGTATTTCGACCCAAGAGGCAAAATGGGCTGTGGGAGAGTGAATACCAGCCCTTAGTGGGCTGGTGGAAGTCCCACACAAAGCCCATGCGGCTAGGGAGAAAAAGCCCAAAGAGAAAAGGTGGAAAAAGGCAAAAATAGGGTGAATCCTAGTCCTACTAGGATTGGAGGTGGATTCCACCTCCTCCCCTTGGTTCGGCCGACTCCTAGAGCCTTGGCCCTTGGGCCAAGCCTCCTCCTCTCTTCCTCTTGTATATACTAGAGGTTTTAGGGTTTTTGGCACCTGATTTTAGCCACGTGTTGCCCGTTCCTCTAGTGCATAGTTTCTCCTCTAGATCGGTTTTCTGTAGTGCTTACGCGAAGCCCTGCCGGAATAGCTCCACCACCATCTCTGGAGTGCCGCCACGCTGCCGGAGAACTCTTCTACCTCTCCGCTCCTTCTTTCTGGATCAAGAAGGCGGAGATCGTCATCGAGCTGTACGTGTGCTGAACGCGGAGGTGGCATCCGTTCGGTGCTAGATCGGAAGGATCGTGATGAAGATCGCGAGATGGATCGTGATGAGATCGCGGGACGGATTGTGATGAGTTCGCGAGACGGATCATGATGAGTTCGTGGGACGGATCGTGATGAGTTCGCGGGACGGATCGTGATTGGATCACAGGACGGATCGTGATGAGATCGCGGGACGCTCAGCGATTTGGATCGCGAAGATGTTCGACTACACCAACCGTGTTTCTTAACGCTTCCCGCTTAGCGATCTACAAGGGTACATAGATCCACTCTCCCTCTCGTAGATGCTCATCACCATGGATAGATCTGCTTGTGCGTAGGAATTTTTTTGTTTCCCATGCGACATTCCCCAACAGCTATGGTTATACGGGACGGGGGACTTGCGGGGGTAGCAATGCCGCCAGGTCTTGCGTCGGGACCTCTTATACATTTGGAAGTGTGGTGGCAGGTGCAAGCACTCGGCACGTGGCTCCGTAGTGTGACCCCCCTCACGAACGTCATTGTCACCGTCGCACGGAGGGTGGAAACTACCACGCCAGGGAGACACAGAGGCAATCTTGAACTGGGTTGGGTCCAGACCATGATCCGGAGTGTATCTATGGGCCGGCCTATCACACCAGGTGAAACTTTCCATCGGTCATACCTCGTCCGGTGAAAGTTAAATGGGTATACCCATGCGGTCAACAGTGCTAGGGTTAGACGGGACGGGGTACTTGGGGGGAGGCAATGCCGCTAGGTCTTGCACTGGGCCTTTTTATATGTTTGGAAGTGTGATGGTAGGTGCAAGCACCCGACACGTGGCTCCGGGGTGTGGCCCCCCTCATGGATGTCGATGCCGTCGTCGCATGGAGGGTTGAAATGCCCATGTCGGGGAGACACAGAGGGAATCTTGTGGTGGGTTGGGCCCAGACCTTGATCTGAAGTCTATCTATGGGCTGCCTATCACGACTAGGTGAAAATGTTCATCGGTCATACCTCGTTCAGTGAAAGTCAAAGGGGTAGACCCGTCCGGTTAACGGTGCTATGGTTATATGGGAAGGGGGACTTGCGGGGGTAGCAATCCGCCAGGTCTTGCGCCCGGACCTCTTATACGTCTGGAAGTGTGGTGGTAGGTGCAAGCACTCGACACGTGGCTCCGTAGTGTGACCCCCCCCCTCACGAACGTCGTTATCACCCTCGCACGGAGGGTGGAAACGACCACGCCAAGGAGACACAGAGGCAGTCTTGCACTAGGTTGGGCCTGGACCATGATCCGGAGTGTATCTATGGGCTGGCCTATCACACCCAGTTGAAACTTTCCATCGGTCATACCTCGTCCGGTGAAAGTCAAAGGGGTAGACCCGTGCGGTCAACAGTGCTAGGGTTAGACGGGATGGGGTACTTGGGGGGAGGCATTGTCGCCAGGTCTTGCATTGGGCCTTTTTATACGTCTGGAAGTGTGGTGGTAGGTGCAAGCACTCGGCACGCAGCTCCAGGGTGTGGCCTCCCTCCATGGACGACACTGTCCCCGTATAGGGGCTAGGGTTAGGACGGTCGGTGGGTTTTCCCGGTGTAGCAATGCCACCGACACAGATCATCGGGCCCTATTGCATGTGTGAAAATGATGTGGCATGCGTAGGAAATTTAAAAAATTCCTAGGGTCATTTAAAAAATAAATTAGAACGATTGCAAAAAAATAAATAGAGATATGCCCACGGCTAAGCCGTCGTCATAGGTTCTACACGTGGCCCCGCAACCTATGCCGACGGCTAAGCCGTCGGCATAGGTGAACATTATCCACGCGCGTGGATTCTCCTCCACTCACCTCCTCCACCCTTCTCTCTCTCTCGACCCCGACCCGCGCGCACTGCTCCTCTCGACCCCGACTCGCCACCGCCACTCTCTCCTTGCCGACCGTCGCCGTCGCCCCGGTCCGGCCCAGCCGCCGCCTCGCAACGGCTCGGCCCGACCGCCGCCCCGCCACCCGGCCACCGCCCCATCGTCTCGCCCCGCCTCCTTGCCGCCGCCCCGTCGCCGCCTCGCCGCCTCGCCCCACCCATCCCCGACCCTCTCCTGCCTCGCCCCGCCGCCTCACGCCCCCCACTTGTCGCCCTCGGCCCCTTCCCCATCTCCGGCCGCTGCCCCCGGCCCCAACCCCGACCGGCGGAGCCGCTCCCGACATCGCCCATCCTCCCCCACCCCATCCCATGCGCGAATCCGGCCGACCAGCCCTGCCTCGTCCCCGCCCCGACCTCAGCTGCTGCTCCGGTGGGAGGTGAGCTGCTCTGTTGATGTTTGATGTTAGATAGACTAGTTAGATATATAAATAGTTTGATGTTAGATAGATGATGATTGTTAGATGATGATAGATGATGATGATTAATATATTGTTAATATTGTTAGTTTTTTTGCCTACATGATGCTAAAGTAAATGAATGCATGTTTAGATGCTTTAAATATGCTCTATGAGTTTTGATGTTCTAAATTTTTGTCGCGGTGGAATTTGCAGGGTTTTTTATGTCACTAGATTTTCTTTTCACGTCAAGTCCCATAACCTAGGCGTCTCCCGTCCGAAAGGGTTGCATCGATAAATATGCATTCAATTGCATATTTATCACCGCAACTCTTTTGGATTGTCCAGCATTTTCCATGGACAGCCCGAGGATGTGTAGATTGGGTACATTCTCCATGCCCTACCTTGTTCCGAGACAAGATTTCAGTGGCGCCTCCCCGTTGTTCTCCAGAGCACATTCTCTCAGCTATTTGCCGAGACATGTATCTGGAGAACAGCGGGGAGGTGCTGCCAAAATTTTGTCTCGGAACAGGGTAGAGCATGGAGAACGTACTCAATCTACACATCCTCGGGTGGGATTAAGACCTATCTTTACCTATTAGAGATGTAGGTGGATTCAGTGTCGTTTCTCGTCAACCCGATAGAAAATAAAAATTGTATGTGATTAATTTTAATGAATCCATAATTTTGTTGTGTGGCTCGTGATAAAGAAGAGGATGGCAGACTCTCAATGGATGTACAATGGTTTTATCCGTCGGAATCAAGTGACAATAGAGTGGGTCGAGAAAAACAATGTTTTCTTAAAGGAGATATTCTGTCCTCCAATGATAAGTAACCCAGAGTGCCCCTATGCAAAATGTGATAGACGTCACCGTAGAGCTCACGGAGAAATGACTTTGCACCTTTGCACGTTTGGTTATATGCAAGACTTTAAAATGCCCATAAACTTTGTCGAGCGGGACCGTGGTAGAGAGGAGGTGATGCGACAATGCATTGGTGGTTATGAGGACGATGGGGTTAGAAACATGCTAGATGATGTCTTTGTTGCCGAGACGACACATACAACACCTTCAGAGAATGAACCGGAGGAGCCGGAGGCAATCGAAAAGGCCTTCTTGGAGGTCTTGGCCTCGTTAAAGAAACCTCTTTATGCGGGTGCCAAAATTTCTCAGTTGGATGCCATCTCACAACTAATGGTAGTCAAGGCTGAGTACGGCTGCACCCAAGCTTGCTTCGAAGCATTTCTGGGAGTATGGGCTAACAGCCTTCCCGAGGGTCATGAACTGCCGAAAAGCATGTACGCTACGAAGAAAATCATGAAGGCACTATCTATGAAATATGAGAAAATAGATGTTTTCCCGAAGAATTGAATTTTGTTTAGGCATGAGTATGCCGGTGACAAGTACTGTAGGGAGTGTGGTTCCTCTCGGTACCTGAGGTGGTCGATGAGCATGGTGAGAAGAAGCAACTAGACATTCCCATAAAGATTCTTTGGTATCTACATTTCATAGAAAGGCTGCAACACCTTTTCATCACGGAGGAGTCTGCCAAAATGATGAAGTGGCACAAGGAAGGAAAATTGTACGATAAAAAATCGTACATCCATCGCAAGCTGAAGCATGGAAGTCATTCGATATAGAGTACCCCGAGGAAGCAGCCGAGGCAGGGAATGTCAGGATTGCGATAACAGGTGACAGGTTGAATCCATATGGTATGTCGTCCAATCCATACAGCTGCTAGCCTGTGTTTGTTATTCCGATCAATATCCCACCCGATGTCGTAATGCAACGCAAGACCATGTTCTTGTCGCTGATCATTCCGGGGCCTGATTACCCGGGAAAGAATTTGGGAGTGTTTATGCAGCCGCTGGTGGATGATTTGCTCCATTGTTGGTACTTTCCGAGGTTGACATACAACTGACATTTGCAAAAAAAAATCTTGATGAAAGTTTGGTTGATGTATTGCATGCATGACTTTCCCGGCTATGCCCTATTTTGCGGATGGTGTACAAGTGGGAAGATGCCATGCCCAGTGTGCATGCAGGATCTACGTTTTATTTTCTTGCAGAAGGGTGGCAAGTATGTAGCCTTTGACATGCATCTACAGTTCCTCCCTGCAGACCATCTAGACAGGGAAGACAAGAAGAACTTCACGAAAGGTCGGGTTGTCCATGAAGTAAACGAGATTCCAACGTTTTTGGGGCAGATTTTCTTGCACAGCTAAAAGCTCTCAAGCCTAAAGGCGAAGGCAAAGGCAAAGGCAAAGGCAAAGGCAAAGGGGAAAGTGAAGGCGAAGGCCCAGGCAAATGCAAAGGCAAAGGCAAAGTGAAACGCTTTGAGGGATATGGTGAGACGCACAACTGGACTCACATTACCCTGTTCACGAAGCTTCCCTATTTCAAGAACCTCAAACTTCCTTATAACATCGATGTGATGCACACCGAAAAGAATGTGGCAGAGTCCCTTTTTTCCACGATCCTCAACATTCCTGATAAGACAAAGGATAACATTAAAGCTAGAGCCGATCAACAAACAAATTGTGATAGACCACAGCTAAACATGCGGCCTCCAACAGACGGTCGAAGAAACTGGTTCAAACCAGATGCTGACTTCGTCCTTAAACCGCCAAAAAAGAAGGAAGCACTTATGTGGCTCAAACACATTGTGAAGTTCACTGATGGTTATGCATCAAATATAAGTAAGGGGATCAATCTTTCAATGGGCAAAGTGACCGAGCTCAAGAGTCATGACTATCATGTATGGATTGAGCGGATAATGCCGGTGATGGTTCGAGGCTTATGTTCCCGAGCGTGTCTGGCAAGTGCTTGCGGAGCTAAGCCATTTCTTTCGCACGATATGTGCTAAAGAAGTATGTCCTGAGGTGATTGAACAATTGCATAAGAAGGCACCGGACTTGATATGCAAGCTAGAGAAGTTCTTCTTACCCTTGCCTTTCTTGAAACTAGTGGTATTGTTTACCATCAACACTTGATGCTCCTTTTTGATCTCGACCTCCGCTGATTTCAGCATCGAGTACAACTCGGGAATGGACTTCTCCATACCCTGCATGTTGTAGTTCATCACAAAGCTCTTGTAGCTAGGTGGAAGCGACTGGAGGATTCTGTCAATGACTGAGTCATCTGGGAGATTAACTCCTAGCTGAGTCAAGCGGTTGTGAAGCCCAGACATCTTGAGGATGTGCTCACTAACAGAACTGTTCTCCTCCATCTTACAACTAAAGAACTTGTCGGAGATGTCATATCTCTCGACTCGGGCATGAGCTTGGAAAACCAGTTTCAGCTCTTGGAACATCTCATATGCTTCGTGTTGCTAAAAACGCTTTTGGAGCCCCGATTCTAAACTGTAAAGCATGCCGCACTGAACAAGGGAGTAATCATCGCAGCGCGACTGCCAAGCATTCGTAACCTCTTGGTCCGCTGGGAGAATGGGTGGGTCACCTAGCGGTGCATCAAGGACATACAATCTCTTGGAAGCTATGAGGATGATCCTCAAGCCACGGACCCAGTCCGCATAGTTGCTTCCATCATCTTTCAGCTTGGTTTTCTCTAGGAACGCGTTGAAATTGAGGTTGACATTTGCGTTGGCCATTGGATCTACAATATAGATATTAAAGGCAATTTTTAGACTAAGTTCATGATAATCGAGTTCACATAATCAAATTATTCAATGAACTCCCACTCAGATAGACATCTCTCTAGTCATCTAAGTGACACATGATCCATGTCAACTAGCCCGTGTCCGATCATCACGTGAGACGGACTAGTCATCCATGGTGAACCTCTCCATGTTGATCGTATCTTCTATATGACTCATGTTCGACCTTTCGGTCTTCCGTGTTCCGAGGCCATGTCTGTACATGCTAGGCTCGTCAAGTCAACCTAAGTGTTTCGCGTGTGTAAATCTGGCTTACACCCGTTGTATGCGAACGTTAGAACCTATCACACCCGATCATCACATGGTGCTTCGGAACAACGATCCTTAGCAACGGTGCACAGTTAGGGTGAACACTTCTCTTGAAATTTTAATTGAGAGATCATCTTATTTACTACCGTCGTTCTAAGCAAATAAGATGTAAACATGATAAACATCACATGCAATCAATATAGTGACATGATATGGCCAATATCATCTTGCTCCTATGATCTCCATCTTCGGGGCACGATGATCATCATTGTCACCGGCACAACACCATGATCTCCATCATCATGATCTCCATCATTGTGTCTTCATGAAGTTGTCTCGCCAACTATTACTTCTACTACTATGGCTAACGCTTAGCAATAAAGTAAAGTAATTACATGGCGTTTATGATTGACACGCAGGTCATACAATAATATAAGACAACTCCTATGGCTCCTGCCGGTTGTCATAGTCATCGACATGCAAGTCGTGAACCCTATTACAAGAACATGATCAATCTCATACATCACAATGCATCACATCACATCCTTCTGGCCATATCACATCACAAGGCATATGCTGCAAAAACAAGTTAGCCGTCCTCTAATTTGTAGTTGCAAGTTTTTACGTGGTTGCTATAGGTTTCTAGGAAGAACGTTTCTTACCTACGCCAAAACCACAACGTGATATGCCAATTTCTATTTACCCTTCATAAGGACCCTTTTCATCGAATCCAATCCGACTAAGGTGGGAGAGACAGACACCCGCTAGCCACCTTATGCAACTAGTGCATGTCAGGCGGTGGAACCGGTCTCACGTAAGCGTACGTGTAAGGTTGGTCCGGGCCGCTTCATCCCACAATACCGTCGAATCAAGATAAGACTAGTAACGGCAAGCATATTAACAAAATCGACGCCCACAACTGCTTTGTGTTCTACTCGTGCATAGATTCTACGCATAGACCTAGCTCATGATGCCACTGTTGGGAGACGTAGTAGTAAATCAAAATTTTCCTATGTGTCACCAAGATCTATCTATGGAGAAACCAGCAAACGAGCGGGGAGAGATTGGATCTTCATACCTTTGAAGATCGCTAAGCGGAAGCGTTGCTAGAATGCGGTTGATGGAGTCGTACTCGCAGCGATTCAGATCGCGGTAGATCCGATCAAGTGCCGAACGGACGGCACCTCCGCGTTCAACACACGTGCAGCCCGATGACGTCTCCTACGCCTTGATCCAGCAAGGAGGGAGGAGAGGTTGAGGGAGAGCTCCGGCAGCACGACGGCGTGGTGGCGGTGGAGCTGCGTGGTACTCCGACACAGCTTCGCTAAGCACTATGGAGAAACGAGGAGAGGGAGGAGTAGGGCTGCACCAGGGAGGAGATGAACTCGTGTGTTGTGCAGCCCCAAATACCTCCACTATATATAGGAGGAGGGGAGGAGAGGTGCTGCGCCCTAGGGTTCCACCCTAGGGGTGGCGGCAGCCTCCAGGAACCCATCTGGCCGGCGGCCAGGGCAGGGAGAGGTGGAGGCGCCCTAGGGTGGGCCTTAAGGCCCATCTAAGCCTAGGGTTTGCCCCCCCTCCACCCTTGCTGCGCCTTGGGCTGGGGTGGGAGGCGCACCAGCCCACCTAGGGGCTGGCTCCCTCCCACTCTTGGCCCATGGAACCTTCCGGGGCAAGTGGGCCCACTTGGTGGACCCCCGGAACCCTTCCGGTGGTCCCGGTACACTGCCGTAGACACCCGGAACACTTCCGGTAACCAAAACCTCACTTCCTATATATCAATCTTCGTCTCCGGACCATTCCGGGACTCCTCGTGATGTCCGGGATCTCATACGGGACTCCGAACAGCCTTCGGTAACCACGTACACTATTTCCCTATAACCCTAGCGTCATCGAACCTTAAGTGTGTAGACCCTACGGGTTCGGGAGACACGTAGACATGACCGAGACACCTATCCGGTCAATAACCAACAGAGGGATCTGGATACCCATGTTGGCTCCCACGTACTCCATGATGATCTCATCGGATGAACCACGATGTCAAGGATTCAATCAATCCCGTATACAATTCCCTTTGTCTATCGGTATGGTACTTACCCGAGATTCGATCGTCGGTATCCCCATACCTTGTTCAATCTCGTTACCGGCAAGTCTCTTTACTCGTTCCGTAATACATCATCCTATGACTAACTCCTTAGTCACATTGAGCTCATAATGATGATGTCTTACCGAGTGGGCCCAGAGATACCTCTCCGTCACACGGAGTGACAAATCCCAGTCTCGATTCGTGTCAACCCAACAGACACTTTCGGAGATACCCGTAGCGTACCTTTATAGCCACCCAGTTACGTTGTGACGTTTGGCACACCCAAAGCATTCCTACGGTATCCGGGAGTTACACAATCTCATGGTCTAAGGCAACGACACTTGACATTGAAAAGCTTTAGCAAACGAACTACACGATCTTGTGCTATGCTTAGGATTGGGTCTTGTCCATCACATCATTCTCCTAATGATGTGATCCCGTTATCAACGACATCCAATGTCCATGGTCATGAAACCGTGACCATCTATTGATCAACGAGCTAGCCAACTAGAGGCTCAATAGGGACACGTTGTGGTCTATGTATTCACACATGTATTACGGTTTCCGGTTAACACAATTATAGCATGAATAACAGACAATTATCATGAACTAGGAAATACAATAATAACCATTATATTATTGCCTCTAGGGCATATTTCCAACAGTCTCCCACTTGCACTAGAGTCAATAATCTAGTTACATTGTGATGAATTGAACACGCATAGCATTCTGGTGTTGATCATGTTTTGCTCGTGAGAGAGGTTTAGTCAACGGATCTGCGACATTCAGATCCGTATGCACTTTACAAATATCTATGTCTCCCTCCTGAATGTAATCACAGATGGAGTTGAAGCGGCGCTTGATGTGTCTTGTCTTCCTGTGAAACCTGGGCTCCTTCGCAAGGGCAATAGCTCTAGTGTTGTCACAGAGTAGAGTCATCAGGCCCGACACATTCGGAATCACTCCTAGGTCGGTGATGAACTCCTTCATCCAGACTCCCTCCTTTGCTGCTTCCGAAGCAGCTATGTACTCCGCTTCACATGTAGATGCTGCCACGACGCTTTGCTTGCTGCTGCTCCAGCTCACTGCCCCTCCATTCAAAATATACATGTATCCGGTTTGCGACTTGGAGTCGTCCGGATCTGTGTCGAAGCTAGCATTGACGTAACCCTTTACGACGAGCTCTTCGGCACCTCCATAAACGAGAAACATGTCCTTTGTCCTTTTCAGGTACTTCAGGATATTCTTGACCGCTGTCCAGTGTTCCGCTCCGGGATCACTTTGGTACCTCCCTACCAAACTTATGGCAAGGTTCACATCAGGCCTGGTACACAGCATGGCATACATGATAGAGCCTATGGCTGAAGCATAGGGGATGAAACTTATCTCTTCTCTATCCTTTGCCGTGGTCAGGCATTGAGTCGTACTCAATCTCACACCTTGCAACACAGGCAAGAACCCCTTCTTGGACTGATCCATATTGAACTTCTTCAATATCTTTTCAAGGTATGTGCTTTGTGAAAGACCAATGAGGCGTTTCGATCTATCTCTATAGATCTTAATACCTAATATGTAAGCAGCTTCTCCAAGGTCCTTCATTGAAAAACACTTATTCAAGTAGGCCTTTATACTTTCCAAGAGTTCTATATTATTTCCCATTATCAGCATGTCATCCACATACAGTATAAGAAATGCTATAGAGCTCCCACTCACTTTCTTGTAAATACAGGGTTCTCCATAAACCTGTACAAACCCAAACGCTTTAATCACCTCATTAAAGCGAATGTTCCAACTCCGAGATGCTTGCACCAGCCCATAGATCGAGCGCTGGAGCTTGCATACCTTGTTAGCATCTTTAGGACCGACAAAACCTTCCGGCTGCATCATATACAGTTCTTCCTTGAGGAAGCCATTAAGGAATGCCGTTTTGACGTCCATTTGCCAGATCTCATAATCATAAAATGCGGCAACTGCTAACATGATTCGAACTGACTTTAGCATCGCTACGGGTGAGAAAGTCTCATCGTAGTCAACTCCTTGAACTTGTCGATAACCCTTAGCAACAAGCCGAGCCTTATAGGCGGTCACATTACCGTCCGCGTCAGTCTTCTTCTTAAAGATCCATTTGTTTTCAATGGCTCGCTTATCATCAGGCAAGTCCACCAAAGTCCATACTTTGTTCTCATACATGGATCCTATCTCGGATTTCATGGCCTCTAGCCATTTGTCAGAATCCGGACTCGTCATTGCTTCTTCATAGTTCGAAGGTTCACCGTTGTCCAACAACATGATCTCTAGGACAGGATTGCCGTACCACTCTGGTGCGGAACGTGTCCTAGTGGACCTTTGAGTAGCAACTTGATCTAAAGCTTCATGATCATCATCATTAACTTCCTCTCTAGCCGGTGTAGGCTCCACAGAAACAACTTCCTGTGCTGCGCTACTCTCCGGGTCGAGTGGAGGTACAATTACCTCATCAAGTTCTATTTTCCTCCCACTTACTTCTTTCGAGAGAAACTCTTTCTCGAGAAAGGATCCATTCTTGGCAACAAAGACTTTGCCCTCGGATCGTAGGTAGAAGGTATACCCAATAGTCTCTTTGGGATATCCTATGAAGACGCACTTTTCCGCTTTGGGTTCGAGCTTCTCAGGTTGAACTTTCTTCACATAAGCATCGCATCCCCAAACTTTTAGAAACGACAACTTAGGTTTCTTTCCAAACCATAATTCATACGGTGTCATCTCAACAGATTTAGACGGTGCCCTATTTAAAGTGAATGCGGCAGTCTCTAATGCATATCCCCAAAATGATAGCGGTAAGTCGATAAGAGACATCATAGATCGCACCATATCCAACAGAGTGCGATTACGACATTCAGACACACCATTTCGCTGAGGTGTGCCGAGCGGCGTGAGTTGTGAAACAATTCCACATTTCCTAAGGTGTGTGCCAAACTCGTGACTTAAATATTCTCCGCCAAGATCAGATCGTAGGCATTTTATTTTCCTGTCACGTTGATTCTCTACCTCACTCTGAAATTCCTTGAACCTTTCAAAGGTTTCAGACTTGTGTTTCATTAAGTAGACATACCCATATCTGCTCAAGTCATCAGTGAGGGTGAGAACATAACGGTAGCCACCGCAAGCCTCGACACTCATTGGACCGCATACATCGGTATGTATTATCTCCAACAAGTCAGTTGCTCGCTCCATTGTTCCGGAGAATGGAGTCTTGGTCATCTTGCCCATGAGGCATGGTTCGCATGTGTCAAATGATTTGAAATCAAGTGACTCCAAAAGTCCATCAGCATGGAGCTTCTTCATGCGTTTGACACCAATATGGCCAAGACGGCAGTGCCACATGTAAGTGGGACTATCGTTATCAACTTTACACTTTTTGGTACTCACACTATGGATATGTGTAACATCACGTTCGAGATTCATCAAGAATAAACCATTGACCAGCGGGGCATGAGCATAAAACATTTCTCTCATATAAATAGAACAACCATTATTCTCGGATTTAAATGAGTAGCCATCTCGCATCAAGCGAGATCCAGATACAATGTTCATGCTCAAAGCTGGTACTAAATAACAATTATTAAGGTTTAAAACTAATCCCGAAGGTAGATGTAGAGGTAGCGTGCCGACGGAGATCACATCGACCTTGGAACCATTCCCGACGCGCATCGTCACCTCGTCCTTGGCCAGCCTCCGCTTATTCCGTAGCTCCTGCTTGGAATTACAAATGTGAGCAACTGCACCGGTATCAAATACCCAGGAGCTACTACGAGCGCTGGTCAAGTACACATCAATAACAGGTATATCACATATACCTTTAATGTTGCCATCCTTCTTATCCGCTAAATACTTGGGGCAGTTCCGCTTCCAGTGACCGGTACCCTTACAATAGAAACACTCAGTCTCAGGCTCGGGTCCATTCTTGTTAGAACCTATCACACCCGATCATCACGTGGTGCTTCGGAACAACGATCCTTAGCAACGGTGCACAGTTAGGGTGAACACTTCTCTTGAAATTTTAATTGAGAGATCATCTTATTTACTACCGTCATTCTAACCAAATAAGATGTAAACATGATAAACATCACATGCAATCAATATAGTGACATGATATGGCCAATATCATCTTGCTCCTATGATCTCCATCTTCGGGGCACGATGATCATCATTGTCACCGGCACAACACCATGATCTCCATCATCATGATCTCCATCATTGTGTCTTCATGAAGTTGTCTCGCCATTCCGGAGCTCCTCGTGATGTCCGGGATCTCATCCGGGACTTAGAAAAACCTTCGGTAATCACGTATACCATTTCCCTATAATCCTAGCGTCATCGAACCTTAAGTGTGTAGACCCTACGGGTTCGGGAGACACATAGACATGATCGAGACACCTCTCCGGTCAATAACCAACAGCGGGATCTGGATACCCATGTTGTCTCCCACGTACTCCACGATGATCTCATCGGATGAACCACGATGTCAAGGATTCAATCAATCCCGTATACAATTCCCTTTGTCTATCGGTATGGTACTTACCCGAGATTCGATCGTCGATATCCCCATACCTTGTTCAATCTCGTTACCGGCAAGTCTCTTTACTCGTTCCGTAATACATCATCCCGTGACTAACTCCTTAGTCACATTGAGCTCATAATGATGATGTCTTACCGAGTGGGCCTAGAGATACCTCTCCGTCACACGGAGTGACAAATCCCAGTCTCGATTCATGTCAACCCAACAGACACTTTCGGAGATACCCGTAGCGTACCTTTATAGCCACCCAGTTACGTTGTGACATTTGGCACACCCAAAGCATTCCTACGGTATCCGGGAGTTACACAATCTCATGGTCTAAGGAAACGACACTTGACATTGAAAAGCTTTAGCAAACGAACTACACGATCTTGTGCTATGCTTAGGATTGGGTCTTGTCCATCACATCATTCTCCTAATGATGTGATCCCGTTATCAACGACATCCAATGTCCATGGCCATGAAACCGTGACCATCTATTGATCAACGAGCTAGCCAACTAGAGGCTCACTAGGGACACGTTGTGGTCTATGTATTCACACATGTATTACGGTTTCCGGTTAACACAATTATAGCATGAATAACAGACAATTATCATGAACTAGGAAATACAATAATAAACATTTTATTATTGCCTCTAGGGCATATTTCCAATAGTTCGAAACCTTATAACATGCCAGAACAAGAGTGGGAGGACATCATGTTCTATGTCTTGCACAACATCAAGGAAGTCGAGGAAGAGTGGATGAGGTAATACCGCTACACCATTCCTTTCTTTAGTTCGTTGAGGATGAGTCTCGTTCTAACACCGATTTTCTTCTTTTAGTCAATTCCTACATGAGGAGTGGATGGGAATGATTCCTCCTACTAAAGCGGAGGCACTTACTCTTTTACGGAACGGTGCCTCTGGCAGGAAAAATTTTGTTGCTTGGTTCATGGAAAAGTAATTGTTCACATTCCCCTAGTTCAACTTCCTAGTTCAACATTTATTAGTTGATGGAACTAATGCATCCATCAATTTCAATTAAACTTGTAGGGCAAAGATCCGAACACCTCTATGGATAACGAATTGAGATGGGTTTCCATGGGTTTTAACGCTCGGGTCATGAAATGTGAAAAGTATGATGTGAATGGGTATCACTTCCATACACAGGATCATCAGAATAGTCGGCCTGATCCCAAAACTATAAACACAGGAGTGTACACCCCAAGAGAAAATGAAGTTGAGTACTACAGAAGGGTAGGAAAAATATACGAGCTGTCATTCGATCTTGGGGGCGAGGACCTAAATCTAGTTGTGTTCAAATGCCAATGGTTTGACCCATATGAGGGGTTGAGACATATGCCTTCCCTTGGTTTGGTCGAAGTTAAACCATCCACCGTTTATGCAGGAGCCGATCTTTTTATTGCTGCTACCCAGGCCACACAAGTTTATTATCTTCCCTACCCGTGCCAGAAGGAGTACCTAAAGGGTTGGGAAGTTGTGTTCAAGGTGGCGCCACATGGTAAGCTACCGGACCCAGACGATGACGATTACTTCTACATTAACCCCATGACATATGAGGGAGTGTTCTATCAAGAGCAACTTGATGATGTTGATGTGGTTCGATACAATGACGTTGATGCCTTGGGTGATGTTGATGTGGATCCAAACGATGACGATGCACGAAATGATGGCGAGACCATTGTGAACGACCAAGACATACTTATGCTAGAGAAATTAAATGAATACGCTAAAGACGAGGAAGAGCCTGCACCTATGTCAGACAACGAAGATGATATGCATGATAGTGACGATGAGACTGGTCGAGGAAACAGTTACAACAGTGATGATTCGTATGGGTTCTAGCAGATGTATGTTCCATGTCTTATTTGTATGTTCTATTAATATGTCTTTTTATATGGTTTATTATTATGAATGCACTTTTTTATTCCTTTTTATTATGTCTACTCCTTCATTATTAATACACTAACTTTTTATTCTCTTTTCAATGCAGGTTCACTAAGTATGGGAAAGGGCAAGGCCGATGGTACTGGTTTGCTAAGCAAACTCGCCGCGAAAGTTAGTCGGAGTGGTCGACCCCGTAATGTCCCCTCCCGACTACTTGACGATGAGTTCTCAGAGGGAGGTCGAGGGAGAGGTGCCCCTAGAGGAGGACGTGGTGGGGGAGAGGCCTAGGGGGACGGTCTCGGGGCCAGAAGCTGCACTCTATGACCGACATAGGGGGGTCGTCTTCGCGACCCTTCTCTAGGGAGGTAACTTCTGAGGAGGACCAGGAGGTTGGGGAGAAGCACGAGGATCAGGAGGTTAGGGAGGAGGAGGAGGAGAAGGAGGTTAGAGAGGAGGATGAGGATGATGGCAAGGAGGGGAATGGTGGCGAGGAGGGGTGGTGGCGAGGAGGGGGATGGTGGCGAGGAGGGGGGTGTTGGCGGGCAGGGGGATGGTGGCGAGGAAGGGAGTGCTGGCGGGGAAGGGATGACAAGCAGAAGGGTTGACTGCATGGTAGTGCGCGACTCCCAAAAGCTCCTGATACCGAGGAGATGAAGTGGCTCATTAAGCCGAAGGGGAAAAGGTAGGTGCCCCTTAATAATATTTTAAACACATAGCATCATTTTGATTGTACACATGCTAATATTTTCATTCTTTTGCAGTAGTTGGGAATATCCTGCAGGTGCCCGTGTTCCAAACGGCATCCTCACTATCCTGTTGAAGAAGCTTTGGCCGGGGATGTTCGCTCCGGACCGAAACAACCAGGAGCACAAGATTTTGGCCACAAGCTGGGAGGACTACGAAGTGGCCTTCCACCCAACCCATCAGACGACCGCTAAGGCCGTGATATCAAAGTTTTGGGTAAGTTCTCTTGAGAAGCACAATTCTTGAGTTACTTTCATAGTTTATCATCAAATCGTTTAACTCATGGCTTGTTCCATTCTGGTTTCATGAATGACTGTAGACATTCTATAGAGTTCTTCAGGAGGACAAGGCCGAGGCCGATGAGTTCTTGTTGCGGGCTGCGAGGAAGCATGCCCATCAGTTGCAGTACGAGGTGCGTTGGGTGGCCATCATGCATTATTATCACGAGGTATGTAACGCGAAGGTGACCAAGGATGACGTGAAGGAGCATAACCTTACATTGACTAAGGAGTAGTACATGTTGGTAAGTATAACAGACTTTTCATTACGACGTTTTTGTGGTAAATTTCATTTTTTTGTGGTCACATGTCATTATGCTTCTTATGTAGGTGTGTCCTGATTGGTGCTTTGGAAAGAATGATGGATGGGATGGATTGGTGGATCTGTGGGTCGGCGAGGACGCAGAGTTTGCTGCCAAGAGCAAGATAAACCAGGCTTACCGAGGTACCGACGGAACACACCGTTAGGGAAACCGAAATCACTGGCGCCACAAGAAACTTCAGGTATATCTATGTACATGAAACATTCTTGATCTTCTCTTTACCGTATGTTATTATGTATGACTAACCTTTGTTTGGCGGTGCAGGAGGAGAAATTGAAGCGGCCGCTCTCAGACATCGAGCCGTGGAGGCTCGCCCGTGTGCGGCCTAATCCCAAGGCCGGCGAGAGTGAGTACTACGGCCATACTGGGAAGAACCTAATGTTATACACGAAGGAGTTTTAGAAGTGGAATCCTGGCAGATCAGACCCCTTGTCTGTGGATACCGCCGCCATCAGCATAGGGCCAAAGAGTCATGGTCAGCATCCGATTCTGGATTCTGTGATCACCCCTTCTGTCTCCTACAGGCGGATTCGCGCTAACGACCCGAGGCCGAGCCAGCACCCGCGCCCCAGTGCGTCCTCTACACTGTCACTCCTAGCCAAGCAGAACTCTATAAGTATTTCCCCTCTTATCTTCTTTCTTTTGACCTTTATTTTTCGCATTGCTATGTTTTATGAGTTCCATCATGTCATATTTGTAGGCCTACATGGACTTCCAACGTCAGCAACTCTTCGACTGGAATGAGAGAGTTGCAGCAGCCACTGAGTACAACAGCCGCATGACGCAACTTCTGGTTGCGTCTATGGCAACCGGACAGATTCCTACACTGCCACCACCACCACCACCTCCTGGACCACAACCAGTGCCGCCTACGTTTGAATAATTCCTGGCAGAACACTATGGCACTCCGGTTAGTACATCACCAAACTATTCAACCACAACTTACTGTTTATTCAATACAATCATATTTTGCCTTGCGATCTCTTTTCAAACATGCAGGGAACCGGTGGATCATCCGCCGGTGGTGGTGCTACTTATGGTTCCACTCCTGAGTCACAAAGCCCAGTCACTCCGGTCTGGCGAGGCGGTGGCGGTGGCGATGGCGGTAGTGCTAGCGCTAGCGGTGGCGGTGGTGGTAGCGCTAGCGGTGACGACCTCGGCTTTGGTTACCTCGGCTTTGGCGGTGAAAGTGATGGCGCTTAAGCCTTTGGTGGTGGAAGTGATGGCGCTTAAGCCTTTGGTGGTGATGATGTTGTTGGCTCTGTCGAAGTTATCATTATGTTAAACTTGTCGTTATGTTGAACTATGCCTATGTTGAACTATGTTGCCTAGCTTGAACTATGCCTATGTTGTGTATGTTGTGCATTTTGTGTATATTCTGTGTATAAACTATGTATTTCAAACAAATAAAAAGGGGGAAAATTATGGTAGCTATCCCGACGGCATAACCGTCGACATAGATGGCACGAGGCACCAGGTTTCGCCATGTGGCAGCCGCTGGCAAGCTCCTGGTGACCCTCTACGCCGACGGTTATGCCGTCGGGATAGATTTACCACCTACGCCGACGGCCTAGCCGTCGGCGTAGTGGGCCACATGGCTGCTCTGTGCATCTCCTGGTGGTCCTCTACGCCGACGGCTAGGCCGTCGGCATAGGTGGTAAATCTATCCCGACGGCATAACTGTCGGCGTAAAGGGTCACCAGGAGATGCGAGGGGCTGCCACGTGGCGACGCATGATTGGTCGGCTTTGCCGTCAATGCCCAAGGGGATCTCTATGCTAACGGCTGTACGAAAGCCGTCGACATATATGCGGTTGCCGACGATTTTTGTATGCCGACGGCCTTCCGTGGATACGCCGACATCTGAGTTGCCGACGGAGTTACGCCGACGACCACCGCCGGGGTAGCCGTATGCTGACGGCTCTTGGGACCTATGCCGACGGCATAAGTGGTTATTCTGGTAGTGCCTAGAGCTTGTTTAAGTGCGACCCATCAGCCAAAACCCAACAGGCTATGCAAATAAATTGCATCATCTTTGTACATGTGGTCGATCTCGCCGCCATAACTGAGATCCATCCCTTCAAAGATTCGCCAATATTTAAACCGCGCTGCTCCTACGGAAAATGGCCACATGTCCGCAGCCAAAAGTTTTTAAAAGCGACACATTCCATGCGACGCGATGCTATCCGAGTTATCCGAGTTTGGTCACTGGACATGGCATGATGCGCGCGCCACGCCACACCGCCCGCACGGGAGGCCCACGCCCCAGCTACACAGGCCATCACCAGTCGGCGGGACCGACCATGCCGGGCCCATCACCCATCCGTCCATGATCCACGCACGCGACGCTAACCCAACGAGGGATAAGACCGGAGGCCGGACCGAACCACCGACCGACCGACCGGAACGGAATCCGGGGAAAGGCGATGTGGGGGCAGGGGAGTGGCCAGCCCCACCTCTTTTCGTTTCGCCCTAATTAAACCCCGGACCGTGCCGTGGAGACTCACCAGCGCGGCCACGGCCACGGTGACCGCGGCAGCGAATCGCGCACGCTAAGCCGGTGCGGTGTCGGTCAAACGAACGGAACCGAACCAAACCGCGCGCGTCCGGACGAAAGCGAGCGGGCGCGCACCGGCTCCGTTCCGTCCGCGCGCTCGGCGCGACCGGACCGGCACGGACCGGCTACCCGTGGCCCTATATATGCGCGCGCCACCCCGCCGCGGCTCCAAAGGCCAACGACCAGAGCCGCGCTCACACCACAGAGTGACCAACCAGAGCAGAGCCAGAGCCAGTAGAGGCTTCGTGCCGTTTGAGCTAGTACGCCGCAAGCGGGGAGCTCGGGCGGCGGAAGAGGGACGGGGTTGAGCTGGTTGTTTGCTGAGATGAGCTGCAGGATGATGGGCGAGGAGGAGGACGCCTTCGAGGCGTCGTCGTGCGCGTCCTCCGGCGGCGAGTCGGGCGACGAGGGGGACCGGTTCCCGGACAGCGGGGGCGGCCGCCGCCAGTCCGCGCCGCCGCAGGCGCCGCTGAGGCGGATGAACTCGGACAGCATCTACGACATGTCCGGCATGACGGCGCACCTCCCCGCCAAGTAAGTACTCCTAGTTAGTACTCCGACCAACCCATCCGTCGACGACGAACGGCGAGCGAAGGCTTTCTTTGGTCTGACCGCGCGAGGACTCACGACGATCGATCTTGGGTGTGCAGGAAGGGGCTGTCGATGTACTACCAGGGCAAGTCGCAGTCGTTCGCGTGCATGGCGGAGGTGAGGTGCCTGGAGGACCTGCAGAAGAAGGAGAAGCCGCGCGGGCAGCACAAGATGAAGCCCTGCAAGAGCTACGCCGCGCTGGGACTGGGAGTGGGAGGGATGCCCAGAAACATGAAGCCGGCGGGCTCCTCCTGCGCCAACCTCGGCCTCATGGACGCCGGCAACGGCTTCATGGCGCCCCTCAACTTCCCCGTCGACGACAACTGCTACCATCAGTAGGGTGGGTGCGATGCTTTCGTCGATTCATCAGGGCTGCCTGTTAAAATGCTCTTCTTCTTCTTCTTCTTCTTCTTCCTCCTCCTCTTCTTCTTCTCTGTTTCTGCTCTTCTTCTTCTCCTTCCGCGGGAGCTCTGTTTGTTTGCAGGCGCATTAGTCTGCGGATGATTCATGGGAGGCACTTGTGTGTTCGTGTGAGGCGGTTGAGATAGATGCTGTGATGTAAATATGGAGTTTGTTTGTAGCTCGATCTAATGCGGAAACGGGGAGCAGATCAGGCTGTGTTTCGCTTGTGCCACAGCTGTGTGCCTGTGGCAGCGCAAAGAGGATACGAGTCATGACAGGAACTTGGCTGAAGAGAGGGCTTTCGTCTCCGTTTTCCTTTATGCTGGATGTTCCAAATTTACACTGTGCCGCTGCTTTGGGTTTCGAATTTCAGATAGATGTTTCCATGCCTCACTCCTGCCTCCTCACTCCTGGTAACTCCACTTCTTTTTAGCGGTGCATGATAACTCCACGTTGGCTGACAATTATTATAGAAATTTGTATATTCATTCAAAAAATTTACACCACATAATTTATATTTTATGGATTAGAATTTTATTTTAAATTGGTTATCAGGTCATTCCCAAAATTTTTTGAGTAAAAGGTATTTTTGTGCATGAATTGATTATAAGGTATTAAAAACGCTTCATGTGCACAATAAGGCTCCTGACCCTGATGGCTTCCCTATACAATTTTATCAAAAGCATTCACATGTTATAGGATTGGATTTCTTAGATCTGTTCTGTGATTTTCACAAAGGACAGCTGGTACTTGCTCTTCTCCACAAATGTCCCGATGCTCAAACTTTACAACAATATAGGCCTATTTGCCTGTCAAATGTAATTTTTAAGATTTTCACAAAACTACATAACAACAGGGCCATTGGACTAGCTGATAAGATCATAACTCATGTTCATACTTCATTCAGTAAGGGTAGGAATATTCTTGATGGTGTTATTGTGCTACATGAAGTGATTCATGAAGTTCATAGGAAGAAAGAGAGTGTAGTGCTATTTAAAGTAGATGTTGAACACGCCTATGACAAAATCAACCGGAAGTTCTTGTATTTTGTTATGGAAAAGAAAGGCTTTTCTCCTAAGTTCATTGTATGGGTTATGCAGACAGTAGAAAAAGGTAAGGTAACAGTTACGGTCAGTGATGAGATTAGGCCTTCTTTTAGACACAAAAAAAGGCCTGAGGGAGACACCTTATCCCCCGATTCTTTTGTTATTGGACTGTGATAACGACCGAACGTTCCGATTAAGGTTGAGGTCCGAACGGCTCGCTCCATTCCTTCACACGCGCAATTTTCCTCCGATCACCTAATCGCATTGCATGCAGCCGAATCTCACCCGGTAAACAAAATGAAATACTAGCTACTCCCTCAATTCTTAAATATAATTTTTTAAGAGATTTTACAAGGGGACTACATATGAAACAAAATAAGTGAATCTACATTATAAAGTATGTCTATATACATCTCTATGTAGTCTTTTAGTGGAAACTCTTAAAAAACTTATATTTAGGAACGAAGGGAATAGTTTGCATGCACGAGAGGGTTAGAAGTTCCTAATTACATGCATGCATGAAAAAATAAAACCGATGATGTTAGCAAGTACTTTTCAAAAACTGAATTCAAAATGTTTTCTAGACCAAACCGTTGGCCAGATTGAAAAGTTGTCTTCACATAAAAGATTCTTCACGACGAGACCTTTAAAATTAGATCGTATGTTTCGACGACTTTTTTTTTAATCAAAAGTTACCACGTCTAGACTACGTAAACTATCATACCTATAATACATAACTTATCATGCTGTTTATAGAAAGTTATCGGGGTATGTTTCAACTACGTTTTTTTGCCCGAGTCAAAAGATGCCACATTATTTGTAAGTAAATTTATCATGTCTGCAATATTACCATCTACCATTGATGTGGTGCCTGGCCGGGTGAGGTTGACATGCTGAAGTGACATGGTCCGTTTATAAACGAAACTTTAAAGGTTGTGCCGGGCCAGGCTCATTTAGCCGTGTGTCGGATTATGGTGTTTGTACATGACTTATAGATGTGTTGTGCATATATTACCGTGGTATTTACATAGAAGTTGTGAAGTTATTACTTATTAGGTGTGCATTTTAATATCCTTTTTCCTCGAGTTAAAAAGTTACAGTTGCTTGTATGTGAGTTATCATCTCCATTGTGTGTATATTACCATCCTACTAACACACAAGTTATCAGGATATATTTCTCAACAACCTTTCGTTCAAAAAAAATATTACGGTGTTTCTACGTGAGTCATCATCTTTGTTGTATGTATGTTATCATGTTATTTATACACAAGTTATCGGTGCGTGTATCTTAACAACTTTTTTCACCGGCTAAAAGTTAGCGTGGTGTATGTGCCTAAGTTATCAGATATGCGGGCGAGTATATTACCATGCGATTTACATAGAAGTTACTGTGAACTATTGTTTTCCATGGCTATTTTTCCAAGTCAACACTTACCATAATGCTTGTACGTGAGTTATCAGCTGTGAATGCATAAATTATCATGATAGTTACAAATAATTACCAGGGAGATGTTTTCAACAACCCCTCCCCCTTCCCCTCTCAAAAAATCATCACGGTGTTTATGCATAAGTTATCAAATGTGTTATGCGTGTAATACCATGAGATTTACACAAAAATAGCGGTATGTTCATTGCTAGCTGAACCAAAAATAGCTAATCTTGTCCACGCATGATGTAGCCATGAGCCTTCCCTTGCTAGGCATCAACAGAGTTCAGAATAAAAAAAGGTAGGCATGAACTCTAAAGAGATTCAAACACATTAGTAGGTAAATTGCTTTATTTTCTAGTGTATATTCTTGTCCATTAGAGCATCTCCAACAGCCGCCCAACGCGCCGCGTGCTAAAAACTACTTTGCCGCGCGTCCTTCGCCTGGTGTGGCGCGGCCGCCAGCGCTGGCTCCAATAGCCGCGCTAAAATGCAGTGCGCGCGCGCCACTCCACCAGCGCGCAAAAATGCAGTGCGCGCGACTCGCCGGGGCATGCCATATATTGCATTTTGAACACAAAATGGATTTCAAATATTCAAAATGCAATGAACATGACATATAAATTTCACACAAACAAGTTGATGAATAAAAGTTCATGCACACAAGTTCAAAATCATGCCACAAGTTCATCCAACCAAGTTCAAAATGCAAACCAAGTTCATGACACAAACGAAAGACACATCAAGCCTCGTCCTCGTCTTCGTCCTCATCTTCCGAAGACGATTCTTCCTCCGGCGCTTCGGTAGCCGTCGCGCCCGTCACACGCCCTGCAAGCTTCTTCCTCGACGCCTTCGAGGTGCCGGAGCCGTCTGTCGCCTTGTTCTTCTTTGCGGATGTCTTGCCCTTCTTCGGCCGCGCTGCATTTGGGAGCTTCGAGGGGGGGGGGGCACGGAGCGGCGCCTGCGCGATGCCACCCGCCGCCGAGGTCATCCGCGGCGGCATGAAGAGGCCGCGCGCGAGGCCGATGCTCAGAGGAGCTCCGGCGGAGGCGAGGCCAACGCTCTGCGCGCTAGGGTTTGCGGCGGCGGCGACGGCGGTGGTGGAGGGGTCGTGGCTGTAGGATGGGGTGAGCGGGGTGTCGGCGTGTGCGTCCATCGGGTCCAGTTCGCCGGCGCCGGCGCACATAGGACGAAGGTGGCGCAGAGGAGAGAGTGCGGCACGAGCGCTCGTGTGTGTCGCGCGCGGAAGCGGGCGCCCCCAAATACACAGCACGCGTTGGCGATTCGGACCGCGCGCCCAACTCCATATGCCGCGCGCGCGGTTATTACGCGCCCGCTGAAGCCACTCTACCGGTTGCGCGCGTGCTAAAATGGCCAAATTTGTGACGCGGCACTTATTTAGCGCGTGTGTTGGAGATTCTCTTATAGAGACTAGAGAGGTCAAATAGCGGTATGTTCACTCACTTGGACAATAGCAGCCACCTAGGGGAGTTGGTTAACGGTGGCACGACTCCATCCATCAGCTAGGGAGCGAATCCCACCAAATACCGCGGGTTTATTTTTCTCGTGCGCAGCTCGTTAACGCAAATTACGATCGCGATCCCACTCAGATCAGCGGAAATTGTGGCGATCCGGCGGTTTCCAGATCGTACGGATCTATTCCTAATTACCGAACGTTCGGAAATTACAAATATCGATACTTAATTTACTCCTGCTGAAAGCTCAAAATTTAAGTCTAATTAAGGGTCTAGTTTAGACTTTAGAATTTAATCCATAATGACATCAACATGTTACAATATGCCGACGATGTTGTCTTTATGTTTAAGGATGACCGGGAAAGTGCTAGAAAATTAAAGCTTATTTTATGTTTGTTTGATCAATTGTCTAGACTTAAAGTAAATTTTCATAAGAGTGGGATTTTTGTTTTGGTTAAGCTAAGGATAAACAAGAAAGTTACTCAACTATTTTTACTTGTATGATGGGAAAGTACCTTTTAAATACTTTTTTAGGCAAAGTACCTTTTAAATACTTAGGTATCCCTATTAATGATGTTAGATTGTGCAATATTGATTGGAATTGGCCCGAATAAAAGATGGGAAAAAATAAGTGTGTGAAAAGGTAGAAATAGATCCCATGGAGGTATAGTACTTCTAGTTTAAGTAATGTTCCTCTTTATACGCTATCTCTATTTGAATTACCTAAGGGGCCCAGTAAGAGAATGGATTTTTATATGAGAAGGATGCTTTGGCAAGAAGAGGAATATGTTTAAAAATACCATTTGGTGAAAAAGAATGGCGAGTCTCATTTTTGTCAGGGTTTATTGAAGGTTAAACCTATTTTTCTGCAATTTAGTAGAGCATAGTAGAGAATGGGAAGATAACATTGTTCTGGAGTGATGTTTGGTTGGGCGACAAACCCCTCAGTGTTCAATTCCCTAGACTTTATCTGCTTACTTTCAGCACTAATTTTATTATGGCGAATGCTTTGTCTGATAACATGAGCATAATTATATTCAGGAGGGTTCTCTAGGGAGAAACTGTAGACATGTGGTATGAACTTAAAGATTTCTGTAGTAAAGTACATTTTATTATGGCGAAAGCTTTGTCTGATAACATGAGCGTAATTAGATTCAGGAGGTTCTCTAGGGAGAAAGTGTAGAAATGTGGTATGAACTTAAAGATTTTTGCAGTAAAGTAGTTTTGTATGAACAATAAATGTAGCTGTTATTAACCAAAAAAATAGTCTAAAGGTGTGAACACTATTTGTAACCACACAAACATTCTGTAAATACCTGAACAAATTTTAACTACATATTTGAAATAAATATGAGAACATTTTTTAAAGGCGTGGACATTATTTAGAACTACACGAGCATTATTTGGAAATACACAAGCACTATTTTGGAACCGGTGAACATTAAATTACTCGTTTTTTTTGAATTATTTATATATAAACATAAGCACGAAAACGATTCTTTTTGAAAACGATGAAAACCGAAAGCGAAACTGGAAAAAAGCGCCACAGAAACGAACTTGCCGACATCCAGTGCTGAAAAAGTAGCGAAAAAAAGGAAAGCCATGGATGGGCCGGCCCACCAAGGTGGCCGAGAGCCTCACGCTTTGGGTATCTCAAAAGGACCGACTCGCTTACCCCGTCCCAGACTCACACCCCGTCAAAAAAAAAAAATACTCCTCTCTCTCGCCGCCGCGCCGCCCCGTGCCCCCGTGGAGCCCCAACGCCGCCGCCTCCCTGCCCCGTAGACCCCCACGCCGCTGACCTCTCCTCGCTACTCGATCGCCGGCAGAGGGAAGGTGAGCCTCACCCCTGCCTTCTCTCTCCGCCCCCTGCTCTGTTCGCTCTCCCTCGCTTCGAGAAGATGAAATTGGTTTAATGCATGCCTGTGCCTTCTAATTTGGATTATATTGGAGCAACCCATGAAAGATCGCTGCTCCCTTTAGGGGTAGAAAAGTCTTCAGGTTCAGCTGTGTACTTGCGGGGTGGGAGAGGTCGGCCCCTGCTCCAAGCCCCAAGTTAGGTCTCAGAGTCAGGCTTTGGGCTCTTGGATATAATGCCGTGTCACCTGAAAGTTTCCGATTTACAAAACCTTGCATTTTATGAAACTTGGTCAAACCTGCGTGTCAATTTGTTATTTTTTTTCTATATCTTTATACAGATTAATAACAGATGTTACTCATGCTATATTTATCGACAGTTCGCATTTTGGTTAAACAAGATTTTGTTGAAATATTTAATTGATGTACCTGCTACTTTCTTTCGCTTTACCATGTGTGGGTATTCTGAAGTAGTTTGACTTAACTAATGTTCAGAAATGCAAGTCTGAGTCATGGGGTTGATGCACATTTGCTGCTCTTGAAAAGAAAAAGATAAATATGTGAAGTGAAACATATGCATTGCTCACAATGTTTTTCTGCCATTTGCAGATTCCTGCTTTGCTTTATTGTAAGCGGCTTGATGGAAGCAATGGCCGCGAAACTAGTATTCCCCCAGGACAACCCACCACTTTCCATATTTCTGCTGCTAAGATTGCAGGTGTTCCCATAACAATTGATCCCTGCCTCCCCATTGGTTCAGTGCTCACACTACACTTCGGTTCTGGGTAAGTGATTACCTTTCAGTGTACGTATTAAGGCTTTGACTTCTGATTACTGCATTTGCTTTCTTTTGACGACAACTATGGATAATGTTATCATGATTTGTGCTTGAATTACCTCTTCTCTTTAATCTGTTCATTCTAATAATATTTGGGGTTGTAAGAAATTATGTTGACGAAAATGACGACCATCAGAACATTATGAGTCAACAAAAATAGTTTTTTTTTGCTGAATCGTGCTTTTCCACTACTCATTGTCCTTGGCGGTATTTATGTATGTTAATTTGTAGTGTCTCAATGAATCTATCATGATTCTGTACAGGGACTTCATACACGGTGTTAACACAATTCTACGTTATATTGCCCGTACCACATCTGTTTCCAGCTTCTATGGCGAGGACGCTATTCAGGCAGCACGTGTACGTTTCTGTTCCACATATGCTGCCTGTCAATGATTTTGAAGAATCATCTCAGTATATTCTAAGTTGCCATTGTTATGCATATGTAGGTTGATGGATGGCTCGAGTACGCACCACTCATTCTTTCAGGCTCTGAATTTGGAGCTGCCTACTTATTCCTTGATGGATACTTAGCATCTCGAACATTTTTGGTTGGTCATGGTCTGACTGTTGCGGACATTGTAGTGTGGGCAAACTTCAGCGGTAATTTCTGGCTTCTTTCGTTCATCTGTAGTTTAATGTTCTCTCCCTTTGTCTTACCCTGGAGGTCACAACTCTTTTCTTCAGGAGCTGGTCAACGATAGGAAAGTTTAAGGAGGTCCAGGAAGTACCAAAACCTTGTCCGTTGGTTCAACAGCGTAGCTGTAGACTATGCACTAGAAGAAGTTACATCTGCTTATGTTGGAAAGCGAGCAATTGGCAAATCTCCTGCGCCGTGCCTGAAAGAAAAGATGCCTGGCTTGGAGAACATCTCAGGTCATGAGATAGATCTCCCAGGTGCAAAAGTTGGGGAGGTTTGCGTACGTTTTGCCCCAGAGCCTAGCGGGTATCTCCACATCGGGCATGCTAAGGCTGCCCTGCTGAACAAGTATTTTGCAGATAGATATAAAGGACGTATTTTAGTTCGATTTGATGACACAAATCCTTCAAAAGAAAGCAGCGAATTTGTTGAGAATGTCCTGAAAGATATTGAGACACTTGGGGTTATATATGATGCAGTTACCTACACATCAGATTATTTCCCAAAGCTAATGGAGATGGCTGAATGTTTGATTAAGCAGGGAAAGGCATATGTTGATGATACACCCAAGGAGCAAATGGGAGTTGAAAGGAAGGTGGGTGTGGAATCTAATTGTAGAAACAGTACTGTTGAGGAGAACTTGTTGTTGTGGTGTGAGATGGTTAAGGGTACCAAGAGGGGTAGTCAGTGCTGTGTGCGTGGTAAACTTGACATGCAGGACCCTAACAAATCACTTCGAGATCCTGTTTACTACCGTTGCAACCCTGATCCCCATCATCGCGTTGGCTCAAAATACAAGGTCTATCCAACATATGACTTTGCTTGCCCATTTGTTGACTCATTGGAAGGAGTGACACATGCTCTCCGGTCAAGTGAATACCATGATCGGAACGCACAGTACTACCGTATCCTTCAGGACACGGGGCTCCGAAGGGTTGAACTCTATGAGTTCAGCAGACTGAATATGGTTTACACCGTTCTTAGCAAGCGCACGCTTCGCTGGTTTGTAGAAAACAAGAAGGTGGAGGACTGGACTGACCCACGCTTTCCCACGGTACAAGGGATAGTACGTCGTGGCTTGAAGATTGAAGCCTTGATCCAATTTATACTTGAGCAGGTAATCTTGTAATGAGTTACTCTTCTGATCTAACAATCATGTACAAGTTTTGAGTTATTAACTCTCCTTTTCTTTTTTGCATTTCCTATTTGTGAAGGGTGCTTCAAAAAATCTGAATCTTATGGAGTGGGATAAACTCTGGACAATCAACAAGAAGATAATTGATCCTGTGTGTGGAAGGCATACTGCTGTGCTGAAAGACAAACGTGTGCCCTTGACACTTTCTAATGGCCCAGAGGTACCATTCATTCGAATTTTACCTAGGCACAAGAAATATGAGGGTGCTGGAAATAAGGCTACAACGTTCGCAAACAGAATTTGGCTAGAGTATGCTGATGCATCAGCCATTAGCGTGGATGAGGTCACTTTGATGGACTGGGGAAAGGTTATCATTAAGGAAATCAAGACTGTTGATGGAACAATTACTCAACTAGTTGGTGAATTCCATCTTGACGGGTCAGTGAAGATGACAAAGCTGAAGCTAACATGGCTATCAGATATTGAAGACCTTGTGTCTCTCTCTTTGGTGGATTTTGACTACCTAATCATCAATAAAAAGGTGAGGCATCATGTTCTATGTTCATGTTGGTAGGCTTGCAGTCACTTGAGCACCAGAACCGTTTCTTATACTACCTATTTGCTGCATTAGTTATTATTGTAGTCTGGATGCCTTTCATACTTTCAAAGTTATATGCTTCTGTGGCACAGTTACTTAATCTGTTCAACTATGCGTTGCTTGACGAACTTATATTGCCACAACAGCTTGAAGCATTCCATGAATTGACTGGTCTTTGAAACTCAGCATGGCTTCACTCTACCATTGTTGGAGCTGATGTCGAAGATATCTAGTTTTTTTCCTTTTATATCTATGTGCTGATGTTTCCTAGGATGAGTTATCTCTTCGATCAATGCGATGTGATGATGTTTCCTGGGATGAGTTATCTCTTCCATCAATGTGTCCATATTGTCTCACTCTCAGTCAATCCTAAATGGTACATCTACATGTTCTTTTAGTCCTAATAATGTGGCACTTTTGCAGCTGGAACTGGGAGAAGATGATAAGCCTGGGGGTGAGAAGTTCCTTGAAAATCTTAACCCATGCACCCGGCGAGAAGCTTTAGCTCTTGGAGATCCAAACATGCGCAACATCAAGCAGGGAGAAGTTATACAGCTCGAAAGGAAAGGCTATTACAGGTGCGACGTTCCGTTTGTTGGGTCATCGAAACCAATCATGCTTTTTGCCATTCCCGATGGCCGACAGAAGTCCACGTCGATTGTTTCTGGAGCCTAGCTTGAACAAGTTATGTTGGGTAAATAGTTGTACTCTTTTGGACAAAAATCTTGCAACCATATTGATATCCCCAGACTGAAATTTGGAACTTCAGATTTCGGTCCTTCAGTGTCACTATGTAGTTCCTTTTGCATGTTTGAGGACCTGTGGATTTGTGCAGCAAATATCAAGATGATAATTGATTGATCTTCTCCACATCTGTCATGTGATCTGCATACATGGAGCTTTTGCAAAGGCATGACAAGAGATTGAGCTCCCCAATACTGACGCAGACACGTTAAATCAGGGTCATTCCCCTATTGACATTCTCTTGGATCTTTATGACCTCCTTAGTTGATGTTTCTAGTTCAAACACACCTTGCAAATGTAAATGGCGAGAGTTACCTTCTTTTCTATGGGCTATTATTTCTTCAGTACGTGTGTGCGTGTGGTGCGGGCACATGGATGAGACATGAATCCTGAGTATCCCGTGCCATGATACACCTACAACTACGAAATACGCAGTAGCTTTTGATCTGTGTTGTACCTAGGTGAGGGTTGCATGGCCTGAAATCTTTGGACATCCTGAACCGACGACGAAAGTACCTCTCTGAAGATCTGTGGGATCAGATGCCGCTACATGACTACATCCAGTGCTGATTTTATGCTCGCTCTACAGAAGCCCCTCGTGTTCGAAAACAAATATGCTGAGTGAAAGTGGGCTCCCATGTGGCTTGAGGAAATTCCGACATCTGCCGTCGCATATGGTGCTCAGCTAACGTATTCCCGTCCGGATGTTGGGTGCATCCTGTGTACGTACCTTTTGTTGGTGCGGTCCTAAATAATTAGGGGTATATCAGTCGTGAATCTAGCAGGGGGCTTCGATAGGCTTGAGCCCCCCCTCCAAAAATTGGTAAATAAAAATTATTATCATTCTATAAATTTTTTTGACCTTATTTGGATCAAAGAATTGAGAGTTTTTGACTTTTTATGTGCACATTTAACTTTGAGCCCTCGCTTCATTTTCTTTCAAGATTCGCCAGTATGATAATAGAGTGACTTCTCCGTGGTCTTATTGAACTTCACATGGCTTCCTTAAACGATAATTGACGGATTTGTACATCTCTTTTTGTTTATAGAGAACGGGTCATCCTAGGCCTAGAGTATGAATTCAAAAATTTATACCTGCATGAATTTGATGTGGTTTGATTGAGACGTGCGTTGCACGTGCACGCTGATTACAATTAAATACATGTCACTTTTTCTTTCCACGGGCATATCTCCTATGGTATAATGATAAGGATTTAAAAAGGACGTATATTTGATGATTGTCGTTATTTCATGTCATTAGATTTCAATCATGTCATTTATGAACATTGTTATAGAGAGAGCAATCAAGTAGCTCACGAATCGGTTAGGTTAGCTAAGGTCTTGTTTGATAGCTCATTATTTTCTATGTATCTTGAGAATACTACAGTTTTTCTAATTACTACATTTTTAATTACAGTGGGCTGTTTGGCTGTAGCTGAAAACTGCATTATTAATACTACAGTTTTTGCAAAATCACAGTATTTTCTCTGTTTAAAAAAAGAACCCCTGACCTCTTTTTTAAAAACTGAGCATGTGAAAAAACAACCCACTCACGATCTTCTTTGCCGCCGCTCTCTCGTCCGTGGAGTTCGTCTCCGTCGGCCGGGAGCTAATCATATGTTCGAATAAATGCCTCAGAGAAGCCACCGTCTGCCGAATCTGATGCAAGGCGTTGAGCTTGGCCATGTAGTTCTTGACGCGCAGCTTATGGCGCCCCTCGACATTGACGGCAAAGAAGGTCAAGCCGTTCCTGTCCAAGCGCAGCCCCGCCGTTCAAGGTCAAGCCGTTCCTGCTCCACTTTTATTAAGAAGCAAAGCGAGACAAGGTTCATCATAACATCCTAAACCGCTACCAGCAATTCGAAAACGAAAACCACATTCAAGCTTTGTGCATGGCCGTTTATTTCAGTCGCGGTCTTTCGACATGGCCGTTTATAGTTTAGTCGTGGTCTTTGTACATGGCCGTTGAGTTTACCGCTAGCTAGCTAAGGATAAAACAACTAGCTAGCTAATTTACTTTGCTTCATACAGCACTAGCCAAACACCTCAAAGTATTTGTAATACTCTAATTTTTTGGGATATATTAAAACTGCAGTATTTTGTACCTATTGTCTAAAATACTGCGGTTTTTCAATACTTTGGCTTTTTAATACTTTGCTATCAAACACAGCCTAAGTTTTCTCCTCCCAGTTGTCGGATAGATATTGCCTCTAGTGCGGTTGTTCCTTTTCTTGTAAGCGATGCCACTATTTTGATCAATGAATAAAGGAGGGGTAGTTGTAAAAAAAGATTTGAAAAGGACGTATACTATACAGCCGACAGTACCTGACGCAGCCCATATCCTAATGTGAACGAGTGCCCAGCGATTTTGAGATCATGCGACCTCGTCCGCTCCTGTCACTTTTCACTAGACGAGCATTGATACTTGATAGAGTTAGCCAGTTGGGGCTCCGGGATGCCGGATCTTGTACCTTTTGTTGCTGCCGCCCTAAATAATTGGGTCTATCTGATATTATTGATAATAAGTATCAGGTTGCGGTTTGGTCTCCGTTGCAAGTCCGTTATTCGATTCCAATAGCTTGTCACACATCCATGTTTCAGTTCTCTCATGTCATCTTTAAGTAATGGTTCATCCTGATCCTGTCGGGGAATAGTTCTGTATATCATCCACGTCTCATCGCAATATCCTAAAAGAAAATTCCATGTCAACAACTGGGATTTCCGAAGACGGTGCCTCCTCATACTACACTCTTTAATAAGCTTGAAAATATATGATTGCAGACCAGGTTTATTTGAACAGCGTAGGTATTTTGTAGTTTTTTTTTTGTTAAAAGTAATGGTGTTACAAGCCCGAGGGGAAAAAGAATCCCTTTGTCCCGGCATAAATTTTCACAAGCGATTTGCATCTCCCATGAGCAACCGGGTAATTTCTAGTTGTCCACGGGCCCCTTCTCTCCTTTTCGCAGCATTGCGGGTGATGCGTGATGTAGTGGCTCAATGAGGACGCGATGCTCGACGTGGTAGTGGTGGGGTTGCACGTAGGTCAGGCCGGTGGTATAGGCGCGAGGTGGTGTTGCGGTGGCAGGTGTGCTCAGAGCAGTGGTTGATCTAGCATGTCGGTCTCCTCTGGTGGTGGTCTGCGGGGATCCGGAGCAATGTGCAAGGCAGTGATTTCTTGCACACGGAGCAATGTGTGTTTAGGCTAAGCCGACAGTGGGTGTGGTGACATGCAGGGATCCCGATGACCATGGTGGTGGATCTAGGGTTGTGGGTGGTGGGCTTCAAGGACTAGACTTGACCCGACCCATGGAGGTCTGCCCCTTTGGCGGCCCGTCTTCAAGGGTTCCCTGACGACGATGCGGATTGACCCCAATGACCCGCGCTTGTATTCGAGATGGGGGTTGGATCCAATTGAGATCCGGTGTCCATATCGAGGGCCCTCAACATGTGCATCGGCTTCAGTTGGCCGGTCATGGCCTTTGTTGTACTTTGACGTGGTCCCGCCCATGTGTTGTTCGGGGCATAACTGTGATTCTATAGAATGTTGTTCCGGCGGCGGTGATGTGTCAGTCTTGGAAGCCGGGGTGGTAACCCTAGATGGGGAGGCTGCATGGATTGGCTCTCCGAGGAGCGCCGTTACAATAGGTTCTGGTGGTGTGCTTCGGCCATGAGGGTTCGTGTGTCGTGCATTGGGTGGGTGGTCCTAGTGAAGCTATCACCATCGAAGGAGGCCAAGCCAATATCAAGAGATGGAGTCCCCGTCTGCCCGGTGGGGTCCCGTCGTGGTGTTCCCGAGATGTGGTGGGCAGGGAGGTCGAGGGGAAGCTCTGCGCGAGCAGGGATGATACATGTGGGTGTCAGTCTCCTCTTGGGGTGCTGCCTTGACCTTTTCCCTTCCTTTGGAGACTCATGCCTCGTACAATGCAAGGTGCTTAGAAGAGATGCTTAGAAAAATAAATCAGTTTTTTCTTAAGCACCGATGCTTATTTCTACAGGAGATGTGCCTAATTAAGCGTCTACCATGTACAAATAAGCACCGATGCTTAAAGAAAGCCTGATTTATTTCTTTAAGCACCTTGCATTGTATAAGGCCTTAGAGTGAATAATTTTGTATACTTCGACAGACGTGTCGGGGACCCTTTTGGGGACACCGTCGGTTTGTGGGAGGTCCCTCGGGCGTGATGGCGGGACTCATGTGCTTCTTCTCGGCAACTTGTCTGAGGCATTTAGTGCGTTTAGTTGTGCATAATTGTCTGCTCTTGGTGCTTTCGATTAGTTTTATTATGTTTTCTTTATTTGATTATTCAATACCGTATACCTTGGCCGTGTCGTTTTATATTAATATAAAACACAGAGAAATCCGAGATGATTTTGATATCGATTTCTAAATGAGACCACTTTTGGACCCCATATATTAGTCAAGGAAGTCAACTAGCTAGCGGCACCGCATCCTAGACCTCCTGCACACAGTAGACGCTGGCAAAAGCGAAAAAAGCATCTAAGAAAAAGTGTTTTTTTTGCGGGGAAAGAAAAGGTGTTACTGATATGGAGCACTACCGTCGCCATCATGCTGCCAACAATTTCCTCTCTTTCTATCGTGTATGCATGTGATGACATCATCAGGATTCCTTCTAACATTTGAAATTAAAAAAGTTTTATCTCTAAAATCATTAATTAGATCGATGATTTGTTTTTGCCGTTGATTTTGTTGCGACGAGATCTTCGGAAGTACATCCCATATCAACATGTTTCGATAACTTTTCTTTATCGTACTTGCCACATTTTTTAACTCACTTGCCATATTATTAACCACTCACTTGCCAAACAAAAAACAAATCAATTGCCATATTTTTTGTATGTCAGTTCGTACAAGGCTTGTCATTGCTTATAATCTAGTTGCCACAATGTTTTCATGATTGTGATTTTAATTCCACCTGGTTGTCGGTGTCTCATGAAAGATTATTAGCAGTCCTTTTTAAATCCCGGTTGTCTTAAATGTTTTGATGTGCTTGTCATTTTAATTCTACCTAGGTTCCATATTGTCTCATACATCTTGTCAGTTACTGTAAAAAACTAGTTTAATTCCACCCATTAGTTTAATTCCACCGGGTTGTTGTGATGTCACATCAAAATCTATTCGATTTTTCTAAAACCTAGTTGCCACAAATGCTTTGATGCGCTTGTCATTTTAATTCTACCAAGTTATCATATTATCTCGTACACCTTGTCAGTTATTGTTAAAACTAGTTGTCGTGGTGTTTTGTGGTACTTATCAGTTTGTTTTTATCCAGTCATCGCAATATCTCATAAAATGCCATTCGATTGTTCTAAAACCTAGTTGACGTGGTTTTTTTTCCTATTCAGTTTAATTCTATCGAGTTGTCTCATATAAGCTTGCCTGTTGTTATGAAGGTTAATTGTCATGTTATTTTGCAGCGCTTGCCATTTTGAATTATATCTAGTGGCCAGTTATTTCATATATGAACAATATAGCGGCTGAACACTTCAACGTGAGTCACGCAGATAAGCCTGCCTAACCGAATAGTACTAGAAAAGAGGACCTCCAACGTGAGTCATGCATGCATGTTACGGGCTTGTGTCAGGATTGATTTGAAACATCTCAAAAAAAACCAAAAATTCCTGCACCTCCACTACGTTGCGCACAGGACGATGCGCACACCACTATATAGATTTTAGATTTTCAGCATTAGTCAAACTCAGTGCTCGAAGAGACCAGACAGACATGTACAGTATAGCATCCCCATATGAAGCCTGCCGTTGCTGTCAGATTTTGCAGACGGCAAACCACAAGCTTTTTGCTGAGGTTGGAGGGTGATCCAAAAGCCAAAACACGTGCCAATTGACAAGGAACGGTGTAGCATAGCACACTGCATGCACACACAATCTCTTACTGGTATATATACTAGTCCCGTTTTTTGTCATGTTTTACACCTGATGGAGCTCGGCGCACGTACGTACATGTTACACCGGCAGCTTAATTATTTACTGTCGTCAACCACGGGGTAACGGGACTAGGATAACGGTAGCACACGTACGGTGAGGTAGCTGTAGCCTGTGGCCAGCCTCACATGCATCAAGCGCCGCGCCTCGGGCGCACCCGGACCTGGAGCGGGGCCGCCATCTCGCAGGACAGGCGGAGCACCTCCGACAGGTCGACGCCGGCCGCCGCGGGCGCCCACTCGAACTCGTGCAGCAAGGTGGCCATCCACGTGGCGACGGTGGCCATGGCCAGGGACTTGCCCGGGCAGCTCCTGGGGCCGGACCCGAAGGGCACGAGCCGGCCGTCGGCGCCCAGCACGGGCACGTCCGGGGCCTCGCCGCCGGCCAGGAACCGCTCGGGGCGGAACTCGAGCGGCGCGTCCCACACCTCCGGGTCGCGGCTCATTGCCCACTGGTTCACCATGGCGGTCGTGCCGGCCGGGACGAGGTGCCCGTCCACGTACGTGTCGGAGATCGCCCTGTGGCGCCACGACAGCAGCGGCCCCGGCGGGTGCAGACGCAGCGCCTCCTTGATCAGCGCCTGCAAGTACGGCAGCGCCGGCAGGGACGACTCGGCCACGGGGCTGCTCCGGCCGACCGCCTCGTCGAGCTCGCGGTGCACCTTGGCCTGCACGTCGCGGTGGAGGACGAGGCGCGCCATGGTCCACTCCATCAGCACTGCCATGGCGTCCGTTCCTCTGAAGACCATCTCCTGCAAAAACCAGCCACCATGCGTTTTCTTGGAGTTACTCCCAGTGCTCTGTCCATTTAGTAAACGATTCGTCGAAACTAGAGTATAAAGAAAGAAGAAAAGTTGATGGAATTTTGCATGGACGCTAGCTAGCTTTCTATAGCGTACGTACGTACCCAGAGCACGGCGGCGATGTCGCCGTCGGTAAAACCCTCGCTGTCCTGCAGGGACAGCAACTTGTCGACGAAGTCTCCTCCGGCTCCGGCGGCGGCGAACGTGACGTTGGCGCGGTGCTCTCGGATGACGCCTTCCACGAACCGGTTCACCCGCGGCATTAGCTCGGCGCACCGGGCCCCGATGCCCTGAGGGTCGATGCCGGCGAGCCCCGGGAAGTAGTCGGACCAGTTCTCCTTCCCCAGGAGCTCGTACCCTTCCTGCACCATCTCCAACAGCTCCGCCACCTCGCCGGACGACGAGGGCGCCGACACGTCGTACTCCTTGCCGAACACGAAGCGCATGATGTAGTAGAGCGACGCGCGCCGGAGGACGCCGCGCAGCTCCACGACGGCCGCCCCGGCCCCGGCGCCGCGCAGCGCCGCGACAAGGTCGCCGGCGACGCGCGCGCGGTACGGAGCGAAGGCGTCGACCTGCCTCGGGCCGAACAGGTGGGCCGACGCGATGCGGCGGAGCGCGCGCCAGTAGGGGCCGTGCTCGGCGAAGCCGATAGAGCGGTGGAACATGAGGCCGTAGGCGGCGTGGTTGAGCGGGCGCGCGGCGAAGGCCGGGTTGTCGAGGATCTCCTTGGCGACGTCCGGGTGGGACGCGACGACGGCGCGGACCGGGCCGAGCGACAGCGCCATGACCCGCCTGGCCCCGTGGCGGCGTGCCGCCTCGGCGGCCAGCGAGCGGTGCGCCAGCCCGGACATGAGCCCCAGGCTGCCGACGACGGGGAGCCCTTTGGGGCCCGGGATGACGCCCAGCCCCTTGCCTGCGCCCTGGCCCCTGCCCCTCCTCCAGTAGCGTCCCCATGCAGGCCCGCCCGGGTGCGCCCAGTAGAGCAGCGTGGGGGCCGCCCACGCGAGGAACGCGAGTACGGCGAGGTAGCCGAAGCCAAGGGCTACGGCGGAGAGGATGTTGAAGGGAAGCATCCACCAGCTCTGGACTGAGTTCTCCATCTCCAGCCGGACCTGTGAGCTGTGTGGTGTGTAGTGTGTGCTGTGCGAGGTGAGGGAAGGCGCTGCACGGGCTGCGGTATTTATAGGAGCTAGCTAGCGCGCTCGCCACAGCGAAAATTCACTGTAGCCACCAAAGCAAATGCTCTCTGATGGAGATCGACCAAATCATTGGCTCATACAAGAAAATGCCCCTCTGGTTTCGCATTGCATGGCCCCTCTGGTTTTCCTGCCGACCAGCCTTTGTCTGGCAACTTTTTTTTTTGCGATATTTGTCTGTCAACTTAGTCTCACTCTCACACGTAATAATGACGTAATGTCTCACACGTAATGGTCGCACCTGTGGGAATTCTAGGGTTTCTAGAAGCATTTTTTTCTTTCTTGGGAGTGATTTTTAGAAGTAAAGTTATAAATGATATGTGTGACCATTGTTTTCCTTCTTTTCTTTATAGTGTTAGTGTATCGCTATGGAAAGTGCAACGATATTTTACTGATTAGACATCACTACTCATTCGATGCCAATCGATGATCGGATTAAGCGCTAGAGCTACAGGAATCCTTTGATGCCATGCATGTCTCTCGGCAGCAAGCCTCTTTCTACCGGAGCCGGTATGTACCGGTGAATGATCAACCGTCGGTGTAGTTTGCGATTCGTTCTCTTAGATGACCCACCTCTCGTATTGCAATGTATTCTCATGACACATCTTTCGTATAGCGCTGTAGTATGTCCGGTGATGACCCATCATTTTGTACTAGTATGTCAGCTACATGTATTTTTTTTGTTAGCCGCATGCATGCAACCTCTTTCCTCTTTCTTCCCTCTTAAACAAATCCATCTTTTTATTTTTGCTTCTAATTTTAGATGGTCAGCATCTTTCACATTAAAATTTCGTTATTAAATTTTTTATATATATTCAAATTCCTTGCAACATGATCTTTAGACAAGATAAGTCTTGAGTATTTTTTAAATTAGATTTTAAAATAACATGTTTCACAATCTCCAAAAAATATCTCGTTTCAAAGATTTCACTAAGTTCAATAGATGTAAATTCTTTCAAATAATTGAAACACATTTCTTATGTCAAGATGATTGAAACATATATTATATTTGTGAAACTCCTTATTTCAGGAAATAGTGCACGATCCAAGATTTATCTACCTATTTACTATAGAAAACAAGGACACTAATCATAAAAAATAGTATATTCTTTTGAGAATTTTTGTTTGCCTGTCTCCTTTGAGAGTCTAAGTCGAGAGGATTTTATGTCTGCTACACTTCAAAAATAAAATAAAATAAAATTTAGGGCTGCTACAGTGGCCAGGTCGGAATTTTAGGATTTCTAGAAGTTTTTTCTCTCTAGGGAATGATTTCTGGAAGTATAAGTTGTTAATATGTGTGGCTATTGTTTTCCTTATTTTTTGCATTGTATAACTATGGAAAGTGCAACGATATTTTACTGAATAGACATCACTGGTGTGGCACCAAATTATTCCAACTGGCAACGAGTAAGTACATGGGCCATTCGATGTCGGAATTAAGCTACAGCTGCAGGATCTGGTGTGGCATCTATCTATCTACCTGTCCTTCATAATAACATCTGAATTTTGGCTTTATAAAGATTTGCTTCTAAAATACAAAAGCTACTCGCTACAAGCAAAGGAATCCTAAAATCTTTGCAACCCCTCGAAACAGGCTTTTGTCCTGTTTTATATATAAAGCAAAATCCATGCAACCCGTCGTTCATAAGGATATAAAGGGCCAATAAGATTCCATTGTTGTTAACAACTCCTATTTATTTATGCCACCAAATTTTCACCAACAATCTAATCTAAAGAGTGAGCCACTGCACCCTTCATTCTAATATAAAGAGACAACATCTTGTGTTACTCTTATCCCTCGTTGTCAGAATAAAACGAGCGATAAACTTGCTAGTTTTGCTAGAGGGTCGGTTCGGGCCAGGAGGATGTTTTGGTGATTGTCCGAGGGAGTGTAAGGACTTGCTTTGTACAAGTATTATTCCGACAAAAGAAAAAGAAAAACAGCAGAGCTTCATTATTTAAAGACCTTGATGATGGAAAAAAAACAGAGCTCCATTATTTTAAGACCCTGATTATGCAGATTCTAAAGCAGCGGAGTATGCTCAACTGATGCCGATAAATTGACTAGCACTATTTTCTCCACCCAAGAAACTTCCAGGATCAGAAGTGGGGGCCGGCTGGCACCTGCAGATAACTTGGGGCCAGTTGACACCTGTGGGCCCGGGGCGGCCGCCCCTGTCGGGCGGATCACCGGTGGAGCCGAGGAGGCGCCCGCTCCGCTGTCTATATATACCTTGGCACGCCTCACTCTCATTCCATTCCATCATTCCCACCCCGTCGACTCGAATCCAATCGACCATATGGAGCAGCAGCGTGTGCCGCCGGCGGCGGAGGAGGAAAAGGTGCCGGCGGGGCTTGGGCTGACGGCAGCGGAATACGCGCAGCTGCTGCCCACGGTGGAGGCGTACCACCGGCAGTACGCCGTCGAGCCAGGCCGATGCTCTTCCCTCGTCGCGCAGCGCATCAAGGCGCCGGCGGCTGCCGTCTGGGCCATCGTCCGCCGCTTCGACTGCCCCCAGGTGTACAAGACCTTCATCCGCAGCTGCGAGCTCCTCCCGGACGCCGAGGCCAGGGACGAGCTCCGCCCGGGCCGCGTCCGCGAGGTCAGCGTCGTCCCCGGCCTCCCCGCCGAGACCAGCACGGAGCGGCTCGACCTCCTCGACGACGCTCGCAGGGCCATCGGCTTCACCGTCATCGGCGGGGAGCACGGCCTCAAAAACTACAGGTCCGTGACCACCGTCTCCGAGCTGGAGCCCTCCCCGGCCGCGACTGCTGAGATCTGCACCGTCGTCCTCGAGTCCTACGTCATCGACGTCCCCGACGGCAGCAGCGAGGAGGAGACGCGCCTCCTCGCGGACGCCATCGTCGGTGTCAACCTCCAGAAGCTCAAGTCCGTCGTCCAGGAGGAGAACGGCAGCGCGGGGGGGTGGGGACGCCGGCTCAGGGCTGTAGTGGTTAGGTTTTTGGGGACTCTGTGTGCGTGTGGTGTGAGAGGAAAATGAGGTGAGACAAGATATAAAGTCGATTGATGCATGGATTGTTGGAAAATATAATTATATTACTACGGGAATAACAAATACCACCGGCAAATTTGCATGCATCTTTAAAAAAAATATGTAACTTTATTAAACAGAAACCGATGGTTACATCGTTTATGAATAAAGATACAATATTTTTTAAAGGCTTCTCAAATCAATCCCTAGTCTTGAAATTTTTAGCTAATTTAGCAAGCTGGTGAGCTGCTCTATTCGCTTTCCTATTACCCAAAGGCTCATCGAATCAATCCCTAGGCATGAAATTTTTGGCTAATCTAGTAAGCTGGTGAGCTACTCTTTTCGCTTTCACATTACCATGTTTAAAACCGGTCAGCGAAAAATCACAAGCCATAAATTTGCATGCATCCTAATCTCAAACCAAGTCGAAGGTTGAACCAAGCCGACCCTTCTCTTCCCCAACCACATGATATAGGCGAAAAGGGAGGAGAAACCGCCGTTGCCCACCCGTCGTTGGTCCTTGCCCGTTTGTCGCTCTGGTGACGACTGGGGGTGGGGACCCCAACGCTTTAGCTCAGGCATGTAGTTAGGTTTGGCTTTGTTTGCCTTGGTGCCCTCATCCGGTGGAGGAAATATCGTCGTTTCGAAATAAACTGTAGTTGTCCTTTTTCCATTTTGTCGGTGCTTCAATAGGTGCTGACGAGGGGCAGACAACTCAAGTGTCTCGCCGGTCTTCAGATTCAACGAGTCTAAATTTCGATGGTTTGCACCCATAGGCTCTCACGGTGGTGATGTGGTCGGGCTATGAAAAAATATGGTGCTTTGAAGTCAGTTTTGTGGATGAAGGCAAGCAACGGCACACTTCTTCTTCAACTATGTCGAACAAAGATGGCATCATCGAGATCAGGGCGGGCATGAGAACGATCTCCGGCCGTCGTGTCACAATGTCTCGGTCCGGTCGCATGCGGGGGACGGGTTCAACGGCTTGTTAAGCAGCTTAGTCTGCCAAGGTGTCTTTCGTGATCTTGGCTTGATGGATGCTTCTAGTTGGGGCCTCACACTTCCAGAAGCCATCCACATCATGTGAGGAATGCTATTGCTACGCGCGTGCAGTAGCGTCTGATGCTGCCCAATCTAGCCTACACGATCATCTGTTTTGGGACAACATATTCGCAAGGAAAGCTTGTCTGATGCAGTGATGCTGGTTGCTTTTGGACGTCGCCGAATATATTTTGCGTGTGGGGCTTTGATTTCGTTTCCGTGAACATGAAATGACAGCCTGATCGGTGACTCAAGTGTTGGGACCTCATCCTCTTACTTTCGGGAAAGACCGCACGGGCCGGGGCTTCTCCTGCCCAAACCAAAAATGCTAGACTTACATATTTTTATTACAGGAAGTTACGGACCAACTCTTGTCCCCCACTAATATTCCCCTCGGATTTTCAGGGTAGGGTCGGCCTCATCTAATCACCAATGAACACAACCTACCTCCGCCTTGCCCATAAAAATCATGTAAAACATCCCGTAGGTATAGCAAAGCTCTGCCCAAACGGCCATAACGGCCTTCTAAATCTAAATAAGCCTTGCCCCATTGGGTCGTGCATCATCACCCAGCTGGCTGGTGGCTTGTTAGAGCATCTTTAACAGGCGTTTAAAAACATCTTCATGTGCTAAAAAAATCATTTTTTGGGCACGGACAGCTCCATCAAAAGCTGCAAAATACTGCGTGCGTAAAAATATTTTGAACATGCACTAAAAAGCGCAATTACAAGCTGTAAATTTGGGATGCCAGATGACACGCAGTTCGCACTGCGGTTCTTTTTGGGCGTGCGTTTCTGAACATCTGCAAATCAATGTTGGTCCCGATACACTAAATTTGCTACAGTGACACGCTAAAATTATTTTAGGCCGCATAATTTTTATACCCTTGTTGAAGATGCTCTTAGTTACTGGGAATTTGCACGTAGTTAGATTCCACTCTGTGGTGTGGACGTCAAAGTTCCTGCGTAAACTCTGAGCCTTTCTTTCGTTGGTGCCTTTTGCGGTTCTTTTTGTAAGCTCCGGATACTTCCCGTTGTGATGGTGACTGACTGGCCGTCACATCTCATAAGTTAACCAACCAATAATTTAAGCCAGTCCATCTATAGTAGTCTAATGGACGAACAAAAGGGCATGAAATCAAAGGGGCATTATTATGTCTTAGGGTAGCATCTTTGCATCGTGTGGCGAAAATCAACTGACCACGATGTCTTCATGTAGTCAAGCTATAATGGGGCATCTTTGCATAGAAAGAAAACAAAAAGGAAAACAAAAGTGTCATCACATCAGGGAAAGTGCTCTTCTACACCCGAGCTTAAATGAGCTCGGGTGAACAGTAAATTCAAAAAATATTTTAAAAGATTCAAAAAAATTTGAATTTTTTTACAGTAAACCTTGACAAATGTTTAAGAGCTCGCAAAATTTCAGTACGAAATCATATTTGTGAAAGTCGTGACAAAAAGAACAAAATTGATGTTCCAAAATGCTTTCAAAAATAGCATTTTCAGAGTTTCGATTTTGTTTTTTTACCACGACTTCCACAAATGTGATTTCATGATCAAATTTTACAAACACTTAAAACATTTGTCAAAGTTTGCCCAGAAAAAAATTCACAATTTTTGAACATTTTTACATTTTTTTGAATTTGCTATCCGAGAGATCGGGTGCAACAACATCATGTCCGCTTTTCCTCTCTGAAAACACACACGCGAGTAGGTTTTTGTACGTCTATCCACCCCGCTGCTTCTGCTCACCTCCCAATGCCTTCCAACACCAGCGAGGTTTGAAGATAGGGTGTGGAGTTTGCGTCGTCTTATGCCATCTCTGGCCGAATCCTTAAGAACACTTAACCCCTCCCTCCCCCCTCCCCCCCAAAAATATCTGTTTCGAGAAGTTAAGCTGTAGAAAATCGAACCTGTTTAGAAAACTGTTCTTACTCCCGTCAAACAAAAAGTTCTTCCTTGAGCTGATGTATGACTCAAATGCTTTCATTCAGGTAATGGAGGCGGGGAGGAACCTCCATGTTATTGTAAAAAATACCTTACATATTTCAACTTGTCAAAATTTTAAAGAGAAGCGTCGGCCACGTGTGAAGCTTAAGGAGCCGAACGCAACTCTCAACAAAAGATTCCCTCTCTCGCGTTCGACAACCTTTTTTTAAAATAAAACCTGCTCAACTTTACTCAATTGAAATAACCGATACATCGTTTAAGACGAAAGGTACTATCGGGGATTACCCTCGGGTAGGCTCAAGAAGACGACTCAACATTTTTTAAAACATCGAGGGACCCATCCCCGGTATGCGAAGCCCCACGAATCAATAAGACAAATGAAAAAGTGGGCTGACGATACGGTAGCTGACGATACTGTAGCTGTCCGGCTCGATAGCCTCCACCCGCCCGGCTCGGCAGCCTCCATCCGTCCGGCTCGGCAGCCTCCATCCGTCCGGCTTGGCAGCCTTCATCCGTCTGGCTCGGCAGCCTCCCGCCCAGCTCGACAGCCTCCTTCTGTCCGACTCGATAGCCTTCACCCGTCCGGCTCGGCAGCCTCCACCCGTCCGGCTCGGCAGCCTCCACCCGTCCGGCTCCCCCTGTCCGGCTCCCCCTGTCCGGCTCCTCCCGTCCGGCTCCTCCTGTCCGGCTGCGGCCTGACGAAGTCAGCTCCTGACGTCCCATCGGACACGTGCGGACCTGACGGCCATATCTCATGGCGGGGCGATATTGGCGAGCAGGAACACACTGTACGCGCGTCATGTAATACTCTCTACAGTGTAACCTGCCCCCTGGATACTGATTTATAAAGTACACCAGGGGATAAACATAGTTTAGTCCACAAGCTATATGTGGCTTGACTTGTAAACTACCCAAGGTAGCTTACACCTCAAGCTGCTTGGAATGTAAGCTACCCACTATGGCTTACATCCCAAGCTACCCATCCATGCCTATATAAAGGCCCCCTCTCACTGAAAGGGTGAGCTTCCCTCACATCCTCTCATGTATGAGGCAAGAAGTCTCATGGCTCTCCTCCCCAAACAGCTCCAGGAGCAACCATGTACCAAATGTACCACATATATACAAACATGCACGAGTAGGGGTATTATCTCTCCGGAGAGCCCCGAACCTGGGTAAAACACTGCGTGCCATTTGCATACCCATTCCGGATCATCCACGATAACCTTGCCCTCACCTCGATAAGCCACCCCATGGCATCTGCCGTCTCGCGTGACCCCCCATGAGAAAACAACGACAGTTGGTGCCCACCGTAGGGCCCGCCGCTGTTGGAACCGCGGTCTGGGCGGGACCCTCTTCGACATCACCACCGCGGGGTCGCCGCTATCTTTCCGGGGGCTCGACTCCAACTTGCCCTCGGGACGAATGTGTGCGACGCCGCGTCCTCGCTGCTGGTCTCGTCATCACCATCGCGGCGTCGCCGCTATCTTTTCGGGGGCTCGACTCCAACATGCCCCCGGGGCGAGTGCGCACGGTGCCGCGCCCTCGCCTCCGGCCTCGTCATCGCCACCGCGGCGCTCGCGCTGTCTCTCTGGTGGTGCTCGGGAGCTCGACACCAACACGCTCCCGGGACCACCGCACGAGACGGCGTGTCCTCGCCGCCGGCCTCGTCATCACCACCGCGGCACTACCGCCGTCTCACCAGCGGCGCCCAGGGGCTCGACGCTAACACGCTCCCGTGGCGGCCGCGGGGGATGACGCGGCCCCTCCGCCGGCCTCGCCCACCTCCAGTTCCCTCCAACCTGCCGCCGACCGCAAGGGACGGCGCGCCTGCGCCGTCTCACCCGTCACGGCTCTTGCTTTGCTCCGCCCACCGGCTGGCCACCCTCGCTGGTCTTCGTGACTGCACCGCCGGTGCCCCCGTCGCCCCGGGGCTGGCCGCCTCCAGTTTCGCGCCCTCTCCGGCTGGCCCTCCACCGGCTGGGCACCCTTGCCGGTCTCCGCGACTACGCTGCCGGTGCCCCCGTCGCCCCCGGGCCGTCCGCCTCCAGTTTCGCGCACCCTCGGCTGGCTGCGCGCCCGCTCTGGCTGGCCGCCCACTGGCTGGCCCCCTCGCCGGTCTCCGCGACTGCACTGCCGATGCCCTGTCGTCCCGGCCGTCCGGCCGCCTCCTATGTCTCCCTGCTCTAGCCGGCTCCGGCTCGCCCCGTATGGCTCCGGCTGGGCACCCGCACCCCGCTTCGTTGCGCCTCACTGCGCTGTGGCGCTGCCCACGCGCTCCCGCTGCTCTCCCGGGCCGCCCCGTGCACCCGTAGCTGGCTCTGCCTGCGACACCACCGCGCCTCACCTCTCATCCGACCGCGCCGCCTGCCTGCTGCCACTCTGGGCTATCGTTGGCTCCGCGCCACTCGCCCATCCGCGGTTGCGCCCCGCGCACAGCTTCGCTCCGGCGACGCCCCGCCCGCGCCCGACCAGCTCCACCTCTGCGTGCCTCGACCGGCTCCTCGTGCCCCGACGCCACCTATGGTCCCGCGGCCGACCTCTCCAGCCGATGGCTCACGGGGACCACGCCTCTCGCCAGGGTGGGCTCCGGCCCCTCCGCCTCGTCGGACCGGCCGTGCCCCGATGCTGCCCCATCCTCTCGTGCCGGCTCCCGCACCCGGCGCGAGCCGGCCTAGCAGCGTCGGCCAGCACCTCTGCTCCACCTGGCTTCCGTGGCCGCACACTCGGGCGTCGCCTCGCCCCGACTACGCGTGCCCCTGGCCGGCCCCGCCTCTTGTCGCGCCATGCGCGCCGGCCTCCGTGCCGCCCGGCGCCGGCGTGGCCTCGGCCTGCCCGACCCGCCGGTCGCCGGCTCCACCCGTCGCCTGCACCGACCCGACACCCGCGTGGCCTCGGCCTGGCCGGCTTCAGCTCCTTTGCCCACCGGCTCTGCTCCGCCTTGACCTTGCCGCCCGGCCGTGCCTACGTTGGCTCGGCCTGCTCAGGTCCTCCGCGCATGCCTACCCACGTTGCCCCGGCCGCTTGCCCCCCGTCCGGCTCACCAATGCCGGTTGCCCCTCGCGGCTCTGGCTAGTTACGTTTTCACGAGGTCTCCAGCCGGCTGCGAGAGAAAAGCAAATCGGGCCGACGGCAAAAAAAACATTCTGCATGACCGTCCGCCTGCTTCGCCACTCGGACGGCCCGCCGCGGCCTGCCCTGTCTGGCCGACCGGTCTGCCTGCCGCTTTCGACACCTGGCCGGCTGAGGAGCCGTCCCGGCCGCCCGTCCGCCTCGACACCCGTTCGATAAGATCCGGCCGGCCGGGACCCCTTTCGAGCGCCCGAAGGCTTGAAGGCTACACCCAGCGGGTGTGCCGGCGCGCTCCGCAAGCGCCAGGCCATGCCGGCTGTCTTCGTCAACAACCACCTTAGCGACGTCAAAAAATCAATGAACCTCCTCGTCCGGAGTCTCGGAGGCTACCCTCGGCAGCACCCCGTGCTCATCAGCCGGCGGACCCCGCGTTCGCCTTCAGCAGCGCCCCGTGCCCATTAGCCGGCGGACTCCACACCCATGCCTGGCGGCGCCCTGCGCCCATCAACCGGTGGCCCCGCGTCCGCCCTCGGCAGCACCCCATGCTCATCAGCCGGCGGACTCCGCGTCTGCCTTTGGCAGCGCCCTCACGGTCATCAGCCAGCGGACCCCGTGTCCGCCCTCGGCAGCGTCTCGCGCTCATCGGCCAGCGGACTTTGCGTCCGCCCTCGGCAGCGCCTCGCGCTCATCAGCCGGCGGACCTCGCGACCGCCCTCGGTAGCGTCTCGTGCACACCGGCCGGTGGACCCCGCGCCCACCTTCGGCAGCACCTCGCGCTCATTAGTCGGCGGACCTCGTGTCCGTCCTTAGCAGCGCCTCGCGCAAACAAGCCGGTGGACCCCGCGTCCGCCTTCGACAGCGCCTCACGCACATCAGCCGGCGGACCCCATGTCTGTGCCCGGCAGGGCTCCGCGCCCATTAGCCGGCGGCTCCATGTCCGTGCCCGGTGGCGCCCCGCGCCCATCAGCGGACGGACCCCGCGTCCGCCCTCGGCAACACCCCGTGCTCATCAGCCGGCGGACTCCGCGTCCTCCTTCGGCAGCACCCCATGCTCAACAGCCGATGGACCCCATGTCCGCCTTCGGCAGCGCCCTCACGCTCATCAGCCAGCGGACCCCGCGTCCGCCGTCGGCAGCGCCCTCGCGCTCATCAGCCAGCAGACCCCGCGTCTGCCCTCGGCAGCCCCCCGTGCTCATCAGCCGACGGACTTCGCGTCCGCCTTCGGCAGCGCCTCGCGCTCCTCAGCCGGCGGACTCCGCGTCCGCCTTCGGCAGCGCCTCGCGTTCCTCAGCCGGCGGACTCCGCGTCCGCCTTCGGTAGCGCCTCGCGCTCATCAGCCGGTGGACCCCACATCCGGCTTTGGCAGCGCTTCGCGCTCACCAGTCGGCAAACCCCGCGCCCCTCGTCGGCAGTGCCTCGGGCACACCAGCCAGCGAACCCCGCATCCGTGCTCGGTAGCGCCTCACGCACACCAGCCGGCGGACCCCATGTTTGCGCTCAGCAACGCCTCACGCACACCAGCCGGCGGAACTAGCGACCACGCCCGGCAGCGCCTCACGCCCATCAGCCGGCGGACCCCAAGTCCGCGCTCGGCAGCGCCTCGCGCGCGTCAGCAGGACCAAGTCGGCTACAAACCTCGTTGGCCGACATCGACAAAACCGCCTCATCGGCACCCAAAAGCAATGTGAGGTCTCCACCCGCACAACCCCGAGCGACCCTCGGGGGCCATCTCCGCATTTATTCTGTGACTTTACTGTTCGCCCTGGCCTAGGGCTGGCCGCTTGGCCCCATACGTTCGTTCCCTTGGGATGGCTCAGTAGCGTACACGGGACCGAAGGCCCACTCTTTGTCTCAGCTACATACCACACCGCGGCTGTCCGGCTAGCGAGAGCAAAAGCTGGAGGTCACCACACGCGAAAAGCATCCAGGGAGAAAACGGCTAGGGCGACCCGGTCGTTTCATTTATGAGTATCTACTCGGTCGAGTCTACTCCCAGAGTCCGAGTACTGTACGCTCCATTCCGCAGTCCACTCTTCGTCTCAGCTACAGACCGGCTCCCGGTTGTCTGGCTAGCAAGAGAAAAAGCCAAAGAGCGGAGAGAACATGAAAAAGACTTAAGGGGCTCGGACGAAACCGAGTCGGCACCCTTTGCATAAAGCTCATGCACTACCAAAATCAAATATTCGATATATCTGTGCCAACTTAACCTTGTCTTTTGCACGATCGTCCATGAGGAACCTCCTCACCCAGAGGCTCGGAGGCTACTCCTCGGCAGGGCTTTGCGCCCACCATCCGGCGGACCCTCCGTCCACGCCTGGCAGCGCCTCGCGCTCGACAGTCGGCGTACCCCACGTCCGCCTTCGGCAGGGCTCCGCGCCCATCAGCAGGCGGACTGTCCGTCCATGCCCGGCAGCGCCCTGCGCTCGACAGCCGGCGGACCCTGCGTCCGCCTTCGGTAGGGTCCCACGCCCATCAGTCGGCGGACTCTCCGTCTGCGCCCGACAATGCCTCGCGCTCGACAGCCAGCAGACCCCATGTCTGCCTTCGGCAGGGCTCCACGCCCACGAGCCGGCGGACCGTCCGTTCACGCCCGATAGTGCCTCGCGCTCGATAGCCGGCAGACCCCGCGTCCCCCTTCGGCAGGGCTCCGTGCCCACAAGCCGGCGGACCCTCCGTCTGCGCTCGGCAGCGCCTCGCGCTCGACAACCGGTGGACCTCGCGTCCACCCTCGGTAAGGCACCGCGCCCAACAGCCGACGGACCCCGTGTCCGCCTTCGGCAGCGCCTCGCCCGACATCCTCGACGCCACCGTCTACTTTAGCAAATGGCAAAGACCCTCCGCCCGACTTATCGAGTTGCCCGGAGGCTCGGAGGCTACACCGAGTGGGTGCGCTGGCGCGCCCCCGCCGAAAACCGCTAGCCGGCGGACTCTGCGTCCACTCCCGGCATCCTCGACGCCACCGTGTACTTTAGCAAGAGCAAAGACCCTCTGCCCGACTCGTCGAGTCACCCGGAGGCTTGGAGGCTACACCCAGCAGGTGCGCTGGCGTGCCCTCGCTGGAAGCAAGCCGCGTCCTCCCCAACCCGCGATCAACTATCGTCGACAACTTTTGCAACAACAACTCCACCGGCATAAACCCTCCGCCTGACTCTCCAAAGTCGCCCGGAGGCTCGGAGGCTAATGTCGGGGGGATTACCCCCGGGTAGGCTCAAGGAGACGACTCAACATTTTTTTAAACATCGGGGGACCCATCCCCGGTATGCGAAGCCCCACGAATCAACAAGACAAACGAATAAGTGAGTTGACGACACTGTAGCTGTCTGGCTCGACAGCCTCCATCCGTCCGGCTCGGCAGCCTCCACCCGTCCGGCTCGGTAGCCTTCATCCGTCCAGCTCGGTAGCCTCCCGTCCGGCTCGGTAGCTTCCATCTGTCCAGCTCGACGGCCTCCATCCGTCCGGCTCGGCAGTCTCCCATCCGGCTCGACAGCCTCCTTCCATCTGGCTCGACAGCCTCCACCCGTTCGGCTCGGCAGCCTCCATCCATCCGGCTTGGCAGCCTCCACCCGTTCGGCTCCGCAGCCTCCACCCGTCCGGCTTAGCAGCCTTCACCTGTCGGGCTCCCCCTGTCCAGCTCCTCCCGTCCGGCTCCTCCTGTCCGGCTGCGGCCTGACGAAGTTAGCTCCCGACGTCCCATCGGACACGTGCGGACCTGATGGCCATATCCCATGGCGACGTGATATTGGCAAGAAGGAGCACACTGTACGTGCGTCATGTAATACTCTCTATAGTGTAACCTTCCCCCTTGATACTGATTTATAAAGAACACCAGGGGATAGACATAGCTTAGTCCACAAGCTACATGTGGCTTGACTTGTAATCTACCCAAGGTAGCTTACACCTCAAGCTGCTTGGGATGTAAGCTACCCACTATGGCTTACATCCCAAGCTACCCATCCATGCCTATATAAAGCCCCCCTCTCACTCTCTCAAGGGGGTGAGCTTCCCTCACATCCTCTCATCCCCACTCTCACACTCATGTATGAGACAAGAAGCCTCATGGCTCTCCTCCCCAAACAGCTCCAGGAGCAACCATGTACCAAATGTACCACATATATACAGACATGCAGGAGTAGGGTTATTATCTCTCCGGAGAGCCCCGAACCTGGGTAAAACAGTGTGTGTCATTCGCACACCCGTCCCGGATCATCCACGACAGCCTTGCCCTCGCCTCGATAAGCCACCCCATGGCATCTACCGTCTCGCGCGACCCCCGTGAGAAAACGACGATAGGTACAATTTCATTCAATGGCTCCTCAAACCAATCTACCGAATCGGAAAATCTAGGCAAACTAGCAAGTTCATGAGCAACTTTATTTGCCTCTCTATTACAATGTTCAAACTTAGCCATTGAAAAATCACTAGAAATAAAATAACAATCATCAAAAATTGCCGCCGCCACTCCTGTCGACCATCCTCCATTATTCATAGCATCGACGACTTCCAAATTATCAAAATTAATAACAATTCGATTACATCCCGCTCACTGCGCTAGGGAAAGCCCAAATCTAAGTGCCAGATCATCTGCCGTGAGAACGTTCGCACACTAGTGAATCTTCCAGCAACCTCCTGCAATGAATTTTCCTTTGTTGTCCATGAGAACTATTCCAGCCGTCCCTTTAAGTTCATGATCAAAATACGCGTCAACATTAAGTTTCACAAAGCCTACCGGTGGGCAACTCCAACCCCCACTTCATGGAAGCATTAGGAGATGAGGCAATAACTTAATTAGCCGTAAGAGCTTGTATCCCCATAGATATCTATTTAACATCTTGAATTTTCTCCTTATGCACAAGTTTACGCCTTTCCCACCACAAATACCAAGTCGTGATGGCTATCATCTCACACGTATTCTGGGACCCCAAAATAGCCAAATCTTGATCTGGCAATTGTAATAAGAATTCCCGAACCGCCTCACCAGCATAATCAACTTCACAAGCTCTAGAAATAATTTCATCCAAACCCAATCTTCTCCAAACCTCCTTAGCTTTCTAGCAGTAAAACAACAAATGTTTAGTATCTTCTAGGCCAGAGGAACAAGAAGGACAACTAGGCGAAACTTTCATATGTCTGTTGGCAAGTGTAACACGACATAGGAGAGTGCCATGCAGTGTTCTCCAAATAATTTTTTTAACCTTTGCCAGACAAGATAATTTCCAGATGTTACGCCAAATTGGATTGAAGTTTGTTCTACCCATTCCGTTGGTGCGAGATAATTTTCTTCCATGTTGGTGATTCCATTCAACAACATATGCGGAGCGAACAGAGAACATCCATTCCTGTTAAAATTCCAAGCAATAAAATCCACCATGTCATATTGCGGGAGAGGGATCACCAGAACCCGTTGAACATCTATAGGCCACAAAGTTTGATTAACAAGGTCTTCATCCCAAATGTTTGACACAGGATCAATAATATGTGACACCTTAGACAACAGATGACCCCCCTTTGGAGTGATGAATTTCCTGGTAGCACAATTAGGGATCCAAGCACCATCCCAAATATTTATAGATGCACCATTTCCAACTCTCCAAATATATCCATTCTTCAAAATACTAACACCCTCCATAATACTTTGCCAAGTGAAAGAGGATCCCTTTTTGAGCTTTGCATTCTATAAATCTCCATCGGCAAAATATTTAGCTCTTAAAATCCTGGCACATAAGGAATCTGGGTTCTCAAGAAGACGCCAAGCCTGTTGTGCTAGTAAAGCCAAGTTAAAACAATGAATATCACGAAATCCCAATCCACCTTGCTTTTTCGGGACACACATTTTCCACCACGCCATCAATGCATCCTCCTATGGTTGTCTTCATCACCCCACCAAAAATGCGACATCGCGTCCGTTATTCCTTTGCAAAAAAAATTAGGAATTTTGAAGATCGACATCGCATAGGTAGGGATGGATTGGACAACAACCTTTAGAAGAATTTCCTTTCCTCCCGTGGATAATAATTTTCCTTCCACACACTTATTTTCATGACAATGATCAATCAAATACTGAAAACAATCTGACTTATCTACACCCACATTTGCTGGCAGACCCTAATACTTGTCATTTAGAGTCTCGATCATAATATTCAAAATTGAGCAAATTTATTCTCTGGTGCCTACTCCCGTATTAGGACTGAAAAAGATGCTAGACTTACCAACGCTCACCATTTGTCCCGAGGCGACACAATACAAATCCAGAATAGATTTCAAAGTCTCCGCATTGCGAATATTCGCCTTCATGAGGATCGGCGAGTCATTAGCAAACAGAAGGTTTGTAACAGGTGGGGCCTCTCTACACACCTTAATTCTAGTGAAATCATCATTCTCCTCTGCATGCGTCAACAGAGCAGTAAGACCCTCTGTACATAATAAGAAGAGATAGGGAGATAATGGATCTCCTTCTCTTAAGCCTCTTGTAGGCTTGAATCTCTCACTCTCTTCATAGTAATCTGAACCTTGTATTCGACAGTGGAGACACACTACATAATAAGGTTGACCCATCTCTCTTGAGATCCAAGTTTCAACGTAACACCCTTCAAAAAAGGCCACTCAACCCGATCATAAGCCTTGTGCATATCAAGTTTGATAGCACATAAGCCCTCCTTTCCCTCTCTCTTATTTTTTATAGTATGAAAACTCTCATAGGCCACTAACACATTGTCTGTTATCATTCTTCCAGGCACAAAAGCACTTTGAGTCGGGCTAATAATATCAGGCAATATAATTTTTAAACGTGCCGATAATATTTTTGATATAATCTTGTAAACCACATTACATAGGCTAATAGGTCAAAATTGAGTTACCTTCTCGGGGGAGTTGACCTTTGGACTCATCACAATCGCGGTATCATTCCATCCTTTGGGGATTGTGCAATTATTCACCGCTTTCAAGACTTCATCAACCAAATCATCCCCAAGCATAGACAAAAATCTATTATAGAAAATATCATGTAGGCCGTCTGGTACTGGGGCTTTTAAATCGCCAATATCAGAAAGTGCCTTCCGAACATCATCAATAGTGTAGGGGGCGAGAAGAGCATTATTCATCTTCGAGGTCACTCTTCTTCGGACAAGACATAGAACCTCCTGATTTGGTTGGTTAACATCCACAGTGAATAGATTTGAGAAGTAACTAAAAATGCGGTTCTTTAGATGTATACCTTCCTACCAAACACCGGTATCATCCAGGAGTTTCTTAATATTATTCCTTTTTCTCCTGGCTGTTGCTGCATTAAGAAAAAAGATGTATTTCGGTCTCCATGCAATAACTAGTTTGCTCTCCCACTTTGTAACCAGACAATTTCTTCTTGATCCAACAAATTTTCAATGAGAACTAAAATTTCTTTTTTCCTTGACAGGGATTCTCCACTTGTAGGGCCACATTTAAGCCTTTCTAATTCCTTTTTTAGCCTTTTTATTCTTTTTTCCGGTCCCTTCAAGCTATTATGGCCCTAAGTATGTAAATCATCATGCACCGCCTTAGTCCGGGTCGCAAGGGATGGACCAATACCCGCTGATGACCCACAAGTATAAGGCATCTATCGCAGTCCTTGCGATAAGTAAGAGCGTCGAACCCAACGAGGAGCAGAAGGAAATGACAAGCGGTTCTTAGCAAGATATTCTCTGCAAGCACTGAAATTATCGATAACAGATAGTTTTGTGACAAGATAATTCGTAACGGGTAGCAAGTAACAATTGTAACAAAGGTGCAACAAGGTGGCCCAATCCTCTTTATTGCAAAGGACAAGCCTAGACAAATTCTTATATAAAGCAAGGCGCTCCCGAGGACACATGGGAATTTCTGTCAAGCTAGTTTTCATCATGCATATGTGATTCACGTTCGTTACTTTGATAGTTTGATATGTGGGTGGACCGGTGCTTGGGTGCTGCCCTTACTTGGACTAGCCTCCCACTTATGATTAACCCCTCCCGCAAGCATCCGCAACTACGAAAGAAGAATTAAGATAAATCTAACCATAGCATGAAACATGTGGATCCAAATCATCCCCTTACGAAGCAACACATAAACTAGGGTTTAAGCTTTTATCACTCTGGCAACCCATCATCGACTTATTACTTACTAATGCCTTCCTATAGGACCAAACAATGGTGAAGTGTTATGTAGTCGACGTTCACATAACACCACTAGAGGAGAGACAACATACATCTCATCAAAATATCGAACAAATACCAAATTCACATGATTACTTATAACAAGACTTATCCCATGTCCTCGGGAACAAACGTAACTACTTGCAAAGCATATTCATGTTCATAATCAGAGGATTATTAATGATGAGCAAGGATCTGAACATATGATCTTCCACCAAGTAAACCAACTAGCATCAACTACAAGGAGTAATCAACACTACTAGCAACCCATAGGTACCAATCTAAGGTTTTGAGACAAAGACCGGATACAAGAGATGAACTAGGGTTCGGAGAGGAGATGGTGCTAATGAAGATGTTGATGGAGATTGACCCCCTCTCGATGAGAGGATCGTTGGTGATGACGATGGCTTCGATTTCCCCCTCCTAGAGGGAAGTTTCCCCAGCAGGATCGCCTTGCCGGAGGTCTAGATCTGTTCTGCCCAAGTTCCGCCTCGAGACGGCGGCGCTTCGTCCCAAAAGCTTTGTTCTGATTTTTTCCAGGTCGAAACCCTCAATATAGCAGAAGATGGGCATCAGTGGGCTGCCAGGTGGGCCACAAGCCCCAGGGGTGTGCCTAGGGGGGTAGGGCGCGCCCTGCATGCTTGTGGCTGCCTGGTGGGCCCCCTGCTGTATTTCTTTCGCCCAATATTTTTTATATATTCCAAAATAATTCTCCGTATATTTTCAGGACTTTTGGAGTTGTGCATAATAGGTATCTCAGATTTGCTCATTTTCCAATCTAGAACTCCAGCTGCCGGTATTCTCCCGCTTCATGTAAACCTTGTAAAATAAGAAAGAAAAGGCACAAGTGTTGTACCAAAATGTGTAATAACAGCCCATAATGCAATAAATATCAATATAAAATCATGATGCAAAATGGACATATCACCCGCTAGTTTTGATTTTTTTCCCAAGCCGTTTTCACAATTTCCTCAACAACATCTTCCTTTAGCCATCTAGCCTCAAATTGTTTCATTCGACCACTCGAATGATTAAACAAGTTACTATCAAAATAATCCATATCAAGAATTAAAGGGCGATGGTCAGAGTGTACATGCTCTCCATTGACCATAGCGACACGTGGGAATTTAGTTGCCCATTGCACATTACATACAACTCTGTCAAGCCGCTCTCTAATATCCCCTCTTCTCCAAGTAAAGGAATCCCATACATCCCATATCATCCAAGCTACATTCAGCCAATCAGTTCCTAAAATCTCGCATCATTACATATGGTCTGGCATTGCCCCTTCCTTTTCACTAGAGTAAAGTATTTCATTAAAATCACCAATAACCAACAAAGGGTAAATAGCATTGGAATACAATTGGCAAAGGTCAGCCCAATATAAATGTTTTTCATTCCAAGCCAGATAACCATAGAAACTTGTAAAACGCCACTCCACAAACTCATCATTCATAAAAAAAATCAATCAAATGGGACGACAAATAGTTTAACTCGACTTTATTCTCTTTTTGATAAAACAGTACAAGACCACCAGACTTTCCATCACTTTCATCTAAAAACATGGAATTGAAACCTAACTTACAACGTAGCTCGTCAGCTTTATTTTTATTCAAATGCGTCTCAGAGAGAAAAATTAAATCCGCATGTGTCGATCCATGGAGCTCTAGAAGCTCCCGAATTGTCGTGGGAAAAAGCATTCCACGACAGTTCCAACTAATGGCTTTCATTTCTCTTGGCGGTCCTCCTGACCAAAGGCCGCCAAAGCACTGCCTGCACCTTTTTGCTCTCCAATAGATTCCCTTCTTCCCTCTACATATTCCTCCTCCTTCTCTTCTAACTCCTTTGCAACATGAGAAGACAGTCCATCCTCACCCCAGACCTTTTCAACCCGACCCCCACAAACCCTCTTACAAGAAACATTCACCTCACCTAAACATGAAGATTCCATTGCTGTCCAAGCTAGCATTCTCAAAAGAGAAATTTATATCACTACCCGTAGGCAGTACAAAACTAGGAGCGCCTCTCTTTTTACCTAAGCCTAGGCCATGAATAGTCTCATCTCCCACGTTTCTAGTGTGAGCCTGCACCTAAGCCCTTTCACCCTCCCCGGCCCCTCTCTTCCATTTACCTTTTCCATTCCCCTCTACAGCCACCTTTGGAGAAGAGAAAATAAAATCAGGGGCATCTTGAGGGGTCATTCGAGTGCCCAACCCAACCATATCTCCAGACACAGCTATAGACATACCTCCCAGCAACTTTGGTACGCCAGCCTCAAAGCCACGAATTATCGGAAGAGTACCTTCTTGCTTATTTGCCGCACTAGCCTCGCCCACCCTGCCAATCTGCGCATCCAGAGAAACCACCTCCTTAGCCCCCACAAGCCGACCCTCCTAGTCAAGGTTGGAGCCGAAGAGAGCATGGGAAGCAGGCACCCGAGCCCGACACTCCTGGTCGAGCGTCGAGCCTTTTGTGCCGAGGAAGTCCATTCCCACCCGCCCTAACACTGCTTGATGAAGAGCAACACTTGTTGTGGGACTCAGACCCTTTTGACTAAGCATCCCGATAGCATTAGTCGGACACGATGACAGAGCAGTTGATCCACCTACTCCCACAAGAGGGCCCTCTAGAAGCAACCTAGTATACATTCCTCCCTAACAAAGCAGAGGTGATGATGACGTAGGAGGAGGATGAGTTGAGGAGCCCCCGGAGAGGGAGGTAGCGCTGGTGCAAGCCCCGGCACCACAATCGCGACATCCTACATAACAAGGTCAGAGAACTCTGACATGGAATTCACCGTTACCACCAGATTTTGGATGCCCTTCTCTACTTCCTTGATAACTTCCTCTAGAACTTGCTTCATTTTTGGCACGGCCTTGATACGTCTCCAATGTATCTATAATTTTTGATGATGACATGATTTTATATTATCTGTTTTGGATGTTTTATATGCATTAATATGCTATTTTATATTATTTTTGGGACTAACCTATTAATCTAAGGCCTAGTGCCAGTTTATATTTTTCCTTGTTTTTGAGTTTTGCAGATATGGAATATTAAACAGAGTCCAAATGCAATCAAACCTTCGGAAGGAATTTTTTTCGAAGGAAACAAATCGATCGAGATTGGAGTGCACGGCAGGGGAGGTGCCAGGAAGCCACAAGTCTGCTAGGCGTGGCCCCCCTGGCCGCGCCTAGGAGGCTTGTCGCCTCCCGATAGGTCTCCTAACCCTAATTCTTGGCCTACAAATTCCCAAATATCCCCCTAACACTAGAACGAGCCACGCAAATACTTTTCCACCATCGGAAGCCTCAGTTCCTGAGAGATCCAATCTTGGAGCCTTTTTCAATAATCTGCCGGAGGGGTTTTGATCACGGAGGCCATCTACATCAACTCCATTGCCCCTCCGATGATGCGTGAGTAGTCCACCACAGACCCACGGGTCCATAGCTAGTAGCTAGATGGCTTCTTTTCTTTCTTGATCTGAAATACCATGTTCTCCATGATCTTCATGGAGATCTATCCGATGTAATCCTCTTTTGTGGTGTGTTTGTCAAGATCCGATGAATTGTGAGTTTATGTTCAGATTATCCATGAATCTTATTTGAATCTCCTCTGATTTCTTATTTGCATGATTTCGTATCCTTGCAAGTCTCTTCCAGTTATTGGTTTGGTTTGGCCAACTAGATTGGTAATTCTTGCAATGGGAGAAGTGCTTGGTTTTGGGTTCAATCTTGCGGTGTCCTCACCCATTGACATAACAGGGGTAGCGAGGCACATATTGTATTGTTTCCATCAAGGGTTACAAGATCGGGTTTTCATCGTATTGCTTGAGTTTATCCGTCTACATCATGTCATCTTTCTTAATGCGTTACTCTGTTAGTCATGAACTTAATACTCTAGATGCAGGCAGGAGTCGGTCGATGTGTGGAGTAATAGTAGTAGATGCGGAATCGTTTCGGTCTACTTGATACGGACGTGATTCCTATATGCATGATCATTGCCTTGGATAACTATATGATTATTCGCTTTTCTATCAATTGCTTGACAATAATTTGTTTACCCACCATGATATTTGCCTTCACGAGAGAAGCCTCTAGTGAAACTTATGGCCCCCTGGTCTATTTTCCATCATATATTTTGAGATCTATACTTGCTGCAATTTATTTACCTTTTATTTTCCGCACCCCTTACATCTATCTCTATCGGATCTAATCCCTGCACATAACCGTGAAGGGATTGACAACCCCTTTATAGCGTTGGGTGCTAGAGTTTGATTATTTGTGTAGGTGCATCCATTAATGACTTGCTTGTTCCTCCTACTGGATTGATACCTTGGTTCTCAAAAACTGAGGGAAATACTTACCTACTTCGCTGCATCACCCTTTCCTCTTCAAGGGAAAACCAACGCATCCTGAAGAGGTAGCAAGAAGGATTTCTGGCGCCATTGCCGGGGAGGATACACATCAAGCCTACCAAGTACCATCACAAACTCATCTCTTCCATTTACTTTATTTGCGATTTTCCTCTCGTTTTCCTCTCCCTCACTTCTAAAACTATTTTTAGAAAATACCAAAAATATTTGCCTTTTTATTCGCCCTTCTTTCCTTTGCCTTTCTTTTGCTTGTGTGCTTGACTGCTTGGTTTGTCACAATGTCTGAGAATAGCAAGTTTTGTGACTTTTCCAATACTACTACTAATACTTTTATTAGTACTCCTATTGCTCCCGCCACTAGTGCGGAATATTATGAAATCAATGTTGCCTTACTTAATCTTGTTATGAAAGAGCAATTTTCTGGCCTTCCTTGTGAAGATGTTGTATCCCATCTAAATAATTTCATTGAGTTGTGTGATATGCAAAAGAAGAAATATGTGGATAATTATATTGTTAAATTCAATCTATTTCCGTTCTCGCTACGAGATTGTGCTAAAACTTGGTCTTCATCTTTGCCTAAAAATAGTATTAATTCATGGAATAAGTGTAAAGATGCTTTTATTTCCAAGCACTTCCCGCCCGCTAAGATCATCTCCCTTAGGAACGATATAATGAATTTTAAGCAACTTGATCGTGAACTCGTTGCACAATCTTGGGAGAGGATGAAATTAATGATTAGGAATTGCCCCGCACATGGTTTGAGTTTATGGATGATTATTCAAATTTTCTATGCAGGATTAAATTTTGCTTCTAGAAATCTTTTAGATTCTGTCGCGAGTGGTACTTTTATGGAAATCACATTAGGAGAAGCTACTAAACTCCTAGATAATATCATGACAAACTACTCTCAATGGCATACCGAAAGATCTCCTACTAGTAAAAAAGTGCGTGCTATTGAGGAAATAAATACTTTGAGTGAAAAGATGGATGAAATGATGAAATTGTTTGCTAGTAAGGGTGCTCCTATTGATCCTAATGACATTCCTTTGTCTTCTTTGATTGGAAATAATAATGAATCTATGGATGTGAATTTTGTTGGTAGGAACAATTTTGGTAACAATGCGTATAGAGGTAATTTCAACCCTAGGCCGTTACCTAGTAATTGCTCTAATAATTATGGTAATTCCTACAAAAATTCTTATGTAAATTATAATAATATGCCCTCTGATATTGAAAATATTGCTAAAGATTTTATTGCTTCGCAAAAAGTTTTTAACGCTTCTATTGAAGAAAAAGTGCTTAAGATTGATGATTTGGCTAGGAACGTTGATAGAATTTCTCTTGAGATTGACTCTTTGAAAGCTAGATATACTCCACCCAAACATGAATTTATAAGTCTTTAAAATCTATGAGAATTTCTATTGATGAAAGTAAGGAAAGAACCGCTAGAAGTCGTGCTAAGCGTGAATGACTCGAAAAGGTGTTTTCTCGCGATAATAATGATGAAGATCTTAAAGTGATTGATGTGACCCCTATTGAATATTTGTTTTCCAATATATATCTTGATAATGATGGGACTAGAGATAAGTCAACTTTAGTTAAAAGGCGTCCCATTGATTTGGAGTCTGTAGATCTTAATGCTAAGTTTGATAAAAGTGGTATTGAAGAGGTCAAAACTTTAAATAGCAATGAACCCACTATTTTGGATTTAAAGGACTTTAATTATTATAGACGCTCTTTGATTGATTGTATATACTTGAGTCAATTCATGTTGAATTCTCCTCATGCTTATAGTCAAAATAAGGCTTTTACTAAACATATAGTTGATGCTATGATGAAATCTTTTGAAGAATAACTTGAGTTAGAAGTTTCTATTCCTATAAAGCTTCATGATGAGTGAGAACATACTATTAATATTAAAATCAAAGATTATGAGTGCCATGCTTTGTGTGATTTGGTTCTAGTGTTTCCCGATTCCGAAAACTTTATGTGATGTGCTAAGTTATCATGATCTTGATGATTGCTCTCTAAATTTGCATCTTGCGGATTCCACTATTAATAAACCTATGGTAAGGATTAATGATGTCCTTATTGTTGAAAATAGTAATTATGTGTGTGTAGATTTCATTTTTCTTGATATAGATTGCAATCGTGCATGTCCTATTATTCTTAGTAGACCTTTCCTTAGAACGATTGGCGCAATTATTGGCATGAAAGAAGGAAACATTAGATTCCAATTTCCATTAAGGAAAGGGATTAAACACTTTCCTATAAATAAAATAATATTGCCTTATGAATCTATTATGAGAGCTACTTTTGGATTGCATACCAAAGATGACAATACCAAGATCTTTTGTGTTATGCCTAGCTAGGGGCGTTAAACAATAGCGCTTGTTGGAAGGCAACCAATTTTATTTTTTGTGTTCTATTTTTGTTGTGTTTCACACATTATTAATTCTGTAGTAATTGTGTTTTGGTGTTTTAGTTAGTGTTTGAGCCAAGTAAAACCTTTGGGGTGATCTATGGTAGTTGTTGATTTGATCTTGCAGAAAAACAGAAACTTTTGCGCTCAGTCCAGGAATGTTAAAAAAATTTCAGAGCGTCGAATTGATCTGAACTTTTTAAAATAGATTTATATATAAATTTACCAGGTTTTCCTATTTTTCAGAATTTTTTGAGTTATAGAAGTATACGAAGTTTTCAGATTCCTACAAACTGTTCTGTTTTTGACATATTCTGTTTTCTTTGTGTTGTTTGCTTATTTTGATGTATCTATCGGTCGTATCGGGGGGTATGAGCCATGTAGAAGTTAGATTACATTAGGTATAACACCAATATAAATAAAGAATGAGTTCACAACAGTACCTAAAATGGTGATTTACTTTCTCATACTAACGGATCTCACGAGTTTTCTATTAAGTTTTGTGTTGTGAAGTTTTCAAGTTTTGAGTAAAGATTGGATGGACTATGGAATAACGAGTGGAAAGAGCCTAGGATTGGGGATGACCAAGGCACGCCAAGTCATATTCAAGGATGACAAAGAGCCTAAGCTCGGGGATGCCCCGGAAGGCATCCCCTCTTTCGTCTTCAATCCATCGGTAAATTTATTTGAGGCTATATTTTTATTCACCGCATGATATGTCTTTTGCTTCGAGTGTCTTGTATGATATGAGTCTTTGCTTGTTAGTTTGACCCAATCATCCTTGCTGCACACATCTTTTGAGAGAGACACGTTGAATCATGAATTTATTAGAATACTCTTTGTGCTTCACTTATATCTTTTGAGTTAGGCAGTTTTGCTCAGTCTGCTTCACTTATATCTTTTAGAGGATGATGGTGTTTGCGTTTTATAGAAACACTTGACATCTCGTACCTCACTTATATTATTTTCAGAGTTCCTAAAACAGAATGGTAATTGGTCTAGGTTATGAATTTATTCCTAATATGATAGGCATTGAGTATTTATGAGAGGTTCGATTCCTTGCATAAAGTTTTGAGATATAAAGATGGTAATGTTAAGAGACATGTTAGGAAGTAACTTGTGATTTGGTAAAAATACTTGTGTAAAGGTTTGTGATTCCCGTAGCATGCACGTATTGTTGGAAATATGCCCTAGAGGCAATAATAAATTAGTTATTATTATATTTCCTTGTTCGTGATAATCGTTTATTATCCATGTTATAATTGTATTGATTGGAAACTAAATACATATGTGGGTATATAGACAACACTGTGTCCCTAGTATGCCTCTAGTAGACTAGCTCGTAGAATTGAGTGGGAGGAAGATAGAACTTGATGAGGTTGTTGAACCTTTGTTTCAACCAGAGAGTAGCGCGGTGCAGAAAATTGTTTCTGTGGAGTCTACGTTAGTTGAACAGGAAGTTGATGATAATCATGAAGCTTCGGATCAGGTTACTATCAAACCTCGTACGTCAAAAAGGATGTGTACTGCTCCTGAGTGGTACGACAACCCTGTCTTAGAGGTCATGTTGTTGGACAACGATGAACCTACGAACTATGGAGAAGCGATGATGGCCTGGATTCCAACAAATGGTTAGAAGCCATGAAATCCGAGAAAGGATCCATGTATGAAAACCAAGTATGGACTTTGGTAGACTTTCCCGTTGAACAACAAGTCGTTGAGTACAAATGGACCTTTAAGATGAAGACAGACGCTGATGGTGAATGTCACCATTTATAAAGCTCAGCTTGTCGCAAAGAAGTTTCTGCCAAGTTCAAGGAGTTGACTACGATGAGACTTTCTCACCCGTAGCGATGCTAAAGTCTGTTGGAAGTATGTTAGCAGTTGCTGCGTTTTTCAATTATGAAATCTGGCAGATGGATGTCAAAACATCATTTCCTTCCTTGAGGAAAGGTTGTATGAGATACAACCACACGGTTTTGTTAGTCCTAAGGATGCTAAAAGGTGTGGAAGCTCCAGCAATCCTTCTATGGGCTGGAGCAAGCATCTCAGAGTTGGAATATACGCTTTGATGAGGTGATCAAAGTTTTTGAGTCTATACAAAGTTTACGAGAAACTTGCATTTACAAGAAAGTGAGTGGGAGCACTATAGAATTTCTGATAAGTATATGTGGTTGACATATTGTTGACCGGAAATGATGTAGAATTCTAGAAAGGATAAACGGTTGTTTGAAAAGAATCTTTCAAGGGAAGACATGGATAAAGCTACCTAATTGTTGGGCATCAAGATCTATAGAGATAGATCAAGATGCTTGATGAGACTTTCAATGAGTACATACCTAGACAAGATTTTGAAACGGTTCAAAATGGATCAGTCAAGGAAAGAGTTCTTGCCTAATTTGTAAGGTGTGAAGTTGAGTAAGACTCAAAGCTCGACCGCGGCAGAAGAAAGAGAAAGGACGAAGGTCGTCCCCTATGCCTTAGCCATAGGCTCTATATTATGCCATGCTGTGTACTGCACCTGGTGTGTGCCTTGCCATGAGTCTGTCAAGGGGTACAAGAGTGATCCAGGAGTGGATCACTGGACAACGGTCAAGATTATCCTTAGTAAATAGAGGACTAAGGAAATATTTCTCGATTATGGAGGTGATAAAGAGTTCGTCGTAAAGTGTTACGTCGATGCAAGCTTTAACACAAATCCGGATGACTCTGAGTAGCAATCTACATACGTATAGTGGAGCAGCCATTTGGAATAGCTCTGAGTGGAGTGTGGTAGCAATGTCTACAGTATGGCATAGAGATTTGCAAAGTACACACGGATCTCAATGTTGTAGACCCGTTGACTAAAGACCTCTCTCACATGCAAAACACGATCGAAACCCAGAGCTCATTGGGTGTGAGATTCGTAACAAATCACATAGCGATGTGAGCTAGATTATTGACTCTAGTGCAAGTGGGAGACTGTTGGAAATATGCCCTAGAGGCAATAATAAATTAGTTATTATTATATTTCCTTGTTCGTGATAATCGTTTATTATCCATGCTATAATTGTATTGATTGGAAACTAAATACATGTGTGGGTATATAGATCACACTATGTCCCTAGTATTCCTCTAGTAGACTAGCTCGTTGATCAAAGATGGTTAAGGTTTCCTAGACATGAACATGAGATGTTATTTGATAACAAGATCATGTCATTAGGAGAATGATGTGATGGACAAGACCCAAACTATAAACGTAGCATATGATCGTGTCATTGCTATAGTTTTGTGCATGTCAAGTATCTGTTCCTATGACCATGAGATCATGCAACTCACTGACATTGGAGGAGTATCTTGTGTGTATCAAATGTCGCAACGTAACTAGGTGACTATAAAGGTGCTCTATAGGCATCTCCGAGGGTGTCTGTCGGGTTGACATTGATCAAGACTGGGATTTGTTACTCCGTGTGACGGAGAGGTATATCGGGGCCCACTCGGTAATAGAACATCACAACAAGCCTTGCAAGCAAAGTGACTAATGTTTTAGCCACAGGATCTTGTATTACGAAATGAGTAAAGAGACTTGCTGGTAACGAGATTGAACTAGGTATAGAGATACCGACGATCGAATCTCAGGCAAGTAACATACCGAAGAACAAAGGGAACATTATACGGGATTAATTGAATCCTTAACATAGAGGTTCAACCGACAAAGATCTTCGTAGAATATGTAGGAACCAATATGGGCATCCAGGTCCCGCTATTGGTTATTGATCGTAGAGGTTTCACGCTCATGTCTGCATAGTTCTCGAACCCGCAGGGTCTACACACTTAACGTTTGGTGACGATATAAGTATAGTTGAGTAATTATGTTGGTGACCGAAATTTGTTCGGAGTCCCGGATGAGATCATGGACATGACGAGGAGCTCCAGAATAGTCCGAAGGTAAAGATTGATATATGGGATAATAGTGTTTTGTCTCCGGAAGAGTTCTGGAATTCATCGGAATAGTTTCGGATGTTTCCCGAAATGTTCAGGGTACAAGAACACTTTAATTGGGCCAGGGGCTAGACGCCAGAGACCCTCACATCTGGGGCCAGACACCGAGGACCTTGGTATCTAGTCCTGGAGTCCGAGGAGGACTCTTGCCTTGCGGGCAAACCGACCTTGAGGAGGATTTTTCTCCAAGTGTCGACCCCAAGGCTCAGCATATAAATAAAGGGGCGGGGCTAGCACCTGGAACAGATCAAGAATCCCCAAGCCGTTTGTCGGCAACCCCGTTCCTCTAATTTATCCTCCGTCATAGTTTCCGTTGTGCTTGACGAAGCCTTGTGGAGGTTGTTCTTCACCAACACATTCACCATGCCGTCGTGCTGCCGGAACTCATCCACTACTTCACATCGCTCGCTGGATCGAGGAGGTGAAGGCGTCATCCAGCCGTACGTGTGTTGAATGCGAAGGTGCCGTCTGTTCGGTGCTAGATTGAAGGACCATGATCAACATCACGAGATGGATTGTGATGGGATCGCGGGACGGATCGTGATTGGATCATGAGAAGGATCATGATGGGATCACGGGACGCTTGACAATTTGGATCGCGAAGACGTTCGACTACATCAACTATGTTTCTTAACGCTTCCGCTTAGCGATCTACAAGGGTATGTAGACCTAATCTCCCTCTCGTAGATGCTCATCACCATGGATAGATCTTGCGTGTGCGTAGGCAATTTTTTGTTTCCCATGCAACGTTCCCCAATAGTGGCATCGTGAGCTAGGTCTATGTGTAGATGAGATCATGAGTAGAACACAAAGGAGTTTGTGGGCGTTGATGCTTAGATTGCTTCCTCCCTTGGTCGTGTTTTGGTTTAGTGGTATTGTGGGACGAAGCGGCCCGGACCAACCTTACTCGTATGCTTACGAGAGACTGGTTCCATCGACTGACGTGTAACATTGTTGCACAAAGATGGCTGGCGGGTGTCTGTTTCTCCTACTTTAGTTGGATCGGATTCAACAAAGGTTGTCCTTGAGAAGGTTCAATAGCAATTCATGTATCACCGTTGTGGTTTTTGCGTAGGTGAGAATTGTTCTTGCTAGATGCCCGTAGTAGCCACGTAAAACTTGCAACAACAATTAGAGGACGTTTAACTTGTTTTTGCAGGGTATGTTGTGATGTGATATGGCCAGTTACATGATGAGATATATGTGATGTATGAGATGATCATGTATTGTATAGAATATCACGACTTGCATGTCGATGAGTACGACAACCGGCAGGAGCCATAGGGTTGTCTTTAATTATTGTATGACCTGCGTGCCAATCATTAAGCGCTATGTAATGCTTTACTTTATCGCTAAGCGGTAGCAATAGTAGTAGAAGCATGGTGGGTGCGACAACCCCGATGGCGACACGTTGATGGAGATCATGGTGTCATGCCAGTGATGATGGAGATCATGTCGGTGCTTTAAGGATGGAGATCAAAAGCACAACTTCATGGCCATATCATGTCACTTATGATTTGCATGTGATGTTAATCCTTTTATGCACCTTGTTTTGCTTAGGACGACGCTAGCATTATAAGGTGATCTCTCACTTAAATTTCAAGATAAATTGTGTTCTCCCCGAGTGTGCACCGTTGCAAAAGTTCGTCATGTTGAGATACCACGTGATGATCGGGTATGATAGATTCTACGTTCACATACAACGTGTGCAAGCGAGTGTTGCATGTGCGGAACACTCGGGTTAAACTTGACGAGCCTAGAATGTACAGACATGGCCTCAGAACACAAGAGACCGAAAGGTCGAACATGAGTCATATAGCAGATATGATCAACATGATGATGTTCACCATTGAAACCACCTCAACTCACATGATGATCGGACTTGAGTTGGTGAATTTGGATCATGTATCACTCGAATGACCGGAGGGATGTCAATTTGAGTGGGAGTTCTTAAGTAATGTGATTAATTAAACTCATTATCATGAACATAGTCAGTAGTGCCTTTGCAAATTATGTTGTAGATTACTAGGTCACGTTGTAGCTCCCTTGGATTAATATATGTTCCTAGAGAAATAGACTTGAAAGATGATGGTAGCAATATTGCAAACTGGGTCTGTGATCTGAGGATTGTCCTCTTTGCTGCATAGAAGGCTTATGTCCATAATGCACCGCTCGGTGTGCCACCCCCTCTGGCGTCGTATGTACATGTTGTGAACATATGAGAGGTGATGGGGTTATTACCCTTAGGTAGGCCAAAGCAACTGGGTTCTTCCCCCCTCCACTTCGAAGAAAAACTATGTGGCCGGGTGCCCATGGCCAGCTGGGGCACGACCGGCTCGAGCTGCCGCCGGCTGGCGACAGAGATGGCCGGTCGACGAGCCGGCTTGACCCTCGGCCAACTGGGCGCAGTCGGCTGCCTCCGGGCTGCCTCTTCAGTTGACCCTGGGGCGGACTTGCAACGTCCCGTCCCTCTGCGCGTGTGTACGACGACACGACACGACCGTCACGATGGGCGACACTATGGCCATAGTGGCTGCTGACGCACGGGCGCGCATGGCTACACTCCGGCCGTCCAGGCCTATGATAGCCTGGCATATTAGGGATGATAGACCACTCATATCAATAAGGATTCCTTCTTTTTCGGGAGCCCATTTGAACAGAACTCCTAGGTTAAGTGGGCTTGGCTTGGAGTAATTCTAGGATGGGTGACCGACCGGGAAGTTGGTCCTGGGTGCGCATGAGTGAGGACAAAGTGCGCAGAAAAGACTAGTATTGATCTGTGAGGCCAGTCTAGATCCCGCCAGGTGTAACGACTACCGGCGGGTGTGTCCGGGGTGTTACAAGTTGGTATCAGAGCCGACCCTCGCGGTTACACGGATGTTTGCCGATAGGTGCACGGTCATGTTGTTCACGAAGTTTGTGACCCGTCGTGGCACATGGAATGACACATGTATCGGACTGGAACCACAGACGTTTGTGCCAAGAGGGAATGTTCCTGTGACCCGACGAGGACGTCGGTTCCTCTGAGTGGTGGTGTATGTGATAGCCAGGCATACTAGGGATGATAGACTACTCATACCAATAAGGAATTTCTTCTTTTCCGGGAGCCCATTTGAACAGAACTCCCAGGTTAAGCGTGCTTGGCTTGGAGTAGTTCTAGGATGGGTGACCGACCAGGAAGTTGGTCCCAGGTGCGCATGAGTGAGGACAAAGTGCACAGAAAAGACTAGTATTGATCTGTGAGGCCACTCTAGATCCCGCCAGGAGTAACGACTACCGGCGGGTGTGTCCGGGGCGTTACAAGGCCTCTTGGTCCCGGGTGCGCATGAGTGAGGACAAAGTGCACAGAAAAGACTAGTATTGATCTGTGAGGCCAGTCTAGATCCCGCCAGGAGTAACGACTACCGGCGGGTGTGTCCGGGGCGTTACAAGGCCGCTGACCTTGGCGAGCGCGACCGGGCGGGGAAACAGTGTCAGCACGCCCTCGCCCACTCGATTACCTGCCCCGGCATGCCTATAGTGCAGCCGGCCATGTAACGGGGCGTTACAAGGCCTCTTGGTCCCGGGTGCGCATGAGTGAGGACAAAGTGCACAGAAAAGACTAGTATTGATCTGTGAGGCCAGTCTAGATCCCGCCAGGAGTAACGACTACCGGCGGGTGTGTCCGGGGCGTTACAAGGCCGCTGACCTTGGCGAGCGCGACCGGGCGGGGAAACAGTGTCAGCACGCCCTCGCCCACCCGATTACCTACCCCGGCATGGCTATAGTGCAGCCGGCCATACCGAAGACTTCGACCGGCTGGCACTAGACGACGCCTCCCGGGCGACCCGTGCCGCAGCAGGTGGGTGAGGCCCAATCGCGGAACCGGCTGGCGGCCCCCCACTGGCGATGGGACCACACAGCTGGCGGGCCCCACGGACGACGGGACGGCTCAAAGGGCGGGACCCCCTGGTCAGTCAGAGAGACTGTCAGCCGGGTCCCGCCATCGTTGTACCTTAGAAATATTGTAAGCCGGGGGGTTGGCCTATAAAACCCCCGAGCCCCCATGCAACGGGGACGGGCAACTCTCACGCACACACCCCACACGGAACTCTCTTTACACATCATACTTAGAAACGGAGGAAGACGAGCCGGCTGCTCCTTCTTCCTCCTCTAGACACAGCTCTAGGAGCACCCTTGTAAACATGCCAATCCATCCAAGTAGACCAAGCAGGACTAGGGGTGTTACCTCCCACGGAGGGCCCTGAACCTGGGTACATCATGTGTCACCACCACTTGTGCCCAATCTCGCACCCAGAGCCCGTGGGTGTCCTCCGCCCCCAACCACCTACGATAAGCCTACCCATGGCATCAGTCGTGAGAAAACAACGACAGTTGACGCCCACCGTGGGGCCGTACGCGGCGCCGGCCGGATTCATGCTTCGGGCGTGACCCCTCATCATTCCCCGCCGTCGCTGCACGTCCAGGCGAAACCGCGGGCTCGTGGGGCTTGCTCAAGCACACCCTGCGGGCAGCTCCATTGACCTCGCACTCGACATCGACCCGCTCACCGAGCGTTTCGGGAGGCTCAGCCTCGCCGAAACTTCGGCCGCCGACGAGTACCCCAGCCAGGTGCTCGTCTACGTCGGACCGCCCATGGCTATGGGCGCACTTGTTGCGGCCCCGTCCAGCAGCTCCCACGATCGCGTGGGGGCAATGGCCATCATCTCCTCCACCTCCTCCGGATGTACGCCGGCCGAGGCTAACATCGCCGCGGCCCGCGGCGGCACCTGCGACCCGCTCGACGCGGCCCTTTGGGGCGTGAGCACCCCTATTGCCCCTACGGCGAACCCCGATGCCACTGCGGCCGAGCTCGAGGTGGCTCACCGTGTCCTGTTTGAGGATGCCACCGCACTCGTGGCCACGCAACGCCGCATGGAGGCCGCCTAGCGGGAGTACACTTCCGCCTATGGTCTCACCCCGGCTGGCACTGAGCCCAGCCGGCGTGGGGCTGTGCGTGACCACGGTCGCATGGTCGCCGAGATCCTGGGCAACAAAATGCCCATCTACGACACCCCCATAGCCAACCTGCGGGCACACAAGGTATCCTATGGGGACTGCTGGCCGTCAGCCGTCTCGGCACTCCTACTCCCCTCGCTCCTCCGGCCGCCGGGTCAAGGCTAGCCAGCCCCGGCCCTGTCAGCTGCCGGGAAGCGAGCAGCCGGCTGTTAACAGCCGGCGCACCAACAACCCGCCTCGCAGCGGCCACCACCACGAGGCGCCGACAACCAACAGTCGGCGCAGCCATGGGCATACTCCAGCCCCGCGGCGCGAGCCAGAACGATCGGTTCCACCCGCCATCCGCCTCGAGCTCTCAGCTCGGCTCGGTATGTGTGTCCCCTATAGCGAGAACGATGCTCGCCTCTGCATCGACCGGCTCGCATAGTCGGCCCTCCTCGAGGAGGAGGGCTCGATTGGCCCGACCTGTTTTGGCCCTCGGATTCGGAACGAGCCGTTCCAAATCGACTTCACGCTCCCCGAGACACCCCAAAGTACAACGGGCCTGCCAAGACCGAGGAATGGCTGATCGACTACACCACCGTGGTCTGCATCGCCAGGGGGAACAAGCGCGTAGCCGTTCATTATGCTCCCCTCATGTTGATCGGCTCGGCCCGCACCTGGCTCAATAGCCTGGCGGCCAGCAACATCAACACCTGGACGGACTTCGAGGAGGCCTTCATCCGCAACTTCACCTGCACCTACAAGCAGCCTGGCTGCCCCCGTGAACTCGCCATGCGCGTTCAGGGACCGGACGAGTCCCTTCAAGACTACCTCACTCGTTGGACCGAGCTACACAACTCCTACGAGGGGGTGCTCGAGGTGCAAGGCATACAGTACTTCATCAAAGACTGTCGAGATGGCACCCCCCTCAAGCACAAGCTTCTGTGCTCCGAGCCGGCCACGCTTGCCAAGCTCATGACCAAGGCAGACAAGTATGCCATGGCTGATTCAGCCATTCGGGTCAAGATGACCCCGCCTGCCAAGGCGACGACAACACCGACAACGTCTCGGCCGGCTGTTAACAACCGGCAGTCCTAGAACAACAAATGTCAGAACTATCGGCCGGATCCCCGCTATGGGAGCCGGAAGGTCGCCACCATCGAGGAGCAGGAGCCGGCTGCCCAGCCTTCCAGCCAGCGCCAATGCAATGGTAAGGCCGCTTGGCAGCCGAAGCTCACCTTCGAGCAAATGCTCAACCACCCCTACAAGAACCACTCGGGGGGCTAAACCCTGTACGCACACGCTCCGACAGTGCTACTTCTCATAGCGACTGGCCCGGGGGGACGGCCTTCCGCCCCCCCCCCCCGTGCCGCTTGGCCACAGGTCGGACCCGGCCTAGCTGCCATCCCGGCGCCGGCTCCGGCTCCGACCCAGAATGACAGCCATCTGATCGACCAGTTCCCTAACCAGGACGGCTATTACGTCGTCTTCACCAGTGAAGAGACGGCCAAACACGCCCAGCGTTGCCTCCATCGTGAGGTGAACGCCACCATGCCGGTGACTCCCCAGTTCATGCACTGATCGGAGAAGCCGGTCACCTGGAGCTGGGCGGATCATCCTGCCGTGATGCCGAATCCCGGCAGCTACGCCCTGGTCCTCGATCCCACCATCGCCACCGATAAGCGCACCTGCCGCTTTTCACGGGTGCTGGTAGATGGTGGCAGTAGCATCAACATCCTGTACCTCGACACGATGCACAAGCTGAGGCTAGATATAGAAGACCTGTAGGCAAGCCGGACGGTTTTCCATGGCATCGTGACTGGAAAGTCCTGCTCCCCTATCGGCAACATCACGTTTGACGTCGTCTTCGGTGGACCCGGCCACTTCCACCACGAGTCGGTGCTGTTCGAAGTCGTGGACCTCGCAAGTCCCTACCATGCACTGTTGGGCCGGCGAGCCCTCGTCAAATTTATGGCGGTCCCCCATTACGCCTACCTCAAGCTCAAGATGTCAGGCCCCAAGGGAATCATCACCATCGCGGGAGACTACAAGATGTCGATCGAGTGTGCTCGAGACGGCAGCCGGCTGGCCGAGGCCCTGGAAATCGCCGAGGAGAAGCGACGGCTCGACCGGCTCATGGCCCTTGACACCAGCCAGACGGCCGTTCCGGCTCCCCCCTCATACTCCATCGGCGAGGCCTCCTTCCAGCCATCCAAGGACACCAAGCAAATCCCGCTTGACCCGGCCAACCCGGCTCAGTGCGTCACCATCGGCTCCCACCTCGACAGCAAATAGGAAGGCGAGCTCGTCGACTTCCTCCATGAGAATCGGGACATAATTGCATGGTCTCCCAAGGACATGCTGGGTGTTTCGAGGAAGTTCACCGATCACAAACTACACGTCTGGCTGGACGTCAAGCCGGTCAAGCAACCCCTACACTGTTTCTTCAAGGAGAAGCGGCGTACTATAGGAGAAGAGATCGCCCGTCTGCTTGCAACCAAGTTCATCATGGAAGTGTTCCACCCGGACTGGCTGGCCAACCCAGTCTTGGTGCTGAAGAAAAAAAAGACCTGGCACATGTGCATTGACTACACCAGCCTAAACAAGACGTGCCCCAAGGACCCATTCGCCCTGCTGCGGATCTATCAAGTCATTGACTCCATGGCCGGCTACGACTTGTTGTCCTTCCTGGATGCCTACTCCGTCTACCACCAGATCAAGCTGGATCCAGAAGACCGCCTCAAGACCTCCTTCATCATGCCCTTCGGGGCCTATTGGTACATCACCATGTCCTTCGGCCTGAAGAACGCAGGCGCCACCTTCCAGTGGTGCATGTAGAAGTGCCTCCTGCCTCAGATAGGCAGGAATGTACACGTCTACGTCAACGACATTGTCGTCAAAACCAAGAAGCACTTCAGCCTCCTCGACGACCTCCAAGAGACATTCACGAACCTGCGCGAATACAAGATCAAGCTCAACCCGGAGAAATGTGTCTTCGGCGCCCCAGCCGGCCAACTCCTGGGTTTTTTCGTGTCTACCCACAGCATCGAAGCTAACCCAGAGAAGATCAGCGCAATCGAGCGCATGCCCAAGCCGACCCGGCTCCATGATGTCCAGAAGTTCACCGGCTGCCTCGCCTCGCTCAGCCGGTTCATCAGCCGACTGGGGGAGAAGGCCCTCCCCTTTACGGGCTCCTTCGCAAGACAGCTCTGGTCGAGCCAGGTCACACCAAGAAGCTGAGCATGTTCGATTGGCCCGACAAGGCGGAAGAGGCCTTCCACGGCCTCAAGAGGGCTCTCACCCCGCGCGCCCATCCTGGATGTGCCAGCTGAGAAGGAACCCTTGCTCGCCTACATCGCGGCGACCACTCGCATCATCAGCGTCGTCCTGGTGGTCAAGCGGACAGAGGAGGGCAAGTCCCTGCCAGTCCAGCGCCCCGTCTACTACCTCAGCGAGGTCCTCTTCACGTCCAAGCAGAACTACCGCCATTACCAAAAGATGTGATACGGCATGTACTTCGACGCCAAGAAGGTCAAGCAATAATTCTAGGAGCACACCATCATCATGGTGAGCACAGCCCTGCTCGGTGAGATCATGAGCGACCGGGACTCCACCGACCGGATCGCCAAATGGGTCATCGCCCTCGTCGAGCACGAGATCCGGTACGAACCTTGCATCGCCATCAAGTTGGAGGCACTGGCCGACTTCCTCTTCGACTGGGCGGAAACCGAGTTCGTGCCGCCTCCCCCGGACTCCACACATTGGCGCATGCATTTTGATGGCTCAAAAATGAGGACCGGCCTGGGTACCGGCATAGTCCTCTCCTCCCTGAAAGGTGACCAGCTCAAGTACGCCCTCTAGATCCACTTCGCCGCCTCCAACAATGTGGCCGAGTATGAGGCCATCGTCCATGGCCTCCAGCTTGCCAAGGAGATCGGCATCAGGCGTATCCTATGCTTCAGCGACTCCGACCTCGTGGTGCAGCAGGTCTCTGGCGAATGGGACGCCAGGGACGCCAACATGGCCAGCTACCGCTTCCTCGTGCAACAGCTCACCGGCTCCTTCGAGGGCTGTGAGTTTCATCACGTCCCACGGGCGGACAACGAGGAGGCCGACACATTGGCAAAGATCGGCTCCACCTGGCAGGCCATCCCAGCCAGCTTCTCCCTTGAGCGGCTGCTCAAGCTGTCGATCAAGACTTCCCCAGAATCGGAATCTATCTTCGTGCCAGCAGATGCTGCCGGCCCATCGACGCCTCCGGCTGCCCCTACGACATCTTCACCACCGAAATCCACAACCTTGGCTGCCTTGCCGGCACCAGTTGAGCCGGCTGCGTCCGAGGCCGCCAGCTCCAACGACACGGCTGTCCTGATGACAATCGACCATCTGGCCTCGGGGGCTGGCGAGCCAGTCCTAGGGGCTGATCATCCAGGCCCGGGGGCTCCCGAGCCGGCCCCCGTCTCGGCTCCCTTGTGGGCTCAACCTATATTGGTGTTTCTTCTATGTGGAGAGCTCCCCCCGGACGAAGCCATGGCGAGGCAAATCTAGCGTCAGGCCATGGCATACAACATCATCAACAACGAGCTCGTCCATCGCAACACCACCGGCGTCTTCCAGCGATCCATCGAGCTGGAAAAGGGTCTGGAGATCCTCCTTGACATCCACCAGGGTGAGTGCGGGCATCACACCGCCTCCAGGACCCTGGTGGCCAAGGCCTTCCGCCACGGCTTCTACTGGCCCACTGCTCTCGAGGCGGCCAAGAAATTGGTCGACGAGTGTGAGGGCTGTCAGCGCTTCAGCATGTAGAGTCACCTGTCGGCATCAGCCCTCCAGACCATCTGCCTCTCGTGGCCCTTTGCTGTTTGGGGGCTAGACATGGTGGGTCCCTTCAAGACCGCACGAGGCGGCATGACACATCTGCTGGTGGTTGTCGACAAATTCACCAAGTGGATCGAGGCATGACCAATAAGGAAGCTAGACGGCCCCACGGTCATCCGGTTCATCGATGACATCACGGTTTGCTATGGCTTCCCCCACAGCATCATCAACGACAACAACACGAACTTCGCCAAGGGTGCGCTTGCACGTTTTTGCTCCAAGCAAGGGATCCGGCTCGACCTGGCCTCCGTCGCTCACCCATAGTCAAACAGCTAGGTTAAGAGGGCAAACGGCCTCATCCTGTCCGGCATCAAGCTCCGGCTCGTGACACCACTGGTAAGGTCGGCCGGCTACCGGATCGATTAGCTGTCGGCTGTCCTTTCGAGTCTCAGGACCACCCCCAACCGATCAACCGGCTACATGCCTTTCTTCCTTGTATACGGGTCCAAGGCGATCATCCCCATTGACATCGAGTTCGACTCGCCTCGAGTCGCCCTATACATGGAGAAGGACGCAAAGGAGGCAAGAGAAGACGGTGTTGACTTACTCGAAGAAGCTCACGAGTTGGCCTTGAGCCGGATGACAATCTACCAGCAGAAGCTCTGACACTACCACAACAAGCGGATCCAGCCACTCTCCTTTCATGAAGGGGACCTGGTGCTCAGGCGGATCCAGCAAACAGCCGTACAACACAAGTTGTCCTCCCCATGTGAGGGTCCGTTCATCGTCAGCAAGGCATTGCATAACAATGCATACTATCTAATAGATGCCCAGAAGCCGCAGAAGCACAAAAGAGACGCCTCCGGCGAGGAGACCGAGCGCCCGTGGAACGCGGCGCTTCTTCGTCCTTTTTACTGCTGAAAAGATCAGTGTATGTATGTATCCCTTCCCCGTCGGGCTTATGAATGCAATGGGTGCCCCAGGCCAGCTCTTGGGGCACACCTTTTCGTTTCCATCAAAGGTCTCTTCACTCACTGGCTCCCCGACCTGGCTCTCGGGCCCGGTGGCTCGCCGGCTGGACCTAGGTCGCCTCACTCGAAAATTGACCAAGTAATTAGAGCCGAGCAAACCCTCCCACCCCTCCCAGCTATAGATCCGACTCTTGGCTGTCTGGCTGACGGGGCCTCGGGGCGGCAAAGCTTAGCAGACACGAAAGATCGATTGCAAAGGAGAGGCTGGCTAGGCCCAGCCGGATCACCGCCTCGCCTCTGCCACTCTACTTGTCCTAGAAATCTCTCGCGGTTCCTAAGTGCAGAACCAGCTCCCTCAAGGTGGACGCCCCGACCCAACTACAGACCGGCTCCCGGCTGTCGGGCTGGCGAGGCCGACACCAAAGGGGAAAAGGGGCGGAATAGAAGGAACCAAAAGGCAAAAAAGGATAAGGACGAGCCAGCACGCGCAATAAGGCAAACACATCAAATATTCACAACACAAATGTTAAGAAAAAAGTGGCCCACGGCCACCATGGTTCATTACATTACACCCTCGGTGGGTGGACTTAAAGCCTAACATGCAGGAGAAAGAAAAAAGATAGATAAAACGCCCGGGGGCTCAGGCCATCGGCGCGTCGCCAGCCGGCATGCCTCCAGCCGGTGCGTCGCTGGGCGGCTCGACTCCCGTCCCGGAGGTGGTTGCGGCCTTCGGGTCGGCCTCCTTGTCCTTCGAGGCGGCCTCTGTGGTCCCATCTGTCTTGCCGCTCGAGTCGGTGCTCTCGTCGGCATCCTCCTTGTTCGCCGGACCTTGGGGGATGCCGAAGAAGTCTTCAGGCACTGGCTCGCCATCCTCGCCAAGGGCCGGCAGGAACTCATCCACATCGACGTACGACGCGAGCTCGTTGGCCCGGCGGACAAGGGCCAACTCACGGTCCTTCCGCTCCTCGGCCGGCTCGTGCCGCATAGTGGCCAGCCGGCCCAAATCCACACCACGATACCACGACGTGACGAACCGGTGTGCCATCTGCGCGCCGGCTCGGGCCGCTGACGCCTTCCAGGCCTCGAGCTAGGCCACGACGTGCTCCAGACACAAGGACACGCGCTTCTCCGGCGCCCCGCCATGGCCCGGCCACAAGGCGGCGATGACCTCCTTGCCGACCGTCTTCAGCCGCTCCACGCTCCCCTTGAGCTGGATCAGCCGGTTTTCAATGGCGAGCCCAAGCTCCGCCACATCCCACGCGATGTCCCCCTTGATGGAGCGGGTGTGTGCCTAGAGGTACTCCCGGTGCTCCTCAACAGCATGCTCAGCGCGGCGCTGAGTTTTTGGGAAGCGCCCTAAGGGAAGAAAGGGAAGAAGGAAAGAAGGGCAAATCAAACACAAGAACTAGCAAAGGAAAAAGCAACCAACTGGAAAAAGGAAAAACAGACACTTACGCTCAAGGGAGTCGTCCACCTCGATGGCAAAGTGGAGTGGCGAGTTCTTCTCCGACGCCAACGCTGCCTCTGCCCCGGCGAGGGAACCCTTAAGCTCCTCGAGCGTCCTCTCGAGGCAGGTCAGTTCGCCTTGGAGGTCGGCAGTTTGCTGGGTGGCGTCAGCCGTCTCCTTGACGGCCGCCTCCTTGGCCTCCACCTCCCCTGCCACGTTGGCCTTGAGGCGGTCCTAGGCTGCCTCCCCGTCCACCAGCAGCGCGGCCAGCCGGTCCTTCTCTTGCGTGACCGCCTAGACGCTTTGCGCCAGCCAGTCCCGCTCGGAGACGGCCTAGGCTTCTCCACCCGGAGGGCACTCAGCTCGTCTGCAAAAAACAAAATAGGCGTCAGACGGCCCTTCTACGTCCACTCCGACTGCCTGGCTGTCGGCCCGGCTCCCGAGGGCTATGTGCCCCTCCCGCGGGACTTAGCATACCTTGCACCCGCGCCAACTCCTCCTCCAGCCGGTAGAAGCCGTGCTTGCCATGGTCATGGATGGCGATCGCCTCCTCGAACAGATTCTGCCACTGGGAGTTCCCCTCCTGTCACATGGAGCCAAAGTCAAAAGACACCAAGCAGATCTGGCCCGGCTGCCCGTCAGCCCGTCAGCCGGCCCGCACCTCGGGGGCTATACCCAGTGGGTGCGCTAGCGTGCTCCCACTAAAATTTCTAACAAAGGCGACCATGCTTACCTCCACATGCTACAGGGTGGCATCAGCCGCCTCCGCGAACCGGGCCAGCTCCTGGCGGCACTGGTGTAGAACGCTCCCCAACTCCCCGAACAAGGGGACCGAGCCTCCTACCGGGGGAGCTGGTAGAGTTGGGACGCACGCCAACACCTCCAAGTCCCGAAGCACCTCCTGCATGGTGCGCAGGGTCCTCCGAGCCCGGTCGCCGTTGCCGCCTGGGCTCGCCATGGCGCCGGCGGCCGAGGGTGGATTGATGACGGCGAGGGTCCGGGAGTCGCCCCTGCCGGCCCCTCGCCCGACGCCGTCGCTGCCTCCACCTCCTGCCGCTCCGACATGACGACCGCAACAGATGGCACCTCCGTCTCCATGGATGCCACCTCCGGCACCGCCTCTAGGGGTGCTGGAGCCTCCGACACGTCGGCCCGGGCCGGCTCGGCCTCAGGCGGAGTCGCGTCCGGCACCTCCAACCGGGTCACCTTGTGAAACCACTCCGTGGCCACCGCCCTCGTTCGGGACGCCTCCTCCATGGACGGGGGCGCAGGCGGCTCCATGGCCAGCCCTCGCGGCTCGCCCGACGAGGGCCTCGATAGACGGGTCGATTCCGTCACCGAGTCCAACGCCCGCGCGGGGTCCGCAGACCTCCTCTACCTCCTGCCGCTCGAAGTCCCGGAGTGCGAGGCCCTGCCTCGCGTTCCGGACATTGAGGCTCGCAGCTCCGTGAGCCTCCTCTTCTCCTCCCGCTGGGTGGCCGCGTGCTCGCAGGCCAACCGGATGGAGGCATCCGTCGGATCCCCCGCCGGCTCCCCTCGTGGAGCTCGATGGGGTCCCTGCGGTGCACATAGGTCAATCACCCACCGGCTCGCGACCTGGAAGAAAACACAGGCAAGAAAAAGAAAATCTTACCTGATGATGAGGGGCAAGGCCCGCTTGGCGCGCACCGGCGGCTTCCGTGCGGCCACCTTCACCCGCTTATGGGCGGGTGGCGGGGCCGCTGGCTCCTCCTGAGCCGGCCTCTTCGCCCGGCCGGCGGCTCCGGCCACCGGGGCTTGAGCTGGCCGCTCCTCGCTCCGCACACGCCGGCCCTGCTGAGATGAGGGAGGAGGCTCGTTCAGAATCATCACATCATCATCATCATCGTCATCATCATCATCGACGTCCGTCCAGTCCCTGATCGTGGGGGCAATAGGGAACTCACCAGCTCCGCTGGGGTCGCTGGCCCGCGGGTCTACCGGCTCCTCTACTCCTCCCGAGGAGTCCACCCCTTCCTCCGACGGGCCTCCCCGATCATAGTCTTCGGAGTCGGAGTGTTCATGCTCTGCCTCGAAGATTTGGGGGTGCGGGCAATCTGGCGTGTTCTGTCGCACCAATAGCTGTGGTCAACACGACATAGTAAGGTCCACTGTCGGCTGCCGGCTGGCAAGAATTGAACAAAGAGAAGTTGTCTCGTCGAAGAGTTACGAGGGGGACGGTTGATGCGGTCGTACGGCTCCATGCCGAATGTCCATGACGTGGGCTTCAGTTTGAACGTCGTGAGGTCGTTCACCCGCGTCGCCACCGGAGCCGGTGTCAGGTCAACGGTGGACATCCGATAGGGGTCATGTCAGCCGGACATGTCATAGATCCGGTACGGCCTCAATTGGAGAGGCAACTCCTGGCGCGAGATGAAGGCCTCCACCAGATCGGCGGTAACCAACCCCCTCGGTGCTCTTCAGCTGCGCGAGCCGGCCGAGCTCCGCCAGAGCCACGCCATGCGGAGCAGTTCCCAGACAGTTCATCCTAGAGGACTACGCGTTGACGAATGGTAGCAGCCAGATGAAGTCCAGGTTTGGGTCGACGTTCTTCACGTAGAAGAACGTCTGATGCCACCCCTTGATGGACTCGATCAGAGAGAAGGGCGGGAAGCATGCGGTGTTGCGGCATCACACCGTCATGCCCCCGCCGGCGCTGCTCTTCGGCGCCTTGAGATAGAAGATAGCATTGAAGAAATCAAGAAAAGGAAGGACCCTGAGGTACCCCTCACACAGCATCACGAAGCCAGCGAGGTAAAGGATCGCGTTGGGGCCGAGGTGGTGCGGCTGGAGGTCGAAGGTGTCCATGAGCGGTCGGAAGAAATGCCTCACCGGGAGCCCGAAGCTGTGGAGAAGTGCCAGAGGAAGACGACGTGCTCCCCTGGCTGTGGCGCCGGCACCACCTCGTTGCCCGGCGCGCAAGCGACCACGCGCTCCGCCGGCGGCAGCATGCGCGCACGGCGGAGGTCCGCGATGTCCCCCTCAGTGACGATCGATCCAGCCCAGCTTCCCCCGCGCTTGTCGGACATTGCGGTGGAATGACGGTGTGCAAGCACGTTTGCGGGCTCAGGAGCCGGGAGAATAAAGCAACAAAGGCAAGAAGATGAGGCAGCAAGGGGGCGAGTGGGATGCGGGTATCTCCGCCCCCTGCCCTTCCTCTCCTTTTAAAGGGGAGGCCACGACCTGGGGACGTGGGGATTAATTACGCCCACTCCCCCGGAAACTCCGCGCACGTACGAACGGCTTGGGCCGTAGCGGCCGCTTTGTGGTGCAGAGGATCCTGGCCTGCGCCCCGAGGCCTACTGGGCTACGCCCAAGGCTTAGCGGGCTAGGCCCAGGGCAACGTCCCGTCTCCTCACGTGCGCGGAGCTTGCCACATCATTACTAGCCGCGTGGCGCGCGGCAGACCGACCCGGGACCCGGGGCGACGCGCTGGAACCCGTGGCGTCGGGTCCAACGGCCGACCCGGCTAGCTCTTCGGTTTCGCGTCGATGGCGGCTACCGCTGGGGGGAAACCACCGGCTTCCCTCCGTCTGTCGGACGCGGTCCCCCGCCAGCTTTGGGGGCAATTGACGGGGTTATTACCCCTAGGTAGGCCAAAGCAACGGGGTCCTTACCCCTCCGCTTCGAAGAAAAACTATGCGACCAGCTGCTCACGGCCGGCTGGGGCACGACCGGCTAGCGACACGAACGGTTGGTCGAGGAGCCGGCTTGACCCCCGGCCGGCTGGGCGCGGCTGCCTGCCTCCAGGCAGCCTCTTCCATTGACCCTGGGCGGACATGCAATGTCCCGTCCCTATGCGCGCGGGTACGACGACACGACACAACCTCCACGACGGGTGACACTATGGCCATAGTGGCCGCTGACGCACGGCAGCGCATGGCTACAGTCTGGCCGTCCAGGCCGCTAACCTTGGCGAGCGGGACCGGGTGGGGAAACAGTGCCGGCACGCCCTCGTCCACTTGATTACCTGCCCCAGCGTGGCTACAGTGCAGCCGGCCGTGCCAGAGACTTCGGCCGGCTGGCACTAGACGACGCCTCCCGGGCGACCCGTGCCGCAGCAGGTGGGCGAGGCCCAATCGCGGAGCCGGCTGGCGGCCCCCCCAGTGGCGATAGGACCGCACAGCCAGCAGGCCCCACGGACGACGAGACGGATCAAAGGGTGGGACCACCTAGTCAGCCGGAGAGACTACCAGCCGGGTCCCGCCACCGTTGTACCTTAGAAATATTGTAAGCCGGGGGGTTGGCCTATAAACCCCCCCCCCCCCCGAGCGCCCATGCAACGGGGACGGGCAACTCTCACGCACACACCCACATAGAACTCTCTTTACACATCATCCTTAGCAACGGAGGAAGACGAGTCGGCTGCTCCTTCTTCCTCCTCTAGACATAGCTCTAGGAGCACCCTTGTAAACACGCCAATCCATCCAACTAGACCAAGCAGGACTAGGGGTGTTACCTCCCATGGAGGGCCCTGAACCTGGGTACATCGTGTGTCACCACCGCTTGTGCCCAATCTCGCACCCAGAGCCCGTCGGTGTCCTCCGCCCCCAACCACCTACGATAAGCCTACCCATGGCATCAGTCATGAGAAAACAACGATAGTTGGCGCCCACCGTGGGGCCGTACGCGGCGCTGGCCGGATTCATGCTCCGGGCGGGACCCCTCGCCATTCCCCACCATTGCCGCACGTCCAGGCGAAACCCAAAGTTGAAGCTTCAGTAAAGCAACCCAAAGTTGAACCCAAACCCGAGACTAAGTGCTTCTATTATGAGCAGAGCGGCCGCTGAAGCAGAACAACCCTAGATACTTGGTAGTTAAGAGGGTTGGCAACGTCGACAGAAGTATATTTCATATACGTGTTATTGATGTGTACCTTGCTAGTACTCCTAGTAGCACCTAGGTATTGGATACCGGTTCGATAGCTAAATGTTAGTAACTCGAAATAAAAGCGACGGAATAAACGGAGACTAGCTAAGGGTGAGGTGAGATGTGCGTTGGAAATGTCTCCAAGGTTGATGTGATCAACATCACATTCTCTTTCTACCTTCGGGATTAGTGACGAACCTAAATAAATGTTATTTGGTGTTTGTGTTAAGCATGAACGTGATTAGATCGTGTTTATTGCAATACGGTTATTCATTCAAGTTAGAGAATAATGGTTATTCTGTTTACATGAATGATACCTTCAATGGTTGCACCCAATGAGAATGTTTTGTTGAATCTTGATCGTAGTAATACACATGTTCATAACATTGATGACAAAAGATACGAAGTTAATAATGATAGTACCACATACTTGTGGCACTGCCACTAAATGTAAAATTGGTATAAATTGCATGAAGAAACTCCATGTTGATGGATCTTTGGACTCATCGATTTCAAATCGGTTGAGACATGCGGACCATGCCTCATGGGCAAGATGACTAAAGACCCCGTTTTTGGTATGATGGAGCGGGCTTAACTTATTGGAAATAATACATGTTGATGTATACGGTCCAATGAGTGTTGTAGCATGTAGTGGATATCATTATTTCCTAACCTTCAATGATGATTTGAGTATATATGAGTATATTTACTTAATGAAACACAAGTCTAAAAGTTTCAAAAGTTCAAACAAATTCAGAGTGAAGTTTAAGATCAATGTGACAAGAAGATAAAAATGTCTACGATATGATCGTGGAGTTGAATATCTGAGTTACGAGTTTGGCATACTACTTTAGACAATGTGAATGTTGTTTCACAACTCATGCCACCTGGAACACCATAGTGTGATGGTGTGTCCGAACATCGTAGTCGTGCTCTATCGGATATGGTGCGAACTATGATGTCTCTTATCGTTTTGCCACTATCGTTTTGGGGTTATGCATTAGAGACAACTACATTCACTTTAAATAGGGCACCATCTAATTCCGTTGAGATGACACCTTATGGTTTGGCAGAAACCTAAGTTGTCATTTCTGAGAGTTTGGGAATACAATGCTTATGTCTGATAAGCTCGAACCCAAAGCGGAAAGGTGCATCTTCATAGAATACCATAAGAACATTTGGGCATACCTTCTATCTCAGATCCAAGTGCAAAAAGTTTGTTGCTAAAAACGGGTCCATTCTCGAGAAAGAGTTTCTCTCAAAAGAATTGAGTGGGAGGAAGATAGAACTTGATGAGGTTGTTGAACCTTTGTTTCAACCAGAGAGTAGTGCAGTGCAGAACATTGTTTGTGTGGAGCCTACGTTAGTTGAAGAGGAAGTTAATGATGATGATCATGAAGCTTCAGATCAAGTTGCTATCGAACCTCATAGGTCGACAAGGACGTGTACTGCTCTCGAGTGGTACGGTAACCCTGTCTTAGAGGTCATGTTGTTGGACAACGATGAACCTACGAACTATGCAGAAGCGATGATGGGCCCGAATTCCAAAAAATGGTTAGAGGACATGAAATCCGAGAAACGATCCATGTATGAAAACCAAGTATGGACTTTGGTAGACTTGCCTGTTGAACGGCAGGTCGTTGAGTACAAATGGACCTTTAAGATGAAGACAAACGCTGATAGTGAATGTCACCATTTATAAAGCTCGACTTGTCGCAAAGAAGTTTCCACCAAGTTCAAGGAGTTGACTACGATGAGACTTTCTCACCCGTAGCGATGCTAAAATCTGTTGGAATTATGTTAGCAGTTGCTGTGTTTTCAATTATGAAATCTGGCAGATGGATGTCAAAACATCATTTCCTTCCTTGAGGAAAGGTTGTATGAGATACAACCACAAGGTTTTGTTAGTCCTATGGATGCTAAAAGGTGTGCAAGCTCTATTAATCCTTCTATGGGCTGGAGCAAGCATCTCGGAGTTGGAATATATGCTTTGATGAGGTGATCAAAGTTTTTGAGTCTATACAAAGTTTACGAGAAACTTGTATTTATAAGAAAGTGAGTGGGAGCACTATAGAATTTCTGATAAGTATATGTTGTTGACATATTGTTGTTCGAAAATGAAGTAGAATTTCTAGAAAGCATAAACGGTTGTTTGAAAAGAATCTTTCAAAGGAAGACCTGGATAAAGCTACATAATTGTTGGGCATCATGATCTATAGAGATAGATCAAGATGCTTGATGAAACTTTCAATGAGTACATACCTAGAGAAGATTTTGAAACAGTTCAAATTGGATCAGTCAAGGAAAGAGTTCTTGCCTGATTTGTAAGGTGTGAATTTGAGTAAGACTCAAAGCTCGATCGCGGTAGAAGAAAGAGAAAGGACGAAGGTCGTCCCCTATGCCATAGCTATAGGCTCTATATTATGCCATGTTGTGTACCGCACCTGGTGTGTGCCATGCCATGAGTCTGTCAAGGGGTACAAGAGTGATCCAAGAGTGGATCACTGGACAACGGTCAAGATTATCCTTAGTAAATAGAGGACTAAGGAAATATTTCTCGATTATGGAGGTGATAAAGAGTTCATCGTAAAGGGTTACGTTGATGCAAGATTTAACACCAATCCGGATGACTCTGAGTAGCAATCTAGATACGTATAGTGGAGCAGCCATTTGGAATAGCTCCGAGTGGAGTGTGGTAGCAATGTCTACAGTATGACATAGAGATTTGCAAAGTACACATGGATCTGAATGTTGCAGACCCGTTTACTAAAGACCTCTCTCACATGCAAAACACGATCGAAACCCAGAACTCATTGGGTGTGAGATTCATAACAAATCACATAGCGATGTGAGCTAGATTATTGACTCTAGTGCAAGTGGGAGACTGTTGGAAATATGCCCTATAGGCAATAATAAATTAGTTATTATTATATTTACTTGTTCGTGATAATTGTTTATTATCCATGCTATAATTGTATTGATTGGAAAGTAAATACATGTGTGGGTATATAGACAACACTGTGTCCCTAGTATGCCTCTAGTAGACTAGCTGGTTGATCAAAGATGGTTAAGGTTTCCTAGCCATGAACATGAGATGTTGTTTGATAACGACATCACATCATTAGGAGAATGATGTGATGGACAAGACCCAAACTATAAACGTAGCATATGATCATGTCAGTTTATTGCTACAGTTTTCTGCATGTCAAGTATCTATTCCTATGACCATGAGATCATGCAACTCACTGACACCGGAGGTGTACCTTGTGTGTATCAAACATTGCAATGTAACTGGGTGACTATAAAGATGCTCTATAGGTATCTCCGAAGGTGTCTGTTGGGTTGGGATGGATCAAGACTGGGATTTGTTACTCCATGTGACGGAGAGGTATCTCGGGGCCCACTCGGTAATACAACATCACAACAAGCCTTGCAAGCAAAGTGACTAATGTGTTAGCCACATGATCTTGTATCACGGAACGAGTAAAGAGACTTGCCGGTAACGAGATTGAACTAGGTATAGAGATACCGACGATCGAATCTCGGGCAAGTAACATACCGAAGAACAAAGGGAACATTATACGGGATTAACTGAATCCTTGACATAGAGGTTCAGCCAATAACGATCTTTGTAGAATATGTAGGAACCAATATGGGCATCCAGGTCCCGCTATTGGTTATTGACTGTAGAGGTGTCTTGGTCATGTCTGCATAGTTTTCGAACCCGCAGGGTCTACACACTTAAAGTTTGGTGACGATATAATTATAGTTGAGTTATTATGTTGGTGAACAAAAGTTGTTTCGAGTCCCGAATGAGATCCGGACATGACGAGGAGCTTCGGAATAGTCTGGAGGTAAAGATTGATATATGGTTTAATAGTTCTTGGTCTCCTGAAGAGTTCCGGAATTCACTGGAATAGTTTTGGATGTTTCCCGGAATGTTCGGGGTACAAGAACACTTTATTTGGGCCAAGGGGTAAATCCCATGAGGCTTTAGGAAGGTGCAAAAGGTGTTTTGCGGAGGCCAGGGGCCATATGCCAAGGACCCTGGCGTTTGGGGCCTTGGCGTCTGGTCCTGGAGTTCGAGGAGGACTCTTGCCTTGCGGGCAAACCGACCTTGAGGAGGATTTTTCTCCAAGTCTTGACCCCAGGGCTCAACATATAAATAAAGGGGTGGGGCTAGCACCTGGAACAGATCAAGAATCCCCAAGCTGTGTGCCGGAAACCCCGTCCCTCTAGTTTATCCTCTGTCATAGTTTCCGTTGTGCTTGGCGAAGCCCTGTGGAGATTGTTCTTCACCAACACCGTCACCACGTTGTCGTGCTGCCGGAACTCATCCACTACTTCACCATCGCTCGCTGGATCCAGGAGGTGAAGGCATCATCAAGCCGTATGTGTGTTGAACGCGAAGGTGCCGTCCGTTCAGCGCTAGATCAGAAGGACTGTGATCAAGATCACGAGACGGATCGAGATGGGATCACGGGACGGATCATGATTGGATCACGAGAAGGATCATGATGGGATCGCGGGACGCTCGGCGATTTGGATCGCGAAGATGTTCGACTACATCAACCGTGTTTCTTAATGCTTCCACTTAGCGATCTACAAGGGTATGTATATCCACTCTCCCTCTCGTAGATGCTCATCACCATGGATAGATCTTGCGTGTGCGTAGGAATTTTTTTGTTTCCAATGCAACGTTCCCCAACACGTATGTTGAACCGCTATGTAAGGAAGTCGGAGCATGACTTCTTTATAGATTGTCGACATTTGTGTGAGGGTTGGGGGCGCGCAGTGGTTAGCTCCTACCAACCTCCCCCCTAGGAGCAAGCGTCTAATGCTTTGCTTCAATCATTAATAGACTTTTGCAATAAGTATGTGAGTTCTTTATGACTAATCTTGAGTCCATGAATTATACGCATTCTCACCCTCTCACTTTTGCTAGCCTTTCTAGTACCCGCAACTTTCGTCGGTGCAACAAACACTTTCCTCAAAACAGCCACCATATACCTTCCTCAAAACAGCCACCATATATCTTTCCTCAAAACAGCCACCATACCTACCTATTATGGCATTTCCATAGCCATTCCGAGATATATTGCCATGCAACTTCCACCGTTTCCTTTTATGACATGCACCATCACTTCCATATTGCATATAGAGTCATATCTTGTCATAGGTACCGAGTTATAATTTTTCTTTTGAGTTGTAAGTAAATAAAAGTGTGATGATTTTAATTATAGAGCATGTCCCATGAGAGGAAAGGATGATGGAAGCTATGATTCCCTCACAAGTGGGGATGAGATTCCGGACTTTATGAAAAATAAAAGAGGCCAACGAAGCCCAAATAAAAAAATGAATAAAAGAGGCCTTAGATGCCCACCAAAAAAAGAGAAAAAATGAGAGAAAAGAGATAAGAGACATTGCTACTACCTTTTTCCACACTTGTGTTTCAAAGTAGCACCATGATCTTCGTGATAGAGAGTCTCCTATTTTTTCACTTTCATATAGCTAGTGGAATTTTTCTTCATGATGCACGTCCACTTAGTTTCCTTTTGAGATTTCATACACTTATAGATCTAGTGCATTCGGTGCATGACAATCCCTACTCACTCACATTGATATATATTGATGGGCATCTCCATAGCCCGTTGATACGCCTAGTTGATGTGAGACTATCTTCTCCCTTTCCTTAACAACCTCCACCATATTCTATTCCACCTGTAGTGCTATATCCATGGCTCACGCTCATGTATTGCATGAGATTTGATATTTTTTGAGAAAATAAAGGTGTGAAAACAATTGCTTGACTTTTCATAGGGGTTGTGCATGATATAAATACTTTGTGTGGGGAAGATGGAGCATAGCCAGACCATATGATATTGTAGGGATAACTTTCTTTTGCCATTTTATTTTGAAGAGATACAATTGCTTCGCTAGTATGCTTGAAATGTTATTGTTTCTATATCAATATTAAGCTTTTGTTTTAAGTCTTATGGATCTGAATATTCATGCCACAATAAAGAATATTACTTGGATAAATATGTTAGGTAGCACTCCGCATCAAAAATTCTGTTTTTATCATTTACCTACTCAAGGACCAGCAGGAATTAAGCTTGGGGATGCTGATACGTCTCCAACGTATCTATAATTTTTTATGATGGCATGCTATTATATTATCTGATTTGGATGTTTTATATGCATCAGTATGCTATTTTATATTATTTTTGGGACTAACCTATTAATCTAGAGCCAAGTGCCAGTTTCTGTTTTTTTCTTGTTTTTGAGTTTTGCAGATATGGAATATTAAACAGAATAAAACCTTCGGAAGGAATTTTTCTGGAAGGAAACAAGTCATCCAAGCTTGGAGTGCACGTCAGGGGAGGAGCCAGGGCGCCACAAGCCCGCTAGGTGTGGGCCCCCCTGGCCGCGCCTAGCAGGCTTGTCGCCTCCTGGCTGGTCTCCTAATCCTAATTCTTGGTCTATAAATACCCAAATATTCCCACAACATCAAAAGGAGCCACGAAAATATTTTTCCGTCGCAGGAAGCCTCCGTTCCCAAGAGATCCAATCTTGGAGCATGTTCCTGTAATCTGTCGGAGGGGGTTTCGATCATGAAGGGCATCTACATCAACTCCATTGCCCCTCCGATGATGCGTGAGTAATCCACTATAGACCTACAGGTCCATAGCATGTAGCTAGATGGCTTCTTCTTCTCTCTTTGATCTTCAATACCATGTTCTTCATGATCTTCATGGAGATCTATCCAATATAATCCTCTTTTGTGGTGTGTTTGTCAAGATCCAATGACTTGTGAGTTTATGTTCAGATTATCCATGAATCTTATTTGAATCTCCTATGATTTCTTATATGCATGATTTCATATACTTCCAAGTATCTTTGAGTTATTGATATGGTTTGGCTAACTAGATTGGTATTTCTTGCAATGGGAGAAGTGCTTGGTTTTGGATTCAATCTTGCGGTGTCCTCACCCATAGACATAGCAGGGGTAGCGAGGCACGTATTGTATTGTTGCCATCAAGGGTTACAAGATGGGGTTTTCATCATATTGCTTGATTTTATCCCTCTACATCATGTCATCTTTCTTAATGTGTTACTCTATTCTTCATGAACTTAATACTTTAGATGTAGGTAGGAGTCGGTCGATGTGTGGAGTAATAATAGTAGATGCAGAATCGTTTCGGTCTACTTGATACGGACGTCATGCCTATATGCATGATCGTTACCTTGTATAACTACATGATTATTCGCTCTTCTACCAATTGCTTGACAATAATTTGTCTTCAAGAGAGAAGCCTCTAGTGAAACCTATGGACCCCGGGTCTATTTTCCATCATATATTTTCAGATCTATACTTGCTGCAATTTATTTACCTTTTACTTTCCGCACTCGTTAAATCTATCTCTATTGATCTTAGCCTTGCAAATAATCGTGAAGGGATTGACAACCCCTTTACAGCATTGGGTGCAAGAGTTTGATTATTTGTGTAGGTGCATCCATTGGTGACTTACTTGTTCCTCCTACTGGATTGATACCTTGGTTCTCAACAACTGAGGGAAATACTTACCTACTTCACTGCATCACCCTTTCCTCTTCAAGGGAAAACCAACGCATATTCAGGAGGTAGCAATACCCCAGAAGACCTCAGCAATCCCGATATCCCCTAACACCCGCTAGAGGTTAGGATAGGCCGGAAGATCAGCGCAACCCCGATGATCTAAACGATTCCAAGGACGACAATACCTCCCCCTGCCGAGGAGGAGGACATCCCGGAAGCCGATGACTTTGACATCCCTGATAACCTTGAGGATCAGGAACAATTCAGACAATAGCTTATAGCCACGGCCCGCATCCTGAAGGCAAAAAAACGGCAGCTTAAAGCCGAACAGGTCAACCTCAACGATCGATGGACGAGGGTCCTATCAGCTGAGGAAGGGTAGAGTACCGGTCTATTGGACCAACCCAAAAGCTATCCACGATGAAGGCTGCTGCCACAATTCAATGACGAACTTACTGATATGTCGTCTCCCAAACATACTCCATACGACAAGTTGGACCGCCCTCCTCGAGGATGAGACAGGACTGCTGACGACACCGATTATAGGTCGATGATACCCTGAAGACGAGGAAAAGAGCCAATAGAGCCCGATGACAGGTTCGACCTGCGACACGACCTGGACTATAGAGCAGGTCGTATGAGATCCATCTACGGATCCATAGGGTACTCACTCGATAGACGGGAGGGGTACCGGCCTTGGCTCAACCGCAACAATAGAGGTCGGGAACGAAACCAGGCCAGAAAAGATGCCGATTACTGGTGCGACATAGCTTGGGTTAGAGGCGTTGCCCACCCACTGTGCTTCATGAACAAGGTGATGCAGCATTAGTTCCAGGCTTTCAAATTCGTGAACATAGAACAATACGATGGGACAACTGACACAACGGTATGGATCGAGGATTTCCTCCTCCACATCCACATGGCGTGAGGAGATGATCTCGACGCCATCAAAAATTCCATTGGGTGCTGGGAGGATCTACAGGATGCATTCTGATCTAATTTCCAGGGCACCTATGTTCGGCCGTCGGACTCCTCTGACCTGAGCAACGTCGTCCATAAGCCAGGAGAGTCCGCTCGACAATTTTGGAATCGGTTCTTGATTAGGAAAAACTAGATCGTTGACTACCCGGACGCAGAGACAATAGCCTCCTTCAGGCAGAATATTCGAGATGAATGGCTCGATCGCCAGCTTGCCCAGGATAAACCTAGGACAATGCCCGCCCTTACATCACTGATGACTCACTTTTGCGTGGGCGAGGATAACTGGCTAGCAAGACGGAGCCACAACCCTGAAGACCCCGGAACCTTCGAAAGTTCGGGACGAAAACGGGAAACCAAAGCGCAACAAGAATAAGCGCCGACACAACAATAGTGATGGCAATGACACCGTCGTCAACGCTGGCTTCCGCAATTCCTGACCCGGACAGCGAAAGAAGCCTCCTAAAGGCAATCGTGACGGACCCACCCCGCTGGACAAGATCATGGAGAGGCCTTGCTAGATCCATGGCACTCAAGAGAAGCCCGCCAACCACACCAATCGTAACTATTGGGTGTTCAAATAGGACCACAAGCTCGTAGCCGAGGACCAAGGCAAGGGCCCACGCAGCAAGGACAAGGATGAGCCTCGTGGTCCGATCGGTGGTGGACAAAAGCAGTTCCCTCCAGAGGTAAAAACCATGAATATGATATGCGCCACTCATATACCCAAAAAGGAGAGGAAGAGTGCCCTTCGAGAGGTCTATGTCGAGAGCTTGTAGCCCCGAAGTACAACCCATGGTCAGCGCACCCGATGACCTTTGATCAACATGACCACCCGACCAGTATCTGTCATGGGATTTTAGACGCCCTCGTCCTAGACCCCATCATAGATGGATATCACCTCACTAAAGTCCTAATGGACGAAGTAAGTAGCCTTAATCTGATTTACTCAGACACAGTGAAAAATATGGGTATAGATCCGTCAAGGATCAAACCTAGCAACACTACCTTTAAAGGAGTGATCGTAGGCATCAAAGCCCGGTGCATGGGCTCTGTAAGCCTGGAAGTAGTGTTCGGTTCGCCCGATAACTTTTGAAGCGAAGACTTGATATTCGAAATTCTACCTTTCCGCAACAGCTATCACACTCTACTCGGCTATACAATGTTCGCTTGCTTTAATGTTGTCCCGCACTACGCATACCTCAAGCTCAATATGCCCGACCCCAAGGGGGTCATTACTGTCAACGGCAATGCAGAGCGCTCCCTCCAAACTAAGGAACATGCAATGGCCCTGGCGGTCGCATTCCATTACAATGATGATCGACAAACGCTGACATCTTCCGTAAAGGCACGTAGGGTTGGGAAGCGAGCTCGGTTTTAGCCCGAACTCTCAGAACCTTCGTCTTCCCAGAAATAGGAACTCGCTCCGTGCTACTTCTTGAGCTTGCGTTGGTTTTCCCTTGAAGAGGAAAGGGTGATGCAGCAAAGTAGATAAGTATTTCCCTCAGTTGTTGAGAACCAAGGTATCAATCCAATAGGAGATACAAGCAAGTCACCAATCTTCGCACCTACACAAACAATCAAACACTTGCACCCAACGCTATAAAAGGGTTGTCAATCCCTTCACGTTTGTTTGCAAGGATGAGATCTGATAGAGATAGATATAGAAGATTACTAAAATGAAAAGTAAAAATATTGCAACAAAGTATTTTTGGTTTATAGATCTGAAAATATAATACAGAAAATAGACCCGGTGGCCATAGGTCTCACTAGAGGCTTCTCTCATGAAGGAAAATAATATGGTGCCTTCATACCAGGACGTTTGATTACGGACAATGCAACGATTGCATTCGAGTGTTTCCATAAGATTCAGCATAGCAAGCAAGCTGCCAATACCCACTGTGCGTTCAAGTTGGATTTGGCGAAAGCGTACGATAGGGTAGATAGGGGATTTTTGGAAAATGCCCTGGTGAAGCTTGGTTTTTATCACAAATGGGTGGATTGGGCGATGAGTTGTGTGAAATATGTGAGGTATGCTGTGAAGTACAATGGTGAGCTCCTAGATGCCTTTGCCCCTTCTAGAGGACTTCGCCAGGGAGACCCATTGAGTCCTTATATGTTCCTCTTCGTCGCGGAGGGTCTCACGTGTCTGATAGGTAAAGAGATACGGGCTGGGAACATAACACCTATTAAGATTGCTAGAGGAAGTTCTGGAATCTCAAACTTACTTTGTTGATGACAGCCTCCTATTCTTCAAAGCTTCAAAAGAACAGGCCGAGTGTGTGAAACAAGTACTAGTTGACTTCCAAAAGGGCTCGGAGCAGCTGCTCAGCTACAACAAGTGTTCCATTCTTTTTAGTGACATTTGCCCAGAAGAGATCCAGCAGGATATCAAAACGGTTCTGGATATCACGGCCTCGACCTTTGAAAAATAATATTTAGGTCTTCCTACGCCAGAAGGGTGAATGAAAGAATCCATGTTCCAACCAATCATGGAGAGGTTTATCAAGAGATGCTCAGATTGGTCAGAAAGGTTTATGTCCCACGCGGCAAAAGAGGTTCTAGTCAAGTCAGTGCTCCAAGCCCTCCCCACTTATTGCATGGGGGTGTTTAAAATGAACCAGGGATTCTGTGAGAAGTACGAGAAACTAATACGTGACTTTTGGTGGGGTGATTAAAATGGCCATAGAAAGGTGCATTGGATGTCTTGGGAGCGTATGGTCAAACCAAAAAGAGGTGTTGGTATTGGTTTTAAAGATATGAAGCTCTTCAACCAAGCACTGCTCGCACAACAAGCCTGGAGGTTGATTCAAAGGCCAGACAATCTATACGCAAGAGTTCTTAAATCCAAATACTATCCAAATGGGGAGCTATTGGATACGGTGTTTGGAACGAATGCTTCTCCGGTTTGGCGGGAATTGAACATGGGCTTGAGCTTCTTAAGGCGGGCATTGTTTGGAGAATCGGTAATGGAAGAAAGGTCAACATCCAACGGGACCAATGGATCCCTCAAGAGGAAGGTCTAAAACCTGCGCATTTCATTCGACGCTCCAGATTAAGGTGGGTTGATCAATTGATGAATGAAGACGGAAGCGGTTGGGACTTAGAGTTAATTCACCAATTTTTCTATCATTTTGATGCTGAAGCGATATGCAATATCAAACTCCCAAGATCGGAAGCGGAGGACACAGTGGCATGGCACTATGAAAAATCGGGCAACTTCACCGTCCGGAGTGCGTACAAACTTGTGGCTTCTATCCAAAACAAGGAAAACGTGCCAGCCTCTTGCTCAACAAATGCAGCCGATAACCATAGTATATGGGATATAATTTGGAAATCTAAGGTTCCTGGAAAAATTAAGATTTTTGGGTGGAGGGTAGCTACGAATACCCTACCGACCAAAATGAACAGATGGAAAAGGACCTTGGAGGTTGACAACACCTGTAATATATGTGGAAAAGGAGATGAGGATGAATAGCACGCGGTGATTTCTTGTACAAAAAGCAAGGCCTTAAGATGGGAGATGCGGAAAATCTGGGATCTTCCTAGCGAGACACAATTTAGGTTCACAGGGGTGGACTGGCTTCAGAATCTCCTAGGAACATGCGGTTCGGAGATGAGAACCAAAATATTACTGCTGCTATGGAGGAGTTGGTTCTTACGTTGATATTGCATCCACAACATAGGGAAGGAGATGGTAAGCAGATCGACACACTTCTTGCAGCAATATGAAGAGGAGCTGAACATCGATTGTACGATGCTTTTTTCAAGTCCAAATGATAAACATGTCATGGGGCTTTCTGTATCTGACTTGGCTGGTCACGAACGGCCTGCATTTGATGCAGCAGCGGCAAATCTGCAGGAAAAGAAACCCGATTCAGATTCAGTGATGCAGTGGCTTCCCCCACATAGAGAAACTGTCAAACTGAATACTGATGCTTCCTTCTTAGCCGACAACGGAACCTCCCATGTGGGTGCTGTAGCTCGCGATCATAGGGTGTTGGTTTTATTCTTGTTGTCCAAATGAATTGAGCGATGCAGTTCTATGGAGGAAGCAGAGGCACAAGCACTTCTCTCCGGGCTGCAGACACTGGCATTGATGTATCGAGGGCCGATCATTGCAGAGACTGACTGCTCCTTCCTTTCGAAGGAACTACAAACCGATTCTTGTAATTGCTCCGCCTGCTTTTCAGCGCTCCACGACATCAAATAGGAACTTAAGAAATTCCAAGAATCTCAGGTGACTTACGCAAGCCGAAAGCAAAACCATTTGGCACATTCCCTTGCCGCCCGAGCTAGAAGAGTGGGGGACATCCTGTGGGTGGCGAGCGTCCCGGAGGACCTGAATGTAGTGTTGGCTGCCGACTGTGGTGTTGCCTCAAGAGTAATGTAATTTTACTCTTTTCCTCAAAAAAAAATACTGTCGAGCAATTGATAGAAAAGAAAATAATATGAAGATATCCAAGGCAATGATTATGCATAGAGGCATCACGTCCGTGTCAAGTAGACCGAAATGATTCTGCATCTACTACTATTACTCCACACATCGATCGACTCATGCCTGCATCTAGAGTATTAAGTTCATGAAGAACAGAGTAACGCATTAGGTAAGATGACATGATGTAGAGGGATAAACTCAAGCAATATGATGAAAACCCATCTTTTTATCCTTGATGGAAACAATACAAATACGTGCCTCTCTACCCCTACTATGTCACTGGGTGAGGACACCACAAAATTGAACCCAAAACTAAAAACTTCTCCCATTGCAAGAATTACCAATCTAGTTGGCCAAACTAAACCAATAACTCGAAGAGACTTGCAAAGATATGAAATCATGCATATAAGAATTCAGAAAAGACTCAAATAATATTCATGGATAATCTGAACATAAACCCACAATTCATCGGATCTCGACAAACACACCACAAAAGAGTATTACATCGGATAGATCTCCATGAAGATCATGAAGAACATGGTATTGAAGCACAAAGAGAGAGAAGAAGCCACATAGCTACTAGCTATGGACCCGAAGGTCTGTAGTGAACTACTCACGCATCATCGGATGGGTAATGGAGTTGATGCAGATGCCCTCCATGATTGAATCCCCATCCGGCAGATTACCGAAAAAGGCTCCAAGATTGGATCTCTCGGGAACGGAGGCTTCTGACGGCGGAAAAGTATTTTCATGGCTCCCTTTGGTATTGGGGGAATATTTGGGAATTTATAGGCCAAAGAATAGGGTTGGGAGACCTACTAGGGGGGCACAAGCCTGCCAGGCGGGGCTAGGGGTGGTGGCCGCGCCCCCTTCGCTTGTGACCTCTTGGCAGGTCTCTTGCCTTCCCCTCCAAGTCTGATAGATGTCTTCTGGTCCAAGAAAAATCATCACGAATATTTTATTCTGTTTGGACCCCGTTTAATATTCCTTATCTGCAATACTCAAAAACAAGGAAAAAACAGAAACTGGCACTAGGCTCTGATTAGTAGGTTAGTCCCAAAAATAATATAAAATAGCATATTAATGCATATGAAACATCCAAAACAGATAATATAATAGCATGGAACAATCAAAAATATAGATACATTGGAGACGTATCAGCATCTCCAAGCTTAATTCCTGCTCGTCCTTGAGTGGGTAAATGATAAAAAACAGAATTTTTGATGTGGAATGCTACCTAACATATTTATCCATGTAATATTTTTTATTGTTGCATGAATATTCAGATCCATAAGACTCAAAACAAAAGCTTAATATTGACATAAAAACAACAATATTTCAAGCATACTATCAAAGCAATTGTGTCTATTCAAAATATAATGGCAAAAGAAAGTTATCACTACAATATCATATAGTCTGGCTATGCTCCATCTTCCTCACACAAAGTATTTATATCATGCACAACCTCGATGACAAGTTAATCAATTGTTTCACACCTTTTATGTTGTCAAACCTTTTCAACTCTCACGCAATACATGAGCGTGGGCCATGGATATAGCACTATAGGTGGAATAGAATGTGGTGGAGGTTGTGAAGAAAAAGGAGAAGATAGTCTCACATCAACTAGGCGTATCAACGGCCTATGGTGATGCCCATTAAGAGATATCAATGTGAGTGAGTAGGGATTGCCATGCAACGGATGCACTAGATATATAAGTGCATGAAAGCTCAAAAATAAACTAAGTAGGTGTGCATCCAACTTGCTTGATCATGAAGATGTAGGGCAATTTGTGGAAGCCCATCAATGGAATATACAAGCCAAGTTATATAATGAAAAATTTCCACTAGTATATGAAAGTGAAAAAATAGGAGACTCTCTATAATAATTATCATGGTGCTACTTTGACACAAGTGTGGAAAAAGATACTAGCATTGTCCCTTCTCTCTTTGTCTCATTTTTTGGTGGGCATCTATGGCCTATTTTTTATATTTGGGCTTCATTTGCCTCTTTTATTAATTCTAAAGTCTGGAGTCTCATCCCAACTTGGGAGGGAATCATAGCTTCCATCATCCTTTTTCTCTCACGGGACAATGATCTAATAATGATGATCATCACACTTTTATTTACTTACAACTCAAGAATTACAACTCGATATCTAGCAAAAAATATGACTCTATATGAATGCCTCCGGTGGTGTACTGGGATGTGCAATAATCTAGCATAGCAAATGACATCAAAAAACGGACAAGCCATGAAAACATCATGCTAGCTATCTTATGATCATGCACAGCAATATGAAAATGATGGTGCATGTCATAATAAACGGAACGGTGGAAGTTGCATGGCAATATATCTCGGAATGGCTATGTAAATGCCTTAATAGGTAGGATTGGTGGCTGCTTTGAGGAAGGATATATGGTGGGTGTAATGCACCGGCGAAAGTTGCGCTGTACTAGAGAGGGTAGCAAAAGTGGAAGGGTGAGAGTGCGTATAATCCATGGACTCACATTAGTCATAAAGAACTCACATACTTATTGAAAAAGTCTATTGCTCATCTAATAAAACTAGTAGACACATGCTCCTAGGGCATAGGTTAGTAGGAGTAAACCATCGCGCTCTCCCAACCCTCACACAAAGGTTTACAATCAACAAATAAATCATGCTCCGACTTCCTTAGATAACGGTTCACCATATGTGCATGCTATGGGAATCACAAACCTTTACACAAGTATTTTTACCTATTCACAATTACTTCATAAGTTGACTCTTAATATTACCATATTTATGTCTCAAAACTTTATGCAAGGAATCAAACTTCTCATAATACTCAATATACTTTATATGGAAGTTTTTATTATATCCCTCTTGGATGCCTATCATATTAGGACTAAATTCATAACCTAAACCAATTACCATGTTGTTTAAAGACTCTCAAAATAATATAATTGAGGTACTAGAGTTCAATTATTTCTATAAAATAAAACACCACCGTGCTCTAAAAAGATATAAGTGAAGCACTAGAGCAACATTACCTAGCTCAAAAGATATAAGCAAAGCACAAAGAGTATTCTAATAAATCAAGATTCATGCATGTCTCTCTCAAAAGATGTGTTCAGAAAGGATGATTGTGTCACACTAAAAAGCAAAGACTCATATCATACAAGACGCTCCAAGCAAAACACATATCATGTGGTGAATAAATATATAGCCTCATGTAAATTTACCGATGGATTGAAGACGAAAGAGGGGATGCCTTCTAGGGCATCCCCAAGCTTAGGATCTTTGGTATCCTTTAATATGGCTTGGGTTCACTTGGGCATCCCCAATATTAGGCTCTTTCCACTCCTTATTCCATAGTCCATCAAATCTTTAGCCAAAACTTGAAAACTTCACAACAGAAAACTCAACAGAAAACTCGTGAGATCCGTTAGTATAAGAAAAAAATCACCACTTTAGGTACTGTTGTGAAATCATTATTTATTTATATTGGTGTAATATCTACTGTATTATAACTTCTGCATGGTTCTACCACCCGATACGACCGATAGATACATCAAAATAAGCAAACAACACAAAGAAAATAGAATTTGTCAAAAACAGAACAGCTCCAAAAATTCTAAAAACTTAGGACAATCAGGAAAATTTGTATATAAATCTTTTTTAAAAAATTCAAACTCATTCAACGCTCTGATAAATTTATATAATTCCTCGACTGGGCGCAAAAGTTTCTGTTTTTCAGCAAGATCAAATCAACAATCACCATAGACCATCCCAAAGGTATTACTTGGCTCAAACACTAATTAAAACACACACAAAATTACTATGGAGGTAATAATTTGTGAAACACTCAAAAACAGAAGAAAAAAACAGAACATAAAAATAAAATTGGGTTGCCTCCCAACAAGCGCTATTGTTTAACGCCCCTAGCTAGGCAAAACGCAATAGACCTAGGTGTTGTCATAATAGTAAGGGATATCATCCATGATCATCTCATAATCCCTTCTTTCAGAAGCAAGTTTCCTTTGTGGGAAGAAAAAATAATCAAAAGGGCTAAATTTAATAGGATAAGGATCCTTAAGATCAAGTGCGGGAGGGATAGGTTCCTCCTTCAGCCCCCTATAATGTATAATCAATTCATCATTGTAAGATTTCCTTTGGTGGAAAATCATAAGCCTATCTCTTAATATGAACTTTAATCCATTGTTTTGTATAGAAAAATTATCATTCAGTTCAGAAATCTTATCAACCAAAACCTCGATAGGGGCCCTTTTTCTCAAATTTTCATTATAAGAAACACAATTGAGAGATTGCAATCTCATTATTTCTTCTTGATTAAAAAGGATCTCCTCTATAGGGGAAATCCACCATTAATTTTATAATGAGCAAAAATTTTGCTAGCCTCTTTCATGATGAATCTAAATCAGTGGGCTAGAAATATAGTGGCAGCACGCTTAATGGAAGAATGCTGAATATTAGAGAACACTAGAAAAATTCTTTGAATGCAATGATGCATATGAACAAATTGTCTCTCAAGTTCAATTATTAATAGAGTTATAGCATCTGCAAGACTATTTGTTTTGTGGAGAATAGACCCTCCTAGGGTAGGTAGCGTACCAGCACAAGTAAAGAAATCTTGAATAACACCTTTTCCAATAATATTACCACTACCTATGTGGATTTTTTTGTATGTGTGATAGTAGGTTCCTCATGAGGTTCGTTATTAGCAAATTCATCAAAATTCCCCTCAATCTTATTACTATCCTTTTCAATGAAAACCTCCCCAGATTCAGAAATGGTGGCAATGAATCGATCTAGCATGCAAAAAAGCAAATGAAAAGGCGAATGGAAGAAGCGCGAATAAAAAGGCGAATCTTTTTGGTATTTTATGAAAATCGTTTTAGAAGTGGGGGAGAGGAAAATGAGAGGCAAATGGCAAATTATGTAAATGCAAGAGATGAGTTTGTGATGAGTACTTGGTAGGCTTGATGTAGATCTCCCCGACAACAGCGCCAAAAATCCTTCTTGCTACTTCTTGATCTTGCGTTGGTTTTTCCCTTGAAGAGGAAAGGGTGATGCAGCAAAGTAGATAAGTATCTCCCTCGGTTATTGAGAACCAAGGTATCAATCCAGTAGGAGATACAAGCAAGTCCCCAATCTTTGCACCTACACAAACAATCAAACACTTGCACCCAAGGCTATAAAGGGGTTGTCAATCCCTTCACGGTTATTTGCAAGGATGAGATCCGATAGAGATAGATATAGAAGATTACTAAAATGAAAAGTAAAACAAAAGTAAAAAATATTGAAGAGAAATATTTTTTGGTATTTTTGGTTTCTGGATCTGAAAATATAATACGGAAAATAGACCCGGGGGACATAGGTTTCACTAGAGGCTTTTCTCAAGAAGGAAAATAATACGGTGGGTGAACAAATCACTGTCGAGCAATTGATAGAAAAGCGAATAATTATGAAGATATCAAAAGCAATGATTATGCATGTAGTCATCACGTCCGTGTCAAGTAGACCGAAACGATTCTGTATCTACTACTATTACTCCACAGATCGACCGCCTCTTCCCTGCATCTAGAGTATTAAGTTAATGAAGAATAGAGTAACACATTAGGTAAGATGACATGATGTAGATGAATAAACTTAGGCAATATGATGAAAACCCCATCTTTTTATCCTTGATGGCAACAATACAAATACATGCCTCGCTACCCTACTATGTCACTGGGTGAGGACACCGCAAGATTGAACCCAAAACTAAGCACTTCTCCCATTGCAAGAATTACCAATCTAGTTGTCCAAACCAAACCAATAACTCAAAGAGACTTGCAAAGATATGAAATCACGCATATAAGAATTCAGAAAAGACTCAAATAATATTCATGGATAATCTGAACATAAACCCACAATTCATCGGATCTCGACAAACACACCGCAAAAGAGTATTGCATCGGATAGATCTCCATGAAGATCATGAAGAAAATGGTATTGAAGAACAAAGAGAGAGAAGAAACCATCTAGATACTAGCTATGGACCCGAAGGTCTATGGTGAACTACTCACGCATCATCGGAGTGGCAATGGAGTTGATGTAGATGCCCTCCGTGATCGAATGCCCCTCCGGCAGATTACCGAAAAAGGCTCCAAGATAGGATCTCTTGGGAACGGAGGTTTCCGACGGCGAAAAAGTATTTTCATGGCTCCCTTTGGTATTGGGGGAATATTTGGGAATTTATAGGCCGAAGAATAGGGCTAGGAGACCTGCTGGGGGGCACTAGCCTGCCAGGGGCGACCAGGGGTGGTGGTCGCGCCCCCTGGCTTGTGACATCCTGGCAGGTCTCTTGCCTTCCCCTCCAAGTCTGGTAGATGTCTTCTGGCCCAAGAAAAATCATTGCTAAGATTTTATTACATTTTGACCCTATTTAATATTCCTTATCTACAATACTCAAAAACAAGGAAAAACAGAAACTGGCACTAGGCTCTAGATTAATAGGTTAGTCCCAAAAATAATATAAAATAGCATATAAAACATCCAAAACAGATATATAATAGCATGGAACAATCAAAAATACGTTGGAAATGTATCACTCCCCATTGTATGGCCCTAATGCTAGCAAAACACCTGCAAGAAGGCACAACTTCGCACTTAAGATTCCATGGGCAGCAGCGGGGAACAACTATCAAAGCACAAGTGTTCGACTCGACCGAACTACCTGCAATATAAGTCTTAGACACACAATAGGTACCATCAAGGGCCCGCTAAAGCGTAAAGCCCATCAATACTTCGACGACTTCTCAAGATCCTCTTTTCAAGGTCTGCTCGCCCTCAACATTACCCATAAAGGAATGCAACCCCGTAGGAGGCACAGGAGTGGACACACGACAGGGCATATCGAGGACGTCAGGCCACCCATCGAAGACCCCTGGTACAACCCCTCCTATAAACATTGTATTTCAACTTCAAGTACCTGTAAATAGTTGCTTCGGCAATTTGAGCTATAAGAGTTATTGATCAAAATATAAGACCATCATGAATGGCTGCTTTGCTGTCTTTTTTCTTGTACATACTCTATTTTCTCCCTCCTCAATGCTTCTTGCGAAACTAATTGGTACACATTACGATGCAACCAGCTAATAGAACAGGGGCTCGAATTTAAAAAATCGCCCTAAGCACAATCGACCGTGCGTTTGGCGTGTCGGAATTTTCTTTATATGCATTGGTTCCGAACTATGTCTTTGGTCAATAGTTGGGTTGCCCGGCTCCTGTGCCTGCCCATTTACGTTCCGCTCGTTCGGTTAAAAGGGCGAAGGGAGAACCACTGCGATTGTGTTTCCAGCTAGCCTAGTCAAGCACCTCAGGGGAGAAAGTCGAAAACTGACTGTCATAGTATGTGAGAACCGGTTTGTGAATCCGAATCTTAAGTGTTATACTAAAAACTTCGTTAGAGGTTATTTCGTGTCATGCGATGGACTTGTTATTCGTACAAACCATGTGATGCCGTCTTTAGCCGCGGTTCATACGAACATCACAAAGCACTAGGGGCTAGTCATTAGCCCCCGCATTCCTTTTTCACGCTCCTACGGCTAACTGAAAGTAGTTAAGCATTATAGTCCGATTGCCTTGTCCACCTTACACTACCGCCTTCGGGAACCGATAGCTCGTCTAAGGGTCATACTACGGAGGTAGAGACACGTTGCGTAGTGTCTACATGGGGGCTGAAGCCGACGACTCACAACTTTCAGTTTAAACGGCCACACAGGAGTTATAGCGAATGCAAAAAGATATAAGACATGATAAACCATGCATCATACCCATAAAAGTGTTAAAAGGTCTTCGGACATATTACAACACGTTTACTCATAAATGTTATATTTTGAGAACTGAGCTTCTATTGCCCAAGCACCCTCCATCACTATGGAGAAGTATCGCTCAAGGCACCTATATATGCTCCTTTCGAGGGGGCAAAGGAGCGGTGTCTATCTTCGTCAGATCAAGCCCCAGACAGTGCATCTTGGCCCTTTCAAAGGCCATCCGAGCTCCCTCGATACAGGAAGAACGCCTTAGCGCATCGATCTGAGGCGAGGAGTCACTCAGCTTCCGCACGAGGCCGAAGTAGCTACTCGGCAACGGCTCGTCAGGCCATGGCCGGATACAGAGATCCTTCATGGCCGGCTCTGCCATCCTGTGTAGCTCCATCACCTGCTTCATTTGCTAGATGAGAATAGGAGAGCGCTCGATGGCTACAAACTACGCCCAAAAGAGCCGAGCCTCATCTCCTTCTTCTCGCAAAGCGTAGAACTGGTTCGCATCCGCTGTGCTCTTCTGGAGGTCCGAACAGGCACCTAAGGAACACCACACCTGGGTGAGCAACGCAAACTTGCTATCACTAAAGGCAAGCTGCACTAAATATGGCTTACCATCTGTGACAACCTTGACTTGGTGGATCTATTCTTCAAAGAACCGCCTATCCACCCGCTCCTTTTGGAGATCGGATTTTAGAGTGGATAGCTCGGTGGCTTGCTCCTTGCCCTTCTGCTCAAGGCCCTCACACTTCAGGCTGGCGTCCTCGAGCTCCTGCTGAACCTCCTCCACCCGAGCCTCATGCTAGGCACTTGTGGTTTTTAAGGCGAACAGCGCGGCAACCGCTTGTTTGGACGCCACCTTCTCATCCGCGGCCTCTTGCTTCATCTTCTGCAGCTCGACCTTGAGCTCCTCAATTTCCTTCACCAAGGCTATGTAAGCAATAAACATGTAACCATACCGAGTCGACAGTGCGAATCACTAATGATGATAAAATCGGATATGACAATCTGGCTTACCTTGCGCATCGTCGAATCTCTTGTTTAGATCGTCAAGCTCATCTTCGGAACTCTTGCGCTTCCGATTTAGCTCATCAATCTCGGCGGCATTAACGGCCGCCGCTGATGACGAAGCCTGTAAATATCACATATTTATCAGTTTGTACAAGTTCAAACACCCGAACTATCAAAGACCATGACCCTATGTTCGGTCCTCTTAAGGACTGTTAGAACATTATAGGATGAATAATTTCTTGTACAGTGTTTGGTCATTTCTTTGTATTTGACCCCCGGGTAAGTTTTTCTAAACTCGCCCACGGCTCGAGGGCTGCTATATATAACGTTAGCACAAATCTAATAAAACTAAATTTTACGAAAAAGAATATTATGTGGCTTACCTAGAAGCCCGTCAGGAGACCGTTGAAGGCCTCCTTCAGTCCGCTGTCAATGGACTAAATGCTTTGCAAAACCGCACCCATAAGGGTGCGGTGCGGTGATCCTCGGAGATAGAGGCGCTTGATAGAGCCTCCTCCATGACCAGCCACCCAGTCATCGGTGGCACCAGTGGTGATCGGTTAGCTCGACCTCTAACCGGGGATCGAACCGGGGGCTCCGGAGGCATGGCGCGTTCCGGAGATGACCTCGGAGGAGACTGGACATCCCTTCGCCCGGGCTCCTTAGTGTCCGGGAGGGGCTCCACCTCCTAGTCTTCGGCGGTCGAGGCGTTAACCTTGACCATGACATCGTCACCCTCACCATCGGTGTTCGGCTCCAAAGAAGACTGGTGGGATGAAACCTCCGCGACATCCTTCGCGACGCCCGGAGGTGTGGGATGCGACGCGGTCCCACTCTCCGCTAGCTCGGCGGGCGGGGTCTCCCCATCCGAAACTTGGTCAGTGGGGAGAACGTGTGGCGGGCTGTAGATCAAAAGGCGCTCACACGTTAATAACATAAAAAAACTTGGCATACATAGCTCGAGGAGTCTTTGGATTCTTACCTTCGAGTTGGGGGCATGACCCTTAGGTTCCTTTGAGGAACCTTCTCGAAGTCCTTGGACTCGGTGTCCGAGTCCAAACTGTCGTCGGGAAGGACCAACTGAGGGAGTCCTGGATTAAGGGGTCCTCGGGAGGCCGACCTATTTCTATGGTCCAGACTATACGGGCCACTTACTGAACATAGGAATATTTGAAGGCCCGGTCTCCAAGATGGAAGCTCCAGGAAGCATGGCTTGTGCTCCACGTTTGATGTAGCGAATAGGCATGTTTATCTACTCGGCATGTAACCGACCATGTGTAAACCCTAGGCATCCTCGGCGTCTATATAAGCCGGAGGATGTTAGGGTGTAGAGACAGAACAACTCATCTAGGGTTAGCTATTTGATCTCGAGGTAGATCAACTATGTAACCCCCATATCATCAATACATCCAAGCAGGACGTAGGGTATTACCTCCATAGGATGGCCCGAACCTGGGTAAATCTGTGTCCCCTTCGTCTCCTATTACCATCGATCCTAGTCTCACAGTTCAGGACCCCCTACCCGAGGTTCGTCGGTTTTAACACCGACATTGGTGCTTTCATTGAGAGTTCCTCTGTGAGCAAGGAGGAATCGATGTCTCGACTTGTCATCAACTAAGAGGTCCGCAACATGGATACTTTCGTCCCCGGACAGATCTTCGCCTTCAGCGGTGTTGTGTTGCACACTGATCCCACCGACCATCTAGGCCATGTGAAGAGTTTCGCCCCTGATCGAGAGGTCAGACTCGGAAACCTAGAGTTCTCCGCTGATTCTTGGGGTGACTTGTCGCTAACCGGGCTCGCAGCTTCACCTGTAGCACCCAAAGACCCTGAAGATCATTGACTTGTCGCTGAAGATCATTGATGACCAACCCCGATCTATGCTCGGATCGGTAACAATGTGTGCCGGGATGAATTTTTCGACCCACCCACCACCCACTTGATAGCCATGATAACCCACAAGTATAGGGGATCAATTGTAGCCTTTCTCGATAAGCAAGAGTGTCGAACCCAACGAGGAGCTAAAGGTAGAACAAATATTCCCTCAAGTTCTATCGACCACTGATACAACTCTATGCACACTTAACGTTCACTTTACCTAGAACAAGTATGAAACTAGAAGTACTTTGTAGGTGTGATAGGATAGGTTTGCAAGATAATAAAGAGCACGTAAATAAAAACTAGGGGCTGCTAAGATAGAGAAACAACTAAGTTTAGCGAGTGTGGAAAAGTGGTGGTAGGAGTTGCGGAACTGTCCCTAGGCAATCGATAACTAGATCGGTAATCATTATTGCAATTTTATATGAGGGAGAGGCATAAGCTAACATACTTTCTCTACTTGGATCATATGCACTTATGATTGGAACTCTAGCAAGCATCCTCAACTACTAAAGATCATTAAGGTAAAACCCAACCATAGCATTATAAGGTATCAAGTCCTCTTTATTCCCATATGCAAACAACCTACTTACTCGGGTATGTGTGTCTATCACTCACGCCACCCACCATAAGCGAATCATAAGCATATTGCAAACCCTACAGCAGGGATCCCTCACGCTTGTGACACAGAGAGCACCATAGGACAACACCAATAATAAAACATGCAACTCAAACCAATCATGATCATCAATCAACCAATAGGACAAAATAGATCTACTCAGACATCATAGGATGGCAACACATCATTGGATAATAATATGAAGCATAAAGAACCGTGTAAAAGTAGAGGGTACAACGGGTTGCAGGAGAGTGGACCTCTATAGATAGATGGGAGAAGGTGATGGAGGTGTTGGTGAAGATGACGGAGTTGTTGGAGTAGATCATCGTCACGATGATGGCCCTGCCGGCGTTTCGGTGCCACCGGGAGAGAGGGGGAGAGAGCCCCCTCCTTCTTCTTCTTACTTGACCTTACTTTTAGATGGGAGAAGGGTTTACCCTTTGGTCCATGGCCTCCATGGTGGCGGAGGGGCGAGAGCCCCTCCGAGATTGGACCTCTCTCTGTTTTCTTCTGTTTCTGCGCTCCCAGATTCTGGCCTTTCACTGTTTCTTAAATATCTGGAGATCTGTAAGTCCGATCCGGCTGAAAATTTGAGGGGATTTTCATTATAAAAATATCTTTATTACGGCTTAATGACAGCTCCAACCGACCTAAGGGATAGCCACAAGCCCTCAGGGAGCGCCCTACCCCCCAGGGCACGCTTCGCAGGCTTGTGGACCCCTCGGGCATCGCCTTCCATTGATTCTTCTTCCCAAAAATTACATATATTCCAAAAAAATCTCCGTAAGTTTTTATCACGTTTGGACTTCGTTTGATATGGATTTTTTATGAAACAAAAAACATGCAACAAACGGGAACTGGCACTGGGCACTGGATCAATATGTTAGTCCCAAAATAGTATAAAAAGTTGCCAAAAGTATATCAAAATTGTAGAAAATTGGCATGAAACAATCAAAAAATTATAGATACGACGGAGACGTATCAGCATCCCCAAGCTTAATTCCTGCTCGTCCTCGAGTAGGTAAATGATAAAAAAGATAATTTTTGATGTGGAATGCTACCTAGCATAATCTTGATCATATAATCTAATCATGGCATGAATATTAAGATACGAGTGATTCAAAGCAATAGTCTATATTGACATAAAAACAGTAATACTTTGAGCACACCGACAATGCAATCGTGTCCTTTCAAAATAACATGGCCTTAGAAAGTTATCCCTACAAAATCATATGGTCTAGCTATGCACAACCCCTATACAAGTCAAGCAATTGTTTCACACTTTTATGTTCTCAAACCTTTTCAACTCTCATGCAATACATGAGCGCGAGCCATGGATATAGCATTATAGGTGGAATAGAATATGGTGGAGGTGATGAGGAAAAAGGAGAAGATAGTCTCACATCAACTAGGCGTATCAACAGGCTATGGAGATGCCCATCAATGGATACCAATGTGAGTGAGTAGGGATTGCCATGCAACGAATGCACTTAGGGCTACAAGTGTATGAAAGCTCAAAAAGAAAACTAAGTGGTCATGCAAAAAATTCCACTAGTTATATAAAAGTGACAAAATAGGAGACTCTCTATCATGAAGATCATGGTGTCACTTTGAAGCACAAGTGTGGAAAAAGATAGTAGCAATTGTCCCTTCTCTCTTTCTCTCATTTTACTTTTATTCTTTTTTTTATTTTGGTGGGCATCTTTGGCCTCTTTTTTTTATTTGGGCTTCGCTGGCCTCTTTTATTTTTTTGTAAAGTCCAGAGACTCCTCCCAACTTGTGAGGGAATCATAGCTTCCATCATCCTTTTCTCACACGGGACAATGCTCTAATAATGAAAATCATCACACTTTTATTTACTTACAACTCGATACCTAGAACAAAAATATGACTCTATATGAATGCTTCCGGTAGGATACCGGGATGTGCAACGATCTAGCCTAGGAAATGACATCAAAAAATGGACAAGCCATGAAAACATCATGCAAGTTGTCTTACGATCATGCAAAGCAATATGAAAATGATGGTGCATGTCATACTAAACGGAACGGTGGAAGTTGCATGGCAATATATCTCGGAATGGCTATGGAAATGCCATAATAGGTAGGTATGGTGGCTGTTTTGAGGAAGGTGTACGGTGGCTGTTTTGAGTAAGGTGGGTTTGATGCACTAGCGAAAGTTGCGCGATACTATAGAGGCTAGAAAAGGTGGAAGGGTGAGAGTGCGTATAATCCATGGACTCAACATTAGTCATAAAGAACTCACATACTTATTGCAAAAGTCTATTAGTTATCGAACAAAGCATTAGACGCATGCTCATAGGGGAGAGGTTGGTAGGAGTTAACCATCGCACCCTCCCGACCCTCACACAAAGGTTGACAATAATTAAACAAATCATGCTCTGACTTCGTTACATAACGGTTCACCATACGTGCATGCTACGGGAATCACAAACTTCAACACATGTATTTATCCAATTCACAACTACTCACTAGCACGACTCTCATATTACCATCTTCATATCGCAAAACTATTGCAAGGAATCAAACATATCATATTCAGTGATCTACAAGTTTTATGTAGGATTTTATGACTAACCATGTGAATGACCAACTCCTGTTAACTCTCTAAATAGATATAAGTGAAGCATGGGAGTTTAATTCTTTCTAAAAAAGATATGCCCATGCTCTAGAAAATATAAGTGAAGCAAAATAGCATTTTACAAATGGCGGTTTTCTATGTGTGAGAAACAGGCAATCCAAACTTCAAATGATATAAATGAAGCACATGAAGCATTCTATAAAGCCATACTCAAAAGATATAAGTGAAGTGCATGAAGCATTATATAAATCAACCAAGGACTATCTCATACCAGCATGGTGCAATATTAAAATAAAAATAAAAGGAACATGACGCTCCAAGATTTACGTATATCATTTGACAAATAAAAATATAGCTCCAAGTAAAATTACTGATGGTTGTTAGAAGAAAGAGGGGATGCCTTCCGGGGCATCCCCAAGCTTAGTTTCTTTGAAGTCTTTGAATATTACCTTGGGGTGCCTCGGGCATCCCCAAGCTTAGTCTCTTTCCACTCCTTATTCCTTCATCCATCGTGATCTCACCCCAAACTTTAAAACTTCAATCACACAAAACTTAACAAAACCCTCGTGAGATACGTTAGTATAATAAACAAAATCACCACTTTAAGTATTGTTGCCAACCAATTCATATTTCGTTTTTGAATTCTAGCTATTGTATTATAACTTTTCCCTGGCTTATACCACCAATACAATCGATAGTTTCATCAACACGAGCAAAACAATGCATCAAAAACAGAATATGTCTTAAACAGGACAGTCTGTAGTAATATGAACATTCACCATACTTCTGTAACTCTACAAATTCTGAAAAAATAGGACAACATAAAAAAATTGCATAGCAGTACTATGTAAAAATTTCAGAAACTTTTGACATTACAGTAAAAAAAATGTAAATTCACGCACTACAACCAAAGTTTTTGTTTTTGCACTGCACACACCAAACAAGCAATCTAATCATCCTAAAGGCAAACACTGGCACATTATTTTTATAATACAATGTATTTATACAAGGGGATAATTTTTTTTCTTGAAAAGTTTCTGTAATCAAGATTTTCAAAGTTTCCATGGGCATGAAGAAAGTTGAAGGCTAGCTCCCACTTTCACAATGTTCGTCTCTCTCACTTTCACTTTTCTTTTTGAAAAACTTTTAGGTTCACCTCTTTATTTTTTTGTTTTTAAACTATATAAACGCACACAATAGAATTAAATGACTCTCTAAAACTTTCGGGTTGTCTCCCTGGCAGTGCTTTCTTTAAAGCCATTAAGCTAGGCATAACGTGATCAAGTAATGGATCCACCCAAATCCCAAGGTATATCAAAGCCAATTTTAATTAGCAATGATTTGTAATTTAGTATTGAGCACAAAGTAACATATATCTGTTGGGGAACGTTGCATGGGAAACAAAAAAATTCCTACGCACATGCAAGATCTATCCATGGTGATGAGCATCTACGAGAGGGAGAGTGGATCTACATACCCTTGTAGATTGCTAAGCGGGAAGCGTTAAGAAACGCGGTTGGTGTAGTCGCACGTCTTCGTGATCCAAATCGGCGAGCATCCCGCGATCTCATCACGATCTGTCCCGCGATCCAATCACGATCCATCCCGTGAACTCATCACGATCCGTCCCGCGATCTCATCATGATCCGTCTCGTGATCTTCATCACAGTCCTTCCGATCTAGCGCCGAACGGACGGCACCTCCGCGTTCAATACACGTACAGCTCGATGACAATCTCTGCCTTCTTGATCCAGCAAGAGGCAGCGGAGAGGTAGATGAGTTCTCTGGCAGCACGACAGCGTTGCGGCGATGGTGGTGAAGCTATTCCAGCAGGGCTTCGCCTAAGCACCGCTGAAAACTAATCTAGAGGAGAAACTGCGATCTAGAGGAGAGGTAGCAAGTGCCTATTAGGGTTAGCTTTTTCCTCTAAATCCTCTAGTATATATAGGAGGGAGGGAGGGGAAGAGGCAGCCTCAAACCCTCAAGGTTTGGTCGAAATTGGAGGTGGAGGAGTCCTACTCCAATCCTATTAGGAGTAGGATTCCTCCTTTCCACTTGGAAACTCTTTCCACCTCTCCACCTTTGGATTTTTTCCTTCTCAAACGACTCCAGATGCATGGGCCCTTAGAGGAGGCTTCGGCCAGACCACCACGGGCTGGTTTACCTTCTCCCATAGACCATATAGCCTCTTGGGTCGAAATACCTCTCCCGATGGTCCCCCGGTACACTACCGGCACTCCCGATACACTACTGATGAGCTCGAAACTTTTCCGGTGACCAAAATAGGACTTACTATATATCAATCTTTACCTACGGACCATTATAGAGCTCCTTGTGACGTCCAGGATCTCATCTGGGACTCCGAACAACCTTCGGTCACCACCATACATAACTCTATACTATCAAAACGTCACCGAACCTTAAGTGTGCAGACCCTGTGGGTTCAACAACTATGTAGACATGACCAAGACACCTCTATGGTCAATAACCAATAGAAGGACCTTGATGCCCATATTGGTTTCTACATATTCTACGAAGATCTTTACCGGTCGTACCTCTATGTCAAGGATTCAGTTAAACCCGTATGATGTTCCCTTTGTTCTTCGGTATGTTACTTGCCCGAGATTCAATCATCAGTATCTCCATACCTATTTCAACCTCGTTACCGGGAAGTCTCTTTACTCGTTCTGTAATACAAGATCCCATGACTAACACTTAGTCACATTGCTTGCAAGGCTTATTGTGATGTTGTATTACCGAGTGGGCCCTGAGATACCACTCTGTCACATGGAGTAACAAATCCCAGTCTTGATCCATGCCAACCCAACAGACACCCTCGGAGATACCTATAGAATACCTTTATAGTCACCCAGTTACATTGCAATGTTTGATACACACAAGGTACTCCTCCGGTGTGAGTGAGTTGCATGATCTCATGGTCATAGGAACAAATACTTGACATGCAGAAAACAGTAGCAATAAACTGACACGATCATATGCTACATTTGTAGTTTGGGTCTTGTCCATCACATCATTCTCCAAATGACGTGATCCCATTATCAAATGACATCTCATGTCTGTGACTAGGAAACCATAGCCATCTTTGATCAACGAGCTAGTCTATTAGAGGTATACTAGGGACATGGTGTTGTCTATGTATCCACTCATGTATCTGAGTTTCCGATCAACACAATTATAGCATGGGTAATAAACAATTATCATGAATAAGGAAATATGATAATAACCAATTTATTATTGCCTCTAGGGCATATTTCCAACAGTCTCCCACTTGCACTAGAGTCAATAATCTAGTTCACATCACCATGTGATTCGCATTGTTATCAATCTAACACCCAATGTGTTCTGGGGCTTGATCATGCTTTGCATGTGAGAGAGGTCTTATAGTCAACGGGTCTGTGACATTTAGATCCGTGTGTACTTTGCAAATCTCTATATCAAACTATAAACACTGCTACCACACTCCACTTGGAGCTATTCCAAATGGCTGCTCTACTAATGTATCTGGATTGCTACTAAGAGTCATCCGGATTGGTGTCAAAGCTTGCATCGACGTAACTCTTTATGACGAACTATTTCTTACCTTCATAATCGAGAAACATTTCCTTAGTCTTTTAGTTACTAAGGATGATCTTGACCGCTGTCCAGTGATTCACTCCTGGATCACTCTTGTACCCCTTGACGAACTCAAGGCAAGGCACACACAGGTGCGGTACACAGCATGGCATACTATACATAGCCTATGGCTAAGGCATAGGGGATGACATTCGTCCTTTCTCTTTATTCTGCCGTGGTCGAGCTTCGAGTATCACTCAACTTCACACCTTACAAAGCAGGCGGAGAACACTTCTCTCTGACTAATCCATTTTGAGCTCTTTCAAAATCTTGTCAAGGTATGTACTCATTCAAAGTCTCATCAAGCATCTTGATATATCTCTATAGATCTTGATGCTCAACAATTAGGTAGCTTTATCCAGGTCTTCCTTTGAAAAACTCCTTTCAAACAACCCTTTATGCTTTCCAGAAATTCTACATCATTTCCGATCAACAATATGTCAACCACATATGCTTATCAGAAACTCTATAGTGCTCCCACTCACTTTATTGTAAATACAAGTTTCTCATAAACTTTGTATAGACTCAAAAACTTTGATCACCTCATCAAAGTGTATATTCCAACTCCGAGATGCTTGCTTTAGTCCATAGAAGGCTCATTGAAGCTTGCTCACCTTTTAGCATCCTTAGGACTGACAAAACCTTCTGGTTGTATCACATACAACTTTTCCTCAAGTAAATTGTCAAGGAAATGATATTTTGTCATCCATCTGCCAGATTTCATAATTGAAAAATGCAGCAACTGCTAACATAATTCCAACAGACTTTAGCATCGCTACGAGTGAGAAAGTCTCATCGCAGTCAAATCTTTGAACTTGTCGGAACTTCTTTGTGACAAGTCAAGCTTTATAAATGGTGACATTTACCAGTAGCATTTGTCTTCATCTCAAAGGTCCATTTGTACTCAACGACCTGCCGTCCAACAAGCAAGTCTACCAAAGTCTATACTTGGTTTTCATACATGGATCCTTTTCTTGGATTTCATGGCCTCTAACCATTTGTCAGAATCCGGGCCCATCATCGCTTTTCCATATCTCGTAGGTTCATCATTGTCCAACAACATGACCTCCAAGACAGGGTTGTCGTACCACTCAGGAGCAGTACGCATCCTTGTCGGCCTACGAGGTTCGATAGTAACTTGATCCGAAGCTTCATGATCATCATCATTTACTTCCTCTTCAACCGACGTAGGTTCCACAGAAACATCTTTCTGCGTTGCGCTACTCTCTGGTTGAAACAAAGGTTCAACAACCTCATCAAGTTATATCTTCCTCCCACTCAATTCTTTCGAGAGAAACTTTTTCTTGGGAAAGGACCCGTTTTAGAAACAAACACTTTATGCTTGGATCTGAGATAGAAGGTTCACCCAGCTGTTCTTAGGGTAATCTATGAAGATGCATTTGTCCGCTTTGGGTTCAAGCTCATTAGGTGAAAAAAAAATTCCACACAAGTGTCGCAGCCCCAAACATTAAGAAATGAGAGCTTAGGTTTCTATCAAACCATAATTCACACGGTGTCATCTCAATGGATTTAGATGGTGCCCTATTTAAAGTGAATGTAGTTGTCTCTAATGCATAACCCCAAAACTATAGTAGCAAAACGATAAGAGACATCATAGCCCGCACCATATCCAATAGAGCACGACTATGACGTTCGGATACACCATCACACTATGGTGTTCCAGGTGGCGTGAGTTGTGAAACGACTTTCACATTGTCTAAAGTTGTATGCCAAACTCGTAACTCAGATATTCACCTCCACGATCATATCGCAAACATTTTTATCTTCTTGTCACGATGATCTTAAACTTCACTCTGAATTTGCTTGAACTTTTCAAAAGATTCATACTTGTGTTTCATTAAGTAAACATACACTATATCTACTCAAATCATCAGTGAAGGTAAGAAAATAACGATATCCACCGCACGCTACAAGACTCATTGGATTGCATACATCAACATGTATCATTTCCAATAAATCACTTGCCCGCTCCATCAATCCGAAAAATGGGGTCCTTAGTCATCTTGCCCAAGAGGCATGGTTCGCATGTCTCAACCGATTCGTAATCAAATGAGTCCAAAGATCGATCAACATGGAGTTTCTTCATGCGCTTTATACCAATATGACATTCACTACACGAATCAGGCACTTTGCCGTCAGCCATCCCGGACGGCAAAGGCATACATCCCGGACGGCAAAGTCTTTGCCGTCCGCCAGCAGACGGCCAACCGTCCGGATGAATAAGCCACGACAAAGACGGCAAAGGGCCTGGACGGCACACGTGGCACCTTAGCTCCGTTAAGGGCTTAACGGCATGCTTTATCGTCCGTTGGCAGACGGCAAAGACCTTAGTTCTTTGTTGTCTGCCAGCGGGTGGCAAAGAACCCACCTAGGTCAGCCCTAGGTTGCACAGGTAGCTGCCACGTGGCAGCTTTGCCATCTGCTAGCTGATGGCAAAGACCTTTGTCGTCTGCCAACAGACGGCGAAGTGGCTATATAGCCCCTGTTTTTTCTGTTTTTTCTTAAAATCATTCAATTTGACAGAATATCACATATATATCCAACATATAAACAATACAAGTTTCCAACAAGCATACCAACAATAAGTTTCAACAAGCATACCAACAATAAGTTCCAACAAGCATACCACCAATAAGTTCCAACAACATATCCAACATATACAAGTTTGGAACAACATATCCAACATACATATCCAAAACAAGTTTCCAACAAGTTTCCATAAACAAAAAGGAAGCAGAAGTAGAAGAGTACACTCCATCAATGCAAGCTTCCTCATCTATAGCAAATCTGCACAGTAGGAAAGATGAAAGTTAGAAGAAGAAGAAGACTAGGTAGAAGAAAAAGAAGAAAAAGAAGAAGAAAAAGAAGAAGAAGAATTTATCTTCTCTTTCTTTTTCTCCTCTCCTCTCCTCTTCTCCAAGGTAGTAATGCCATTTTCTAGCTAACTAAGCATATCAAGTCATTTTGGAGGAAAAAATGCTAAGTATAGGTCATTTTTTAGCTATCCTAGGTAGAATATATCATTTTGGAGGTAAGTAAGGTTATTATGTCATTTTTGAGGAAAATAAGCTAAGTATAGGTCATTTTGGAGCTAAACCAAGGTTATTATGTCATTTTTTACCTAAGTGAGCTAATTATGTCATAAATGAACTAGCTAAGCTAATTATAGATCATTATTGAGCTATCCTAGGTAGTTATGCCATTTTGTACCTAAGTGAGCTAATTATGTCATAAATGAACTAGCTAAGCTAGATATAGATCATTATTGACCTATACTAGGTAGTAATGCCATTTTCTAGGTAACTAAGCATATCAAGTCATTTTGGAGGAAAAAATGCTAAGTGTAGGTCATTTTATAGCTATCCTAGATAGAATATACCATTTTCTAGCTAACTAAGCATATCAAGTCATTTTTGAGGAAAATAAGCTAAGTATAGGTAATTTTGGAGCTAAGTAGGTCATTTCTTAAGCTAAGTATGCATTTTTTTAATGAAAACACTTGGGAAAACTTACCATCAACACGGAGTGAAGGACCGGTAGGGTTTGCGCCAGGGTGAGACGTAGAACGACCGGTCAGGGTTGCAGCAGACGCAGAAGGATTGGTCGATGCTTGTCGGGAGGCACGTTGCACCAAAGATCATTTGCAATGTCTCCTTAGCATGATGCAACTCAAATGTGAATACTAGTAACTAATGACCATTTAAATGAAACTCACCGTGGGTGCTATAGCAATATGGGGCATCGACGGAGGGGTCTGACCATTGTTTTGGCACACGGTCTGCACATTTTGTTTTCACGAGTCATTCATATTAGTTAGTGATGAAACGAACATTACGTGCATGATTTGGCTAATATGCAGGAGAAACTTACCACGAGGAGCTCGTATAGGTCCCGGTGAGACGCGTCATTCCGGTTCCTCTCGTCCTCTAATAGCCTAGTCGTCCTCTCCTCCATGTCCCTCTCCCTCTGCGCCGCCTGCCTGTTTGCCTCCGCCAGAAGCTCCTAGTCCCTAGCCTCAATGGCGAGCTCCATTGGTCGTGGACGAGGCCTTATCTCAGGATCAGAGCTCGTCTGGCGCTTCTTGATCTCCGGGAGAGTTCTAGGACAATGTATCAGTCCATCCCCAATGGGTATCGAGCCATGGGGCCTCCCGCCACCAGATATCATCACGAGCTCTGGATCAAAAGGACTCTGGCTCGGGTTGAAGTCCTCCCCTTTCCTCGCCTTCCCCTCATCCCTATACCTCACAAGCTTGTTGTGGGAGGAGATGTTGCTGAAGTTCTATGGATGATCGAGGTCATCCTCAGAGAATGCCTTGGCCTTCTTGTACGAGGCAGTATGGGCCATGGCATAGAGGTCGAACAGAGGTGCCACCTCCTTCTTGTTGTGTCGTGCCTAAAAGGGAGGAACAAAATATTAGTTAAGGGCTCAAGCTACCATGAAGAATGAAATTGCATGAATCATGAAGCAAACCACATACCCAGTTATCCCCTAACTCAAACAGGTTGGAGCTCCCTTGATGGTGTGGCACACCTCTCATTTGGGCACACTTATCCTTGGCCTTGTTGTGTTCGGCTAGCCATTCGGGAGAGCACCACTCATCCACCAATGCCTCCCAACAGTCCATCCTATCCGCACACCATCTCGGGGGCACCTAAGTTAGACAAGAGAAATTCCAGCGCTACGCCTACGAATCAAATCAAAGAAACTAAGTACAAGGCCTTAAGAATAGATAATTACCTTCATTAACTTCTCCTTACTCAGATAATTTTTGCAGTAGTTCTTCTTGGCCCTCTTAATGTTAGTCGAGGCATAGTAGTCTCGAATAGCCTGCACCCGAGCCTCGTGTCGTAAGTTCTGAAGTAGGCGCTTGCACTCGGCTTCGAGAACAACAGCCGATTTTGCCTCGTCTTCCTCAAGACACGTGTAGAAGGTCTGCAATCAAACAAGACAACACTGATTAGTACAATCACTAGGTGTTATTGATTTTTAATTATGTAAAGGATAAATTACCCAAAAGCAACGGAACACAATGTCAGCCACCGTCTCACACAAGACACTATCGACCATATCCTCCGGTGGGGCCGGGGCAGCCTTGTACAGCTCCCAGGTCAGTGCTACCTATGGAGACTCACCCTCACCGGGCAACTGGACCTTCCCTGGGAAGTGGTGCCGGAGAAGCACACCAAGGACCTGGTTGGACTTGCGGACACCACGCTCGTATTTCCAACCCCTGCAGTAGGACAAGGCCAACACATTAGATATTAATTTGAAGAAATATGAAGGCAAAAGGTTAAAAAAGAGTAAATGCACTTACTTCTCCGCATTAGGCGCAATCAACCACCTCTGCTCGCAGGTCGTTGGCACGGGCAGCAGCTTTGTACAACCACGCTGGTAGACCTTCTTTCCCTCCTCAACCAGCTTGCCCTTGCTATAGGTGTCCTCAGACAAGTTATCCTCGCCACCATCAGACAAGTTGTCCTTACCACCATCAGCATGGCCGCTAGCCTCCGGAGTCACATGGGACAAAGACTCTAGGACCCGAGTCTCCTGGGATGAAGACTCTGGGACCGGAGTCTCCTGGGATGAAGGCTCGATGACCCGAGGTTCGTCAACCCGAGGCTCGTGGACCGGAGTCCGAGACAGATCCAAGTTAGACGGGTCCACCTGAGACGGAGCACTCCTGTGGTTGGGAGAATCAGCTAGGGGTGGCGACGAGGAAGGCGCAGCAGCCTTCCTACCTCTAGCACCTCTCTTCGGATACCCCCGACCTCTCCCGGTCGAAGAAGAAGCGTCGCCAGTGTCTGCATGCTGTGTACCAGCGCTCTCCGGAGTTGCTGGGTGGAATAATAGCACCTCTCCCAGCACGCGCCGAGGAAGGAGGCTCAGAGCGCTCTCGACCCCCGCCCACCATCTGTCAACACCTGCAATGACAAAGAGTGAACGAAATTAGTTCAACATAAAAAAATTGAATACCTAATAACATGAACTAATTAATAATATATATGTACATAATAATAATTGAATACCTCACATTACTAATATTAATCTTCATCGTCTATATATGCTCCGGGATCAATAAATGCATAATCATCATCACTATCAGTAATGATGTGCTCATCAGCATCATCAATAAATGCATCAACATGTGGAAGGCCTCTGTGTAATCGGCCAAGCATTGTCAGGTCATCCGCAGCAGTAACCTCTTCTTCTTCTGTCTCTTCTTGTTCCTGCTCAAGGGTGAAGTCGGGTTCACTATTGTTGTCGACCTCAATGTTCTGGGGTGAAGTAGAGCGGTTCTTGAAATGTTTTTTGGAAACACGTGTTTCTTGGAAGAATTCTCCTTCATATGTGTCTAGGTTAATGTGAGGTTCATAATCACCTTCATTGAGGGGAGGTGGTCTAAAATGTGGCGGCACATCATAAACGACATCCCAACCTTTCAAATTTGGATCCGTTTGGCAGGCCCACGATAGATAGAAAACTTGGGTCGCCTGTTGAGCCGTAATATAGACATCGGGAACATCTAAATGGGTGCTTTGTTTGATTTCGACTAGCCCTGTATGTTCATGAGTCCTTCTAGTCTCCTTCGGCTGGAACCAATAACATTTGAAGACTACGACGTTTGGTGGGTTTTCATCAAAGAATGTAAGTTCATACATTGCTTCAACTCTTCCATAATACTCAACCCCTCCTTCGCCGATAGTGGAGACACAACAATTTGTAGACTTTCGGTCGGCCATAGATAGCTCTTTGCCAAAAGTACAAAAGCGATACCTGTCGATGTCGTATTTGTCAAATGAACGGACCTTAAAGTCAAAACCATTAGCGACTTGTCTCAATTCGGAGTCCATAGACTCTGCATTAGCCTACAAGTTTAATACAAAAGGGTTGTTGCACTAGCCGCAAACTAGGCGAAGAAATGAAATCGTCTAATTAATGGAAATTACTGTTTGCTTGGACCAAGAGATGAAACCGGGATAGCCACCTCCATGCTTTGCCAGAAGCTCATACTCTTCGATGGAATCCTTTTGGATCCATCCGAGAATTTGGTGATGTATCGACTGTATCGCATATCCGGGAATAAGAGCATTTCAAAGGAATTAGAAGTTGCGAAACAATGTACCGAAAACTTACTCGATCTATGGCCGCACTTCTGTTAGGTTGTTGAAGATATACAACGAAATGGTCCACCATTCTCCGACATCCAACCTATTGATTTCGAAGCACCAGCTGGTGCGAGCTTCCCTTTGAATAGGCTGAGGTTGGATCGACCTTTTTCACGGTCGCCATCATTGTATGGAGGCTTCGGATTATGCAAATGACGATTCTTGGCTTTGTAGTGTGCTGTCACGAAGTTTGTCGCCTCCTCAGTAATGAATGCCTCGGTCGTCGATGCTTAAACTCTACGTTTATTTTTAGATTTTTCTCAAAGCGTCTTCGGCATCCTCTCAGTTGCGAAGCACCAACGATTTTGCATGGTCCCTCCCAATCTTGCCTCGGTCGGGAGATGCAAAATCAAATGTTGTCGGGGTGTCGGGGGTGTCGTGTCAGGGTTAGGGTGTTGGGGGTGTCGTGTTGGGGTCGGGGTGTCGGGGGTGTCGTGTCGGGGTCGGGGTGTCGGGGGTGTCCTGTCGGGGTCGGGGTGTCGGGGGTGTCGTGTCAGGGTAGGGGTGTTGTGTCATGGTCGGGGGTGTCGTGTCAGGGTGTCGGGGTGTCGTGTTGGGGTCGGGGTGTCGTGGGTGTCGTGTCGAGGTCGGGGTGTCGGGGGTGCCATGTTGGGGTCGGGGTGTCGGGGGTGCCGTGTCGGGGTCGGGGTGTCGGGGGTGCCGTGTCGGGGTCGGGGTGTCGGGGTGTCATGTCGGGGGTTGGGGTCGGTGGCGTCGGGGGTTGAGGACCGGTGGCGTCGGAGGTTGGGGGGTTACTGGCATCGGGGGTACCATGCGAGGGTGTCGGGGTGTCGTGTTGGGGTCAGGGTGTCGGGGGTGTCGTGTCGGGGGTGCCGTGTCGGGGTCGGGATGTCGGGGGTGTCGTGTCGGGGTCCGGGGTGCCGTGTCGTGGTGTCGGGGTGTCGTGTCGGGGGTCGGGGTGTCGATGGTGTCGTGTCGGCAATCCTCGACCCGGTTACATCGGCGCCGATGCACCCCTCCTCCTCCTCCTCTTCTTCTTCTTCTTATTCTCCTTCTTCTTTTTCTTCTTTTCTCCTCCTCCTCCTCCTCCTCCTTTTCTTCTTCTTTTTCTTCTTCTCCTTCATCTTCTTCTTCTTCTTCATCTCCTTCTCCTCCTCTTCTTCTTCTCTCTTCTTCTAATTAACTACAACTAATTAACCTAACTACATTACTAAATTACTAACTAAACTAAACTATTAACTACAACTAACTAACTAAATTACTAACTAAACTAATTAACTACAACTAACTAACTAAACTATTAAAAATGAAAAAATAGAGATGGGGAGGGGGCTCATCGGAGTGGGGGAGGTGGAGGCCGACGTTGGTGGAGGTGGAGGAGGCTGACGCCGGCGCGAGAGCCGGGAAGGGAGAGAGGGGCGAGGTGGTGGGGCGGTGGGCGCGGGTGGCGGGGTGGTGGGCGCGGGCGGTGGTGACGCGGTGGGGGGGTGGGGGCACGGGCGGCGGGCGGCAGTGGGCGCGGGCGGTAGGGGTGGGGGCGCGGGCGGCGGCCGACGGTGGGCACGGGCGGCAAGGGTGGGTCGGTGGGGGTGGGGGTGGGGGTGCGGGTGGCGGTCGCCGGTGGGCACGGGCGGCGGGGGTGGGGGCGGTAGGGGTGAGGGGTGATGAGGAGGAGAGAGGGAGATAAAGAGAGAGAGGCGGGTCGGGGGGCGTTAGCCGTTAGTTAGTCCCCCTCTTTGCCGTCCGCTAGCGGACGGCAAAGAGCGGGGCCGTTAGGTCAAGTTGTGGGCTGGGTTAAGGGTGGCCCCTTCCCTCTTTGTCGTCCGCTAGCGAACGGCAAACCTCCTTTGTCGTCCACTAGCAGACAGCAAAGAAGTGGCTGATGGCAAAGCCACCCTTTGCCGTGTGCCACGTATTTGCCGTCCGTTTTCTGCTAGCTGATGGCAAAGCCACTCTTTGCCGTCCGCTAGCACACGGCAAAGAGGTGGCAGACGGCAAATCTTCTGAATCCAGTAGTGATTTAGCGCAGTGCCACAAGTATGTGGTACTATCATTATCAACTTTGTATCTTTTGGCATCAATGTTATGAACATGTGTATTACTATGATCAAGATTCAACAAACCATTCTCACTGGGTGCATGACCATTGAAGGTATTATTCATGTAAACAGAATAACAATTATTCTCTAACTTAAATGAATAACCGTGTTGCAATAAACACGATCTAATCACATTCATGCTCAACGCAAAACACCAAATAACATTTATTTAGGTTCGTCACTAATCCCGAAGGTAGAGAGAGCGTCCGATGTCGATCACATCAACCTTGGAAACATTTCCAACACACATCGTCACCTCACCCTTAGCTAGTCTCTGTTTATTCCGTAGCTTTTACTTCGAGTTACTAACATTTAGCAACCGAACCGGTATCCAATACCCAGGTGCTATTAAGAGTACTAGCAAGGTACACATCAATAACACGTATATCAAATACACTTGTGTCGATGTTGCTAGCCTTCTTATCTACCAAGTATCTAGGGTTGTTCCGCTTCAGCGACCGCTCACCTCATAATAGAAGCACTTAGTCTCGGGTTTGGGTTCAACTTTGGGTTGCTTCACTGGAGCTGCAACTGACTTGCCATCCATGAAATTTCCCTCCTTGCCCTTGCCCTTCTCAAAACTAATGGTTTTACTAACCATGAACACTTTATTATCCTTCTTGATTTCTACCTTCGCGGTGTCAAACATCACGAACAGCTCAGGGATCATCATTTCTATCCCTGGCATTTTTTTAGTTCATCACCAAGTTCTAGTAGCTTAGTGACACTGACTTGGAGAACTATATCAATCACTATCTTATCTGGAAGATCAACTCCCACTCGATTGAAGCGATTGTAGCACCCAGACAATCTGAGCACATGCTTAACTATTGAGCTATTATCCTTCATCTTGCAGGCAAAGAATCTTTAGGAGATCTCATATCTCACAACATGGGCACGAGCCTGAGATCCCAATTTCAGCTCTTAGAACATCTCATATGTTCTGTGACGTTCAAAATGTTCTGGAGCCTCAATTCTGAGCTGTAATGCATGACGCAGTAAACTATCAAGTAGTCATCAAAACGTGCCTGTCAGATGGTCACAACATCTATAGACGACGCTAGAGGGGGTGGCGCACTGAGCAGTGCATTAAGGACATAATCCTTGTGTGCAGCAATGAGGACAATCCTCAGATCACGGACCCAGTCCGCAATATTGCTACCATCATCCTTTAACTCTATTTCTCTAGGAACATATAGAAATTCAAGGGAGCTATAGCGTGAGCTAGTAATCCACAACATAATTTTGCAAAGACACTACTAACTATGTTCATGATAATGAGTTCAATTAATCATATTACTTAAGAACTTCCACTCAAATTGACATCCCTCTAGTCATTCGAGTGATACATGATCCAAATTCACCAACTCAAGTCCGATCATCACGTGAGTTGAGGTGGTTTCAATGGTGAACATCATCATGTTGATCATATCTACTATATGACTCATGTCCGACCTTTTGGTCTCTTGTGTTTCAAGGCCATGTCTGTACATGCTAGGCTCGTCAAGTTTAACCCGAGTGTTCTGCATGTGCAACACTGGCTTGCACCTGTTGTATGTGAACATAGAGTCTATCACACCCGATCATCACGTGGTGTCTCGACACGACAAACTTTCGCAACGGTGCACACTCGGGGAGAACACAGTTTATCTTGAAATTAAGTGAGGGATCACCTTATAATGCTATCGTCGTCCTAAGAAAAACAAGGTGCATAAAAGGATTAACATCACATGCAAATCATAAGTGACATGATATGGCCATGAACTTGTGCTTTTGATCTCCATCTTGAAAGCACCGGCATGATCTCCATCATCACCAGCATGACACCATGATCTCCATCATCTTGATCTCCATCAATTTGTCGCCATCGGGGTTGTCGCGCCCACCAAGCTTCTACTGCTATTGCTACCGTTTAGCGATAAAGTAAAGCATTACATAGCGCTTAATGATTGACATGCAGGTCATACAATAATTAAAGACAACCCTATGGCTCCTGCCGATTGCCGTACTCATCGACATGCAAGTCATGATATTCTATACAACACATGATCATCTCATACATCACATATATCTCATCATGTAATTGGCCATATCACATCACAACATACCCTGCAAAAACAAGTTAGACGTCCTCTAATTGTTGTTGCATGTTTTACTTGGCCGCTACGGGTATCTAGCAAGAACAATTCTCGCCTACGCATAAACCACAACGGTGATACATAAGTTGCTTTTCAACCTTCTCAAGGACCGCCTTAGTCGAATCCGATCCAACTATAGTAGGAGAAACAGACACCCGCCAGCCATCTTTGTGCAACGAAGTTACACATGAGTCGATGGAACCGGTCTCTCATAAGCGTACGAGTAAGGTTGGTCCGGGCCACTTCATCCCACAATACTGCTGAACCAAAACACTACCAAAGGAGGAAGCAATCTAAGCATCAACGCCCACAAACTCTTTGTGTTCTACTCGAGATCTCATCTACACATAGACCTAGCTCTGATACCACTATTGGGAAACGTTGCATGGTAATGAGCATCTACGAGAGGGAGAGTGGATCTACATACCCTTGTAGATCGCTAAGCGGGAAGCGTTAAGAAACGCGGTTGGTGTAGTTGAACATCTTCACGATCCAAATTGCCGAGCATCCCGCGATCTCATCACGATCCATCATCCAATCACGATCCGTCCCACGAACTCATCACGATCTGTCCCGCGATCTCATCACGGTCCTTCCGATCTAGCGCCGAACGAATGGCACCTCCTCGTTCAGCACACATACAGCTCGATGCCGATCTCCGCCTTCTTGATCCAGCAAGAGGGAGCAGATAGGTAGATGAGTTCTTCGGCAGCACGACGGTGTTGCAGCGATGGTGGTGGAGCTATTCCAGCAGGGCTTTGCCTAAGCACCGCTGAAAACCGATCTAGAGGAGAAACTGCGATCTAGAGGAGAGGTAGCACGTGCCTATTAGGGTTAGCTTTTTCCTCTAAATCCTCTAGTATATATAGGAGGGAGGTAGGGGAGGAGGCAGCCTCAAACCCTCAAGGTTTGGTCGAAATTGGAGGTGGAGGAGTGCTACTCCAATCCTATTACGAGTAGGATTCCGCCTTTCCACTTGGAAACTCTTTCCACCTCTCCACCTTTGGATTTTTTTCCTTCTCAAACCACTCCAGCCACATGGGCCCTTAGAGGAGGCTTCGGCTAGACCGCCAGGGGCTGGTTTACCTCCTCCCACAGCCCATGTAGCCTCTTGGGTCGAAATACCTCCCCCGATGGTCCCCCAGTGCACTACCGGCACTCCCGGTACACTACCGATGAGCTCAAAACTTTTCCAGCGACCAAAACAGGACTTCCTATATATCAATCTTTACCTCCGGACCATTCTAGAGCTCCTTGTGACGTCCGGGATCTCATCTAGGACTCTGGACAACCTTCGGTCACCACCATACATAACTCTATACTACCAAAATGTCACCGAACCTTAAGTGTGCAGACCCTGTGGGTTCGAGAACTATGTAGACATGACCGAGACACCTCTACGGTCAATAACCAATAGTGGGACCTAGATGCCCATATTGGTTCCTACATATTCTATGAAGATATTTATCGATCGAACCTCTATGTCAAGGATTCAGTTAATCCCGTATGATGTTCCCTTTGTTCTTCGGTATGTTACTTGCCCGAGATTCGATCGTCGGTATCTCCATACCTAGTTCAACCTCGTTATCGGCAAGTCTCTTTACTCATTCCATAATACAAGATCCCGTGACTAACACTTAGTCACATTGCTTGCAAGGCTTATTGTGATGTTGTATTACCGAGTGGGCCCTGAGATACCTCTCTGCCACACGAGTAACAAATCCCAGTCTTGATCCATGCCAACCCAACAGACACCCTCGGAGATACCTGTAGAGCACCTTTATAGTCACCCAGTTACGTTGCGACATTTGATACACACAAGGTACTCCTCCGGTGTCAGTGAGTTGCATGATCTCATGGTCATAGGAACAAATACTTGACATGCAGAAAACAGTAGCAATAAACTGACACGATCATATGCTACGTTTGTAGTTTCGGTCTTGTCCATCACATCATTCTCCTAATGACGTGATCCTGTTATCAAATGACATCTCATGTCCATGACTAGGAAACCATAGCCATCTTTTATCAACGAGCTAGTCTATTAGAGGCATACTAGGGACATGGTGTTGTCTATGTATCCACACATGTATCTGAGTTTCCGATCAACACAATTATAGCATGGGTAATAAACAATTATCATGAATAAGGAAATATGATAATAACCAATTTATTATTTCCTCTAGGGCATATTTCCAACAATATCATGCAGCAACTAAGTCTAACTCTCTTCCTATGCATCGGCATGTCATAAAAGAACAATTCATGCACACAAAGTAAAGGTCAATACATAGCATAGCAGTTTCTTGCAATTTTATCATATTGGAAACATAGGGAGGTGGAGATGTAGTTCCTCTCTCATAATAATTGGAAGTAGGAGCAGCAAGCACATACATATTATATCTATCAAAATCATCATGTGTAATAGTAAAAGGCAACCCATCTATATAATCATTAATAAGTGCAAACTTCTCCGATATAGTGTAGTTGGGAGAATTCAAAAAGATAATAGGACTATCATGCGTGGGTGCAATAGCAACAATTTCATTCTTAACATAAGGAACTATAGCAATTTCATCTTCATAAGCATCTTTCATATTGGCATCATGGCCACAAGCATAGCAAGCATCAAGTTCATCAAAAAGGGATATTCCAAATGAATCCAAGGGATCATAGCAATCAACATAGCATTCATCCTTCGGTAAGCACGAAGGGAAATTAAACATTGTACGATTTGAAGAGTTACTCTCATTAGAAGGTGGGCACGGGTAGCTAATCCGCTCTTCCTCCTTTGTTTCTTCGCTCTCCTCCTCTTCTCTTTCATCTAATGAGCTCACAGTTTCAGCAATTTCTTCTTCCATAGATTCCTGCAAAATATTAGTCTCCTCCTGGACAGCGGAGGAGTCCTCAATATATAGCTTAACATAAGCATTAGAAGCATAGTTTTCATAGCAATATTTAAGTATGGCAAAACTTTCAGATTTGTAAAGAGTAGCACATAATTTTCAATCAAAGAAGCAATTTCATAGGCACCCTTAAAAGCAACAAATTCTTCAATTTGCTCAATATCATGGTAATTATAAACACCCTTGGCATAAGAAGATACAATTCCATTATACTTAAACTCACATTGATAGGGAAGGTGTTTTTTAGGGTCTTCAGAACAACAAGTAAAATCATAAATTCCGCATAAATTCCAAGCATAGGATTGAAAACTATTAATATCATGCCATAAAAGTTTCCCTTTTTGAGATAAGCGGTGTCGCACATAATAAGCATGCTCATTTACTGATTTGCCCTCAACTAAGCTAGTTGGGGTTTCAGCACGAGCACAAACAGATCGAAGATGATCCAAATAATATTCTTCGGTAGTACGGAACACTAGTGGTTCCTCAACTTTTGGAGCAGCAAGTACATCTAATGTTTTTGGTATTTTGCGTTTCCTACCCATATCTAAAGATAGAAAACAACTAAGAACAGCAAATAAAATATACTTAGTGATAAAGCAAACAACCACACATGAGAATATTCACCCCATGCTATTGCTCCCCGGCAACGGCGCCAGAAAAAGGTCTTGATAACCCACAAGTATAGGGGATCAATTGTAGCCTTTCTCGATAAGCAAGTGTGTCGAACCCAACGAGGAGCTAAAGGTAGAACAAATATTCCCTCAAGTTCTATCGACTGCCGATACAACTCTACGCACACTTAACTTTCGCTTTACCTAGAACAAGTATGAAACTAGAAGTACTTTGTAGGTGTGATAGGATAGGTTTGCAAGATAATAAAGAGCACGTAAATAAAAACTAGGGGCTGCTAAGATAGAGAAACAACTAAGTTAGTTTAATGAGTGTGGAAAAGTGGTGGTAGGAGTTGCAGAATTGTCCCTAGGAAATCGATAACTAGACCGGTAATCATTATTGCAATTTTATATGAGGGAGAGGCATAAGCTAACATACTTTCTCTACTTGGATCATATGCACTTATGATTGGAACTCTAGCAAGCATCCGCAACTACTAAAGATCATTAAGGTAAAACCCAACCATAGCATTATAAGGTATCAAGTCCTCTTTATTCCCATACGCAAACAACCTACTTACTCGGGTCTGTGTTTCTATCACTCACGCCACCCACCATAAGCGAATCATAAGCATATTCGAAAACCCTACAGCAAGGATCCCTCATGCTTGCATGAAACGGAGAGTACCATAGGACAACACCAATAATAAAACATGCAACCCAAACCAATCATGATCATCAATCAACCAATAGGACAAAATAGATCTACTCGGACATCATAGGATGGCAACACATCATTGGATAATAATATGAAGCATAAAGCACCATGTTCAAGTAGAGGGTACAGCGGGTTGCGGGAGAGTGGACTGTTGTAGATAGATGGGGGAAGGTGATGGAGGTGTTGGTGAAGATGACGGAGTTGTTGGAGTAGATCTCCGTCACGATGATGGCCCCAGCGGTGTTCCGGTGCCACCGGAGAGAGGGGGAGAGAGAGCCCCTCCTTATTCTTCTTCCTTGACCTGCCCCCTAGATGGGAGAAGGGTTTACCCTCTAGTCCATGGCCTCCATGGTGGCGGAGGGGTGAGAGCCCCTCCGAGAGAGTATCTCTCTCTCTCTGTTTCCTTGTGTTTATGCGCTCCCAGATTCTGGCCTTTTACCGTTTCTTAAATATCCGAAGATTTGTAACTTCGATCCGGTTGAAATTTTGAGGGGATTTTCCTTATAAAAATATATTTCTTGCGGCCGAAGGATAGCTCCAACCAACCTAATGGGTAGCCACAAGCCCTCAGGGCGCGTCCTACCTCCCAGGGCACGCCTGGCAGGCTTGTGGGCCCCTCGAGCACGCCTTCTGTTGATTCCACTTCCCAAAATTCACATATATTCCAAAAAAACTCCGTAAGTTTTTATCCCGTTTGGACTTCGTTTGATATGGATTTTCTGCGAAACAAAAAACATGTAACAAATAGGAAGTAGCATTGGGCACTAGATCAATATGTTAGTCCCAAAAAGAGAATAAAAAGTTCCCAAAAGTATATGAAAGTTGTAGAATATTGGCATGAAACAATCAAAAATTATAGATACGACGGAGACATATCAAGCCACTGTCCAAGATTTAACCGACCTGCTAGACTATGCCTCCGAGGAGGCAGAATACATGGATTTAGAGGGTTGCGCCCCCACCGTTGTTAATACCGAAAGATGGGCCGCCACTTCACCATATGATGTCCACATGGTGGACACTCCCAATGGCAACAAAACGCCTAACAATGACGGCGATAAGTTGGGCGACACAGCGTTAAGGCACCGAAAGCCGCATAAGCTGGAACAGCCCGGGACGATGCTCGAGAGGATTCCAAAAGATTCCCCTTTCTTTCCGTTCTCGTATATGTTTCGTTTGGTTGTTGCATTCATCATTGCATCATTCGCATCATCTACATAGCATCGTCACCGTTTTAGAAAACTTGCATCCATTCGTAGTCGCCGGTTCTCTTTGTTCTTGTCGTTGCCCGTCTCGAGACCAAACACAAACGCACGCGCCCGCAGCATCGTTAAATAAAACTGTTTTAAAAGGCGCGCTAAAAATATTCTCGGATTGGGTCAAAACTTGGCATGCGGTCTTGTTATATTGTAGGTAGGCCGCCTGCCAAATGTCGTCGCGTTCCGAGTTCATTTGATACCCCGTCGGTCATCCGTAGCAGTGCGGGCATCGGTTATCATCAGACATTTCTCGATGTTTTAAAATTCATGTCACGAGCCGCAAATCTCCCTCTCTTCCCCACCTAGCCCATCTACACAGACACTAGCCCACCTAGCCCCTTCCTCCGTTCGTGGTCATCGGATCGTGATCGGACGAACGAGGTCCAACCCCCAACCCTAGTGCCTTCCCTATATAAACCCCCATGGAGAGAGAGCCCCTCACTCCCTAGGGTGTCCCCCTTGCCAAATTGCAGCCACACCCCTAGAAAAACCCCACCTGCTAGCCCTCCTCCTCCAGATCCCACAGCCCTAGCCCCCAGCCAAAATCTGGCCCTCGGATCACGATCTAGAGGCTCAGATTCGTCCATTTTTCCCACCTACCAGACATGTCCAGCGGCCAACCCGGACGTGTCCGGTGACCGTAGTGCAGCCAGAGCCCCAATGGCGCCGAGAGCTCCCTGCCCGAGCTTCCCCGCGCCAGCCCGTGCCCGTCGCCGGTTGACCCCTCGCCGGAGTCGCCGCTGCCGGTCGCCGCCGGAGCCAGGCCGCTCCTCCCTTTCCTCTTCTCCGTCCTCCCCTCTCTCTCTCTAATATCCCTCGTCTCTCTCTCCTGCAGGTTCTGCCGCCATGGCCCGCAGCCGCCGTCGGACCTCCCCTCCGGCCAGCTCCAGCCCAGCCCCGCCGGATCCGCCCTCCGCCGGCCGCCTCGCCCTCCCATGGCCTCGCCGTCACTGGAGCCAGCCTGCCGCCGCCATACCTCGCTGCCTCCCGCTCGGGAACGAGCGAGGAGGAGGACCAAGACGAGCCGCTCGCCCGCTCACATGCGCCAGCGCGTGGGCCTCGCCCCAGCCGGCCCAGTCGGCCTCCCCTGTCCCTGTCGAATGGGCCTTGGCCCATGGTGAGCCCAGCCAGCCCCCCTCCGCACGTTGCATTATTTTATTTATTTATTTCGTGTGTAGGCATTGCACATTTTAAAACGTTAATAACTAATTAATCATGCGGCGAAATAAAATATTTTATATATGAAAAATGCTTAGAAAAAGGTGTAGATTAATTATATGCCTATTTCATCCATGTTTCAAATATGCCAATTTCATCCATGTTTAAAATATTTAACATGCTATTTTTCTGCTATTTTGCATAATCGTCATATGTTGCATTGACATATTCATTTAACGTGCATCGAGATTTAATCCAACCGCATATTAAAAATGTTCATCTTATCGACATCACATTTTCATGCATAATAAAAATGTTGGCATGATGTTTGAATTTTATTTTTCATTAAATGACTTGCTAAGGAATTAATCCACAAACTTGCATAAATGATTGTGACTTATTTTTCCACATGGATCTATGCATATTATATGTGTTTTTGGGGTAGAAAAATCCATAGTATTTATTTGTGCATTTAGTTTTGTCATTTGAGCATTTTGTGTGCATGTCATTTTTGTTGTGATGTCCTTTTGTTATTTTCGTGTGATTTAATCCATGCATGATTTGAAATAATTTTGAACATGAGATATGCCCTTTGATATGTGTCCTAGCCCCTGGACATTTTGCTTGTCATAGAAATGCATGTATAGGTGTTCTTTTCTTGTTGACAACTTGCTATAAAAATACTGCTGTTTTAAGAAGCTAAAATATTTCTAAGTCTGGAATCTGTAATATTTTGTTGTTGTCTTGCCATGTGTTTTGCTAGTGATCTAGAACCCTTTTGTGGTAGGTGTAATGGAGTTATTTGTAATTGATAATGTCCTTTACTATGCTGTTAAGTTTCATGCCATAATATGCCATGTAGCATATATTTTCACTGCTGTCAATATGCCTTCGTGATAAAAACTGCACTGTCAAAAACTGCTTTTTTCACTTAGTCTGAAACTGTTTTCGAGTAGCCACCTTGTGAGCTTCCTACCATGTGATCCATGCATGTTTTGTATATGATATGTGAAGATGAAATGAAGTGTGTGTTATATGCTTCTGCCCCATTCTTAGTTTGTGCATTTTGGAACAGTATAACTTGTTGTTTTCACGTGTGCAAAATGCTAAGTTGCTGTTTTGGGCAGATTTCAAGTAAAACTTGTTGTGGTGTTTGTGGTTGAACCGTAGATCCCTTTTGGACATGCCATATATGAAACTTGCTTAGAATCACATTTAGTTTCATAATAACTTGCTGCATCCATGATCTGAAATGTTTGTGATTGTATTTTCCATGCATTTGCATCCATGACATGTGCATCTTGTGTTGCTCATATCTTTTAGGCCGTAGCTCCGTTTGAGATGTTCCATATATGTAAATCGACTAGAATGACGTGTAGAATCACATGGTGAAATTTATTTCGCTGTTTAACAAATATAAAATAAGATTAGTTCAGATCTGGACCAATTTCGAAATTAACACATGAGGTCGTTTCGGAAATACTATAAGTTGTTTCCGGCCTCATTTAAGATGCCTACATAGATAGTTTACTTATGATTCACCTCTTGCCATGTTTAACAATATTTAATATTGTCGTGTACCTAACAGGAGTGAACTAAATAATTTGAATGTGGAGTTTCGTCAATATGCAACCTGTTGCATATTGAACTTTTGTTGTTCTTGCTTGTCATGCCTTGCATATTTAAACCGGACATGCATCATATTTGTTTACGCATCATGTCATGCATATGTTGTGGTGTTTCTCTTGTGTTGATTGTTGTTTCTGGTTTGCTTCTTCTCGATAGAGTTCCGAAAGCGTTCAGAGTGTGAGGATCCGTTCGACTACGTTGGCTCTTCTTCTTCATGGACTCGTTCTTCTTCCGAGCGGGATCTCAGGCGAGATGACACATTTCCCTGGATACCACTACTATCATTGCTATGCTAGTTGCTCGCTTTTATCATTATGACACGCTACCTACCACTTGTTTGTCAAGTATCCCAACAATGCCATGAAAAGCCTCTAACCCCTCCACATCCCAGCAAACCTTTGTTTGGCTATGTTACCGCTTGCTCGGCCCTTCTTATAGCGTTTCTAGCTGCAGGTGCAATGGCTTCCATATGTCGACATGGACATTCTTCTGTTATGTCATAATATTGCTGCTACTTAATTTAATGCACATATATACTTGGTAAAGGTGGAAGGCTTGGCCTTTTGCTCGGTGTTTTGTTCCACTCTTGCCGCCCCTAGTTTCTTGTGAGCCGATGTTATGTTCCATAATTGAGCGCTCCTAACATGCCCGGGGTTGTTATGGGGACCCCCTTGATTTTCGTTTTGGGATAAAACTTATCTGGTAAGGCCCAACATTGGTACTACATTTGCCTAATAATTAATAAAATTGCATAGGGACCCGCCGGCATCCGCGGATAATTAATCAACCCCCGGGCCAGTGCTCCTCATGAGTGTTGGTCCAAACTAAAGCACTGTGCGGGGCCAACCCGGGGCAACTCAGGAGATTTCTATCAGGCCACTGTACGCGTCGCTCATTTGTCGTGCCCTGAGAACGAGATACGCGGCTCCAATCGGGATTGTCGGCACGTAGGGCGGCCTTGCTGGATTTGTTTTACCTTTCTCGAATGTCTTGAGTGAGGAACTCTGATCTTCTTCGGGCTATCTCGAGGTGTCGGATTTCCTTTGGAATTGCCTAGGAAGATCAAAAGATCTGTGGTTGAGGTTATTCCCACTGCGTGTGGTTAATTTGTGATGGATAAGTTGGAGCACCCCTACAGGGTTAAATCTTTTCGAGAAGTCGTGCCCGCGGTTATGTGGCAAACTTGGATGCTTTGTTTAACACCCGGTCATAGCGAACTTGAAGTAAACTCTAACAAAATACACCAACTGTGTGTGTAACCGTGACTGTCTCTTCTCGTGAGTCCTTATGCAAAAGAGAAGACAGTGGGATTATGTTTGACGTAAGTAGGTGTTCAGGATCAGTTAGTGATCATTGCTAGTTCACGTCCATTATGCGTATACCACCATACTTTACTTTATGTACTCGTAAGTTAGCCACTCAAATAAATGCTTAGTCGCTTGCTACAGCGTCACCACTTAACCATACCTCACCCATTAAGCTTTAATAGTCTTGATACCCTTGGAAATGAGATTGCTGAGTCCCTGTGGCTCACAGATTACTACAACAATAGTTGCAGGTACAGGTAACGCGATGGTTGACATGAGCGCGTTGCTTGATTTGATTTGGAGTTCTTCTTCTTCTTCATCATCAATCTAGGATAGGTTCCAGGCGGCAGCCTGGGATAGTAAGGATGGATGTCATTTGTCGTTTGTTTTCGTTCGTAGTCAGACCCTGCTCTTCTGTATGATGTTTGAGTATGTTGTTGTATTGATGTGACTCTAATGTAGCTTGAGGCAAGTGTAAGCCAATTCCATATACTCATCTCTTCTATACATGTACTTGTAATGATATCCATTCTTGCAACAAGACGAGATGCGCTGCTATCCCTGTCGAGGCCCTCGTGCCGAAATAAGGATAGGACCGCATCTTGGGCATGACAGGTTGGTATCAGAGCCTGTACCGACCTTGGAGCCCCCTTGATTGATCGAACTTGGACGAGTCGAGTCTAGTGAAAAACTGTTTTGAGTCTAGTTATATCGGAGAGTAGGATTCTTTTTACTCCTCTTCTATGCTCTGGTGAGGTATTCGACCTAGGAATTTTGATTCTACTCCCCTTCTCGCTCAAAAAAATTTTAGGATCATGCGGGTATTTTGGAAACTATATGATGCCGATGTGACGGAGTTCTGTCTTGGTGCCTCCTGTTTGACTTGATTTCTTCCAGGGAGTTGAGCTCCGGGGGATTCTTGGCACATCGTTATCATTCAGTTTTCTTAGTATCTCAGGACGAAGGATGTTCGAAATTGCTTCAATACTTATCGTGGTGAGATAAGATTGGAGTCACCCAGTACTGGGGAGGCGTCCGGGGTACCACCATGGTTCAGTATCGTTGTGTGTTCGAGGATCTGAGTTAGATGGATTTGCGAAAGCCTTTGGTTATGTGTTGAAGGATGGATACAGTTGGGGTGTAGGTTTGTTAGTTGTGTGAGATATTTCCTCCTTGTATCCCCCACACCGGATTGCATAACCAGAAAGTTTTCGGAAGTTCTTAGGTGGGAATTCAAGTAGTTACCTAGGGTTATCTTTCCAACAAGTGCATAGTGGGTATGTATTTGTTATGGCTTGTTTCGAAAGCCTCATCCTTCGTTTTGTTGTGAATATGGTAATTCAAGTTGCTTCGATGTCAAGTGGTGATTTCATATCTTGCTAAGTAGTGTTCTCATAATTATGTGGGAATACTAATTCTTTTGCCCAATCAAGTTATAGTATCAATTCTTTTCCTACCGGTGTGCTTCTCTTCAAGATAATTCTATCCTCTTCAATATTGCAAGATCAATTCTCATTTCGTTCTGGAGTTTGTCTCATCCGTCCTAAGTTTTCTTTGTTTTTCCCACCCTCCCGCCCTTATTCTCTTCAATGATTAAATTCTCATCCAAGTGCCTTTCTCCTCATCTAATGCTTCTGCTATCTTTTCTTCTATCTTGTTTCCGGTGATTTCTTGTGGAGATTCTCAAGAGTTTCATTTCAAGATCTATCCTCATATTCCTTGTTCTCGTTGTTATTCTTTTCCAGTGGATTCAATCCAAGCTTCGGTGCTCATCTTATCCTTTCTCATTTGTTCAATGGTTTCCATGTTGGAATTTCTTTTCCAAGCCTCTCTTGTTTATTCGTCTCTCTCTGTTCTATCCAGAGTGTTGAAGGTATCTCAGAAGACATTCATTTTCATTCTTTGTCCTCTTAATTATTTCAAGGGTCTCATATCATCAAGTTCTTAGTTTGTACCGGTGCAATCTCTCTTTTAATCAATTGTCTCAACGGTGGTTTCTTTTGAGTGGGCCCATAACCCACAGGTGTTTTCCCCCAGGATCCTACCTGACTCTTCGAATCTTTCCGGAGATGTCCTCAAGTTCTTTTCAAATATGATGCAAGAATGGTTTTCATCAGTCATATTCCTCTTCCATGATCGCTTCTAAATCATTTTCATGGTTGGCTCAACCTTTCCTTATTCATTATTCCGGAGTGTCTCAGTAATTCATGTTGTTGTTTCTCGTCATCATTCTCTACTCAAGATCGAAGGAGTGGTTCTCTTAAATCTTTGCTCATTCTCTTAAAGATTCATGGTTTCAGCTGGTTGCCATCATCTCAAGTTGTGTCCAGTCATGAGAAATTTCTCCCATATCTATCTGGTGCATTAAGAATTGTTTTAATTTCTAGATCCTTCCGAAGGCCTTCATTTTAGAAGATTTCTTCGTTCTTAGCTTTCAGCTTTCGTTCTCAAATTCTTCTTAATTGTTGTCCCTTTGTTCGTATCTCAATTATTTCGGTGCCTTGTTGAAGTTTTTCTATTAGGTGGATCATGCTCTCTTTGTTCTCATGTTATATCATTCATTTGCTTTATCCTCTTTCATTTTGAATTCTTTCCGGTGTTCTCATTCAAGACTTCTTCAAATTTGTGATCTATCTCTCTCTCTCTTCAATTCCTTGCAAGAAGAATAAGTGATGTGTGAAATCCGTTGCTTGTCATCAATTTAACTTGATGAAGGATAGTCATATCATAATTCTTATTCTTGTTCATTCAAGTATCTCAATCCTTCTTCCGAAGTTGTTCATGATATCAATTCTCGATTTCAAGTGTTCTTATCTTCTCTTTTCCGGAGTTCCAAGTTGCTCAAATATCTCTTTTCGAAGCTTCTTCTATATCATTGGAAGGCCCAATCTTGTTCTTTTTGCATAATTCAATTCTTTCTATCATCCTTTCGTTTCAGAGTTCTTCCGGAGGTTCTTCATGGCGGTTCATCAAGAATTCTATCATTTTCAAGTGTTCTTCAAGATTCTTGTTGGAGGTGCTCAAGTGTTCTTTATCTTGGATGTCTAAGTTGAATTCCTTCTCCTTTGTCTTTTGAGGTGGTGTTATTAAATTCTTGGTTATGAGGAGTCTTCAAGGTAAATTGTCAAGAATAAGATAAGTAAACCCATCTTGTTTTCTCGGAGTTATCTTGGGTTGGTTTTCACCTAAAGCATTTCCTAAGGATTGTTGCTATCATGGTGTTATAAATGATCCAAGTGTTCTCCTCCTCTTCTTGGTGAAAGAAGTTTTGCATATCTTGTTGTTCTCAAGCAATCAATTGTTTCTGTTGTGACAGGGTGTCACCTCATAATTTTGAGATGTTTTCCATAAGCCCATAACAAGCTATTCTTTTCATTGTGGATTCCTTATCAAATCCGTTCAACCATGGTTTTCGAATTCAATGGTGGTAGAAGTTGCCATTTCTTCTCCGTTCTTTTCCTTCCATCAATCCAGTTTCTATTCTCGTGCTTCGGAGGCCCTGTGATGTTGCTCTCTTCAATCTATCATCTTGTCTTGTTAAGATCATGTTCTTCCCTTGCTTGTCCATTTACTGGAGTGTCGTGCAATCTTTTCATGATCCTTCCATCTTATGAAGTTTTGATTCTAATCCAACTGAAGTTTGGTGTCTCTCTTTCAATTTCTTTCCATCAAATCTAATTTTGCCTCTCTTTCCTACCGAAGTGCTGCCGAAATTTCTTGTGAATTCTTGCTTGTTCCTCATGTCATTCTTCTTCCATTGAAAGTTTCAGTGATCATTGGTTTCACTCGTTTGTCAAAGAAGCAACTAAGTTTTACCTCTTGCTCTTTATCTTCCCCTTCTCATTCTAGATCTCGGGACGAGATCCTCATGAAGTGGAGGAGAGTTGTAACAGCCCAGGACCGACGGTCCAGAGGATTCCAGAAGATTCCCCTTTCTTTCCGTTCTCATATGTGTTTCGTTTGGTTGTTGCATTCATCATCGCATCATTCGCATCATCTGCATAGCATCGTCACCGTTTTCGAAAACTTGCATCCGTTCGTAGTCTCCGGTTCTCTTTGTTCTTATCGTTGCTCGTCTCGAGACCAACCACACACGCCCGCGCCCGCGGCATCGTTAAATAAAACTGTTTTAAAAGGCGCGCTAAAAATATTCTTGGATTGGGTCAAAACTTGGCGTGCGGTCTTGTTATATTGTAGGTAGGCCGCCTGCCAAATTTCATCACGTTTCGAGTTTGTTTGATACCCCGTCGGTCATCCGTAGCAGTGTGGTCATCGGTTATCGTCGGACGTTTCTCGGTGTATTAAAATTCATGTCACGGGCCGCAAATCTCCCTCTCTTCCCCGCCTAGCCCATCTACACAGCCACTAGCCCACCTAGCCCCTTCCTCCGTTCGTGGTCATCGGATCGTGATCGGACGGACGAGGTCCAACCCCCAACCCTAGTGTCTTCCCTATATAAACCCCCATGAAGAGAGAGCCCCTCACTCCCTAGGGTTTCCCCTTGCCAAATTGCAGCCACACCCCTAGAAAAAACCCCACCTGCTAGCCCTCCTCCTCCAAATCCCGCAGCCCTAGCCCCCAGCCAAAATCTGGCCCTCGGATCGCGATCTAGAGGCTCACATTCGTCCATTTTTCCCACCTACCGGACATGTCCGGCGGCCAACCCGGACGTGTCCGGTGACCGTAGTGCAGCCAGAGCCCCCATGGCGCCGAGCGCTCCTTGCCCGAGCTTCCCCGCGCCAGCCCGTGCCCGTCGCCGGTCGGCCCCTCGCCAGAGTCGCCACCGCCGGTCGCCACCAGAGCCAGGCCGCTCCTCGCCGCCCTCTCCTCCCTTTCCTCTTCTCCTTCCTCCCCTCTCTCTCTCTCTAATCTCCCTCGTCTCTCTCTCCCGCAGGTTTCGCCGCCATGGCCCGCATCCGCCGCCGGACCTCCCCTCCGGCCAGATCCGGCCCAGCCCTGCCAGATCCGCCCTCCATCGGCCACCTCGCCCTCCCATGGCCTCCCCGTCGATGGAGCCAGCCCGCCGCCACCATGCCTCGCTGCCTCCCGCTCGGGAACGAGCGAGGAGGAGGACGAGGACGAGCCGCTCGCCCGCTCATCTGTGCCAGCGCGTGGGCCTCACCCCAGCCGGCCCAGTCGGCCTCCCCTGTCCCTGCCGAATGGGCCTTGGCCCATGGTGAGCCCAGCCAGCCCCCCTCCGCGCGTTGTATTATTTTTTTAAATTTTTTTTCGTGTGTAGGCATTGCATATTTTTAAAACGTTAATAACTAATTAATCGTGTGGCGAAATAAAATATTTTATATATGAAAAATGCTTAGAAAAAAGGTGTAGATTAATTATATGCCAATTTCATCCATGTTTAAAATATTCAACATGCTATTTTTCTGCTATTTTGCCTAATCGCCATATGTTGCATTGAGATATTCATTTAACGTGCATCGTGATTTAATCCAACCGTATATTAAAAATGTTCATCTTATCGACATCGCATTTTCATGCATTATAAAAATGTTGGCATGATGTTTGCATTTTATTTTGCATTAAATGACTTGCTAAGTAATGAATCCACAAACTTGCATAAATGATTGTGACTTATTTTTCCACATGGACCTATGCATATTATATGTGTTTTCGGGGTAGAAAAATCCATATTATTTATCTGTGCATTTAGTTTTGTCATTTGAGCATTTTGTGTGCATGTCATTTTTGCTGTGAGGCCCTTTTGTTATTTTCGTGTGATTTAATCCATGCATGATTTGAAATAATTTTGAACATGAGATATGCCCTTTGATATGTGTCCTAGCCCCTGCACATTTTGCTTGTCATAAAATGCATGTATAGGTGTTCTTTTCTTGTCAAAAACTTGCTATAAAAATACTGTTGTTTTAAGAAGCTAAAATATTTCTAAGTCTGGAATCTATAATATTTTGTTGTTGTCTTGTCATATGTTTTGCTAGTGATCTAGAACCCTTTTGTGGTAGGTGTAATGGAGTTATTTGTAGTTGATAATGTCATTTAGTATGCTGTTAAGTTTTATGCCATAATATGCCCTATACCATATACTTCCACTGTTGTCAATTTGCCTTCGTAATAAAAACAGCACTGTCAAAAACTGCTATTTTCACCAAGTCTGAAACTGTTTTCGAGTAGCCACCTTGTGAGCTTCCTACCATCTGATACATGCATGTTTTGTATATGATATGTGAAGATGAAATGAAGTGTGTATTATATGCTAATGCCCCATGCTTAGTTTGTGTATTTTGGAATAGTGTAACTTGTTGTTTTCATATGTGTAAAATGCTAAGTTGCTGTTTTGGGCAGATTTCAAGTAAAACTTGTTGTGATGTTTGTGGTTGAACCGTAGCTCCGTTTTGGACATGCCATATATGGAACTTGCTTAGAATCACATGTAGTTTCATAATAACTTGCTGCACCCATGATATGAAATGTTTGTGATTATATTTTCCATGCATTTGCATCCATGACATGTGCATCTTGTGTTGCTCATATCTTTTAGGCCGTAGCTCCGTTTGAGATGTTCCATATATGTAAATCGACTAGAATGACGTGTAAAATCACATGGTGACATTTATTTAGCTGTTTAACAAATATAAAACAAGATTAGTTCAGATCTGGACCAATTTCGAAATTAACACATGAGGTCGTTCCGGAAATACTATAAGTTGTTTCCGGCCTCATTTAAGATACCTAGATAGATAGTTTACTTATGATTCACCTCTTGCCATGTTTAACAATATTTAATATTGTCGTGTACCTAATAGGAGTGAACTAAATAATTCGAACATGGAGTTTCGTCAATATGCAACCCGTTGCATATTGAACTTCACTTAATGTGTAGCAGTTGTTTGTTGTTCTTGCTTGTCATGCCTTGCATATTTAAACCAGACATGCATCATATTTGTTTGCGCATCATGTCATGCATATGTTGTGGTGTTTCTCTTGTGTTGATTGTTGTTTCCAGTTTGCTTCTTCTCGGTAGAGTTTCGAAAGCGTTCGGAGTGTGAGGATCCGTTCGACTACGTTGGCTCTTCTTCTTCATGGACTCGTTCTTCTTCCGAGCGGGATCTCAAGCAAGATGACACATTTCCCTGGATACCACTACTATCATTGCTATGCTAGTTGTCTCGCTTTTATCGTTATGACACACTACCTACCACTTGTTTGTCAAGCCTCCCAACAATGCCATGAAAAGCCTCTAACCCCTCCACATCCCAGCAAACCTTTGTTTGGCTATGTTACTGCTTGCTCAGCCCTTCTTATAGTGTTTCTAGCTGCAGGTGCAATGGCTTCCATGTGTCGACATGGACATTCTTTTTTTATATCACAATATTGCTGCTACTTAATTTAATGCACATATATACTTGGTAAAGGTGGAAGGCTTGGCCTTTTGCTCGGTGTTTTGTTCCACTCTTGCCGCCCCTAGTTTCTTGTGAGCCGGTATTATGTTCCATAATTGAGCGCTCCTAACATGCTCGGGGTTGTTATGGGGACCCCTTGATTTTCGTTTTGGGATAAAACTTATCTCGCAAGGCCCAACATTGGTACTACATTTGCCTAATAATTAATAAAATTGCATAGGGACCCGCCGGCACTCGCGGATAATTAATCAACCCCCGGGCCAGTGCTCCTCATGAGTGTTGGTCCAAACTAAAGCACTGTGCGGGGCCAACCCGGGGCAACTCGGGAGATTTCTATCAGACCACTGTACGCGTCGCTCATCTATCGTGCCCTGAGAACGAGATATGCGGCTCCAATCGGGATTGTCGGCACGCCGGGCGGCCTTGCTGGATTTGTTTTACCTTTCTCGAACGTCTTGAGTGAGGAACTCTGATCTTCTTCGGGCTATCTCGAGTGTCGGATTTCCTTTGGAATTGCCTAGGAAGATCACGAGATCCGTGGTTGAGGTTATTTCCACTGCGTGTGGTTAATTTGTGATGGATAAGTTGGAGCACTCCTGCAGGGTTAAATCTTTTCGAGAAGCCGTGCCCGCGGTTATGTGGCAAACTTGGATGCTTTGTTTAACACCCGGTCATAGCAAACTTGAAGTAAACTCTAATAAAATACACCAACTGTGTGTGTAACCATGACTATCTCTTCTCGTGAGTCCTTATCTGAAAGCAAACACGGTGGGGTTATGTTTGACGTAAGTAGGTGTTCAAGATCAGTTAGTGATCATTGCTAGTTCACGTCCGTTATGCGTAGACCACCATACTTTACTTTCTGTACTCGTAAGTTAGCCACTCAAATAAATGCTTAGTCGCTTGCTACAGCCTCTCCACTTAACCATACCTCACCCATTAAGCTTTAATAGTCTTGATACCCTTGGAAATGAGATTGTTGATCCTTGTGGCTCACAGATTACTACAACAACAGTTGCAGGTACAGGTAACACGATGGTTGACGTGAGCGCGTTGCTTTATTTTATTTGGAGTTCTTCTTCTTCATCATCAATCTAGGATGGGTTCCAGGCGGCAGCCTGGGATAGTAAGGATGGATGTCATTTGTCGTTTGTTTTCGTCCGTAGTCGGACCCTGCTCTTTTGTATGATGTTTGAGTATGTTGTTGTATTGATGTGACTGATGTAGCCTGTGGTGAGTGTAAGCCAATTCCATATACTCATCTCTTCTGTACATGTACTTGTAATGATATCCATTCTGGCAACAGAACGACATGCGCTTCTATCCCTGTCGAGGCCCTCGTGCCGAAATAAGGATAGGACCGCATCTTGGGCGTTGCAAAGCGGTCCAAAGGAAAAAAGGGAAGGAAAGCTATTATCGGCACCGGGGACAGAGTTACCCTAGAAGACCGTGGCGACCTTGATAATCCCAAACACCCGTTAGAGGGTCACGAAAGGCCTGAGGACCAAGGCAACCCCGATGACTTCAATGGTTCCGAGGACAACAATTACCTCCCCCTATCGAGGAGGAGGATATCCCGGAAGCCGACGACATGGACATCCTTGATAACCATGAAGATCGGGAATAGTTCAGACAGCAACTCATAGCAACGGCTTGTAGTCTGAGAGCCAAGGAACGACAGCTTAAAGCCGAACAAGATGATCTCAATGATCGATGGACAAGAGTCCTCTCGGCTGAGGAAGGACATGTCGCTGATTTGTGTAGGATCGATAGAAGAGTGTCTAGAGGGGGTGAATAGACTACTAGCAGGAATTTAAAACCTAACCTTTTCCCAAGTTAATTGGTTGGCAGATTTTAACTATTTTAGCAAGTCTAACAGCCCTACACATGCATGTCTACAAGTATGGCAGCGGAAAGTAAAGACATTGCACATGTAAGTAAAGAGATGGGATAGGAAGATCAAACACAATAGGAGACGCAAGGATTTTTCCCATGGTTCTGATAGGTGGTGCTATCGTACGTCCACGTTTATGGAGTCTTCAACCCATGGAGGGTAATGGTCACGAGAGTCCACAGAGGGCTCCACCCATAAGGGTCCACGAAGTAGTAACCTTGACTATTCCATACGGCTTCCGTCCATGAAGGACTAGCCTCACTATGGGTAGATCTTCACGAAGTAGGCGATCTCCTTGCCCTTACAAACTTCTTGGTTCACTCCACAACATGAAGTTGGAGGCTCCTAAGCGATACCTAACCAATCTAGGAGGCACCACCCTCCAATAGGTAATAGGCTCGGTAATGACGATGAACTCCTTGCTCTTGTGCTTCAAGATGATAGACTCCTCAACACACAATCACTCTCTCACAGATTTGGCTTGGTAGAAGAGATGGGATTGGTGAAAACCAACTTGGGGAGGCTAGAAATCAAGATCCATATGGTTGGAGTAGAAGATCTTGACCTCAATACAAGGGTAGGTGGCTCTCTCTCAAAAATCTGAGTAGGATCAGTATGGAATAGTTTTGAGTGCTTCTCTTTCGAGTGGGTGGTGGTGAAAGCGTATATATAGGTATCCCCAAAAATCCAACTATTACACACACAAAATGACCAACTCGGTGACACCGATGTATTAATCTCGGTGGTACCGAAGTGACCAAAAGGTGGCAACTTTTGAATCTTGGTGAGACCGATACATAAAACTCGGTTGCACCAACAAGGTCACCAACAGTCAGAATTGCTAAACTCGGTGACGCCGATTCAACATTCTTGGAAGGACCGAAAGTGTGAACTTGCATAACAGAAAGTTGACAACCCAACTCGGTGGCACCAAAAGCACTGTTGGCAGCACCAAAGTGGCTAGGGTTTGGCTGAGACTGCCTAGGGTTTGGAATCGCTGGCACCAGGATAGGAATGTCGGTTGCACCGATTTTGTATGTTTGGCTAGAGATAAACTTTGGTGGGAGAGCTTGTGGATGTTTTTGGTGATATCACTGGTGCACGTATGAGCATTTTGTTCACCAACAAAACCTTAACCCGTTTTAATAGTATTGGCTTTCCTATGGACTCAAAGTGATTTCTCACAAATGTAAAATGTAGAGTCCTCTTGCTTGAAGCTGGGCCAACCTATTTCCTTGCATCTTGGGGTAATTCCACAATCTCCACAATCCTTTTGCCAACTCAACTCTCCATGGACTATTATCTGAAATACACTAGATAGAGGTGTTAGTCCAAGAGACAATGTATGTTGTCATGAATTATCAAAACCACCAAGGGAGCATGGTGTGCTTTAAATCTCCCCCTTTTTGGTATTGATGACAACATACAATCAAACCTTCAATTAAAGATATGCATGGATGGAATGAAGACTCTGAGAAACACATGACCTAGATTTGCTCCCCCTAAATGTGTACAGTCCTTTAAAGGATACTTGCTTTGGAATGCACGGACACACATATGGATGAAAGGGATATAAGAGTCATGTGTATCTTGGCTATATGCATCAATATATGTGAATGAAATGTATATTATTTATCAAGACTTCACTCTTGCAAACAATATGTGCAAGAAGCAAGAGATCATGTTTATCAAAGATATGATGCATATACTTACCTTGAGTTCTTGAGAATTCTAGTAGTAGAGACACACTTGAGAAAACGATGTTAGGAAACACAAGAGTATTCTACTAAACAAAGGCAATATAACTCAATGATTACCAAGATATGGAGAACATATAAAATATGATAATCATTAAGATTGATATGTCTCCACCTTTAGCATTAATCTATTATATCTTTTCTCCCCTTACATATGAAAATGGTAGTACATCCTCTCCCCTGAATCTCAGCATGTAGATATTGGGATTGGATAGGGTGAGAAAAGGAATCCTTTGTTCACTTGACACTTTTCTCCAAAAGTAGTTTTCTCCCCCTACATTGTTGTTCTCTCCTTGTTTATATAAGTGTGAACTTTTGATATTTTCCTCTCCCCCTAAGTCATATCTCCCCCTTTGCATAAGCATGTAACTCTCCCTTTAGCATGAAGCTTTGATATTCTCCCCCTTTGGTGTAAAATACCAAAAAGGTTAAACTTGGGAGTAGTGACAGGGATCATTGACAAGGAAGGGATCTTGGAGAACAAGAGTCATTGAAAGTAGGGTTCATTAAAAGACTAAGGGAACCATTGAATGTAACTTCTCTCCATTTTTGCAAATTTCAGTTTTCTTCTCCTTGGAGCTAGGGATCCTTGAATAAAGAATTTCTCCCCTGAAGTGTTGTTTGTTCTTCTCCCCCTAAATATATATATATATATATATATATGTATAGTTTTTTTTAAAGAAGGGGTCATCGAAGGAACAAGAATATCACAAGAATAGAAACAAATAAACAATATTAAAGAAACACAGATTTCGAAAGCAAAGAAAATCGGTGACTTCGGGATAAATAAATCGATGGTACCGAGATTGTGTAGTGCAGCTCATCTGCAAATTCGGTAGAACCGAGTTATTTATATTGGTGACTCCGAATGAGAGACCAAGTTTCTGTTTTCACAGAGACAAATGAAATCGTTTCAAAAAGAAAAATGCAAAAGTTTTTAAAAAGGACATCAAATAGATAAGATTTGAGTGGTTATGAGAGATCATGCAAATAGAGAGCAAACCATGCAAGATTCTTAACTAAATGATGGGCGGTGACTAGGTCACCTGTATTAGAGTATATTGACTTAGGAGCCAAGCAAGAATACTTGATCATAGGTCATACTCATTGTTTAAGCTCAAAAATGGGGTTACCATTTTTCGATTAGGCATTTTGATGTCTTAATATCACTTGAGTTGCTTCAGCCCATGACTTGGAGTATAGCCTTTTCAAGGATATGAGTACATACCTTTGAGTGATGTTGATGACATTGCTCGTAGGTGAACTTGTTGAGGATGCTCGAGGTTGGTGAAGATTATCTTGAATTTGGAGCAACCCTTCTCGTTCTAGTACACTAGTCACCTACAAAGGTTAGTCATGCAAGTAAGAACAATGGATATATCCAATTGACATGTTACCACTTAAGATTTTGCAACTAAGATCAAGTTTATGTCAAGGATATGTTTTTGTTGTCTTCTTCCTTTCATCATCAAGAGGGGTTGTGGATACTTGGTAATGACAATATTGCTTATGATTGGAGTTGATGGCAATCTTGTGGAATGAAGTTCTTCCAAGTACCTAAAAAAGGTTAGATGCAATACAAGGGAGCATAGAATTCCATGGCATATGATAACGAGTTACGGGAACATGGAAATAACAAGAAAGCTCATGCCCTTGCTTGCAACCGAGTGAGTTTAGCTCAAGTTTGAAGCATCAATGATGTTCAACTCACTACTCAAATGACAAAATGTTTTCTCATCAAGTGGCTTGGTGAAGATATCAGCCAACTGTTTGTTAGTACGAACATGCTTAAGATTAATATCTCCTTTGGAGACATGATCACGAATGAAATGATGTCAAACTTGAATATGCTTGGTTCGAGAATGTTGCACAGGATTATGTCCAATTTTAATAGCACTTTCATTGTCACAAAGTAATGGAACATTTTTAACATAAATTCCATAATCCTTAAGCGTTTGTGTCATCCATAGTAATTGCACACAACAAGATCCATCAACAATATACTCAGCTCTGGCAGTAGATAGAGATACTGAGTTTTGTTTCTTGGAGGACCAAGACACAAGAGATCTACCTAAAATTTGACAAGTACCCGAGGTGGCCTTGTCACCGACATAGTCTGAATCGGAATAGCCAACAAGATTAAAAGAAGATCCCTTGGGATACCAAATGCCAAAGTTTGGTGTTTGTATCAAGTACCTCACAATACGTTTCATAGCCAAAAGATGACACTCTTTAGGTGCATCTTGATATCTAGCACACATGCAAACACTAAGCATAATATTGGGACGAGATGCACATAGATATAACAATGAACCAATCATAGATCGATAAACCTTTTGATCAACCGGTTCATCCTCCCTGGTAAGGTCAACATGTCCACTAGTGGGCATAGGAGTTTTCATACCTTTGCAATCCTGCATGTTGAATTTCTTGATCAAGTCCTTGGTATACTTAGTTTGAGAGATGAAAGTTCCTTCTCTTGATTGCTTGATTTGCAATCCAAGAAAGAATTTCAGCTCACACATCATAGACATCTCTTACTTCTAGGACATCAACCTTCCAAATCTTTCACTAAATTGAGGGTTAGTGGAACCAAAGATAATATCATCCACATAGATTTGGCACACAAATGCAAACCAACCTATGGTTGGATGGTTAGAGGGACAGTGGTATCCCCAGCCCACCAGGGTTCAAATCCTGGTGCTTGCATTATTCCTGAATTTATTTCAGGATTTCCGGCGATGCACATTCAGTGGGAGAAGACGGTCCCGTCGACGACGAGGCGCCCGTGGTGACTTTGTAAATCTCAAGATGATATGCCGGCTTAGTCTCTCGGAGGTGCTCATAGGGGTAGGGTGTGCGTGTGTGCGTTCATAGGGGTGAGTGTATGCGCGTATGTATGAGCGCTTGCGTCTGTACTATGCTCAAAAAAAAGATTTGGCACACAAATAATTCTCCATTAACTCTCTTAGTGAATAAGGTTGCATCAATTTTACCAATTTCAAAACCTTTTTCGATGAGAAACTTCGTTAAACATTTATACCAAGCACGAGGGGCTTGCTTAAGACCATAAAGAGCTTTACGAAGCTTGTAAACATGATTAGGTTTCTTAGGATTCACGAAACCAGGTGGTTGCTTAACATAAACCTCTTCTTCAATTTCACCATTTAAAATGCACTTTTGATGTCCATTTGATAAAGCGTGATATCATGGTGATTAGCATAAGCAAGAAGAATACGAATAGCTTCAAGTCTAGCGATGGGGGCATAAGTCTCACTGTAGTCCATACCTTCGACTTGCGTGTATACTTGGGCTACGAGACGATCCTTGTTGCGCATGACTTGACCGTCTTCGTATTGTGTGTTCCGAAACACCAATTTGGTTTCGATGATGTTGTGTTCATCTTTGGGCTTCTCCACGAGTGTCCACACTTCATTCCTTTCGAAGTTGTGAAGCTCTTCATGCATAGCGTTTACCCAATCCGCGTCTTAAAGAGCTTGTTCTACCTTCAAAGGCTCAATGCTGGAGATGAAAGAATAATGCTCACAAAATTTAGCTAGACAGGTTTTAGAGCGAGTGATTCTCCCTGTTTGTATATCACCAATGATTGGTTTAGGGGATGGTTCTTGGTCACTTGAGCTCGAACTCGGGTCAGCTTCCGATTGTTGGATGGTGGAGCTTCTTCTTCATCATCATCATCTCGTTCATCTTCGTTGTTGTTGAAGGTGTCGTTCCCTTAAGGTGGTGGTGAAGGTGGTTGTGGTGGATCTTCATAATGCACTTCCTCTTGTTCATCATCTCATCATGTACCGCTTGTGGATGCCTTCATGTCGTGTTGAGGTTCACCTTGACGTGAAATGGGGGCTTCCACTTGAGTTGATGAAGTACTTTCCTTCACCTCCGTGGGATGAATCTTGCCGATGGGTAGATCTAGAATGGCTTCTGAAGGATCCTTATCACCTACATCATTTGGCAATTGTTTGACTTGCGAACCATTAGATTCATCAAACTTCACATCTACCATCTCTTCAACTTTTTGAGTGAAGTTGTTGTAGACACGGTAAGTGTGAGAGTTCAATCCGTAACCAAGTAGGAATCCTTCATGAGATTTAGGAGAAAATTTAGTACGGCGATGCTTATCAAGAATGTAGCACTTTGAGCCAAATACCCGAAAGTATTTGACTTGGGGTTTGTTACCGGTGAGTAGCTCATATGTCGTTTTACCGAGAAGCTTGTGCAAGTAAAGTCAGTTTGTGGCATGACATGCAGTTTCAACGGCTTCTTCCCAAAAGTGTCTTGGCATCTTGTATTCATCAAGCATCGTTCTTGCCATCTCAATGAGCGTCCGGTTCTTCCTCTCAACAACTCCATTTTGTTGAGGTGTGTACATAGCCGAGAACTCATGTGAGACACCTTCTTCGTCAAGAAAGGTATCCACATGGGTGTTCTTGAACTCCGATCCGCTATCGCTTCGAACCTTCTTGATCTTCACTTCAAACTGATTTTGCGCTTTGCGAGCGAAGTTCTTGAAGATCTTTTGAACCTGCGACTTACCATCAAGAAAGAATACCCATGTAAATCTGGAAAAATCATCAACTATAACTAGACCATAGGAATTTCCACCGAGACTCTTGTAAGCATTGGGACCAAAAAGATCCATGTGAAGTAACTCAAGTGGTCTCCTAGTAGTATGATATTATTAACGGGATGACTTCCACCTACTTCCTTTCCAGCTTGACAAGCACTACAAAGTCTATCTTTGTCAAAGATAACATCTTTAACACCAAGTATATGATCACCTTTGATTAGCTTATCTAAATTGCGCATGCCTACATGTCCAAGTCTTCTACGCCAAAGCCAACCTTTAGAAGATTTTGCAATTAAACAAGTGCGAGGCTTGGATCTTTTAGTGAAATCAAAAATGTATAGATCACCTCTACGGAAAGCGGTAAAGAGCATTTTATGATTATCTTGACGAAACACTTGGCAATCTACTTTCGTGAATAACACATTGAAACCGAAGTCGGCAAGTCTAGATACGGAAAGATGATTATAGCCAAGGGATTCAACAAGCATAAAATTTTGAATAGAGCTATCATGGGATATGGCCACCTTACCAAGGCCAAGTACCTTACCCTTAGAGTTGTCTCCAAAGGTCACGTACCATCGAGGACCTTGATTAGGCATGATCTCTTGAAACATGTTTTTATCACCAGTCATATGATCCGTACATCCGTTGTCGAGAATCCACTCTTTTCCTCTAGACATGTAATTATTAAAGTTTGCCATAAGACTCAGATTCTTCATGATCTTCTCATGCTCGATGTCGAACAACTCATTTTCTTCATAGTAGCCATGTTCCACATTGTCATCATCAAGTGAGAAATCCTCGTCATAAAGAACAAGGGATTCGTTACAATAGTGATCGTGACAAAGTTCAAGTTTATGAATGTGAATGGCTTCAAAGATAATGTTGTTGATAGTGGTGACATCTCCTTTAGCACGCATAAGATCACGAAGCTCAAATAGTCATTTATCAAAGTTTGGATCACTAGGCTTCATTTTGTGAAAAGCAACAGTTTTATGAAGAATTTCATCAATATTTCCTAATGAAAGATTTGGATATCATTTCTCTAAATCAGTACACAGGGTATAGGCACATGCAAAGTTCTTCAATTGAGAAAGCATGTATCTTGGTAAATCTCTAACAATAAGATTGACAGTTCTTAGGTTACCAAGCATGTTAATTTTCTCTTCGTGTGTGGGATGCAATTCATCAATAGGGAGCACATAGGGGTTTTCAATATATTTTGTCAAATGGAATTTATCAAATAGATCAATCATGGCATTCTTCCATTGATTATAGTACTCTCCATCAAGAATGGGCACTCTACAACTCAAACTCTCTATTCTAGACATATCCATCTTCCTCCACGGTGATTAAACCGAAGCAATGGAGACCAACACTCTGATACCAGTTGTAGGATCGATAGAAGAGTGTCTAGAGGGGGGGTTGAATAGACTACTAGCAGGAATTTAAAACCTAACCTTTTCCCAAGTTAATTGGTTGGCAGATTTTAACTATTTTAGCAAGTCTAACAGCCCTACACATGCATGTCTACAAGTATGACAGCGGAAAGTAAAGACATTGCACATGTAAGTAAAGAGATGGGATAGGAAGATCAAACACAATAGGAGACGCAAGGATTTTTCCCGTGGTTCCGATAGGTGGTGGTATCGTACGTCCACGTTTATGGAGTCTTCAATCCACAGAGGGTAACAGTTGCGAGAGTCCACGGAGGGCTCCACCCACATGGGTCCACGAAGTAGCAACCTTGACTATTCCATACGTCTTCCGTCCACGAAGGACTAGCATCACTATGGGTAGATCTTCAGGAAGTAGGCGATCTCCTTGCCCTTACAAACTTCTTGGTTCACTCCACAACACAAAGTAGGAGGCTCCCAAGCGACACCTAACCAATCTAGGAGGCACCACCTCCAAAAGGTAATAGGCTCGGTAATGACGATGAACTCGTGCTTCAAGATGATAGACTCCTCAATGCACAATCACTCTCTCATAGATTTGGCTTGGTAGAAGAGATGGGATTGGTGGAAAGCAACTTGGGGAGGCTAGAAATCAAGATCCATATGGTTGGAGTGGAAGATCTTGACCTCAAGACAAGGGTAGGTGGCTCTCTCTCAAAAAACTGAGTAGGATAGGTATGGAATAGTTTTGAGTGCTTCTCTTTCGAGTGGGTGGTGGTGAAGGGGTATATATAGGCATCCCAAAAAATCCAACCGTTACACACACAAAATGACCAACTCAGTGACACCGATGTGTTAATCTTGGTGGTACCGAAGTGGCCAAAAGGTGGCAACTTTTGAATCTCGGTGAGACCGATACATAAAACTCAGTTGCACCGACAAGGTGACCAACAGTCAGACTCAGTGACGCTGATTCAACATTCTCGGATGGACCAAAAGTGTGAACTTGCGTAACAGAAAGTTGGCAACCCAAATCGGTGGCACCGAAAGCAGTATCGGCTCACTGAAGTGGCTAGGGTTTGGCTGAGTCTGTCTAGGGTTTGGAATCGGTGGCACCGGGATAGGGATGTTGGTTGCATCGATTTTGTATGTTTGGCTAGAGGCAGACTTTGGTGGGAGAGCTTGTGGATGTTTTTGGTGACTATCACTAGTGCACGTATGAGCATTTTGTTCACCAACAAAACCTTACCTCCTTTTAATAGTATTGGCTTTCCTATATACTCAAAGTGATTTCTCACAAATGTAAAATGTAGAGTCCTCTTGCTTGAAGCTTGGCCAACCTATTTCCTTGCATCTTGGGGTAATTCCACAACCTCCACAATCCTTTTGCCAACTCAACTCTCCATGGACCATTATCTGAAATACACTAGATAGAGGTGTTACTCCAAGAGACAATGTATGTTGTCATGAATTATCAAAACCACCAAGGGAGCATGTTGTGCTTTCAGTCTGTCGGACCAAACCAAGAGCTATCCGCGGAGAAGGCTGCTGCCACAATTCGACGACGACCTTAGTGATACTCCGTCACCAAAGCATACTCCATACGACAAGCCAGACCGCCCTCCTCGCAGGCGTGATCAGATGGTTGATGACGCCGGTTATAGACCGGCAATACCCCGAAGACGGGGAAAGGAGACACTAGAGGCCAATGACATGTTCGACCCGCGATATGACTTGGATCACAGAGCAGGCCGTACAAGATCCATCTACGGATCCAGAGGACACTCACTCGATAGACGGGATGGGTACAGGCCATGGCTTGAACGAGGTAATAATAGAGACCGAAAACGCACCTAAGCTAGAAAAGACGCCGATCACATGCACGATATAGCTCGGATTCGAGGGGCCGCTCACCCGTTGTGTTTCACAGATGAAGTCATGCGACATCAGTTCCCGAAAGGGTTTAAACCTATGAACATCGAACAGTACGATGGAACTACTGATCCAACCGTATGGATCGAGGACTTCCTCCTCCACATCCACATGGCTTGAGGAGATGACCTCTACGCCATAAAATACCTTCCCCTCAAACTTAAGGGGCCAGCTCGGCACTGGCTAAACAGCCTCCCCGAAAACTCCATTGGATGCTGGGAGGACCTGGATGATGCTTTCCGCTCCAACTTCTAGGGAACCTATGTTCGGCCGCTGGATTCTTTCGACCTCAGCAACATCGTCCAGAAGCCCGGCGAGTCTGCTCGGCAATTGTAGAACCGGTTCTTGACTAAGAAGAACCAAATTGTCGACTATCCGGATGTTGAGGCCATAGCCTCCTTCCGGCACAATATTCGGGACGAATGGCTAGCCCGCCAGCTAGGCGAGGACAAACCTCGGACTATGTCTGCCCTCACCTCCCTCATGACCCGCTTTTGCGCAGGTGAAGATAATTGGCTGGCAAGACATAGCCACAATTCCGAAGATTCCGAAGCCTCTGAAGTTCGGGATGGCAACGGAAAACCAAAGCGCAATAAGAACAAGCGCCAGCACAATAACAATGATGCCAATGACACGGCCGTTAACGCCAGCTTGCACAACTCCCGTCCTGGACAGTGGAAGAAGCCTCCTAAAGACAATCGCGACGGACCCACCCCGCTGGAAAAAATAATGGAGCGGACTTGCCAAATCCACGGGACTCAGGAGAAGCCCGCCAACCACACACACCGCAATTGTTGGGTGTTTAAACATGTCGACAAGCTCCCACCCGAGGATCAAAGCAAGAGCCCTCACAGCGAGGACGAGGATGATCCCCAGGGTCCGATTGGTGGCAACCAAAATAAATTTCCTCTGGAAGTCAAGACGGTAAACATGATATACGCCACCCATATACCCAAGAAGGAGAGGAAGCGTGCCCTTCAAGAGGTCTACGCTGTAGAGCTGGTGGCCCCGAAATATAACCCATGGTCGGCATATCCGATCACTTTTGATCGGCGCGATAACCCGACCAGTATCCATCACGGGGGTTTGGCCGCACTCGTCTCGGCCCCATTATCGATGGGTATCACCTCACAAAAGTCCTAATGGACGGAGGAAGTAGCCTTAATCTGATCTACTCAGATACGGTGAAAAAGATGGGCATAGACCCGTCATGGATTAAACCCAGTAATACCACCTTTAAGGGGGGGATTCCAGGTGTCGAAGCCCGATGCACGGGCTCCGTAACCCTGGAAGTTGTGTTCGGCTCGCCCGATAACTTTTGTAGCGAAGACTTGATCTTCGACATCGTACCCTTCCGCAGCGGCTATCACACCCTGCTTGGCCGGACAGCGTTCACTCGTTTCAATGTCGTCCCGCATTATGCATACCTCAAGCTCAAGATGCATGGACCCAAAGGGGTCATCACTGTCAACAGCAATATGGAGCGATCTCTACGAACTGAGGAGCATGCGCTGGCCCTGGCGGCTGAATTTAGTTACCAAGATGATCGGCAGGTTCCGGCATCTATCGTAAAGACACGCAAGGTTGGGAAGCGAGCTCGGCTATAGGACGAACTCTCAGATCCCTCCTCTACCCCCAAATAGGGACTCAGACCCCATAACATGCCCATCGGACCAGCGAAGTACGTCCCAAGAAGGCACAACTTCGCGCTTAAGCTTCCATGGGCATCGGTGGGGAAACAAAGGTGGGAGTCTGGCTGGACCAGACTACTACCACTAAATATTTCGTCGGACACAATGCAAGGACCATTGAAGGGCCCACCACGGGCGTAAAAGCCTATCCATAGTTCGGCGACTTCTCAAGACTTTGTTTGCAAGATCCGCTCACCGAATGATGCCACCAATCGAGGCACACCAAATATCAGGAGTAAACTAGCAACAAGGCATATCGAGGACGTAAGGCCATCAATCGAAGACCCATGGTACAACCGCTCCTGCAATCTCTTTTCTTCATATACCTGTAAGCAGTTGCTTCGGCACTCTGAATAATAAGAGTTGTTGAGAAAAATACAACATCATTTTACATGTTTTCTGGTTGTCCTTCTTGGCACATATTTTCCTTTTCTCCCTCTTCTCGCGAATTAATTCTATACGTTACGACACGACCGAATAATACACCGGGGGATCGAATTTACATACAAATTGCCTTACATATTGTTCATTATGTGTTCGGCGTCTTGGAATATGCATCGGTTCTGAACTGTGTCTTGGGTTAATAGTTGGGTTGCCCGGCTCCTGTGCTTGCCCCTTTACGTTCCGCTCGTTCGCCTAAAAGGGCAAAGGGAGCACCCCTGTGGTTGTGATTCTGGATAGTCTGATCAAGCACCTCAAGAGAGAAAGCCGAAAACTGACTGTCATAGTATGCGAGATCTGGTCCGTGAACCCGAGCTGGAAGTATTATACTTCAATCCTCGTAAGCGGTTATTCTGTGTTATATGAGGGGTTTGTCCTTTATGCAAACCTTGTGATACCGGCTTTAGCCGTGGTTCGTTCGAACATCACAACACTTTGGTAGCCAATCGTAAGCTCCCCACAGTCCTTTTCGTGCCCCTACGGCTAAGTGAAAGAAATAAAGCACTATAGTCTGATTGCCTAGTCTGTCACACTTTACCGCCTTCGAGTTCTGATAACTCGGCTAAGGGACATAGTGCATTGGCATAGACACCCCATGTGGTATCTACATGGGGGCTGAAGCCGACGACTCGCATCTTCAGTATTAAAACGGCCACACAGGAGTTATAAAGGAATGCAAAACTATAAAAGCATAATAACTCATAATACCAAAAGTTTCGATAAGTCTTCGTACGTGTTACAAATCACTCAAACATATTATCACCCGAACACTGTGACGCTACCACCCAAGCACTCTCCATCACTCAATTGAAGTATAGCTCGGGGCATCTATGATCCTTCCCGGGAGGCGGTGGGGCAATGGCTACCTTCATCGGATCCAGCCCCAGCCAGTGCACCTTGGCCTTGGCAAGGGCCATCCGGACTCCCTCTATGCAGGAAGAGTGCTTCATGGTGTCGAAGTGGGGCGAGGCGGCGATCAACTTCTGCACCATGCCAAAGTAGCTGCCTGGCAGCGGCTCGCTGGACCATAAGTGGATGTAGAGGTCCTTCATGGCCGGCTATGCCATCTGGTGCAGCTCCATCAGTTGTTTTAGCTACTCCACGAGAAGAGGCAAGCGCTCGGGGGCCCCGAACTGTGCCCAGAACAGCCGAGCTTCGTCTCCTTCTTTCCTCGAGGCGAACAGCATATTGGCGGCCACCACACTCTTCTGAAGATCAGAGGAGGCGCCTGAAGAACGCCACACCTGGGTAAGCAATTTGAATTTGCTATCCTCGAAGACGCACTGTAGTAAGTATGGCTTACCATCCATTATGTCCTTCGCTTGCGGACCTGCTCCTCATAAAACCGCCTGTCCACCCGCTCCTTCTGAAGATCGTTCTTCAGGGTGGACAGTTCGGCCATGCTCTTCTTGCCCTTCTGCTCAAGGACCTCACACTTCAGGCTGGCGTCCTTGAGCTCCTGCTAAACCTTCGCCACACAAGCCTCGTGCTTCTGGCTGGTGGCTCACAGGGTGGAGAGGGCGGTCGCCGCTCTCTCGACGGACGCATGGTCTTTCACTTGTTGGATATCGGCCTTGAGCCTCTCCACCTCCTTCGCCAAAGCTGTTTACACATTAAGACATTATGAAAAACTGCATGGACAATGTTTGGGTAAAGATGTTCGGACAAAGGAGTTCGGGCAAAGGTATTCGGATTTTGTTTTGACCTACCTTATGCCTCGTTGAATCTTTGGTTGAGGGCTTCAACTTCATCCTCGGAGCGCTTAAGCTTCCGATTCAGCTCGTCCAACTCGGCACCATTTATTGCCACCACCGATGACGATGCCTACAGTACACATACAGTGGACATGTTACATGGGTTTTCAACTCCCGCATTATAATCAATCCGATCATATGTTGGACCTTATTAGGAGCTACCCTAACAAGCTGAACACATAAATAGTATCTAGTCCAGTATCGGATACATGATTGACCCCTAGGTAAGTTTTTTCAAACTCACCTAGGGCTCGGGGGCTGCCATGTATATAATGGAAATAAATAAAAACTTTGCAAATAAGAGTATCAGGTGACTTACTTGAAAACCCGTTAGGAGACCTTTGAAGGCCTACTTCAGTCCGTTGTCAACGGACTGGATGCTCTTTAATATCGCATCCACAAGGGTGCGGTGCTCCTCGGAGACAGAGGCGCTCGATAGAGCCTCCTCCATGACTGGCCACCCATTGGTCGGTGGCACTGGAGGTGATCGGATAACCCGATCACCAACCGGGGTTTGAACCAAAACCTCCCGAGGCGTGGTACGCTCCGAAGATGCCCTTGGAGGGGACTGAGCGGCCGCTCGTCCAACCTCCTCAGTGTCCGGGCAGGGTACCTCCCCCAGTCTTTGGTAACCGAGGTGTTAACCTCGCCCATTATGTCGTCTCCCCCGCCGCCGGTGCCCGGCTCCATAGGAGCATGTTGGGATGACACCTCCGCAGTGTCCTCAGCGGCACCCGGAGTGGCGAGATGCGAGGCATTCCCGCTCTCCGCTAGTTCGGCAGGCGGGGTCTCCCCATCCGATATTTGATCGGTGGGGAGGACGCGTGGGGGCTGCAAAATCCATAAGCACCTGCGTGTTACTAAACTCTAAAGTTGTCAAAAGAACAAACAAGGGGTCTTCGGATCCTAACTTTGAGCCGAGGGGCTTGACCCTGAGGTTCCTTCGTGGAACCACCTCGAGGTTATCAGACTCAGTATCTGAGTCCGAGCTGTCGTCGGATAGGATCACCTATGTCCGACGCGTCCTCTTCGGGGCAGGAGGGGGAACCTCCTCTGGGGATTCCGATGACGCCGCCCTCTTTCTTCCGTGGGGCAAATTGCATCCCCCTGGCTTCGTCCTCCTCCTTTTCCTCATGCTCCTCGTCCTCCTCCTCATGCTCCTCTTGATTTGAGGAGGCATGAGTTTCCCTGGACACAGTCTCTGACTGGTCCCCGATACGAAGGCCGCTTCGGCCTGGTTTCTTCTTCTTCTCCTTCTTCGTGGGGGCCTCGTAAGGCTTCTCCATGAGCATTCCGCCAACAGACCGGACCTAGCATCCTTGGGCTAAGGTGCCGGACTGCTAATGTTAACGGCTTTCTTTAGCCATTTCTGCGAAAGAATGATCGGAAGAAAATATTATGGATCCTCCGTGGGAAATGTAAAAGCCAATCAAGCAGAAGTGACTCGTACCTCGGTGGTGGGTTTGGAGGCTTGCAGGCCTCTGTCTTCCTCCTTGGATGGCCATCTCTCCTATGACTTGAAGAGCGCCTTCTAGAGCTTCTCTGACGTAGTGTAGAAGAGGTGCCGGATTGTGGGCGCATCGTCAAGTTGCTGAGCCCATAAGGGAGTGTCCCGGCGCTGACAAGGGAGGATGTGCCTCCGGAGCATCACCTGGACCACGTTGGTCAGCTTGATGTCCTCCTCAACCAGGGAGCCGATGCGCTTCTGCAGGTCGCTCACCTCCTTGCTCGGTCCCCAGTTAAGGCCCTTTTTGAGCCATGAAGCTAGTCTGGTGGGGGGACCAGATCTGAATTCGACAGGAGGGATATGACCTTCTTCTCGTGATTCTGTGATATAGAACCACTCCTTCTGCCACGCCTTGATGGTGTCGATGAAGGTGCCTGATGGCCACACGACGCAGGTGAGCTTGCCGATGACAGCCGCGCCACAGTCTGCATGCTTCCCGCCGACACACTTTGGCTTGACTTTGAATACCTTGAGCCAGAGCCTGAAGTGTGGCTCGACTCAAAGAAATGCCTCACATACGAGGATGAAAGCCGATATATGCATAAAGGAATTCGGCGGGAGGTCGTGGAAGTCAAGACCGTAGAAGAACATCAACCCCCTGACGAAGGGGTGAAGCGGGAAGCTCAACCCCCCTGATGAAGTGGGGGAGGAAGACCACCCTTTCGCCTGGCCAGGGGGTGAGGATCACTTGTCCCTCCTCTGGTGCGTGATGAGGAATGTTAGCGGAGAGGTAGCCGACCTTCTTGAGGTCGAGAATTCCCAGTCGATGACCGCGGAGACCTCCCACTGGCCATTGGAGCCTACCATTGATGAGCTCGGAGGTGGGGCAGAAGACCTAGATCTGTGCTTTGGAGGCGCAGAGGAATGGAAGGTGGGGAAAGCAAATGGGAAACGTGAGTAGGCTTCGGGGGTTTCTTCCCCTTTTATGAGGCTTATCAATTTGGTCTCCCCTTGATGCGCCATAAATCCCTCCGCTTCTCGAGATGTGCAAACCGTTGCGCACGCATGATTAAACATATCCCGTATAAAACGGGACACAATCAGTATGTTGATAGATCGTGATGATTAAAACAACCTCGAACCGCGAATCGAGTTTATGTAACTGTCCTAGCGATCATGGTGGGACGTGACCTTTCGTCACAGAGATTGTCAGAGGAATATTATTTACCCCTTGACGTTTGGCCTTCAAGGCCAGCCAATTTGCAGTGTTCGGACGTGCCACTATGCGGAAAACTACTTATCATCGGAGGCTGAATGGTGTTTGGCGGGAAGAACTCACCTCGCAAGCCGAAGACTCTGATCATGTAAAGCAATTGAAGCTGGGACCCTTGGCATTGGAGGCAAGTTCGGGGGCTACTGAGGGAGTGCTGGATTAAGGGGTCCTCGGGAGGCCGACCTATTTCTATGGGCCGGACTATACGGGCCACTTACCGAACACATGAATATTTGAAGGCCCAGTCTTCAAGATGGAAGCTTCAGGAAGCATGACTTGTACTCCACGTTTGATATAGCGAATAGGCAAGTTTATCTCCTCGGCATGTAACCGACCATGTGTAAACCCTAGGCATCCTTGGCGTCTATATAAGGCGGAGGGTTTTAGGGTGTAGAGATAGAACAACTCATCTAGGGTTAGCTATTCAATCTCGAGGTAGATCAACTCTATAACCCCCATATCATCAATACATCCAAGAAGAACGTAGGGTATTACCTCCATAGGAGGGCCCGAACTTGGGTAAATCTGTGTCCCCTTCGTTTCTGCTACCATCGATCCTAGTCTCATAGTTCGGGACCCCCTACCCGAGATCCGTCGGTTTTGACACCGACACCAACGTTGCTCGACGTGCCCTTTTTGGGGCAGGAGGAGGTACCTCCTCTGTAGTGTCCAATGACACTGCCCTCTTTCTTGCGAGGGGGAATCCCCCTCCTCCTCGTCCTCATGCTATTCCTCATGGTTGGAGGAGGCATGGGTTTCCTCGGACACATCGTCCAGCTGGTCCTTTATGCGGAGGCCTTCTCGGCCCTTCTTCTTCTCTTTCTTTTCTAGCGCCTTGTAAGGCGCCGCGACAAGCATCTCCGACAACAGCTTTGACCTAGGGTCTTCGGGCTGTGGTACCGGGCAGTTGATGCATGTGGCTTTGCTCAACCATTTTTGCAAAGATGAGTGGAAAGGTGTTTAGATTTTCTATCGGAAAATAGAGTCAATCAATTGAAATTACACTATACCTGGGTAGGAGGGTTATTGGCATGTAGGCCCCGATCCTCCTCTTCGGTTGGCCAGCTCTTCCGAGCCTTGAACAACGCCTTCCACAGTTTCTCCGGAGTGGTGCGGAAGAGCCGACAAATGGTAGGTTCATCATCAAGTTGATAAGCTCACATGGGGGAGTCCCGGCGCTGGCAGGGAAGGATGCGGTGCCGAAGCATGTTGGACCATGTTAACTAGCTCAATCTTGGCCTTGATCATCGAGGCGATGCGCTTCTGGAGTGTCTCCACCTCTGCATCCGACCCCCGGTCGAGGCCCTTTCGGATCCATGAGGTCAATCTTGTGGGGGGGTCCGGATCTAAACTCGGCCGGAGCAGCCCGACCTTCTTCTCTTGGCTCAGCGATATAAAACCACTCCTTTTGCCAGATCTTGATAGTGTCGATGAAGGTGTCAATCGACCATTCGACGCGGGGGAGCTTGCTGATGACCACCCCTCCGCAGTCTGCGTGCTCGCTCGTGACGGTCTTCGGCTTGACGTTGAAGACCTTGAGCCACAGGTCAAAGTGCGGTTCGACCCGTAGAAGGGCCTCGCAGACGGTGATAAATGCAGATATATGCATAAAGGAGTTCGAGGGGAGGTCATGGAAGTCTAGTCCATAGAAGAACATGAGCCCCCGGATAAAGGGATGGAGTGGAAAGCTTAGTCCTCGAATGAAGTGGGGGATGAATACCACCCTTTCGCCTGGCTTGGGGGTGGGAACCACCTGGTTCTTCTCCGGAACGCGGTGGTAGATGTTGACGGGGAGGTAGTCGGCGTCCTTCAGGTCCCGGATGTCTTGGTCAGTAACCATGGAGGCCTCCCACTTGCCATTGGAGCCCAAACTCGCCATGGCTAAAGCTCGGAGGAGAAATTGAGGAAGAATTGGATCTAGGCTATCGGAGCTTAGGGAGATTGAGGAAGCAGAGGATGCGAATGGGGAGCGTGAATAGGCTTTGAGGGTTTTTCCCTTTGATGAGGCATGACGACGAGTAGCCTCCCTTTACTGCGTCGCAAATTCCTCCGCTTCTCAAGACGTGCGTGCCGTTATACGCGCGTGAAGAAACTTGATATGATTAATCATATCCCCGTGTAAAACGGAGCACGATTTCTGCATTGATGAATCGTGTTAAGGTAAAAACGGCCTCGAACCGCGAATCGAGTTTTTGTAACTGGTTCAGTAGTCATTGTGGGCCGCGACCCTTCGTTAGAAAGGTTGTCAGTATACACTGTTTACACTTTGACGTTTGGCCTTCGGGACTAAGCAACTCACGGTGTTCGGACGATCATATGATCAGAAACGTTACGCGTCATCAGAAGCCGAACTAATCTCAGCCGATCATTAAATGGGAAGAAGAACTCACCCCGCAAGCCGAAGACTCTAATCACGTGGAGAAGCCGAAGCTAAGACCCTTGGCGTTGGGCGCTAGTTCGGGGGCTACCGAGGGAGTCCTGGACTAAGGGGTCCTCGGACCGTCGACCTATCTCTTAATAGGCCGGCTTGGTGGGCCATTCTTTGATTGTCACGGGAAGGGCCGGATACATTGAGAGCCCACATTCCAGAAGGAAGTCATGAAGGCGCGTCATGCACTCCAAGTCAAGACGAGGAAATCGGCATCTCCATCCTCGGCAGGAGACCTACCATGTGTAAACCCTAGTACCCCCGGTGTCTATATAAACTGGAAGGGTTTTAGATTGTAGGACGGATAAATTGATCTAGGGTTTTAGCTATTCGATCTCGAGGTAGATCAACTCTGTAACCTTCATATCATCAATATAATCAAGCAGGACGTAGTGTTTTACCTCCATAGGAGGGCCCGAACCTGGGTAAACATTGTCTCCTTCATCCACTGTTACCATCAATCCTAGTCTCGCATCTCGGAACTCCCTACCCGAGATCCGCCGGTTTTGACACCGATACACGCCATCGCGCCATCTGGAGGTGGAGGGGGGGAGAAACCATTTAGATAAAGAAGCGTCGAAGCTATGTCAAATGGTGAACGAATTTCGCTTAATTTCTAGATTACTTTGTCCCAATTAATCTTACATCGCGCATGGTGAATTTCTATCAAATTATTTTTGCCAAGCATCTATCCTAGATCCTAGTTAGCTTATGGATATTGTTTAGTGAGTAGAAGTTGGCGTTGGCCTCGTAAAAGGAAGAAGCAAGAAAAGGAGATGGAAAGGGACTTCCATGTGGGGTCTAGTTCATTTTAGGAGTTGTGTTTTAGAGTAGAGATGGAAAGGAGCTCATTTTAGGAGTTGTGTTTTAGAGTTCTCCTGAGGCCGTTCCACAGACTGAAAACTAATACTCTACGTACCAATCACTTGCAGTCTTCAGTTTCATCTACCAAAATTTACACTCTCCAGATCCAGTGTGGAAAAACGTAACAGACTTCAGCAAAACAGTTAACGTACTGAGGATCCCCAGGGATCTGGCTGAATCTTCTTTGGGTTGGCTTGTGACAGGCTACTACACTGAGCTGGTATCCTTACGCTCACCTGTGCCGCCGACAACTTCGGCCGATTTGGCTGCCGGCTGATGCTGGTGGTGGTGGGCGACGCTTCTTCCGCTGCTGCTTCCCCGTCTCTACTGCTGCTTCCCCTATGACAGGTTTGCTACGGCCTGTGTTAATTTTGATTTAAATTATACATTGGATATGCACTTTGATCCTGAAATTGCCTGCATTTCATCCTGGTATTGGAGCAAGTGATGGTTGGAGGGGACAACAAGAGGTGCGGTGTTGCATCTATCGCAGGGCCGACGGTGGATCACGGCGGCACGACGCTGCGGAGTTTCGGCGACGGGCGTGTGTGGATGGACACGTACATTATGATGGCGTTGTCCGGTGCCCTGATGACGTCGCCGACAGGCCAGCCAAGGCCAATGCTTTAGTTCCTGCTCTGAAGATGGACCAGTGAAAGATGGCGGCGACAGCGAGAGTGCGCCGGATCGATGTGGGACCTAGTCCCGGTATGTGACTGGGCTGGGGCATCCGGCTATAGATGTTAGGGTTTGATGCGATGTCTGTTTGGTATTAGGTCCGGATATTCGACACACATTTATCAAGGGGATATGAGTAGTAACATGTGTTGCCTAGATGACGGCTTCAGACTAACTGATGTATTACCTTGTATGTTCTTTGTGAATAATTAATAAAATGGCTGCATGCATCGTCGAGGGACTATGTTTTGGTGTCTTAAGGCACTTGTCTTTGTGTCTATGACATGTAGGCCCAACAGGTGGCTGGCCCACATGTCAAGGACCCAAAGGGAGGTGTCTTTACGACACCCAAGCTACGATCCATCGTCGAGATGCAGAGGCCAGGGGTATATCCTCCTTTTCGAGATTAGGCGTGAGTCACGCCGCCTAAACCATCTTGTTTCTTTTCTCTCGTAATTTTTTTCTTGTCTATTTTTTGTTGGGCTATATTATATATGTATACAACATCATGGGCCCCCCTCTGTCATCGCCCCTCCAGCTATACACTAGGGCCAGCCCTATGAATAAACACGTCTTTCAAATTCCTCACATGTGATTCTTACCCGATACCAAAATAAGGGACACTTGCAAATGAAATGTCACTTCCCATATCCAATGCTGTCACAAACTCACAACTCTTTTGTTTAAATTTTTACTCCCCTTCTCAAAAGTTATCAATGTAGGATCGGCCCGAGTCAATGCGGGTGCGTGCCGTTTGGCCAGCGTGTTGCCTGATGCGCGTGGCCTGGTTGTCAGTTTTAATGTTAATACGTAGAAATACAACATTTAGTCCGATTTGCAAGGTATGACTTGAAACTTGATACTGATGCGAAAAAATTATCAATTTTAATACCAATTCGTCATCACTGTTTCAATGTGATACCATCGTTCAATTTTCTCGTTTAGTTCAGACGTTTGGCGATTCGATTTGGAGTCGCTGATTCGCCGAACGCGCGTGGATCTGGTGTGGTCGACCACCTTCTAGGCTCCTACAGCTCGCCCAAAGACGATAGACCCGCCGCACATTTTACCGGCCCCCGCGACGCCGCCAGACCAGCCGCGGCCGTTGGAATTTCGCGCCGGATTTTTTCACTCAGCGGGACGCAGGCCGTGGGCCGAATGAAAACCCTCCCGGCCCGTCTGCGGTCCGGGAGCAGCCCACAAGGCCCCGCCCGAAGCGGATCCAGGCCGCCCGCTAGCTAGCTTTTACACGCGCCGCGGAGTGTCTTGCCCTCGCATCGACCCCTCACCGGCGGCGGCTCCTCTTCCCCCCCTCCACCGTCTCGCCGCCTCCGCGTCCACGGGATCTCGGCTCGCAGGCGACCATGTATCGCGCCGCGGGGAGCCATCTCCGCTCTCTCAAGGTTCGAACTCCCCTCCCCCCTCCCCTCCCCTGCCGTCCTCCCGCAGCCCCGTTGCATGTCTCGATCCGCTCCATGTGAGCGGACTTAGGTCAGATCGGAACTGCTCAAGCGGGTCGATTTGCCGATTCAGTACAGTTATTGCAGATTTCGTATGGTAGACGGACACGGTAGTTTTGCATATGAAGGGTGATCCCCGTGCCGTGCACTGTCTACTGCGTGTTGTTGTGAGCAGAATGTGGAGATTGGTCGGGTCTTGTTATACTGGAAGCACAACCGTGTAGGCACAGGTGCGGGGAATTGAAATGTCGACTTTCCTCCTACGATTGTAAATGCTGAAAGGATGAGCTGCTACATTTTGATGGTTTCGTTAGGCTTGCTGTAGACCTTTTTTTTTCCAATTATCGGTGCAGCGGTTTTTGGTTGTATGTGCAAAGTATGGGATTCAGTGTGGTCTATAGATTGCTTGGTGATATGTAAGAGTAAGATGTGTGGCGCTGGCGCATCCGTATGTGGGTCATCAGCTAAGGCATGCTGTCGCATGAGTTGATGAATGTGCTGGATTTCAGTGGCTTGTTTGCAATCAACAACAATGGAAAGTGCATCGTCGATGATCTCTATTGATGTGCGGGACTTAGCCTCATTAGTGGTATTGTTCGTCAAAAGAAAATTGTTGGTGATTGAAGGGTTGTTTGGTTCCCTGCCACAACTTGGCATGCCTAACCTTAGGCATGCTACTATGTGCTCGTGTTTTGCCACACTTCACTACCTATATGCCATAGTTTCGTGGTAAGCCACACATCACTTAAGATTAGGGAGCCACGCATTGCCTAAGGTTAGGTGTGTCTGACTTAGCCTTGAATCCGACATGCCCTTATTTGCATCCTCTAACCACTCAATCCGGCATCGGTTTCAGGTCTAGGTGTTTTAATGGTCTTTCTGTATTCTTGTAAATCGTACAAACAAAACTCATTGTGGAATAGTTCCTGAAGAATTCTCCAGAGAATTAAAATGACTAGAAAATATGACCTGGAAGGAAAACCAGACGATCATTGAGAAACCTAAAAGCACTTTGGGAAATCAGTGGGGTACTCCACCCACTCAACACCTATGAGGAACACCAGAGAAGAGGGAGAGGAACTGGCAACGGTGCTCCCCTCTGGTTTCTGAGTGTAGAGGATCAAATATCTGGAACTACAGCTGTTATCACATTGTCCTTTTCTCTGAACCTTACTTAACTATAATGGATATTTTCTTCCAAATATTATAAATGTACTCGGGATGAAATTCAACCTTGGCTGTTGCCATATTCATTGTAGTACTTACTTGTAATCTAAGTATGCCCATCCTTTTGAATTGTTTTACTCTATATTAATTATTATTGACATATTCTACATGTTGAGGACACTTTTTTTTCCGACTTTCAGAATCATGGTGCTAGTAGGTTTGCTAGCACAAGTGTAGTGAAGCAATCTTCAGGAGGTTTGTTTAGCTGGCTTCTTGGTGGAGGCTCAAGCCAACTACCCCCTCTTGATGTTCCGCTCCCAGGCATTACAATTCCTCCACCCCTACCAGATTTTGTTGAGCAATCCAAGACAAAAATCACTACTCTTCCAAATGGTATCAAGATTGCATCAGAGACATCACCGGTATTGCTTGATGCTCATTGATGTCACAGTATTTTCGTTCTGTCCATGCCAGTATATTTCCTAAGGACTTATTTCAGGGCGCGGCTGCATCAGTGGGTTTGTACATTGACTGTGGTTCTATTTATGAAACACCTGCTTCATCTGGAGCATCGCATCTATTGGAGAGAATGGCCTTCAGGAGCACAACAAATCGGAGTCACTTGCGGCTAGTTCGTGAGGTAGAAGCCATCGGAGGAAATGTCTCTGCCTCTGCTTCTCGTGAACAAATGAGCTACACCTATGACGCACTGAAGAGTTATGCACCAGAGATGGTTGAAGTTCTCGTTGACAGTGTGAGAAATCCAGCATTCTTAGAGTGGGAGGTCAAAGAGCAGGTACTTGGTCGTTTTGATTAGAACTTACAAATATGTTTCCTGCCTTTTACTAACCATGGTCTGTATTTCTTCTTCTACAGCTCCAGAAGATAAAGTCTGAAATATCTGAAGTGTCTGGTAATCCACAAGGTCTACTTTTGGAGGCACTTCATTCGGCAGGATATTCCGGGGCATTGGCGAAACCTCTGATGGCTACAGAATCTGCTATACACAGATTGGATATTAGTACCCTGGAGGAATTCATTCATGTAAGATTCAGCGATTTGTTTCCCATGCTTTTGAGTGAGAAATTACCCCCCTTTGACAATTTTACTTTTTAAATAAATGTAGGAAAATTACACTGCTCCCAGGATGGTTCTTGCAGCATCAGGACTTGAACATGATGAGTTGGTTTCGATTGCGGAACCACTGCTCTCAGACCTTCCTGGTGTGAAGCTTCATGAAGAGCCAAAATCGGTGTATGTGGGAGGGGACTATCGTTGCCAAGCAGATTCTCCAGTGAGTTGTTGGCTGATTTGTGGCATTATTCTTGAGGATGCATGCACTGTTACTTTTCTTATGCTTAACGTTGAATTTCCTGTGATCAGAATACACACATTGCACTTGCTTTTGAGGTGCCAGGTGGCTGGCGCCAAGAGAAAACTGCAATGATTGTGACTGTGCTTCAGGTGCGTGACTAATGTTAAAGTGATGCAATTATTTAGGGCTAACTAACGTTGTTGTTTTGGCTTGTTGGGTTTGCTTTATATGTTATCTAATGTGCAAACCTATTTTTCATATAATTGGTGCTGAAAGATAAGATAAATCAACCTGTTTGTAGATGCTCATGGGAGGAGGGGGGTCTTTCTCTGTTGGTGGCCCTGGGAAGGGAATGCATTCTCGATTGTGTATGCTGCCGTTTTAATCAATGCTTCCGTACTTGTCTCATGACCATACACAATTACACATGCATACTTCTGTAAGTGTCCTAACATCAGCTATACCCCTCTACCTACAGATCTCCGTGTCTTGAACAAGTATGAACAGATCGAGTCATTCTCTGCTTTCAACAGTATCTACAATGATTCAGGTCTTTTCGGAATTCATGCAGCCACTGTAAGCCTCTCATGGAGCATGACTTCTAATATGGTTATCCTTCTAAAATAGTGCAATAAACACAATCAAGAAGTTCTTGTTGATAATGGATAGTACCACTTCAGATTTTTGTGTGTTTGCAATATAATTTTTATATGCAACTCAGATACTCTCTTTCCCTCTTCTGAAGAGTTGTTTTAGATTTGTGCATGTGTATTACCTGATGGCACAAGATGAGTGTTCTATAATTACAAAATTTGTCCATTCTAACAGATCAGTACATTTTTATTTGCAGGCTAGGTGAATTATGCTTCACACAACTAAGTATTACTCCCTCTCGAATGAAATATAAGACCGTTTAGATCACCACTTTAGTGATCTAACGATCTTATATTTCTTTACAGAGGGAGTATTAAACATGAGTACGTAAAATTTAGGAAGATAGGCATATATTTATCTGTTTCAGAACAAAAATATGTCCTATATGGTGTAACAAGTCACTATGAGAAACAATGTAGTATTTTGTTAGACTATATAATTACTAGCTAACTATATCCATGCCTCGTGATCTAAGCTTTTCTAGGCGAGCTGGTGGTTAATGGTGTCTAGTGCAGTCAGTTACCTGGTCCCACTCCTTTATATTGAATCCTCCCCGTCGTGAACTTGGAATACGAGTCAAAGGCTGAACATAGTCCAGTGGCGGCGCTAGCAGTTGAACTTAATGATGTCAAAAGCTCAAATAAGTACATGTATATAGTATTTGTGTACATATATACAGTAATTTATAGTTGGGTTTTGCTTGCTAATTTTTATTTCTATGATGTCGTTTGACATCACAGTCTAGGCATAGCTTTGTCATTGACATAGTCTACTCAAGCTTCTAAAGTTATTGTACTCTTGTTATGTGCCCCCCTTCGCTTTGACATCTCATGTTATCATTCTAACAGAGCCCAGATTTTGCATCAAAGGCTGTGGATTTGGCAGCAGGGGAACTCCTTGAAGTTGCAACCCCTGGAAAAGGTTCCTTGTTGTTTTTCATCTCAAGATCATCTGTTTCCAGATTAGATTGACCACAATAAGTTACATTCTTTTTGTCCCTGGTCTTCTACCTCATATAGTTACTCAAGAACAGCTTGATCGTGCTAAAGAGGCTACCAAGGCTGCAGTTCTGATGAACTTGGAATCAAGAGTATGCTGTCGTTTCTCCTGACCAAATCCCAATTTTATGACTTGCTTTCCTAAAATGCTCTTTACACTACTTTTTCCTTCATACAGATTGTGGCATCTGAAGATATTGGAAGACAGGTTCTGACTTATGGGCAAAGGTATGCTTAGTACATTTTCCTCAAATCCCTGTATTACGAATTACCCCCTCTGTAAAGAAATATAAGAGCATTTAGATTACTAAAGTAGTGTTCTAAATGCTCTTATATTAGTTTATGGAGGGAGTAAATATCATATCTTCCATACCATATGTATATGTATTAACGTCTGCAATGTGTGTCTTGTTGAACAGTGTAAACAAAAACTAAATTATTGTCACTGACTACTTTAAATGGTCCATCTAGAGTTTATTTTCCTCTTATCTTTCTATTTGCTTTCAACCAAGCTGTGACTAGAGTTATTCTGCCAGGCTTGTAGTTTCCAGTGACGATGTCATGAACTATGAAAGATCATATTGTTTTTTTAGTTGTACCGTGGTTCAAGTACTACCTCTGTTAATTTTTATAAGACGTTTTTAGAGTCTATAACAGTGTCAAATAACGTCTTGTATTAAGTTACAGAGGGAGTACTTTGGCTGGCAAACAAGTCCGTATAGCCATATTTTTTCTTGTGGGCGCCAATGGACGATTCAGTGCTGCCTAATAAAACAGTTAAAGCACACAACATTAGAAAGAATCCAGCAATCTTATGACGTGGCGATGCCTGCAGCGGTGTCGGTTTTGTTACAGCATTTCTGTGGAACCATTGTTCGTCTTTTGACCGCTGTGCATCGTCAAAATTACAGGAAGCCCGTTGAGTACTTCGTGAAGGCTGTTGAGGCGACCACCCTGAACGACATCTCTTCAGTTGCACAGAAGATAATCTCTTCACCGCTTACATTGGCGTCATGGGGCGATGGTACGTTCCATACTTACAAGTTACCGGCTGGCTTGGTGTTACAAGCTAGGAGCTGCACTGACTAACTTGAATGTTCTTGTTGCAGTTATCCATGTCCCTAGCTACGAGTCCGTCAGCCGGAAGTTCCTCTCAAAGTGATATTTCATCAATCGGCACCTGGACGGATCTCTGTGGTTCGTTCCAAACTTTCAAGCCTTAGCCCAGCGACTGCCCTCGTCCGGAATAAAATCGGTGACGCGATATTGTTTGTTGACTAGTTTCAGAGATGAATAATCACAAGGTTTCCGTCTTCTGGCGTGCTGCATCTGCACGTAGGTCGTCCCTAAATCAGGCGACGTGGGTGATGTTTTTAGTTGAGAGGCCTGTATCAGTCTGTTCATTTTGGGTTTGTGACGTATGAATGACGCAGCAGATTTGGTGCCCTCCCGTTCCTTGTGGCGTTTCGTAGTAACATAAATACAGTGCCGTTTTCAACTCCAGTTGAGATCTCTTGCTGGAGAATCCAGCCTTGGATTTAGCACAAGGCAGACAAGACGGGGACGAACTCTCGGTTGAGAGTTCGTTATCTGCTGGCCCGTCGTGATGACGCATGTACGCACGCTCTTTTTTTTTTCTGTGAGCCATTCGGTTGGGTTCCTTTCCTGCGGCGCAAGGCACGGTATGCGACGGCGGCGCCCTGAATTGAATTGACTCGCGGCGCCTGCCTTCTGGACGGCGTCACTCGGTCTCAAACTGGCGACGAGGCTATGAATTGAATTTGATTCCCGTGAGCCGCTGGCTATGGAATTTGTGCCGTCCCTATGACCTCCCTCCTCAGTCAGCTCATTGCCTCGCCCACGTTTACTGCCGATAATAACCACTCAAACGTGACCAAACCCAGGATCGTGTTGGTTTCCATGTTGGTTGTTTGATTCGTATTCTATATGAATTTTCACACGGACTCTCTGGTACCACGTCCGATAGCAATCTTAATAACATTCATTCAAACGTCTGGTTTTCCTTGCAAACAAATGAACAAAGCAAAATCTTTTATCTTTTACTAGGATTTAAGACGGGCATGATATTGATTCGAAAGAGAAATCTGCAATCCGGTGAATCAAACGGGCCCTCGTTGAGAGCCGTCTCCAAATGCTGATTCGGAAATACTACTCTAATTCCTTATACAAATAAATAAATAAAAGCGTTTATCTTTTCCTATAATAATAAAGTGGCTATTGCTTTCGTTGGGTTCACCGTCGCGTATATTTTACAAAAAAATCTTTTTTATTATTGGATAATTAAACTCGTAGTTCCTATTTTAATGGATTTGGGGAAAACATTTTGTTTTCATAAAACACCCCCTGGATGTTTATGAACTCCACCGTGTTGCTTATCCGCGAGGGCGCGGCCCGGTGGTGATGTTCCTCGGCGAGGGCGCGGCCCGGTGGCACTCTTCCTCGGCGAGGACGCGGCCCTGTGGCGCCGGATGTCGCTGCCGACGATGCTCCTCGGCTAGGGCGCGGCGCAGCGGCGTTCGCGATTTGGATCGGGGCCGTGATGATGGCTGACCAAGGGCACAACTAGATTGATCGCTACGTCGGTACGTGCGTGCCTAGGCGAGCCTTGGCTTCGGTGTGGCTCATGTTGGAAATATGCCCTAGAGGCAATAATAAATTAGTTATTATCATATTTTCTTGTTCATGATAATCGTTTATTATCCATGCTATAATTGTGTTGATCGGAAACTCAGATACATGTGTGGATACATAGACAACACCATGTCTCTAGTATGCCTCTAGTAGACTAGCTCATTGATCAAAAGATGGTTAAGGTTTCCTAGCCATGGACATAAGATGTCATTTGATAACGGGATCACATCATTAGGAGAATGATGTGGTGGACAAGACCCAAACTACAAACGTAGCATATGATCGTGTCAGTTTATTGCTATTGTTTTCTGCATGTCAACTATATGTTCCTATGACCATGAGATCATGCAACTCACAGACATCGGAGGTGTGCCTTGTGTGTATCAAACGTCGTAACGTAACTGGGTGACTATAAAGGTGCTCTACAGGTATCTCCGAGCGTGTCTGTTGAGTTGGCATGAATCAAGACTGGGATTTGTTACTCCGTGTGACAGAGAGGTATCTCAGGGCCCACTCGGTAATACAACATCACAATAAGCCTTGCAAGCAATGTGTCTAAGTGTTAGTCACGGGATCTTGTATTACGGAACGAGTAAAGAGACTTGTCGGTAACGAGGTTAAACTAGGTATGGAGATACCGACGATCGAATCTCGGGCAAGTAACATACCGAAGAACAAAGGGAACATCATACGGGGTTAACTGAATCCTTGACATAGAGTTTTGACCGATAAAGATCTTCGTAGAATATGTAGGAACCAATATGGGCATCCAGGTCTCGCTATTGGTTATTAACCGTAGAGGTGTCTCGGTCATGTCTACATAGTTCTCGAACCCGCAGGGTCTGCACACTTAAGGTTTGGTGACCGCAATTTGTTGCATAGATGGCTTGCGGGTGCGAGTTTCTCTCACTTTAGTTGGATCGGATTTGACAAAGGCGGTCCTTGAGAAGGTTGAAAAGCAACTAGTGTATCACCGTTGTGGGTTTTGCATAGATGAGAATTGTTCTTGCTAGATACCCGTAGCAGCCATGTAAAACATGCAACAACAATTAGAGGACGTCTAACTTGTTTTTGCAGAGTATGTTGTGATATGATATGGCCAATTACATGATGTGATATATGTGATGTATGAGATGATCATGTGATGTATAGATTATCACGACTTGCATGTCGATGAGTACGGCAACCGGCAGGAGCCATAGGGTTGTCTTTAATTATTGTATGACCTGCGTGTCAATCATTAAGCGCTATGTAATGCTTTACTTTATCGCTAAACGGTAGCAATAGTAGTAGAAGCATGTTGGGCGCGGCAACCCTGATGGCGACACGTTGATGGAGATCTAGATGATGGAGATCATGGTGTCTTGCCGGTGACGATGGAGATCATGCCGGTGCTTTCAAGATGGAGATCAAAAGCACAAGTTCATGGCCATATCATGTCACTTATGATTTGTATGCGATGTTAATCCTTTTATGCACCTTGTTTTGCTTAGGACGACGGTAGCATTATAAGGTGATCCCTCACTTAAATTTGAAGATGAATTATGTTCTTCCCGAGTGTGCACCGTTGCGAAAGTTCGTTGTGTTGAGACACCACGTGATGATCGGGTGTGATAGACTCTACGTTCACATACAACGGGTGCAAGCCAGTGTTGCACATGCAGAATACTCCGGTTAAACTTGACGAGCCTAGCATGTACAGACATGGCCTCGGAACACAAGAGACCGAAAGGTCGAACATGAGTCATATAGTAGATATGATCAACATGAGGATGTTAACCATTGAAACCACCTCAACTCACGTGATGATCGGACTTGAGTTGGTGAATTTGGATCATGTATCACTCGAATGACTGGAGGGATGTCAATTTGAGTGGGAGTTCTTAAGGATTAATTGAACTCATTATAACGAACATAGTCAGTAGTGTCTTTGCAAACTGTGTTGTAGATTACTAGCTCACGTTGTAGCTCCCTTGAATTTTATATGTTCCTAGAGAAATAGAGTTGAAAGATGATGGTAGCAATATTGCAGACTAGGTCCGTGATCTGAGGATTGTCCTCGTTGCTGCACAGAAGGCTTATGTCCTTAATGCACCGCTCGGTGCGCCAACCCCTCTAGCGTTGTTTGTAGATGTTGTGAACATCTGACAGGCACGTTCTGATGACTACTTGATAGTTTAGTGCGTCATGCATTACGGCTTAGAATTGAGGCTTCGAAACGTTTTGAACGTCACGGAACATATGAGATGTTCTAAGAGCTGAAATTGGGATCTCAGGCTCATGCCCGTGTTGTGAGATATGAGATCTCCAACAAGATTCTTTGCCTGCAAGATGAAGGAGAATAGCTCAATCGTTGAGCATGTGCTCAGATTGTTTGGGTGTTACAATCGCTTGAATCGAGTGGGAGTTGATCTTCCAAATAGGATAGTGATTGATATAGTTCTCCAAGTCACTGTCAATAAGCTACTACAACTTGGTGATGAACTATAAAACGCCAGGGATAAAAATAATGATCCCTGCGCTGTTCGCGATGTTTGACACCGCGAAGGTAGAAATCGAGAAGGAGCGTCAAGTGTTGATGGTTAGTCAAGACCACTAGTTTCGAGAAGGGCAAGAGCAAGGAGGGAAACTTCATGGATAGCAAGTCAGTTGCAGCTCCACTGAAGCAACCCAAAGTCTAACCCAAACCCGACACTAAGTGCTTCGATTACGAGGAGAACGGTCGCTGAAGCGGAACAACCCTAGATACTTGGTAGATAAGAAGGCTGGCAAAGTCGACATAAGTATATTTGATATACGTGTTATTGATGTGTACCTTGCTAGTACTACTAGTAGCACTTGGGCATTGGATACCGGTTCGGTTGCTAAATGTTAGTAACTCGTAGTAAAAGCTATGGAATAAACGGATACTAGCTAAGTGTGAGGTGACGATGTGTGTTGGAAATGTTTCCAAGGTTGATGTGATCAACATCGCACGCTTTCTCTACCTTCAAGATTAGTGACGAACCTAAATAAATGTTATTTGGTGTTTTGCGTTGAGCATGAACGTGATTAGATCATGTTCATTGCAACACGGTTATTCATTTAAGTTAGAGAATAATGATTATTCTATTTACATGAATAATACCTTCAATGGTCATGCACCCAGTAAGAATGGTTTGTTGAAACTTGAACGTAGTAATACACATGTTCATAACATTGATGCCAAAAGGATACAAAGTTAATAATAATAGTACCACATACTTGTGGCACTACCACTAAATGTCATATTGGTATAAAAAGCATGAAGAAACTCCATGCTGATGGATCTTTGGACTCATTCGATTTCGAATCGGTTGAGACATGCGAACCATGCCTCTTGGTCAAGATGACTAAGGACACCGTTTTCTATTTTGATGAAGCGGGCAAGTGATTTATTGGAAATGATACATGTTGATGTATGCAATCCAATGAGTCTTGTAGCGTGCGGTGGATATCGTTATTTTCTTACCTTCACTGATGATTTGAGTAAATATAGTGTATATTTACTTAATGAAACACAAGTCTGAATCGTTTGAAAGGTTCAAGCAAATTCAGAGTGAAGTTTAAGATCATCGTGACAAGAAGATAAAAATGTTTGTGATATGATCGTGGAGGTGAATATCTGAGTTACGAGTTTGGCATACAACTTTAGACAATGTGAAAGTTGTTTCACAACTCACTCCACCTGGAACACCATAGTGTGATGGTGTGTCCGAACGTCATAGTCGTGCTCTATTGGATATGGTGCGTGCTATGATGTCTATTATCGTTTTGTTACTATAATTTTGGGGTTATGCATTAGAGACAACTACATTCACTTTAAATAGGGCACCATCTAAATCCGTTGAGATGACACCGTGTGAATTATGGTTTGATAGAAACCTAAGCTGTCATTTCTTAATGTTTGGGGCTGCGACACTTGTGTGGAAAATGTTTTCACCTAATGAGCTCGAACCCAAAGCGGACAAATGCATCTTCATAGAATACCCTAAGAACAGTTGGGTGAACCTTCTATCTCAGATCCAAGCATAAAATGTTTGTTGCTAAAACTGGGTCGTTTCTCGAGAAAAAGTTTCTCTTGAAAGAATTGAGTGGGAGGAAGATAGAACTTGATAAGGTTATTGAACCTCTGTTTCAACCAGAGAGTAGCGCAGCGCAGGAATTTGTTTCTGTGAAGCCTACATTAGTTGAAGAGGAAGTTAATGATGATAATCATGAAGCTTCGGATCAAGTTACTATTGAACCTCGTAGGTCGACAAGGATGTGTACTGCTCCTGAGCGGTACAACAACCTTGTCTTGGAGGTCATGTTGTTGGACAACGATGAACCTACGAGCTGTGGAGGAGCGATGATGGGCCCGAATTCCGACAAATGGTTAGAGGCCATGAAATCCGAGAAAGGATCCATGTATGAAAACCAAGTGTAGACTTTGGTAGACTTGCTCGTTGGACGACAGGTCGTTGAGTACAAATGGATGTTTAAAATGAAGACAGACGCTCATGGTAAATGTCACCATTTGTAAAGCTCGACTTGTTGCAAAGAAGTTTACGACAAGTTCAAGGAGTTGACTGCGATGAGACTTTCTCACTCGTAGCGATGCTAAAGTCTGTTGGAATTATGTTAGCAGTTGCTGCATTTTTCAATTATGAAATCTGGCAGATGGATATCAAAACATTGTTTCCTTAACAGTTTACTTGAGGAAAGGTTGTATGTGATACAACCAGAAGGTTTTGTCAGTCCTAGGGATGCTAAAAGGTGTGCAAGCTTCAGTGATTCTTCTATGAACTGCAGCAAGCATCTCGGAGTTGGAATATACACTTTGATGAGGTGATCAAAGTTTTTGAGTCTATACAAAGTTTATGAGAAACTTGTATTTGCAATAAAGTGAGTGGGAGCACTATAGAGTTTCTGATAGTATATGTGGATGACATATTGTTGATCGGAAATAATATAGAATTTTTGAAAGGCATAAACGGTTGTTTGAAAAGTGTTTTTCAAAGGAAGACCTGGATAAAGCTACCTAATTGTTAAGCATCAAGATCTATAGAGATAGATCAAGATGCTTGATGAGACTTTTAATGAGTACATACCTTGACAAGATTTTGAAAGAGTTCAAAATGGATCAGTCAGAGAAAGAGTTCTCACCTGATTTGTAAGGTGTGAAGTTGAGTAAGACTCAAAGCTCGACCACGGCAGAAGAAAGAGAAAGGACGAACGTCGTCCCCTATGCCTTAGCCATAGGCTCTATACAGTATGCCATGATGTGTACCGCACCTGTGTGTGCCTTACCATGAGTCCGTCAAGGGGTACAAGAGTGACCCAGGAGTGGATCACTGGACAGCGGTCAAGATTATCCTTAGTAACTAAAAGACTAAGGAGATGTTTCTCGATTATGGAGGTGATAAAGAGTTCGTCGTAAAGAGTTACGTCGACGCAAGCTTTAACACCAATCCGGATGACTCATAGTAGCAATCTAGATACGTATAGTGGAGCAGCCATTGGGAATAGTACCAAGTGGAGTGTGGTAGCAGTGTTTACGGTTTGACATAGAGATTTGCAAAGTACACACGGATCTGAATATCGCAGACCCGTTGACTATAAGACCTCTCTCACATGCAAAGCATGGTCGAGCCCCAGAACTCATTGGGTGTTAGATTCATAACAATGCGAATCACATAGTGATGTGAACTAGATTATTGACTCTAGTGCAAGTGGGAGACTGTTGGAAATATGCCCTAGAGGCAATAATAAATTAGTTATTATCATATTTTCTTGTTCATGATAATCGTTTATTATCCATGCTATAATTGTGTTGATCGGAAACTCAGATACGTGTGTGGATACATAGACAACACCATGTCCCTAGTATGCCTCTAGTAGACTAGCTCATTGATCAAAAGATGGTTGAGGTTTCCTAGCCATGGACATGAGATGTCATTTGATAACGGGATCACATCATTAGGAGAATGATGTGATGGACAAGACCCAAACTACAAACATAGCATATGATCGTGTCAGTTTATTGCTATTGTTTTCTGCATGTCAAGTATAGTTTCCTATGACCATGAGATCATGCAACTCACAGACATCGGAGGAGTGCCTTGTGTGTATCAAACGTCGCAACGTAACTGAGTGACTATAAAGGTGCTCTACAGGTATCTCCGAGGGTGTCTGTTGAGTTGGCATGGATCAAGACTGGGATTTGTTACTCCGTGTGACGGAGAGATATCTCAGGGCCCACTCGGTAATACAACATCACAATAAGCCTTGCAAGCAATGTGTCTAAGTGTTAGTCACGGGATCTTGTATTACGGAACGAGTAAAGAGACTTTCCGGTAACGAGGTTGAACTAGGTATGGAGATACCGACGATCGAATCTCGGGCAAGTAACATACCGAAGAACAAAGGGAACATCATACGGGGTTAACTGAATCCTTGACATAGAGTTTCGACCGATAAAGATCTTCATAGAATATGTAGGAACCAATATGGGCATCGAGGTCCCGCTATTGGTTATTGACCGTAGAGGTGTCTCGGTCATGTCTACATAGTTCTCAAACCCGCAGGGTCTACACACTTAAGGTTTGGTGACATTTCGGTAGTATAGAGTTATGTATGGTGGTGACCGAAGGTTGTTCGGAGTCCCGAATGAGATCCCGGATGTCACGAGGAGCTCCAGAATGGTCCAGAGGTAAAGATTGATATATAGGAAGTCCTGTTTTGGTCGCCGGAAAAGTTTCAGGCTCATCGGTAGTGTACCGGGAGTGCCGGTAGTGTACCGAGAGACCATCGGGAGGGGTATTTCGACCCAAGAGGCTACATGGGCTGTGGGAGAGTGAATACCAGCCCTTAGTGGGCTGGTGGAAGTCCCACACAAATCCCATGCGGCTAGGGAGAAAAATCCCAAAGAGAAAAAGGTGGAAAAAAGCAAAAATAGGGTGAATCCTAGTCCTACTAGGATTGGAGGTGGAATCCACCTCTCCCACTTGATTCGGCCGACCCAATTGCTGGTCCTTTGAGGGCCAAGCCTCCTCCTCTCTTCCTCTTATATATACTAGAGGTTTTAGGGCTTTTTGGCACCAGATTTTAGCCACGTGCTACCCGTTCCTCTAGTGCATAGTTTCTCCTCTAGATCGTATTTCTGCAGTGCTTAGGCGAAGCCCTGCCGGAATAGCTCCACCACCATCTCCGGAGCGCCGTCACGCTGCCGGAGAACTCTTCTACCTCTTCGCTCCCTCTTACTGGATCAAGAAGACAGAGATCGTCATCGAGCTGTACGTGTGCTGAACGCGGAGGTGCTGTCCGTTCGGCACTAGATTGAAAGGACCGTGATCAAGATCGCGAGACGGATTGTGATCAAGATCGCGAGACGGATCGTGATGAGTTCGCGGGACGGATCGTGACGAGATCGCGGGACGGATCGTGATTGGATCGCGGGACGGATCGTGATGAGATCGCGGGACGCTCGGCGATTTGGATCGCGAAGACGTTCGACTATACCAACCGCGTTTCTTAACGCTTCCCATAGATCTTGTGTGTGCGTAGGAAATTTTTTGTTTCCCATGCAACGTTCCCGTAGGAGTTATAATATAGACCATCTTTTACAGATTAAGAGCATGTGGTATTTTTTTCCGTTGCAACGCACGGGCGGGCAGTTAATAAAAGAGGATGGACTGCAGATCTGAATAAAAGAGGAAGGAAGGAAGAAATTAACTCTGAAATCGTGGGATGGAGTGCGGATCTCAATAAAAACGGAAGGAAAAAAAATTACACCTAGAGGAAGGAAGGAAGAAATTAACTCCAGCAATTGTGGAGGTGGGGCTTCACGTGACAACAAAAGTGATTTGCTCTAATTAGTAAAGGAAGTAGAAAGAATGAGGAATTAACTTCACAAAAGAGGAAGGAAATGCAACTAGGAATCAATTGACGTGTATTACGGATGGATGAGGATTAGGCATGTATTTTTTTTCAGGAGCTTAAGATTGTTTTTAAGCCTTGAGGAGCAGGTCTGTGAACCATGGAATTCGTATTTTGTTTTTGCGATATAATACCATATAATGCTTCAGGTCAGTCTACTTATGTTGTTGTATGCACAACCATTGGTGGGCACGTGTCGCCGATGTGCTCCTCTCCTAAGCATCAGAGGTAGAATTCCATCTCGATTGATCCATCTTTTTTTTCGTTGTAACGCACGGACATATTTTGCTAGTAGATCATTAAAATAGTTATCCTACTACCTCACAAAGAGTTAAATGCACTAGGGATGCCTCGACATCATGTGCGATCAGTTTAGTGTCTAAAGTTGTAAAATACACAAAATTGATGTTCGAACTTGTTCATCCTTGCAAATACGGTGCCTCCATCCGTATTTGGACGTCCGTCCACCCGTGTGGCTTGCGAACATGGCAGTGACCACCTGTCAGTGGCTGAGAGTTGGAAAAACACTAGATGGCCCACACGTGAGGATTTTTAAAAATACATGCAAAACTCAGCTTGTTTTTTTGCCCAGATTTTTGTCCTTTTTGCAGGTATAATATAACATAATTTCGTACGAAATTTGATAACCACATAGAGCACATGTATACGTTTTTGTGTGAAAATAATCAACACTTTTTATGTTTGCATGTTCTTATCTTTAGTTTACATATTATTTTTACTATTCAAAAAAAGAAATGTAAGAAAAAATCACAACTGCCATAAACTGAAAAAAAGTGTGAGTGCATTTGAATACGGATAAAGACATCGTACCAGTTTTATGTATTTTATAACTTTAGGCATTAAAATGATCCCACATGACAAGTTGAGGCAGCTCTAGTGCCTCACAAATCATCATCATCGTTGCCTCCGGTGAAGCGAAACCGTGTGCGCAGAGGGTGGTCACCATACCCATACCGCAGCCGCACCGCAGGCTGAATCCGCCCGCCGCATCTCCGCTTTTCGGGGCCCCCCTACCTTTTACACGCGCCCCGAGATTGTTCCCCGGTGCCGACTGCCGACGCCTCCCTCGCCCCCCCGTCCTATACCCCGCCCGCATCTCTCATTCTCTCCCCCGTCTCGCATCCGCACCACCGAGCAACAAAGAAACAAAGAAAGAACGGCCAGTCATTATTAAAACCCGCGGCGCCTCCCGTCGGCTCGTGACAGCGCGGCAGCAAAACCAAAACCCCTCGATTCCTGCTCCGGTTCCGATTCTCCCACCCACCATGGCGTCCCACATCATCCTGCCGCCGGACGACGACGACGAGCAGCAGCGGAGGGAGGACGAGGAGAACGACGGCGGCGCCCAAGGCGGGGAGGGCCAGCAGCAGCAGGCCCAGGCCAAGGCGGCGCTGCCCTTCTCCGCCATGTGCGTGCGGATCTCCCGCGACTCCTACCCCAACCTCCGCGCCCTCCGCAACGCCTCCACCGTCAGCCTCGCCGACGCCGCCTACGTCAAGATCTCCGAGGGCGACTTCGGCTACGTCCTCGACGACGTGCCCCACCTCGCCGACTACCTCCCCGACGTCCCCGTGAGCACCCTCCCCTCCCCTGCCCCTCCTTAGCTCGACCGCTCCTTTCGGTTCGAGGTGATGGGTTTTGTGCGGTGCAGCTTTAGCTACGCGACTGTCAGTGGGGGGCGTGAGCGGCGAAAACGACCAGGGCGCGGGGGATTGCCGGTTTGGGGGCAAGCCTGGCCGCGGTGTTTGCGGGGTTTGGTCGATTTTGGGATCTCTGCTACGCAGATCCACTTTTGGACGCTGTACCGTCGAAAATCAAACTCAGCGTGAGAGTGTGCAGAGAGCTAATTAGTCAGTTACGATCCACAGGCAGCAAGCAACTCTGGTGAGTGCTAGCGAAATTGTGGCTATCCTGTAGATTCATATAGTTCCATAAGGTACTCTTGTTGGCTCTGCTCTGCTTTTGGGAAGGAATGAGAGAATTTGGTTGGATAGAGTGGATGATGTCCTCGCTAGAGAAGTAGTAACCTGCTGCTCGATCGCAGGTCCTCGTTCGCTGCAAGTGTGCTGCTTGCGCGATTGTTTCGGTTCATGGCGGGTTTCGTGCGGCGCAGCTTTAGCTAAGTGACTGTCAGTGAGGCGTGAGCAGCAAAATGATCCGGGACGGGGGATTATTGATTTGGGGGGAAGCCTGAGCATGATGTTTGCGGGATTTGGTCGATTTCAGACTTCTGTTGTGGAGATCCATTTTTGGATACTGTAGGAATTAAACACGACTCGAGAGCGTGCACTTACCTGATCAGTCAGTTATGGTCCTCAGATAGCAGGCAACTCTGATTAATACTAGCAAAAGTGTTGCAATTCTGTGGATTCATAGTTCCATAAGTTACTGCCGTTGGTTCTGCTTTTGGGAATGGGAGATTAGAGTGGATAGAATGGATGCTATCCTCGCCTGAGATGTAGTAACCTGTTACTATTGGCTGGTGGCTTCTCCCTGCCATGTTGAGTTAAACTTGTTTCGGCCAATTTATTAGAATTTGTAGAAGGTCGATTTTCATACCAGCTATGTTGGCCAATGTTTGTCTAGCCGTGCTGAATTTAATTTGTTTGACTGGCCAATGTTTGTCTAGCCGTGCTGAAAGCTGAAACCATGATCCACTCGAACTGAGCTTATGGTTTGCTATTTATTCCTTTTGCAGACTTACCCGAACCCATTACAAGACCACCCAGCATATTCAACTGTCAAGTAAGGCTTGTCCTGCATACATTTTGTTTGTTTGATCTTCTAATCTCTGGCAAGTCTCTGAGTACGCATTCTGTATATGTAACACTGAAACTTCTGTTCTTATCGGCATCAGGCAATATTTTGTCAATGAAGATGACACCGTACCACAAAAGGTATGTAGAGTGTCACTCAATGTTTTCAATCTGATGTTGTGGTCGATGGTGGGTTTACAAGTAGCTATATTTTCAAATACAGGTTGTTGTTCAAAAGAATAGCCGCCGGGGGATTCACTTCCGTCGTGCTGGACCCCGCCAGAGGGTATGATCACTTGCACCTCGTTTGATTATGGACTGCATCACTTGCGTCTTGTCTCACAGAAATATTTGTACTTCAACCTTGTTAGGTTAATTTTGAGTCAGATGAAGTGAAAGCATGCATTGTAAGTTGTGGAGGCCTTTGCCCTGGGCTCAACACTGTTATCAGGGAGCTGGTGTGTGGCTTGGCGCACATGTACAATGTCAACAGCATCTATGGAATACAGGTTTGTGCCATACTGCCCTATTCTAAATGGCTATGTACATGCTTGTATCTTTGTCTGTGCCTTCAGTCAAAAGAGACAATCAATCTAATGACCAAAATATACAAACAATCTATGGAATACAGGTCTGTGCCCTGTTCTAAACGTACAATGTCAACAAAACCATAGGACTTGTCCCTCCCATAGATGCTTGTAAATGTTGCTCTCGCATTTTTGTACATGTCTATCTAAATTTGTCTTTTGTTAAAAGGACTCACCAGTTACCTTAAGATCTCTATATTAAGGACACACCTTATCAAGCGTTTCAGATTGCAATGCATCTACTTCTTGACTGGAATCTGTTACATTATACTGAATAACTATAAGATGAATGACCTGCTGTGATTTTATTTTTATTTTTGTGAAATATTCTCTTCAGATTTTTTCAGTGTAATGAAGGATGTGAAAATTATATAATCATGTTAGAGCAGTTATTGGCATGTTATGTGTATTGCCATGCTTAGACTTTGCATGTGTTTAGTTTTGGTTATGACTCGGACCTGTGGTCTCTTAAAATCTTATTACCCAATTATAGAATGGATACAAGGGCTTCTATTCTAGCAATTATGTAGCTATTACACCAAAGACAGTCAATGACATCCACAAAAGGGGTGGTACAGTCCTTGGAACATCACGAGGTGGTCATGATACAAAAAAGATTGTTGACAACATTCAGGATCGGGGAATTAATCAGGTAAATATTACTGTTCCAATCGCACCACTGTGACATGGCTATTCTGACTGGACATGAACTCATACTCTAGGATATGTTTTTTAGGTGTATATCATTGGAGGAGATGGAACTCAGAAGGGAGCCTATGAGATCTACAAGGTAATTAATTTATAATGCTACAAATGTTGAGTCATATAGGCCACCTTTTCATTGTAAGTGTGTTTACCCAGACCCCCAGAACAACATCCTTTACATGACTACATGAATGCATTAGTGACAGAGACAGTAATACCTAAAAAGTTCATTTCTCTAAGATACTCTATAATGCTCATTCCTTCTGCATTTGAAGAAAATAGTAATACTTTATTCCTTATTAATACAATCAGGAAATCCGGAAGCGTGGCCTAAAGGTTGCCGTGGCAGGGGTTCCCAAGACAATAGACAATGACATAGCGGTAATTGTTTACAATATGTTTTCATTACTTTATTTTCTTGTGCAGAATCGTTTTCTCAAAATCAGTTAATATGCCCACAAATAGGAGGTTATGACTCATTACTGATTGCTTGTGTCTTTTGATTATTAGATTATCGACAAGTCCTTTGGTTTTGATTCGGCCGTCGAAGAAGCTCAACGTGCCATTAATTCAGCTCATGTGGAAGCTTGCAGTGCGGAGAATGGAATAGGCTTGGTAAAACTGATGGGTCGTTATAGTGGTTAGTTTTCTGACATATTCTCCATAGTCACTTGCCATCTTGTGTGTGCTATTTTCTTGTATGTTTGCTTGCTGAAAGCAAATGTCAGATTTATACAAATAGAAGAAAAACTACTCCCTCCGTCCCGAAATACTTGTCCTAGAAGTGGATGTATCTTGGCTTATTTTAGTTATAGATACATTCATTTTATTCATTTCTAGGACAAGTATTTCCGGACGGAGGGAGTATTTGCTAAGCTTGTTGATATGTAGTGTTAGTTAAACAATTCAACATTTTATTATTGTATTTACAGTCTGCATACAGAAAAAAGGGTGCTAGGTTTTTCTTTATTTCAGATACAACGACTTTGCTGACTCTTACATTCACTTATCATTAAATTCCTTATCCTCTAATGCAGGGTTCATTGCGATGTATGCTACTCTTGCAAGCCGGGATGTGGTAAGTTGATGCCTTCTATAACTGTCCAGTATGTTGCATTCTATATTTTGTTTTAGTTCATTCCTTCTTATTCCTGCATAATTGATTTGATTCCTACCCATTTCTCAAACATTAGTATTAGAATTCTTGCTTTCTGTTCATTATTTAACCTCCATGTAAGAGTTACTTATTTTTCCTTGGATCTCCGATTTCCATAGGATTGCTGCTTGATTCCAGAGTCTCCGTTTTATATGGATGGGGAAGGGGGGTTGCTTCAATATGTAGAGAGGAGGCTGAAAGAGAACAAGCACATGGTTATTGTTGTTGCTGAGGGAGCAGGCCAGGATATTATTGCCAAAAGCATTCCCGCTTCAGATCAGCAAGATGCATCTGGAAATAAGCTGCTTCTTGATATTGGTCTCTGGCTGACTCACAAGATTAAGGTACATACCGACATTTTCTTGCCACTGGACTTGATTCCATTCTCTATGACATAATTATTATTGGTATTTAGTAGAAATTGTATTGCCTTGCCTGTTGCATGAATATTTTAGGGAGTACTCAGTTTACTTGCTCATTTCATTATTGCACTGTAGGATCACTTCAAGAGCAAAAAGATGGAGATGACGATTAAATACATTGGTAACATATTGACTAATTTTGTCTACTTCACCGAGGACATTGTTCTAAAACAATTTGTTGATCTGTGTAGCACTAGGCTAACAATAGTCTTATGTACATTCTGCAGATCCTACCTACATGATCCGAGCTATTCCGAGTAATGCAGCAGACAATGTCTACTGCACACTGCTGGCTCACAGTGCCATCCATGGCGCAATGGCGGGATACAGCTTCACTGTTGGGATGGTCAATGGCAGACATGCCTATATACCTTTCTATGTGAGTACATTCAAGTGATCTTGTGCATTACAGTAGGAAAAATCGTGCTTACTGACTATGGGTAGTTCAGTTGCACCCTATGTTCCCATTTTTCTCGGTTTCTGCAAGATCTGACATTTGCCACTGAAGGACATAGCAAAGACATTTTAGCAAACATAATTTGACCCTTTTCGAAGTGCTCTATCACATCATCTGTTCTCATGTCAAAACATGATTTTAACATAATGCGAACAATATCTTTTGATCACAGAGGGTGACGTCCACACGGAACAAGGTGAAGATCACTGACCGGATGTGGGCGAGGCTGCTGTCGTCGACCAACCAGCCAAGCTTCCTGAGCCAGAAGGACATCGACGAGGCCAGGGAGGCTGATAGGCTGGCCAACAAGCCGCCGCTGCCATCTGTCGCCAACCACAATGTGGCAAAAGCCTTCGACCAATCTGCATCAGCTTCGTCGAACGGCGAGATATAGCGATGTGCTGGTCTGTAACCGTGTACAGTAGTTACTGCTATCCTGCTGAGGAATATGTGCCACGCCACGCCACAAAGTTTTGCTTCCTTACGATATTTCTTCTACGAGTAGTGCATGTATGGATACTGTTCAGGTGTTATGTGAAATAAGCAGTACTATTGTGCTGCTACTGCTGATAATGTTATTTTTTTGCCCTGGCAATTTGCTTCGCATTTCCTGTGAAATCTGAGGCGGCCTTCTGCTGGAGGGGGTATATATGTTTGCATTCTGTTCTCTCGTTTGTAGAACCTGTAATGAACCATTAACTCCTTCTGACCCATAATATAAGAGCGATATTAGTGGTGTCACCTCTGCCCCATAATATAAGAAACGTTAGTGTAGTGTCACCTTTTTCCCATAATATAATATAAGAGCGTTTCTGACACCAGTGTAATGTTTTTAGGATAGACTCACCGGTGGGGTGGAATATAAAATGTTTAGACTTGCTCTTAATACAGTAATAACTACTCCCTCCGGAAAAACCTGTCCAAGCTCAGTTCAAATTTAATCTTACAAAGAAAAACCTTGGGCTTTTAAATCCATTGCAATCGGGCCCTTCTCCTTCCCTCGCAAGACGACGCCGCGAGCCGTTGTCGCGAGGCTCCGTCAGGTCCAGCCGTCGTCGCCGTCCGAAGGAGGCAACCACCGCCGCCCACCTGTGCAGCTCAACCAACGCCGCCCCACCTCGCCATTGTTGCCCTTCCTCCCTCCCTGACGCCCGCCCCAGCCTCCGTCGCCCGTGGGCACGGTGTCGCCCCAGCCGCCGTACGGATCAGCCGGCGCTCCCACTTGCTCCGCTGTCGCCCCTACTTACCTGCGCGCACGGAGGCCAGCTTCGTCGCCGCCCTGCTCCTTCGCGGCGACACCTCGACGGGCGGCGGCTCCATGTCTCACGGGCGGCTCCTCGTCGTCGTCCTGTTCGTATCCCCGACACGCCAAGTCCAACCACTCCGGTGGTCGTGTTGGCCGCTCGTCTGCAACTGGCCGCTCCTCTGCAACTGGCCGCTCGTCTGCGTCTTGTCTGAATTTTCAGTAGTTTGCTGCTCCTCTGCAACTGGCCGCTCGTCCCTTGCTCGTGTTGCTGTCGTCGAAGGTCCCCTTCTCGTGCTGCTGCCACCAGAGGTACCCTTCTCGTGCTGCTGCCGGTGATAACAACAGAGCTCTTCCAACATTATTCAGTTAACTGTTAGTACTCCAGAAAATCCAGTTAACTGTTAGTACTCCAGAAAATCCAGTTAATTGTAAATTTGAAGTAGTTTGATGTTGATTTTAGCGCTGCTGCATGGTAAGACTACTGTCTTAGATTAGTTTAGTTGTATGTGTGGAATTTCGACTTCCGTCTGAACTTAAACCCAAGCAAGTTAAACCTTGTTCTCTACTCACAAATGGATGGCCAAAAATTTTAAGCAGATATTTTTATATTTGCAGATTCACAATTTCACACCTATTACTCCATCCGATCCAAAATTAGTGTCGTGGTGAATTAAAACCACGACACTTATTTTGGATTGGAGGGGGAGTACTTACTAACATGAGGTCTCGCACTTAAGTTTTTACAATTTAATTATATAAGTTTTGATTATTCACATACGGCTAGTATGAAGACAGGGTAACCACATGTTGCAAAGCCAAGTAAGGTCTAAGTGGTCAAAAACAGTGTTTAGAATTTTCAAAACATGAAATAGATAAAAACTTCAAACAATATGAAGAGGTGAGTCATGAAACATGATATAAATTCAACTACTCCTACGGGAAAGGACATGAGTTTCCAAGGAACAGGACACCCTATATATTCACATCTAAATAAAGCCGCAAATTTTCTGTGTAATTAAACAAGGCGCAGGCGCAGGCACCCATTACAGCTACATAAATCAAGCAATCTATTCATATGAAGTAAGCAATATCTATTGAAGCAGGTAAACCTAAATTAAGCAATATCTGCTTAAGAAGGGGGTCATCTGGAGAGTGTTGGATGGTAAGAATGTAAATATTTGAAGAGATAACTGGCTTCCCCGAATTTCTGGCATGAGAGTTTTAACAAAAAAGAACCGTACTAGACTAAAATGGGTGTCAGATTTGTTCATGAGCGAAACCAAAGATGAAATGAAAGGTTAATTAGGTATTTATTCTATCACCATGATGCTGAGGAGATACTAAATTAACGTATCTATCCAGTCTGTAGGAAAGGGTGATCAAATCGTTTGGCACTATGAGAAAAATGATATATTTTCTGTGAAAAATGCGTACAGTCCGGCCTTAAATTTAAAGGAACGTAAGGATGAGACAGGAACGACAAGCAATGCCGTTCATGAGGAAAGGAGGATTGGGATATTATTTGGAATGGCAAAGTTCCGCAAAAAATAAGAATTTTTGCTTGGCGTGCTGCATTCAACAGTTTGGCGACCCAGGTAAACAGAGTTGCTCATTACTAAACAGTGTCACGATATGTGCACTATTTGTGATGTGGAGGAGGAAAGTAGTTTTCATGCCCGTGTGTCTTGTCCTAAGGTGCATGCTTTTTGTTTTGCCATAAGAGATATGTGAAATATTCCTGGAGAGGAGCTTCTTAGATGTATTGGGCTGGACTGGATTCTTATTCTATTAGATCAGTTGGGGTCACCGGTACGTGAACAGGTTTTATTCATGTTCTGAAGAGCTTGGCATCTGAAGAATGATATGATCTTTGGTACAGGGAAAGAATCGTTATCTGTTTCTGTTATTTTTGTCGGAAATTACTGGAAGTCTTTCACATCTGCAAGCTCTGGAGTGCAAGTCGACTTAAGCAACAAAGGTAAGGGGGTGACTGACATTTGGAGGTACGTTATTCCACTTCAGAATGCTCGTCGGGTTTGGGAGCCCCCGGATACGGGATATATTAAGATCAATGTTGAGGATATCGCTTATCGTTATCGTCTCGGTCAGCTAGGGATTAGAGATTAATCGGAAATCAACCGATTAATCAATTTTACCGGTCACCTATCAATCGGCCATTTTCTACAAATCCCGGGTTCCCAATACTAAATTATGCTATATTCAACACAAAAATATTATTGGAGTGAAGTGTTACCTTAATTTTTAGCCTTTGAATCCTCTTATAATGACAAACAAAATAGGACAACAATACATATTGTGTAACAAAGTTCACAAAACACAAATAATCATAGCTTTTGCAAACATAGTGATATGAACAGGCCAATTTATCGATAGATTCCAGATAAATCACTTGTCAGAGTGATAAATCGGCCCAAACGATAAATGGTGAAGATAAGACATAACCTTATTGGTCACCCCTCCCCCCGAGTAGCGATAAATCGTACGATAAATCGCTAAATCCGAAGATTTTTTGAACAGTGATTAAGTTAAATGTTGATGCTAGTTTCGTGGAGAGCATGAGATCTGCTAGTGTGGGGATCGTGGCTAGGAATAACCTTGGGTGAAATTTTGGTTTCGTTTAGGGATTTCATTCAGTCATGTACAAGCATGGATGAAGAGGAACTTCGCGCGACCATTGCCGGTTTCTACAGTGGTATTACTCTCCACAAACCTATTATTTTAGAAACTGATTGCGCTTTTGTTGTTTTTTTCCTGGCAAAAGATTTCATAGATAGGTCTCCTTTTTTGGATCTGAAAAAGGAGGCGCTGAGCATCTCAAAGCTTGTAAAGGAAGTTAAGATTGTCAAAGTTGATAAGCAGGCTAATAGGTGGCAGGCTAATAGGATGGCACACGAGATTGCTAAATTTAATTTTGATAACAAGTTTGAGGGTCTTTTATGTAATAGGTTCCAACCTGTGTGGCTAATTTTGTAAGGATCGATTGTAAGAATCTTGCTTTATCTAATTAATATAAGGTGTGTTTTTAAAAAATAAAATAAATTAAATTAACCTGAATTGTTTGCCTAATTAGAAAATGTTCATACATTTTCTCCTTTGCTACTGTAAACGAAATATGAGCAGATGATGGCACAAAACTCACCCACCCGAATTAGAGGAGCTCGGCGCCTCAACCTTGGACTGCAAACGCACAAAAAACAGAGCAACCTCTATTAGTATGCAAACATGACAGACCCTGTGACCCTGTGACCAGCAAGTTGATAGATATAATCAACTAGATCAATTGCTATCTTATCTCAATTGTTGTCTTATTTCCAAATAATTTTAGCCCACAATCAATCAATTTATTTTGGAAACAGTTAATATGATTCCACCAGATTAATATTTTCATTTAGTCTTATGGGCCATCTAAAAAAATGTTTCATTGGAACATTATTATAAGGAGTTATAATAATTGCTATCTTATCTCAATTGCTGTTGTTATGATTATATGCTAACCATTCATCATACTCTTGTTATGAGTACAGATAGGCGCAAACAACTATGGATTTGGATCAAGCTCAAAAAGGTGACATTATGGATTTGAATTTGACGTCGTAAGAGGAGGATCAAGGTCAACAAGGTGATGTTATGGATTTAAATTTGATGCCAGAAGATCAAGGAGGAAACAACTACAAGATGCCCCATTTGCACAAAGACTGCCTGCAGAATGCCGGAGAGGAAATAATTGGTGTGCATTGCAATCCTGAGCTAATCGCTGATACGAAGGCCATCATAGAACAATGGGTATAGATTAAGAAAAATGAAAGGAGTAGATAGAAAAATGAAAAGAAAGGATAGGAATTTGTGTCATGTGTCATGTGTATGTCGTGTATGTCATGTGTGTTATGTATGTCTTGTGTCATGTGTTTGTCTTTGTGTCATGTGTTCAATGAGAAAAGATTGGAGTATGTCATGTGATTTATTTGAATTTATATGGATTAATTTGAATTACTTGGATTAATTTGAATTAATTTGGAATTATTTGGTTTATTTTAATTAATTTAGATTTATTTGTATTAATTTAGATTTATTTAAATTATCTAGGATTATTTGAAATTAATTTGACAATAAAACCTTGTGACAAGATATAAAGACAAAACTTTGCTTGAGAGAAAGAATATCTTCATTAGTGGTCATTACTAGATGTACAATGTCATTACAATGTTCATTACAAGATTCTTCTTCTTCTCCTTCTTCTTCTCCTCCTCCTCCTTCTTCTTCTCCTTCTCCTTCTCCTTCTCCTTCTCCTTCTCCTTCTCCTTCTCCTTCTCCTTCTCCTTCTCCTCATTTGATACACTGTCTTTGATGATTCAAGAGTGTGGAGACTACAAGTCACTTGATCCTGCTGATATTCTTGAGAGACTCAATACTCATGAATTCCAACAAGCCGAGAAGAGAGATTCTACGGGCCAAGCTATGGAAGATCTTCTGCTCTGAAGGCAAAAGCAATTTCCTCATCTGATGGCGAAGATTCTGATAGTAGCCTTGGTGGTCCTGAAGAACTTAGTCAGGAAGTGGCAATGCTCGCGAGGGAATTCCAAAAGTTCTCAAGGAGAGGCCGATTTGGAAAGTCATCAAAAAGTGGTTTGAGGAAATCAGATTCCTCAGGCGACTACAAGAAGAGAATTTGTCACAAATGCAAGAAGTCTGGTCACTTTACTCTGACTGTCCTCTCTGGGAAAAAGAATCAAAGAAGAAGAAGTACAAGGATGACAGTTCTGATGACTCGAAGAAAAAGAAGAAATCTTCAAAGTCCTCATCTGCAAAGTCCTCAACGCACAAGAAGAATGGTTCCATAGTGGCTCGGGCTTTCATTGGCAAGGAAATGGATTCTGAAGAATATGAAGAAGAGGAAGAATCTGAGGTGAATTCAGAATCTGGTGTTGCTAGCCTTGCTCTCGCTACTGCTTTCGTTAGCAAGTCCATCTTCAACGATGAAGAAAACGACTACTCCAACGACTCTGACGTCAGCAATGATGATTATGCTCCCATATATTGCTTCATGGCTAAAGGTTCCAAGGTACATAAGTATCACTCCTATTCTGAATCAAGTGATGGTGAATCTGATGAATATGTGAAACCTAGCTATGCCAAACTTGCTAATATTGCCGCTAAGCAACAAAATGCACTTGAAAAGCTTTAGAAACTACTACACAAAAGCGATGATCTGTTGAATGAGGAAGTGGATCGAACTCAAACTGATGATCTCAAAAGTCTTCAGTTAAAGTATGATAACCTTCAGAGTCATCATAATGCTCTCTTAGTCGATCATGAAAAGCTTTCTTATGAATTTCTTCAAAGAAAGCAAGATCTTGAGAAACTAAGAGTGTCTCATGAGGATCTCCAAAGAGAAAACGATTCCTTACTGGCTCAACAGACCAGTACCGTTCAGGAAGAATTTGTTCCACCTTATTTAAAATGCATCGAACGTGAAACTGCTAATTCTTCACCTGAATGTTCAAATGCTTCTATTGCTGCAAATTCTTCAACTATCCCCGTGGTCACAAATTCCTCATCTGAGGATACCACAAGTATCACTGATGAAAATGCATGGTTGAAGGAATTGTATGTGACAGGCATGTACAAAAGTCTCAAAGGGCATCAAACCCTTTGCGATGTGCGCAAAAAAGCAGATTCTGAATAGGAACCCTAGGAAAGAGGGTATTGCATTTGAGAGGAAACTCAATGCTGATGGATCCTACTAGACACCTGAGCAGTACCCCAAAACCTCATGGGTTGCTGCAAAAGGATCTCCTATAGATCCATCCACTTTATCTGGCTTTACTTGTGAAACTTCATATTCCTATGATGAGTCACTTGACTCCAACTACAAATTCTTCAAAAATCAGAAAGGTGAAGTATTTGCCAGATTTGTTGGAACTAAGTGCAGGAACGGTTCACCTGTGATGAAAATCTAAGTCGCCAAGAGTTTCTTACAAAATCTTCAAGTGAATGTCCTCACGACACCACTTGTGAAGAAAAGGAACCCCAGATCAAATTCCTCATATGGACCAAAGTCTTCACTTCGATCAAATTCCTAAAATGGTCAAAAGTATCATTCTCGTGCTAATGCATCTGTTTCGCAAGGAAAATCTAAGAGTTCTGAATATGTGCATTATTCTTCAAATCATTATGTTCATAAGTCCTCAAAGAATTTCTCTGCATATTCATATGAGTACTTTAACCCTCGTTGACGGTGTCCTGGACTAGTGGGTACTCACCACGTCGTCTCCCGACTAGTGCGTCGGGCCGAGGACCCCCGTGACGATCCACTAATGGGCCACTTCGAGCAGCCCGTGCCGAATACAAGGAGGATTCAACAAGATTCGGCACACAAGACAAGGACTCCTCTAAACCCTAGGCCTACGGTGCATATATAAATGGAGGCCAGGCTAGTCAATAGATCAATATACGACATCTCATAATCTCGTGGTAGAGACATGTACTCTGTACTATCCCCATATCAATACAATCAAAACCAGGACGTAGGGTGTTATCTCCTTGAGAGAGCCCGAACCTGGGTAAAATCCTGTGTCCATGTTACCATCGCTCCAAGACGCCTAGCTTAGGACCCCTACTACGAGATACGTCGTTTTTGACACCGACATTGGTGCTTTCATTGAGAGCATGCTGGGTAGTCACCGCAGTGCGATGGGAATTCAGATCGGCTCCATCGCGATCTACGCGTTAGAACCGAGCTACATCATCAGCATCAGCATCTTCGTCGCCGGCTTGACTGGTCATCTTGGCTATGTCGAGAACTGCGCTCCATGTCGGATCATATATATCGGACAGGTGTCTTCATCAACATCAACTCCAATCTCAACCAAGATCATGGAAGAATCCTCCATGGTGCTCGAGGGCTCAACGTCAATATTGCCCTCAAGCGATCATGCAGTTTTTCTGGACAACGGATTCGTGTTCATCGTCCCCGCCTCCTCGAGTGTCGTTTTGACAATTGCTTTAGTGGAATTGTGCGGAATTGAGTCTAGAACAACCCTACAAAATTTCTTCATGTTCCGGTGAAAGAATCTCTGGCGATCTGCAATATACCGGAGCCTTGTCGAATCTAGACGGGAATCTGGATAAGTTTATGGCAAGGTGTCTAGTATCTAGCTCGGACTTCCGTTGGAAAATCCCACCCTTCATCGACCTCCGTTGGAATTCCTATATCGATCACCCCTCATAATTTCAGCTCGATCCGACCTTTCAAACTCCGAGAAATGTACGACGAGTACAACAAATTTTGGATCTATTTTCAGGGCGAAAACGAAGCCGACCCGAGTCATCCTTTTCATGAACGGGTTGTCGGGCGTCCTTTTTGAAGGAAATTTTCTCATCATCTTGGTCATCTGACCAAGAGTTCGGCATCGCGAGGGCCGAATAATCATCAAGGGAATCTCTTCATCCGCGGGTTGTATGGGTCGGACGCTCCGTTGCTTCATCAAGCCAGCATTGACCTCGTCACAAATTCCAACCTGCGTCGGCGTCGCCGCGCCATTACTTTTTCAAGCTGACGTCCACCATGCCGACCTGCTTTGCCACATCAGCTGGCATGGGGCTGTGGCGTCACCAGCCGACCTGCTTCGACACCTCAGGTGGCCTGAGACTTTGGCGTCACCAGCCGACCTGCTCCGTCACCTCGGCTAGACCGGGGCTTTGGCATCCCTTCATCAACCTGCTCTGGGGACTTCGGCATCACCAGCCGACCTGCTTCAACACCTTGGCTGGCATGAGACTTCGGCGTCTGCCAATCACAGCTCCGCCATGTTAATTGGACCGAGGACTTCATCTCGCCACATCGACTGTGCAACGTCGCCACTTCGTCAAGCCGAACTCTTCGTTCAGGCACCTCGGCGCCCATGCCATATTCCTTTACTTATCTGCTTCACTTAAATTAACTAAGTAGAAGATTTTTTTAAAATATATTATTACCTTTATTTTTTATTATTATCTCTTGCTTGCACTATTTTATGTGTACATGCAATCAACTTCGGCTGCGTGACGCGGTCACCTCGGCGTCACCTTGCTGACGCACTCCACCACCTCGGCTGGACCAGGGGCTTCGCCTTGCCACATCGACCGAGCCGTGACACTACTTTGGAGTGCCCAACTCCTCGTTCGGTCACCTCAGGACGGGCTTGGGGGCTGGGACCTCGGTCATGCCGAAGACTACACACCAGATCTGTCAAAATTCGATGGGCGTCCTTGTCCCGCCACTAGCCCGGACCGCATCATCGACACCGAGCACATTAACCAGCTTAGCCAGTTTCATGCTAAAAAACTTTCAGTTTTAAATTTTGTTCGGTTCGACCAAGCATTATACTTTTTTGACACAAAGTTGTTTGTGAAAAATTTCTTTGTCAAAACTTAGTTTGTTACAAACAAATTCAAATACCCCGTTTACTTGGAGGCTTCCTCTATGGAACCATTTCTCTTTGCATGTGATTATTATTGTACAACTTCTTTCCTTGCTCGTGTATTATGCCAAAATATGCATCATCTTGACTTAAGTGTTCCGCAAAGCTGGGTTGCCTGGCTCCTGTGCTTACCCCTACATTCCTGATTTTTCGGCTAGGGAGTAAAGGGAGCACCTCTACGATTGTTACGATCGGATCATCTGAACTCGTACCTCAGACGGGTGAAGCCGAAAGCTAGCGCTCTTATTGTTTTCAACTATGGTCGGCACACGACAGAACTCACGCATACAGAAATCTATTGCACAAGTCTCATAGTAATCATGAGCGACCAAAGAAAGGTACCGTTGGGGACACTATTTTCTTTGAACATGCTTCTTACTTTACATATGTAATATAGCATAAGTTCCTCGGCGCGCTTGGTCTGTTACAGCTTCATGGCCTAATTGCCTGGTTATCTGAAACATCGTCGATATTCTCGGTAGGCGGAGTAGATAACACTTTTCGGCCCTTGGCCGAAGAGGGAGAAGCCGACGATCGGTTAAGACACGTTCAAAGTTCGGGCGAACACATATATTATATAAGTACTTCGATACATACAATCATTATACATAAAATTATTTTACCCAAGTCACTTGGGGGCTCTTAAAATGATATGAGCCATTTTTATAATAGATGTTTTCTTCTTAGTCATTGCAAAGTCTTTTTCTACCACTCCTTTCTCGACTCAAGTGTATGATCAATAGCCGGGTGGCCTGGTTTCTCTCTAAAGCCGCTCGCGTTTAGTTTGCTAAACTGGCCTGAGACACACTCCGCCTTCGGGATAGGGAGGTTGAAGCCGAAGGCTGACCCACTTGAAGTCTAAAGATCATATGTGTCATGTCAAAGCACGACGGAAGCACAATTTTAAGACCAATTTCGTATTGGCACCAAAAAACTTAATTCAATCTAGACGTAGAGTTTTTTACGCAAGATTTTTGGTCTGTTGAGATTACAACATCTTTCACCTATTTTATGTTTTCCTTTTAGGAAGGGGGGCATTCTCTTGGTTGAGGTGTTCAGCATGATGGTCTTGCTGGGAAACTCTCTTCTAAACTACAGTTTGGCATCTTTCCTGCTAAACTCCACCTCGGTGTTGTCAAAACATACATGATGGTTGAACTAGTTCCCGAGGAGGTGCGATCCTAGGGTCCGCCATGTTGCCCAACCCAAGTGTCGGGGGCTACTGCATTGACAATTCAATGCAGAAAATTTAAGTGCCATACAGTTTCCGAGGAGATTATGATCCTCAGGTTGGTCGGCCGCTTTCAACCCGAGTCTCGAGGTCTATGCACACCGCTTTTGTGTTCCTAAGTATGCTGCCAAGCTAGAAGTTGATCCTCACGCCGATTTCGCAAATCGACCTGAGTCTCAGGGGCTACTGGGATCAGTGGTCTTATGTAATCCTTCAGGTGCGTCTCGGGTTTTAGACTGACACGCACCTTGAGGGCTATTGGCTATATATCTCGACAGAGAATAAATTGCGCCAATCAAAAATATTCATAAAAAATCAGCCCATGGTTGGGGTGGTGCACCACCTTGAAAGCAGTCCGGCATAAAGCTCGGGTGCAAGTGGCTGGCTCCATAGAGAGCGTTTCCGACATTAAGCTTGGACGAATTCCTTTAATTTTTTAAGGTCCAAGGTAGTTTATGACACCTCGGACTCGGATCATCATTGGAGCTCAGATGCAGTCCAGCGTTGGAGCTCGAAAGCAGTCCGACATAAAGCTCAAGACCGGAGACGCCTCAGAAGTAGTCTGACATAAAGCTCGGATGTGAATGGCTGGCTCCATAAAAGACTATTCCAGCATTTAAGCTCGGATGAAGTCCTCCAAACTTTCCAAGACCGGGGTAATCTATGTCACTTCGGATACCGACCAACATTAGACTTCGGCTACAAAAACACACCCCGGACGTAGTCCGACATCAAGCTCGGACGCGTGTTGTTGTCCCCCTAGAGGGATTTTCCGGCATTATGTTCGGTTGAACTCCTCCAAAATTTTCATGACCGGGGTAGTCTATGACACCTCGAATGCCAACCAGCTTTGGAGCTTGGCTAAAATACACCTTGAACACAGTCCGACGTTGGAGCTCGGACACAGTCCGGCATTGGGGCTCGGCTGCAAAAAGATACCTCGGATATAGTCCGATGTTGGAGCTCGGACATAGTCCGGCGTTGGAACTCGGTTGTAAAAAGACACCTCGAATGCAGTTCGACATTGGAGCTCGGATGCAAGAGGACACCACCGCACGGGAAACACTTCAAACCCGAGGTGTGGCATAAAAAATAATAAGGCATTGATAAAGGCCGATAACTTAAAGGGGCTCCTTGGATGCCCGACGTGTGAACTCTTTGGATTCAACCGGGCGATCCTCAAGATCGAAGATGGGAAGATTTGTTGAACCAGTTTCCAAGGTAGACAACCGAAGACAAAGAACTGTTTGGAAGAACTGAGGAGCGTCCCCAATTTGAGGACTAGTTCAGGGGGCTACTGACGGTGTCCTGTACTAGGGGGTACTCACCACGTCGTCTCCCGACCAGTGGGTCGGGCCGAGGACCCTGTGATGATCCACTAATGGGCCACTTCGGGCAGCCCATGCCGTACAAGGAGGATTCAACAAGACTTGGCGCACAAGATAAGGACTCCTCTAAACCCTAGGCCCACGGTGCATATATAAACTGAGGCCAGGCTAGTCAATTGATCAATATATAACATCTCATAATCTCTTGGTAGAGACATGTACTCTGTACTATCCCATATCAATATAATCAAAAGCAGGACATAGGGTGTTATCTCCTTGGGAGAGCCCGAACCTAGGTAAAATCCTGTGTCCATGTTACCATCGCTCCAAGACGCCTAGCTTAGGACCCCTACTACGAGATACGTCGATTTTGACACCGACACTCGTCTTGTGAAACGAAGTGCACTAGCTTCAATGCCTCCCTTATCATATGAAGCTCGCAGAATGATGAACTCTTTGCCACCCCTCCAGATGTGGGTGGTGAAGAAATTGAACTAATCTCTTATACAGGGTCAAGTCTCCAAATGAACTTGAACGTCTGATGAATTTCCTGGAGGCCTAAGGAAATGCTTGAAAGGACACAAGCTAATCATGTAGAATTGAATTCCTCATTTCTCACGTCCCCACACTGCTTTACTTACTATGCTGTGTGATGAAATTCCGTCTGATGAAATTGATGTCATATTCTTCACTCTGAAGCATATGAGTTTGTAAGTTGTACTAATTCATCTGCAGGATGAAACTCCAAAAGCTACTTAGTGGGTCCTCGACAGTGGATGCACGAATCACATGACTCGTGACAAGAATCTACTGATGAATTTTCCACTCACCCCATCTCATATGAAGCATATCACCTATGCCGACAAAGGAAAAACAAGGTATTGGGTCTAGGTAAGGTTGCAATCTCAAAGGACCGACACATGGATAAGGTGATGCTTGTTGAATCCCTCGGGTTCAACCTCATGTGTGTCTCAATGCTTTGTGATCTTGATATGATTGTCGTCTTTGGAAAATATCACTGTGTTGTTGTCTTGAAATCTGACCATTCCAAAGTTTTTGAATGATTTAGGAGAGGAGACTTGTACATTGTTGATTTCTCCATAGGTCCTCAGCCTGCCACGTGCCTACTTGCAAAGTCCTCAAAAGGCTGGCTGTGGCATCAACAACCTGGACACGCTGGTATGAGGAACTTGCACATGCTCGGGAAGAAAAAGCACGTCATTGGCATTGAAGGTGTCAAATTCCTCAAGGACCACCTCTGTGGTGCTTGTGAGTCTGGGAAGATGACCAGATCCAAGCATCCCTCGAAGATAATGATGACCACAACTCGACCTTTTGAATTGCTTCACATGGACCTCTTTGGCCCCACTCATTATTACACGCTAACAAATTCTTCAAGTTTGTATGGATTTGTCATTGTTGATGATTACTCTCATTACACCTGGGTGTATTATTCTATACAAGTCTGAAGTGTAGGATGTCTTCAGACGATTTGCTTCAAGGGCCTCCACGAACTTCAGTGTCAAGATCAAGCATATCAGGAGTGATAATGGGTCTGAGTTCAAGAACACAAATCTCGATGAATATCTTGATGAACTTGGTATTACTCATGAGCTATCTACCCCATATACTCCTCAACAAAACAACGTCGTGGAGCGCAAGAACATGATTCTTGTTGAGATGGCTCGCACCATGCTTGATGAATACAAGACTCCTCGTAGCTTTTGGCTTGAGGCAATTGATACAGCTTGCCACATCATCAACAGGGTATATCTTCACAAATTCTTTAAGAAGACTTCATATGAACTCATGACTGGGACGAAACCCAATGTAAGTTATCTCAAAGTCTTCGGTGCAAAATGCTGGATTAGAGATCCTCACCATAGTTCTAAATTTGCACCAAAAGCACATGAAGGTTTTATGCTTGGTTATGGAAAGGACTTGCACACCTACAGAGTCTTCAATACCTACCATCAAAAGGTTGTTGAAACTGTGGATGTGCGGTTTGATGAAACTAACGGCTCACAAAGAGAGCACCTGCCTCCTGTGCTAGATGAAATGTCTCCTAAGGAATCCATTAAGCTGAAGGCTACTGAAGATGTCATACCCACTAAAGAACCTCAATCTATTGAGGAAGTCATTAAAACCAATGAAGACATTCATGATGATACACCTAAAGAAAATGGTGCTGAAGAAAATCCTCAGCCACGTCAACCTGCTCATCCAAGAGTTGCAAATGAAGTGTAGATTGACAAAATCATCAACGACATCAATGCACTAGGTCCCCTCACTCGCTCAAGAGCTTCACATTTGACTAACTTTTGTGGGCACTTTGCTTTTGTCTCTATCATAGAGCCCACCATAGTTGATGAAGCATACAAGGAGCTTGAGTGGATTCAAGCTATGCAAGAGGTATTGCATCAATTCAAGCTAAACAACACGTGGGAACTTGTCAAGTGTCTAGATCCTCGCAAGCACAACATCATAGGTACCAAGTGGATCTACCACAACAAGCAAGATGAAAATGGCCTTGTGGTAAGGACCGAGGCTCGTCTTTTAGCTCAAGGCTACACACATGTTGAAGGAATTGACTTCGATGAAAATTTTGCCCCTGTTGCTAGACTTGAAGCTATTCGCATATTGTTTGCTTATGCTAACCATCATGATATCATCTTATATAAAATGGATGTGAAAAGTGCATTCCTCAATGGTAAGCGTGAGGAAGAAGTATATGTTGCTCAATCCCTAGGGTTTGAAGACCCTAAGCATCCTGAAAAAGTCTTTAGAATCAACAAGGCCCTCTATGGCCTCAAGCAGGCCCCTCGGGCGTGGTACAATACTCTGAAGGAATTCCTCATGAAGAAAGGATTCAAACCCGGTTCACTCGACCCAACTCTTTTCACTAAATCCTATGACAATGAACTATTCATATGCCAAATATATGTAGACGATATTATCTTTGACTGTATTGACAAATGTTACAATGATGAATTTGCCTATATGATGAGTGAAGAATATCAAATGTCTATGATGGGAGAGTTGAAATTCTTATTAGGTCTTCAAATTTGTCAGCAAGACAATGACATCTTCATCTCTCAAGATAAATACCTCAAGGATGTTCTGAGGAAATTCGACATGCAAGACTACAAAGGCGTCAAAACTCCAATGCTTTCAAAAGGCCACCTCTGCACTGACAAAAATGGTAAAGATTTCAATCAAAAGGTATATCGCTCCATGATTGGCTCTTTATTCTATCTATGTGCATCTAGGCCTGATATTATGCTGAGTGTTTGCATGTGTGCCCGATTTCAAGCAACACCGAAGGAATCACACCATAAGGCTATGAAAGATATTCTTCGATACTTAGCTCACACACCAACGCTTGGATTATGGTATCCCAAGGGCTCGAATCTTCACCTCGTCGGATACTCTGATGCTGACTATGCTGTAGATCATGTGGATCACAAGTCAACCTCAGGCACATGTCATTTTCTCAGACAATCCTTAGTATGTTGGTCCTCGAAGAAGCAGAACTGCGTCTCACTATCTACTGCTGAAGCTGAGTACATTGCTGCTGGCTCATGTTGCGCTCAGTTGCTGTGGATGAAGCAAACCCTCAAGGACTATGGCATCAGGGTGAAGAATGTGCCTCTCTACTGCGACAACAAGAGCGCCATCAAGATTCCTTACAACCTAGTTCAACATTCCAAGACCAAGCACATCCAGATTCGTCATCATTTTCTTTGAGATCATGTACTCAAGGGCGACATCTCCATCGACCACATCCCCACTGAAGAATAACTAGCTAATATCTTCACAAAGCCCTTGGATGAAAAGAGATTTTGCAAGTTGCGGTGTGAGCTAAATATCTTACTTCGAATGTTCTTTGAAAAAGACACACATCCGAACACCTATGCAAAATTGATGACTTAGATGTGCAACACACGAAGTAACATTTTTCTTCAATCAATTAAGTATAAACCTCTAAGTGTGAACAAATCAATAAAGAATTTGATTCTCAGAACCCTACGACAATTGTAAGTGATGTCTGAAATCATCATTCTTATACGGTGGTCGCGCCACCAACAATTGTTGAAATTCTTCAAAGTTGAGTTTTTTTTGTCATTTTGCAAATTCTTCAAAAAATTTCAAATTCCTCAAGTTTGCAAAATCCTCAAACTTTTGAATTCTTCAAACTATGAAACTAATATTCTTCATATATATATATAATTGAGTTTTCAATGTCCTCAACGACATTCACTTATTGCTAATTCTTTAAGTTTATTTTCATCTAAGTGAATGTGATGGGACCCATTTCCCCTCTATGCTAAACTCAACCCATTATGTTCACAAATTCTTCATCTGTGTTCTACTTTGAAACTCATTCAAAGTCTTCACTGTGTCCTTGAAAGCTGAAGAATTTGTGAACGAAAACATTAAAATTTTCACTATCAAAATTTTTGGCGCTTCCCGCTCAAACCGTTTTGATTCCCACGACTGGATAACCCACGATCCCCCACTATCTCCACTACTCAAAAGGTGGGTGACACATGTTGCATGGAGAGTAAGGGTCAGGGGCAACTTGGTCCAAAATCTTTGAGCCGGTTGGTTTTCACCTCCACTATAAATACCCCTTCCCTTTCACTGTGCTCGAGTTAGTCCTCACTCCCACTCTCTCCCGAGCTCAGACCTAGCACTGCCGCTAAAATCATCGCCGTCGGAGAGGTAGAGCTTCAATGCCTTGACCTCACCGTCGCCATACTCGCATCGGCCGTGGAAATCTTCACTCCGCCGTCGCTGTAGCTGTCTCCCTCAGCCAAGATAGGGCGTGGGAGATCTGGATAGACAAACTTCTCCGATTTCATCTCACTATTCGTCTTGTTTTTCATTAGGGTAAATAAAATCTAATTTTACTACCCTTTGATCTTCATGTTTTCCAGAAAATCCTCAAAAGTGTTTATTCTTCAAGAATCATCTTCTTAAGCACCTTACATGTTTCATTCCCTTGATGTTTTTCCTAAGTCATGATTTTCTTCAAGATTCCTCAATTGTGTGGATCCTCGAATTCGCACAACTCTGGAACCTAATACAAGAACACTTAATGAAATTCGTCAAGACACCTATGGTCAAAATTCCTCAACTTGATGTATTTTGAAAATTTCTGAGAACGCATATGACCTCTTCAATTGCTCGCATCTATACTCTATTCACAGGTACAAACATGCTGACGAATCACTAGGTTCTCATCAACTTAACTCATTTCCAGCTTTTCTTGAGGAAAAATTGTGTACATCTTCAGAATCTTCAAGAGTTCAAAGTCATCAAGTGAAGAAAATTGCCAATGGCTAAAGACCTTAGAAGGGTGGAAAGAAGGCTGAATAGCCTTGGCAAAGAGAAAAAAGAACAGAGGAAAATAGGAATTCAGAGGATTGAACGGAGGTGGGTGAAGGAATGTAGAGACTATCGCTATGTCACTCCCAAATACATGAAGAAAATCACACTCAAACCCCCTTGCAGAAGGGCTCCTCCTCCTGATGATCAAGAAGTTGATCCCACAAGTGTTGCTCGTGGTGAAGACTTTCTAGCTGAATGGGCAAAGCATCAAAGAAAGCTTCAGAGAACTGCCGAAGCAGCCATGAAGCAATTCAATGAAGATTCTGCTACTCCTGCCTCTGTTGGAGCCTCTGCTAGTGCTTCGAAGAAATCAATTGTGAAGAAGTCTGCAGTGAAGCAAAAATCCTCAACTTCAAAGCCTTCACTGAAAAATCCTCAAGCAAGTTCTTCAAAGGCCACTACAATGCCTTCAGTAGTCGCACAATCATCAGCTGCTGCCGCAAAGTCCTCAACACCTGTACATCCTGCAACATGTCAGAGGACTACAGGATTCTCAATTGCTTCAGGGGTCTCTGCAAGTTCCTCTGCCCGAGCACAGTCCTTAACTAGTCCTTCTCTGCTGAAGATGAAAGCTATTGCTGGACGAGGCACTCGACCAAGTCCTTAACCGAAGAAGGTGGTGTTCATATTACCATAAGATTCTTCAGATGATGAAGCCGATGATGAAGAACTTGAGGTAATCATTAGAAACAAGCAAGAGAGAGTGGCTCAAGCAAAGGGCACTCAAATTCCTCTATGGCTGGATCCAAAAATGGTGTTGAACTTCATTAATATCTGGCACAAGGATCCCGACACTCCAAATTGATGATTTGAAGCTGTCTCCTGGTCCAGATCATGTCCTCATTGCCTTCATTGATGAAGAAAAGTGGAAGTACAAGAAAGCCAGACAAACCAAGAAATCTCGGTACAAGAAGGAGCACTTCTTGAAGAACAACGTTCTGAAGCTTTCTCAGAAGAACTTGTGAACATGCAATCTGAGATCAAAGGCCTCAGTGATGAATTCAATTGATACTATGCTGATTGGCAAGGCGCCATGGTCCGGTTTGTCAAAGTGGCTGACAAAGCCATCAAGGACCACAACAAGAGGGTTGCAGCTCGATCACAACCTCAAATTCCTCAGGCTGAAGAATATGCTCAGCCCGCTGAAGAAACTGCAAGCGCAGCTGAAGAAACTCATGCTGGTGAAGAACCTATTAGGGCAACCTCCATTGTTGCGCCTGATGAAACTGCCAGGCCAGCTGAAGCTTTTGCTACGCATGATGAAATTGAGACCACAAGGACGACTGCATCAGTCGTTCCTGAAGAAACTGCTCCTACTTCACCCTCTGCCGAAAATGCAAAATCTTTGAGGGTGAAGAATATCAGACTTCCTTCTGCATCAGAAGTGAAGAAAACTAAGGCTACGGAGAAGAAGGCTGCACAGAAGAGAAAGGCATCAACTTCAGATTCCTCAACAGTGAAGAAATTGAAGACACTGCCAAGTTCTTAACTGACCCTATTGATGGAACTCCCATTACCTCCATGCCAGCCTATGAGTTTGTAACATTTAGTGTTGACTATGTCATCCCAAATGATGAACAAGAAGAAAAGGATCATTCTGCTGCTTCCTCAGAGCAGATTGATGAAGAAATTGAAGTCGAAGCAAATGCTTCAACTTCACTGGTATCATCGCCCTAGCCTCAGTTGACTGCTGAAGAGGCCGGTGTCGGTGTAGAAACCTGTGGATCTTGGGTAGGGGGTCCTGAACTATGAGACTGGGATCAACGGTAACAGGAGACGAAGGGGACACGAGTTTACCCAGATTCGGACCCTCCTATGGAGGTAATACCCTACATCCTACTTGATATCTCCACAATAGTTTACTCAAGAAGCCTAGCTATCTCCCCGCCGATATCACTCATCACGCGGTGGAGAAAGGACAAGCAATCCCCACCCCAAGCCAGGCGAGCGGGTGGTGTTCATCCCTCACTTCATCAGGGGGTTAAGCTTTCCGCTCCACCCCTTCTGCTGAACTCCATCATGGACCTTTATGCCTTCATCATCCTCTACGAGGCATTCCTGCATGTCGAGCCACACTTCGGGCTCTGGCTGTAGGTTTTAAATATCAAGCCAAAGTGTGTCAGCGGCAAGCACGCTGACTGCGGTGGCGCCATCATCGGCAAACTCACGCGCATCGACTGACCGACGGGCACCCTCATTGACACCATCAAGGGGTGGAAAAAGGAGTGGTTCTACATCATAGAGCCACAAGAACAAGGTCTGCACCCTGCCGCTGCATTCAACTCCGATCCCCCGACCCAGCTAGCTTCATGGCTTGAAAAGGGCGTCGAGTGGGGGTCAAGCAAGGAGGTGGCCGATCTGCAAAAGCGGATCCGTTCCTTGATCGAGGACGAGACCAAGCTGGCCGATGTGGTTTAGGTGATGTTCCAAAGAGGCGTCCTCCCCTACCAGCACCGAGACACCCCAGTATGGACTCGGAAACTCGACGCCAGCCCATAGTCTGGAAATTCTTCCGCACTACACGAGAGAAGCTATGGAAGGCATTCTTCAAATTGATGAAGAGCTGGCCAGTCGAGGGGGAAGACAAGGGCCTCCATGCCGCCAAACCAGACTCTGAGGTATGCTATATCCTAGCTTATTCGATTTTATTACATAGAAGGTCCATAACCCTTTGTCCAACATGTCTATGCAGAAATGGCTAAAGAAAGCCACCAACATCCGCAGTCTAGCTCCTCAGCCCGAAGACGAGAGGGCCAAGCTGTTGGCCAAGATGCTCGTGGAGAGGCCTTAGAAGCCTCCCTCGAAGAAGGAGAAGAAGAAGAAACCAAGTCAGGCTGGTATCCGCATCAGGGATCAGCCTGATGCTGCTTTCAAAGACACACCTGCCTCCTCAAACCAAGAGGAGGCCAAAGAGGAGGAAGAAGAGGAAGAGGAGGAGGAGGTCAAGAGTGAGGGGGGAGATGATCCCCCCTGCGCCAAGAAGAGGGCGGCGTCTTCGGACGCCCCAGGGTAGGTGGCTTCTCCTGCCTCGAAGAGGGCGCGGCAAACGCGGACGGTCCTGTCCGACAGCAGCTCGGACTCCAGCTTTGCATCCGAAGATGCCGAGGCGGTTCCTCAAAGGAGCCTCAGGGTCAAGCCCCCTCCATCCAGGTTATGATCCGAAGACCCTTCTTCCTGTCTCTAGTAGGCTCAGAGCTTGCTGACATGCAAGTCATTGATCCAAAAACCCTCCTCGTGTTATCCCCACTGAAATTATATCGGATGAGAAGAATCCACCAGCCGAACTGGCGGAGAGCGGGGATGCCTCGCACCCCCACTCCGGGCGCTACAAAGGACGCCGTGGAGGTGTCTTCCCGGCACACTCCAATGGAGGCAGACACAGGGGGCACGGAGGACACCCCCGTGGCCGAGGCTAACACTTCGGCCACCGAAGAACAGGGGACGATCCCCTGCCAGCGCACCGAGGAGACCGAATGGGCAGGCAATCAAGCCCCTCCTAGAACATCTCCGGAGCGCGTGGTGCTTCCGAAGGCATCGGTCCAATCCCCGATGGGTGATTGGGAAATTCGATCATCCCCGGCGCTGCCCACCACTAAGTGGTTGGCGATGGGGGAGGCTCTATCAAGCGCCTCCATCCCCGAAGAGCACCGCGCCCTTATGGGTGCGGTGTTACAAAGCGTCCAGTCCGTTGACAATGGACTGAAGAAGGCCTTCAAAGGTTTCCTTACAAGCTTTCAAGTAAGTTGCCCATCATTTTTAGTAAGATTATATTTAATCGTATTGTATACATGGCAGACCCCGAGCCCTAGGTGAGTTGAACAAACTCGCCTAGGGGTCATATCTATGGTTCGGAAAGTAAGTGCCGATGCGATACATCTATTGTATGTGTAGGCCTCGTCATCGATGGCGACCAAAAATGGCGCCGAACTGGACGGGATAAATCGGAAGCTCAAGTGCTCCGAGGATGAGGTGGAATTCCTCAACAAAAGGTTCGACGAGGCGTAGGGTAAGTTTGAATCAAATCTTAGTATTCTTCCCCGAATTCTATCAATGCAGTCCTTATAAACAAGTCTTTATCGTGTTGTAGCTTCGTCGAAAGAGATGGAAAATCTCAGGGCCAAGCTTTGGCGCGTCAAAGCTGAAGCGGTCGTGGAGAAGGTGGCGGCCAAGGAGGTGGCCACCGCACTCTCCGCCCCGCGAGCTACCAGTGATAAACACCTGGCTTGTGTGGCGGAGATACAAGATGAGCTCAAGGACGCCAGCAACAAGTGCGATGCCTTGGAGCAAAAGAACAAGGCGCTCTCGACCGAGCTATCCACCATGAAATCTAATCTTCATCAAGAGCGGGTGGACAGACGGTTCTTCGAGGAACAAGTTCGCCAAGCCAAGGAGATAGCCGATGGTAAGCCGTACTCCTTAAAGTGCGTATTCGCGGATAGCAGATTCGACTTGCTGACCCGGGTATGGCGATCCTTAGGCGCAACCGCCGATCTCCAGAAGAGCGTGGCAGAAGCCAACCAGCTGCTCGCCTCGCGGGGAGAGGAAGACCAAACTTGGATGTTCTAGGCGCAGTTTGGAGCCCCCGAGCGTCCTCCTCTACTGGTGGAATAGCTCAAACAACTGATGAAGCTGCACCGGCTGGCGGAGCCGACCATGAGGGACCTTTGCATCCTCTTATGGCCCGGGGAGCCACTCCTCGACAGCTACTTCGGTCTGGTGCAATGACTGATTGAAGTTGTGCCCCGCCTCGACGCCGTCAAGCGCTCCTCCTGCATTGAAGGAGTCCGGATGGCCCTTGCCAAGGCCAAGGTGCACTAGTCGGGGCTCAATCTGATGAAGGTTGCCACCGACCCTCCGCCACCCAGAAAGTCACACCGATGCCCCGAACTGTACTTTGATGGAGTCATGGAGAGTGCGCGGGTGATCGCGTCGCAGTGTTCGGGCGAAAGATTTTTTGAATGAGATTGTAATTTTTCCGAAGACTTGCGGTAACTTTTAATGATAATAGTATCCGCTCTTATATTTTTTTGCCTTCCTTTATAACTCCTGTGTGGTTGCTTAATACTGAAAGATGCGAGTCATCGGCTTCAGCCCCCATGTAGATACTACATGGGGTGTCTATGCCAAAGCACTATGTTCCTTAGCCACATTAACGGAGCCCGAAGGCGGTTTGAGTGCGGCAGACTAGGCAATCATACTATTATGCTTTATTTCTTTCACTTAATCGAAGGGGCGCGAAAAGGACTACGGGAGGCGCACAATTAGCCACCGAAGTAGTTGCGATGTTCGGATAAACCGGGGCCGAAGCCGACATCATGTCATTTGCATAAAGGGCAAATTCCTCGCATAATACAGAATAATCGCTTTCGAGGGTTGAAGTGTAATACTTCTAAGTTGGGGTTCACAGATCGGTTCGCGCATACTATGACGGTCTGTTTTCGGCTTTCTCCCCTGAGGCGCTTGACCGGACTATCCGGAAGCACAATCGCATGGGTGCTCCCTTTGCTCTTTTAGCCGAACGAGCGGGACATCAAAGGGCAAGCACAGGAGCCGGGCAATCCAAATTAATGACCAAAGACACAGTTCGAAACTGATGCACATAAAGCAAATGCCAAGACGCCGAGCACACAATGGTTAAGGCGGTTTGAGTTTGAAATAGAGCCCCCGGTCTAATAGCCGGTGACCTCAAGCCATACCGAACAGATTCACGAGAAGAGGGAGGGAAAAATTGGTATGTGCCAAAACAATTGAGGCATACTTGCGCCAAACAACTTTGTATTTCCTCAACAACTCTTATAACTCAGATTGCCGAAGCAACTGTTTACAAGTATGCGAAAGAAAAAGTAGAAAGGCCTACAAGAGCTGTTGTACCAGGGATCTTCAATTGTTGACCATACGTCTTCAATATACCCTGTCGCTTGGTGACTCCTGCCTTTGGATATACCTTGACGGGTGATAGTGTTCGGCGAACAGACCTTGCAAACTAGGTCTTGAGAAGTCGCCGATTATGTAGATGGGCTTTACGCCGCAGGTAGGCTCTTTTAGGAGTGCCTGCATCTGGTCCGAAGATGTGTTGATGGTTACAGTTCGGAACAACCGAACACCCATCGGAAGTTCCCCACTGCCACCCATGGAATCTTAGGTGCGAAGTTATGCCTCTTCGGCACATGCTTTGCTGGTCCTGAGGTTGTGCTGGTCCTGAGTTCCCCACCTATTGAGGGGAGGAAGGAGGGTCGGAGTTTTCGGTCTGAATCCGAACTCGCTTCCTAGCCTTTCGTGCCTTTACAGCGAATGTCGAAGCTTGCCGATCGTCTTTATAGCTAAATTCCACCACCAGCGCCAGTGCATGTTCCTCTGTTCTAAGGGACCGCTCTATATTGCCATTGACAGTAATGACCCCCTTGGGGCCTGACATCTTGAGCTTGAGCTATGCGTAATGTGGGACTATGTTGAACTGAGCAAACGCGGTTCGACCGGGCAGCGCGTGATAGCCGTTGCGGAAGGGCACAATGTCAAAGATCAAGTCTTCGCTGTGGAAGTTATCAGGCGAGCCGAACACGACTTCCAGGGTTACAGAGCCCGTGCAGCGGGCCTCAACCCCCGGGATCACTCCCTTGAAGGTAGTTCTACTTGGCTTGATCCTTGATGGATCTATACCCATCTTCTTCACCGTGTCTGAGTAAATTAGATTGAGGCTACTTCCTCCATCCATTAGGACTTTGGTGAGGTGATACCCATCTATAATGGGGTCTAGGACGAGGGTAGCCGAGCACCCATGACGAATACTGGTGAGATGGTCGCGTCGGTCCAAGGTGATCAGGTAAGCCAACCACGGGTTATATTTTGGAGCTATGGGCTCCATGACATAGACCTCCCGAAGGGCCCACTTCCTCTCTTTCTTAGGTATGTGGGTGGCGTATATCATGTTCACCGTTTTAACTTTGGGAGGGAATTTCTTCTGACCACCACCCATTGGACCCCGAGGTTCATCTCCGTCCTCATTGCGTGGACTCTTGCCCCGGTCTTCGGGTTGTATCTTGCCAACCTATTTAAACACCCAACAGTTGCGGTGTGTGTGATTAGCTGGCTTTTCCGGAGTTCCATGAATTTGGCAAGTCCTGTCCATGATCTTCTCAAGTTGACTGGGTCCGTCATGATTGCCTTTAGGGGGCTTCTTCCGCTGTCCGGGTCGGGAGTTGCGAAATCCGGCGTTGACGCCGTGTCGTCGGCGTTGTTACCATGATGCTGGCGCTTGTTCTTATTATGTTTCGGCTTTGAGTTGCCGTCTTGGGCTTCAGGTGCCACTGAATCCTCAGAATTGTGGTTGCTCCTAGCTAGCCAATTATCTTTGCCTGCACAAAAGAGGGTCATGAGGAAGGTAAGGGCGTACATAGTACGAGGTTTGTCCTGACCTAGCTGGCAGGCCAGCCATTCATCCCGAATATTGTGCCGGAAAGAGGCAATAGCTTCGGCATCCGAACAGTCGACGATTTGGTTCTTCTTAGTCAAGAACCAAATCCAAAATTGCTGGCCAGACTCGCCGGGCTTCTGGACGATGTTGCTGAGCTCGGATGAGTCGAGCGGGCGGACATAGTTCCCCTGGATGTTAGAGCTAAATACGTCTTCCAGGTCTTCCCATCATCCTATGGAGTTTCCGAGGAGGCTGTTTAACCAGTGCCAAGCTGCCCCCTTAAGCTTAATAGGTAGGTATTTAATGGTATGGACATCATTTCCACGTTCCATATGGATATGGAGGAGGAAGTCCTCGATCCATACGATTGGGTCAGTGGTCCCGTCGTATTGTTCTATATTGACGGGTTTGAACCCTTCAGGGAGCTGATGCCGCATTACATCATCCGTGAAGAACAATGGGTGAGCAGCACCCCTGACCCGAGCTATGTCTCGCCTACAGTTGGCGTCTGTATGGAGCCGGCTGTGCTTCTGGGCTCTGTGGTTTTGGTCGAACCATGGTCTATACTCTCCCCGTCTATCCGGTGAGTAATCCCTAGATCCATAGATGGATCTAGTGCGGCCTGCTCTGTGATCTAAGTCATCGCGCAAGTCAAACTTGTCAGTGGGTTTGAATGGCTCCTTACCCCGTCTTCGGGGCATCACCAATATGTGACCGACATCGTTGGCCGCTCTGTCATGCTCATGAGGAGGGCGGTCTGGCTTGTCATATGGGGTTTGATGCGGAGATGGAATGTCAGTGAGCTCATCGTCAAATTGTGGCAGCAGCCTTCTCTCAGGGTAGCTTCTGTGCTGGTTTGACAGACCAGTGCCGTATATCTCCTCGGTTGAGAGGACTTTCATCCATCGATCAGTAAGGTTGGCCTGTTCGACCTTTAGTTGCCGCTCTTTGACCTTTAGGTTGCGAGCCATTGCGATGAGCCACTGCCTGAGTTCTTCCTGATCTTCGAGGTTATCAGGGATGTATAAGTCATCGGCTTCCGATATGTCTTCCTCCTCGATGGGGGAAAGGTGATCATCACCTCCGAGGTCATTGGCGGTATCGGGGTCGTCCTGATCATCGGGCTCATTCGGACCCTTAAACGGGTGCTCGGGGAGGTCAGGATCGAAGTGATCGGCGGGGGCATTATCTTCCCCATTGCTGATAATGGATATCCTTCCCTTTCTGCTCCTGGACCGCTTATGCGATTTCTGGCGCCTGGATGGCGCGTCACCCGATCTGTTGCCATCATTGTGAGGCATACTATCGTCGTTAGGGGCATGAGTATCCACCGTATAGACATCATATGTAGAAGTGGTGGCCCAACTTCCAGTATTAACAGGGATGAGAGCATGGTCCTCTTCATCCATGTACTCTGCTCCTCGGAGGCGTAGTCTAGCATGTCGGTTAAGTCTTCGACGGTAGCTATTAAGCGGGTGGTGGGTGGGTTGAAAAATCCATCCCTGCTCGGACTATAATCGGGCGAGGCGTAGGTCGTGGCTGGATCACCAGTGACCCTCATTGATGAGAATCGCTCCAAGGCCTCGTCAACCGCTGAGGGTCCGACCAAATCCAGCTGCTCGGGACTCGCAGAGTCAACCCCCATGAGGCACGCCCGTGGGAAGTGTTCGGAAAGAACACATGTCCGATCACATGGCTTAATGGCTGAACCGGAATGAGAGATCAGATTGCCACCATGGGAGACCCCATTGGTGCATCCAAAGGAAGGGCTCAAGGTTTAGGCCTCTGAGCCGTCGGGGGCCACGGACGAAGCCATGAGCCCGAGAAGTGATAGATCGCCCCAAGAGTCGACGGAGAACTCTAAGTTTCCGAACCTGACCTCTTGATCGGGGGTGAAGCTCTCAACACGGCCTAGATGGCCGGTGGAATCTGCATGTAGCACGACGCTGCCGAAGGCGAAGATCTGCCCGGGGATGAAGATGTCCATGTTCTGAACTTCTTCGCCGATGAAGATATGAGGCATCGATTCCATCTTGTTCACAGAGGAACTCTCAATGAAAGCACCAATGTCGGTGTAGAAACCGGCGGATCTCAGGTAGGGGGTCCCGAACTGTGAGGCTGGGATCGATGGTAACAGGAGACGAAAGGGACATGAGTTTACCCAGGTTCAGGACCTCCTATGGAGGTAATACCCTATGTCCTGCTTGATTGTATTGATGATGTAAGGGTTTACAGAGTTACTCAACCTTGAGATCGTATGCTAACCCTAGATGAGTTATTCTGTCTCTATACCCTATAACCCTCCGGCTTATATATATGCCGAGGAGGCCTAGGGTTTACACATGGTCGTTTACATGCCGAAGAGATAAACATGCCTATTTACTACATCAGACCTGGAGCGCAAGCCGTGCTCCTCGAAGCTTCCATCCTGGTAACTGGGCCTTCAGATCATCCAGTGTTCGGCGAGTGGCCCATACAGTCTGGCCCGTACACAACAGGTCGGCTATCCACGGACCCCTTAACACAGGACTCCCTTAGCCGGCATTGAAGAAATGGAAGAGGATGCCATTTCCATGATTCCCATCAATTTCCATGATTTCTTCTTGCGGACATTGTCCAATGCTACTTCTGCCCCATTTGAATTGAAGCCTTACGCTCCCTGCATCACAAAATTCATCAGATCAAGGTCTTCAGTTCCCTTCAAGGCAGATTTTCAGAATCACTTCAGCTTTCTGCCTCCTATTGAAGTCCTCAAGCACACATTTACTTCAGTTGAGGGAAAAGGAAAAGTCGTCATTGATGAAGGTACTCGTCCATTGGATGTCCAGTTTCGCAAAGCTGCATCTTACTCCACCAATGATGACTCTGCTACCCAAGACTCTATTGCAAAAGACTCCCCTCAAAAGCCTCGAGAGTCTTCCCCTCGTGTGATGAATGATCATGAGCTTCTGATAAGTCTTCATCAGAAGATTGATTGCAATCACAAGTGGATCAAGCATTAGTTTGGTTCAGTTCTTCGAGACATGACTGTCATACACAACACTGTGAGGAAGAACCAATACTACCTTCATGAAGTCTTCAACCACACTTGGGCCATTTTGTCTCACCTTAAGACTCCTGAAGAACTCAAAGAGATGGACCTTGAGCAGAACCTTGACTGGGCTTGTCCTCCTCAGAAGAAATTCAAGAAAGTTCAAGTTCCTCAGCTGGTTACAAGCTCATATTCTTCATCGTGCAAAGCGAATGAAGCTGAGGATGTTGACGACACTACGGTGGGCCCTGCATCAACAAACGACCCCGACAATGCTGGCCCTCCTCCATCCCTTCAAGATGAAATTCTTCGGGGGCATTAGTCCTCACTCTTTTGTAGCTTTTGGTCTTCGATGACAAAGGGGGAGAAAATTTGAGTTAGTCTTCAAGCGGGTCAATATATATGGGCTATTTTTGTTTAAGTTACAACTCTCGCTCTTTTGAAGCTTTTGTTGGTTGAGTTGTAAACTTAAGTCCGATGGTTGTCTAACTCTTTTGAATGCTTTTGCTGCATGCTTATTTCCTAAAGTACCTTAATGCATGCATACTGAATTTTGTCATACACCATTTTCATCATGCATTTCAAATTCTTCATATCATATGTTAAATGCGTGTATGAATTACAAGATATAGGGGGAGTTCTCCATGTTTTTAACCTGCCATGTGCATTTGCAGTCCAAAGCAAATTCCTCAAATATGCACATCTTCAGGGTGAGTTCTTCTATATCTTGCAATCAAATTCCTCAAACTCAGTACTTACACTTCATATTATTATCCCCGTCGAAAACTTAACCTATTTGTCATCAATCACCACAAAAGGGGAGATTGTAAGCGCATCTAGTACCCCTTAGTGATTTTGGTGTATTGAAGACTTATAGGTTAAGGAACTAATATGTTTATGAGTGTACACATGCTCTATAAGTCGATGAGGAGTTTGATATATTTGGAGATTATTGACCCCTAAAAATGTATGTCTTCAACTGAAGACTTTGGTGAAGACTTTAGTATTCCCTGAAGACTTTGAAAATGAATAAGTTAGTGTGACCTTGAAGATATGAATGAGGACTATGAAGCATGAAGACTTTTGTTTTCTTAGTTTCATTTCCTTTCTTTTAGTCATAGGAAATGCCATACTGTTAAAGGGTGTCGAGGTAATAGTAAGGAAAATTTCCAACTAATGCTCAACTCAAAAGCCTCAACCTATCCAATCCTTTGAGTGAAGCCTTTGGAAATCTCTTACGATTCAGTCAAGTTCTTCAGTGACAGAGATGAAGTTCTTCTGGTTTCTGAGAAAATTGGTATGACTGAGGAGTTAGGATTTCGCCAGTGCGAATTGCCTACATGTGAGGAATATGATAAGCCCAAGGACTTTCATAGTTCGAAATTTCGACCATTGATGTGCTTAGCGCCAGATGTCCCCAAGGACTTTCATATCATTGCGGGGTATTTATGTCTTATCATGTCAGGTTGCACCCCGGCTATAAATAGCCACCCCCAAACCCACTAGTTGGTTGTCTGCTCTGAGAGAGAACTGACACTTGTCATTTCAGAGCAACCCATCCTCCGAGGACTTTGAGTGAAAATCATCAGTGAGGAAAAACCCAAATCCAAACCACCAAACCCAAAGTGATTGAGCATCACTAAAGAGATTGTTTGTGGGGACCCCGGCTCATAAGTCATGATCACCGAATGCACGTGTACAGTGATCCCAGAGATCAATGCTCACTGAACACACAGAAGCTGAATAACAAGAGTCTTACATCCACACTTAACGTCTTACACAAATAACGACCACGAAGGTCTTAGTCTTACATAGATAGGGCCACACGGGACAAACACTTAAAATAGAACAAGCAACAAAAATCTTGGTCGAAAACGTGAACCCATGCCATCTGCCTTAACCTACAGGCATTCTGACTGGGAAGCGTCCTAGTTCGCAGGCTTGTCCCCAACAAACTCTTCATCATACTCCTGTTCTTCCATGCCTGGCCAATTAAATAACCAGTGGCAAGCCAATGAGTACTTTGAATGTACTCGCAAGCAACCCAAGTTGTGGAACAAGGTAACATTGATGCATGGTATAGCACTAAGTAGGTAAATTTGCGGAAAGCTAATTTTGTATGCAAATGACATGATCAAATAACTAGTAAGCATGCATCAACAGTTTACATATGTCCATGTGAACAAGTTACAGATATCACCATAAGTAGGGGTAGAACATCTCATGTTCATTCAGCATGCTAAGTCATCAGACTTAGTACAATCCTCACGCTAAGTCATCCGACATAGCTCATGTCACCTCTTGTCACCATCACATCCATACTCACACCAAATTTCACGAAAACATCCGGACGTAGTCTAAGAAGGACCTCCAACTATACATGACCACAGACGTAGCTATTCGAATAGCTTTACACTCTGTAGAGGTTGCACACTTTACCCACAAGACTCGGGAAACTTCCGTGTCATCCACGACTTGTGGTATCTAACATACCTGAGGTAAGCACCCGAACAATGCCTTTCCCATGGTGATTCTAAACAAAGAGTCCACTCGTTGGTGCCATCCATCATGATATACATCACTCGTATCATCCATGAGGGCACGCAACAGTGTGCCTGGTGCCTGTAAAGACAGCGCATGACCTTCCACTCTGGGACAACCCCGTCTCAAGGGTGACCACTTCACTCTTGCCACTAGTAATGCGGGCTCCTTGCTAGTACCAACCATAGTAATCAACAAAGCCCCATCCCATAAGTGGTATCGTGGTTGCGCATGTAAGGTTGGGGTGGTCAGCCGACCTTAGAACTCTCCGTTTTCGAAAACACACACTCACTTGCTCTGGCATACCACTTCTTTTCCAAGTGGTTACCCAACTCATCATCATTTCCCTCGAGCATTAGTGGCACCCGACGTTTTTTTGAAAGAATCTTTGAAATCATTTCTCTGTTTCCATCACCATTATAAGTCCCATCCCATTCGCGTAGCATCTATTAGCAACCTAACTAGTCCCACCTGCACAACCCTCATAAGGGGTAGGGTCATGCACAATGCAAGTGTCAATGAAGAAGTACCAGAGGCATCCCACCGAAAGGGGAACACCACAACACATGACCAAATATGATGAAAGTGAAGTGCTATATGACATGCAATAAAATGGTTTCTTATCATGGTCAAAGGGCTGCTTGCCTAGCCCAACAAAGTCTCCGGGGTCTTCAAAGTCTTCGGGTCCAACTTCTTCGTCAACCGCGCAATCTATCATTGCGAAATAAAGCGATAAAAATAAGCAATCACACAAAACAGAGCACTCAAACTATTACCAAAAATGTTGACCTACTCTGATAAATACTACATGTCATACTAAAAATATTCTCCTAGAGTTTTGTTATGAAGTTTTTTATAAATTAAATAACAGAGGCAAAAAGGTGCCTAAATATAGGTTTTAAAATAAACTATTACTAAAAACATTTTCATAAATAGCACTATTAAATTCTATAGAATATTCTAAGATTTTTGATGGAAGAAATAGTGTCATAGGATAAATATTTATTTCTGTGGGATTTTTGCAAAATCCACAGAAAACAGAAAAGGAAAAAGAAAGAAAAAGGCCACTGGGACCTGGGCCAGAGGTGGTCAGAGGATGGGCCGGCCTCGTGCGCGGTCAGGTTCAAACCTGACGCGCGGGGCCCAGTTGCCAGTGACACGAGGGGAAGAGAGAGAGCACGTGAGAGAGGAAGAGAGGCCGACAGGTGGGCCTCACCTGTCGGGTCCTTCTCCCTCCTTGGGACAGGGAGGGGGGAGAGCTTACCGGCGGCAGCGCAGGGCACGACAGAGGCAGGTGAGAGCAGGGATGGGCTTGGGGTCGAGTCGCCGGTCCAGGAGAGGTCGAAGGGAGACCGGAGGTGGCCAGAGTCGCTGGCGGCGAGCACCCACGGCGAAGATGGCTTCGGGAGGAGGTTACCGGGGCCATTCGAGGCTGCAAAGAAGACGGGGATGAAGGGGAACGCGTTAGCGTGGCGAGGGAGGACACGCTGGAGAAGAGAGAGGGCCGGAGGAGCTTGCTACCTCGAGATTGACGGAGAGATGGCCACGGCGGCCCTCGGGTTGATCCCGAGCGCAAAGAGGTCGGGCGGTCCTTGGAGCGCGAAGGGGGGCTATTGTGGAGAGGAGAGAGTGACCACAGGGGAGAGAGGGGTTCGGGAGGCCCTTTTATAGGAGGGGGCGAGTCCACCGAACTGCGGCTTGCCGGCGAGGGCGAGGTCAGGGCCAGAGGCCATGGGAGAGAGAGGGGGCGAGTCAGGGGCGCTCCTAGGACTGGTCTAGGCCGAGGGGGAGGATAGAGAGGCAGGGGAGCACGCGCGTGCGACCCCTGTGGTTGGCCGACTCGGGCGGCCACGATGCGTGCGAGGAGGGCCAGAGGAGGGGGAGAGAGGAGGGGCCCGACATGGTGGCGTGGCGCGGACGCCCAGGCCGACCATCTGGCGAGAGGGGGGATCCCGAGGTGGTCGGGGCCATGTAGTGACCAGCGGCTACTGTGCCTGTCGGCACTGTAGCACGCTCCAGAGTGCGCGTTTGGCATGCCACGGCATGCCAACGACGTCTTTTGCGTGGCCTCTCATGTCTAGGGGGATCTAGGTTTTTTTTACAATAGAGGGTAGGTCATTGGATGCTCTGGTTTCCTTAGGAGAGAAGGAAGGCTGAGGGAGAGGGAGAAAAATTACTGTCCAGAGGGGAAAAATGGGGGTTTTACCCCACTTACCCATGGAGTTTTGGCCAGGGAGAGATGCTGGAGGTAGCTAGTAACTCAGAGAGGTTGTGGTAAAAAGCTGGGGCCAAGGGTAAAGGGATAATAGGTAGAAATAGGGGTTTTACCAAATCACCAAAATGTGTTTGGTGGAGTTTTGGGCAAGAAATATTTACCAGCTTACTTAGACATTTACCAAGGTCAAAGGCTAGGTAGAAATGAGATGCTTCACCAAATTTGAGCTCAAGGGAAAAAGTTGATAATAGAAACTTGATGAACCCTAGTAATTGGCAAAATCAGATTTCTGTAGATCCAATGATGCTAGGCTTTAACCCTTGATGCACCACTTAGTGTATCATCACTATTTGGCCATTAGAGCATGCCCACAATGTTTGAGGCCAAGGGGAGACACTTCACAATGTAAAGTTGCTCAAATTTTATTCTGGTCAGGAAACTTTGCTCAACTTTTGGGATGATTTGATGAACCAAAGCAACTTGGATTGGGATGAAACTTTGCAAGATCATCACCCATGATAGTGTTGACTTGCTAGAATTTTCCTGGAATTTATTGATAATATTTCTTATGGAAATATTCCAAAAGTTTGATCTGAACAAAAAGGGGTTTGAGGGTTTTTTCCCATGATCTGGTCATGCCCTTGTGTTGAAACTCACATATATGGAAAATATATGTCCACTGAGTTTCTCTAAATTTTCTCAAATATTTAAAGCATTTAAATAATTTTTCCCTAGGAAAAACCATTTATGGCCTTAAGAAAAAGCCTTTAAATAAAATATGAAAAAATATCTCTAAAAATAATATTTGGTGGTTTTGAGAAGTCATATATATATATATATTAGGTTTGAAATAAAGCTTTTGGGAAATAAGGGTTTGAGGACTTGTAGTGCAAACCTCATTTCAGGGGGTTTGGAAACTTAAATTCAATAAATCATTTTTGGTTAAAACAAAATTTGATAAAAATAGTTTTGGGCACTATTCACATGGCATGATCATTGGGCAAGGGGTTTGGATCAAGGAAGATGATTATGAAGTGGAATAGAACCTAGTAGTTCCATAAAACTCAATCAACAAGCAAGCAAACAACATAGCAAGCAAGCACAAACACATAGAAACGTTTTAGTTGGATCCAAATTTTATAAACCCAAACATAACAATGTGCTACAAACATAGGGTGTGACAGACCTTCCCCCCTTACAAGAATCTCGCCCCCGAGATTCCTAGGCTAAGTGCTAAAAAGATAAGGGAACTCTGATCTAAGATAATCTTCACGCTCCCAGGTTGCTTCTGCTTCAGTGTGGTTGCTACACTGGACCTTGAAGTACTTGAGGGTGCGGCTTCGAGTGCAGCGCTCGGCTTCATCCAAAATGCGAACTGGCCTCTCACGATAAGTGAGATCTGGCTGAAGATCGATGGCTTGATGGTCGATGTCCTTGTAGAGGTTGGGGCGGTTGGGAACTTGCAGACACTTCCGGAGTTTTGACACATGAAAGATGTTGTGCATATCCAACAACTCGGAAGGTAGCTCTAACTGGTAGGCAACTTCTCCACGCGTAGCGGTGATCTTGAAGGGGCCGATGAATCTTGGTGCGAGCTTTCCTTTGACGTGGAAGCGCTTGGTTCCCTTGAGAGGCGTGACCCGGAGGTAGACATGGTCACTGACATAGAAGTTCACTTCTCGGTGATGGGAGTCGGTGTGGCTCTTCTGTCTTGACTTAGCGGTCTCGAGGCGCTCTCAGACAAGTTGAACTTGCTCTTCGGCTTCGCGGAGGATGTCTGGTCCAAAAATTAATCCTTCTCCGGTCTCTGACCAGTTGAAGGGAGTACGACACTTGCGTCCATACAACACCTCAAATGGTGCCATCTGAAGACTTGACTGATAACTGTTGTTGTAGGAGAACTTGGTGAACGGTAGGCAATCTTCCCACTTGGCTCCATATCCCAAAACATAAGCGTGGAGCATATCTTCGAGTATCTGATTTACTCGTTCCGTTTGTCCGCCGGTCTAGGGGTGAAAAGCAGTGCTGAAGGAGAGCTTGGTTCCCATAGCTTCTTGAAACATTTTCCAGAATCTTTAGGTGAACTTGGTGCCTTGATCTGACACAATCTCCTTTGGAACTCCGTGAAGGCTCATGATACGCTCGATGTAGAGGCTGGCTAACTTGTTACTGTCATATGTGGTCTTGACGGGAATGAAATGGGCTACCTTGGTCAGGGGGTCGACAATGGCCCAAATGGAATCATGTCCCTTGCTTGACCTTGGTAAACCGGTGATGAAATCCATCCCGACTTTATCCCACTTCCATTCAGGCACTTTGAGAGGTTGCAATAGTCCAGCGGGTCACTGATGCTCAGCTTTGACCCTCTGGCATATGTCACACTTAGCCATGAACGTGCCTATCTCCCGCTTCATGCCATGTCACCAGAATCTTGCCTTGAGGTCTTGATACATCTTGGTTCCTCCAGGACGGATGGAGTAGGGAGTGTCGTGAGCTTCTTGCAAGATCAAGTTCTTGAGCTCCTCTTTGTTGGGTACGCACATGCGATTCCCGAACCATACAACTCCTTATTCATCCACCAAGAATCCTGGGGCCTTGCCTGCCTTGATCTTCCTCTTGATGCCTTCAATGCTCTCATGTCCTTTCTGGGCTTCCTTGATATCATCCATCAAGGTAGGCTTTGCTTCAAGGTTGGCGAGGAATCCTAGTGCAACCAGTTCCAAGCCGAAGCTTCAAGCTCTTCATACAGGGTGGGTAGCCTTTCCTTAATCATAGCATTCAAGGAGCAAGCCTTTCTACTCAAGGCATCTGCTACCACATTGGCCTTTCCGGGGTCATACTGAACACTGAGGTCATAATCCTTGATCAATTCCAACCATCTTTGCTACCTCATGTTCAACTCCCTTTGAGTGAAGATATATACTTCAAACTCTTGTGGTGTGTGAATATCTCACATCGCTTCCCCAGAAGGTAATGCGGCCATGTCTTCAAGGCATGAACCACGGCTGCCAACTCAAGATCATGAGTTGCGTAGTTCTCTTCATGAGGACGTAGCTGTCTGGACAGATATGCTATGACTCTGCCTTCTTGCATCAGAACACCTCCAAGCCCGGTTCTTGATGCATCACAATAAATCACAAACTCCTTGTGAATATCAAGGGTGGCCAAAACTTGGGTTGTGGTCAATCTCTTCTTGAGATCCTGGAAACTTTCCTTGCACTTAGATGTCCACTCGAACTTCTTGTCCTTCTTCAAAAGCTGGGTCATGGGTCGGGCAATGCTTGAGAACCCTTCCACGAACTTGCGGTAATAACCCATGAGTCCGAGGAAACTTCTGACTTCCTTTACTATGGTTGGGGTTTGCCATTTAGTCACGGCTTCAATCTTGGCAGGATCCACTGATAATCCTTCTATAGTTAGCACATGACCCAAGAATCCAACTTCGTGCAGCCAGAATTCGCACTTGCTGAACTTGGCATAAAGCTGGTGCTCTCGAAGCTTTTCTAGGACTAATCTCAAGTGCTCCTTATGTTTTTCTTCAGACTTGGAGAAGACGAGTATGTCATCAATGAAGACAACAACGAACTTGTCCAAGTACTCCATGAAGACCTTATTCATGAGGTACATGAAGTAGGCAGGGGCATTAGTTAACCCGAATGACATGACCGTATACTCATACAGGCCATACCGGGTTACAAATGCCGTCTTCGGGATATCTTGGGGTCTGATATTCAGCTGGTAGTACCCAGACCTGAGATCGATCTTGGAGAACACCTTGGCTCCGTTCAAATGATCAAACATGTGTTCAATCTTGGGGAGTGGGTACTAGTTCTTTATCGTGACCTCATTGAGAGAACGGTAATCGACACAAAGTTTGATAGTTCCGTACCTCTTTGTCACAAATAGAACATGCGATCCCCAAGGAGAAGCACTAGGGCGAATAAATCCTTTTCTGAGCTGCTCTGCTAGTTGCTTCTTCAACTCCGCCAACTCTTCGGATCCCATCTTGTAGGCCTTCTTATAGATGGGCCTTGATCTGGGCATAAGCTCAATGATGAACTCCATGTCGCGGTCAGGAGGCATTCCGGGCAGCTCATCAGGAAACACATCCGGGTACTCACATACGAGTGGCACTTGATCCAACTCAACTCCCGATAGGTAGTTAGCCTGAGGGGCTTGAGTGGAAGCAGGGTTGGGGACATACTTGACTTCCACTCCTTGGCTATTGGTCATGGTGACAATCCTCTTGGCATAGTCCAACATGCCTTGGCGCTTAGTTAACCAATTCATGCCAAGGATAACATCCAAGCCGGGTGAATCCAGAACTATAAGGTCTGCTAGGAAGTCTACCCCGTCGATGTCAATCTTCACTCCCTTACGCCCTATCCTAGACTTCATAACTAAACCGGGGGTTTGTATCAACATACGACTACCCATGGGTGTAGGTTTCATGCCACTCTCTAGTGCAAACTTTTGGGTGACAAAAGAATGCGAAGCTCCACAATCAAACAATACTGTTGTTGGGGTTGAGTTGACAAGGAATGCACCCAGTATGACGTCCGGGTCTTCCTAGGCTTCCTCTGCGGTGACGTGATTCACACAACCCTTGCCATTGTTGGGCTGGTTGCGGGGAGCCGGGTTCCTTGGTTGTGCTCCACGGGCTTGACCTTGGTTTGGCGCATTGGGGCGCGGTGCATCTGGCTTCCTATTGGGGCAAAGCTTAGAGATGTGTCCAGACTGACCACATCCAAAGCAAGTGACTTGCCCAGGGTTGTTGTTGAAGTTTCTGCCACCATTGTTGTTATTGGGGTTGTTGTTGTAGGCTGGCCTGGGATTGGCGTACTGCTGAGGCTGGTAGCTCGGACGAGGTGCAGGAGATCTAGCCTGTTGTGGCTGATAGGTTGGCTTGGCTGGGGCTGGCTGCCAGAGACGAGGATTCTGGTTGCTTGAGATTCCCTTGCTGATCATCTTGCGCTTGCGAGTGTCGTGTATGGCATGACGCTTGTCTTCCAGCATAAGGGCCTTGTTCACTAAGTCGAAGAAAGTGCGACAGTCGCAGATGATGAGCTGATACTATAGGACCTGTTGGAGTCCTTCCATGAAGTGTTCCTTCTTGGCAGCCTTTGTGCTGACGTCTTCAGGTGCATATCTCGACAGCAGGTTGAACTTCTGCAGGTACTCCTTGACAGAGACACTTCCTTGCTTCAGCGCTCGGAATTCTCTCTTCTTGATAGCCATGATCCCAGAAGGAATATGGGCAGTGCTGAATCCTTCCTTAAAGTCATTCCACGTGATCACACGTTCTCCTTGTATGACCTTGAATCCATCCCACCAAGCTCGGGCGGTACCTCCAAGGCAGTGAGAGGCATAAAGCACCTTCTCACGGTCCTCATTGTAGTTGACCAATGCAAGGAGGTCCTCAATGGTGTGGATCCATTCATCAACATCCAATGGTTCAACAGTCTTGGTGAAGGTTGGGGGTGAGCTCCTCATGAACTCAGACAGCATGGAGCGGCCATTGCCGTTCCTGCCTTGCTGCTGGTTGTTCACGAGAGCCTGAGCCATCTACTAGATAGCAGCATTGTTGGCTTGGCGTTCCTCCTGGAGAACTTGGAGAAACTGAGCTATGGTCATGTTCTCCGGCGGAGGTGGTGGCAGGGGAATGTCGCTTTGTGGCTGCTCCTAGTGTCCTCCAGCGTGAGCAGCCCCACCAGCTCCCTGTTGCTGGCTTGAGTTGCCGGCTTCAGGGTTGGTGAAGGAGCTGTTGCGGGTAGCAGTCACCATCCTGTTTCGAGCAGCCAAGTCAAACAACTGGGATTGACAAGAGGATAAGCAATAATAGAAAAACGCGCCTAAGGGGGTCGGTCAAGTGCAAGTGTGTTGAAACAAAGGTCGAAAGACCAACATATATTAAGATAGACGATGGAGTCGCTTATATGTTGCCTAAGGAAAAAGCGCGACTTGCATCGGAACACAAACAACAAAACAAACAACAAGCACACATGGTTTCATATGAACCATTACATGGACTCGACTTCGCATGAGGGATACCTGACTGATCCTACCCTAGGGGTTCTCGGACTCAGGTGGTGGAGTGCTTGGTCTCGTAGTCACGCTCCTCTGGGTCTTCCTCCTGTTCATCATCTGAACGGGCATCGTTCCCGGTCAAAGGGGTCGGGGAATGAGGAGGCCCATCCTGATGACGCTTTGTAGGCGGGTCGGTGAAGAGCTCACAGTACTCCTTCGCACTCATGCAACGACTACGCGTAGGTGCATCACTAGCTGGGGGTACTCCTCCTCGATAGGCGACAGCTGGTCGTCCCTCGGGGGCTCCATCCTTCTTGATCTTGTCTGGCTTCGTCTTGGCTTGTCGAAGTAGCTCTCGGGTGTGGTGAAGTTCCTCGCAGAGCTTCACGGACTCCTTCATCAAGTTATGAACCAGACTATCGGTGGAGAGGCTAAAGTAGGTCTGGAACCTAAGTGGTGTGCCATCTTCCTTGGTCGGAATCAGCGTCCAACTCTCGCCAAAGTCATCCTTCCTAAAGGGAAGGTAGCGAGTAGCTGGCTCGTCAGCCATCTCTAGAATGATGTCTCAAAGGTGTGGGAGTGCCTTGCGTGCAACTATCTCGACTGCGAGTATCATGGTCTCCATCCGTGGTCCTTCAAAGAACCAACTAGTTGGGGAGTCATTTGCCTTCACGACCACATCCACGTGGTACTCCTTTGTGATGGCATCGACCCAGTGCTCGTGGTAGAGGAAAATGGGTGGTTGGCAAATCTGGCACTTCTCCAGGCTATCCCCAAGGAGTAAGGGAAAGCCGAATGTCAGGAAGGCTTCGGATACGACGGCCATCTACAAAGGTTTGAAAGGAGGAGAGTCAACAAAGTGTTGTGTGAAGCACAGGAAAGGTAAATAGTGCAGAATTCCTAAGTTCCAATACTAGGTGTAGTTTTGAAAACGACTTTTATCCTATCTAACGTCCATGCTAACTAAGGGCTTCTTACAGTTAGGATGGCTCTAATACCAGCTCTGTGGGGACCCCGACTCATAAGTCGTGATCACCGAATGCACGTGTATAGTGATCCCAGAGATCAATGCTCACTGAACACACAGAAGCTGAATAACAAGAGTCTTACATCCACACTTAACATCTTACACAAATAACGACCACGAAGGTCTTAGTCTTACATAGATAGGGCCACACGGGCCAAACACTTAAAATAGAACAAGCAACGGAAATCTTGGTCGAAAACGTGAACCCATGCCATCTGCCTTAACCTACATGCGTTCTGACTAGGAAGCGTCCTAGTTCGCATGCTCGTCTCCAACGAACTCTTCAACATACTCCTGTTCTTCCATGCCTGGCCAATTAAATAACCAGTGGCAAGCCAATGAGTACTTTGAAGGTACTCGCAAGCAACCCAAGTTGTGGAACAAGGTAACATTGATGCATGGTATAGCACTAAGTAGGTAGGTTTGCAGAAAACTAATTTTGTATGCAAATGACATGATCAAATAACTAGTAAGCATGCATCAACAGTTCAGAGATGTCCATGTGAACAAGTTACAGACATCACCATAAGTAGGGGTAGAACATCTCATGTTCATTCATTATGCTAAGTCATCAGACTTAGTCCAATCCTCACGCTAAGTCATCGGACATAGCTCATGTGACCTCTTGTCACCATCACATCCATACTCACACCAAATTTCACGAAAACATCCGGACATCGTCTAAGAAGGACCTCCAACTGTCCATGACCGCGGACGCGGCTATTCGAATAGTTTTACACTTTGGAGAGGTTGCACACTTTACCCACAAGACTCGGGGAACTTCCGTGTCATCCACGACTTGCGGTATCTAACATACCCGAGGTAAGCACCTGAACAATGCCTTTCCCATGGAGATTCTAAACAAAGAGTCCACTCGTTGGTGCCATCTCTCATGATATACATCACTCGTATCATCCATGAGGGCACGCAACGGTGTGCCCGGTGCCTGTAAAGACAGCGCATGACCTTCCAATCTGGGATGACCCCATCTCAAGAGTGACCACTTCACTCTTGCCACTAGTAATGTGGGCTCCTTGCTAGTACCAACCATAGTAATTAACAAAGCCCCATCCCATAAGGGCTATAGTGGTTGCGCTTGTAAGGTTAGGGTGGTCAGCAGACCTTAGAACTCTCCGTTTTTGAAAACACACACTCACTTGCTCCGGCATACCACTTCTTTTCCAAGTGGTTACCCAACTCATCATCATCTCCCTCGGGCATTATTGGCACCCGACGGGGTTTTCGAAAGAGTCTTTGAAATCATTTCTCTCTTTCCATCACCATGCATAAGTCCCATCCCATTCGTGTAGCATCCATTAGCGACCTAACTACTCCCACCCGCACAAACCTCATAAGGGGTAGGGTCATGCATGATGGAAGTGTCAATGAATAAGTACCAGAGGCATCCCACCGAAAGGGGAACACCACAACACATGACCAAATATGATGAAAGTGAAGCGCTATATGACATGCAATAAAATGGTTTCTTATCATGGTCAAAGGGCTGCTTGCCTGGCTCAACAAAGTCTTCGGGGTCTTCGAAGTCTTCGGGTCCAACTTCTTCGTCAACCGCGCAATCTATCATTGCAAAATAAAGAGATAAAAATAAGCAATCACACAAAACAGAGCACCCAAACTATTACCAAAAATGTTGACCTACTCTGATAAATACTACATGTCATACTAAAAATATTCTCCTAGAGTTTTGTTATGAATTTTTTTATAAATTAAATAACAGAGGCAAAAAGGTGCCTAAATATAGGTTTTAAAATAAACTACTACTAAAAACATTTTCATAAATAGCACTATTAAATTCTATAGAATATTCTAAGATTTTTGGTGGAAGAAATAGTGGCATAGGATAAATATTGATTTCTGTGGGATTTTTGCAAAATCCACAGAAAACAAAAAAGGAAAAAGAAAGAAAAAGGCCACTGGACCTAGGCTAGAGGTGGTCAGATGATGTGCCGACCCAGCTGGCCAGCCAGCTGGCCTCGCGCGCGGTCAGGTTCAAACCTGACGCGCGGGGCCTGGTTGCTAGTGACACGAGGGGGAGAGAGAGAGCACATGAGAGAGGAAGAGAGGCCGACAAGTGGGCCCCACCTATCAGGTCCTTCTCCCTCCTCAGGACAGAGAGGGGGGAGAGCTCACCGGCGGTAGCACAGTGCATGACGGAGGCAGGCGAGTGCGGGGATGGGCTCGGGGTTGAGTTGTCGGTCCAGGAGAGGTCGAAGGGAGACCGGAGGTGGCCGTAGTCGCCGACGGCGAGCACCCGCGGCGGAGATGGATTCGGGAGGAGGTTGCCGGGGCCGTTCCAGGTTACAAAGAAGACGGGGATGAAGGGGAAACACGTGAGCATGGTGAGGGAGGACAAGCCGGAGAACAAAGAGGGCCAGAGGAGCTTGCTACCTCGAGATCGACGGAGAGATGACCGCGGCGGCCCTCGGGTCAATCCCGAGCACAGAGAGGTCGGGCAGTCCTTGGAGTGCGAAGGGGGGCTATTGGGGAGAGGAGAGAGAGACCAGAGGGGAGACAGGGGCTCGAGATGCCCTTTTATAGGAGGGGGCGAGTCCATCGAACTGCGGTGCGTCGGTGAGGGCGAGGCTGGGGCCAGAGGCCACGGGAGAGAGAGGGGGCAAGTCAGGGGTGCTCCTGGGACTGGACTAGGCCGAGGGGGGAGGAGAGAGAGGCAGGGGAGCACGCGCGTGCGAGCCCCACAATGGGCCGGCTCCTACGGCCGCGACACGTGCGAGGAGGGCCAGAGGAGGGGAGAGAGGAGGGGCCCGACATGGTGGCATGGCGCCGATGCTGAGGCCGAGCGTCTGGCGAGAGGGGGGAGCCCGAGGTGGTCGGGGCCATGCAGTGGCCAGCGGCTACGGTGCCTGTCGGCACTGTAGCACGCTCCAGAGCACGCGTTTGGCATGCCACGACATGCCAATGGCTTCTTCTGTGTGGCCTCTCATGTCTAGAGGGATCTAGGGTTTTTTTTACAATAGAGGGTAGGTCATTGGATGCTCTGGTTTGAGATGGAAGGCTGAGGGAGAGGGAGGAAAATTACTGTCCAGAGGGGGAAAATGGGGTTTTACCCCACTTACCCATGGAATTTTGGCAAGGGAGAGATGCTGAAGGTAGCTAGTAACTTAGAGAGGCTGTGGTAAAAAGCTGGGGCCAAGGGTAAAGGGATAAGAGGTAGAAATAGGGGTTTTACCAAATCACCAGCAGGTGTTTGGTGGAGTTTTGGGCAAGAAATATTTACCAGCTTACTAAGACATTTACCAGGGTCAAAGGCTAGGTAGAAATGAGACGCTTCACCAAATTTGAGCTTAAGGGAAAAAAGTTGATAATGGAAACTTGATGAACCCTAGAAATTGGCAGAATCAGATTTCTGTAGATCCAATGATTCTAGGCTTTAACCCTTGATGCACCAGTTAGTGTATCATCACTATTTGGCCATTAGAGCATGCACTTTACTATTTGAAGAAGTTGACTGAAGACTTTCACAATTTCCTCACCTCAAATTCTTCAACTTACCTTGTTCCTCACCTGCTTATCATGTATCACGCTACCTGTAATATGTGCATGCTTTATTTAATCATGATGACTATGCTACTGCTATGTTTCTCATGCACTTGAGTACTTATTCTGCTGCTAGTTATTCATCACATTTCAAATTCCTCAAGTTGAAATTCCTCAGTGATGAATTTGTAAAAATTGCCTATTCACCCCCCTCTAGTTGATATAACACACTTTCAGTTCCTATAGCTTATATTGAGTAATATAAATTATGTGAATGATGTAATACAATAGGTATCATGTGGGAACAATTATGAATCTTGTCTTGACAATACGTAAGTGAATGATTTATCTTTATTACACTAACCCTTCTCACAAAGTTCCGTTAAGTTTTGTGTGATTGAAGTTTTCAAGTTTTGGTTGAGACACCGATATGAGGAGAATAAGGAGTGACAAGAACCTAAGCCTGGGGATGCTGAAGGCACCCACAAGGTATTATCCAAGTAATATTCAAGCACCTAAGCTTGGGGATGTCCCGGAAGGCATCCCCTCTTTCGTCTTCAACACTATCGGTATATCTCACTTGGAGCTATATTTATATTCATCACATAATATGAGTTTTGCTTGGATCATAATTTTGTTTTGTTGATCCTTGTTAGGTGTTATTTATTATCTTGTTTTTCAATAAAAAGTTCCAAGAATTACCTTAGGATGCTTGCTTTGCATGTTTGATGTGTGCTGTGTAAAAACAGAAACTTTTGCTGTAGTGTTTGAATTTTCATATTTTATTGGAACGAAGAAAGTTTCTGAATTTTTTACAAAGCATTATCATATAAATTACTTATCATGTCCTAACTCTTCATAATTTTTAGAGTTACAGAGGTACACTGGTTTAATAAATTACTACAGACTGTTCTGTTTAGACAGATTGCTGTCATAGTTTCATTATCTACTTATCCTATAGCATCCATAGCCTATATTGGTGAATATAAATTGTGGAAATGATAGTATACAGTACCTAATGTTTGAAAACTATTGTGCAACTTGTCTTGGCAGTACATGTAGTGTTGATTTGTTCATATGTGTACTAACCTATCTCACGAGTTCTTTTTGAGTTTTGTGTGGATGAAGTTTTTGAGTATAGGTGAAACCGGGATAGGAGAGGATTGAACAAGATACAAAATCTCAAGCTTGGGGATGCTATGCATCCCACCACTCTTCATCAACAATTATCAGTCAGCCTATGTTGAGCCTTAAATTTCATTCGTTCACATGACGCGTGCTATTCTTGGAGTGCCATTTTATTTTGTTAGTTGTTTCAATAAATTCATTGGATCTGAAATTTTGAATAAGAGAAAGTCCTCACATGGCTATTTAAATAATTGACTATGCATTGATCTTCACTTATATCTTTTTGCAGTAGTTAGTCATTCACTCTCGTGCTTCACTTATATCCTATGAGTAAATGGTTGAATGAATTGAATATCATAAATATGAAATTAAAAATGCTTCATATACTTATACCATGGGGAGTAATGACTTCACACATGATAAGTATAGGTGGTGAAATTTATTGAAAGTTAGCAAACACTGCATTGGTCACTTGAACAATCCATGAAAGAATATTCATGGATGAGAGATTTCACATATAAATATACTATCTTGGACATCTTCTATGATTGTGAATACCCATTAATTATTTTCAAACTTGAGCAAATTAGTTGAAGTTGGACAAGGAAGACAACGTAATGAGTTATGCTTGGGTATATTTGTATAGAAGTTATATTGTTTTGGATCCTCCAACAAGTGGTGCTTGCTTCCACCTCATACTAGCCAAAACTTCCGCACCAAGCAGAAATACTACTTGTGCATCCAAACACCCTTAAACCAGTTCACTACAGGAATCAGGCACTTTGCCGTCTGCCATGGCAGACGGCAAAGGCACAAAGGCCGACACATATTTGGGCCTAGCTAGCTTCGGCAAAGGGGTACTTTGCCGTCTGCTTCGGCCCAGCGGACGACAAAGATTCCTTGCCGTTAGCTTGCAGACGGCAAAAGCCGTGGATGACAACTACTGACGGCGTCGCTGTTAGAGGTGGCTAACGGACCCCACTGCTTTGCCGTCTGCCTCCCTCCCCCTTTGTCGTGTGCCACACACCCTCCCTTTGCCGTCTGCCACGCACCCTACCTTTGCCGTCTGCCGCAGATGATAAAGAGACAAAATGTCCCCAGCCTGGTGGCCACCCTCTAACTTGTTTGCCGTCTGCCTCCTCCCCCTTTGCCATCTACCGCAGATGGCAAAGAGACCAAATGTCCCCAACCTGGTCTTCCCAGGTTGCACAGGTGGCCGCCACATGGCACCTTTGCCGTCCGGGGTAGATGGCAAAGATCCCTTTGTCGTTGGTGGCAGAAGGCAAAGAGCCTGTATTATCCCTTTTTATTTTGTTTTTCATATCCAATCATTTTCACAAGCACATACATATATAATTCACAGAAACTATAGCCCTGCCATATCAAAAGTACATATATATGATCATCCAACAAACATACAAAATCAAAAGTGCAAGTTTCATCCATACATGCATAGTTTCATCCATAGGTAGCAAGTTTCACAATGTTCATCGATACAAAATCAAAACAGAAATTAAACACAAGAACTCCATCAATGCAAGCTTACATGAAGTGAATCAAATTTGTAAAATGGGAAATAAGAAATTTATAAGAAGAATACTAGAATAATAATAATAATAATAAGAAGATGATGAAGAAGAAGAGGAGGAGGAGGAGGAAGAAGAAGCGTTTTTCTTCTCTTTCTCTTTCTCCTCTTGTTTTTCTTCTTCTTATTGCTTATTTGTGCCATTTTTGAGCTAACCTAGGTAATTATGCCATTTTTGACCTAACTAAGCTTATTGTGTCATTTTGCAAGAAAATAAGGTAAGTCTATGGCATCTATGAGGTTACCGAGAAGAAGAAGAAGAAGAAGATCTAGAAGAAGAACAAGAAGAAGAAGAAGCGTTTTTCTTCTCTTTCAATTTCTCCTCTTGTTTTTATTCTTCTTATTGCTTATTTGTGTCATATTAGAGCTAAACTGGGTAATTATCACATTTTATTTACCTAACTAAGCTTATTGTGTCGTTTTGCAAGAAAATAAGCTAAGTCTATGGCATCTATGAGGTTACCAAGAAGAAGAAGAAGATCTAGAAGAAGAAGAACAACAACAAGAAGAAGCTTTTTTCTTCTCTTTCTCTTTCTTCTCTTGTTTTTCTTCGTCTTATTGCTTATTTGTGTCATTTTAGAGCTAACCTAGGTAATTATCACATTTTTTACCTAACTAAGATTATTGTGTCATTTTGCAAGAAAATAAGCTAAGTCCATGGCATCTATGAGATTACCAAGTCTATTATGTCATTGTTGAGTTAACTAAGCTTAATATGTCAGTGTAGAGGAAACAATGCTAAATATAGGTCATTTTAGAGCTAAATTAGGTACAATATGTCATTTTAGAGCTAACTTAGGTCCAATATGTCATTTTGGAGGTAAGTAAGCTTACTATGTCATTTTAGAGGAAACAAAGCTAACTTACGTAAAATATGACATTTGTCTAAGTGCTAAGTTTGTCTAAGTGCTAAGTTTGTCTAAGTGCTATGTTTGTCTTTGTTTGAGAAAATGAGCCAAGTAAGTGGCATATTAGGGCTTACCATCCTCGTCATCACCAAGGTGAAGCATTGGGGTTGCTCGGGTCTTGCGATGCGGCTCAGGAGTTATGCTGTACCAAAGATCATTTGAGTTAGCATGATGATGCTGAATGTTAAGACTAGTAACTAATGAACATTGAAAATGGAACTCACCGTTCCAGCCATGGTAATGACCGGCATCGAGGAAGGGGTCTGGCCGGTCTTCTCCCACAAAGTCTGCACATTTGGTTTTTCCAAGTCAATCGTATTGGTTATTATTGAATAGAACATGTAGTGCATGATTTCGCTAATATGAAGAAGAAACTTACCACGATGAGCTCGTACATGGCCTAGTGAGATGCATCATTCCGTGACCTCTCCTCCTCCAATAACTTAGCCGTCCTCTCTTCCAGATCCCTCTTCTTCTCCTACGCCTTCCAGGCCTGTTCCGCCAAAAGCGTCTGGGTTGTCTCTCTCTCCCTCTCTCTCTACAGAGCAGCCTGCAACACACCTCCTCGTTAGCATTGTAATCATCTTTGTTCGCATAGATAATGTAATGGAGGAAAGCTATATGAGTCTGTATGACTAACCTTGATGGCGAGCTGGACTGGCCATGGACTAGGAGGCATCTCAGGACAGGAGCTCGTTTGGTGCGCCTTGATCTGCCGAAAAGTGCTCGAATGCCGTATATGTCCATCTCCAATGGCTATCGAGCCATGGGGCCTCCCGTGGCCAGCTAACATCACCAGGTCTCGATCAAGTTATTGCTGGCTTGGGTTGAAGTCCTCCCCATTCACCGCCTTCCCCACATCTCTGTACCTCACGAGCTTGTGGTGGGAGGAGATATTGGTGAAGTTCTTGGGATTATTGAGGTCAGACTCAGAGAATGCCTTGACCTTCTTGTATGAGGCAGTATGGGCCATGGCATAGAGGTCGTACACCTTTGGCACCTCTGTCTTATTGTGATGAGCCTACAAGAGAGGAACAAAGTATTAATAATGGGTAAACCTAGCACTACAAGAATCGATTGCAGGAATCATGAAGCAAACCACATACCCAGTTCTGCCCAAACTGATAAATGTTGGCACTGCCTTGATGGTGTGGCACACCTTCCATTTGGGCACACCGTGCCTTGGCATCGTTGTGGATGACTCACCATTGGTCAGGGCACCATTCATTCACCAACGGCTCCCAACAACCCATCTTATCCGCACACCATCTCGGGGGCACCTAAGTTAGTAAAGAGAAATTTGAGAGCTACACCTACGAATCAAAGCAAAGGAAACTAAGTACAAGGCCTTAAGAATAGGTAATTACCTTCATGTACTACTTCTTGTCCATAAACTTTCGATGGGACGACGACTTGGCCTTCTTAATATGCTGCGAGGCATAGTAGTCTCGAACAGCCTGTACCCGAGCCTCGTGCCATAAGTTCTACAGTAGGCGCCTACACTCGTAATCGATAAGCTTTTCCACGGCCTCCTCGTATCCCTCCTCACACTTGTAGAAGGTCTGCAATCAAAAGAGAGAACACTGATTAGTACAATAACTAGCTATTATTGATTTTTAATTTTGTAAAGGAGAAATTAACCAGAACTTCCTGATGACCATGTTGGCCCTCGTGTGGCACAACAAACCATCGATCATCTCCTCCGGCGGGGTTGGGGCAGCCAAGTAGTGCTCCCATTTCAATCCTACCTCTTCTTGTTGACCCTCGCCGGGCAACGTGACAACCTCGGGAAGTTATGCCGTAAAATCACACCAAGGACGAAGTTGGGCCTACAGACATCCTTGCATTAAATCCACCCCCTGCAGTATGAAAAAGCCAACACATTAGATATGTGAAGAAACATGAAGGAAAAAGGTTTAAAAAGAGTAAATGCACTTACTTCAGCGACTTAGGCTTAATCAGCCACCTCTGCTGCGGGTCGTCGGCACGGGCGGGAGCCATGTACACCCATGCTGGTAGACGGTGCCCTCAAGCACCTCGTCCTCGCTATCAGAAAGTTGATCCCCGCCACCATCAGCATGGGCACTCGGCTTCGGTTGATGTAGATTTGGCCAGGTATCCCATCCGATGGAAGCCTCTGGAGTTTCATAGGATGAAGCGTCTGGCACATCATTCTCGTAGGACGAGGCATCTAGCACAGGAGTCTCGCGGGTCAAAGAAACTGGGACAGAAGGATCATCGACCCGAGGCTCGTGGATAGGAGTCCTTGTAGCCTCGAACTTAGACGAGTCCACCATAGCAGTCATGTACTCTGGTAAATCAGCTGGGGGTGGCGGCAAGGAAGGCGTAGCAGCCTTCGTACCTCTCTCGCGGCCACCACATGTAGATTTAGGAGCTCTCTTCTTCCCTCGACCTCCTCTCCCTGTGGGCAACTTCATCGACGAAGAAGTGCCCGGGGTGACCCAATACTGTCGTACAATGCTCTCCAGAGAGTTCGGGGTGGAATGGACGTACCCCTCTCACCACGCACCGAAGAAGGATCCCCGGATCGCTCTCGACCCGTGCCCACCATATTTCAACACCTGTCATGACAAAGAGTAAACAAAAATAGTACAACATAAAAAATTGAATATCGACATGAATAGTAATAAATATATATAATTTGAGTGTATCATCATCATGTATACCTGACATGAACTAATAATAATCTTCATTGTCTATATATGCTTCGGGATCAATAAATGCAACATCATCATCATCACTATCATTAATAAATGCATCATCATCACTATCGCGAGCAAAATGTGGAAGGTCTCCTTTATGTAATCGGTCAAGCATTGACAAGGCATCCGCAACAGTAACCTCTTCTTGTTCCATTTCTCCTTGTTCCGGCTCAGGGGTGAAGTCGGATTCACTATCGCTGTCTACCTCAATGTTCTGGGGTGAAGTAGAGCGGTTCTTGAAACATTTTTTTTGGAAAGACGTGTTTCTTGGAAGAATTATCGTTCATATGTGAGGTTCATAATCATCTTCATTGGGGGGAGGTGGTCTAAAATGTGGCGGCACATCATAAACGACATCCCGACCTTTCAGATTTGGATCAGTTTAGCAGGCCCACGGTAGATAGAAAACTTGGGTCGCCTATTGATCCATAATATAGACGTCGGGAACATCTAAATGGGTGCTTTGTTTGATTTCGACTAGCCCTATATGTTCATGAGTCCTTCTAGTCTCCTTCGACTGGAACCAATAACATTTGAAGACTACGACGTCTGGTCTGTTATCACCAAAGAATATAAGTTCATAAATTGCTTCAACTCTTCCATAATACTCGACACCTCCTTCGCCGACAGCGGAGACACAACAATTTGTAGACTTCCGGTCGGACATAGATAGCTCTTTGCCAAAAGTACGAAAGCGATACCTGTTGATGTCGTATTTGTCAAATGAACGGACCTTATAATCAAAACCATTAGCGACTTGTCTCAATTTGGTGCCCATAGACTCCGAATTAGCCTAGAAGTTTATACGAAAGGATTGTTGCATTAGCCGCAAACTAGATGAAGAAATGGAATGGTCTAATGTAACTTACCGTTTGTTTGAACCAAGAGATGAAACCGGGATAGCCGCCTCCATGCTTTGCAAGAAGCTCATACTCTTTGATGGAATCGTTTTGGATCACTGCTCCATCCAAGAATTTGGCGACGTATCGACTGTATCACATATCCGGGAATAAGAACACTTCAAAGGAATTAGAAGTTGCGAAACAATGTACCAAGAACTTACTCGATGTACGGCCGCACTTCTATTAGGTTGTTGAAGATATACAATGAAATGGTCCTCCATTCTTTGACATCCAATGTTATTGCTTTCGAAGCACCGGCTGGTGCGAGCTTCCCTTGGAATAGGATGAGGTTGGATCAAACTTTTTCACGGTCTCCATCATTGTACTGAGGCTTCGGATTATGCAAATGATGATTCTTGGCTTCGTAGTGTGCTGTCACAAAGTTTTCCGCCTCCTTAGTAATGAATGCCTCGACCATCGATGCTTCAATTGTACGCATCCTCTCAGTTCCAAAGCACCAACGATTTTGCACGCCCCCCGATATTGCCTCGGTCGGGAGATGCAAAATCAAATGTTGCTTGGATTATTGAAGCCGAGTGGAAAAATCTTTTCACCCACAAGAGCATTTCCCTCATAGCTGGCCTTCCAAGATTGAGCCATGCCTTTGGCTTCCTCTAGTTCTTCTTTCCTAACGGTGGTGGCATGTTTTATAACGGCCTATCACATAGAGCCTCCCGGTCGACTCTAGCCTGAGGATTATCCTGTGTCTTTCCCTCTATGCCGAACAATGTACCATAAAGGGCCTCGGCGATATTCTTTTTAGTGTGCATCACGTCGATGTTGTGTGGGCAAAGGAGGTCTTTAAAGTAAGGCAAATCCCACAAGCATATCTTGTGAGTCCAGGCGTGTTTCGTATTGTACCCTTTGAAATACCCTGGACATATTGGATCCGGCTAGAGAGCATTTATGTGATCAAGGGTCTGTTGGCCTGTCAATGCAGGTAGTGCAGAGTTTTTGACAACTCTAACTTTCATGAAATTCTTCTTGTCTTTTTTGAACTTATGGCAAGGATCCAGGAACTGTCTATGCAAGTCGAAGCAAGAATACTTGCCACCTGCCTGCAGCCAACGGAACTCAAGAGCTGCCTTGCATGTGGGGCACGGGAACCTTCCATGCACACACCGGCCAATGAATAGCGCATACGCCGTCAAGTCATGCGTCAATTACATGTACAACACATGCATTTTGAAGTTTTTTGTAAGCGGCATCATATGTCTTGATCCCATTAACCCAAGCTTCTTGCAATTCATCCTTAAGCGGCTGCATGTACACATTCATATTCTTTCCCGGATAGTTGGCCCTAGAATTATCAACGTCAACAAAATGTTCTTTATTTTCATAATATCTTCGGGGGAAGATTGAGTGGAATGACAAATACAGGCCAGCAACTGTATTGGGTTGCCGTCATAACAAACACTTGTAACCCATCCGTGCTGATGGCGACTCGAGGATGTCCAACTCACAACAAGCAAGTTTGAATTCCAACTCCAAATGATATTTCCTATATTGCCCTAATCACAAAATGTCCTACTTGTTGATGTTAACTTGTTCAAACATGCATGATCATGGCATAAATAGATTCATTGGATTTTTTGATCATTTTTCATATATAAATTATTTTCATCTGAGTTACGGTTGAATTTCTATGATTTTTAGAAGTTTTAAATATTTTTTGGAATTTCCTGATTTATTCTTTAAACAGAAAATTCCTTTAATGCATCAGCACCGTGTCATCATGACCTCAGCAAGTCAACTGACCGTCTCAGTTCAAACCTGACTAGTGGGTCCAACTGGTCAGTGACACAGTCACGGAGTTTAGTTTTAATACTTAATATTAATTAACACGACAAGCCCACTAGCTAGTTGCCCATTAAACTAATTAATCGAATTAATTAATTTAGTGCCTAATCCTGAAATTAACCAGAGCCTGGCCCCACCTGTCGGAGACCTAAGCGGGGTCAAACTCGGTCAACCGGGGTCAAACTTGCCGGAGTTGACCCGCGGATCATTGCCGGCGTCTCTAGAGACGGCGGACGGCGACATAATTCCTCTTCCGGTGACTAAATGGCCGGCGGAGGGCACCTTCATGAAGTTGGAGCTCCACCACATCCATCTGAGCTAGCAGGAGGGGCTGAGGCAGCTAACGGCGACGACAATGAGCAACTTGGCGGCGGCCGGAGTTCGGTTGTGGCGGTGCTAAGGCCTAAGGGGCACGGGAAGAGCTGGGAAGAGGTGGAATGGACGCGGTGGCTCACGGGGGGCTCGATGGCGTCGAGGGCGGGCTCGGAGGGCCAGCGAGGCGAGCGTAGGGTCGCCGGCGATCTTCGGTGTCCGGCGGAGGAAACGACAAAGCTGGCGAGGAGGGAGGCCATCCGAGGTCGAATCCATCGGCGAGGAGGAGCAAGGAGACGCTGCGAAGCTCTTGGCCAGCTCGGGGCAAGAGGGAGCGGCAGCAGCTGCGGTGGCGAGCTAGCGGACGGTCGGCCATGGCGAGCAGAGGCGAGGAAGGGAGCAGGGGGAGAGAGATGGCGAGGAGGAGGGGATCCAGATGGGTCCAGAGCTTATACCCAATGCCTCGCTGGCCTGGGGGAGGCAGGCACGCACCTGTCTGCGTGGCGCGAGGCCGTGGGCACCATGGCCTCGTTCTCCTCTGCCTTCTGGCAGGAAGAAGAAGACGGCGATGCCCTGGTGGGCTGGGCTGCCTAATGGGCCGGCTACAGGTAAGCCTTCCAATTTCCCCTTTTCTTTATTTTGTTTTGTTTTCTAATTTTTTCTTCTCTGTTTTGATCTAAAAAAATACTAGATCATTTTGGTTAAATGCTGAAAATTTTATGGATGCCAAATGAATTATTCTAAATCCCCCCCAAAAGATTCATCATTATTGGACTTATATTTCTTTTATATTAGATATAAATCCAATTCAAATAGCTATGAATTAATTCAAATACCACCAAATAAATGCCTATGCTATCCCAAAATTATTGGTTTGAATTTTAACCCTTGCCAAAAATTTCAGAGTTTAACAGGAACATTTTCTTGGACACATTTGAAGATTTTGAACTTGATCATTTCTTTTTATATGATTTATGAGGATTTAAAAAAATTCCCTCCATTCACTTACAACAAAATAAACATGATGACATGACTGATCACAATGCAATTATTTACAGGCAATAATCTAGGGTTGTGACAACTCACCCCCACTAAACAAGAATCTCGTCCCGAGATTCAGGCGTAGGGTAAGAGGACAACAGAGAACACTAAACGAACACAATATTCATGAACTGATTGCCCTCCTCGCAGTTGTTGTTTCATTGCATCATGCTAGTCTTGACATCTTCATCTTCGGGATCTTCAGCCAACAGAAAGACAAGAGGGATAGAAAAGTCTACAGGAATCGATCTTTACAAAGATCGAGCGACTCATGATCAAGTCATGGAATAAGATGTTATAAGATCTCTCGAGACGAGACACAAAACACACATCGGGAACGATGGAATGAGGCAGATGACGGAGGTTGGTAGGCAACAATTCCACGCTAGAATAGATGGTGATGAGGTTTCAATGAAGCGAGGAATTTTTTTCCATGATTCCATAATGAGGCACCTTAAGGAGGTGACTCGTAGAGTTATTCCCTTAAGTGTCAAAAAGAATTACTTTTGATACAAGGATCATTGAAACTCTTCATACCAACCTAAGGCAATTCACAATGATTGCTTGAAGGGATCCTAAAGAATTGACATACTCGGATTGGAAAGGAAACTAGAGTTATAAAAGAACTCGGCAATGGAAGGCACATTCTAGTTGATACCGAGAGTATAACCCAGTGTCTGAGCATGCTCTCAAGAACTTGAGCATTTCCGTATTCATCAGGGTTTTTACCAACATCCGTGCCAAGGATCCTGGCAACACCTCATTCTACCATGATGAATAATGATGGAGGATGCAAATGCAAAAGAAGACAACACTTTCTCAGATTTCAACTTAGCTATGCCAAGGGACCGAAATCTGGATGATCGACCGAGAGACATTTAGCACTCCGCTTCTAATGTTCTCCTTGATGAAATAATGTAACCCAATTATAGGTAACGTTTGGTATCTAGTCATCAAGTAAAAAGGTTGGACTTCAGGACCTCAAAGGGTCCATAAGGAACAACTTCTGAATAAGTCATATGAAATCCTCATGGGAAAGTGGCTAAGTTGCTGATACAAGATATTATAACAATAGGTCTTTCGGCTAGGTGCGTTAGCCTCAGCATCACTTTACCGGGTTACAAAGAGACCAATATTATAATTCTTGGGAAATGTTCCAACCATCATATTTGCCTAAGATTTAGATATGGTTGGTGTCAGGATATTCCAGACTCGGCATGTCTGAAAGTGAAAGGTTGCAACTCAAATCGAAGAGATGAGGTTGTGAGATTCTCGGGAACTGAACTGTGGAAGCCAAGTCCAAAACATGAGTTGGATTGCAAGACACATGTGAACACGAAGTCCAGGACAAACATGACTGCATGGTCTTACAACAAAACACTACCAAGTTCGGGTTAGGAACCATCATTGGGGGTAACAAAGTCTTGTGTACGTCCGTCTGAGCTCTTCAGGAATAACACTTAACTTCTTTTCCTTAACAAGACAATCAGTGGCTTGATGTGCTAGGAAATTCATACGGAATGGAGGTAGCGAGCCTATCATGCCATAGAATACTTCGCACATGCATGATTGACTTGGGATGAGTCAAGAGGAGACAAAATAACTTTTCCCGGAGTCACGGCGTCAACTTGCACCAAATGCACGTGAACTTTGAATAAGTCACTTCTTACACCAAACATATACTTCATGTACATGACACAAAGATATAGCCTACAAAGTTTTCCAACACCAGCTTAATGTCCATCATGAGTCATGGGATAGACGAGAATGTTGCCGATGAGCTCAACAACAATGCATCGAGGTATCCAAATGGATGGAATTCCACAACTATGAGAACAAGGTGATATCATTGGTAAGACCAAAAGATATAACGGTGTATGCTCGAGGATACATCCACGAGTAAGACAACATTAGGAAGATCTTTGGTTCTGATTTTGATTTGACAATAGCCCATACTCAAATCAAGGGTCGAGCAAGACAAAAAAATGCAAGAATTGATCACAAGGATTAATTAATGAGAATATCATATTTCTTTGACACCCACACAAGATATCCCTTTGAAAATAACTAAGTTAGGCAAAGATTTTATCTTCCAACTCTCCAAGTTGTTGTTTAGCTCAACCAATTAGCTCAGGGGTATCTAACACAGAGTCTTGGAGAAGGGATGGTTTATATAAAAACCATCTTGATCACGAACATAAAATAATGGTCAAGGAACAACCTGGTGATACTTCCGATAAGATATTCGGAAAATCACGCACCACCGATATGTTATCAAGCTCGAGAACAATCTTGCTTTCCAAGGCAAGATGATATGATCAACAAAGCGAGGGATCGACACAATCCTAACTCGTTGATCAAAGAGGGTACCATGAAAGATGGACTAGGTAGCACGATCAATCTTAGTATGACAATTCAATGACCATCACGCCAAGAGTGAGATTATTGTCCATTAACTACCAAGCAACAAAGTTGCGAGGAGTATTAATTACGCACATCACGATTCACTTGTCGGTGTTCTCATTACAGACAACACAAAGACCGGGGAATGAACGATGATGGCGAGAAGTATCACTACATCAAGATTTCATAAAAGGGAGTGTAGTTCTCATGACAATATTGACATGAAGAGGTAATACTTTAAGGTAGAACAAAACAAAAACTGGATTGGCATTTTGTTCAGCGGAAAACAACTGCTTTGACCCAATCTAAGTAATGGATGAGGTACGGGAGTTTGCTTCTCCTAGTTATTCTAGAGTAGAATTGCTTGATGGACCACAAGAGTAGTCGACATTCATAACACAAATGCATGACATACGCTTGACTATCCACTGATAGCTAAAGGTCAGAATACAATTGAAGAGGGGCAACTCCAGAGCACCTGATTTTTCTTGAGTTGTAGACGCATGGATTGAATATGTCAAACAGAGTTCAACATGTTTCTCACCTAGAAATAGAATACCTATTGACTAAGTAGCATCACAACATGCTTTCGATAACAATGGCCAGAATTATCACACTAGGAACAGAAGACACAGCTAAACTGTTGGGTGGTTCGCTTGAATAACATGGTTTCCTAAACACCTTCATCAAATACGTCGAGGTAATAGAGTACCTCAACTCAACAATTAGTGTGCTTTGTCTGGCCTGAAAGACACTGACTCAAGAGGAAAGAGTTTTGCAATTGCATCAGATAATTTAGAAACTTTGGATAAATTGGATAACATAACGACTGTATGGGCATGAATTATGAGGCAACCTGCACAAGAAAACCAATAACATGACATTGAATACTTATGGAGACATCGATCCAGAAGAACATCATCTTTCCTATAGGTCTCCAGCATAGTAACTCGTCATCCTAATAGATAGATGAGAAGGCCTAGTTCTTAATCCCCGTAGAATAAGGAAGAGGGTGACTCAGAATTAGAATGACACAAGGAAAGGAGTAAAAAGAGCCTTACGTTCCCTTCCACAATCAATTCCCTTATATATAACTAAAGCAGTTCTAGACTCAACATCGACCAGTTTGGCTTGATAATCCTACATGCAGTCAAACTCTGATACCAAAGCTGTCGGGACCCCTATCCTAAGCCATAAGAATCCAGCCTGTAACACATCACATCACTTTGCGGTCTCACGCACGGTTATCTCCACGGCTACCATCTTACCTGGGCCGGGACCATTTGCGTCTTTTGACTCACGTATGTGAATGTGTCGCTAGCATTCAAATGTCAAAGAACCTGGGCCGACATGACTAGTCGTAGAACCCAAGTGGCACATCCGTACAGGGACAAGCATACATAACCCAACAATGCAGGCGTCGATCTCTAGCGTGTGTAGACGAGTCATAGCAAGCTACAAGGACTCCATTATGCCATGGGACATAAATTTCATCACTACACATAGACGAGTCGTAGCAGGCTACAGGGACTCCATTGCACTACAAGACATTTCCCCGAAGGGACAAACACAGCAACAAAGAAGGATACACGCTGGTCAATCAATGTGTCCGGAGCAGTAGCAAGCTACCAAGGCTCAGTGGAAGCACAAAGAGTCACTTCCTCATAAAGAGTACTACTAAAGGCACACAACTAGGTGTCGAATCCCATACATACCGTTGCATGTCACACGTACGCATGGCATGCCCGATATACATAGATACAACTATGGCATCACAACATAACCATACAACATTACAAAATTTATTTAGAAGGCTCAGAAGAGCCAACACAATAAGATGTTACAAGCAGGGGTCACAAGACCCAACATTCAGAGCATTCAAACAAACAAGCAGAAGTTAAACATGTCTCGGTACAGACATTTACAAAAGTGGTTGGAGGAGCCTGAAAAGCTACAATGACCCTACCAAAGGAACCAGACCTCTGTCTGGGATTCCCAAGCTAATCTGGTCAACATCAAACTTCACGTCGTAAATACCACTAATGAGACTGACGTCTCCTCTGCAAAAACATAAATTAAGCAAACGTGAGTACAATGGTACTCAGCAAGACTTACATCAGAACTAACTACATATGCATTAGTATCACTGAAGGGTGTTGTGGAATTTATTGCAACAAGCGAGCTTTGACTCTTGGCTAACCTGTACTACGACTACAAGTGCTTTCTTTGAGGCGAGATATCGCACATGAGTCCACATATTCAACAAATCAATACACCACTATGGATCCACTCTCGTCTCCCTACGATAAGGCCATCCATAGCACTCACACTTATCTTGCGTACTTTAGAGGTATCCATTCTAGTTATCTGTGAACCACATAAGTTCTCCAAGTAGTCTATATCCGAGGACGCGGCTATTCGAATAGATTATTTCGCCCTGCAGGGGTATACTTCTTCACACATGCTCTCGCCACTTATCGCCATGTGCACGTAAAAGGCACCTCGACAACCTTCAAGCAGAAGCCCAGCGAGGGACTCGGCCACGACAGTCAATCACACAAGACCCTACTCCAGGTTTATCGCCTATTTGAGACTGAACCCGCACGGAAATGCGGCCGAAGTTTCCGCTACGACCTCAAACGATGTGCGCAGGGTTCCCAAGCCCACCGTTCGAGTGCCACTTGGTACACCATGCCACTGTGCCTATACCGCATCACAGTCCACACCGTCAGGCAACACTATGGATGGATGGCCGCCAACACTTTTCCTACAAACACCAGAAACTAGTTGCAACTCCTTGACATAGGTCTAGGCGACTAATAAGCCGAGGGGGGTCGAGTTACTGGAACCCAATGTGTGGTAGTATCTTGTCTTGGATAACATACACAGAACTTAGTTCTTAAGGACGATCCCAATGAGACAACCCAATGTACTCCTACATGACCTCTCATTGCTACCTTTACCAAATCGTGCTCACACACTTAGCTCTCACACAATAGGACATGAACACTGTCATTCCGATTCATCGGCCAGATGGATCAGACCCGACACAGCACGACTCTAAGCATAGCAGGCACAATAAGTAAGCAAGCATGGATGAGTAAGCACAACAAGGCTCAAGCAGTTGCTACTCATGCTAAGTGGTTTCAACTATTTACTATGACAAAGACGGGTCATGCAAAGGAATGGGTTCAACTACCGAGAATAGGTAACAATTGAATCGTTGTTGTCCTAATACAGTAAAAGAGAGCAGTAGCGAGAGAGTGGGTTCATATCAATATGCTCAAGGGGGTTTGCTTACCTGACACTTCTGAAGATAACAATGAGTCTTAATTAGTGACAACAATCTCAACATCGGAATCTTCGTCTACCGGGAAGGAACACCACCGGTAAAACAAGAAAGGAACACATTCAATGCAATGCAACAACCATGATGCATGATATGATATGTTAAGGTACTGAATTAACCTAGAGGAATAATTAGCCAAGTTACTTGAAGTGGAATTCAAACAAGTTTGAGTTCCAACTCCAAATGATATTTCCTATATTGCCCTAATCACAAAATGTCCTACTTGGTGATGTTAACTTGTTCAAACATGCATGATCATGGTATAAATAGATTCACTGGATTTTTATGATCATTTTTCATATATAAATTATTTTCATCCGAGTTACGGTTGAATATCTATGATTTTTAGAACTTTTAAATATTTTCAGGAATTTCCTGATTTATTCTTTCAACAAAAAATTTCTTTATTGCATCGGCACTGTGTCATCATGACTTTAGCACGTCAACTGACCGTCTTAGGTCAAACCTGACCAGTGGGTCCCACTGGTTAGTGACACAGTCACTAATAGAGTTTAGTTTTAATACTTAATATTAATTAACACGACAGGGCCGACTAGTCAGTGGCCTATTAAACTAATTAATCGAATTAATTAATTTAGTGCCTAATCCTGTAATTAACCAGAGCCTGGCCCCACCATTCGGTGACCTAGGCAGGGTCAAACCCGGTCAACCGGTGTCAAACTCGCCGGAGTTGACCCGTGGCTCATCGCCGGCTTCTCTAGAGAGGGCAGAGAGCGACGAAATTCCTCCTCCAGCGACTAAATGGCCGGCGGAGGGCACCTAGGTGGAGCTGGAGCTCCACCGCATCCAGCTGAGCTAGCGGGAGGGGCTGAGGTGGCTAACGGCGATGACGGCAAGCAACTTGGCAGCGGCCGAAGTTCGGCCGCGACGGAGCTAATGCCTAGGGGGCGCGGGAAGAGCTGGGAAGTTGGGGAATGGACGTGGCAGCTCACGAGGGGCTCGATGGCATCGAGGGCGGGCTTAGAGGGGTAGTGAGGCGAGCGCAGGGTCGCTGGCGATCTTCGGTGTCCGGCGGAGGAAACAGTGACGCTGTCGAGGAGGGAGGCCGTCCGAGGTCGAATCCATCAGCGAGGAGGAGCAGGGCAACGCTGCGAAGCTCTTGGCCATCTCAGGGCGAGAGGGAGCGACAGCAGCTGCGGCGAGCTAGCGGATGGTCGGCCATGCGAGTAGAGGCGAGGAAGAGAGCAGGGGAGAGAGATGGTGAGGAGGAGGGGATCTAGACAGGTCCATAGCTTATCCCCGGCGCCTCACTGGCCTGGGGGAGGCAGGCAGGCACCTGCCGACGTGGCGCCTCCTTGTCCCCTGCCTTCTGGCAGGAGGAAGAAGACGGCGATGCCCCTGGTGGGCTGGGCTGCCTAATGGGCCGGCTACAGGTAAGCCTTCCTATTTCCCCTTTTCTTTATTTTGTTTTATTTTCTAATTATTTCTTCTCTGTTTTGATCTAGAAAAATACTAGATCATTTTGGTTAAATGCTGAAATTTTTATGGATGCCAAATGAATTATTCTAAATCCCCACAAAAAGATTCAACATTATTGGACTTATATTTCTTTTATAGTAGATATAAATCCAATTCAAACCTCTATGAATTAATTCAAATGCCAACAAATAAATGCCTATGCTATCCCAAAATTACTGGTTTGAATTTTAACGCTTGCCAATAATTTCAGAGTTTAATAGGAACATTTTCGTGGACACATTTGAAGATTTTGAACTTGATCATTTATTTTTATATGATTTATGAGGATTTGAAAAATTCCCTCCATTCACTTACAACAAAAATAAACATGATGACATGACTGATCACAATGCAACTATTTACAGGCAATAATCTTGGGCCATGACAGTATAATTAGGCGTAAAACCCCACTTCTGCAAGTGTTTACCCATTTCATCCCATGTCCACTTTCTATGGTTGTCGCACCGGACACAGGGGCACCACGTTATCTCCTCGCCATTAGCAAATGCGGCGCTCAGAAACCCCTTGGTTTTTGTAACCATTCAATGGTCATTTCTATCTAACTAGGGTGACCGGTGTACATCCAAGCACGATCACTCATCTTGCCTACCTACTAAACAGACAAGAAATGTATATATAATTCATCATCTATATTCATCCGTTAATCAAGTTTGTCAGTTTTATTACGTCCATGCAACCTACACGCTAATAGGTAGACATAGGTCCTAATCCCACCCGAGTATGTGTAGATGGGGTTCGTTCTCCCATGCTCTGCTCCGGATCTGATGCAGAATTTCGGTAGCACCTCCCAGCTATTCTCCTAATACACGTCTCAGCAATAAGCAAAGAGGATATGTACCTGGAGAACAATAGGGAGGCACTGATGAAATTCCGTATCGGTCCGGAGCAGAGCATACGGGAAAAGGAACCCAATCTACACATACTCAGGCTGTACATGGATAACGTTGGACAATTCAAAAGGATGGCGGTTATAAATATGCAAAGACATGCTGACGGGGTTATTACTGCTAGGTAGGCCAAAGTAGCAGGGTTCTCTTCCCCCGCTTCGAGAAAAAGCACGAGGCCGGCTTCTCCCCGGTCGGCTGGCACGTGGCCGGCAGCCGCAGCGCCAGCCGGCTCGAGGCCGGCTGTCCAAGGAGCCGGCTCGGCCCCAGGCGGCGAGGCACGGATGGATGACTTTGGACCGGCTCCTCCGTCGACCCCCGACAGACGAGGTCCCATCCCATCCCACTGAACGCGGCTACGACGAGAAGACACGACCCCCATGATGGGTCCCAACGTGGCCACAGTGGCTGCTGACGTGCGGGCACGCGTGGCTACAGTTCAGTCTGGTGTACCGCTGACCTTGGCCGACCATGACCGGGCAAGGCAACAACGTCGTCATGCTTGCCCGTCCACTCCATTACCTGCCCTGGCGTGGCTACAGGCCAGCTGGCCGTACCGGAGCCCTCGGACGGGTGACGCAAGACGACGACGCTTGGGTGGCCCGTGCCGTAGTAGGTGGGCGCGGGCCAATGACGGAGCCAGCTGGAGGGCCCCAACGGACGATGGGACCGCGTAGCCGGTGGTCGCTACAGGAGACGAGACGGCTCAAGAGCCCCCCAGCCAACCGGAGAGGCTACCAGCCGGGTCCCCTCACTCTGTTCCTTAAGGATATTGTAAGCCGAGGGGTTGGCCTAAAAACCCCCCCGAGCCCCCCATGCAACAGGGACAACGAACCTCACGCGCACACACCCATAGGACACTTCCCACATAGTCAACTTCGTAGAAAAGGAAGGGGAGCTAGATGCTCCCTCTTCTTTCTCTAGACAATGGCTCTAGGAGCAACCTTGTAACCACACCCATCCATCAACTAGACCAAGAAGGACTAGGGGTGTTACCTCCCACAGAGGGCCCTGAACCTGGGTACATTGTGTGTCTCCACCGCTTGTACCTAATCTCACACCCGGAGCCTATTGGAGTCCTATGGCCCCAACCACCTTCGATAAGCCTACCCATGGCATATGTCGTGAGAAAACGGCGACAGTTGGCGCCCATCGTGAGGCCGTACGTGGCACCGGCTGGAATCATGCTTTGGGCGGGACCCCTCGCCATTCCCTGCCACCTCCGCACGTCTAGGCGAAACCGCAGGCTCATGGGGCTTGCTCCGGCAGGACCAGCGGGCAGCATCGTTGACCTCACGCTCGACATCAACGCCCTCACAGAGCGCTTCAGCAGGCTGAGCCTTGCCGAAGCGCCGGTCATAGACGAGTACCCTAGCTAGGTGTTCAACTGCGCCGCCCCGCCCATGGCTGTGGGTGCACTCGCCGTCACCCAGTTCGACAGCGCTAACGACCGTGTGCGAGTGATGGCCATCATCTCCTCCACCTCCTCTGGCCGCGCATGGGCCGGAGCCGACACCACCGCGGCCCACGTTGGCACCTCCGACCCGCTCGGCGCGGCCCTTCAGGGCTTGAGCACCCCCATCGCCCCGACGGCGAACCCTGACGTCGCCACAGCCGAGCTGGAGGCGGCTCGACGCCTCCTGCTCGAGGACGCCATCACCCTCGTGGCCACACGGCGCCGCATGGAGGCCGCTCAGCGGGAATACGCCTCCGCCTATGGTCTCACCCCGGCTGGCACCAAGCCCAGCCGGCGTGGGGCTATGCGTGACCGCGGTCGCATGGTCGCTGAAATCTTGGGCGGCAACATGCCCGCCAACGACACCCCCGTGGCCAACTTGCGGTCCGCCAATGTAACCTACGAGGATCTGGCTACCTTGGAGGGCGAAGAATGTGCCGCCCTTGAGCATCACATCAAAGACCTTATCAACGCCGCTGACGCGCAGCAGATCCAGCTCGCGGCGGGCGGAGCCGCCTCTGTACACCCTTGGCCCAAGGGTGAGGGCACCAGGACTGCTGGCCATCAGCCAGCTCGGCACTCCTGCTCCCCTCTTGTCTCCGGCCGGCGGGTCGAGGCAAGCAACCCTCGGCGCTCCTAGCTACTGGGGAACGAGCAGCCGGTTATGAATAGCCGGCGCACCAACAACCCGGCTCACAGTAACCGCCACAACAAGGCGCCGGCTGCCGGTAGCCGACGCAGCCATGGGCACACGCCGCCTCCACGGAACAAGCTGGAGCAGTCGGTCCCACCTGTCATCCGCCCTGAACTCTCGGACCGGCTCGCGCCATGAGTCCCCCACAACGAGAATGATGCTCATCTCCGCATCAACCAGCTCACGCAGTCCGCCCTCCTCGAGGAGGAGGGCTCTATTGGCCCGGCATGCTTCGGTCCTCGGATCCATAATGAGCCATTCCCAACCGGCTTCACCCTCCCCCAGGACACCCTAAAGTACAACAGGGCCGCTAAGCCCGAGGATTGGGTGATCGACTACACCACCGCAGTCGGCATCACTAGGAGGAGCAAGCGCGTAGCCATCCGCTATGCCCCGCTCATGCTGATCGGCTCGGCCCGCACCTGGCTCAGCAGCCTGGCAGCCGGCAGCATCAACACCTGGACGGACTTCGAGGAAGCCTTTGTCCGCAACTTCACCGACACCTACAAGTGGCCCAACCGCCCCCGTGAACTAGCCATGTGCATTCAGGGGCCGGACGAGTCCCTCCGCGACTACCTCACCCGTTGGACAGAGCTTTGCAACTCCTGCGAGGGGGTGCACGAGGTGCAAGCCATACAGTACTTCATCAAAGGCTGTCGTGATGGCACCCCCCTCAAGCACAAACTCCTATGCTCCGACCAGCCACGCTCACCGAGCTCATGACCAAGGCTAACAAGTACGCCACGGCCGACTCTGCCATCCGGGTGAAGACAACCCCGTCCGCCAAGGCATCGCCGATGTCGGCAGCGTCTCGACCGGTTGCCAACAACTAACAACCGCAGAACAACAAGCGCAAGAACGACTAGCCTGACTCCCGCTATGGGAGCTAGTAGGTCGCCACCATCGGGGAGCAGGAGCCGGCTGACCAGCCTTCCAGGCAGTGTTAGCGCACTAGCAAGGCTGCCTGCCAGCCCAAGCTCATGTTCGAGCAGATGCTCGACCTCCCCTGCAAGAAGCACTCGGGGGCCAAGCCCTCCACGCACACGCTCCGGTGGTGCAGCTTCTCACAACGTCTGGCCCGGGGGGACGGCCTTCCGGCTCCCCCCGCGCCGCCTGCCCGCGCACCGGCCCTGGCCCAAGCTACCGCCCCGGCGCCGACTCCAGCTTCGGCCCAAAACAACGGTCGCCTGCACGACCAGTTCCCCAACTAGGACGGTTGCTATGTCATCTTCACCAGTGAAGAGATGAGCAAACATGCGCAACACCGGCTCCATCGTGAGGTGAACGCCACCATGACGGCAACTCCCTAGTTCATGCATTGGTTGGAGAAGCCGGTCACCTGGAGCCGGGCAGATCACCCGGCTGTGATGCCGAGTCCCGGTAGCTACGCCCTAGTTCTCGACCCCACTATCGCCACCGAGAAATGCACCTGCCGCTTCTCGCGGGTGCTAATTGATGGTGGCAGCAGCATCAACATCCTCTACCTCAACACGATGCGCAAGCTGGGGCTGAAGATAGAAGACCTGCAGGTGAGCCGGACGGTTTTCCACGGCATCGTGCCGGGAAAGTCCTGCTCCCCTATCGGCAAGATCAAGCTTGATGTCCTCTTCGGCGGCCCAGGCCATTTCCGCCACGAGCCGGTCTTGTTCAAGATAGTGGACCTCGCAAGTCCCTACCACGCGCTGCTGGGCCGACCGGCTCTCGTCAAGTTCATGGCGGTCCCCCACTACGCCTACCTCAAGCTTAAGGTGCCGGGCCCCAAGGAAATTATCACCATCATGGGAGACTACAAGATGTCGCTCGAGTACGCTCGAGTCGGCAGTCGGCTGGCCGAGGAACTGGAGGTAGTCGAGGAAAAGCGGCAGCTCGAGCGGCTCGTGGCCCTTGCCGCCAGCCAGCCGGCCGTGCCGACTCCTCCCCCACATTCGCTCGACGAGGCCTCCTTCTAGCCATCCAAAGACACCAAGCAGATCCTGCTCGACCCGGCCAACCCCGCATAGTGCATCACCATCGGCTCCCGCCTCGACAGCAAATAGGAAGGTGAGCTCGTCGACTTCCTCCATGAGAATCATGACATCTTTGCATGGTCCCCCAAAGACATGTCGGGTGTTCTGAGGAAGTTCGCCGAGCACAAACTACACGTCCGGCCGGACGCTAAACCGGTCAAGCAACCCCTACGCCGTTTCTCCGAGGAGAAGCGGCACACTATAGGAGAAGAGATAGCCCGGCTCCTTGCAGCCGGCTTCATCATGGAAGTTTTCCACCCGGACTAGCTAGCCAACCCAGTCTTGGTGCTGAAGAAGAACAAAATCTAGCACATGTGCATCGACTACACCGGCCTGAACAATGCGTGCCCTGAGGACCCATTAGCCCCGCCACGGATGGATCAAGTCATCGACTCCACGTCCGGCTGTGATTTGCTGTCCTTCTTAGACGCCTACTCCAGCTACCACCAGATCAAGCTGGACCCAGAGGACCGGCTTAAGACCTCGTTCATCACCCCTTTCGGGGCCTACTGCTACATCACCATGTCCTTCGGCCTGAAAAACGCAGGCGCCACCTTCCAGCGGTGCATGCAGAAGTGCCTCCTACCTCAGATAGGCAGGAACGTCCACGTCTACGTTAATGACATTGTCGTCAAGACCAAGAAGCACTTTAGCCTCCTCGACAATCTCCAGGAGACCTTCGTGAACCTGCGTGAGTACAAGATCAAGCTCATCCCGGAGAAGTGCGTCTTCGGCATCCCAGCCCCCATCTCCTGGGTTTCTTCGTGTCCGCTCGCGGCATCAAAGCCAACCCGAAGAAGATCAGCGCGATCGAGCGCATGCGCCAGCCGACCCAACTCCGTCACGTCCAGAAGTTCACCGGTTGCCTCACCTCGCTCAGCCAGTTCATCAGCCGGCTGGGGGAGAAGGCCCTTCCCATCTATGGGATCCTTCGCAAGACGGCTCTCGTCGAGCTGTGCCACATGAAGAAGCTGAGCATGTTCGACTGGCCTGACGAGGCGGACGGGGCCTTCCGTGGCCTCAAGCGGGCTCTCACCCACGCGCCCATCCTGAACATGCCGGCTGAGAAGGAGCCCTTGCTCGCCTACATCGCGGGGACCCACGTCATCAATGTCGACTTGGTGGTCGAGCGCCCGGAGGAGGGCAAATCCCTACTAGTCCAACGCCCTGTATACTACCTCAGCTAGGTCCTCTTCGCCTCCAAGCAGAACTACCCCCACTACCAGAAGATGTGCTACGGCGTTTACTTCGCCGCCAAGAAGGTCAAGCAATACTTCCAGGAGCACACCATCAAAGTGGTGAGCACGGCCCCGTTCGGCGAGATCATGAGCGGCCGGGACTCCACCGGCTGGATCGCCAAATGGGTCATCGCCCTCGCTGACCATGAGTTCCGGTACGAGCCGCGTACCGCCATCAAGTCGGAGGCGTTGGCTGACTTCCTCGTCGACTAGGCGGAGACAGAGTTCGTGCCGCCTCCCCCAGACTCCATGCATTGGAGCATGCATTTCGATGGCTCAAAAATGAGGACCGGCCTGGGTGCCAGCATAGTCCTCTCCTCCCCAAAAAGTGACCAACTCAAGTACGCCCTCCAGATCCACTTCGCCACCACCAACAACGTAGACGAATAAGAGGCCATCGTCCACGGCCTCCGGCTCGCCAAGGAGATCGGCATCAGGCACATCCTATGCTTCGGCAACTCCAACCTCGTGGTGCAGCAGGTCTCTGGCGAATGAGACGCCGGGGATGCCAACATGGCTAGCTACCGCTTCCTTGTACAGCAACTCACCGGCTCCTTCGAGGGTTGTGAGTTCCACCACATCCTCCAGGCGGACAACGAGGCGGCCGATACGCTGGCAAAGATCGGCTACACCCGGCAGGCCATCCTAGCCGGCGTCTCCCTCGAGCGGCTGCTCAAGCTGTCAATCAAGCCTTCCCCAGAGTCGGAGTCCATCTTCGTACCGGCCAACGCAACCGGCCCATCGGCGGCTCCGGCTGCTCCCTCGGCATCTTCACCGCTGGCTCCCCCAACCTCGGGTGCTCTGCCGGCGCCGGCTCTGTCGGTCCAGCCGGTTGCATTTGAGGCAGCCGGCTACGACGCCGCGGCGGTCATGATGACAATCAATGCCCCTCCTACTATCCCTGACTCGGGGGCTGGCAAGCTGGTCCCGGGGGCTGATCACCTAGGCCCGGGGGCTCTAGAGCTGGCCCCCGTCTCATCTCCCTCATGGGCCTAGCCCATCCTGGCGCTCCTTCTGCGCAGCAAGCTCCCCCCGGACGAGGCTACATCAAGGCAAATCCAGCGCCGGGCCTCGGCCTACATCATCATCAACAACGAGCTTGTCCACCGCAACACCACCGACGTCTTCCAGCGGAGCCTCGAGCCGGAAAAGGGTCAGGAGATCCTCCTCGACATCCACCAGGGCGAGTGCGGGCATCGCGCTGCCTCTAGAACCCTGGTGGCCAAGGCTTTCCACCACGGTTTCTACTGGCTGACTACCTTGAAGGAGGCCAAGAAGTTAGTGTTGGAAATATGCCCTAGAGGCAATAATAAATTAGTTATTATCATATTTCCTTGTTCATGATAATCGTTTATTATCCATGCTATAACTGTATTGATCGGAGACTTAAATGCATGTGTGGATACATAGACAAAACCATGTCCCTAGTATGCCTCTAATGGACTAGCTCGTTGATCAAAGGATGGTTAAGGTTTCCTAGCCATGGACATGAGATGTCATTTGATAACGGGATCACATCATTAGGAGAATGATGTGATGGATAAGACCCAAACTACAAACATAGCATATGATCGTGTCAGTTTATTGCTACTGTTTTCTGCATGTCAAGTATATGTTCCTATGACCATGAGATCATGCAACTCACGGATATCGGAGGAGTGCCTTGTGTGTATCAAACGTCGCAACGTAACTGGGTGACTATAAAGGTGCTCTACAGGTATCTCCGATGGTGTTTGTTGAGTTGGCATGGATCGAGACTGGGATTTGTTACTCCGTGTGACAGAGAGGTATCTCAGGGCCCACTCGGTAATACAACATCACAACAAGCCTTGCAAGCAATTTGGCTAAGTGTTAGTCATGGGATCTTGTATTACGGAACGAGTAAAGAGACTTGCCAGTAACGAGGTTGAACTAGGTATGGAGATACCGACGATCGAATCTCGGGCAAGTAACATACCGAAGAACAAAGGGGACGTTATACGGGATTAACTGAATCCTTGACATAGAGGTTCGACCGATAAAGATCTTCGTAGAATATGTAGGAACCAATGTGGACGTCCAGGTCCCGCCATTGGTTATTGACCGTAGAGGTGTCTCGGTCATGTCTACATAGTTCTCGAACCCGCAGGGTCTGCACACTTAAGGTTCGGTGACGTTTCGGTAGTGTAGAGTTATGTATGGTGGTGACCGAAGGTTGTTCGGAGTCTCGGATGAGATCCCGGACGTCACGAGGAGCTTCGGAATGGTCCGGAGGTAAAGATTCATATATAGGAAGTCCCAGTTTGGTTTCCGGAAAAGTTTCGGGCTCATCGGTAGTGTACCGGGAGTGCCGGTAGTGTACCAGGAGTGCCGGTAGTGTACCGGGAGACCTTCGGGAGGGGTACTTCGACCCCAAGAGGTCCATGGGCTGTGGGAGAATAATAACCAGCCCTTATTGGGCTGGGAAAACAGCCACAAAGGCCCATGGCGCAGGAGAGAAAGTCCTAAAGCAAAAAGTGGAAAATCAGCCAATAGGAGGCAATCCTACTCCAACTAGGATTGGAGGTGAAGTAGGATTGCTCCCACCTCCTATTTCGGCCGACCCAAAGGCCTTGGCTGCCTCTCCTCTCCTCTCCTCCTATATATACTAGTGGATTGGGTGGTTTTTGGACAGAATTTCCGGCCACGTGCTACCCGTTTCACCGATGCACAGTTTCTCCTCTAGATCGGATTTCTGCAGCGCTTAGGCGAAGCCCTGCCGGAATTGCTCCACCACCACCATCACCGGAGCGCCGTCACGCTGCCGGTGAACTCTCTCTCCTCTCCACCTCCTCTTGTTGGATCAAGATGGTGGAGATCGTCATCAAGCTGCACGTGTGCTGAACGCGGAGGTGCCGTCCGTTCGGCGCTAGATCGGAAGGACCGTGATCGAGATCGCGAGACGGTTCGTGATGTGATCACGGAACGGATCGTGATGAGTTCGCGGGACAGATCGTGATCAAGATCGTGAGACGGATCGTGATGAGTTCACGGGACGGATCATGATGTGTTCGCGGGACGGTTCGTGATTGGATCGCGGGACGCTCGGCGATTTGGATCGCGAAGAAGTTCGACTACACCAACCGCGTTTCTTAACGCTTCCCGCTTAGCGATCTACAAGGGTACATAGATCCACTCTCCCTCTCGTAGATGCTCATCACCATGGATAGGTTTGCGTGTGCGTAGGAAAATTTTGTTTCCCATGCGACGTTCCCCAACAGTGGCATCATGAGCTAGGTTGATGGTTCGATGAGATCTCGAGTAGAACACAAAAGGTTTGTGGGCGTTGATGCTTAGATTGCTTCCTCCCTTGGTCGGATTTTGGTTCAGCGGTATTGTGAGATGAAGCGGCCCGGACCAACATTACTCGTACGCTTACGAGAGACCGGTTCCTGCGATGCAACTTGTTGCTTAGCTGGCTTGCGGGTGACAGTTTCTCTTACTCTAATTGGATCGGATCCGACAAAGGCGGTCCTTGAGAAGGTTGAAAAGCAAACTAGTGTATCACCGTTGTGGTTTTGCGTAGGTGAGAATTGTTCTTGCTAGATACCCGTAGCAGCCACGTAAAACATGCAACAACAATTAGAGGACGTCTAACTTGTTTTTGCAGGGTATGTTGTGATATGATATGGCCAATTACATGATGAGATATATGTGATGTATGAGATGATCATGTGATGTATAGATTATCACGACTTGCATGTTGGTGATTACGGCAACCGGCAGGAGCCATAGGGTTGTCTTTAATTATTGTATGACCTGCGTGTCAATCATTAAAGCGCTATGTAATGCTTTACTTTATCGCTACGGTAGCAATAGTAGTAGAAGCATGTAGGGCATGACAACCCCGATGGCGACACGTTGATGGAGATCATGGTGTTGTGCCGGTGACGATGGAGATCATGCCGGTGTTTCGAAGATGGAGATCTTAAACACAAGTTGATGGCCATATCATGTCACTTATGAATTGCATGAGATGTTAATCCTTTTATGCACCTTGTTTTGCTTAGGACGACGGTAGCATTATAAGGTGATCCCTCACTTAATTTCAAGATAAATTGTGTTCTCCCCAAGTGTGCACCGTTGCGAAAGTTCGTCGTGTTGAGACACCACGTGATGATCGGGTGTGATAGACTCTACGTTCACATACAACGGGTGCAAGACAGATTTGCACATGCGGAACACTCGGGTTAAACTTGACGAGCCTAGCATGTACAGACATGGCCTCGGAACACAAGAGACCGAAAGGTCGAGCATGAGTCATATAGTAGATATGATCAACATAATGATGTTCACCATTGAAGCCACCTCAACTCACGTGATGATCGGACTCGAGTTGGTGAATTTGGATCATGTGACACTCAGATGACCTGAGGGATGTCAATTTGAGTGGGAGTTCTTAAGTAATATGATTAATTGAACTCATTATCATGAACATAGTCAGTAGTGTCTTTGCAAATTATGTTGTAGATTACTAGCTCGCACTGTAGCTCCCGTGTGTTTTTATATGTTCCTAGAGAAATAGAGTTGAAAGATGATGGTAGCAATATTGCGGACTGGGTCCGTGATATGAGGATTGTCCTCATTGCTGCACAGAAGGCTTATGTCCTTAATGCACCGTTCGGTACGCCACCCCCTCTAGCGTCGTCTGTAGATGTTGTGAACATCTGACAGGCACGTTCTGATGACTACTTGATAGTTTAGTGCGTCATGCATTACGACTTAGAATTGAGGCTCCAAGACGTTTTGAACGTCACGGAACATACGAGATGTTCTAAGAGCTGAGATTGTGATCTCAGGCTCGTGCCCGTGTTATGAGATATGAGATCTCAAACAAAGATTCTTTGCTTGCAAGACGAAAGAGAATAGCTCAATAGTTGAGCATGTGCTTAGATTGTCTAGGTGCCACAATCGCTTGAATCGAGTGGGAGTTGATCTTACAGATAAGATAGTGATTGATATAGTTCTCCAAGTCACTATCACTAAGCTACTAGAACTTGGTGATGAACTATAAATTGCCAGGGATAGAAATGATTCCTGAGCTTCTCGCGATGTTTTGACACCGCGAAGGTAGAAGTCAAAAAGGAGCATCAAAGTGTTGATGGTTAGTAAAAACCACTAGTTTCGAGAAGGGCAAGGGCAAGTAGGGAAACTTCATGGATGGCAAGTCAGTTGCTGCTCCAGTGAAGCAGCCCAAAGTTGAACCTAAACCCGAGACTGAGTGCTTCCATTATGAGGAGAACGGTCACTGAAGCGGAACAACCCTGGATACATGGTAGATAAGAAGGCTGGCTAAGTCGACAGAAGTATATTTGATATGCATGTTATTGATGTGTACCTTGCTAGTACTCCTAGTAGCACCTGGGTATTGGATACCGGTTCGGTTGCTCGAAATAAAAGCTACGGAATAAATGGAGAACTAGCTAAGTGTGAGGTGACGATGTGTGTTGGAAATGTTTCCAAGGTTGATATGATCAAACATCGCACGCTCTCTCTACCTTCGGGATTAGTGACGAACCTAAATTTTATTTGGTGTTTTGCATTGAAGCATGAACGTGATTAGATCATGTTTATTGCAACACGGTTATTCATTCAAGTTAGAGAATAATGGTTATTCTGCTTACATGAATAAATACCTTCAATGGTCATGCACCTAGTAAGTGTGGTTCATTGAATCTTGATCATAGTAATACACATGTTCATAACAATGATGCCAAAAGATGCAAAGTTAATAATGATAGTACCACATACTTGTGGCACTGCCGCTAAATGTCATATTGGTATAAAGCGCATGAAGAAACTCCATGTTGATGGATCTTTGGACTCATTCGATTTTGAATCGGTTGAGACATGCGGACCATGCCTTTTGGTAAGATGACTAAACCCCGTTTTCTGGCTTGATGAAACGGGCAAGTGACTTATTGGAAACAATGCATGTTGATGTATACGATCCAATGAGTGTTTATAGCTTGCAGTGAATATCATTGTTTTCTTACCTTCACTGATGATTTGAGTAGATATAGTGTATATTTACTTAATGAAACACAAGTCTGAATTGTTTGAAAGGTTCAAAGCAAAGTTCAGAGTGAAGTTTAAAGATCATCGTGACAAGAAGATAAAAATTTCTGCGATATGATCGTGGAGGTGAATATCTGGGTTACGAGTTTGGCATACAAATTTAGACAATGTGAAAGTTGTTTCACAACTCACGCCACCTGGAACACCATAGTGTGATGGTGTGTCCGAATGTCGTAGTCATGCCTTATTTGATATAGCACATACTATGATGTCTCTTATCGTTTTAATACTATCGTTTTAGGGTTATGCATTAGAGACAACCGCATTCACTTTAAAATAGGGCACCATCTAAATCCGTTGAGATGATACCGTGTGAATTATGGTTTGATAGAAACCTAAAGCTGTCATTTCTTGATGTTTGGGGCTGCGAAGCTTGTGTGGAAAATGTTTTCACCTAATGAGCTCAAACCCAAAGCGGACAAATGCATCTTCATAGAATACGCCAAGAACAGTTGGGTATACCTTCTATCTCAGATCCGAGTGCAAAGTGTTTGTTGCTGGAATGGATCCTTTCCTGAGAAAAGGTTTCCCTCGAAAGAATTGAGTGGGAGGAAGATAGAACTTGATGAGGTTATTGAACCTTGTTTCAATCAGAGTAGCGCAGCGCAGAAAGTTGTTTCTGTGAAGCCTATGTTAGTTGAAGAAAGAAGTTAATGATGATGATCATGAAGCTTCGGATCAAGTTACTATCGAACCTCGTAGGTCGACAAGGACGTGTACTGCTCTTGAGTGGTACAACAACCCTGTCTTAAAGGTCATGTTGTTGGACAGCGATGAACCTACGAGCTATGGAGAAGCGATGATGGGCCCGGATTCCGACAAATGGATGAGACCATGAAATCCGAGATAGGATCCATGTATGAAAACCAAGTATAGACTTTGGTAGACTTGCTCGTTGGACGGCAGGTCGTTGAGTACAAATGGATCTTTAAAAATGAAGACAGACGCTGATGGTAAATATCACCATTTGTAAAGCTCGACTTGTTGCAAAGTTGTTTGTGACAAGTTCAAGGAGTTGACTACGATGAGATTTTCTCACTCGTAGTGGTGCTAAAGTCTGTTGGAATTATGTTAGCAGTTGCTGCGTTTTCAATTATGAAATCTGACAGATGGATGTCAAAACATCATTTCCTTAACGGTTTACTTGAGGAAAGGTTGTATGTGATACAACCAGAAGGTTTTGTCAGTCCTAAGGATGCTAAAAGGTGTGCAAGCTTTGGTGATCCTTCCATGGACTGAAGCAAGCATCTCGGAGTTGGAATATACACTTTGATGAGGTGATCAAAGTTTTTGATGTTTATACAAAGTTTACGAGAAACTTGTATTTGCAATAAAGTGAGTGGGAGCACTATAGAGTTTCTGATAAGTATATGTGGTTGACATATTGTTGATCGGAAATAATGTAGAATTTCTGGAAGGCGTAAAAGGTTGTTTGAAAAGTGTTTTTCTAAGGAAGACCTGGATAAAGCTACCTAATTGTTGAGCATCAAAATCTATAGAGATAGATCAAGATGCTTGATGAGACTTTCAATGAGTGCATACCTTGACAAGTTTTTGAAAGAGTTCAAAATGGATCAGCCAGAGAAATAGTTCTCGTCTGATTTGTAAGGTGTGAAGTTGAGTGAGACTCAAAGCTCGACAACGGCAGAAGAAAGAGAAAGGATGAATGTCGTCCCCTATGCCTTAGCCATAGGCTCTATATTATGCCATGCTGTGTACCGCACCTATGTGTGCCTTGCCACGAGTCTGTCAAGGGGTACAAGAGTGGTCCAGGAGTGGATCACTGGACAGCGGTCGGAATTATCCTTAGTAACCAGAGGACTAAGGAAATGTTTCTTGATTATGGAGGTGATAAAGAGTTCGTCGTAAAGAGTTACGTCGATGCAAGCTTTAACACCTATCCGGATGACTAGTAGTAGCAATCTGGATACGTATAGTGGAGCAGCCATTTGGAAATAGTACCAAGTGGAGTGTGGTAGCAGTGATTACGGTTTGACATAGAGATTTGCAAAGTACACACGGATCTGAATATCGCAGACCCGTTGACTATAAGACCTCTCTCACATGCAAAGCATGATCGAGCCCCAAAACTCATTGGGTGTTAGATTCATAATAATGCGAATCACATGGTGATGTGAACTAGATTATTGACTCTAGTGCAAGTGGGAGACTGTTGGAAATATGCCCTAGAGGCAATAATAAATTAGTTATTATCATATTTCCTTGTTCATGATAATCGTTTATTATCCATGCTATAACTGTATTGATCGGAGACTTAAATGCATGTGTGGATACATAGACAAAACCATGTCCCTAGTATGCCTCTAATGGACTAGCTCGTTGATCAAAGGATGGTTAAGGTTTCCTAGCCATGGACATGAGATGTCATTTGATAACGGGATCACATCATTAGGAGAATGATGTGATGGATAAGACCCAAACTACAAACATAGCATATGATCGTGTCAGTTTATTGCTACTGTTTTCTGCATGTCAAGTATATGTTCCTATGACCATGAGATCATGCAACTCACGGATATCGGAGGAGTGCCTTGTGTGTATCAAACGTCGCAACGTAACTGGGTGACTATAAAGGTGCTCTACAGGTATCTCCGATGGTGTTTGTTGAGTTGGCATGGATCGAGACTGGGATTTGTTACTCCGTGTGACAGAGAGGTATCTCAGGGCCCACTCGGTAATACAACATCACAACAAGCCTTGCAAGCAATTTGGCTAAGTGTTAGTCATGGGATCTTGTATTACGGAACGAGTAAAGAGACTTGCCAGTAACGAGGTTGAACTAGGTATGGAGATACCGACGATCGAATCTCGGGCAAGTAACATACCGAAGAACAAAGGGGACGTTATACGGGATTAACTGAATCCTTGACATAGAGGTTCGACCGATAAAGATCTTCGTAGAATATGTAGGAACCAATGTGGACGTCCAGGTCCCGCCATTGGTTATTGACCGTAGAGGTGTCTCGGTCATGTCTACATAGTTCTCGAACCCGCAGGGTCTGCACACTTAAGGTTCGGTGACGTTTCGGTAGTGTAGAGTTATGTATGGTGGTGACCGAAGGTTGTTCGGAGTCTCGGATGAGATCCCGGACGTCACGAGGAGCTCCGGAATGGTCCGGAGGTAAAGATTCATATATAGGAAGTCCCAGTTTGGTTTCCGGAAAAGTTTCGGGCTCATCGGTAGTGTACCGGGAGTGCCGGTAGTGTACCAGGAGTGCCGGTAGTGTACCGGGAGACCTTCGGGAGGGGTACTTCGACCCCAAGAGGTCCATGGGCTGTGGGAGAATAATAACCAGCCCTTATTGGGCTGGGAAAACAGCCACAAAGGCCCATGGCGCAGGAGAGAAAGTCCTAAAGCAAAAAGTGGAAAATCAGCCAATAGGAGGCAATCCTACTCCAACTAGGATTGGAGGTGAAGTAGGATTGCTCCCACCTCCTATTTCGGCCGACCCAAAGGCCTTGGCTGCCTCTCCTCTCCTCTCCTCCTATATATACTAGTGGATTGGGTGGTTTTTGGACAGAATTTCCGGCCACGTGCTACCCGTTTCACCGATGCACAGTTTCTCCTCTAGATCGGATTTCTGCAGCGCTTAGGCGAAGCCCTGCCGGAATTGCTCCACCACCACCATCACCGGAGCGCCGTCACGCTGCCGGTGAACTCTCTCTCCTCTCCACCTCCTCTTGTTGGATCAAGATGGTGGAGATCGTCATCAAGCTGCACGTGTGCTGAACGCGGAGGTGCCGTCCGTTCGGCGCTAGATCGGAAGGACCGTGATCGAGATCGCGAGACGGTTCGTGATGTGATCACGGAACGGATCGTGATGAGTTCGCGGGACAGATCGTGATCAAGATCGTGAGACGGATCGTGATGAGTTCACGGGACGGATCATGATGTGTTCGCGGGACGGTTCGTGATTGGATCGCGGGACGCTCGGCGATTTGGATCGCGAAGAAGTTCGACTACACCAACCGCGTTTCTTAACGCTTCCCGCTTAGCGATCTACAAGGGTACGTAGATCCACTCTCCCTCTCGTAGATGCTCATCACCATGGATAGGTTTGCGTGTGCGTAGGAAAATTTTGTTTCCCATGCGACGTTCCCCAACAGTTAGTCGGCGAGTGCAAGGGCTGCTAGCGCTTCAACAGCAAAGCCACCTGCCAGCTTCAGCCCTCCAGACCATCCCCCTCTCATGGCCCTTAATCATCTGGGGGCTGGACATGGTGGGTCCCTTCAAAACCGCACGAGGTGGCATGACACATCTGCTGGTAGCCGTTGATAAGTTCACCAAGTGGATTGAGGTCAGGCCAATTAAGAAGCTGGACGGCCCCACGGTCGTTCGGTTCATCGAGGGCATCACAGTCTACTACAGCGTCTCTCACAGCATCATCACCGACAACGACACGAACTTCGCCAAGGGCGCGCTAGCGTGTTTCTGCTCCAAGCAAGGCATCCATCTCGACCTAGCCTCCATCGCTCATCCACAGTCAAATGACCAGGTCGAGAGGGCTAACGGCCTTATCCTGTTCGGCATCAAGCCCCGGCTCGTAATGCCACCGACCAGGTCGGCCGGCTGCTAGATTGAAGAGCTGCCGACCATCCTTTGGAGCCTCAAGACCACTCCTAACCGATCAACCGGCTACACACCTTTCTTCCTTGTGTACATGTTTCAGGTGATCATTCCCACCGACGTTGAGTTCGACTCACCTCGGGTCACCCTATACACAGAGAAGGATGCATAGGAGGCGAGAGAAGACGACATCGACCTACTCGAAGAAGCCCGCAAACTGACCTTGATCCGGACAGCCATCTGTCAGCAGAAGCTCTGGCACTACCACAACAAGCGGATCCGGACGCTCTCCTTCCGCGAAGGGGACTTGGTGCTTAGGTGGATCCAGCGGACAGCCTGTTGGGGAACGTTGCATGGGAAACAAAATTTTTCCTACGCACACGCAATATCTATCCATGGTGATGAGCATCTACGAGAGGGAGAGTGGATCTACATACCCTTGTAGATCGCTAAGCGAAAAGCATTAAGAAATGCGGTTGGTGTAGTTGAACGTCTTCACGATCCAAATAGCCGAGCATCCCGCGATCTCATCATGATCCGTCCCGCGATCCAATCACGATCCATCCCACGAACTCATCACGATCCGTCCCGCGATCTCATCACGTTCCGTCTCGCGATCTTGATCACGGTCCTTCCGATCTAGCGCCGAACAGACGACACCTCCGCATTCAGCACACGTACAGCTCAATGACGATCTCCGCCTTCTTGATCCAACAAGAGGGAGCGGAGAGGTAGAAGAGTTCTCTGGCAGAGTGACAGCACTGCGGCGATGGTGGTGGAGCTATTCTGACAAGGCTTCGCCTAAGCACTACAGAAAACCGATCTAGAGGAGAAACTATGCACTAGAGGAGAGGGTAGCACGTGGCAGAAAATCAAGTGCAAAACCCCTAAAACCTCTAGTATATATAAGAGGAAGAGAGGAGGAGGCTTGGCGCAAGGGCCAAGCCCTCTAGGCTTCGGCCGAAGTGGGAGGAGAGCAGGAATCCTCCTCCAATCCTAGTAGGACTAGGACTCCTCCTTATTTTGATCTTGTTGCCTTTTCCCACCTTTTTCTCTTTGGGCTTTTCTTGTCAGCCGCATGGGCCTTATGTGGGACTTCCACCAGCCCACTAAGGGCTGGTATTTACCCTCACACAGCCCATGTAGCCTTTTGGGTCGAAATACCCCTCCTGATGGTCTCTCGGTACACTACCGGCGCTCCCGATACACTATCGATGAGCCCGAAACTTTTCCGGCGAGCAAAACAGGACTTCCTATATATCAATATTTACCTACGGACCATACTAGAGCTCCTCATGACGTCCGGGATCTCATCCGGGACTCCGAACAACCTTCAGTCACCACCATGCATAATTCTATACTACCGAAACGTCACCAAACCTTAAGTGTGCAGACCCTGCGGGTTCGAGAACTATGTAAACATGACCGAGACACCTCTACGGTCAATAACCAATAGCGGGACCTGGATGCCCATATTGATTCCTACATATTCTATGAAGATCTTTATCGGTCGAACCTCTATGTCAAGGATTCAATTAATCCCGTATGTTGTTACCTTTGTTCTTCGGTATGTTACTTGCCCGAGATTTGATCATCAGTATCTCCATACCTAGTTCAACCTCGTTACCAGCAAGTCTCTTTACTCGTTTCGTAGTACAAGATCCCTTGACTAACACTTAGTCACATTACTTGCAAGGCTTGTTGTGATGTTGTATTACCGAGTGGGCCCTGAGATACCTCTCCGTCACACGGAGTAACAAATCCCAGTCTTGATCCATGCCAATCCAACAGACACCCTCGGAGATACCTGTAGAGCACCTTTATAGTCACTGAGTTACGTTGCAACGTTTGATACACACAAGGCACTCCTTCGGTGTCAGTGAGTTGCATGATCTCATGGTCATAGGAACAAATACTTGACATGTAGAAAACAGTAGCAATAAACTGACGCAATCATATTTTATGATTGTACTTTGGGTCTTGTCCATCACATCATTCTCCTAATGATGTTATCCCGTTATCAAATGACATCTCATGTCCATGACTAGGAAACCATAGCCATCTTTGATCAACGAGCTAGTCGATTAGAGGCATACTAGGGACATGGTGTTGTCTATGTATCCACACATGTATCTGAGTTTCCAATTAATACAATTATAGCATGGATAATAAACGATTATCATGAACAAGGAAATATGATAATGACCAATTTATTGTTGCCTCTAGGGCATATTTCCAACAGTCTCCCACTTGCACTAGAGTCAATAATCAAGTTCACATCACCATGTGATTCGCATTGTTATGAATCTAACACCCAATGAGTTCTAGGGCTCGATCATGCTTTGCATGTGAGAGAGGTCTTTTAGTCAACGGGTCTGCGATATTCAGATCCGAGTGTACTTTGCAAATCTCTATGGCATACTGTAGACACTACTACCACACTCCACTTGGAGCTATTCCAAATGGCTGCTCCACTATACGTATCCGGATTGCTACTTAGAGTCATCTTGATTGGTGTTAAAGTTTGCATCGATGTAACCCTTTAGGACAAACTCTTTATCACCTTCATAATCGAGAAATATTTCCTTAGTCCTCTAGTTACTAAGGATAATCCTAACAGCTATCCAGTGATCCACTCCTGGATCACTTTTGTACTCCTTGACAGACTCATGGCAAGGTACACACCAGGTGCGGTACACAACATGGTATAATATAGAGCCTATGGCTAAGGCATAGAGGACGACGTTCGTCCTTTCTCTTTCTTTTGCCGCTGTCGAGCTTTCAGTATCACTCAACTTCACACCTTATAAATCAGGCGAGAACTCTTTCTCTGACTGATCCATTTTGAACTCTCTCAAAATCTTGTCAAGGTATGTACTCATTGAAAGTCTCATCAAGCATCTTGATCTATCTCTATAGATCTTGATGCTCAACAATTAGGTAGCTTTATCCAGGTCTTCCTCTAAAAAACTCTTTTCAAACAACCCTTCATGCTTTCCAGAAATTCTATACCATTTCTGATCAACAATATGTCAACCACATATGCTTATCAGAAACTCTATAGTGCTCCCACTCACTTTATTGTAAATACAAGTTTCTCATAAACTTTGTATAGACTCAAAAACTTTGATCAGCTCATCAAAGTGTATATTCCAACACTGAGATGCTTGCTTCAGTCCATAGAAGGATCGCTGAAGCTTGCACACCTTTTAGCATCCTTAGGACTCACAAAACCTTCTGGTTGTATCACATCCAACCTTTCCTCAAGTAAACCGTTAAAGAAACAATGTTTTGACATCCATCTGCCAGATTTCATAATTGAAAAATGCAGCAACTGCTAACATAATTCCAACAGACTTTAGCATCGCTATGAGTGAGAAAGTCTCATCGTAGTCAACTCCTTGAACTTATAGTAAACTTCTTTGCAACAAGTCGAGCTTTACAAATGGTGACATTTACCATGAGCGTCTGTCTTCATTTTAAACATCCATTTGTACTCAACGACCTGCCGTCCAATGAACAAGTCTACCAAAGTCTATACTTGGTTTTCATACATGGATCCTTTCTTGGATTTCATGGCCTCTAACCATTTGTCGGAATCTGGGCCCATCATCGCTTCTCTGCAGCTCGTAGGTTCATCGTTGTCCAACAACATGACCTCCAAGACAGGGTTGTCGTACCGCTCAGGAGCAGTACACATCCTTGTCGACCTACGAGGTTCGATAGTAACTTGATCCGAAGATTCATGATCATCATCATTAACTTCCTCTTCAACTAACATAGGCTTCACAGAAACATCTTCCCGCACTGCGCTACTCTCTGGTTGAACAAAGGTTCAACAACCTCATCAAGTTCTATCTTCCTCCCTCTCAATTCTTTCGAGAGAAACTCTTTATCGAGAAAGGACCCAGTTTTAGCAGCAAACATTTTATGCTTGGATCTGAGATAGAAGGTTCACCCAACTGTTCTTAGGGTATTCTATGAAGATGTATTTGTCTACTTTGGGTTTGAGCTCATTCGGTCAAAACATTTTCCACACAAGCGTCGCAGCCCCAAACATTAAGAAATGATAGCTTGGGTTTCTATCAAACCCTAATTCACACAGTGTCATCTCAACGGATTTAGATGGTGCCCTATTTAAAGTGAATGTAGTTGTCTCTAATGCATAACCCCAAAATTATAGTAGCAAAACGATAAGAGACATCATAGCACGCACCATATCCAATAGAGTATGACTATGACATTCGGACACAGCATCACACTATGGTGTTCTAGGTGGCGTGAGTTGTGAAACAACTTTCACATTGTCTAAAGTTGTATGCCAAACTCATAACTCAGATATTCATCTCCACGATCATATCACAGACGTTTTTATCTTCTTGTGATGATGATCTTAAACTTCACCCTGAATTTGCTTGAACCTTTCAAACGATTCAGGCTTGTGTTTCATTAACTAAATATACACTATATCTACTCAAATCATCAGTGAAGGTAAGAAAATAACAATATCCACCGCATGCTACAAGACTCATTCGATTGCATACATCAACATGTATCATTTCCAATAAATCACTTGCCCGCTCCATCAAACCAGAAAACGGGGTCCTTAGTCATCTTGACCAAGAGGCATGGTTCGCATGTCTCAACCGATTCGAAATCGAATGAGTCCAAAGATCCGTCAGCATGGAGTTTCTTCATGCGTTTTATACCAATATGACATTTAGCGGCAGTGCCACAAGTATGTGGTACTATTATTATTAACTTTGTATCTTTTGGCATCAATGTTATGAACATGTGTATTACTACGATCAAGATTCAACAAACCATTCTCACTGGGTGCATGACCATTGAAGGTATTATTCATGTAAACAGAATAACCATTATTCTCTAACTTAAATGAATAACCGTGTTGCAATAAACACGATCTAATCACGTTCGTGCTCAACACAAAACACCAAATAACATTTATTTAGGTTCGTCACTAATCCCGAAGGTAGAGAGAGCGTGCGATGTTGATCACATCAACCTTGGAAACATTTCCATCACACATCATCACCTCACCCTTAGCTAATTCTCCGTTTATTCCGTAGCTTTTATTTGGAGTTACTAACATTTTGCAACCGAACCGGTATCCAATACCCAGGTGCTACTAGGAGTACTAGCAAGGTACACATCAATAACACGTATATCAAACATACTTTTGTTGATGTTGCCAGCCTTCTTATCTACCAAGTATCTAGGGTTGTTCCGCTTCAGCGAACGCTCTCCTCATAATCGAAGCTCTTAGTGTCGGGTTTGGGTTCAACTTTGGGTTTCTTCACTGGAGCATCAACTGACTTGCTATCCATGAAGTTTCCCTCCTTGCTCCTGCCCTTCTCAAAACTAGTGGTTTGACTAACCATCAACACTTGACGCTCCTTCTTGATTTCTACCTTCGTGGTGTCAAACATCGCGAACAACTCAGGGATCATTATTTCTATCCCTGGCGTTTTATAGTTCATCACCAAGTTCTACTAGCTTAGTGACAGTGACTTGGAGAACTATATCAATCACTCTCTTATCTGGAAGATCAACTCCCACTCGATTCAACCGATTGTAGCACCCAGAAAATCTGAGCACATGCTCAACGATTGAGCTATTCTCCTTCATCTTGCAGGCAAAGAATCTTGTTGGAGATCTCATATCTCGCGACACGGGCACGAGCCTGAGATACTAATTTCAGCTCTTAGAACATCTCATATGTTCCGTGACGTTCAAAACGTTTTTGAGCCTCAATTCTGAGCCATAATGCATGACACACTAAACTATCAAGTAGTCATCAGAATGTGCCTATCAGATGTTCACAACATCCACAGACAACGCTAGAGTGGTTGGCGCACCGAGCGGTCCATTAAGAACATAAGCCTTCTGTGCAACAATAAGGACAATCCTCAGATCACGGACCCAGTCCACAATATTGGTACTATCATATTTCAATTCTATTTCCCTAGGAAGATATAAAAATTCAAGGGAGCTACAACGCGAGCAAGTAATCCACAACATAATTTGCAAAGTCTCTTTACTCATTTTGTAATACAAGATCCCGTGACTAACACTTAGTCACATTACTTGCAAGGCTTGTTGTGATGTTGTATTACCGAGTGGGCCCTGAGATACCTCTCCGTCACACGGAGTAACAAATCTTAGTCTTGATCCATGCCAATCCAACAGACACCGTCGGAGATACCTATAGAGCACCTTTATAGTCACCAAGTGACGTTGCGACGTTTGATACAAACAAGGCACTCCTCCGGTGTCAGTGAGTTGCATGATCTCATGGTCATAGGAACAAATACTTGACATGCAGAAAACAGTAGCAATAAACTGACACGATCATATTCTATGTTTGTACTTTGGGTCTTGTCCATCACATCATTCTCCTAATGATGTTATCCCGTTATCAAATCACATCTCATGTCCATGACTAGGAAACCATAGCCATCTTTGATCAACGAGCTAGTCTATTAGAGGCATACTAGGGACATGGTGTTCTCTTTGTATCCACACATGTATCTGAGTTTCCGATTAATACAATTGTAGCATGGATAATAAACGATTATCAAGAACAAGGAAATATGATAATAACAAATTTATTATTGCCTGTAGGGTATATTTCCAATACAGCCAGCCAGCACAAGCTGTCCTCCCCATGGGAGGGTCCATTCATCATCAGCAAGGCAGTGCACAACAACGCGTACTACCTGATAGATGCCCAGAAGCCGCAGAAGTGCAAGAGAGACGCCTTCGGCGAGGAGACGGAGCGCCCGTGGAATGCGGCGCTCCTTCGTCCATTTTACTACTGAAAAACCAGTGTATGTATGTATCTTCCCCTCTTCGGAGCTTATGACTGCAATGGGTGCCCCAGGACGGCTCTTGGGGCACGCCCTTTCTGTTTCCGTTCAAAGTCTCCTCACTAACCGGCTCCTGGGCCCGGGGGATCTCCCGCTGGTCCTAGGCCTCCTCCCAAAATCGACTAAGTAGTGTGAGCCAAACAAGCCCTCCCACCCCGAGCTACAGACCGGCTCCCGGCTGTCCGGCTGACGGGGCCTCGGGGCGGCAAAACATGGCACACGCGAAAAATTGGTTGCAAGGAGGTAGCCGGCTAGGTCCAGCCGGACCTCATCATCGGCACTGCCGCTCAACTTACCCAAAAGTCCCTCGCGGTTCCCAAGTTCGGAACAGGCTCCCTCGAGGCGGATGCCCCGACCCAGCTACAGACCGGCTCTCGGTTGTCGGGTTGGCGGGGCCGAAACAAAAGGGGAAAAGGGGCCGCACAGATGGAACCAAGGGGGGCAAAAAGGGATAAGGACGAGCCGGCACGCACAATAAACAAGCACATCGGGCATTCAAAACACAATTTAAAAATAGTAAAGGCCCACGGCCAGTCGTGCATTACAATACGTCCCTAGTGGGTGGACCTGAGTCTAACATGCAGAAAAAGTAAAAGACAAGTAAAGACGCCCGGGGGCTTAGGCTACCGGCACGTCACTAGCCGACGCGTCGCCAGCCGGCTCGATGTTCGGCCCGGAAGAGGTCACGGCCTTCGGGTCAGCCTCCGTGATCCCGACCATCTCGCCGCCATCATCAGTGCTCTCATCGACGACCTCCTCGTCCTCCAGACCTTGGGGGTTGCCGAAGGAGTCATCGGCTACCGGCTTGCCATCCTCACCAAGGTCCGAGAGGAGCTCGTCCGGGTCGACATACAAGGCAAGCTCGTTGGCCCAGTGGACGAGTGTGGGCTCGTGTGCTGCCCGCTCCTCCGCCGGCTCGTCCCGCATGGTGGCCAACCGGTCCAGGTTGATGCCGTGGTACCACGACGTGATGAACCGGAGAGCCATCTGCGAGCCATCTCGACCTGCTGGCGCCTTCCAAACCTCGAGACGGGCCACGACGTGCTCCAGCCACAACAAGACATGGCTCTCCGGAGCCCCACGACCCGGTCACAAGGCGTCGATCACCTCCTTGCCAGCCATCTTCAACCGCTCCACCCTCCGCTTGAGGTGGATCAGGCGGTTCTCCATGGCTAGCCTAAGCTCCGCCATGTCCCAGCCGGCGTTCTCCTCGATGTCACGCCCGCGCCCTAGAGATATTCCCGGTGCTCGTCAATGGCGCGCTCAGCACAACACTAGGTTTCCGGGAAGCCTTCTAAAGAAGAAGTGGAAAAATAAGAAGAAGGCGACTCAAGGGCAAGAAGAAAGCAGCCGGCTAAAAAAGAAAAAACTAATACTTACGCTGGAAGGAGTCGTCCAGCTCGATGGCGAAGTGGAGTGCCGAGTCCCTCTCCGACACCAATGCCACCTCCGCCTTAGCGAGGGAAACCTTGTGCTCCTCGAGCGTCTTCTCGAGGCGGGTCACCTCGCTCTAGAGGGTAGCGGTCCACTGGGTGGCATCTGCCACCTCCTTGGCGGCCTTCTTCTTGGCCGCTACCTCCCGCGCCATGTCGGCTTGCTGGCGGTCTTCGGCCGCCTTCCCATCCAACAGCAGGGCGCCCAGCCAGTCCCTCACTTGGGTGATTGCTTGGACGCTCTCTGCCAGCCGGTCCCGCTCGGAGATGGTCAACTCCCCTGCGAAGCAAAACCAGCGTCAGCAAGACATTTCAGGACCGGCCCGGATGCCGAGCAGCCGGCCTGGCTCCCGGGGGCTACACACCCCCACGAGACCAAACATACCTTGCACCCTCACCAGCTCCTCCTCCAACCGGTAAAATCCATACTTGTCGCGGTTGTAGATGGCGACCGCCTCGTCGAACAGCTCCTGCCGCCGGGTGCTCCCCACCTGCCATAGGAGGCCAAAGTCAGAATAAGCACCAAGAGATCTGGCCCGGCTGCCCCACAGCCGGTCATCCGGTCCACATCTCGGAGGCTACACCTAGTGGGTGTGCTCGCGCGCCCCCACTGAAATTTTTAACAAAGACAGGCAAAACATACCACTACGCGCCGCAAGGTGTTATCGGCCGCCTCCGCGAACCGGGCCATCTCCTCGCAGCATCGATCCATGATGCTCCTCAGCTCCCTAAACGCGGGGACCGAGCCGCCTGCCGGTGGAGGCGGGATGGTAGGGAGGTGCGCCAACGCCTCCTAGTCTCGGATCACGTCCAGCTTGGACCTCCAGGTCCGGCTCTCCTCACCGCCCATCCTGGCGTTCGTGACGCCGCCGGCTGCCGGGGGAGGGTTGATAACGGCATAGGTACGGGAATCGGTTCCCGGTTACCCCTTGTTCAGGGCTGGTGCCCTCTCCTCCTCCTCCTGCCGGCTCGGCTCAACGATCGCGACGGCCTGTGCCGCCGTCTCCACGGCCAGTGCCTCCGGCGCCGCCTCCCGAGCCACCGGGGCCTCCGGCATGTCAACCCGGGCCGGCTCGGCCACAAGCAGCGTCGCGTTCGACACCACCGGTTGGGTCTCCTCGTGGGCCGGCTCCATAGCCACCGCCCCAAGTCGGGCCGCCTCCTCTATGGGTGGAGGCGCAGCCGGCCCCGTGGCAGCCCCTCGCGGCTCACTCGACGGGGGCCTCGACATGCGAGTCGATTCTGCCGCCAAGTCGGACGCTCGCGCGGGGTCCATGGACCTCCTCCACCTCCTGCCGCTCGAGGTCCCGGAGCGCGAGGCCCCGCCTTGGGCTCCGTACTTTGAGTCCCATCGATCCACGAACCTCCTCTTCTCCTCGTGCTGTGTGGCCACTTGCTCACGGGCTAGCCGGCCGGCGGCCTCCGTCGGGTCGACCGTCGACTCCACGTCATGGAGTTCGATGGGGTCCCTGAAGAACATAAGGCTCAAACACCCGCCCACACACAACTTCGAGAGGAACCCACGCAAAAGGAAGGTCACTTACCCGGTGACGAGGGGCAAAGCCCGCCTAGCATGCACCGGCGGCTTCGATGCCACCGCCTTCACCCGCTTGCGAACCGGTGGCTGAGCCACGGTTTCTCCTGAGCCGGCCTCTTCCCCCGACTGGTGGCCTCGACCGTCGGGGCACGAGCCTGCCACTCCTCGCCCCGCCCGCGCCGGCCCTGCTGAACTGACAGGGGAGGCGCATTCAAGATCCAAACATCATCATCATTATCGCCATCATCATCATCGGTCCAATCCCTGATCGTGGGGCCAGGAGGGAACTCACCGGCTACGCTGGACCCGCCGGCTCCCAGGTCGTCCGCCTCCTCGGTCTCCCCTGAGGAGTCGACCCCCTCTTTGTGCGGGGCCTCCCTCCTCGTAGTACTCGGAGTCAGAATGAACGTACTCCGCCTCAAAGATCTAGGGGTGCGGGCCATCCGATGTGTTCTGTCGCACGAACAACTATGGCCAGCACAACAAAGTAAGATCGGGCGCCGGCTGGAGGGGTTCGAATAAGAAAGGCCGCCTCGACGGAACATACCAGGGGTGCTCGGTGGTGCCGGTCGTACGGCTCCTTGCCGAAGGTCCATGTCGTCGGCACCACCTTGAAGGTCATGATGGCGTTCACCCGCTTCACCACCTGAGCCAGCGTCAGGTCGACTGTCGTCAACCGGCAAGGGTCCCGGCGGCCGGACATGTCAACGATCCAGTGTGGCCTCATCTGGAGAGGCAGCACCTAGTGCGCGATGAAGGCGGCCACCAGATCGGAGGCGACAATCCCTTCCCCGCTCCTCAACTCCACGAGTCGGCCGAGCTCTTCGAGTGCGGTTCTGTGCGGAGCGGTCCCCGACCAGTTCACCCCGGAGGACGGGGCATTAACGTACTCCAACAGCCGGATGTAATCCCGTTGCGGGTCAGCATTCTTCACGTAGAAGGACGTCCGGTGCCAGCCCGTGACGGAGTCGATGAGGCTGAAGTGCGGGAAGCGTGAACCACGGCAGCACACCGCCGCACCCCCGCAGGCGTACGGCTCCTCGGCGCTTTTCAGCACCTTGAGGTAGAACAATGTCTTGAAGAAGTCCATGAAGGGGAGCATCCCCAAGTAGCCCTCGCACAATGTCACGAAGCCCACAATGTAAGAATGGCGTTGGGGTCGAGGTGGTGCGGCTGAAAGTCGAAAGTGTCCATCATGAGACGGAAGAAGTGACTCACCAGTGGCCCGAAGCAATGGGAAAAGTGGCAGGCAAAGATGATGAACTCCCCTGCATGCGGCTCGGGCACCATCTCGTCGCCCAGTGCGCGAGCAGTCACGAGCTCCGTCGATGGCAGCATGCGCGCGCAATGGAGGTCTGCGATGGTGGAATCCGTGACAACGGAACTAGTCCAGCTCCCCGAGCATCCTTCCGCCATTGCGATGGCGGGGCTGCACAGGAGGGTGTGGGAGCGGGGTCGCGAGCGAGAAGAACAACAACGCAAGAGGGAGCAGAGAAGACGAAGGAGAGGAAGACGAGGGGGCAAATGAGGCGCGGGTGCTTCCGCCCTTTGCCCTCTCTCCCGTTTTAAATGAGGAGGCCATGACCAGGGGATGTGGGGATTAACTATGCCCACTCCCCTGGAATCTCTGCGCACGCGTGGGCACTACGGGCCGCAACCATCGCTTCGGGCGTAGAAGATCTCGGTCTACGCCCCGATGCCTACTAGGCTACGCCCGTGGCCTGTCGAGCTAGGCCCAGGGCGTTTGCCCACATGCGCGGGCCCCACGACATCGTTGCCTAGCGCGTGGCCCACTGTAGGCCGGCCCGGGTCCCGGAGCAGCGCGTCGGAACTCGAGGCGTCGTGAGCGGCCGCCGACCCGACTGACTATTTGGCTTCGAGCCGGAGGCGGACGTTGCTTGGGGGAAGCCGCCGGCTCCCCTCCGTCTAGCGGATGTGGGCCCCCGCCGGCTTCAGAGACTACTGACTGGGTTATTACCCCTAGGTAGGCCAAAGCAACGGGGTTCTCTTCCCCTGCTTCGAGAAAAAGCACGACGCCGACTGCACCTCCGTTGACCCCCGACGGATGAGCTCCTGTCCCATCCCGCTACACGTAGGTATGACGACAAGACACGACCCCCATGACGGGTGCCAACGTGGCCACAGTGGCCGCTGACGCACGGGCACGTGTGGCTACAGTTTGGCCTGGCATACCGCTGACCTTCGCCGACCGTGACCAGGCGAGGCAACAGTATCGGCACGCCTGCCCGTCCACTCCATTACCTACCCCTGCGTGACTACAGGGCAGCCGGCTGTACCGGAGACCTCGGCCGGCTGGCGCAAGACGACGCCACTTGGGCGGCCCGTGCCGTAGCAGGTGGACGAGGGCCAGTGGCAGAGCTAGCTGGCGGGCCCTAGCGGACAATGGGGTTGTGCAGCCGGTGGTCCCTACGGGCAACGAGATGGCTCAAGAGGCGGGGGCCCCCGACCAGCCGGAGAGGCTGCCAGTTAGGTCCCCCACTCTGTACCTTAAGGATATTGTAGGCCGAGGGCTTGGCCTATAAAACCCCCCGAGCCCCCCATGCAATGGGGACGCCGAACCTCACGCGCACACGCCCATGGGACACTTCCCACATATTCACCTTCGTAGCAAAGGAAGGGGAACAGACTGCTCCCTCTTTCTTCTCTAGACAACAGCTCTAGGAGCAACCTTGTAACCACACACATCCATCAACTAGACCAAGCAGGACTAGGGGTGTTACCTCCCAAGGAGGGCCCTAAACCTGGGAACATCGTGTGTCTCCACCGCTTGCACCTAATCTAGCACCTTGAGCCCGTTGGCATCCTCCGGCCCCAACCACCTTCGATAAGCCTACCCATGGCATCTGTCATGAGAAAACAATGACACATGCATATTTATAGATGCCATCCTTTCGAACGGGAGACGCATACTGGTCACACATACTGATGATTGAAGACCCCAATAGCTACCAAGTTTCATCAGCACGAAGACCGAAACCAAGCAAATTAAGGGGGCCAGGGGAGGAGATGTTATTTGTCCTCACCCACGAACGCATCAGGGGAGCTCGTTCAACGCACGGGGAGGTCGTCGAAGAACTGCACATTGAAATTCACCCGATCAGTACAAATATGATGTTTATTATAACTAAATCAGAAAATTTGTGACCTAACTCATTATTTACAAAACTAAACCCTAGTGGGTCGGGGGTCGGTGGCGTCAGGGGTCAGGGGTTAGTGGCGGGTCAGTGGCGTCGGGGTCGGTGGCATCGGGGGTTGGGGGTCGGTGGCGTCGGGGGTTAGTGGCGGGTCGGTGGCATCGGGGGTCGGTGGCATCGGGGGTTGAGGGTCCATAGTGTCGGGGTTCAGTGGCGTCGGGGTTTGGTGGGGTCAGTGCCGTGAGGGTCGGGGTGCCGTGTCGGGGTTGGGGTGCCGTGTCGGGGTCAGGTCAGGGTATCGTTTTCTTCTTCTTCCCCTCTTCTTCTTTTTTCCTCTTTTTTCCTTTTCTTCTTCTTCCTCTTCTTCATTTTCTTCTTCTTCTTCTTCCTCTCCTCCTCCTCCTCCTCCTTCTTCTTCTTCTTCTTCTTCTTCTTCTTCTCCTTCTTCTTCTTTTTCTTCTTCTTCTTCTTCTTCTTCTTCTTCTTCTTCTTCTTCTTTTTTCTCCTCCTCCTCTTCTTCTTCTTCTTCTTCTTCTTCCTTTACTTTCGCTCTTCTTCTTCTCCTCCTCTCCTTTTCTTCTTCTTCTTCTTCTTTTTTTCTTCTCCTCCCCCTCTTCTTATTTTTATTCTTCTTCTTCTTCAAACTATTTATTATCTAAAACAAGTATCTAAAACTATCTAATATTTCAACTATCTAATATGTACCTATCTAATATCTAAAACAATCTAATATCTAAAACTATATCTAATATCTAAAACAGAAAAACAAAAAACAAAAGAAAAAACGAGAAAACCAGAAAAGGGGGGGTGGTAGTGGGGCTCACCGTAGGTTGACCGGCGACGGGGTGGGGCTGGGGGTGGCAGGGGCGACGACGGGTCGGCAGGGCGGTGCTCCTCGAGGGATGGCTGGGTGGCCGGCCGGCGGCTGTGACGGGGCATCTCACTGTGGGTTGGCCGGTTACGGGCGGAGCTAGGGGTGGCAGGGGCGGCGACGAGGCGGCGGGGCGGCACTCCTCGGGGGGTGGCGCGACTGGGTGGCCGGCCGGCGGATGCTGTGGGGAGGCTGTGGTGGGGAGGCTCGGGAGGGGGAGCCTCGAGAGGGGGCAGTGCGGCAATGACGGTGTGGGGTCGTAGGGAGGGGGCGGCGATGGGGCGGGGTGGTAGGGAGAGTGCTGCGAGGCGGCAGCGATGGGGCGGGGTGGCAGGAAGGGGGCGGTGGTGGGTTGTGTGTGTGAGAGAGAGGCACACGCGAGGAGAGTGGGGCCGGGTATCGGGCACGGGGTGGCTGTTAAGTCAAACCCCCTCTTTGTCGTCTTCTAGGAGACGACAAAGATGGTGCATGTTAGCTAGTCGACGGCGTGCCCCGGTGGGCCCCCTATCCTATTTGCCGTCCGCTAGGAGACGGCAAATAGGTAGTAGACAGCAAAGAGGTGACCTAGCCAACGCCATACCACCATGGGGCCCTCCAGGCTCTTTGCCGTCTGCCATTTCATTCTTTGTCGTCAGCTGACAGACGGCAAAGAGCCAGTTGACGGCAAAGAATCTATTTGTCGTTAGCAGGTTCTTTGTCGTCTGCTTTTTCAAAGCATACAACAAAGATGCTCTTTGTTGTCTGCTGGCAGACAACAAAGATCTAGCAGATGGCAGATAACTAAATTTCAGTAGTGGTTTTGCCATGAGAGTCCACTATACCTACCTATGGAATGAATAAGATCCTTCAGTTAAGTTTTCATTGGTGCAAAAAGCAATAAAAATTGCTCCTAAATATGTAAGATCTTTTATTGTAAGGGAAAATAAGCGTTGTACGAACTTGTGATGGTAAAGAAATAAAAACGACAGACTGCATAATAAAGGTTGCTATCACAAAGGGCAATACAACATGATGTTCCTTTGCATTAAGAGTTTTCACATCTAAAAAGAAAAGTGCATGACAACCTCTGCTTCCCTCTGTGAAGGGCCTATCTTTCACTTTCTAGTACTTACCTTTATACAAGAGTCATTGTGATCTTCACCACTTCCTATATTTTGCCTTTTTCTCCTAGGAAGCATCATGTGGTGGGGAAAGACCAATCATATATGGCCATCCAAATATATTTGTTCTTGAATTATTATTGTTCACAATTATCTATAGGATAAATAAGTTGGGAGGCGAAACTCCAAGCCCCTATCTTTCTCTGTGTTTGACGGATGACATTTGCTCTAAAAATATGCTTTGAGAGTTAGCAATCATGGAAGACTATATGCTAGTTGCGTATGTGGAATTTGCTAAATCAAAGCTCTTACATAGACCCTTCCTGAAAGTAAGATGAATTGCAATTGTTTGGTGACTGAAAGCATAGTTTGTTAGTTTTCAAGAAACTTTACGGTCTATACTTTAAAATGTGAATAGCTTGTTACTTCATCATGAGAAGTTTTTTGAGATGATATACTATTTATGATATATAATGACGGTAGAAAAAGTGTTTGGAATTATCATTGATCAAACTTGTGCACTTGCTAGCATTCACACTTCATAAATTATTTCTTTTATCATTTACCTTCTCAAGGACGAGCAGGAATTAAGCTTGGGGATGCTGATACGTCCCCAACATATCTATAATTTATGAAGTATTCATGCCATGTTTACAATAATTCTATATGATTTTGGTATGATTTTATTAGAACTAACCTGAACTGACGATGTTTTCAGCAGAACTACCATGGTGTCGTTTTTTGTGTAGAAATAAAAGTTCTCGGAATGGGATGAAATTCTAGTATGGTTTTTTGTGTACCAAAAGAGACCCCCGAAGCATTGGAGCTGGGCCAGAAGAGCCACGAGGAGGCGGCAAGCCTGTGAGGCACGACCAGGGGGTGGCTGCGCCTAGTAGGCTTGTCACCGCCTCGTGTCCCCCCTTGACGTGAGATCGACGCCAAAAATCCCTATAAATGCTGAAACCTCTGAAAAGAAACCTAGATCGGGAGTTCCGCCAACGCAAACTTCTAGAGCCATGAAAAACCAATCTTGGCCCTCTCCGACACCCTGCCGGAGGGGGTCACCATCACCGGAGGCCATATTCATCATCCCTGAGGGGCCATCAACACCACAGAGGCCAAGGACTAGAGGGAGAACCTCTCCCCACACAGGGGGAGGCCATGGAGGGGGAAGCACAAGGGGGAGACCCCCTCACCCTCTCTCCCGGTGGTGCCAGAGTGCCACCGGGGGAACCATCACCGCGGTGATCGTCTTCATCAACATCGCCTTCTTCATCACGATCCTCATCTCCTTTTAGGCCTTGTACAATTCAAGGTGCTTAGGGGAGGTGCTTGGAGAAATAAACCAGGCTTTTTAAGCACCGGTGCTTATTTCTAAAGGAGAGGTGCCTAATTAAGTGTCTATCATGTACAAATAAGCATCGGTTCTTAAGAAAAGCCTGGTTTATTTCTCTAAGCACCTCCCCTAAGAACCTTGCATTATACAAGGACTTAGCAGTCCACTCTCCCGCACCTTGCTGTAATCCCCACTTGATCATGGTGCTTTATGCCACATATTATGATCCAATGATGTGTTGCCATCTTATGATGTTTTGAGTATATTTCTTTTGTCCTTTGTGTTGATTGATGATCTAGATTGGTTTGAGTTGTATGTTTATTTTGGTGTTGTCCTATGGTGCCTTCCGTGTCGCGCACACGTGAAGGATTCCCCCTCTAGGGTGTTGCAATATGTTCATGATTCACTTATAGTGGGTTGCTTGAGTGACAGAAGCATAAACCTGAGTAAGGGGGGTTGTTGCGTATGAGATAAAGGGGACTTGATGCTTTAATGCTATGGTTGGGTTTTACCTTAATGATCTTTAGTAGTTGTGGATGCTTTATAGAGTTCCAATCATAAGTGCATATGATCCAAGTAGAGAAAGTATGTTAGCTTATGCCTCTCCCTCATATAAAATTCCAATAATGATTTCTGATCTTGTTAACAATTTCCTAGCATAATTCCGCACACCGACCCATCATTATTCCACACTTGCTATTTGTAATATATTGTAATATTATGATAACAACACCTATTTTTATATTTTAGTTCTCCGTTATCATGCACAGCTATCCTCTTCATACCCACAACATAGTTTTATTTCTCGTTTCTAGATGGAAGCAAACGTTTGGTGTACGTAGAGTCGTATCGGTGGCAGATAGGACTTGAGAGAATATTGATCTTAGCTTTAGCTCCTTGTGGGTTCGACACTCCATACTTATCACTTTCACCTTTGGAAATTGCTATGATGATTCCTTGCACTTGGGAATTATCAATCAAGTCCATTACCCCTCTGATGATGCGTGAGTAATCCACCATAGATCTATGGGTCCATAGCTAGTATCTAGATGGCTTCTTCTCTCTCTTTGTTCTTCAATAACATGTTCTCCATGATCTTCATGGGGATCTATCTGATGTAATACTCTTTTGCGTTGTGTTTGTTGAGATCCGATGAATTGCAGGTTTATGATCAACTTATCTATGGATATTATTTGGTTCCTTTCTGAATTATTTTATGCATGATTTCATATCTTTGCAAGTCTCTCCGAGTTATTGGTTTGGTTTGGCCAACTAGATTGGTAATTCTTGCAACGGAAGAAGTGTTTAGTTTTGAGTTCAATCTCGCAGTGTCCTCACTCAGTGACATAGTAGAGGTAGCGAGGCACATATTGTATTGTTGCCATCAAGGATAAAAAGAAGGGGATTTCATCATATTGCTTATGTTTCCCTCTACATCATGTCATCTTACTTAATGCGTTACTCTGTTGTTCATGAACTTAATACACTAGATGCAGGCAGGAGTCGGTCGATGTGTGGAGTAATAGTAGTAGATGCAGAATCATTTCGGTCTACTTGACACGGACGTGATGACTATATGCATAATCATTGCCTTGGATATCGTCATAACTATGCGCTTTTCTATCAATTGTTCCACAGTAATTTGTTCACCCACCGTATTATTTTCCTTCAAGAGAGAAGCCTCTAGTGAAACCTATGGCCCTGGGTCTATTTTCCATATTATATTTTCACATATATATACCAAAAAATACCAAAAATACCTAGCTGCAATTGTATTTACCTTTTACTTCTCGCAATATCTCCTATCTATATCTATCAGATCTAATCCTTGCAAGTAATCATGAAGGGATTGACAACCCCTTTATAGCGTTGGGTGCAAGTGTTTGATTGTTTGTGTAGGTGCATAAATTGGTGACTTGCTTGTTCCTCCTACTGGATTGATACCTTGGTTCCCAACAACCGAGGGAAATACTTATCTACTTTGCTGCATCACCCTTTCCTCTTCAAGGGAAAACCAACGCAAGCTCAAGAAGTAGCAAGAAGGATTTTTGGCGCCATTGCCGAGGAGGATATACATCAAGCCTACCAAGTACCCATCACAAACTTATCTCTTGCATTTACATTATTTGCCATTTGCGTCTTGTTTTCCTATCCCCCACTTCTAAACGATTTTGAGAAAAAAAAACATTTGCCTTTTTATTCGCCCTTCTTCCGTTCGCCTTTTCGTTTGCCTTTTGTTTGCTTGTGTGCTAGGTTACTTGCTTTGTCATGATGTCTGAGAATACCAAATTATGTGACTTCTCCAATACTAATAATAATGATTTTATTAGTATTCCGATTGCTCTCGCCACTAGTGCGGAATCTTATGAAATTGGTGCCGCTTTGCTTAATCTTGTTATGAAATAACAATTTTCTAGCCTTCCTAGTGAAGATGTCGCATCCCATCTAAGTACTTCCATTGAGTTGTGTGACATGCAAAACAAGAAATATGTGGATAATGATATTGTTAAATTGAATCTATTTCCGTTCTCACTATGAGATCGTGCTAAAACTTGGTTTTCATCTTTGCCTAAAAATAGTATTGATTCATGGAATACGTGTAAAGATGCTTTTATTTCCAAGTACTTTCTGCCCACTAAGATCATCTCCCTTAGGACTGATATAATGAATTTTAAGCAACTTGATCATGAGCATGTTGTACAATCTTGGGAGAGGATGAAACTGACAATTAGAAATTGCCCTGCACATGGTTTGAGTTTATGGATGATTATACAATATTTTTATGCGGGATTGAATTTTGCATCTAGGAATCTTCTAGATTCCACCGCGAGTCTTACTTTTATGGAAATCACATTAGGATAAGATACTAAAATCCTAGATAATATTCTGGCAAATTAATCTCAGTGGCATACCAAAAGATCCCTACTAGTAAAAAAGTGCATGCTATTGAAGAAATAAATACTTTGAGTGAAAAGATGGATGAATTAATGAATTTTTTTCTAGTAAGAGTGCTCCTATTGATACTAATGATATGCCTTTGTCTTGTTTGATTCATAATAATAATGAATCTAGGGATGTGAATTTTGTTGGTAGGAACAATTTTGGTAATAACGCGTATAGAGGTAATTTCAACCCAGGCCGTTTCCTAGTAATTCCTCTAATGATTATGGTAATTCCTACAAAAATTATTATGGAAATTATAATAATATCCCCTATGATCTTGAGAATAATATTAAAGAATTTATTATTTCTCAAAAGGTTTTCAATGCTTCGATTGAAGAAAAATTGCTCAAGATTGATGATTTAGCTAGGAACGTTGATAGAATTTCACTTGATATTGATTATTTAAAAAATAGATATACTCGTGTAAGGAAAGCTATGAGAACTTCTATTGATGAGTGTAAGGAAAGAAGCGCTAGAATGCATGCTAAGCGTGAATGGCTTGAAATGGTGTGTTCTCGTGATAATAATGATGAAGATCTTAAAGCGATTGATGTGACTCCTATTTAATCTTTCTTTTCTAATTCAAATCTTTATAAATATGGGACTAGAGATAAGTAAACTTTATTTAAAAGTCATCCCAATGATTCGGAGTCTACAGATCTTAATGCTAAAATTGATAAAAGTGGGATTAAAGAGGTCAACACTTTAAATAGAAATGAACCCACTCTTTTGGATTTCAAGGACTTCAATTATGATAGATGTTCTTTGATTGATTGTATTTCCTTGTTGCAATCCACGTTGAATTCTCCGCATGCTTATAATCAAAATAAGGCTTTTACTAAACATATCATTGATGCTATGATGAAACCTTTTGAAGAAAAACTTGAGTTGGAAGTTTCTATCCCTAGAAAGCTTCATGATGAGTGGGAACCTACTATTAAGATTAAAATTAAAGATTATGAGTGTCATTCTTTGTGTGATTTGGGTTCTAGTGTTTCCACGATTCCGTAAACTTTATGTCATGTGCTAGGTTTCCATGAACTTGATGATTGCTCTTTCAATTTGCATCTTGCGGATTCCACTATTAAGAAACCTATGGGAAGGATTAATGGTGTTCTTATTGTTGCAAATTGGAATTATGTGCCTGTAGATTTCATTGTTCTTAATATAGTTTGCGATCCTACATGTCCTATTATTCTTGGTAGACATTTCCTTAGAACAATTGGTGCAATTATTGATATGAAAGAAGGAAACATTAGATTCCAATTTCCATTAAGGAAAGGCATGGAACACTTTCCCAAAAATAAAATATAATTGCCTTATGAATCTATTATGAGAGCTACTTTTGGATTGCATACCAAAGATGAAAATACCTAGATCTATTGTGTTTTGCCTAGCTAGGGGCGTTAAACAATAGCGCTTGTTGGGAGGCAACCCAATTTTATTTTTATCACTAAAGGAACCAGGCACTTTGCTGTCTGCCATGGAAGACGGCAAGGTACAAAGGCGGACAGCAAAGGACTTTGTCGTCCGCTAGCGAACGACACAATTTTGGGCCTAGCGAGCTTCGACAAAGGATTTCTTTGCCATCTGCTTCGGCCCAGCGGACGGCAAAGATTCTTTGTCGCCCGCTTGCAGACGACAAAGGCTCTGGACGGCGTATTACTGATGGCGCCACCGTTAGGTGGCTAACGAACCACCCCTCTTTGTCGTCTGCCGACCGCCCCCTCTTTGCCGTCTGCCGCCCTCTCCCCTTTGTCGTCTGCCGCTCGTGTCCCCCTTTCACGTCTACCGCCCCCGCCCCCTTTGCCGTCTGCCGCGGATGGCAAAGAGGCAAAATGTCCCCAGCCTGGTTTTTCCCTGGTTACAAAGGTGGCCGCCACGTGGCACCTTTGTCATTCGGGGCAGACGACAAAGCACCCTTTGTCGTCGGTGGAAGACGGCAAAGTTCCTGCATTGGCCCTTTTTATTCTTTTTTTATTATATCCAAGCATTTTCACACGCAAGTATATGATATTCATAGAAACTATATCCCTGCCATATGGATATGATCATCCAACAAACATACCAAATCAAAAGTGCAAGTTTCACCATATTACAATAGTTTCATCCATACATACATAGTTTCATCCATATTACAATAGTTTTATCCATATGTAGCAAGTTTCACATTGCTCATCGATACAAAACCAAAACAGAAAGTAAACACAGGCACTCCATAAATGCAAGCTTCCGTGAAGTGAATCAGATCTGAAAAATGGGAAATATGAAAGTTAGAAGAAGAATACTAGAAGAAGAAGAAGACGAAGAAGAAGATCTCGAAGAAGAACAACAACAAGAAGAAGAATCGTTTTTCTTCTCTTTCTCTTTATCCTCTTGTTTTTCTTCTTCTTATTGCTTATTTGTGTCATTTTAGAGCTAACCTATGTAATTATCACATTTTTACCTAACTAAGCTTATTGTGTCATTTTGCAAGAAAATAAGCTAAGTCTATGTCATCTATGTGGTTACCAAGTCTATTATGTCATTGTTGAGTTAACTAGGCTTATTATGTCAGTGTGGAGGAAACAATGTAAGTATAGGTCGTTTTAGAGCTAACTTAGGTACAATATGTCATTTTAGAGATAACTTAGGTACAATATGTCATTTTGGAGGTAAGTAAGCTTACTATGTCATTTTAGAGGAAACAAAGCTAACTTAGGTAAAATATGACATTTGTCTAAGTGCTAAGTTTGTCATTGTGCTAAGTTTGTCTAAGTGCTATGTTTGTCTTTGTTTGAGAAAATGAGCCAAGTAAGTGGCATATTAGGGCTTACCGTCCTCATCATCACGGAGGTGAAGCATCGGGGTTGCTCGAGTCGTGCGATGCGGCTCGAGAGTTATGTTGTACCAAAGATCATTTGCGTTAGCATGATGACACTAAAATGTTAAGACTAGTAACTAATGAACATTGACATGAAACTCACCGTTCCAGCCGTGGTAATGACTGGCATCGGGAGACGGGTCTGGCCGGTCTTCTCGCACAAAGTCTGCACATTTGGTTTTGCCAAGTTAATCATATTGGTTATTAATGAAAAGAACATATAGTGCATGATTTGGCTAATATGAAGAAGAAACTTACCACGATGAGCTCGTACATGGCTCGGTATCATCATCATGTATACCTGACATGAACTAATAATAATCTTCATCGTCTATATAAGCTCCAGGATCAATAAATGCATCATCGTCATCACTATCATTAATAAATGCATCATCATCACTATCGGGAGCAACATGTGGAAGGCCTCCTTTATGTAATCGGTCAAGCATTGAGAGGTTATCCATAGCAGTAACCTCTTCTTCTTCCGTCTCTTCCTGTTTCGGTTCAGGGGTGAAGTCGGATTCACTATCGCCGTCTACCTCAATGTTTTGGGGTGAAGTAGAGCAGTTCTTGAAACGTTTTTTGGAAAGACGCGTTTCTTGGAAGAATTCTCCTTCATATGTGTCTGGGTTAATGCGAGGTTCATAATCATCTTCACTGAGGGGAGGTGGTATAGAATGTGGAGGCATATCATAAACAACACCCCAACCATTCAGATTTTGCTCAGTTTGGCAGGCCCACGGTAGATAGAAAACTTGGGTCACCTGTTGAGCCATAATATAGATGTCGGGAACATCTAAATGGGTGCTTTGTTGAATTTCGACTAGCCTATATGTTCATGAGTCCTTCTAGTCTCCTTCGGCTTGAACCAATAACATTTGAAGACTATGACGTTTGGTCTGTTATCACCACAGAATATAAGTTCATAAATTGCTCCAACTCTTCCATAATACTCGACACCTCCTTCGCCGACAGCAGAGACACAACAATTTGTAGACTTCCGGTCGACCATAGATAGCTCTTTGCCAAAAGTACGAAAGCGATGCCCATTGATGTCGTATTTTTCAAATGAACGGACCTTATAGTCAAAACCATTAGTGACTTGTCTCAATTTGGCGTTCATAGACTCTGAATCAGCCTAGAAGTTTATACGAAAGGATTGTTGCATTAGCCGCAAACTAGACGAAGAAATAAAATGGTCTAATGTAACTTACCATTTGTTTGAACGAAGAGATGAAACCAGGATAGCCACCTCCATGCTTTGCCAGAAGCTCATACTCTTCGATGGAATCCTTTTGGGTCACCGCTCCATCCGAGAATTTGGTGACATATCGACCGTATCACATATCTAGGAATAAGAGCAGTTCAAAGGAATTAGAAGTTGCGAAACAATGTATCGAGAACTTACTCGATGGACGGCCGCACTTTTGTTATGTTCTTGAAGATATATAACGAAATGGTCCGCCATTCTTCAACATCCAACGTTATTCCTATTGAAGCACCGGCTAGTGCGAACTTCCCTCGGAATAGGCTGAGGTTGGATTGAACTTTTTTACGGTCGCCATCATTGTACCAAGGCTTCGGATTATGCAAATGACGATTCGTGGCTTCGTAGTGTGCTGCATGAAGTTTGCCGCCTCCTCGGTAATGAATGCCTCGGCCATCGATGCTTCAATTGTACGTTTATTTTTACATTTTTCTCAAAGCGTCTTCTGCGTCCTCTTAGTTCCAAAGCACCAACAATTTTGCATGCCCCCCCCCCAATCTTGCCTCGGTTGGGAGATGCAAAATCAAATATTGCATTGGATTAAAGAAGCCTAGTGCAAAGATCTTTTCTAACTTGCAGATCAACTCCGGCCCCAACTCTTCCAGTTCATCTAGCACATCAGGCGATAGTTTTTTCGCACAAAGAGCGTGAAAGAAATAGCTCAGCTCTGCTAGTACTAGCCATTCATCCTCAGGGATAAAGCCACGCCACATTACCAGCATTACCCACTCAAGCCATATGTGCCAATCATGACTCTTGAGACCAAATATTTTCAATTTGTCAAGACTCGCTTGCCTCTTTAGATTCACTGCATACCCATCGGGGAACATCAGCTGCATTTTCACCCACAAGATAGCATTTCCCTCATAGCTGGCCTTCCAAGATTGAACCATGCCTTTGGCTTCCTCCAGTTCTTCTTTCCTAATGGTTGTCGCATGTTTTGTAACGGTCTATCACATAGAGCCTCCTGATCGACTCTAGCCTTAGGATTATCCTTTGTCTTTCCTTCTATGCTGAACAATGTACCAAAAAGGGCCTCGGTGATATTCTTTTCAGTGTGCATCACGTCGATGTTGTGTGGGCGAAGGAGGTCTTTAAAGTTAGGCAGTTCCCACAAGCATATCTTGTGAGTCTAGGTGTGTTTCATATTATACCATTTGAAATACCCTGGACGTATAGGATCTGACTCGAGAGCATTTATCTGATCCAGGGTCTATTCGCCTGTCAACGCAGGTGGTGCAGAGTTTTCGAAATCTCTACCTTTCATGAAATTCTTCTTGTCTTTTCTAAACTTATGGCGAGGATCCAGGAACTGTCTATGCAAGTCGAAGCAAGAATACTTGCGACCTGTCAGTAGCCAACGGAAAACAATAGTTGCCTTGCATGTGGGGCACGGGAACCTTCCATGCACACACCAGACAATGAATAGCGCATACACCGGTAAGTCATGCGTCGAGTTCATAATCTCTGTGGGGGGATATTGAGTGGAATGACAAATACAGGCCAGCAACTGTATTGGGTTGCCATCATACCAAACACTTGGAACCCATCCATGCTGATGGCGACTCGAGGATGCCTTGGATCTGCCGCTTTATCCTTATGTAATTCATCGAAGTGCTTCCACGCAAAAGCGTCTGAAGTGTGTCCCAACATCGGATTCCCATCTGCATTTAGTTTGGTTCTTTTGCCCAATTTATGCTACATCATCTGTCTGGCCGTCTCTTCAACCATGAAAAGATGTCGAAGTCTTGGTACGATTGGCATATACCGAAGAATGTTAACTGGGATTTTGGTCTGACTCTTCTCACCCATACCGTTGTCTACCACAACATACCTAGAAGACTTGCAATGGGACAATAGTTCAAGCCCGCATACTCAAGCCTAAATAAGGCACATCCATTCACACAGGCATCTATCTTCTCATAGGGCATCTTAAGCACGCGTAGGATTTTGTCTAACTGGTACAGGTTTGCTGGCAATACATGGCCTTTGGGTAGAAAGCGTCCAAATATCATCATCATCGCATCGTAGCATTCTCTACCTAGGTTGAACTGAGCCTTCAGAGCGATTACTTGCGCGACGGCATCCAGGTGAAAAAGCTCAGTGTGCTCGTGGAGAGGACGTTTTGAAGAATCCAACATTTCATAGAAGGCCTTTGCAGATTACTCCATCTCATCGTCCGAATCCCAAGCATCATCAAAGTCTTGCACCATGTCTTCGATCCCGGTACCATGCTCGTCAGTGTGACGATGAACAATCTCAGCTCTGGCACGTTGGGCAGACTCACCATGAAATATCCACACCGTATAATCAGGCGTAAAACCCCACTTTTGCAAGTATTTACCCATTTCATCCCGTGTCCACTTTTTATGGTCGTTGCACCAGACCCAGGGGCACTAGGTTATTTCCTGGCCATTTGCAAATGCGGCGCTCAGAAACCCCTTGGTTTTTGTTAACCATTCAATGGTAATTTCTTTCTGACTAGGGTGGCCGGTGTACATCCAAGCACGATCACTCATCTTGCCTACCTACTAAACACACAATAAATATATATATATATAATTCCTCATCTATATTCATCCGTTAATCAAGTTTGTCAGTTTTATTACGTCCATGCAACCTACACGCTAATAGGTAGAGATAGGTCCTAATCCCACCCGAGTATGTGTAGATTGGGTTCGTTTTCCCATGCTCTACTCCGGATCCAACGTAGAATTTCAGTAGCACCTCCCCGCTGTTCTCCTGATACACGTCTCGGCAATAAGCAGAGAGGATGTGTACCCGGAGAACAATAGGGAGGCACTGACGAAATTCCGCATCGGATCCGAAGCAGAGCAGGAAAACAAACCCAATCTACAGATACTCGGGCTGTCCATGGATAACGTTGGACAATTCAAAAGGATGGCGGTTATAAATATCCAAATACATGCATATTTATAGATGACGCCCTTTGGAATGGGAGACACATACTGGTCAACATACTAGTCACGCATACTGATGATTGAAGACACCTATAGCTAGCAAGTTTCATCGGCATGAAGACCGGAACCAAGCTAATTAAGGGTGCCAGGGGGGAGATGTCATTTGGCTCACTAACGAACGCAGCAGGGGAGCTTGTCCAACGCACAGGGAGGTCATCGAACAACAGACCCTCGCAGCGACGAAATAACTGCACATTGAAACGAAACTCGGTCAACACAAATATGATGTTTTCCATAACGAAATTGGAAAATATAATACCTAACACATAATTTACAAAACTATGACCCCGTCAGCCTCTGTGTTAGGGTTCTTGGCAGGGCGTTGTGTCGGGGGTGTGTTTTTTCTTCCTCTTCTTGTTTTTGCCTTTACGCTTCGGGCTTTGGACGTCTGGATGGGCATGCTAGGTCGGATGCGCGAGGCTGCGTGCGCGCGTTCTCGTTGTGGCTTCTCGAGGCCGCTTCTTGGAGTGGGGGCGGGTTCTGTTTCTTTCTTCTTCTGTCTTATTCTTTTATTCGTTTTCTTCTTCGCTCTCTTCTTCTTCTTCTGTCTTCTTCGTTTTCTCTTACTTCTTCTTCTTTTCTTCTTCTCTAGTTTTTCTTTTCTTCTTTTCTTCTAAGTTTTTCTTCTCTATCTAAGTTTTTTCTAATCTAGTAAACTAACTAACTAAAAAATAAACTATAACTATCTAATTTAGCAAAAAAACATAAAATAAACTAACTAAAAAATAGGAAAAATAAAAAAGTGAGGGGGGACGGCAGCCGGGCACTCGCCAAAGTTGTGTGGGGATGGTCGGGGCGGTAGGGGCGGCGGTGGGAGGGAGAGCCACGGAAAGGGGGAGCCGCAAGGAGGGGGGCAACGCCGGGAGCCGCCGAGGGGAGGGGTGGCTCAGGGAGAGGTCAATGCATGGGAGCCACTGAGGGGAGGGGGCAGCGCAGGGAGAGGCGCGGTGGCGCGATGGTGGGGGCGGCGCAGGGAGGGGCGTGTCGGCTCGGTGGTGGGGGCGGCACAGGGAGGACGGTGTCGCGGTGGTGGCCGAGGGGAGGGGGCTACGCGGGGAGTCACCGAGGGGAGGGGCCGGCACAGGAAGGGGGATTTCCGGTGGTGGGGCTGGGTGCGGGGGCGGCCGGCAACGCGGCGTCTGTGGGTGAGGGGTGTAGGGGCGGTTGGTAGCGGGCGTGGTGCGGTTGACAGCGATTGTGCGGGGGCGGGCGGCGGCGGGGCTACCGGTAGCGGTTGCGAGGGCGGCCTGCGGCGAGGCGAGAGTGGCGGTGGGGGTGGATCGGGGCAAGAGAGTGCGAGAGGGGATGGGGTGGCGGCGGGTGTGGGGGCGGCCGTTACTAGCCATAAGCTTTGCTATCTGCGGGCGGACGGCAAAGAGTCCCTAGGCAGAGAGCAAAGATCAAGCATACGGCTCACCACCCCCGTGGTGCCAGTGGGGCCCAGGTAGGGTCTTGGCCGTGTGCCTTCAAGCTCTTTGCCGTCAGCTGGCTAACGGCAAAGCCCTGGCAGATGGCAAATGGTTTCCTTGCTGTTAGCCCTTGCTTTGTCGTCCGTTCCTGCTTAGCTAACGGCAAAGGCTCTCTTTGCCATCTGCCAGCAGACGGCAAAGAGCTAGCAGATGACAAATTGCTGAAGTCCAGTAGTGTATGTTCTATTTTTGCATCTGTTTTTTAGTGTTTCACACATTATTACCTCTGTAGTAATTGTGTTTTGGTGTTTTACCTTTGGGATGGTCTATGTCGATTGTTGATTTGATCTTGCTGAAAAATAGAAACTTTTGGGCCTAGTCCAGGAATTTTCTAAATTTATCAAAGCAACGAATGAATCTGCAATTTTTTCAAAAGATTGATATACAAATTTCCCAGGTTATACTAATGCTTCAGAAGTTTTTGAGTTAGAGAAGTATACGAAGTTTCTAGGTTGCTACAGACTGTTCTGTTTTTGCCAGATTTTGTTTTCTTTGTGTTGTTTACCTATTTTGGTGTATCTATGGGTCGTATCGGAAGGTATGAACCATGGAGAAGTTGTAATACAGTACATATTACACCAATATAAATAAATAATGTGTTCACAACAGTACCTAAAGTGGTGATTTATTTTATTATACTAACGGATCTCATGAGTTTTCTGTTAAGTTTTGTGTTGTGAAGTTTTCAAGTTTTGGGTAAAGATTTGATAGACTATGGAATAAGGAGTGGCAAGAGCCCAAGCCTGGGGATGCCCAAGGCACCCAAAGGAATCAAGGATGCCAAAAAGCCTAAGCTTGGGAATGCCCCGGAAGGCATCCCCTCTTTCGTCTTCAATCCATCGGTAAATTTACTTGAGGCTATATTTTTATTCACCACATGATATGTCTTTTGCTTGGATCATCTTGTATGATATGAGTCTTTGCTTTTTAAGTTTCCCACAATCATCCTTGTTGAACACATCTTTTGAGAGAGACACGCATTAAGCGTGAATTTATTAGAATACTCTATGTGCTTCACTTATATCTTTTGAGCTAGGTAATTTTGCTCTAGTGCTTCACTTATATCTTTTTAGAGCACAATGGTGTTTTATTTTATAGAAATAATTGAACTCTCGTACCTCACTTATATTATTTTGAGAGTCTTAATTTAAACAACATGGTAATTGGTTTAGGTTATGAATTTAGTCCTAATATAATGGGCATCCAAGAGGGATATAATAAAAAACTTATTAACCTAGAGCCGAGTGCTAGTTTCTATTTTTCCTTGTTTTTGAGTATTGTAGATAAGAAATATCAAACGGAGTCCAAATGGAATTAAATTTTACGAAGATTTCTTGGACAAGAAGAAACCTACCAGACTTGGAGAAGAGGCCAGGAGAGCCACGGGTGGGCCACAAGCCACCCTGGCGCGGCCAGGGGGGCGCCCCTGGCTTGTGCCCCCCCGTAGCTCTTCCAACCCTAATCTTCGGCCTATAAATTCCCAAATATCCCCCAATACCAAAAAGAGCCACGATAATACTTTTCTGCTGTCGGAAGCTCTGTTCTCGAGAAATCCAATCTTGGAGCCTTTTTCAGTAATCTGCCGGAGGGGGATTCGATCATGGAGGGCATCTACATCACCTCCATTGCCCCTCCGATGATGTGTGAGTAGTCCATCACGGACCTACGGGTCCATAGCTAGTAGATAGATGGATTCTTCTCTATCTTTGTTCTTCAATACCATGTTCTCAATGATCTTCATGGGGATCTATCCGATGTAATACTCTTTTGCGGTGTGTTTGTTGAGATCCGATGAATTGTGGGTTTATGATCAACTTATCTACGAATATTATTTGGCTCTTCTCTGAATTCTTATATGCATGATTTGATATCTTTGCAAGTCTCTTCAAGTTACTGGTTTGGTTTGGCCAACTAGATTGGTAATTCTTGCAATGGGAGAAGTGTTTAGTTTTGGGTTCAATCTTGCGGTGTCCTCACCCAGTGACATAGTAGGGGTAGAGAGGCACGTATTGTATTGTTGCCATCAAGGATAAAAAGATGGGGTTTTCATCATATTGCTTGAGTTTATCCCTCTACATCATGTCATCTTACTTAATGCGTTACCCTGCTCTTCATGAACTTAATACTCTAGATGCAGGCAGGAGTCGGTCGATGTGTGAAGTAATAGTAGTAGATGCAGAATCGTTTCGGTCTACTTGACACGGACATGATGCCTATATGCATAATCATTACCTTGGATATCATCATAACTATGCTCTTTTCTATCAATTGCTCGACAGTAATTTGTTCACCCATCGTATTATTTTCCTTCAAGAGAGAAGCCTCTAGTGAAACCTATGCCCCCCGGTCTATTTTCCATATATATTCTCAGATATATATACCAAAAATACCTTCCTGCAATTTTTTTACCTTTTACTTTTCACAATCTTTCCTATCCATCTCTATCATATCTAATCCTTGCAAGTAATCATGAAGGGATTGACAACCCCTTTATAGCGTTGGGTGCAAGTGTTTGATTGTTTGTGTAGGTGCATAAATTGGTGCCTTACTTGTTCCTCCTACTGGATTGATACCTTGGTTCTCAACAACTGAGGAAAATACTTATCTACTTTGTTGCATCACCCTTTCCTCTTCAAGGGGAAACCATCGCAAGCTCAAGAAGTAGCAGCACGTCCTCCGTCGGGCCGTTGGTCTCGGCACGCAAGCGAGCTGGACAGGAGACCGTTGCATGGTGGATCTGGGAGAGAGAGAGAGAGAGAGAGGATGATATGGGGGTGAGGAAGAAGAGTACATGGACCTAACAAAGCCACGCCGGAGCTGGAGTACACAAAAGAAACCCACAACAGAAGTCCATCGAAGAAATCATAAATTTTTAAGAGGTAGGAGGAAGTTGTTCGGTAGGTAGGCGAGCAAGGGTGCGACGGAGGAGGCACCTGCGACGGTAGGGGAGGAGGATGCTGCCGCGGTGGAGGAACATGAGAGTTGAGCAAGGCAGTCGCGGAGGCGGGGGAGCAAGGAAGATCGAAGGAAAAAATTGACCCTTCTCTTTGTCGTGGATCTCCATGGGGAACGAGGAGGAGAGCTACGAGGGAGGCGTCGTATGGGGGAGGCGTGGTATGGGGGAGGCATGGGGCGAGAGAGCTCCAACGACTTGGGGAGCTGCTGCGTGGGCGGGGGAGCCGAGTTGCAGGGAGCCGAGCGGCGGAGGCACGGGGGAGCGGAGCTCTGTCGCCACAGAGGAGCGAGGGGAGACGACGGGGAGTTGCGGGTTTGTCGGTAATTCGCTGGGGGAGTTTTTAAAAAGAGACCACGGGGACAAGTTTTATCAGACAAAGGGAGTACTTCACTATTGCAACTAGTATAATTTGGTACTTGACAATTGTTTTGTGATGGGTGTACAAATTATTTATTTGCAACATGATAAGAAAGTTTTTATCCTAGTGTGGTTCATGTTCACTTGACTCAGTTGCCTTCCTTTCACCTTATACCATAAATTGGAACTTTATAGTAGTGTCTTGAATGGTATTATGTTCTCTTGGTAACTACCGATGACAGTTATCTCCTACCAACGTTATTTGGCTTTGGTGTTTTACGCAATTGATAACTATATTGATATCATGTTTTGTTAATGATATTGAAATAATAAAGCAAGTCCCGAGTTCTAATGTTCTGTTTCATATTTATTACTGGCATCTTCGGTACTCAACATTGCACGCTCTCACACTTATACTTGGTGTATACTTTGTTAGTACATCCAAGTCATGGGAGTTGTTACTCTTGATCTTCCACGTGTACATTCGAACCCATGAATGAATAATTATTTTGTGTCATTGATTATAATGTTTGTTAATTTAATTCATATATGTATATTATCCATTGTTTTATTAGTCTAATCATCAACCAATTAGGATGAAGGACCATTAATAACCTGTAATGTATATTGTTCTAGCATTTTGTTCTCTCATTTTGAGAACATGTAATGAACCATTTGTCCACTTTTAGGATCTAGATGTGTATTTTCACGGTAGACTCACTAGTGGGATGGAATCTAAATGGTTTAGACTTGCTCTTAATATAATAGTAACTAGAGCAACTACTAGAATTTGATACTCGGCAATTGTTTTGTGATGGGTTTACAAACTATTTATTTGCAACATGATAAGAAATCTTTTACCCTGGTATTGTTCATGTTCATTTGACTCAGTTGCCTTCCTTTCACCTTTTACCATAATTGGAACTTTATAGTAGTGTCTTGAATGGCGTCAGTATGTTCTCTTGGTAACTACCGATGACAGTTAACTCCTACCAATGTTATTTGGCTTTGGTGTTTTACACAATTCGTACCTATATGGATGTCGTGTTTTGTTAATGATTTTGAAATAATTAAAGCAAGTCCAGAGTTCTGATATTCTGTTTCATATTTATTTCTAGAATCTTCTGTACTCAACCTTATAACTTTACATAATAGATGGCTTTCACATTATGAGTTGATGCACATGATGGGGTTTTACCTCCTTTTCAAAAAAAATGCATTATAACCCAGCTTTATAAATAAAAGCAACAACAAAACATAATGAGTACAGACAAGCAAACACTCATGTTATTGGTCTAAGAGAAATCAAGTATCTGGATGTGGGGATCGGCTTAAAACAACCCCAAGCGAAAGAAACTATGTCATTGCTCCTCTAAGCACCAGAATATGTGCCCACTTTTCTCCGAAAGAACATGATGGATGTTCCGACACGCTTGATTGGCATTCCCAGTTGTAAATTACAAGCCCAACAAAAATTGCGGTTGTCTTGGAAATTGATGCTTCGAGGGTTATTTCGGACTGGGTAAAAGAAGAGGGACCGAGAAACTGCTAATCCATGCATAATGCAGGATCTGCGCCCCAAAAACGCACCCCAAACGTTATATGGGCCGGCCTAGTCTTTTTTTCCCACCGGTTTTGGAAAGATTCTAGAACCTTCCTCAACCAGTTTTTATTTCTTTTTATCTATTTTCTCTATTATTTCAATGAATTTATTTCAATTTTTCTGCTTTCCTTTTTATATTTTATTGTTTTGAACATTTTCTAAAATCATAAATAATATTTATAATATGGTAACATTTTTAAAAATTCATGAATAGTTTTTGAATTCATGATAATTTTTAATTCGTGAACATTTTTAAGAACAAGCAAACTTTTTTTACTGCATGATTTTTTTAGAATTCGTGAAAACATATATTAGTGAATTTATTTCTACATACGCTAACTGTTTGAATTCTTGAACATTTTTAAAAAATCAGAAAATATTTTAATAAAACCCCGGGTGAAATTCCCGATCAGAAAACCCTCCTCAAAAAATAGCATGTGGCCGGTACTGCGTTTCTCTTTCCCGAGGAGGCGTGCCGATTGCCGGCGGACGGCTCGACGCTGCGGTCGGCCGATGGCCACCGCGTACCGGGCGAGGTAAGGCGACTGAATCCCCCGTGCCCTCCGCTCCCCGCTGCAGTCGCTGCCCTATATCCCAGACTTCTCCTCCGGGAGAGCTGACCCGCTCCATCGAATTCGAATCCGAGGTCCCCCTGCTGCGCCGTCGCCAGATCTACATTCCCCGTGAGCTAGCTCGTCGGGCGAAGTCAACTACCTATTCGGCCTGCTGCGATGCATTCGATTGCGCTGCTCGTTGGTTGCTTCCTGCTCTGCGTTCATGTGTGTCTATAAGTTGAATTATATTTCGCCTCCTCCTTCCAGCAGTACCCTAAGGCCTAAGCAAAGCAGGGCCTCTACCATCTGCAGCTGCAGGTAAGATCAATGGATCCCTCCAATGCATAAAGGCATGCGATTTTCTCTCAAGTTTTCTTTTATTTGTGCAAGGATGGTGCATGGATTGGTTTAGCTAGCTTGTATCATCTTCTTCCAAACCATTAATATACAACAGATCGAGCATGCATATGAGATATACTTCCTCCGTCCGAAAATAGTTGTCTTAGAAATGAATAAAATTGATGTATCTATAACTAAAATAGGTCTAGATACATCCACTATAAGACAAGTATTTCCGGACGGAAGGAGTATATATGACATTTACGGAAAACTAAAGCATGCGCGTGATAGTCGTATTGGACTGACTTGTACTCTCCAGGGGGGGAAGTGAATGCCAGGCAGTGAGAAGCTTGTTGATGACAGCGGGTGGATAGGAATACTGCTTGCCAACGAATATGCCCTGCTCATCGGGTACATGTCCATGGTCGTCAAGGGGAAGGCCTCGGTTTTCTGGTGCTTACTTGGACCACCGTAGTTCTTCTCGGTGGCTTCGTCTCTACATTGCAGAGGAAGGATTTTTTGGTGTCTTACGTATTCTACATTCATGACCTTGGTATAGACAGCTGGGTTAGTGCGTAATTACTCTCAACTTTGTCTTTCCCCCTTTATTTCCCCTTTGGAAACTGTTTATATATGTGCTTCCATATTTCTGTTTTCTTTTCAAAAAGGAGGATTACCCCCCGGTCAAAATGATGCATGCAATCATGATTCATCTTTTCTGTGAGAACTGTTTTCTGGTCCAGTGTTACCGCGTCCGTATATATCTGACAAACAACAGGGCCTTGGATGTTCTTGTGACTGAAACATGCTCCAAATACATCGTTTATTTGTTTGGTCATTTTCCAGATTTTCTTTCTCTGCTATTAGCTAGTACTGTACATCTAGGCGTGTATGTAGCCAGCAGCCAAAGCCAAGCTAGCAACATGTATCCACTTCTCCGCCACATGCATGTGCCTTATCCTGTTGCACTTATGACTTATCCGGCCCGCCCAACCCCTGAACATTCTCCAGCCAAGCCGTACGTTTGCTACCAACTCGTTCTACTCGTTGAGTGGATTCCATTTTGGTGGTTCTGGAGAGAGGGAGCCTGCTCACCAACAGCCATGTGCCCTCTCTCTTCCTTTTCTCTGTGACTGTGAAGGCTCCAAAGGCTAGAAACTGCAGCGGTGTGGAGGCCAGCCGGGTTGGAGGCTTGGAGCCAATTAAACAGGAGAGAGGTGGCAGTGGAGCTTTATTCACGGAAAGGTTGGAAAAGAAGGTGAGGGTACGTGGATGCTCAGTCATTAATCCTCCAGGAGGCAACGCCTCAGCTCTCTCACCCCTCTTTATATAATTGAACTGCCACGTTGGCCGGCCTTTTGGTCTTAGGTGGCACGCTTAACAACCCATTCAGTTTGCTGTGAATTGTGATACATTAGATTGCGCTGCTTTTAGTTCCTTCCTGATGTGTCTAAGTTGAACAATATTCCTCTGCTCCTCTTTCAGCTCGTTAGTTCCTTCCCATGCATGTGATTTTCTCGTCAGTTTTCTCTTGTGCAATCGTCTAGCTAGCTAGAGCGTCATCTTCTTCCATAATAGCTAGGGAAGCAGATTGAGCACACACTTGACATTTACACAAGAGAAACAAGCATGTGCATGATATTCTTATTGGACTGACCTCGACTCTTCATAGGAAGAATGCCACCCCGTGGGAAGCTTGTTGATGAAGGCGAGTGGACAGAAGTATATTTTGCCAACCGTTATGCCCTGCTCGTCGGGTACTTGTCCATGGCCGTCAAGGGCCTCGGTTTTCTGGTGCTTACTTGGACCACCGTAGTTCTTCTTGGTGGCTTCGTCTCTACATTGCAGAGGAAGGATTTTTGGTGTCTTACATTCATTACCCTAGCACAGACAGCTGGGTTAGTCAAGTTACTATTCACTTCGTGCATACTTACTCTCAACTTTGTCTTTTCTTCCCTTTATTTCTTCCTTTTGGATACCCCTTTTTTCACACGATCTGAGCCGTTGATCTCATTAATTAATGGCCAGATTAGCTTTTACCTTCTTATTACCTCACATGTAAAAAGAGGGGGTAAAAGGGAGCATCTTTTTGTGACAACTGTTTTCTGGTCCAATGTTATTCGGTACGTATCTAACTTGAGGTACAAACAACAGGATTTTCGATGTTCTTCTCACTGAAAAGCTGAGCTATATTTTGGATTCAGTTGGGGCCGTCTACTCAATTCGGTTCGCCCTGTTTGATGATAAGCCTTTGCAGCGTAAACGCCAGGCGCTAGCAAATGTTGTTGCGACTGTCCATATGCTAGTATTTCTCATTCTATTGTGCCCGCTGGCGGCTCTCTACATGTTTGGTTTGTTAATCTCTGCGGGGATTTCTGCGTGGCGTCTGATACAACATGATTACGGGAGTGATGCTGATGGAAATGGAAACCTGAAGCCGGCGCTGGACATCTTGTATTCCATTGCTCTACTCCAGGGTGTGATTTTCTGCTACAAAACCTTATTTTGTTTTGCAAAGAGATCTGTAGTGAATGCAGTACTCAAAAGAGAACAGTTCGGTGATCAGGTCCGTGTTGGAATCTCGGACTACTTACTTGAAACAACGATCGAATGCGAAAAGGACCCATCATTCGCTAGAGGAAGAAACCTCATCACGTATGCTGTGGACCTGATGGGATCGAAGTCACCTGATGACTATGTTTCCGGGGTCAGGATCCTGGATGCATTCGCCGGACAAATGCAGATACTCGCCAAGAAATTTGATGAAGAAGATACCATTTACGACCGGAAGACACTGAAGAGGTTCATGCAGGAGCACATACTCATCAAGCATATGATCGTGTCTGCATCCCCTACCTATTTAGTCAAGAAACTGCTGCAGACGTTAGGCTCGAGAAGTTTATATGACAGAGAGACGAGGGCGTGTGCCGCGAGGATTGTGGCCTACATTGCTGCAAGCATTGTATTGGAGGAGTTCCCAACGGGAATTCTCTACATATCTTCTCTCATCGACTCATTCGAAACATACAGTTTACTCCAACCATACCAGCGAGACTGGGCACTAAGACATTCGTACAAGATTCGTACGGTATGGGTCTCCATCTGCGATCACTAGACTGTGATGATAATGAGGACCAGCGAGAGGATGGTGATGTTGAACTTCTCAACGCCTACAAGGAGTTAACGGTGCAAGGCTTTCGTATCCTTTGGAAGCTCGCAATCAATGATAACAACTGCAGAATCTTGCTGGACACCGCCCCATGTCTGCTCGAAAAGATCATGGCGCCTGTGACCTCTGACCTACTCCACCAAATAGATCATGGTGCATGGCATAGCATAGTAGAGGGTTCACTGAAAGTGATTATGTACCTCGTGGCTACCAGTGGGCAGACCGGCACCAAGCTGCGTAGCAAAATCTGTAGCAGTAAGGAAGCGATGAGCACCATGGAGGGGATTCTCGAGTGTGACAAATGCGACCAAAAGCTGCAGAAATATGTTATTAGGGTTCTCGGACACCTATACATGGATACATCTTTGATCCTCGAGAATGCAGACAGAGAAAAATTCATAGAGATGCTGGGGGACATTATGACTGATGATAACAAGGACAAGGAGGACAGACGATGGGCAGCAGCTGGCATGCTGATGGCTCTATGCTCGAAAACTGCAACGGGTGCTAGGAATATCATTATGGCCAATGATAATGCCGTTAACAGTCTCGCTATAATGATTGTTGGAAAGGGCAGATTCCGCTTTTTCGCAGCAGAAATCCTGAAATCTCTATGTATTCATCACGCCAATGATGATGCAAGTCTCAAAACGCTAAAGAGAGTCATGAGAGATGTAGTTCCAAAGGTAAACGTCGATGCCACCATTTGTTTTATTCTCCTCTCAACAGTTGATCTCAAATATGGCGTTCCTTTGAAATCTTTGTATTAGCGGATACATAGAAGCTAGCTATCCTGATTTCAGTTCTCAAGTCAGTCAATATAAACTGAATATATTCTTGTTACTGTAGGTGCTTGAAGAGATAGTTTGTTGGGCATCAGAAGAAACACGTGCAGTAATAGAAGGTGACCAAGTCAGGTCCACGGAACCAGAAACTGACCTTGAAAACCAGTCTGGTGTTCCACAAGATAATGGCCAGGGCAACAACACGTCTTCCTCTAATCAGCAAGACCACAAGATGACCGAGTATGAGGTCACTCTCATGTTATCCCTCTGTGTCACAATATGCGACACGTTGATCAGCTCAGATCAAGACTTGACTCCTCAGTTTGAATCAACTACCCCTATAGATGGTGTATCTAGCTTCCCACTGAAGCTCCAGCAGGTTGTAAGAAAAAATATGCATCTCAAGCCTGACTGCCTTATTATTCTGCAGCTTACATGTAAGATGGTCAAATCAATGATGAAACATAGTGGCAAATATGTCAAAGAAGACCTGGAGATCTTGATGGATACACTGTCCACTGCTTCGAAAGGCATGGTTCTTCTTGATGGCTCCATGGTTTTTGACATTGAGGAAGATGGTGACTATGCAACAACACCGGAGCCTTTCAGGAGTCTCGCTTCCCTTGTGAAAGAAGCACAAGAACTTGTGGGCAAAAGGACTGAACTTTGATGTTAAAACTTTATCATTGGGGAACCCTGCTTAAGTTAGAAGAGTGGAGTATAATTTACCCGCTATCAGTAGCCTCTATGCATTGTGAGTTCATCTGTATACCATCTTTGAATCTTTGTGAGTGTCGCGAGAATATTTCTATGGGTCTCTATTTGTATTGTTTTTAGAGACCAGATGAAACCTTCTTTTGGATCAACATCTGAGTTAATTTTCCAGTTTCCTTGCAGAAGAGTCACGTTCATTCACACAAACACAAAATTTAATATTGTTTCGTGCCTGGGGCAAGCCAAAATTGTGCGTCCAGTCCACCCTCTGCAAGACACAGGTGTGATATGCCGCGGGACGGGCTGGCGTGCTCTTTAAGGGCTCGTTTGGTTGCATCTGAGGCAAACCCCAATCGGCAGATTTTGAGGGAAAACCCTATTTCCCGTTCGTCGCGGCAAATAGTCAGGGCGCTGCACAGGAAATCGACGAGCGGTCGGGGCTGGGCCAGCCGTGAAACGTTTCGATGATTCCGGTTTTGGAAACCTTCCTCCTGGTTCGCAGCCGTTTTTTTTCTGGTTTCGGGAACCTTCTAGGAAGTTCTAGAAACTTTGTTTCTCTGTTTCTTTTCGTTTTTTTCCTTTATTTTTTACAATTTTTTTCTTCTCTCGTTTTCAATTTTATTTTCACTTTTTTCTAGTTTTATTTTAGTCTTTCTTCGTTTTTTATATTTCTTTTTAATTTTTGCTTTCCTTACTTTTTTTTTCAGAATTCAAAAAATATTTATTTTTTTTTCAAAATATTCCGAATTTGTTTGCCTTGAAAACATGTTCGGTATTTTTAAAAATTGTTTGCATTTTGACAAAAATGTTCATAGTTTCAAAAAATGTTATGGTTTTCAGAAACGTTGTTGATATATTAAAAAGTTGTTGACATTTTCAAAGTTGGTCAGGTTTGCAAAATTGATCTCCATTTCAAAAATTGTTCTTAAATTTTAAAAATGTCCGTGTGTACAAAATTTCTTCTAGTTCCCAGATTTGGTTAACAAATCCAAAGAATGTTAAAATTATTTCACAATTTGTTTGCATTTCAGAAAATGTTCGGTACTTTCAAATTTTGTTCGCATTTCGAGAAAAATGTTCATAGTTTCAAAACAATTTGCTCTATTCATGAAAGTTGTTGATGTATTCAAAAATTGTTTGCGTTTCCAAAGTTGGTCAAGATTTGCAAAATTGTTCTCCGTTTCAAAAATTGTTCTTAAATTAAAAAAATGTTGGTGCTTCCAAAGCTTTATTGTACTTCTCAGATTTGGCTAAAAAATCCAAAGAATGTTAAAAATATTTCACAATTTGTTTGCATTTCAGAAAATGTTCGGTATTTTCAAATTTTGTTCACATTTCGAGAAAAATGTTCATAGTTTCAAAACAATTTGCTCTTTTCAGGAAAGTTGTTGATGTATTCAAAAATTGTTTGCGTTTCCAAAGTTGGTCGAGATTTGCAAATTTTTTCTCCGTTTCAAAAAAATTTTCTTAAATTGAAAAAATGTTGGTGCTTCCAAAACTTTATTCTACTTCTCAGATTTGGCTAAAAAATCCCAAGAATGTTAAAAATATTTCGCAATTTGTTAGCATTTAAAAAATGTTTGGTATTTTAAAAAGTTGTTCCTATTTTGACAAAAATGCTCATAGTTTCAGAAATATTACTGTTTTCAGAAACGTTGTTGACGTGTTCAAAAAATTGTTCATGTTTCCAAAGTTGGTCGAGATTTCAAAATTGTTCTCTCTTTTAAAAATTGTTCTTAAATTTTAAAGATGTTCGTGCTTCCAAAATTTTGTTCTACTTCTCAGATTTGCTTACCGAATTCAAAGAATATTAAACATATTTCATAATGTTTTTGCCTGTCCAAACGAAATTCATATTTTTAATAAAATTGGTTGATGTGTCAAAAAAAGTGCGTGTTTAGTCAAAAATGTGAAAAGTTTTCAAAAATGTTCGGTTTTCAAAAGTTAGTTCATGTATTAAAAGAATGTCACAATTCCAAATTTTCTCAGGAATTTCAAAATTATTCTTCTTTTCAAAATTTGTTCTTAAAATCATAAAAGTGTCCGTGCTTTCAAAAATCATTTCTGTCAAATTGTTCCCGTTTTCAGATTTTATTCAAAAGTTCAAAAATGCTCACATTCCTGGAAAATCTGCAGGAATTTCAAGATGAGTTCACGATTTCAGAAAATTTCAAAATTTGTTCATGATTTTATCAAGGAGATCTAAGTTTCTTACTTTGGTAGTTCTTTTAGTTTAGCGATGCATATGTGCCGAAAGAACACTTCCGTCGTATGGGCTTTCGTCGATCGCATACCAGCGCCTCGTCGTGAGTTCAAATCCAAGGTACCGCGCCATCAATTTTTGCTATTTTTACCCTTGCTATGTTGCGCACCACAATGGGCCGGCCCAAGTAGACCGCCCCTATGCGATTGCCCGACTACTGGCCGCAAAGAGCGGCATATAGGAGTTCCCAATTTTGAGGGGCAGGTGGGATCCCCTCCTACCAGGCTACCATGGGGAAGGTCTGCCTAAACCCTGCCGCCATTTGGTGACAGGTATCCAACGCCCATCGAATGGGATCCAGCGTCGAGACCCTCCCCCCTCCCCCCCCCCCCCCCCGCACCTTGCCGCCAGGACTTACCGTTGTCGATATTGTAGATGGTATGCCGCTCCACCTTGGTCAGCGATTGATAAGCATACGGAGGCCTGCGCCTAGCCACGAAGCCAAATACTTGTCCCTCTAGCTGATGTACAACCCCAAAGATGATGCCCCCATGGGGGTGACGACGCATGAATCTCGCCATCATTCGATCGGGAAGCCCAAATCTAGGGTTTCCCTTGAGGCATGTAGATAATGTGAATCACCCGACAACGCCTTCGACATGGTAACGACGCCCGGAGGCGTCTCCGTTGACGGTTCTGGCCGAGGCTGAACCAAGCTTTCGCTGGCAAATTCGCGCCCATCCCCGGCTAGACCACTAGATCGACCTCCTCCGTCATCCAGCATGCCCATGGATGACGTCTGCTGCCAGGAAACCGCATGACCGGAGAAGCACCACCGGCCGGAACCGTCGCCTCGCCTGGGTGAGCCATCGACACCCGGAACCGCATAGGGGCCCTCACCGTTGAGCAGCCGACGCACATGTATACGACACCCGCGCGGATCTCCACCGCAACCACATCCCGGAGTAGTGGCGAAGGAAGCCCCCCCCCCACCCCTATCATCCCCCATCCGGGATTTGCCCTGTGGAGCTCAGACGATGGCGGCGGCTCGAAGTCCTAGATCGGATCGGGAGGGAGGGGATTGCGAGGGAGGAGATCAAGAGGGGGAGCTCGGGAGGGAGGGGCCTCATGTAACGATTAGAGTGATGAGCCCACTCCCACTCGGTGACAAAAAAGAATTGCCGAGCATGTTGACCCGGTGTCTACCATTTCTCAGTGCACATTCTGTTATTACAGTTTCTGCTATGCAAAGCCATGTTTCATAATCCAAAAATTATACACACAGTGAAAGAAAAGAAAAACACAAGGCACACGAGAGAAGATCAGAAGGTTGCTTTATGCCTGAGAGTTGAAAGGTTCGAGTCACGGATGCTTGTGCCGATGTCATCTACAACTCTTCATCGCCAGTTCCAGAGTAGAGAACAAAGCTGGGGAATGGCGACATGGTCATGTCCCTGCATCACGGCATGCTCAGATGTCTGTCAAGAGTCATCTTCTCAAGCATTGTTTTCCAAAGCTGAAAATATAGTGGGTGGTACTTACTTTAGGTATGGGAGAGTCATGTACTTCAGCAAGGCTGGATTCGCACTTGTGAATGCTTTCCACTCGTCGGGATCTATCCTCCCGTCCCTGTTCACGTCTGCCTGTTTGAATGTCTGTTGGATAGAAGTTAGCATGCATGCATAGTGTTAGCGCTTGTTGCACGGCAACATTTCATCTGGACGTGGCGTACCTGATCGACCATCTGTTCGATAGCATCATCAGAAAGAAGTAACTCTGATTCATTCAGGATTGCAAGAACCATTTCCTTCAACTGCAGAAATGATCACATCAGCTCCCATTTTAAGTTAACAACTTACGTCCGTGTCATCTCCCCTGCGGGCGACCCGGACATACCCTAGCCGCGGGGGAACCTACCCTCTCAAGCCCTCTCTCCCCTCGCCGCGGCCGGCAGGCGCCGCCAGGCAAAGCCTGTGTGGCGTCGACGGCGATGGGGCCCTCGTTTTCTCCACCTCTCACGACGCTAGGGCTGCTGCGGGGCGCTCGTTCGAGGAGTGGTGGGTCATCGTCGTGGTGAGATGGCTCCGGCGGACGAGACGAGCATGCGGCTGGCGCGGGTGCGTGTGGCTCAATGGCGTCGGGAAGGTGGCACCAGCGCGGATCTGATGGCCGGTGGCCTAGCAGACTCCGCTGGCCTGGTAGTCGCACAACGACACAGAGGTTGCACTACCGGAATAAAGCTCGACGCCGACGGCCTAATCTATGCCGACGGTGGCCGTAGGCATCGTCGGATCTATCCCGACAGCCTTGGTCGAACCGTAGGCATAGAAAAGCCGTCGGCGTCCCTTCGCCTATCCCGACGGTGGCCGTAGGCATCAGAAGGTCGTCGACGTATCTACGGCTATCCCGACGGTCCTTGTCGGCATAAACGGGCCGTCGTCGTGGAAATGCCCTAGACAACCTGTGGACAGACAGGGAGCTGACGATGTTAGAGCTACGCCGACGGTTAAACCGTCGGCATAGCCGTTGTCCATGTCATCGATCCGTGGTAGGTGTCACGTCATCGATCCGAGGCGCGCCTGTTGGGCTCGCTGGTTCGTAGCTATGCCGACGGCTAAACCGTCAGCAAAGCCTTTTATCTGTTTTCTGTTTTTTTCTGTTTTTATTATTTTTCTAAATTAATATTTGATTAACTTAAATATGCCTTATCTAAACATAAACATACATAAATTATATATCGATTTGGTGTAGAATTTTCCATAGATTATGAATATGTGGATTGTATTTGTTTTCGAGTATGTTAGTAATGTGACCTCATGTTCTTTTGCATATACGTCCTTATACTTTATTGAAATCACAAAAAATGATAATTACGTCTATTTTGACAAGTTTTATATGTTTTTTACAAGAATCTTGAAACTGCTAAATCCGCCGGTCAACTGTGCCAGGGTTTGACGACACGGGGGACTTTGGGGGGTACCTATGCCGCGCGGTCTTGCCTTGGGCCCTCTTACACGTCCCGAAATGTGGTGGCAGGTGTAAGCACCCAACACGCGGCTCCGTAGCATGACCCCCATCACGGACGTCGCTGCCGCCGTCACGCGAAGGATGGAAATGACCACGTCGGGTAGACACGGAGGGATTCTTGTGGTGGGTTGGGCCCGGACCTTGATCCAAAGTGTATCTATATATGGGCTAGCCTATCACAGCCAGGTGAAAATATCCATCAGTCATACGTCGTCCGGTGAAAGTCAAAGGGATAGACCTGTCCGGTCAACAATGCTAGGGTTAGACGGGATGGGGCACTTGGGGGGTGGAAATGCCGCTAGGTCTTGCATTGGGCCCTCTTACATGCCTGGAAGTGTGGTGGCAGGTGCAAGCACCCAACACGTGGCTCCGGGGTGTGACCCTCCTCATGGACATAGTTGTCGCTGCCGCACGGAGGGTGGAAACGGTCACGTCAGGTCGACACGGAGGGAATCTTGCGGTGGGTTAGGCCCAGACCTTGATCCGACGGGAATCTTGTGGTGGGTTGGGCCCGAACCTTGATCCGAAGTATACCTATGGGCTAGCCTATCACAGCCAGGTGAAAATGTCCATCAGTCATACCTCGTCCAGTGAAAGTCAAAGGGGTATACCCGTCGGGTCAACAATGCTAGGGTTAGATGGGACGAGGGTACTTGGGGGGTGGCAATGCCACTAGGTCTTGCGCTAGGCCCTCTTGCACGCCTAGAAGTGTGGTGGCACGTGCAAGCACCCGACACGCGGCTCCGGGGTGTGACCCCCCCTCACGAACGTAGCTGTCGCCGCCGCACGGAGGGTGGAAACGGTCACGTTAGGTCGACACGGAGGGAATCTTGCGGTGGGTTAGGCCCGGAGCTTGATTCGACGGGAATCTTGTGATGGGTTGGGCCCGAACCTTGATCCAAAGTGTACCTATAGGCTGGCCTATCACAGCTAGGTGAAAATGTCCATCGGTCATACCTCGTCCGGTGAAAGTCAAAGGGGTAGACCCGTCCGGTCAACAATGCTAGGGTTAGACGGGACGGGGTACTTGGGGGGTGGCAATGCCGCCAGGTCTTGCGCTGGGCCCTCTTACACGTCTGGAACTGTGGTGGCAGGTGCAAGCACCCGACACGTGGCTCCGGGGTGTGACCCCCCTTACGGACGTCGCTGCCGCCGCCGCACGGAGGGTGGAAACAGTCATGTCAGGTCGACGCGGAGGGAATCTTATGGTGGGTTATCCCGGACCTTGATCCGAAGGGAATCTTGTGGTGGGTTGGGCCCGAACCTTGATCTGAAGTGTACCTATGGGATAGCCTATCACAGCCAGGTGAAAATGTCATCGGTCATACCTCGTCCGGTGAAAGTCAAAGGGGTAGACCCGTTCGGTCAAAAATGCTAGGGTTAGACGGGACAGGGGTACTTGGGGGGTGGCAATGCCGCCAAGTCTTGTGCTAGGCCCTCTTACACGCCTAGAAGTGTGGTGGCAGATGCAAGCACCAGACACTCGGCTCCAGGGTGTGCCCCCCCTCACGGACGTCGATGGCGCCGTCACACGGAGGGTGGAAACGACCACGTCGAGGAGACACGAAGGGAATCTTGTGGTGGGTTGGGTCCGGACTTTGATTCGAAGTGTACCCATGGGCTGGCCTATCACAGCTAGGTGAAAATGTCCATCGATCATACACCGTCCGGTGAAAGTCAAAGGGATAGATCCGTCCGGTCAACAGTGCGAGGGTTAGACGGGACGGGGTACTTGGGGGGAGGGATGCTGCCACGTCTTCCGCTGGGCCCTCTTGCATGTTTGGAAGTGTGGTGGCAACTACCTATGGGCTAGCCTATCACAGCTAGGTGAAATGTGTATCGGTCATACCTCGTCCGATGAAAGTCAAAGGGGTAGACCCCTTTGGTCAACAATGCTAGGGTTAGACGGTACGGGGGTACTTGGGGGTGGCAATGCCGCCAAGTCTTGCGCTGGGCCCTCTTACATGCATGGAAGTGTGGTGGCAGGTGCAAGCACCCGACACGCGGCTCCGGGGTGTGGCCCCCCTCACGGACGTCGATGCTGCCGTCGCACGGAGGGTGGAAACGACCACGTCAGGGAGACATGGAGGGAATCTTGTGGTGGGTTGGGCCTGGACATTGATCCGAAGTGTACCCATGGGCTGGCCTATCACAGCCAGGTGAAAATGTCCATCTGTCATACACCGTCCGGTGAAAGTCAAAGGGATAGATCCGTTCGGTCAACAGTGCGAGGGTTAGATGGGACATGATACTTGGGGGGTGGCAATGCTGCCAGGTCTTCCGTTGGGCCCTCTTGCTCGTTAGGAAGTGTAGTGGCAGCTGCCTATGGGCTGGCCTATCACAGCCAGGTGAAAATGTGTACCGGTCATACCTCGTCCGGTGAAAGTCAAAGGGGTAGACCCGTCTGGTTAATAATGCTAGGGTTAGACTGGGCGGGGTACTTGGGGGTGGCAATGCCGCTAGGTATTGCGCTGGGCCCTCTTACACGTCTGGAAGTGTGGTGGCAGGTGCAAGCACCCGACACGTGGATCCAGGGTGTGACCCCCCTCACGGACGTCGCTGCCGCTGCCGCACCGAGGGTGGAAATGGGAACGTCAGGTCGATGTGGAGGGAATCTTGCGGTGGTTAGGCCTAGAATTTGATCCGAAGTGTACCTATGAGCTGGCCTATCACAGCCAGGTGAAAATGTTCATCGGTCATACACCGTTGGGAGAAAGTCAAAGGGGTATATCCGTCCGGTCAACAGTGCGAGCATTAGACGGGACGTGGTACTTGGGGGGTGGCAATGCTGCCAGGTCTTCCACTAGGCCCTCTTGCACGTTTGGAAGTGTGGTGGCAGCTACCTATGGGCTGGTCTATCACAACCACGTGAAAATGTCCATTCGTCATACCTCGTCCCGTGAAAGTCAAAGGGGTAGACCCGTCCGGTCAACAATGCTAGGGTTAGACGGGACGGGGTACTTGGGGGTGGCAATGCCGCCAGGACTTGTGTTGGGCCCTCTTACATGTCTGGAAGTGTGGTGGCAGGTGCAAGCACCCGACACGTGGCTCTGGGGTGTGATCCCCCTCACGGACGTCGCTGCCGCCGCTGCACGGAGGGTGGAAACAAGCATTTCAGGTCGACGCGAAGGGAATCTTGCGGTGGGTTAGGCCCGACTTTGATCTAAAGTGTACCTATGGGCTGGCCTATCACAGCCAGGTGAAAATGTTCATAGGTCATACACCGTCCGCTGAAAGTCAAAGGGGTAGATCCGTCCGGTCAACAGTGCGAGGGTTAGATGGGACGGGGTACTTGGGGGGGGGGGGCAATGCTGCCAGGTCTTCTGCTGGGCCCTCTTGCATGTTTGGAAGTCTGGTGGCAGCTATCTATGGGCTGGCCTATCACAGCCAAGTGAAAATGTCCATCGGTCATACCTCGTTCGGGGAAAGTCAAAGGGGTAGACCCGTCTGGTCAACAATGCTAGGGTTAGACGGGACGGGGTACTTGGGGGGTGGCAATGCTGCCAGGCCTTGTGCTGGGCCCTCTTACACGTCTGGAAGTGTGCTGGCAGGTGCAAGCACCCGACACGTGACTCCGGGGTGTGACCCCCCTCACGGACGTCGCTGCCATCATCGCACGGAGGGTGGAAACGGCCACGTCGGGGAGACACGGAGGCCACCAGTGTAATATAAAGAACGCAAATAACTCCCCTAAAAAATGGAAAGGAATCCCTAAAAAATAAAAAAATAAAAAATACTATGCCGACGGCTAGGCTGTCGGCGTATGGTGCCACGTGGCTCCGGTAGGCTATGCCGACATCTGCCGTCGGCATAGACCCTCACCTTATCCGATCAAGCGGGCCTCCCTCCTCCACTCATCTCGTCTGTCCCCCACTCCCCTCCCGACCCGACCCCCGCGCTAGCGTCACCGTCCTGCCCTGCGCTGCCGCCCCGGCCCTGTCCCAGCCCCGCCCCGTGTCTCCTTCCCTCCCAACGCCGCCGCCGGGCCCCTCCACGGTCGCCGCTCCGCCTTGCCCTGCCCCCTCCCAGACCGCCGCCCGCACCGGGCCCTCCCCGGCGGCCGCCCTACCCGGCCCTGCCTCAACCCCCTCCTCGACCACCACCACCGCCCCGGCCCCTCCCCAGCCGCCTCCCCCGTGCCCCGGCCCCTCCCCTATACCGCCCCGCCCCAGCTCCTCCCCGGCCGCCGCTCTGCCCTGCCCCGCCCCAGCCCCTCCCAACACCGGCCGCCCCGCACCGGACCCTCCACGGCCACCTCCCCGCGCCGGCCACCCCCCCCCTACGTGAGCTCCTCCTCATCTTTTTTTGAACTAAATCTCTTGGTTTTTTATGAATGATGATGATAATTGATGATGTTAAATGTTAGATGGTGATTGATGATTGTTATTTATTGATGATGATTGATGATGTTGTTAGATGGATGCATGATGATGTTATGTAGATGAATGATGATTTTGTTTCTGTTAATCTTAACATGCTAAAAATGTTAATGAATGATGAATGATGTTGCTACTTCTGTTGCTAGATGGATGTAGATGGTCTTGATAAAAATAGATAATGAGAAATATTAGTAATGTTAACTTGCTAAAAAACGCACGGAGGGGGGAAACACATATTAATAATGAAGATGTTGATGGCCTTGCCTAAAAATAGATATTTGATGTGATGATCTAAATTGTTTTGTCGGTAAAATTTGCAGGCTTTGTCGTGTTGCATCTCTTTGGAGTCATCGTCGTCGAAGTTGTTGGTCTGTGATCCCGCGGCTGTTCGACTACTTCCTCTACAGCCGAGGGTGAGCTACATATCCAACACCTCCTCCTACTCTCTTTTAATCATGCCACTAGATTTTCTTTTCGCGTCAAGTCGCATAACCTAGGCGTCTCCCGTCCGAAAGGGTTGAATCGATAAATATGCATTCAATTGCATATTTATCACCACAACTCTTTTGGATTGTCCAGCATTTTCCACGGACAGCCCGAGGGTGCGTAGATTAGGTATGTTCTCCATGCCCTACCCCGTTCCGAGACAAGATTTTGGCGGCACCTCCCCACTGTTCTCCGGAGCACATTCTCTCGGCTATTTGCCGAGACGTGTATCTGGAGAACAGCGGGGAGGTGCTTCCAAAATTTTGTCTCGGAACGGGGTAGAGCATGGAGAACGTACGCAATCTACACATCCTTAGGTGAGATTAGGACCCTCTTTAGCTATTAGAGATGTAGATGGATTCAGTGCCATTTCTCATCAACCCGGTAGAAAATAAAAATTGTGTGTGATTAATTTTAATGAATCCATAATTTTGTTGTGTGGCTCGTGATAAAGCAGAAGATGACAAATAATCAGTGGATGTATAATGGTTTTATCCGTCGGAATCAAGTGACAACAGAGTGGGTCCAGAAAACCGATGTGTTCTTAAAGGAGATATTCTATCCTCGAATGATAATTAACCCAGAATGCCCCTGTGCAAAATCTGAAAGACGTCACCGTAGAGCTTAGGGAGAAATGACTTTGCACCTTCGCATGTTTGGATATATGCAAGACTTTAACATGCCTATAAACTTTGCCGAGCGGGACCGAGGTAGAGAGGAGGTGATGCGACAATGCATTGGTGGTTATGAGGACGATGGGGGTTAGAAACATGCTACATGATGTCTTTGCTGCCGAGATGACACATACAACACCTTCAGAGAATGAACCAGAGGAGCCAGAGGCAATCGCAAAGGCCTTCTTGGAGGTCTTGGCCTCGCCAAACAAACCTCTTTTATGCGGGTGCCAAAATTTCTCAGTTGGATGCCATCTCGCAACTGATGGCAGTCAAGGCTGAGTACGGCTACACCCAAGCTTGCTTCGAAGCATTTCTAGGAGTATGGGCTAACAACCTTCCCGAGGGTCATGAACTGCCGAAAAGCATGTACGCTACGAAGAAAATAATGAAGGCACTATCTATGAAATATGAGAAAATAGATGTTTGCCTGAAGAATTGCCTTTTTTTAGGCACGAGTATGCCGGTGACAAGTACTGTAGGGAGTACGGTTCCTCTCGGTACCTTGAGGTGGTCGATGAGCATGGTGAGAAGAAGCAACTAGACATCCTCGTAAAGATTCTTTGGTATCTCCATTTCATAGAAAGACTACATCGCCTATTCATCACGGAGGAGCCTGCCAAAGTGATGAAGTGGCACAAGGAAGGAAAAATGTACGATAAAAAATCGTACATCCATCGCAAGCTGAAGCATGGAAGTCATTCGATATAGAGTACCCCGAGGAAGCAACCGAGGCAGGGAATGTTAGGATTGCAATAACAGGTGATGGGTTGAATCCATATGGTATGTCGTCCAATGCATACAGTTGCTGGCCCATGTTTTTTATTCTGCTAAATCTCCCTCCCGGTGTCGTAATGCAAGGCAAGACCATGTTCTTGTCGCTGATCATTCCGGGGCCTGATTACCCAGGAAAGAATTTGGGAGTCTTTATGCAGCCGCTGGTGGATGATTTGCTCCATTGTTGGTACTTCCTGAGGTTGACATACGACCGACATCTGCAAAAAAAATTCTTGATGAAAGTTTGGTTGATGTATTGCATGCATGACTTTCCCGGCTATGCCCTATTTTGCGGATGGTGTACAAGTGGGAAGATGCCATGCCCAGTGTGCATGCAGGCTCCACGTTTTATTTGGCTCAGAAGGGTGGCAAGTATGTAGCCTTTGACATGCATCGATAGTTCCTCCCTCCGGACCATCCAGACAGGGAAGACAATAAGAACTTCACTAAAGTCCGGGTTGTCCATGAAGTAAACGAGATTCCAACGTTTTCTGGGGCAGATGTTCTTGCTCAGCTAAAAGATCTCAAGCCTAAAGTCGAAGGCAAAGGCAAAGGAAAAGGCAAAGAGGGAAAGTGAAGGCGAAGGCCCAGGCAAACGCAAAGGCAAAGGCAAAGCAAAACACTTTGAGGGATATGCTGAGACGCACAACTAGACTCACATTACCCCGTTTACGAAGCTTCCCTATTTCAAGGACCTCAAACTTCCTTATAACATCGATGTGATGCACACCGAAAAGAAAGTCGTAGAGTCCCTTTTTTCCACGATCCTCAACATTCCTTATAATACAAAGGATAATGTTAAAGCTAGAGCCGATCAACAAAAAATTTGTGATAGACCACGGCTAAACATGCGGCCTCCAACAGACGATCAAAGAAACTGGTTCAAACCACATGCTTATTTCGTCCTTAAACCAGCAGAAAAGAAGGAAGCACTTATGTGGCTCAAACACATTGTGAAGTTCACTGATGGTTATGCATCAAATATAAGTAAGGGGGTCAATATTTCAACAGGCAAAGTGACTGGGCTCAAGAGTCATGACTATCATGTAAGGATTGAGCGGATAATGCCGGTGATGGTTCGAGGCTATGTCCCCGAGCGTGTCTGGCGAGTGCTTGCGGAGCTAAGCCATTTCTTTTGCATGATATGTGCTAAAGAAGTATGTCCGGAGGTGATTGAACAATTGCATAAGATCTTCCAACCCTGACTTGATATGCAAGCTAGAGAAGATCTTCCCACCAGGCTTCTTTGCTCCGATGACACATCTCATTTTTCACCTCGCGAAGGAGCTATTGTTGGGAGGTCCTGTGCAAAATCGTTGGCAGGACGGCCCTGAGAGACAGAACAAGCATCTCAGAAAGAAATGTGGAAACAAAGCTAAGATTGAAGCTTCCATAGCTGAGGCAGTTATCCTAGAGGAGGTGTCAGTCCTCAGGACATCGTACTACCCACACCATGTTCCCACTCTGCATAATAAGGTGTCTCGATAAAATATAGAAGAGCCCAAGTATAAACCCAAGCTCGATCTATTCAATGGGCAATGTGGCCGGGATGGGGGTTCGAAACCTTATAACATGCCAGAACAAGAGTGGGAGGACATCATGTTCTATGTCTTGCACAACATCAAGGAAGTCGAGGAAGAGTGGATGGGGTAATACCTCTACACCATTCCTTTCTTTACTTCGTGTAGGATGAGTCTCGTTCTAACACCGATTTTCTTCTTGTAGTCAATTCCTACATGAGGAGTGGACGGGAATGATTCCTCCTACTAAAGCGGAGGCACTTAATCTTTTACGGAATGGTGCCTATGGCTGGAAAAATTGTGTTGCTTGGTTCATGGATAAAGTATTTTTTCACATTCCCCTAGTTCAACTTCCTAGTTCAACATTTATTAGTTGATGGAACTAATGCATCCATCAATTTCAATTAAACTTGTAGGGCAAAGATCCGAACACCTCTATGGATGACGGATTGAGATGGGTTTCCATGGGTTTTAATGCTCGGGTCATGAAATGTGAAAAGTATGATGTGAATGGGTATCGCTTCCATACAGAGGATCACCAAAACAGCCGGCCTGATCCCAAAACTATAAACACAGGAGTGTACACCCCAGGAGAAAATGAAGTTGAATACTATGGAAGGGTATGAAAAATATACAAGTTGTCATTCGATCTTGGGGGCAAGGACCTAAATCTAGTTGTGTTCAAATGTCAATGGTTCGACCTATATGGGGGGTTGAGACATATGCCTTCCCTTGGTTTGGTCGAAGTTAAACCATCCACTGTTTACGTAGGAGCCGATCTTTTTATTGCGGCTACCCAGGCCACACAAGTTTATTATCTGCCCTACCCATGCCAGAAGGAGTACCTAAAGGGTTGGGAAGTTGTATTCAAGGTGGCGCCACATGGTAAGCTACTAGACCCGACTGATGACGATTACTTCTACATTAACCCCATGACATATGAGGGAGTGTTCTATCAAGAGCAACTTGATGATGTTGATGTGGTTCGATACAATGATGTTGATGCCTTGGGTGATGTTGATGTGGATCCAAACCATTGCGATGCACGGAATGATGGCGAGACCCTTGTGAACGACCAAGACATACTTATGCTAGAGAAATTAAATGAATACACTGAATACGAGGAAGAGCCTGCACCTACGTTAGACAATGAAGATGATTTGCGTGATAGTGACGATGAGACCGGTCGAGGAAACGGTTACAACAATGATGATTCGTATGGGTTCTAGGAGATGTATGTTCTATTAATATGTCTTTTTTATATGGTTTACTATTATGAATGTGCTTTTTTATTCCTTTTTATTATGTGTACTCCTTCATTATTAATACACTAACTCTTTATTCTCTTTTCAATGCAGGTTCGCTAAGTATGGGAAAGGGCAAGGCCGATGGTACTGGTTTGCTAAGAAAACTCGCCGCGAAGGTTAGTCGGAGTGGTAGACCCCGTAATGTCCCCTCCCGACTACTTGACGATGAGTTCTTAGAGGGAGGTCGAGGGAGAGGTGCCCCTAGAGGAGGACGTGGTGGGGGGAGAGGCCCAGGGGGATGGTCTCGGGGCCAGAAACTGCTCTCTATGACCGACATAGGGGGGTCGTCTTCGTGACCCTTCTGTAGGGAGGTAACCTCTGAGGAGGAGCAGGAGGTTGGGGATGAGGAGGAGGAGGAGGAGGAGGAGGTTAGGGAGGAGGAGAAGGAGCACGAGGTTAGGGAAGAGGATGAGGATGATGGCGAGGAGGGGGATGGTGGCGAGGAGGGGTGGTGGTGAGGAGGGGGATGGTGGCGAGGAGGGGGTGCTGGCGGGGAGGGGGATGATGGCGAGGAGGGGGTGGCAAGCAGAAGGGTTGGCTGCATGGTGGTGCGCGACTCCCAAAAGCTCCTGATACCAAGGAGATGAAGTGGCTCATTAATCCCAAGGGGAAAAGGTAGGTGCCCTTAATAATATTTTAAACACATAGCATCATTTTGATTGTACACATGCTAATATTTTCATTCTTTTGCAGTAGTTGAGAATATCCTGCAGGTGCCCGTGTTCCAAACGACATCCTCACTATCCTGTTGAAGAAGCTTTGGCCGAGGATGTTCGCTCCAGACCGAAACAACGAGGATCACAAGATTTTGGCCACGTGCTGGGAGGACTACGAAGCGGCCTTCCACCCAACCCATGTGACGGCCGCTAAGGCCGTGATATCAAAGTTTTGGGTAAGTTCTCTTGAGAAGCACAATTCTTGAGTTACTTTCATAGTTTATCATCAAATCGTTTAACTCATGGCTTGTTCCATTCTGGTTTCATGAATGACTGTAGAAATTCTATAGAGTTCTTGAGGAGGACAAGGCCGAGGCCGATGATTTCTTTCTGCGGGCTGCGAGGAAGCAGGCCCGTCAGTTGCAGTACGAGGTGTGCTGAGTGGCCATCACGCATTATTATCACGAGGTATGTAATGCGAAGGTGATCAAGGATGACATGAAGGAGCTTAACCTTACATTGACTAAGGAGCAGTACATGTTGGTAAGTATAACCGACTTTTCATTACGAAGTTTTTGTGGTAAATTTCATTGTTTCGTGGTCACATGCCATTATGCTTCTTATGTAGGTGCGTCCTGATTGGTGCTTTGGAAAGAATGATGGATTGGAGGGATTGGTGGATCTGTGGGTCGGCAAGGACGCAGAGTTTGCTGCCAAGAGCAAGATAAATAAGGCTAATCGAGGTATCGAAGGAACACACCGTCAGGGAAACCGAAAACACTGGCGCCACAAGAAACTTCAGGTATATATATGTACATGAAACATTATTGATCTTCTCTTTACCATATGTTATTATGTATGACTAACCTTTGTTTGGCGGTGCAGGAGGAGAAATTTAAGCGGTCGCTCTCAGACATCGAGTCGTGGAGGCTCGCCCGTGTGCGGCCTAATCCCAAGGCCGGCGAGAGTGAGTATTGCGGCCATATCGGGGGGAACCTGACATTATACACGAAGGAGTTTCAGAAGTGGAATCCTGGCACATCAGACCCCTTGTCTGTGGATACCGACAAGAGGGCCGCCATCATCATAAGGCCGAAGAGTCATGGTCGGCATACGATTCTGGATTCTGTGATCACCCCTTCTGTCTCCTACACGCGGATCCGCGCTACCGACCCGAGGCCGAGCCAACGCTCGTGCCCTAGTGCATCCTCTACACTCTCACTCCTAGCCAAGCAGAACTCTGTAAGTATTTTCTCTCTTATCTTCTTTATTTCGACCTTTATTTTCCGCATTGCTATGTTTTATGAGTTCCATCATGTCAGATTTCACTACTAGGAAGAGGGCTATAAATAATATAGACACTAATGGCGCACCAGACAAGTGGTGCGCCACTACTATATAGCAGTGGTGCACCGTGTGCTGGTGCGCCATTAGTGTGATGGGCACTAATGGCGCACCACACACTCGGTGCGCCACTACTAACAAACTTTTTTTTTATTTTTCCAAAAGTACTAATGGCGCACCAGGGCAGAGTGCGCCATTAGTAGTTAAACTACTAATGGTGCACCACTAACCCAGTGCGCCACTACTATATTTTTTTTTGCAAAACTACTAATGGCGCACCTCCAGCTAGTGTGCCATTAGTAACCAGGGGTTACTAATGGCGCATTTGTAGGTGATGCGCCATTAGTAACCTGGGACCAGCTAGATATTTTGGAGATCCCCTATCACACTCACTTTCCCCACTTTCATTCTTTCCACCTCCTCCTCCAAGCCTGTCTCGGGTGCCTCCTCCTCCTCACCTCATTTGCATCATAGATTCACCCAAATTAAGTGGTTAAATTACCTTTTTTGATACTTAAGTAAGGGGAAAGCTTTTATGTTGTAGATCTACTTTTTTCTCCCTCTAACAACGTGCACATGCACTTTATATGGCCTAGCTAGATCTATGTATGTTTGTGGTGTTGCATATGTTTGTGGTGTTGCATATATGTTTGTGTTTGCAGGTACCGGTATTTGAAATGCAATAGTTGCCAATATTTTGCCGGAATGTTGATTCATTTCCATTTCGGCGAGAATTTGGCACTATGCATTCTTTTCGGTCCTATTTTTAGGAAAAGAATGCCAAATTTTTTTCTTGGTTCTAAAATATCGTTTTGCTCTACCCGCAGGTGACCATGGTCCGCAAGATGACCAAAGGCATCGTGAATAGGTTTTTGAGCTCCGCGAAGGCCGAGATGCTTCAAAATAACGAGACGGAGATAAGATGTCCGTGTCGAAGATGCAAGCTGAGGAGCCTTATGGACCCGGATTCCATACAGGTGCGGGACCACCTGCTCTTGCGTGGTTTCATGGATGGCTACCGGTGGCAAGGTGATGAAGATGATTATGAAGTCGTCCATGAGGGCCGGGCAAGAAATGAGGAAGGGCATGAGCAAGACAACCGCGGCGAGGGCGGGCGAGAAGACGAAGAATCTCCAGGACATGATCACGAAGTAGATGCAGTACACGGTCATCATGTAGAAGATGCCGGACATGATGATGAGGAAGATGCCGGAGCAGACGAAGTGCATGATCATGAAGATGAAGATGCCGGAGCAGACGACAATGGACCATCGATGGGCTGGGTGTAGGACCCTCATATTCAAGAGCTGCTTCTCAAGCAGACGGATAATGAAAGAGCTGCCGCCCGAGAGAAAGCCAAGCTGGATCAACTGGAGATAGACGCGGTTACTCCATTGTATGAAGGATGCAGGCCCGAGGATACCCGCCTAGAAGTAACGCTCATGGCTCTGGAGATGAAGGTAAAACACAAAATGACCGACACATGCTTCGACGAGAACATGTCATTCTGGAACGAACGTCTTCCCAAGGGGAACAAGTGCCCGACCAGTTTCGAGGAGGCGAAGAAAATCGTGTGTCCTCTGGATTTACCGCACGTGAAATACCATGTGTGCATGAACAATTGCATCATTTATCGGGACGAGCACGCGGAGTCTACCATATGTCCGGTGTGCGGCGTCACTCGATACAAGAAGAGGAAGAAAGCTCCTCGAAAAGTGGTGTGGTACTTTTCGATCACTCCTCGTCTGTAGCGGTATTTCGCGGACCCTAAGGTAGCAAAGCTCCTGCGTTGGCACGTGGATAGGGAGGAGAAGAAGCGAGAAGATGACGCAAATGATCCGGAGATAAATAAAAAAGACAAGATGCTGAGTCACCCTAAGGATGCCAAGAGCGTCCTAAAAGAAGACCGGTATTTCACCACCATGGTTATACCCGAAGCCAAATCCAAGACCGCGGGCTCAAACGTCACCACGAAAAATGAGCCATGGGTACTGGCTTCCCAAGTGGACCAATGCTTCTTCATTACCGACCCGCCAAAGCCCGGTCGTGTTGTCGTGAGGAGAGGCAAAAGGAAGATCATCGGAATGGATGGAGTCGCCAGTGAGCAAGACTTCGACAAGTACGGCGACCCGAAGATGGAACATGACGACGACGATGAAGTACCAGCATACACCACAAGAAGAAGCAGGACCACCCTACCTAAAGGACGTCCGTTCAAAAGAAGAACTCCATTTGCGAAAAATAAGGGCAAGAACATTGTGAACAGATAGCTAGCTAAGATCGATTGTATTTAAATTGTAGCCTTCATTTCTCGATTGTATTCATAAATGTTTTCATATTCATAAATGTTTTACCAATTCACAAACTAAAAGTCCAAAAAAAATATTGAAGGTGCACCCCTAGGAGGTAGCCGCCGCCCCTACCCCAATCCACTTCGGCAGGCGCTCGCCGGTGACCTCCCTCTTTCCCCACCCATGGCCCGCGGCCCCGCCCCGCCGGCAGGAACCCTAGGGCCACGAGATCGGTTGCCGCTGCCATTGACCGGAGCCTCCTCAAACCCTACCCCCTCCTCCGCCGCGACTCCGTCCGCCCCGTCGCCCCCTCCGCCACTTGAAGGAAGCAGGTACCCAATCTCCCGTCCCGCCGTAACCTCCTCCTCCTCTCGAACATCCTTACGGGTACACAAAGCTGCCTTGCACATTCTGTATCTCCAAGGTGAACGTCGGTGATGATGGCATATACAACTTGTAATAAATGATAAGTACTTAAATGTAATAATTTATTTAGTTAATATTAATTCACAAATGAAGGCTAATAATTTATTTAGTTAATTCACAAATTACTAATGGCGCACCGCTAGGAGGCGCGCCATTGCTATCAAAAAGAAAAGGTTACTAATGGCGCACGGCCAGGAGGTGCGCCATTGCTATCAGGAAAAAAAATACTAATGGCGCACCGCTAGGGGGTGCGCCATTGCTAACTCTCCCCCAAACTAAAATCCCCAATCCCCTTTCCCGGGATCACATCTCTCTCAGCCCCCACCCACTACGCCGCCGCCGCCGCTACCCCGACCCACTGCCCCGGTCCACCTCTCCAGTCACCTCTCCGGCGACGTCTGTCACGCCCACCTCTCCGGTCACCTCTCCTCCGCCCATCTCTGGTCAACCATCTTCCTCCTCGCTTCCCAAGCCGCCTCCGTTTCCCCCCTCGCAGGTGAGATCCCTCGCCTCCTCCCCCCTCTCCCGCTCCCGCTCCGTCCTCTCCCGGAGATGGCCGTGGTGAGATCCCTCGTCTCCTTGAGCGATCCACGTGCTGCAGTAGAGCATTTGTAGGTGTCCAACATTTGTAGTTTGCTCCCTGCAGTGTACTAACAGCGCAGGGGATGTCCAACATTTGTAGGTGCCCAACATTCACATCTGAATATTTGCATCTTCTAACATAAATTGGAAGTGAAATCTTAAAATGAAATCCGAATAGTATTTGCTAATGACATGGTCGCTGATGAAGTGAAATCTGAATTTAACACTAGGTAACTTTTCTTTTCTTTTCTTTGCGTGCATGCTGTTCCTTGTTATACTGCTGTTCATCTTAAAATGAAATCTGCATTTGGTGGTGTCACTACTTGTCACAACACTACTCCATGGTTCAGTTTTTCATTTTTCCAGGGAACATACCACAAACTATAGAACATATCGACAATATTATCTCTCATAGCTCGAAGCTATAGAACATTTGTAGGTGTCATTAAGTGAAATCTTAAAAAGAAAAGAACAGTATAAATTGGAAGTTACTTAATTTGTATGTCCGCTAACTTCATCAGCGACCATGCGGGGGATGAGGTCCCTTTTCAGCCTCACATGCTTCCAGCTAATAGTATTTTTCTTAGCAGCTAAGGAGTGCACCAATATCGGCAGTACTAGTGCAGCACTGCAGCACTAGAATGAATGACACATGATGGTTGCCTCTTACGTCGTGTTCATGATTAGTGGACGTCGTATTCATTGTATTTTTCTTTTAGGAAACTGCATTGTATTTTTCTTTTAGGAGAGAGGAGGAAGCGTTGGAGGAACCGGATGAAGACCAGTTTCATCGCGATGATGCTCATCGTGATGACCGCAACTCTCTTCTATGTGATGGTAGTTTAGATGATCGATATCGACTTGTAATGTGAAGACAAACTCGCTACTCGCGGTGTCGAGACTTGTAATGTTCTAACGTTGTACGGTATTTTAAATTCGAAGACTAATATGATGAATTGTATTCGGAGACTAATCTTCTATTGTATTCGATAAATCTGCTATTTATATGTTGTGCTCTCTATATTCTGTGCAGTAATATGTTTTGTAACCTGTGCAAATATCAGAAAAGAAAAAAAACCTAATATTCATACTAGTGGCGCACCACTCAGCACATTAGTGGCGCACTGCAAAAAGCACACTAGTGGCGCATCCTCCATCAGTGCGCCATTAGTAAGCCAGAGCACATGTGTAAATATGGACTTTGGGAGGAATACTAATGGCGCACACTGAGCTATACTAATGGCGCACTGCATGGTGCGCCATTAGTATACCAGATACTAATGGCACACCTGTGGTGCGTCATTAGTAAGAAATTCTAATGGCGTGATGCTAGTGACGCACCTGTAGTACGCCATTAGTAGCCAAAACAGGTGCGCCACTAGCAGGCCTTTTTCTAGTAGTGTTTGTAGGCCTACATGGACTTCCAACGTCAGCAACTTTTCGACTGGAACGAGAGAGTTGCAGTAGCCACTGAGTACAATAGCCGCATGACGCAACTTCTGGTTGCGTCTATGGCAACCGGCTAGATTCCTACACTGCCACCACCACCACCACCTCCTGGACCACAACCAGTACCGCCTACGTGTGAACAATTCCTAGCAGAACACTATGTCACTCCGATTAGTACATCACCAAACTATTCAATCACAACTTACTGTTTATTCAATACAATCATATATTGCCTTGCCATATCTTTTCAAACATGCAGGGAACCGGTGGATCATCCGCCAGTGGTGGTGCTACTTATGGTTCCACTCCTGAGTCACAAAGCCCGGTCACTCCGGTCTGGCGAGCCGGTGGCAGTGGCAGTGGCGGTGGCGGTAGCGGTGGCGCTGGTGGTAGCGCTAGCGGTGACAACCTCGGCTTTGGCTACCTTGGCTTTGGTGGTGGAAGTGATGGCGCTTAAGCCTTTGGCGGTGATGATGTTGTTGGCTTTGTCGAACTTGTCATTATATTGAACTATGTCTATGTTGAACTTGTCATTATGTTGAACTATGTCTATGTTGAACTATGTTGCCTACCTTGAACTTGTCATGCTGTGTATGCTGTGCATTTTGTGTATATGTTGTGTATATTCTGTGTATATACTGTGTATATTCTGTGTATATGTTGTGTATTTCAACCAAATAAATTAGTAACAAAATTCTATGGTACCTATCCCGATGGCATAACCGTTGGCGTAGATGGCACGAGGCACCAGGTTTCGCCACGTGGCAGCTCCTGGCAGCTCCTGGTGACCCTCTATGCCGACGGTTAAGCCGTCGGGCTAGATTTAACCCCTATGCTGACAGCCTAGCCGTCGGTGTAGTGGTGTAGTGTGTCGGGCGTAGTGTGCCATGTGGCCGCTGTGCGCATATCCTGGTGGCCCTCTGTGCCGACGGCTAGGCCGTCGGGATAGGGGTAAATCTATCCCGACGGCTTAACCGTCGGCGTAGAGGGTCACCAGGAGCTACACAGAGCGGCCACGCGGCGACGCATGAATGGTCGGCTTCACCGTCAACGGTCGTCAGTTCCAATTCGTTGCCGAGGGGGTCTCTACGCTGATGGCTGTACGGAAGCCGTTGGCGTATATGCCTATGCCGACGGTTTTTGTATGCCGCCGGCCGCTCGTGGGTACGCTGACGTTCGAGTTGTCGGCGGAGGTACGCCGAGGACCACCGTCGGGGTAGCCTTATGATGACGCTTTTGGGGCCTATGCCGACGGCCTAGGCCGTCGGCATAGGTGGTTATTCTGGTAGTGTTGGGCGGCCGGATTCCGGCGGCTCCGGCGACGTCATATGCTATCAGTCGTGGTGTGAGGCGGTTCCCCATGCCCCTCCCGTCAAATATGCTGCAGATCATCTTTGCGTGCGTCTCTCCCCATCGGCTAGTCCAGATCTCTGGCAAAGGTCTCAGTGACTGCCTGGATGGGTGCCAGGATGGGAGCTTGTCCGGGGAAACCTTTGGCTGATGGTGACGACCACATCGTCGATGACGCTCCCGACGTTATTTCCCTCCTTGGTGGTAATGGCGAGGTCAACTCCTCACTGCCCTCTCCTTCCTCTCTGCCTGGGTGAAAACCTTAGTTCCATGTGAATGGGCAGCGGCAGCGCCATGGCATCGTCACCTCCTTGGAGGCGCCGTCTTGGGCATTGTGATGGAGGGTGTGCGCAATGAGCACAGATGGTTCTCGGTGCCGAAGGTGGCGCGGTGTGGCATCTACCATGTTGACGACGGTGGGTCTTGGCGGCGTGGTGTGGCAAGGTCCTGGCAATCGACGTGTGTTGATGGACGCGCACAGGGTGAAGGCATTGTTTGGCGCCGTGGGGGCGTCGACGGCAGGCCTGTCAAGGTCGATGCTTTAGTATCTGCTCTAAAGATAGATCAGTGAAAGATGGAAGCGACGACCTATGAGAGTGCGTCGGACCAGTATGTGCCCCATACCCGGTATGTGGCTTGGTTGGGCCCTCCGGCTTTAGATGTTAGACTTAGGTGAGAGGTCTGAGATATACGGCTCAATCGTTCAACACCTTTTCATCAAATGGATAGGAATAGCGACAGTTGCTGCCAAGATAGCGGCTTCACACACATTGATGCATTACTTTATAAGGTATTTGTGAATAATTCATAAAATGGTTTCATGCATCTTTTAAATGCAGTGGCAGGGGGTCTACCTCCTTTACAAAAAAGGATTAGGTTCAGTGAGTACTCAAACCGTCAAATTGTAAAGGTAGTGTGTCGTGCTATACTTAGAGCATATAATGTTTTTTGTGTTATTTTTCAACTAGCAAGGTTGCAAGGGCATCATTAAAAATATAAGTTTAAACATTTGTCAATTTCTAAAGCTGTAACTATGGTGTCTATTTAAACGCCGAGCTGCTGCGAGTACACGAACCGAATTAATTTGCGAGCACGCTAGAAGAGTTGGTATATGTTCTGTAGCTCTACGCACACTTGCCATTTTGTGCATGGTCACACATAACATAGTAATACGGTTCTATTCTTATTCGCACTTGACGCCCCCTTTGTCTACTATTGATGACCCTGACATCGTTCTTGCTTGTATATAAAATTGGATTCACTATTACAAGAAACAAAACATTTAAAAAATAAATAATCATAGACCCTTAAATGTTCGGTTCCACCAGTTAACGCTAGATCATTTATGTACTCCTCTCCTTTGATGATCATGTTCGTACCTCAACAATTTCTTTTGTGTGCAGCTTCTCAAGGAATTTTGTACATTGCCAATATTACTATTTTCTAGAAAGCATAAGATAATAGAAATAATACTGTATTACCATTGGATATACTTTTTCATATAGGTTTGAATCATGTATATATCCATTGCATTAGATTAATATAGGTGTGTGCGATGAGAAGTAGCATGTCTAATTTCACATAAAGACGGTCTTATTGAGACTGACAATAGAGATGGTCTGTCATTCAAGTATGTATTAGCTCGATACTACACAGTTAATTATAATGGTTTATCCGTCTTCACTAGTTAAGAGTAAACAATCCACCTAACTTAAGTAGGCTAGTTTTTTTTCCTAGTGAGCTAGTATAGATTTTTCTTGTGCTCGTTGTCTGCCGATCAATTCTATCCTCTAATCAAGCCCTATTGTCTAGAGTTGATGGCAAAACACTATATAGTGCAGGCCATGCACCATCACCAGTTCACCACGTAACAACGTCGTTCAGGAGCCACCGTAGCTACATTCAGGAGCCGCCTAACCAATCTGTTAATCCCGTTTAATCTTTCTGTGGTGATCACCACCAACCATTGTCATATATTCCCTACGTTTCGAAATAAATGTCTTAACTTTAATATAATTTTATACTTTCTTCGTCACAGTTTAAAAGGCATACACGTGTACCTAAGTCGTCAATCTGACTTATATAAAATATATTATTTTATATATATCATTAGAAAATAGAACATCTAAAGTTTTGAAAGATATTTTTTATAATATATGTCTTTCATTAAGTTGGTCAAATGGATGACCTAGATACATATGTCGGACTTGTAAACTGAGACGGAGGAGTATTAAAATTAGTATAAAGTTAAGACATTTGTTTTGAGATGGAGGGAATACTAAGTACTCCTCATATATGCATATGATACTTAGCAAAACTTTTAGACGATGCTAGATGGTGAGTACCTGCCCGTGCTTGGGCCCTGGGGGCAAACATAAAAGGGTACAAGCAAACAAATTAGGCAGGTTGGGCAAGAGATGAGAACGTGACGTGCATGTTCGTCCGTGGGCTTGTTTCTTTCCCTGGCCTGGATCTATTGTTGTGTTGCATAATTTATTTCACGACAAAAGTAATATCTCTATGATTCATATTATTTGTAGCTCAAACATATGTATCTATTTTGCTGCTGCTGCTGGGAGCACCGCCTTGTGCGGCTGGTGGGGGGGGGGGGGGGTGGCTTGGGCAGGCTAGACTCGACCGGATCTGGGCTGCCGTGGACTTGTTCTGGCCATTGGCGGCGGCGGGGCTGCCATGATGGTGCATGGCTGCATCTACCTTATCTATTGATGCTTTGGGTTGGGGTTGTGCTCACTTGGGGAAAAGCCATATTCCGTCCGGACCCAAAGGTGGCGATGCTCTGGGCCCCACTAACCTCTTTGGAGGCATTGTTGTCATGGTGGCTTCATCCTCAACCAAACTTCGGGGGAAACTCCTGTCCTTGGTGCGTTTGGAATAGACAATGATGACATATTCTGTGTCACATCCATTCTTGAAGGCATTGTCTTGGGGGTCGACTCGGTTGACTCGTGTGGTTTCTTGTTGGTTTCACGGTGATGGCGGTGCGGTTGCATTGGGGTAAACGATGGTTGTTCGGTGGTGTTATCCAAGGTTTGCCGGCGGTGCCTTTGGCATCGTAGGGCGGCCATTTGTTTTCCCTCGTGAAGGTATCTTGTTGTTGGTGGTGTGCATGCTCAAGACCCTCCCATGGCTGCCGTTATGTCGAGGCGAGCTTCGTGCTCTTGATGATTTCTCGGTTCATCTTTGCTTGTTGATGGAGCAAGACGCCTCCCCAAACTTGTTAATCGTTTCGAATTTCCATGGTGGAGCTCCAAGTCAAGGTTCGTATTCAGTTGCACTCGTTGATTGTGGATGCTCCTGAGTTGTGCCGTGGGGCTTGGCACGCATGCCGGTACGGTTGGTTAGACTGCTTGCAAAGTCTGGCATTGTGATTCCTCGACGATACTGTACATCTAGTTGTGTCTTTCATGGCGATGATCCTTATGTCTGCTAGCTAGCTAGGCCTGCCTTGTCCTGGACGTTTCTATGGTTTTCGATCCGGTTTTCTCCATAAACAGGACCAACTTGTTTAGATTTTTGATCCGGGTTTTTCTTATAAACTCGATCAGCCAAAACCATGGGGTAACTATGGGCTTTGGCATCTTTTGAGCAATATATATTCGGGTGGGAGAATATAACTGAAGAGGGTCCACCAAATCGATGGCCTAATGAGTTTTCTGGTTTGTGTGAGAATCTCTAGTAGATTTCTCCTTATTTTTCTCCGTACTTTGCTTTTAACATATACAGTAATAGATAGATAGATGAAACAAAATGTACTGACAGAGCCGAATGGATATAACGATCTAAATTGGCAAACCGCAGTGTGTGGTAGTATGTTCAAAACGCCTCGAAGTAGTATGTTCAGTTGACAGGATTATGTGCAGAATGATAGTCTTGAGTACAGAAACAATACAAACCTCTTCACGTTCAATGCTGCCGGTGCCTCGCAGGTCATATAGTCTGAATGCAACTGCCAGAAGGAATCATCCATATGTCAAATAGGAGAAGCACATATAAACAGAAGTCCTGCCAAATATATACAACAGGCTACTCCTACTTGAATTGCAACCAGAATTTATGAAATGCTAGTTATCAATTACAACATTAACACACAAAATAGAACATAGGGAGAAAAGGGGGGCTGGTTTCGTACAAGCAATCTTGTCTGCCATGGGTGTATCTGGGTGAAATATTTGGAGGGACCGAACAAACTCGTCAAATTCGATCACACCATTTCGCTTCAGATCAAACAGATCAAATATCTGCAGTAGTCGAATGCACATATGAGATGTTTGTGCATCAGTTTGGAACAATTTTACAGTCACACATATAATAATATCCAGGCTCCATCTAGTGGCTCGTCTTGCTGTGCACTCCATCATGCCAAAATTTTCGAGAAATTACAGCTATTCGGAGCATTGGAGTAATGTAAAAATTATGAACTGACCCGATCGGCAAAAAGATTCTTCCGATTGCTGTTTCTGAAGAGAGCAAGTTGGAACTCCTCCTGTTCAAGAAAAATGGCAGTTCGATCGGAATTGACCCCGATCAAAGTTTTCAGAGGGAACCTTATGGTGAATTTGCTGCCTCAGCGAGAAGATTAGCCTAGCTAAAAGAAGATAATAGGCCAGATATATACCTTGTGAATGAGCCCATCCTTGAATATAGAACAGCTAATCTTTTTGAACAACTCGTAGAGGGCCTTCACTTCATCCAAAGAAACTGCATGCATGCGGGAAGAAATTAGTTAGAAATTAAACGACGGGGGAAACGCATGGACTCATTCTTGGATTGAAAAAAATCACCAGAAAGAAAAGCAGAAGGTAGAAGCTCTTACATGTGGTCTCTTTGGCCAGAAGAGCAGCATCCCCATGCCGTGGAGCTCGTTTGAACTGCTTCGACGATGCACAACCCATACAAACCCACTCACAAGGGTAGCAAACCCAGCCTTTTTCTTATGATTAACAACGGTCTTTTTGCAAAAAGGATGAAGAAAACACCTAAGACAAAAGGTCAAAGACATTGGTACCAACACAAAACCAATTATTATAAAATTTCACCAGGAAAAAAGGAATCCAGCAAAAGCAAAACAGTCAAGAAACACAGTCCGCAACCTGGGAAACAGCAAAGGATGCTTTGTTCAACCCCGCAAAAAAAAAAGAGGATGCTTTGTTCGATCCACGGTGCTAAAAGATCTACAGGTGGCTGAAGAGAAAGATGGATAGTGTGTTACAGTAGCATCTTCCAGGACTATAGCTTCAAGCTTATGGCTGATGCAACGGGGAAGGGATCCATATATTTATGCGCGTGCACGGAACAAGGGTCCAGGGATCTACGTCATACTAACACAAGTGTGGCACAGAATATTGCTGTACTGACAACAACATGACAGAGCAAGGCAAGAGTTTGACTTGCATGCAAACAAGATCTCCACATCTATGCCTCCCCCCTTGTCACTATGCAAGACATGAACATATACTAAGGCGTGTTTGGTTGTCTGCATCATCCCTAAACAGGTCCATTGGATGCAAGAAAAATCTGTTTGGTAGCATACACAAAGGCCTGACTAGCGCATGCATGAACCTTAAAGCAGCACAGAGCTTGGCTCATTAGGAACGCTCGAAACGGTTGTTTTCAGGAATCAGACCGAGTCGAACATAAAAACAAGACACGGCATACGCGACGGTGTAGGGGCATCTGGACAGATGGCGGGAGAATGAAATCAGAGATGACGGAACAAAACGCGTCTCTCTTTGTTCCTAAATATAAGACATTTTGGCAGTTCAATTTAAACTATCAAAAATCTTATATTTAAAAAATCAATGTAGTGTTATGTATTAAGACATCAACCATGAAGACAAGAATAGCTTGTACGAGTGTCAAACCCAAAAAAGAAAACGAAAATAAAGAGTTGCTTGTACCACTTTTGAACCAAAAAGAAAAGGGAGAAAAGAAGAAGAAAGAATTGCTTGTACGCTAGGCCTGGCCTCCTTCCGAAGATATCTAGAGCCAGGATGAGTTGTACTGTTCGATATAAAACTTTTCAAACGTTGGCTTGTCACTATCAGATGTGCGGGTGACGCTTGCTGGTTTGTTTGGGTGATAAGAAGGGAAGAAAAAAGGGCGTGTACTTATGTGCACTACACCCGTACTTATATAAAAGTGAAAGCTTATCTAGTCCCATCAACCGCATCGACTAGTCCTCGATAGCGATGAGCTGGTGACGATTGCATATGCCTTGTGCATATTCGCTGGGTTGGTGAGATCTGGGGCACACTATGTTTTGTTTGAGATCTAGATAACCCTATTAAATTTTTTTTTGCATGAACAAAGCAAAGACATAACCAAATCTTTGGTGAGCTCTACATGTCATGTTGAATGCTATAAATACATGATCAATTCGTACGATCATGCTATGACACTTTGATTCTAGAAAGAAAGTCACAAATCCCTTTTCACATTAGAATAAAACAACCTTCTGAATGATACAAAAAATCATAGCTAAAGAAATTATATGTCTCATTTGATATCTATCAACGCATGGTCATTATAATTATGGCATAGCTCTATCCAACAGCAATTTGAAATTGAATATTACAAGAACATGGCATCTTTCATAAGAAAAAATACTACATAACATATGCACACATAATGGAAAAAAATACATGTCTCCGATTCAGCATTACTATACTTAAATAATTCCTACATTTCTTTTTAGTCTGCATATAACTTTTATCTAAAGTCAAAGTATCACTACTTTGATCAAACTTATAGAAAAAGTATCAAAATTTACAATACCAAATCAATATCATTAGATTCTTTATGGAATGTGGTTTCATACTATATATATTTGGTATCGTGGATGTTTATATTTTTTTTCATATAAATTTGGTCAAACTTCGTGAAGTTTGACTTTGACACAAATCTTATATGCAGAGTAAAAACAAACGAAGGGAGTATGCTACTTCATGTAGTATTGAAAAATAAAGAATACAAATAACAGACCAGAACATAAAGATACAAATAGATATATGTAATTGATAGCTTAAATGTGTCTTGTTTCCTGCATTGATATTAACCACACCACAATACATATAAGTGAACCCTAAAGAGAACCAAGACATACCAAGGTTCAGTAGCACAACAATGGAATATATGCAACTCGAAATGGATGATCTCATGCTACAGGTCATAAGGATGAACAGATGCCTTCACGTACTTCAAAAAAATAAACATCAGACTGAAACGCTATGATTGTCTCCAAGGAGATCAAATTAATAAAAGTTAATCTATAATAAGTATTGAAGACGAAACCAATGCCTTGAGGATTTGATGGCATGATGAATCGGTGTCTCCCAAGAAGTACGCAAGGGTGTTAATCTGGTCTCCTAGAAATCAAATTGTTGCATTCAAGGAGTGGAACAGTTCGAATTTTTTAGTTATATCGGTAGGTTTTATCAATGAAAGGAAGTAAGAGACAAATGTCGCAATTTCAATTTACTACCTTGTTTTATATCTACACCATACACATTTTAACTTACGGCATAACTTGTGTTGAAGACGTAAAGCCGAATATGTACAGAGATTCAGTTCAGGCGGCATCCACTCCAGCCGCCACCTCCTCCTCCCAACCACCTCCCTTCGTCGTCCCCAGAGGCGGCCACCGGGAAACCCCTCGCGTCACTAGTGAAGGGGACGGCGGGGCCCTGGCGCCTCGCAACCGTGGCGCAGCGGGAAGGGCAGTGCTTGGCACGATCTGGAGCAGCGGCGTATTCTACCATGGCTGCTTTTTCCGATGGTGCGGCTTCGCTCCGGCGGCTTCGTGGGGATATTGGTCTCAGTTAGAGGTGTCGTTAGATCTACGGCGCATGGATCCCGGAGCAGCGGCTCTAGACACGGTGGAGGAGACATCCCTTCCATTGGGGATGTTCGTCCAGGCGGCGGATCCTTGTGGCGGTGCCTAGGGCAGTGGATCGCGGGATCCCGAGCCCCAGTTCATCACAAGATGTGTGCGCATGCCTAACTGATGTGCTACTAGGCACCGTGATGGTGCCGGCGGCGGGCTAGATCGGGGCGGCGCGGGGGCCTGATGTCAGGAAGCTTATGGTGCCGGTCCTCGTGCTCTTTTTGCTTCATGACAACGTTCTTCAAGATTGGTCCTCCTCGATCTGGCTATCGACGTGTTCTGCGACGATCATTGGAGATCTTGCTCAGGATATCTGGATCAGTTAGATTCGAGTCGTGCATGTCCATATCAGCCTGCTACGAGGTTCTAAGGGCGTGGCGTGAAGCTTTGTTGGTTATTGAAACATTGGGACATGTGGTCTTCTCGATTTCTAGGATGGAGACATCGATGGAGAAGGTCATGGTGGCCGAGATTGGATGATCGATTAGACGGACGGAGCTTGGGTGGCGAAGGAGTCTACCATGTGTCAGATAACTCTCAGAAGCAGCATTGATAAGATGGGGTGAAATTCCTGGTGGATTTCATTGTTGATGGTACTCCTTGGGTGCCGAGTCGTGACTTTCATGGTGAAAACCTAAGGTCCGATATTCATTGGTTGTGCCCCATGATTTCCTTGCTGAAGGAATTGTTTTGAGAGTGCAGAGTTTCTTCAGGGTGAAAACCTAAGATCTTGGATCGGGCAATGATGACGCTTGTGCACTGTTCCCTTCTTGGAGGCGTTGCTTTGGAGACTTTTTATGTCTTTCGGGTGTCGTATTAGGTAGTGGTATGTGTGCTGCTATTGAGAGGAGTCAATTGCCGTGGCAGACCTTTCTTTTTTCTTTCCTTTTATTTTCTCCTTTGGTTGTGTGCATCCTGGATGTTTTTGTGACATCTTGTAGGTGCAGAGGCTATGCTTAATTGGTATCTTTGCGATATTAATATATTCCCGTTAAAAAAAATCTAGTTCAGAGGTTTGCCACTTGGACAACCATGTGATTAGCATCCGATTGAGCAATTGTATCAGGAAAAGTGATACGGGGCCAACCCGTGGATGTCGATATGTTCACACAATGGAGAGAAAAGGGAGAAATCCAAAAAGAAAACACAACTCTCAAGAACGACCTCCAATCACACATCCACTAGATGTTGGAAATATGCCCTAGAGGCAATATATAAAGTGTTTATTATTATATTTCCTTGTTCATGATAATCGTTTATTATCCATGCTATAACTGTAGTGATCGGAAACACATTGCATGTGTGGATAAATAGACAAACACTATGTCCCTAGTATGCCTCTAGTGAACTAGCTCGTTGATCAAAGATGGTCAGGGTTTCCTAGCCATTGACATGTGATGTCATTTGATAACGGGATCACATCATTAGGAGACTGATGTGATGGACAAGACCCAAACTACAAACGTAGCATGTGATCGTGTCAGTTTATTGCTATTGTTTTCTGCATGTCAAAGTATATGTTCCTATGACCATGAGATCATGCAACTCACGGATATCGAAGGAGTGCCTTGTGTGTATCAAACGTCGCAACGTAACTGGGTGACTATAAAGGTGCTCTACAGGTATCTCCGATGGTGTCTGTTGAGTTGGCATGGATCGAGACTGGGATTTGTTACTCCGTGTGACGGAAAGGTATCTCGGAGCCCACTCGGTAATGCAACATCACAATAAGCCTTGCAAGCAATGTGACTAATTGGTAGTTGCGGGATCTTGCATTACGGAACGAGTAAAGAGACTTGTCGGTAATGAGATTGAACTAGGTATAGAGATACCGACGATCGAATCTCGGGCAAGTAACATGCCGAAGAACAAAGGGAACATCATATGGGATTAACTGAATCCTTGACATAGAGGTTCAACCGATAAGATCTTCGTAGAATATGTAGGAACCAATGTGGACGTCCAGGTCCCGCCATTGGTTATTGGCCGTAGAGGTGTCTCGGTCATGTCTACATAGTTCTCGAACCCGCAGGGTCTGCACACTTAAGGTTCGGTGACGTTTCGGTAGTATAGAGTTATGTATGGTGGTGACTGAAGGTTGTTCGGAGTCCCGGATGAGATCCCGGACGTCACGAGGAGCTCCGGAATGGTCCGGAGGTAAATATTCATATATAGGATGTCCCAGTTTGGTCGCCGGAAAAGTTTCGGGCTCATCGGTAGTGTACCGGGCGTATCGGTAGTGTACCGGGAGTGCCGGTAGTGTACCGGGGGACCTCCGGGAGGGGTATTTCGACCCCAAGAGGTCCATGGGCTGTGGGAGAATAATAACCAGCCCTTAGTGAGCTGGGAAAACAGCCACAAAGGCCCATGGCACGGGAGAGAAAGTCCTAAAGCAAAAAGTGGAAAATCAGCCAATAGGAGGCAATCCTACTCCAACTAGGATTGGAGGTGAAGTAGGATTGCTCCCACCTCCTATTTCGGCCGACCCAAAGGCCTTGGCTGCCTATCCTCTCCTCTCCTTCTATATATACTAGTGGATTGGGTGGTTTTTGGACAGAATTTCCGGCCACGTGCTACCCGTTCCACCGGTGCATAGTTTCTCCTCTAGATCGTAGTTCCGCAGGGCTTAGGCGAAGCCCTGCCAGAATTGCTCCACCACCATCACCGGAGTGCCGTCACGCTGCCGGTGAACTCTCTCTCCTCTCCACCCCTCTTGCTGGATCAAGACGGTGGAGATCGTCATCAAGCTGCACGTGTGCTGAACGCGGAGGTGCCGTCCGTTCGGTACTAGATCGGAAGGATCGTGATCAAGGCCACGAGACGTTCGTGATTGGATCGTGGGACGGATCGTGACGAGATCGTGGGACGGTTCGTGATTGGTTCACGGGACGGTTCGTGATTAGATTGCGGGACGCTCGGCGATTTGGATCGCGAAGAAGTTCGACTACACCAACCGCGTTTCTTAATGCTTCCCGCTTAGCGATCTACAAGGGTACGTAGATCCACTCTCCCTCTCGTAGATGCTCATCACCATGGATAGGTTTGCGCGTGCGTAGGAAATTTTTTGTTCCCCATGCGACGTTCCCCAACAGTGGCATCATGAGCAAGGTTGATGGTTCGATGAGATCTCGAGTAGAACACAAACGGTTTGTGGGCGTTGATGCTTAGATTGCTTCCTCCCTTGGTTGGGTTTTGGTTCAGCGGGATTGTGAGATGAAGCGGCCCGGACCAACATTACTCGTACGGTTACGAGAGACCGGTTCCCTCGACGCAACTTGTTGCTTAGATGGCTTGCGGGTGACAGTTTCTCTCACTTTAGTTGGATCGGATCCGACAAAGGCGGTCCTTGAGAAGGTTGAAAAGCAATCTATGTATCACCGTTGTGGTTTATACGTAGGTGAGAATCGTTCTTGATAGATACCCGTAGCAGCCACGTAAAACATGCAACAACAATTAGAGGACGTCTAACTTGTTTTTGCAGGGTATGTTGTGATATGATATGTCCAATTACATGATGAGATATATGTGATGTATGAGATGATCATGTGATGTATAGATTATCACGACTTGCATGTCGGTGATTACGGCAACCGGCAGGAGCCATAGGGTTGTCTTTAATTATTGTATGACCTACGTGTCAATCATTAAGCGCTATGTAATGCTTTACTTTATCACTACGGTAGCAATAGTAGTAGAAGCATGTAGGGCGTGACAACCCCGATGGCGACACATTGATGGAGATCAAGATGATGGAGATCATGGTGTCATGCCGGTGACGATGGAGATCATGCCGGTGTTTCGAAGATGGAGATCTTAAACACAAGTTGATAGCCATATCATGTCACTTATGAATTGCATGAGATGTTAATCCTTTTATGCACCTTGTTTTGCTTAGTACGACGGTAGCATTATAAGGTGATCCCTCACTTAAATTTCAAGATGAACTGTGTTCTCCCCGAGTGTGCACCGTTGCGAAAGTTCGTCGTGTCGAGACACCACGTGATGATCGGGTGTGATAGACTCTACGTTCACATACAACGGGTGCAAGCCAGATTTGCACGTGCAGAACACTCGGGTTAAACTTGACGAGCCTAGCATGTACAGACATGGCCTCGGAACACAAGAGACCGAAAGGTCGAACATGAGTCATATAGTAGATATGATCAACATAATGATGTTCACCATTGAAGCCACCTTAACTCACGTGATGATCGGACTTGAGTTGGTGAATTTGGATCATGTGACACTCAGATGACCTGAGGGATGTCAATTTGAGTGGGAGCTTTAGTAATTTGATTAACTAAACTCATTATCTTGAACAATAGTCTAAGTAACCTTTGCATATTTATGTTGTAGATCAATGGCCCGCGCAGTAGCACCCCTGAATTTTAATGCGTTCCTAGAGAAAGCTAAATTGAAAGATGATGGAAGTAACTTTGTTGACTGGGCCCGTAATCTGAGGATTATCCTCACGGCTTCCCAGAAGTCATATGTCCTTGATGCACCGCTTGGTGACCAGCCGGAAGACATGACCTCCGAAGACGTTAAGAACGCTTGGGAGGCTCGTGCTGGAGACTACTCAATAGTTCAGTGTGCAATATTGTATGGCTTAGAACCGGGACTTCAAAGACGTTTTGAACGTCATGGAGCATATGAGATGTTCCAGGAGTTGAAGTTTATCTTTCAGAAGAATGCCCGGATCGAGAGGTATGAGACCTCCGATAAATTCTATGCTTGCAAGATGGAGGAGAACGGGTCTATTAGTGAGCACATACTTAGAATGTCTGGGTACTCAAACCGTCTAGCAGAGTTGGGAATTACCCTTCCGCCGGAGGCGATCACTGATATAGTTCTTCAATCGCTGCCACCTAGTTACAAGAGCTTTGTGATGAACTATAACATGCACGGGATGAACAAGTCAGTCGCCGAGCTGTTTGCCATGCTAAAAGTCGCTGAGTCTGAAATCCAGAAAGAACATCAAGTGTTGATGGTCAATAAAACCACTAGTTTCAAGAAAAACGGCAAAGGCAAAGGCAAGAAGGGTAAAACCAAGAAGGATGGCAAAGCAGTTGCTACTCCTACAAAGAAGCCTAAGCATGGACCTAAGCCAGAAACTGAGTGCTTTCATTGCAAAGGAACTGGTCACTGGAAGCGGAACTGCCCCAAGTACCTGGCTGGCAAGAAGGCGGCCAACGACAAACAAGGTATATATGATATACATGTTATTGATGTGTACCTTACTAGTTCTCGTAGTAGTGCCTGGGTATTTGATACCGGTTCGGTTGCTCACATTTGCAACTCAAAACAGGAACTACGGAATAAACGAAGACTGGCAAAGGACGAAGTGACGATGCGCGTGGGAAATGGTTCCAAGGTTGATGTGATCGCCGTCGGCATGCTCTCTCTTCGATTACCATCAGGATTAGTGATGAACCTAAATAATTGTTATTTAGTGTCTGCGTTAAGCATGAACATTATATCTGGATCTTGTTTATTGCGAGACGGTTACTCATTTAAATCAGAGAATAAAGGTTGTTCTATTTATATGAGTAATATCTTTTATGGTCATGCACCCAATGTTAGGGGTTTATTCATATTGAATGTTGATAGTGATGACACACATGTTCATAACATTGATGCCAAAAGATGTAGAGTAGTTAATGATAGTACCACTTTCTTGTGGCACTGCCATTTAGGTCATATTGGTGTAAAACGCATGAGGAAGCTCCATGCTGATGTACTTTTGGAGTCACTTGATTTTGAATCACTTGACACATGTGAACCATGCCTTATGGGCAAGATGACCAAAACGCCGTTCTCTGGAACAATGGAACGGGCGAGTGACTTATTGGAAATCATACATACTGATGTGTGCGGTCCAATGAATGTCGAAGCGCGCGGTGGTTATCGTTATTTTCTCACCTTCACTGATGACTTGAGTAGATATGGGTATATTTACTTGATGAAGCACAAGTCTGAAACATTTGAAAAGTTCAAGCAATTTCACAGTGAAGTTGAGAATCATCGTAACAAGAAGATTAAATTTCTTCGATCTGATCGGGGAGGTGAATATCTGAGTTATGAGTTTGGCAATCACTTAAGACAGTGTGGAATTGTTTCACAGTTGACACCGCCCGGAACACCACAGCGTAATGGTGTGTCTGAACGTCGTAATCGAACCTTATTGGATATGGTGCGTTCTATGATGTCTCTTGCCGATTTGCCACTATCGTTTTGGGATTATGCATTAGAGACAACTGCATTCACTTTAAATAGGGCACCGTCAAAATCCGTTGAGACGACGCCATATGAACTGTGGTTTGGCAAAAAGCCGAAGTTGTCGTTTCTTAAAGTTTGGGGATGTGATGCTTATGTCAAAAAGCTTCAGCCTGAAAAGCTGGAACCCAAAGCGGAAAAGTGCGTCTTCATAGGATACCCGAAAGAGACAGTCGGGTATACCTTCTATCTCAGATCCGAGGGCAAAGTGTTTGTCTCTAAGAACGGAACATTTCTTGAGAAAGAGTTTCTCTCGAAAGAATTGAGTGGGAGGAAAATAGAGCTTGATGAGGTTATTGAACCTTTACTTCAACCAGAGAGTAGCGCAACACAGAAAGATGTTTCTGTGGAACCTACAACGGTAGAAGAGGAAGTTAATGATGATGATCATGAAGCTCCGGATCAAGGTGCTATTGAACCTCGTAGGTCGACAAGGACGCGTACTACTCCCGAGTGGTACGGCAACCCTGTCTTAGAGGTCATGTTGTTGGACAACAATGAACCTACGAGCTATGGAGGAGCAGTGATGGGCCTGGATTCCGAGAAATGGTTAGAGGCCATGAAATCTGAGATGGGATCCATGTATGAAAACAAATTATGGACTTTGGAAGTATTACCTGAAGGGCGAAAGGCCATTCAGAACAAATGGATCTATAAGAAGAAGACGGACGCGGACGGTAATGTCACCGTCTATAAAGCTCGACTTGTGGCACAGGGTTTTTCACAAGTTCAAGGAGTTGACTACGATGAGACTTTCTCACCCGTAGCGATGCTTAAGTCTGTCAGAATCATGTTGGCAATAGCTGCTTATTTCGACTATGAAATTTGTCAGATGGACGTCAAAACGGCGTTCCTCAACGGTTTCCTTGAGGAAGAGTTGTATATGATGCAACCCGAAGGTTTTGTCGATCCAGAGAATGCTGACAAATTTTGCAAACTCCAGCGATCCATTTATGGACTGGTGCAAGCATCTCGGAGTTGGAATAAATGTTTTGATGAGGTGATCAAAGCGTTTGGGTTTATACAAGTTTATGGAGAAGCTTGTATTTACAAGAAAGTGAGTGGGAGCTCTGTAGCGTTTCTAGTGTTATATGTGGATGACATATTGCTGATCGGAAACGATATAGAAATGCTGGAAAGCGTGAAGGAATATTTGAATAATAGTTTTTCAATGAAGGACCTAGGAGAAGCTGCTTTCATATTAGGCATTAAGATCTATAGAGATAGGTCGAGACGCTTAATAGCACTTTCACAGAGCACATACCTTGATAAAGTTTTGAAGAAGTTCAAAATGGAACAGGCCAAGAAGGGGTTCTTGCCTGTGTTGCAAGGTGTGAAGTTGAGTAAGACTCAATGCCCAGTGACTGCAGAAGATAAAGAAAAGATGAGCGTCATCCCCTATGCTTCAGCCATAGGCTCTATCATGTATGCAATGCTGTGCACAAGACCCGATGTCAGCCTTGCCATAAGTATGGCTGGAAGGTTTCAAAGTGATCCTGGAATGGAGCACTGGCAAGCGGTCAAGAATATCCTTAAGTACCTTAACAGGACTAAGGACATGTTTCTCGTTTATGGAGGTGATGAAGAGCTCGTCATAAAGGGTTACGTCGATGCAAGCTTCGACACTGATCCGGACGATTCTAAATCGCAAACCGGATACGTATTTATTCTTAACGGGGGAGCGGTAAGCTGGTGCAGTTCCAAGCAAAGCATGGTAGCTGATTCTACGTGCGAAGCAGAGTACATCGCAGCCTTGGAGGCAGCGAAGGAAGGTGTCTGGATGAAGCAGTTCATGACAGATCTTGGAGTAGTGCCTAGTGCACTGAATCCAATAAATCTGTTATGTGACAACACTGGTGCCATTGCTCTAGCCAAGGAACCAAGGTTTCACAAGAGGACCAGACACATAAAGCGACGCTTCAACTCCATCCGGTTCTACATCGAGGAGAAGGACATAAATATTTGCAAAGTGCACACGGATCTGAATGTTGCAGACCCGTTGACTAAACCTCTTCCAAGGGCTAAACATGATCAACACCAGCACTGTATGGGTGTTCGATTCATTACCATGTAAATCACATAGTGATGTGAACTAGATTATTGACTCTAGTGCAAGTGGGAGACTGTTGGAAATATGCCCTAGAGGAAATATATAAAGTGTTTATTATTATATTTCCTTGTTCATGATAATCGTTTATTATCCATGCTATAACTATAGTGATCGGAAACACATTGCATGTGTGGATAAATAGACAAACACTATGTCCCTAGTATGCCTCTAGTGAACTAGCTCGTTGATCAAAGATGGTCAGGGTTTCCTAGCCATTGACATGTGATGTCATTTGATAATGGGATCACATCATTAGGAGACTGATGTGATGGACAAGACCCAAACTACAAACGTAGCATATGATCGTGTCAGTTTATTGCTACTGTTTTCTGCATGTCAAAGTATATGTTCCTATGACCATGAGATCATGCAACTCACGGATATCGAAGGAGTGCCTTGTGTGTATCAAACGTCGCAACGTAACTGGGTGACTATAAAGGTGCTCTACAGGTATCTCCGATGGTGTCTGTTGAGTTGGCATGGATCGAGACTGGGATTTGTTACTCCGTGTGACGGAGAGGTATCTCGGGGCCCACTCGGTAATGCAACATCACAATAAGCCTTGCAAGCAATGTGACTAATTGTTAGTTGCGGGATCTTGCATTACGGAACGAGTAAAGAGACTTGCCGGTAACGAGATTGAACTAGGTATAGAGATACCGACGATCGAATCTCGGGCAAGTAACATGCCGAAGAACAAAGGGAACATTATATGGGATTAACTGAATCCTTGACATAGAGGTTCAACCGATAAGATCTTCGTAGAATATGTAGGAACCAATGTGGACGTCCAGGTCCCTCCATTGGTTATTGGCCGTAGAGGTGTCTCGGTCATGTCTACATAGTTCTCGAACCCGCAGGGTCTGCACACTTAAGGTTCAGTGACGTTTCAGTAGTATAGAGTTATGTATGGTGGTGACCGAAGGTTGTTCGGAGTCCTGGATGAGATCCCGGACGTCACGAGGAGCTCCGGAATGGTCCGGAGGTAAATATTCATATATAGGATGTCCCAGTTTGGTCGCCGGAAAAGTTTCGGGCTCATCGGTAGTGTACCGGGAGTGCCGGTAGTGTACCGGGGGACCTCCGGGAGGGGTATTTCGACCCCAAGAGGTCCATGGGCTGTGGGAGAATAATAACCAGCCCTTAGTGGTATGGGAAAACAGCCACAAAGGCCCATGGCGCAGGAGAGAAAGTCCTAAAGCAAAAAGTGGAAAATCAGCCAATAGGAGGCAATCCTACTCCAACTAGGATTGGAGGTGAAGTAGGATTGCTCCCACATCCTATTTCGGCCGACCCAAAGGCCTTGGCTTCCTATCCTCCCCTCTCCTCCTATATATACTAGTGGATTGGGTGGTTTTTGGACAGAATTTCCGGCCACGTGCTACCCGTTCCACCGGTGCATAGTTTCTCCTCTAGATCGTAGTTCCGCAGTGCTTAGGCGAAGCCCTACCGGAATTGCTCCACCACCATCAATGGAGCGCCGTCACGCTGCCGGTGAACTCTCTCTCCTCTCCACCCCTCTTGTTGGATCAAGACGGTGGAGATCGTCATCAAGCTGCACGTGTGCTGAACGCGGAGGTGCCGTCCGTTCGGTACTAGATCGGAAGGATCGTGATCAAGGCCACGAGACGTTCGTGATTGGATCGTGGGACGGATCGTGACGAGATCGTGGGACGGTTCGTGATTGGTTCGCAGGACGGTTCGTGATTGGATCGCGGGACGCTCGGCGATTTGGATCGCGAAGAAGTTCGACTACACCAACCGCGTTTCTTAACGCTTCCCGCTTAGCGATCTACAAGGGTACGTAGATCCACTCTCCCTCTCGTAGATGCTCATCACCATGGATAGGTTTGCGTGTGCGTAGGAATTTTTTGTTTCCCATGCGACGTTCCCCAACACTAGATCCATAGAAAACACAAGAGATACAACGAACCAAGTTCAACAAAGGATACAAGTAACGAGGTAGTTTTCCCACTCCGGAGGAGGGGCCTTGATATCCCGGAGGATCTTCTCTACGAGAGGGGCCTTAGCATCCACTTGGATCTTCTCACAGAAAGGTAATCTCCATGGGAGGAGGTAAGTGGAAGGAGCTATGATCAGCAATCTCTAATGCTAAACATAAGCTAACCCTAGAAACGTCCAAGGGGTGAGGTATTTATAGTCTAGGGTGAGAGAGAGAGGGGTACATGGTCCAACGCCCAAGCGGTTGTGCGCAGACAGGTTCCAGACGTCCGGAAGTTACCGGTCATCCGGTAGCTCATGAAGGACCGGAAGTCCGGTGGGCTTAGTGTAACATCCAAGATGCGATCCTATCCTTATTTTGACGCGAGGGCCTCGACAGGAATAGAAGCGCATCTTGTCGTTTCGCAAGAATGGATATCATTACAGGTACATGTGTAGAAGAGATGAGTATATGGAATTGGCTTACATTGGCCACATGCTACATCAAGATCACATCAATACAACAACATTTTCAAACATCATACATAAGAGCAGGGTCCGACAACGGATGAAATCAAAAGATAAAATGACATCCATCCTTTCTATCCCAGGCTGCTGCCTAGAACCCATCCTAGATTGATGATGATGAAGAAGAACTCTAAATCAAACAAGCATCGCTCTCACGTCAAAGCATTGCATTACATGTACCTGCAACTGTTGTTGTAGTAATCTGTGAGCCACAAGGACTCAACAATCTCAATTCCAAGGGTATCAAGGCTAGCAAAGCTTAATGGGTGACGTACGGATAAGTGGTGAGGCTGTAGCAAGGAACTAAGCATTTATTTGGGTGGCTAACTTACGAATATAAAAAGTAAAGTGGGTGGTCTACGCATGACGGACGTGAACTAGCAATGATCATTAAATGATCCTGAACACCTACTTACATCAAACATACTACACCGTGTTCTATCTTGGATAAGGACTCATGAGTGGAGACAGTCACGGTTACGCACAGGGCTGGTGTATTTTATTAGAGTTTACTTCAAGTTTGCTATGACCGGGTGTTAAACAAAGTTTCTAAGTTACCACGTAATCGCGGGCACGACTTTCCGAAAGATTTAACCCTGCAGGGGTGCTCCAACTCATCCATCACAAATTAATCACACGCCGCAGGAATAACCTCAACCACGAATCCCGTGATTTCCTAGGAAATTCCATTGGAAAACCGCAACCTCGAGATAGCCCGAAGTATTATCGAAATTCCTCGCGCAAGATGTTCGAGAAAGGTAAAACAAGTCCAGCAAGGCCTCCCGACGTGTTAACAATCCCGATAGGAGCCGGGTATCTCGTTCTCAGGACACGATGGATAAGCGACGCATACAATGTCCCGATATAAATCACCAAAGTTGCCCTGGGGTGGCCCTGCACAGTGCTCTAGTTTGGACCAACACTCATGAGTAGCACTGGCCCGAGTTGTTGATTAATTATCCACGTGGGCCAAAAAGTCCCTATGCAAGTTTAATAGTTATTAGATAAATGTAGTACCAATATTGGGCCTTCTAGATGAGTTTTATCCCAAAACAAAAATCAAGGGGGTCCCCATAACAACCCCGAGCATGTTAGGAGTGCTCAATATGAAACATAACACCGGTGTACAAGTAACTAGGCGTGGCAAAAGTGGAACAAAACACTAAGCAAAAGGCCAAGCCTTCCACCTTTTACAAAGTATATATGTGCATTACATTAAATAGCAATAATATTTTGATATCAAAAATTTCCATGTTGTCGCATGGAAGCAATTGCACCTGCAGCTAGAAACGCTATAAGAAGGGCTGAGGAAGCGGTAACATAGCCAAACAAAGGTTTGCTGGGATGTGGAGGGGTTAGAGGCTTATCATGGCAATGTTGGGAGGCTTGACAAACAAGTGGTGGGTAGCATGACATAACGATAGAAGCGAGACAACTAGCATAGCAATGATAGTAGTGGTATCTAGGGAAATAATCATCTTGACTGAGATCCCACTTGGAAGAAAAACGAATCCATGAAGAAGACGAGCCAACGTAGTCAAATGAATCGTCACACTCCGAACGCTTTCAAAACTCTATCGAGAAGGAACAATCTGAAAACAGCAATCAACACACGATACACCACAACATACGCATGACATGATGAGCAAACAAATATGATGCATGTCTGGTTTAATTATGCAAGGCATGGCAAAGCACAACAATCAAATACTACGCATTAAGTGAAGTTCAATATGCAACGAGTTTCATATTGCGAGACTCCACATTTGAATTATTTAGTTCACTCTCATTTAGGTACTCATCAAAATTAAATGTTGCTAAATGTGGTAAGAGGTGAAGCATAAGTAAACTAGACACCTAGGCAAGTTTAAATGAGGCCGAAAACAACATATAACATTTCCGAAACGACCCCATGTGCAAATTATGAATTCGGTCCAGATCTGAACAAAGCATATTTTATATTTATTAAACAGAAAAATAAAGTGTAATATGTGATTATACAAATTTTTCTAGTCAAGTTACATATGTGGATCGTGAAAATTGAAGCTACGGTTAATAAGTTATGAAATAAATCATTTTCACATGGGATGAATGCAAATTACGTGAAAAACAGCAAGTTTAAATATTTTTTATCATATATGAAAGTTGGATATTGCGAACTTCTAATTTTTATTTACCAATGTCGCTATCCGACTGATCATCCTTTGAGACCAAAACTACACAAAATTCTAATCATTTTCCATATATTACATGTTTTAATCCGATGAACAGTTATTTAGATACTAGCAATGCAAAATGATGGCATATTATGCAATATGCAATACAATGAATAATGGAGAAAATCGATAGATAGGAAAACAATACTATGTGGGCCGAATTGAAGCAAATTGCAGAAGCCCAGGAGGATTTGGCCCAAGTGGCTGTGTGAGTGTGCATGAAAAATAAAATAAAATCGGGCAGTGCAAAATATTGGGAAAACCTGGACTTTTTTTGAACAAGGGAAAGGGTCCATACCGCATTGATCAAAGCGGTGGACAGTACATCTTACATAAAAGATGCCAAATAAACTGAAAATTACAGGCTACACCCTGAATCTTTCGAAAAGGACCCTGCAAAGAAACAACAAACGTGATCGGGTTCAACTGCTCATTGACAGAACCAATCATCGCCGGCGACGGGGACGAACCACTTGGTCCGGCGAGACCTCTGCAGTAGAACATCACAGACTCCATGTTAGAGCAGCACTGCCTCCCATCAGGCATCTTGGCCAGGAGGAAAGAAAACGACCGCCTTTCGGCCAAAAGATACGTCGGATTGTCGACGAAGACCGGCCGACCATGAAGGCGCTGTAGCTCCGTCGAAACCACCGTCGTCTAAGCTCAGGATCCTCATCATCCTCCTATAGAACAGAGGCCTTTATCCACATCAGGGATGGACACCACCAATGCTGGAACCTCGGATCCAGGATTTGACAGTACCAGGAGAGGAAATCAAAGTAAGATCTCACACCCTCCCTTCCACCATCTCCACAATAGCAGAAAATAAGGGGAAGAACCACCTCAACCTTCAAATCCTAAGCAAGATCGAGCTTATTTGAAGGGCTGCTGCCAGATCCGGCATCTTGCACTTCCCTCCACCATGGAGACAAGGAAGAAGACGCCGACAGCCACCACCGGAAGCTGCTCGAGTGCTCCAGCGGCTTGCAACCCGACGGCATAGCGCCAAACTCCGGCATAAAGCCAATACTAACTAAACGACCTAACTAATAATACAAAGGAAGGATGTGGGCACCTTTCCTCAGCCATCTCCAAGCGGCCTCACCATCGGAAGAGGCTTTGGATTGGCCACGGTAGCCCCTGACAACTCTCAAGAAGAAAACAGAGAAAGAGAGGACAAGGGGAGGGGAAAGGGGAAAGTGGCCGACTCCTTCTCGGAAAACCTGGACTCAACCCAGGATTCCTAGAAACGAAGTGAGCTACGCTAGCCAACTCGCCTAAACGACTACTTGTGGAGAAAAAGTGGTGGCGATGGTATATAACAGCTACATGCAAAAAATGGATCTAGGAACTGAACTAAGTTTCAGATACGCACGAACTTGCTCACATCGGGGAAACACAGAGGTCGGCAACTATCGGAAGAAAAACGCAGGGGAGGGTCGGGGCGAGCTCGAGGAGGCACGAATCTAGGCATGGGGGCTCGGTCTCATGGAGTTCATGGCCGGATCCAGCAGGTGGAGGCGGAGCTGCTTGCATGGCAGTGTGGGAGAGCTCCGAGGCCATGGCGCAGCTCGGAGGAGGCCGATTGGAGCGGCGTGCCCCATGCGAGCGGGTAACGGGGCAGGGCGCTCGCTGTGGGCGTTGTCCCGCTCAAGCCACGACGGCGGGCAAGGCCATGGAGGTGGCGGTCCGGCGGCTTCAGGGCAGGGGAGGACCTCCGGCAACGCGGATCCGGCCGGGGATAGGCAGATTTGGACGGGGGCAGCCATCTACGAGCTTCACGGGTCGGCCATGGTGCTTGGGAAGCAGATCAGAGCGAGGGGGTTACAGAGAGAGGATGGGGGAGAACAGAGAGAGACGGGGAGAAGGGCGCGGCGGCAGGTCGACCTGGCCGGTGATGATGGCTGCTCCAGCGAAGGGCAACACTTCGACGGGCAGCACGGGGTCGCCAGCAGAAGGTCTTGGTGGCGCGGGGAGCTGTTGGCGCGGGCGCCATAGCTACGGGCGTGGGCTTCTGCCGGAGCTCGGGCGGGTCGGTGGCCGGTCCAGGCTCGGGCGGGCCTCAGATGGGCCTAGCGGGCCCCGACATGGTGGGAGGAGGTGGAGGGCGACGGATGAGTGGTGGGAGGCTGGCGGCGGCACGGATTTCGAGGATGGCTAGGTTTTCTCGGTTGACAGGGGTTAGGGGTGCTTAAATAGGAAAGGGGGCTAGGATTAGGGATTTTTGCATCGATTTCGACCGTCGGATCTCGATCGGGCGGTCCGGAAGCGAAGGGGGGTTAGGTGGGTTAGTGGGCTGTGTTAGAGGGGTTGGGCCAAGAAGAGAGGGAAGTTGGTGGCCCATGACAAAGGTTTTAAAACAGAGAAAACAACCGACGAATAAACCGATGACGGTGCTGCTACGGTCGACCGTTGAGGTATCAAACCACCTCTTATTGGGACAAAATTTGACAGGCGGTTTACCTACAATATAATAAGACCGCATGCCAACTTTTGACCCAGTTCGAGAATATTTTTCGCGCACTTAAAAACAATATTTTTACCGATGTCACGGGCGCGCGCGTGTGTGGTTGGTCTCGAAACGGTCACTGACGAGAACGGAGAGAACCGGCAACTACGAACGGATGCAAATTTTTGAAGACGAGTGACGATGCCATGCAGATGATGCGGATGATGCGATGACGAATGTAACTATCAATCGAATCACACGATGACAACGAAATAAAAGGGGAATCTTCTCGAGCATTGGTCCCGAGCTGTTACCCTTAGGACTTCGGTAGTTTCAGCTCTGAACTGGAGGCACCGGATTTTCGGAGAACGTTGGACGTCCGGAGGCATGGTCGTCCGGAGGGCTTGGGCGGCCGGTCGCTGTGATGTGTCGGTCTTCTGGCCGCTGTAGAACTCGGCTAGGTCTTCGGGCAGGCGGATCTCCAGGGGGTCGGACGTCCGGTAATGATCGATCATCCAGTGGATGTAGCGTGTCGATAGCTCCTCTTTGATCCTTCTGCCCTTGGTGTCCTTGCTATCCTTCATAGTCGTTCCACGGTCTTCCTTCGAGTACCTGAGGATACGAAGTGTTTCCGCTTGAGGTAGCGACCATGTCCCGGGTGAATCAAATGGTGGTTCAGTAAAGAGACATGTCACGTCGGTTTCAATGGCATGTGCACTAGCTCTTGTCATAGGACCACTTGGATCTTGAGGTGTTGGTGAAGAATCCATGAGGATGACCATGGGATGCTCCGCATCATCTCCCCCTGGGAAAGATCCCTCCTCGGATCGAGATCCTCATCACCTTGGAAAGGAGAAAGGTCCTAGACGTTGAAGATGTCCCTCACATTGTACTTGTCACATGGAATGTCGATCTTGTAGGCATTGTCGTTGTAGCGTGCTAACACCTCTTGAAATGTCCATCGGCTCGGGGAAGGATCTTGGACTTGCGCTCGGCAGGGAATAGATACTTTTGAAGGTGTAGCCACACAAGATGACCGGTCCTGAACACCATGGGGTGCTTGTTGATATTGCACTTGATGATGACTCATTCCACTTGATGTTTGATCGTGCGCCTTGTATCTTCATGCATCTTCTTGATGTAGCTTGCCCTTGCGCTTGTGTCCATGTTCACATGCTCTTGTAGTGGTAGTGGAAGTATGTCCAATGGGGACAACGGGTTGAATCCATAGACCAGTAGGTGTACTCGGCGATGGTGAGACATTTGGTGTTCTTCTTGATTAACACGCGTAGTAGCATCAAGAGCGTCCGGTTGGTGACCTCTATTTGGCCATCAGTTTGTGGATGATAGGACAAAGAGAAAAGTAGCTTCATTCGGAACTTGGCGCATAGCATCCTCCAAAAGCAGGTTAGGAAGTTGACATCGTTGTCCCGATACAATGGTCTTGGGGACTCCATGTAGTCTCAAGATTTCCCTTCAGAAAAGATTTGTAACATGTGAAGCATCATCTATCTTGTGGCATGGAAGAAAATGAGCCATCTTGGAAAAATGATGAACAACAACAAATACGGAATCATGGTGATTCTTAGTTCTTGGCAAACCAAGCACAAAGTCCATGCTTATATCTTCCCAAGGCGCAAAATGTATTGGAAGTGGAATGTATAGACCATGGTATTAAGACTTTGACCTAGCTTTGTGACATGTAGAGCAACGGTTGGTGAAGCGTGCCACATCACAGAACATCTTTGGCCAAAAGTACTTGTGGGAGAGGGTGGCAAATGTCTTGTCGCGTCCATAGTGACCCATGAGACCTCCACCATGAGCCTCTTGCAAAAGCAATAGACGAAGATAAGATTCGGGTATACAAAGTTTTTCAGCACCCATAAGATATCCATCTTTCATGTAATACTTCTCCCAACAATTGTTAGCTTGATATTTGGCATATGGAGTGCAGATGAAAATCATGCGCATACATGTATTTGATATGCTCAAAACCAATGACATTCAATTCAAGTTGAGTAAATAGCATTCATTTGTGGGAAAGAGCATCCACAACAACATTATCTTTACCCTTAATGTACTTGATGACATAAGGAAAAGATTCAATGAATTCACTCCATTTAACAAGCCGTTTGTTCAAAATTATTTGACCTTTAAGGTACTACAATATTTCATGATTGGTATGAATGACAAATTCACGTGGTCGAAGATAATGCTCCAAAACATGCAAAAACTCTTACCAAAGCATACAATTCCTTATCATATATGGGGTAGTTCAGTTGTGCACCAGAAAGTTTCTCACTAAACTACGCAATGAGGCATTTCTGTTGCATTAACACACCTCCTATGCCATTACCACTAGTGTTGCAATGCACTTCAAATGTTTTGTCAAAGTTGGGTAATGCGAGCAAAGGTGTATGTGCAAGCAAATGTTGAAGCTCCTAAAAAGCGGTGTCTTGGGATGGTCCCCAAATAAAAGGTGCATTCTTCTTGCTCAAAGCATGTAAAGGCAATGTAATCGTGCTAAAGTCCTGAACGAAGTGACGGTAGAAACCGGCTAGTCCAAGCAAACTACACACTTGTTGCAAGTTCGTGAGAGTTGGCCAAGTTTTAATCGCATCAATTTTAGATTCATCTACTTGGACACCCTTATAGGAAAAAACAAATCCAAGGAAAACAAGCTTATCTACATAAAAGTGCATTTTTCTATATTTGCATAAAGTTTCTATTTTCAAAGGACTTGCAAAACTTCCCTAAAATGTGACACATGCTCTTCTAGAGATTTACTAAACACAAGAAGATCATCAAAGTAGATAACAACACATTATCCAATGAGATGTCGAAGGACATAATGCATCAAACACATGAATGTACTAGGTGCTTGAGACATGCCCATAGTCATAACCAACTATTCGTAAAGAGCAAATTTGGTTTTGAAAAATGTTTTCCATTGGTCACCTTCTTCCATGCATATTTGATAGTAACCGCTTTTAGGATCAATTTTAGAGAAAATTGTGGCACCACATAGTTCATCTAGCTTGTCATCAAGGCGTGGAATGGAGTGGTGATATCTAACGGTGATAGCATTAATGGGACCACAATTGGAACACATACGCATACTACCATCTTTCTTAGGCACTAATATCACAGGAATCGCACATGGACTTAAGTTGTCGCGTACATGCCCTTTATCTAGGAGTTTTTTTTTCACTTGCCTTTGTATCTCATTAGTCTCCTCGGGGTTGACGTGGTAAGGTGCCTTTTCTGGAAGTGGTGCACCGGGTATGAGGTCGATGCGGTGTTCGATCCCTCGTTTAGGCCAATTCCAACACGCTACCACATCCTGTCTGCCCATGTCTGTTTGGGGTAAACGGACAAAGGAGGCCTCCCAACCCGCGGCGGAAAAACGGACCGTCATCCGTTTTTTGTCCGCTTTCGACCCATTGCCGTCCCAAGTTTGCGGCCGAACGGACATGCGTAGACGCGCACGATGCGTGCCCTTGTCCTGCCCTACCCCGCCTGTCAGGGAGGCAGCCCCCCTTTTATGTTCTTCTACCTCCCTCCACGCCCCAATATTGCCGCCGCCACCACCATCCCTGGCCGAGTCATCTTCCGCTAGGGCCATCCCAACCACCACCGTGCCATGCCATATCTGCCTCCACACCGGCCTTCCGGAAAGAATTTGGCTGGCATTCTCCTTGTTGTCGTGGGAGACAATCTACGGCCGCCGTCGTCGTGCGTCGTCCCCAACCTCTTCTGGCCGGTCGTTCAGTGACGTAGGGAGCCCTCCAGCACCACCTACCCCAAAACCTTGCTTTGATGCCTGCGAGGGGAGTAGGGCATGCACTATTTGGATGCTTTCCCAGCACGAACGCAAGTTGTTCGATGGATTGCTCACAAGGTACATTGGATAGTGGTGATGAGTTTTTCTTTCACAACTTCATTTGATCATCGGATGATTCATCCTCGAATGATGAAGAGCTAGCGGCTGCGTTGGTCGTACATGAACACATCACTAGGAAGCGGCCTCCGTACAGGTGATCAATCCCCGGCCATGCTCTAGCCTTGGACCACAATAGGGAGAAAGGCCACACCCTTCTCTATGTCGATTTATTTAAGGATGGTCTACTCTTTAGTCCACATCAATTTCGTCGCCTATTCCGAATGAGAAGCCATGTGTTCAATAGTATTCGCGAGGGAGTGGTCGCGCATGGCCCATACATTGAGTGCAAAGAGGATGCCCTAGGCAAGCTTGGTTTCTCTTCATGTCAGAAATGCACTACGGCTATCCGCATGCTTGCATATGGAATTCCTAGTGATCTTGTGGATGAGTATGTTCGTATGAGTGAGTCCACATGTCTCCTCTCATTGTATAGTTTTTGCACGGCCGTGGTGGAAGTATTCGGCCTTGAGTACCTTAGGGAGCCAAATGCCGCTGATATGGAGAGGTTGTTGGCGATCAATGCTGAGAGGGGTTTTTCGAGAATGCTTGGTAGTATAGATTGTATGCATTGGAAGTTGAAGAAATTTCCATTTGCTTGGCAGGGGCAGTACAAGGGGCATGTGAAAGGTGCCACTGTTATACTTGAAGTTGTGGCTTCACAAGATCTCTGGATATGGCATTCTTTCTTCGGCATGGACGGTTCCTAGAATGATATCAGTGTTCTTCGGCAGTCTCCGGTGTTTGCACGGCTTGCAGAAGGGCACTCCCCAAAGGTCAACTTTGAGGTCAATGGCCACCATTACAACAAGGGATATTACCTAGCTGATGGCATCTATCCTCAGTGGTCCACTCTTGTGAAGGCCATACCCAATCCACAAGGAGAGAAGAGATAAAGGTTTTCCCAAATGCAAGAGAGTGCTAGGAAGGATGTGGAGCATGCTTTCGGTGTGCTTCGGTCTTGGTGGGGGTATCGTTCCAAACCCTGCATTGACATGGCATGAAGAAGCTTTGGGAGGTGATGACTGCTTGTGTGATCATGCACACCATGATCGTGGAGGATGAGCGTGATGATAGCATATATGACCAAGGGTTTGATTTCCAGGGTGAAAATGTTGAGCCTAAGCATGTACCTCCTGCAACCTTTGAACAGTTTGTTGAGTTTCATCGGGAATTACGTGATTGGCATACTCATGTCCAGCTCCAGGGTACTTGGTTGAGCACATGTGGACTCACATTAGCAACCAGTAGATCTATGAGTTTAATTTCTTATCATGCAAACAAATTTCGATTGGGTTGTAAGACTTTTTTATATTGTTTTCTTGTCATGCAAACAAATTTCGATTGGGTTGTAATACTATTTCGGAGCCATGTTTGATTTGAACCATTTCATATGCATCATTTTAATTTTTAGTGTGATGGTTAAAGGATGAGATGCGGCTGAAATGCGGCCACGCGCTGGGCGCACGGCCGCTGCATCCACAAATCCGGGCGGACACGGCCCCATTGCCACCCCCAAGCGGACGAAAAGCAGACGAAACGGACATTCATTTGGGGTCACACATTGGAGTTGGCCTTAGGTGGTAGTCTCGGAGGTAGCTCATCGGGAAATACTTCTTGAAATACCTTCAACAAACGAGAATTAACCAAAGGTTGATGGTGTGAAGCATCAGTCCTCACAATCTCATCTTTGCACACAAGTACAAAGTGAAGTACATTTGATGGGCTCTCACTCACATCCCTTAAGTCCCTTTTGGTGGCTAAAAGAACTAGATATTTCTTGTCCCTCGTCGTAGAGTCACTTAAGTATGGCTTATGGCTCTCACTCTCTTTTAGGTGGATCACTCGCTCACTTTTATCTCCATGATAGGATAAACCTTGCTTGTCGGTGGTCACTTGACTTGGAGACACTGCTCGAAGCACGTATTCATTGCCCTTCATATTTAAGATATAGTGATTGGTCCGACCATTGTGGATGACGCCGTGGTAGAATTTCCAAGGTCTTCCAAGAAGAAGATGAAAAACGGACATGGTAACCACATCACACTCTAACGTGTCTTCATATGTGACGATCTTGAAACATACTTGAACAGTGTGGTAAACTTGGAGAGTGTCGGAGTCACTAAGCCATTGGATTTGTACGGGCGTGCATGCTTCTTCTTGACCAGTTGTAGCTTGGAACAAAGGTCCTTGATAACCACAAGTATAGGGGATCAATCATAGTCCTTTTTATAAGTATGAGTGTCGAACCCAACGAGGAATAGAAGGAAATGATAAGCAGTTTCCAGCAAGGTATTCTCTGCAAGTGCTATAAGTAATAGTGATAGATAGTTTTGCAGCAAGATAATTCGTAACAAGTGACAAGTAAAAATAGTAGCAAAGTGCAGAAAGGTATCCCAATTATTTTTATAGCAAAGTACAGGCCTAGAAGTACTCTTATATTAAGCAAATGCTCCCAAGGACACATGGGAATTTATGTCTAGTCATGTTCAATATCTTGAGTTGATTTGCGTTCGTTACTTTGGTGATTTGATATGTGGGTGGACCGGTGCTAAGGTGTTGTTCTTACTTGAACAAACAACTTACTTATGATTACCCCCCTCTCGCAAGAATCCACGAATACGAAACAAGAATTAAGACAAATCTAAACATAGCATGAAACGTATGGATCCAAATCAGCCCTTTATGAAGTAACGCATTAACTGGGATTTAAGCTTCTATCACTCTCAGAACCCATCATCTACTTGTTACTCCTCAATTCCTTCCCTTAGGCCCATAACATGGTGAAGTGTCGTGTAGTCAATGTTCACACGACACCACTAAGAGAAGCAACAACATACACATCATCGAAAATATCAAACGAATACCAACTTCACATGATTACTTATAAGGAGACATTATCCCATGTCCTTAGGAACAAAAGTAACTACTCACACATCATCAACATGTTCAAGATCAGAGGTGTAATAATGGATATCAAGGATCTTAACATAATATATTCCATCAAGTAAACCAACAAGCATCAACTACGAGATGTAATCAACACTACTAGTAACCCACAGGTACCAATCTGTGGTTTTGAGACAAAGATTGAATACAAGAGTTGAACTAGGGTTTGAGATGATATGGTGCTGGTGAAGATGTAGATGAAGATTGTTCCTCCCACGAAGGAGGAAGCATTGGTGATGACGATGGCTTCGAGCTCCCCCTCCCGGAGGGAAGTTTCTCCGGTAGAATCTCTCTATCGGAGATCAAAATGGCCTTTGTCTAGGTTTCTTCGTCGAGACGGCGCATCATCCCAAAAGTATTTTATTGGTTTTTTCCAGGGTAAAACACGATATATAGGAGAAGAGGGGGTTCAGGAGACCTGCTACCCCCCACAAGGCAACAGGGCGTGCCCTGCTGGCTTGTGGCTAGCAGCTGCCCCCTCTAGTATATTTTTGGCCCAATAACTTATATATTCCATAAAAATTATCCATGAAGTTTTGGAGCATTCCAGTTTCTAGTGATTTTCCTATTTGTGATGTAACTTGCATAATGAGAGAGAAAAAGCATAAGAATTGTATCATAATAAGGAATAATGGACATGAATAACATAAATATCAATAATAATTCGTGATGCAAAATGGACGTACCAACTCCCCTAAGCTTAGCCCTCGCTTGTCCTCGAGAGAAAGCCGAACTCGATATGAGAGAGAGGTGTCGATAAAAACAGAATATGGACATGAGAGCATCATGAATTTGAGCATAGAAGCAAGTTTTTCATCATATAACTTCTCATAAATGAGTAACAATCTATCCAGAATTGTTGAAGTATGAAACATCAACTTTATTGACAATCAACAAACTATGTTCTTAGTTATTGAGACAATCACAATTCATCATATTCTAGAGAAGAGTCTATGTAAGAGCTTTCATTCTAGCAAGTGCATATACTGAACTATCATTTAGTCTTCTATGATTGCTGGCACTCATTGCATATTTTTGGAATTAATGTTTCCATCAGACACATAGGAACATGGGGTTTTTATAGTATTTGCCACCCAACACATTTACCTAACGATAATGTCAACAATAATGAATGATGATCACCTACATCCAATTGGTATATATATATGTATGTATATATATATATATATGGATCTTTCCTCAACACATAATGATTGCCAACTAGAGAGTTAATAGGTAGGAATGGGAATAAACATTATTGCCTTGAGCATAAAAGTATATACGTGAAAGTAAAAGATATGCCTTTTGTAGAGGAAAGGAGAGGTTGTCATGCACTTTTTATTTTTGGATGTGCAAACTCTTAATGAAAAGGAACGTCACTTCATATTAGCCCTGATGATAACAAGCTTTATTATGCAATCTGTCGCTTTTATTTCTTTTCCATCACACGATCGTACAAAGTTTATTTCCCCTTACAATAAAATATCATACATATTTAAGAGCAATTTTTATTGCTTCACGCATCGATGACAACTTACTTGAAGGATACTATTCAATCCATAGGTAGGTATGGTGGATTCTAATGGAAAGAAATTGGGTTTAAGGGTTTATGAACGCACAAGTAGTATATCTACTTGGTGCGGATATTTTTTAGCTAGCAAAAGATGTAACAAGCACCACATGTTGAAGGATCCATGACCATATAACTTCTATGTGAATGTAAACAAACATGATCATTACGTTGTCTTCCATGTCCAACATCAACACTTGATCATTATATAATATTTGGTAGGGGCTCACAATCATAAAAGATGTCCAAGGTAGTGTATTTGTATGTGAATCTCCTCTCCTCTATCATAATCTTGCATAGATTGTATCAATGACTAATGCTATGTTTGTTTATTCCCAACATATTTTATCTAACATGCTTCTTCAATGTGAAGTCATTACTCCCCATGTGATTAGCATATGATTTTTTATTTCTTTTATTTCATTGCGATGATTGATGCATCGGAGTAAAGCAAGCAAACTCAAACTAATCTTTATTATATAACTCTCATACGCGATCACAAGGATAGGTAGATCCCAAAGCAAAAAAAACTCTAAGCAAAGCAAATCTGAAATTCTATTTCTCTAAATCACGACATAACTAAGGATCAAACTAAGAAAGATGATAATGCTAAAAGTGATGGTGATACAATACTAGGGCACCTCCCCCAAGCTTGGAACAAGATAAGGGTGGTGCCCATACCCATGTACTCAAGTGACCTTCTTGGGTAATGGTGGTGATGATATGGTAGGTTGGTCCCTCATCATCCAAGGCATAGGTTCCCTATCATAGAAAGAGGATGTTGTCTCCGGAATCCTGAAATTGGTAGCTATGCTCATCCTTTTAAACATGGATTCAGACTCAAAGTTTTGGTTTTGCAAATCAAATATTTGAGGTTGGAGATGATTAATCCAATCTTGAAGCTTGAAGAGAGTCTCTCACGTGTTCCTAGTGTCCAACTTGCCCTCCCGGATGAATTCCATGATCATCAAGTGGTTAGCACTCAAACCACGTTCAACCATCCCTTTGCACTTGAAGATTTCCTGCTCCACTGCTACAAGCTTGGCCTCCTCGCTCCCCTCCTTCTTTGGCCCTTGGACATACCAGATGTGGATCACCACTACCTCACGCATCTCAATGGCTTGAGGGTGCTTATCACCTCTGGCAGGTAGGCATTGATGACCTTCTCGAAGAACTTGTCCTTGGACGATCTTGACGGTGTCATGGCGATCTGGATCTGTCAGAAAAACAGCCCAAAACAAGAACAGAGGAGAAACCTGCGATGTGGTGGTCAGAACAGATGGGAGTATATTTAATGATTTTTTTCTAGGTTAGAATATGTGCCCAGGAAGAAAATAGAGCCCATGAGGTGCACGAGGTCCCCACAATCTATCAGGGCATACCCATGGGTGGCGCGCCATGTTGCCTTGTGACTCCCTCGTGGGTCCCCTGACTCGTTTTTATTTTTGGAAAATTTCTAAACTACCAAAACATAAAAAATGTATCTTTTTGGAATTTTTTGAGTCAGTTTACTTAGAGTATCACATACCTACCTCTTTTTTTGCTTTCTGGAGTGTTTCAGAAGGCCTCTCTTACTTTGAAGTTGTTAATCACTCTCGGATATATAGTGTTTAATATTTTGCCCATTTACCACTCTCGGATTTTTTTTCCTTTGAAGTTGTTAATCGTAATAGCACTGGGTCGATAGACTTCCTTGACAACATAAGGGCCTTTCCATTTGGAGAGAAGCTTACGTGCAAAAAATCTAAAACGAGAATTTTACAAAAGAACTAGGTCTCCTACATTGAATTCCCAGTTTTGGATTTTCTTGCCATGCCATCTTTTAACTTTTTATTTAAACAACTTGGAATTTTTGTAAGCTTGTGTCATCCATTGGTCTAATGAGCTAATATAAAATAACCTATTTTCATCGGCAAGTTTGAAATCATAGCTAAGTTCTTTAATTGCCCAATAAGCTTTATGTTCTAACGCAAGAGGTAAATGACATGCTTTTCCATAGACCATTTTATATGGGTACATTCCCATAGGTTTTTTATAAGCAGTTCTATAAGCCCATAAAGCATCATCAAATTTTTTATGCCAATTCTTTCTAGACCTGCTAACAGTCTTTTGCAAGATCAATTTTCTTTCTCGATTGCTCAAATCAACTTGACCGCTAGACTGAGGATGATAAGGTGATGCAATCCTATGGTTAACATCGTATCTGGCTAGAAGCTTAGGAAAGCACCATGAATAAAATGTGAACCACCATCAGTCATTGAATATCGACGGACTCCAAACCGTGGGAAAATAATATCTTTAAGCATCTTATTAGAAGTGTTATGATCAGCACTACTAGTTGGAATAACTTCTACCCACTTAGTAACATAATCAACATCAACTAGAATATGAGTATACCCATTAGAGGAAGGAAAAGGTACCAAAAAATCAAAGCCCCGGACATCAAATGGTTCAATAGCAAGTGAATAATTCATAGGTATTTCTTGACGTCTACTAATGTTACCAACTCTTCGACATTCATCACAAGGAAGGACATACTCACGAGCATCTTTGAAAGAGTAGGCCAATAGAAACCGGATTGTAATAGCTTCTGTGTAGTTCTGTCACCAGCGTGGTGCCCTCCATAGGCCTCGGAGTGACACTTCCGTAGGATCTATCCCTGTTCATGCTCAGGTACACAAAGTCTAATAACACCATCTACCCCTTCTTTATAAAGATGTGGGTCATCCCAAAAGTAATGTCTTAAATCATAGAAAATCTTTTTCTTTTGTTGGTAGGTGAAACTAGGTGGTATATATTTAGCAACAATGTAATTATCATAATCCGCATACCAAGGAGTACTATGGGAAGCATTTATAATAGCAAGTTGCTCATCAAGAAAATTATCATCAATAGGCAATGGGCCATCAAGAACATTTTCCATCCTAGACAAATTATTTGCTACGTTTTTTTAGCTCCCTTCCTATCAACAATGTGCAGATAAACTTCTTGAAGTAAAAGTACCCACCTAATCAGTCTAGGCTTAGCATCTTTCTTTTCCATAAGGTATTTAATAGTAGTATGATCAGTGTGAATAGTAACTTTGGAATCGACAATATAAGTTCTAAACTTATCACATGAAAAGACTAATGCTAAAAAATTCTTATCAATAGTAGCATAATTTCTTTTGAGCATTGTGTAGAGTTTTACTAGCATAATGAATGACATTCAATTTATTGTCTACTCTTTGCCCCAGAATAGCACCAACAGCATAATCACCAGCATCACACATAATTTCGAAAGGTAAATTCCAATCAGGTGGTTGAACAATAGGTGCAGAAATCAAGGCTTTCTTAAGTATTTCAAAGGCTTCTACACAATCATCATAAAAAACAAAAGGAATATCTTTTTGAAGAAGATTAGTTAGTGGCCTAGAAATCGTTGAGAAATCTTTAATAAAACGCTTATAAAAACCAGCATGACCAAAAAAAATTCTTATATCTTTAATATCTTTAGGACATGGCATTTTGTCTATTGCATCAACTTTAGCTTTGTCTACCTCAATGCTTCATTCAAAGATTTTAGGACCAAATACTATAATTTTATTCACCATAACGTGACACTTCTTCCAATTCAAGACAAGATTAGTTTCTTCACATCTCTACAAAACTCGATCAAGGTTGCTCAAGCAATCATCAAAAGAAGTCCCGTAAACGGAAAAAATCACCGATGAAAACCTCAACAATCTTTTTAAAAAAAATCAGATAATATAACAGTCATACATCATTGAAAGGTAGCAGGTGCATTGCATAACCCAAAAGGCATACGTCTATAAGCATAAGTTCCAAAATGGCATGTGAAAATAGTTATATCTTGGTCTTATTTTGACACAAGTATTTGAGATAAACCAGAATATCCATCAAGAAAACAAAAGTGTGTGTGCATAGATAATCTTTCAAACATTTTATTGATAAAAGGCAAGGGTTAATGATCTTTTCTAGTAGCTTCATTTAATTTCTTGAAATAAATTACCATCCTATAACCAGTAATGATTCTTTGTGGGATAAGTTCATTTTTATCATTAGGAACAACATTTATACCTCCTTTCTTAGGGACGCAATGAACAAGACTTACCCATCTACTATTAGCAATATGATAAATTATACCTGCCTCCAGAAGCTTTAGTATTTCAGTTCTTACCACTTCCTTCATCTTAGGTTCTAAGCGACATTGATGATCAACGACAAGTTTAGCATCCGGTTCCATATCAATCTTTTGCTGAAATAAAGTGGGGCTAATGCCCATAAGATTATCAAGAGTATATCCAATAGCAGCTCTATGCTTCTTCAGAGTTTTAAGTAATCTCTTTTAATCATGCTCTGAACGGTTAGCACTAATAATAATAGGGTATATCTTTATTTCATCGAGATAAGCATATTTCAAATTATCACATAATGTCTTTAGCTCAAAGACGGGATCTCCCTTAGGTGAAGGAGGATCCCCTAAAAAATCAACATGCAAGTTGTGTTTAAGAATAGGTATTTGTCTAAGAAATATATCATCTGTCTCATTTCATTCGTTCATATGCATATCATTCTCGTGGTCTAGCAAATATTGTTCTAATGGATCACCAGAACGCACGAAAATAAAAGCAAGACCAATTAATTCATCCTTACTAGGTAATTCTTTTTCATATTGTTTTGAACCAAACTTACAGAAATTAAAACCAGGAGACACACCACCAAAGCTTACTTTCACTGTCAGTAACACAATTAATTTCAACATTAACAGTATTCAAGAAAGGTATACCAAATATGATGGGACAAAAACTATCGTGTTGTGAACTAAGTACTAAGAAACCAGTACGGTACTTTATTTTTTCACATAATACCTCAACATCTCTAACGATCCCAAGTGGTGAAATGTTGTCTTTGTTTGCAAGTTTAATAGTGACATCAATATCTTCAATCTGAGAGGGTGTTATGTCATTCATAATTTCTTGATATAAAGTAAAAGGTATAGCACTAACACTAGCACCAATGTCACACAAGCCATGGTAACAATGATCCCCAATCTAAACAGAAACAACAGGCATGCCAGTAACATGATTATTTTTATCTAACTCATCCCGATTGTTTCTAATAGGTTTTGCAATTCTAGTAGCTTCATCACAGAAATAAATAACTTGTCCATCAATATCATCAGCTAAGAAATCTTTAACCATAGAAATACTTGGCTCAAAGTTTATTTGTTCACAGGGTTTAGGTGTTCTAGTATAACTTTTATTAACCATAGTTGTAGCTTTAGCATGTTCCTTAATCCTATCAGGAAAAGGAGGTCTCTCAACGTAAGCAGTAGGCACAACTAGATAAACATAATAAACAATTGTTTTCTCTTTAACTTTAACAGGTTCCTCTAGTGATTTTTCAATAGGTGGATGATATTTAAACCACTTCTTCTTAGGTAGATCAACATGAGTAGCAAATGATTCACAGAAAGAAGCTAGTGTCTCGGAGCCAAGCCCATATTTATTGCTAAACTCATGGAAAGTATCATTTTCCATATAGGATTTAACGCAATCAAACTTAAGATTTATATCTAACTCTTTACCTTTGTCGAATTCCCAATCTTCAGAGTTGCATTTAAGTCTTTCTAGAAGATCCCATTTGAATTCAATAGTCCTCTTCATGTAGGAACCAGTAGAAGAAGAATCGAGTAGTAATTGATAATCATGAGAGAGCCGAGCATAAAAAATTTGTATAGTCATTTCTCTTGAGAGATCATGGTTGGGGCAAGTTTGCATCATAGATTTAAGCCTCCTCCAAGCTTGAGAGATGCTTTGTCCTTCACGAGTCCATCCATTATATAAAAACTTGCGATCATGACGTACTAGATGCATAGGATAAAACTTTTGATGAAATTACAACTTCAAGCAATTCTAGTCCCACGATCCAATATCATACAATAGCCTATACCACATCAATGCTTTTCCCTCCAAAGATAAAGGGAAAACCTTCTTCTTAACTTTGTCTCCAAATAAACCTACAATCTTAAACAATCCACAAATCTCATTTACATATATCAAGTGGTAATCATAATGAGTTGTACCATCATAAGGATTAGCTAGCAGTTTCTCTACCATACCCGAAGGAATCTCATAATAGATATTTTCAGTACGTTCAGTAGGTTGAGAGGCAACTTTTTCACTTCCGTTTGAGGCAAAGATACCCCTAACAAGCCACACAAAGGGTGGCCGTCCATAGTAACAAGCAACAGTAAATGTCAGCATGTATTGAAAATGTTCCCTTACCAAGTTCCACTTACCAGAGGCGCTTCACTCCCCGGTAACGATGCAAGAAAAGAGTCTTGATGACCCACAAGTATAGGGGATCAATCATAGTCCTTTTGACAAGTATGAGTGTTGAACCTAGCGAGGACTAGAAGGAAATGATAAGCAGTTTTCAGCAAGGTATTCTCTACAAGTGTTGTAAGTAACAGTGATAGATAGTTTTGCAGCAAGGTAATTCGTAACAAGTGACAAGTTAAAATAGTAGCAAAGTGCAGAAAGGTATCCCAATCCTTTTTATAGAAAAGTACAGGCCTAAAAGTACTCTTATATTAAGCAAACGCTCCCAAGGACACATGGGAATTTATGTCTAGTCATGTTCATCGTGTTGAGTTGATTCGCGTTTGTTACTTTGATGATTTGATATGTGGGTGGACTGGTGCTAAGGTGTTGTTCTTACTTGAAAAAACAACCTACTTATGATTAGCCTCTCTCTTAAGCATGAGCAACTAAGAAAGAAGAATTAAGATAAATTAACCATAGCATGAAACGTGTGGATCCAAATCAACCATTTATGAAGTAATGCATAAAATGGGTTTAATCTTCTATCACTCTCGCAACCCATCATCTACTTGTTACTCCACAATGCCTTCCCTTAGGCCCATAACATGGTGAAGTGTCGTGTAGTCAACGTTTACATGACACGACTAAGAGAAGCAACAACATACACATCATCAAACTATCGCACAAATACAAACTTCACATGATTAATTATAAAAATACTTCTCCCATTTCCTCGAGAACAAAAGTAACTACTCACGCATCATCAACATGTTCAAGATCAGAGGTGTAATAATGGAGATCAAGGATGTGAACATAATATCTTTCACCAAGTAAACCAACAAGCATCAACTATGAGATGTAATCAACACTGCTAGTAACTCACAGGTACCAATATGAGGTTTTGAGACAAAGATTGAATACAAGAGATGAACTAGGGTTTCATATGAGATGTTGCTGGTGAAGATATGGATGAAGATTGGTCCTCCCACAAAGGAGGAAGCGTTGGTCATGACGATGGCTTCGATCTGAGATCAAAAGGGCCTTTGCCCAAGTTTTTGGCTTCAGAAGGTGATGCTTCGTCCATAAAGTATCTTCTTGATTTTTTCTAGAGTAAAACACACCATATAGGAGAAGAGGGGGAGGGAGACATGTTGGGCGCCCACAAGGCAACAGGGCGCACCCTGTTGGCTTGTGGCCAGCAGGTGACCCGCCTCTGCTATAATTTTTGCCTAATAATTTTGATATATTCCATAAAAATTCTCCGTGAAGTTTCAGGTCATTTGGAGTCTAGTGAATTTTCAACCATTTTCTTGGTTTTCGGATCCAAAATTCCAGTTTCCAATGATTTATCTCTTTGTGATGTACCTTGGATATTCGAAGAGAAAAGCATAAGAATTGTGTCATAATGAGGAATAATGGACAATAATAACATAAATATCAATAATAATTCATGATGCAAAATAAACATAGTGAATACCCACCATATGCCTTCTTCGAGAGAGAAGCCTCTAGCAAACACTATGGCCCCGGGGTCTCCTCACAATTATATTTACAAAAATCCTAAATACCTTGCTATCATTATTTACTTTATTTTTATTTATAATTTATATTTATCAGATTATCTATCTATCACAAGGGGATTGACAACCCTCTTGCCCGCGCTGGGTGCAAGTGTTTTCTTTTTTGTGCGTAGGCACTGAAAATGGGAATTTGCGTGGTTTTTCTATTGGTTCGATAATGTTGGTTCTCACGGAGGGAATACTTACCTTTGCTTTGTTGCATAATCCCCTCCTCTTCGAGAAAATCCCAACACAGTTTACAAATATCAAGTTACATCACCTTGACGATGTATATGTTGAAGGAGCACGATTGACCATCAAGGAACAAAACTCATCCATTTGGATAGATAGCTTGGTGTTGAGGTAGTCCCACGTACGCTCCTCAGATTGGCACAAGTCGGCAGCGAGTTGCTGATATTGTCATTCAAGACATCTTGCAATTGGCGCATAGTTTTTTGCTCGTTGAAGAAATGCATCTTCATAACGTAGTCGTTCATGTCATTGTCATGCTCCTCAAATATCAGGTTCAAAATACTTGACCTATCCATAGCACTCAAGAAGATATAAGTGGAAGAATGAGAAGACAATACCAAATTACCGCTCCGTAAGTTGAAAATGGATCAAAGATCACTCAGTGTGCAAATATGAAAATAGTAGAGTTGGTACCGGAGTTCGTCTTTCTCACGCCTACACAAATAAGGCTTATAGAGTAGCTTGGTTAGGATGGTGGCACAAAATTCAAGCAACCGTATACAAGATTCAATAATGTTGAAAGAGATTCGCAAATTTGCAAGTAAGAAAAAATAGAGCAATATCAAATGAGTATACAGGGAAACACACACATAGATAGATAAGTGGGGTCGTGTAACCAAGGAATGGCCGCAAAATGTGGTATCCATGGAAAAAGTTCGTGTTGCACAACACTAGAGAGACTCTAACACGATTGCACAAATGGGTGTGATAAGAACTTGTGGACAACCTATTAGAAACAAAACGTGTCAACTTTCTATCCCGACTTTGCTATGTATGTATGAGGCACGATGTCACTCGCTCAAGTGATCCAAGATGATCAAGTATGATATACAATTTGGCGATGCTATTGCTTTGCTCTTTGCTGAAAAGATTTGCCTCTCTTTTCTTTTGGCGATGATATTTGTATGGTCACTATGCGAGGCGTGCACACCAATATAGCAATTATGTATAAGCGGGTATTATTGTAAGAAAAGAGATGATACGATAATATACGCACGCAACTGAAGCTATGCGGAGTATGTATCACTAAACTGCACAAGTAGCATAGCCCAACAATACTCAATGGCATGAGTATACAAAATGTTTCTGCTTGAGGTAGCGACCATGTATCGAATGAATCAAATGGTGGTTCAGTAAAAAGAGATGTCACCTCGGTTTCGATAGCACATGTGCGAGTTCTTTCCATAGGACCACTTGGAGCTTGAGGTGTTGGTGAAGGGTCCATGAGAATGACCATGGGATGCTCCGCATCGAAAAGGCATCGACCAATGAAACATGAAGAAAACCAATACAGTGGAGGAAAGGTTGGCAGCCAAGTGCATGAGTGAAAGGAACGGAAGCTGAACAAATAAATTAGGAACACCGCCAACCGAGATGAGGTTTCTAGACATTATAATACAGAGAAGAAAAGATGGTGGAGGAAGACGATGAAGAAACCCTCCAACGCGACGACCAGAAGTGGCATCGGCGCCGCAGACATGCCCCTATAGCAGCAACCACAATCATAAGCAAAATCACATATTGAATAGCACAATCACACATCTAGCTTTCCGCTTTCGTTTATATCCACCAGCACACTCTCCCGAATCCACCCTCTACCCAACCGCTGACCAAATCCATCATTGCTATACAAGTTTACAAGCAGATAATGAAGTTGCTTGTTATACTGTCTCGTTCTGAATAACTGTTGTCTTGACGTTAGAAGGACATCATCGGCACTAAAATGCAGAGTTCCATGTAAGACCTCAACGTAACATCATATCGGAAGAAACACTACGTTAGACAGTTTACTCGTAAATAAAATACCGTATCATATTGCACAGCTAACATGGAAACACCATAATCATGTTCCATTTAATCAAACAACTTGACAGTAATGGTTCAATAAGGCCCCTGTTAGGATGGAGCTAACTGATACTAAGAACAGCGCCATATCTTCAGACAAACAAATAAATCAGCAACTTGACAATGTTTATTTCTTCAGATATGGCGTGACAGCCCGAAAACAGACAAATGGCATTGTGGCATTGTGACGACATGATCTGCACCGTGCTCGGCCAACCGCGCCGTCCACAACCTCGACCCCGCGTGGCCGCTCCTCCCGCTCACCTAGCCCCACCAACATGTCGTCGTTACCGTCCCAACTGCTCTGTCTTGACATTTTTTTCAAATGCTTGATTAATATTTTAAAATTCAAGATTAACATTTCTTAATACATGGTTAATTTTTTATACACATTTAACATTTTTCAATGCTTGAGTAACATTTTTCATATACAATATTAATATTTTCTGAATACATCGCCAATTTTTTTATCTACACATTTACCAGTTTGAAATACGTGATATAATATTTTTCAAATACAATATTAACATTTTTGGAATACATGGTCAAATTTTCTTATACATGTTTAACATTTCGAAATGGATGATTAACAATTTTCAAATCAAGATTAATATTTTTAATACATGGTCAATATTTCTTCTATACACATTAAATTTTTTAAATGATTGATGAAATTTTTATACACATTCACATTTTGAAATTCTTAATTACAAGATCACATTTTTCTATACACATTAGCATTTTGAAATGCTTAATTAACATTTTCCAATTACAAGAGTAAAAGTTGAAAATACTTTGTCATCATTTTAGTACAAATTTAAATTTTTGAAATTCTTGATTAACATTTTTAAAATACAATATTTGTTGTGAAATGGTTGATTAACAGTTTTTTAAATACATGATCAACTTTTTCCATACACATCTGTATTTTTCTGTATAAATTTTGTGTTTGCATGACAAATAATATCTTTCACGAATTTAATTTGTTTTGAATTTCTTGGCGAACATTTTCTAAAATGGTTTTACATAAAGTTTGATTGACAGTTAATTCATGTTTCCTCCATTTGTTACTACATCACGCCCCTTGCAGCAGCCGCATCTAGCAAATCGACAAAGGTTCGAACCGGGGTCCCCTACGTCTCGCCTTCAGCGACTCCACAGGCTCGCTGAGGGGGTGTTGCGATGGGCTAGCCCACAGGTGAGGCAAGCCATAATCTCCCTTTTTTCAGTTCTCTGTCTTCTTTTTTGCTTTATTTTTGTACTTTTCTCTCTACTTCAAAATATATTAAGTATATATATTTCAGGAAAAAGGCACTCTACAAAAAATATTTTTAAACAAATTCTTGAAGAAGTGTTTGAGAAATATTGAACAAGTATTTCAAATGTTGACAAGTATTTCTACACTTTAGTTAAGCATTCGGAAAAATGCTGAATGTAAATAGAAAATTTGTTTATCCTGCATTGAAAAATTTATGAATTTTCTTGATCAGGTATATGAAACTCTTAATCAAGCAATTTGAAAACAAATGTTGTACAAGTATTAAATAAATGTTAATCAAGCATTTGGAAAATATTGAATTTGTATAGAAAAAATGTTAATCATGTTTAAAAAAATGATGAACAAGTATTCGGAAAAATGTTTAAATAGTATTTGAAAAATGTTAATCAAGCATTCAGACAAATGTTAAATGTTCATAGAAAAACTGTAGATAATGTATTGAAAAATATATTTTCTATATCAGTTATATAAAACTGTTGATCAAGCCATTTAAAAAAAATGTAGTTAAGCTGTCGGAAAAATGCTGAATGTAAATAGAAAAATTGTTTACCCTGCATTGAAAATTTTATGAATTTTCTTGATCAGGTATATGAAACTCTTAATACAGCAATTTTAAAACAAATGTTTTCCAAGTATTGAATAAATATTAATCAAACATTCTAGATTCTGAATTAAAAAATGTATTTTTTTTACAGTTATATAAATCTGTTGATCAAGCAATTTGAAAAAAATGTTGTACAAGTATTTGAAATGTTAATCAAGTATATGAGAAATTTAAATATAAATAAATTAATTAAACATGTACTAAAAATGATTAAGAAAATATCATGTATATAATGTTAACCAAGCTTTAAAAAAACAAGTATTAGAAAAATGTTAATCAAGCATTTAAAAAAATCTTTAATGCGTATAGGAAAATGTTGGCCATAGATGTAAAAATGAAAAAAAAATTGATCATGTATATAAAAACGTTAATCAACCATTTAAAAAATGTTGACAAAATGTTTGAAAAATGTTGACCAAGCGTTTAGGAAATGATAAATGTGTACAGATAAATTATTCACCATGCATTCAATTAAATGTTAGTATTATATTTTAGAAATGTTAATCGAGATTTTAAAATGTGTATAAATGTATCCGGACCATTTATGAATAATTGTTAGCTTATATTAAAATATTTATGCAAGCATTTAAAAAATATTAATATGTATAGAAACAAATTGACCGTGTATGACAGAAATGTTTAATTTGTATTGGAAAAAAATTAGACTTGTATTAAAAAATGTTGTTGATAGATATCAAAATTTTCAAAATAATAACGAAAATAACAAAGAAAACTTAAGGCAGAAGAAAAGTAAAAAATAAATAAAAAATCGCAGAAAAAATGGAAAAATATAACTAAAAAATAGAGAATGAAAAGAATGAGAAATAGTAGAAGGTAACATGGATTAGAAGATGAAAAAAGCATTACTTATATATAAGAAATGTTTATAGAATGAAAGAAGCAAATGAAAACCAAGTAAAGAAGCACATAAAAGCAGGGGTATTATAAGGAAAAGAGAAAGAAAAAAAACTAGCAAAAACCGGGAAACAAACAAAGAAAAATAAATACAAAAGAAAAGGGCCTATGAAAACCGAGAAAGACACGTAGAAAAACAAAGAAAATAAAGAAACCAATCAAAAAAGAGAAAGAAACAAAGAAAAACAAGTATAAAAAAGAAAAAGAAAGGGAAAACAAATAGAAAAGCGCCTTATTTCCTTTAAGTAGCACATGTCCTAATAGGTAACGCGGTTGGTAGCGTGGTTCATTGGAACCAGTTGGTGTTGGGATCTACCCCTGACAAGGTCCCTTTTTCTTATTTTGCTTATATATGCGATATATAGTGGGTCTTCCCGATTACTATTCATGCTTCCACGAGAGCAAGCTATCATCTCGTTTAAAGCGAGAAATAGCCCTCACGATTCGAACCCTGGTACTCTATTTTCACCTTTTTGGTTTGTTTCACTAATTTTGAATAAACACCTCACGAGACGGCCCACTCGCGAGTTTGCTTCAGCGAGAGATTGACCTGACTCGCGTGATACTATAGACGAGCCCACACTAAAAGGCACCCGTGGGGAAAACACTAGGCCGACTTAGTGAGGCCCGGCCCGCTATCAACCATAGTAATTGTCTTGGTTTTTTTACGTAGGAAGCACGTCAAATAAAAACAAAAAAAGAAGGGTGCGGGTGTTTTTTCGACAAAAAGGTACGGCTGGGTTTCCATCCAAAGATCTACTGCTTGTTGGCTCGCGTGAACACCATCGGACCCTTTTTCCTTTGTTGTTTATATATGCTATATATAGTGGGCCGACCCGATTATTCTTCATGGTTCGCCGAGAGCAAGCTATCGTTTCGCTTAAAGGGAGAAATAGCTCTCGCGATTGAAACCGTGGTACTCTATCTTTACTTTTTCTATCTATTACACTAATTCTGAATGAACACCTCACGGGAAGGCCACTCGCGACTTCGCTTCAACAAGAGATCGATCTGACTCGCGTGCCGCTATAGATGCGCCCAAGCTGCAAGTCACGCGAAGTGAAAATACTAGGACGACCCAGTGAGACCCAACCCGCTATCAGCCATTGTAACTGTCTTGATTATTGTTTTACGTAGGAAGCACCTCGAATAAAAAGGAAAAAGAAGGGTGCGGCTGTATTTTTCTTTTTTTGAGAAATAAGTGCTGGTGGGTTTCCAACAAAAGATCTACTCCTTGTTGGCTCGTGTGAACACTGTTGGTGTCAAAACCGGCAGAACTCGTATAGGGGGTCCCGAGCTGTGAGACTAGGATCGATGGTAACAGGGGACGAAGGAGATGATGTTTACCCAGGTTCGGGCCCTCCTATGGAGGTAAAACCCTACATCCTGCTTGATTATATTGATTATATGAAGGTTACAGAGTTGATCTTCTTCAAGATCGAATAGGTAAAACCCTAGACTAGTTTCTCTGCCCTACAAGCTAAAACCCTCCGGCTTATATAGACGCCAGGGGGTACTAGGGTTTACACATGGTCGGTTGCATATCGAAGGAAAAAAATGCCTATCTACTATTGAAAACTTGTAGGACACACCACGACTCCTTGAAGCTTCAGTCCTGGCAACGAGGCCTTTGATCATCCAATACTCAGCTAGCGGCGCACATATTCCGGCCCATGAGAAACAGGTCAGCCATCCGAGGATACCTTAAACCAGGACTCCCTTAAAAGCCCCCAGACTAGCCTCCAATGCCGAGGTATAATATCCGGACAATCTTGCTTGTCGAAGTCTTCGGCTTGTGAGGCGAGTCCCTCTATCCCTTCTTGTTCGTCAACCACCCTGTCATCGGTGAAATCCCAAGTGTCACGAACTTGCAGGGTCCATTGTTATAATTGTCAGCGCTTCTCGATCCTCGCACGCCGAGGGGAGATGAGCGGTTCAGCAGCTTTTTACAAGACTGCCCCTCCCCAAAGGAGGCACCACCCATTTAAACAAACTGAATCCTGGTCTAAGCCACATCCTCTTCTTCCTCCCCGTCAGAAAAAACGTTTAGCGAGAGATCACCTCAAGAACATGGCGAGCGCCCCCAGCTCCTCCTCGCGCCCTTATGGCTCCGTTCCTGGGGATTGGACAAGCTGTTATGTATCCCTCTACACAACCCCGAGACCCAAGGATATCTTTCTTCCTCGGATCTAGCGGTTACCCATGATGGTTTGACTTCTTTCAATGGCGAAGCCTTCGTGGAAAACTTCCCCAATCCTCAAAAGGGGGAGCGAGTATATTTCGTGCCCTTCCTCTTGCAGGGTCTCAGATTCCCCATTCATCCATTCCTGAGGGGATTATTGGAGTTCTACGGGATCCAGCTCCATCATCTCACCCCAGGGTCCATTCTGCATATCTTGGGCTTCGTCGCCCTTTGCGAGATGTTCCTGGGCTGCGAGGCACACTTTGAATTGTGGAGGAAGTACTTCTGCCTTGTCCCTCGCACTTGGGATAAGACAATTTTAGAGGTTGGAGGATCCTAAATATATATGCCGCATAGCCAGGACGGGGTATCCAGTGGGGACATCGAAGGAGTCCAAGGAATGTTCTTCGGAATGGTTTTATATCGAGGACGTTCCCCTATTCGATCCAGCTCGGAGGGGTTTGCCCGAATACTCCGACGCCCCCCTGAAGAAAAGGTACAATTGGCGACCGAAGAGCTCATCCCAAGAGAACGGGGTTGAAGTGCAACGCTTGGCTGTCCATGTAAGGGTACTATCCCGTCACAAGTTGACCATGATAGACGTCATGGCCATCACCATCACCCGGTGCATTTAGCCTATTAAGCAAAGAATACATCATTTGTGGTGTTACAATGGGTCAAGCTACACCACTCGCTCCCTACATTTGGGCCCTGCCAATCAAACAACTTAATTTAGCCGCCGCACTTGCCGACCTATACAAAGGGGGGCAAGAAGACTTTGTTCGGCTACCAACCAAGGAGGGCTACTCAAGTCACAATCCCATCGAATGGGTGAGCCTTTCGACTTTGTGACCAGAATTCGGGTTTTCAGTTTCTCCCCTTTTGACCGAACCCTTTAATTTGTATGAACATGAATGGAGGAGCTTCGTCGAGATAGTTAACTATACGCCCCCAACCCGAGAATCATGACGACGATCCGGGTTTTCATGACGACCCGGATCTGTCAATTGAGTTCGAAGACTGGGTCTTCTACCAGGAGAGACTTGACCGCTCCAAGGTGGCTATCATAGCCGATTACCTCGGATCATTCCCTTCCCCTGCTACAAGCAAGAAGAAGAAAAAAATGTCCCGCAAAAGGCAAGTACCCTCCGTCGACCCAAACGCACCGGCTCCTGCTCCCAAGCGTCGTCGGTCCGCACGACAAGCGTCGACCACGGCGGCAATGCCCGGACAAGGTAGCAACAAGGATCCATCAAGTGAGCCAGTCGCGGGGACAAGTCCGCCCACTTGTTCAACTCAAAGTTACTTTGTGCGACTGCTTAATTTATGATCATGACTGATAGAGCCTCACAAGAGATCTTATGTCAAAATACTCAGGCAAAGAGTTCAGCCATCTTCTAGCAAGGACGTTGTCAGGGTGTCTGGCAGTGCTCACAATTCCAGGTCTTCTACTCGCACTGAACCCATTGTGGAGGTCCCTGTGGTGAATCAGGCCCCTGAAGACTCCAGGGACGCGGTATTAGTTACCGAATCCGAGGTAGAGAGCGCTATGAATCACCGGCAACGACGAGAAGCCCTGCGCCACCCAGCGCTCTCCGAACAAGAGTTTAATGCCCTATGCTCGGCTGATGCACATATCGGAGCTGCCCGAGCTGGGTTCGGGGAAGCCATGAAACTGATATCGTCCAGCCTGCAGGTGAGTAATAAGATCTGAACACCCATGTAAACTCAGTAGCCCCCGAGCCTTAAATTGGTTGGAAAGACCGAATTAAGGGTCCGCACATTGTCTTACTACTGATGTAGGCCTCAAGGCAACAAACGAGCAACTGGCCAAGGAACTGGAGTCGAGCCGAACACAGGTAAAGACCGTGAAGATTGAATTGGATCAAGTGAAGAGTTTTACCTGGGAGGCACATGGTGAGTATACCTGTTCTGTTGATCTTAGTATATAATCCCATGCTAACGCAACGGTACTTTGTAGCAGCTGATCAATAGGTCATTTGCCAAAATATTTAGATGCATCCTGAGAATCTTAGTGGTACGCCAAGTCCCAGCATGAGGCCAGCTGCCTTCCATTGCAACGAAACCTTGAGGAGAGGAAATGCCTCCAGGCGGTAAACAAGCAGTAGACCAAAGAAATTGAGGGCTTGAAGACTGAATTGGCCCTAGCCTAAGAAGAGAACCAAAAATTATAGAGGGGCATGTTCGGTAAGCATGATTCTAACATCTGATGGCACTTCTTATTATGAAGCGTAATGGTCATGCCTTGACTCATGGACAGGTCTCCTAACCGGGTGACCCGAAGAAGAGATCGGGTCCTATCGTGGAAGCCTTCTGAAGGAACACTCCGCCGTTCATGAGCGGGCTCGAAAGGCTGCGAGGAGTATGATAAAAGTCCTATGGCCTACCGAGAATTCTCTGGAAGGGATGGCTGAACTCGTTGATCGGTTCAAGGTATGAAATACATCGATCTGCCGGGAGGGAGCACGAGAGGCGTGGGCAATGATCAAGACACGGTATACAGGCATTAATCCTGAGCATATGGCTCGGGTTGGGCCAGCAGGGCCTGACGGGCAAGAAGTGCTGCTTCACTTGGTGTATGACCAAGTGATGTCAGCCGCTCGTCTCTCGCTAGAAGATTGCTCCCTGAATGCCTTAATAGACAATCTCGACCAACATCTAGATGTATGATTGTATGTAACTATGTACTGATAATCAAAAAATTGCTCCGCCTGCGATGTAAACTTTGTCTTAACCGGCCATCGGCTTTGACCTCTCGTGCTAAGAGCGTGGGAGTGTTCCTTAAAATATCACTCGAGAAGAGTGAGTTATGTTCGGGGATTCAGGCAATCCGGCCATTTGGTACGAACAGACAGAAAGCACACAAGGAGATATTTTATATTACTGCTTAGCATAAGAAACATCTTTCGAAGAAAATAGTTCCTCTATCGGTACCTTCCTTCAGGTTACTACGTAAATCGTAGGTAGTAATGTCGTATACTGCTAGTATGTGACTAATGGCTTTTGCAAGGAAAGAAGCCCGAGTAATGGTGATACCAACCATAATTTTATTTGTTCTTCCCGTCGTAGCCGACCAATTTTCTGCTGAAGATAGCTACCTTCTGGCTTCATCCGTCAGAGGTAAGTATTCGGATGACCAGGTCGTAACAATCGCACAGGTGCTCCCTTTACCTTCTAGCCGAACAATCGGGAACGTAGATGGTAAGCACAAGAGCAAGGCAAGCCAGCATGGCAAAAATCTTAGTTTGAATTGATGCATATAATGGCTTAAAATCGACAAGGGAAACACGCATACACAATAAATGTGGATATATACTTAGAGTATAAAATCATTGGCTTCGGGAAGAAGCCCCCAAGTGCTTTGTTTGGATTTAATAGTTAAGGATGTATGCCGAAAATCTTAATACAAGATCGGTTGAACCAAACATAGACTTGGGAAGAAAAAACCCAATCCTGCCGAAAATCAAGGTGGGAGGGAAAGGAAAAATATAAAGAAAAAAGAAAGAAAGGAGGTAAAGGGTAAAGAGTATGACGACACCGATTTATCCGTAGAAGCGGCGAAGACAAGCTGCGTTCCATGGGTTTGGTTCGAGGCGGTTATCCGATGGGTTTCGAAGATGGTAAGCCCCTCCTTCTAGTACTTCGTCAATTATGAAGGGCCCCTCCCATTTGGGGTTGAGTTTATGCTTCTGCTTCTTTGGGAGCCATAAGACGAGTTCACCCACATTATATGCTTTTGCCTTGACCTCCCTACTGAGCGAGTCGTAGATTAAGGGGTCCTCAGGAAGCCGACCTGTTTCTTATGGGCCAGACTATATGGGCCGCTTGCCGAACATTCGATCGATCGAAGGCCTTGTCTCTAGGAAGTAAGCTTCAAGAATGGTGGCTTGTCCTCCACGTTTAATGTAGCGAATAGGCATGTTTATCTCTTCGGCATGTAACCGACCATGTGTAAACCCTAGATACCCTCGGCCTCTATAGAAGCTGAAGGGTTTTAGGCTGTAGACATAGGACAACTCATCTAGGGTTAGCTATTCGATCTCGAGGTCGATCAACTCTATGACCCCCATATCATCAATAAAATCAAGCAGGCTGTAGGGTATTACCTCCATAGGACGGCCCGAACCGGGGTAAACCTTGTCTCCCTCGTCTCCTGTTACCATCGATCCCAGTCTCACAGTCCGAGGCCCCCTACCCAAGATCTACCGGTTTTGACACTGACATTGGTGCTTTCATTAAGAGTTCCGCTGTGATCGCCCAAGGAATCGATGTCTTGCCATGTCATCAACTAGGAGGTCCGCAACATGGACACTTTCATCCCCGGACAAATCTTTGCTTTGGCAGCATTGTGCTGCACGCTGACCAGACCAACCATCTAGGCCGTGTCGAAAGCTTTGCCCCTGGTCAAGAGGTCAGATTCGGGAACCTAGAGTTCTCCATGGATCCTAGGGGTGACTTGTCACTAACCGGGCTCGCAGTCTCGCCTGCCATGCCCGAAGACTCTGAGGCTTTAACCTCGAGCTCCCTTTTCGGTCACGCCCATGATGTTAACCCCGGCGATGGCCCGACTCTTCGTCCGGATCCAGTCATAGTTCCAAAGGACTAGATACTTATTTTTACCGAGCACTCCACTCGTTTGGACACATCGGAGGTCAACTCCGACAGCTCTGCATAGTTTGACCAGATCGGGCTCTCAACATTGAACGAGGCCCTAGATAGGATCTCGTCGATGAAAATTGCCGACGATCCAACCCCGATGTGTGCTCAGATCAGCCACAAAGCGGGTCGGGACGAATGTTTCGACCGAACCAACACCCACTTCATAGACACAGTTGAAGACTTAATCGACATGTTGGACCATGCCTCCGAGGAGGCAGAATACATGGATGAAGAGGATTGCACTCCCACCCTCGTTAACACCGGGCGATGGGCGACCACCTACACATACGATGTCTACATGATAGACACTCCTGCTGCTAATGGCGAAAACATGCCTAAGAACGATGGCGACAAATCGGATGACGCGCCGCCAAGGCACCGGAAGCCGCGTAAGTGGTCAAAAGGCAAAAAGGGAAGGAAAGCTATCATCAGCATCGGGGACGGAGGTACCCCGAAGGACCTAGGCGATCCCGATATCCCCAAACACCCGCTAGAGGGTCAGGAGAAGCCTGAAGACTAGTGCAACCCCGATGACTTCAACGATTCCGAGGACGATAACTACCTCCCTCCCATAGAGGAGGAGGAAATCTCAGAAGCTGATGACCTCGACATCCCTGACAATCTCGAGGATTAGGAACTATTTAGGCAACAACTCATAGCCATGACAGGCAGCCTAAAAGCAAAAGAACAGCAACTTAAAGCCAAACAAGATGACCTCAATGATAGATGGACGAGAGTCCTCTCAGTTGAGGAAGGGTACGGTACCGGTTTGTCGAACAAACCCAAAAGCTATCCACGCAGAAGGATGCTACAATAATTTGACGATGAGCTTACTGATACTCCGTCTCCCAAACATACCCCATACGACAAGCCGGACTGCCCTTCTCGCGGGCGTGAATGGACGACGGACGACACCGGTTACAGATCGGCGAGGCCCCAAAGACGGGGAAAGGAACCACTAGAGCCCAATGACAAGTTCGACCTGCGGGATGACCTAGACTACAGAGCAGGTTGTACAAGATCCATCTATGGATCTAGAGGTTACTCACCCGATAGACGGGAAGGGTACAGACCATGGCTTGACCGCAATAATAGAGGTCGGGAACGCAACCTGGCTAGAACAGATGCCGAATACAGGCGCGACATAGTTCGGGTCAGAGGCGCCGCTCACCCACTGTGCTTCACAGACGAGGTGATGCAACATCAGTTCCTAGAGGTGTTTAAACCTGTGAACATATAGCAGTACGATGGGACAACTGACCCAACCATATGGATTGAGGACTTCCTCCTCCACATCCACATGGCTCGAGGAGATGATCTCCACGCCATTAAATATCTCCCCTAAAACTCAAGAGGCCAGCTCGGCACTGGTTAAACAGCCTCCCCGAAAACTCCATTGGATGCTGGGAAGACATAGAGGATGCATTCTGATCTAACTTCCAGGGCACCTGTGTTCGGCCGTCGGATTCCTCTGACCTAAGTAACATTGTTCAGAAGCCCGGAGAGCCTACGCGGTAATTCTAGAATCGATTCTTGAGAAAGAAAAACCAAATTGTCGATTGCCTAGACGCCGAATAGCCTCCTTCCGGCATAATATTCAGGATGAATGACTGGCTCGCCAGCTCGGCCAGGATAAACCTTGGACTATGTCCGCCCTTACATCCCTTATGACCCGCTTTTGCATGGGCAAAGATAATTGGCTAGCGAGACGTAGCCACTACTCTGAAGACCCCGGAACCTGTAAAGTTCGGGATGGCAACGGGAAACCAAAGCGCAACAAAAACAAACGCCAACACAATACTAGTGATGCCGATGACACGGCCGTTAATGCCGGCTTCCGAAACTCCCGACCTGGGCAGCGGAAGAAGCCCCCTAAAGGCAATCGAGATGGACCAACCCTGCTAGAGAAGATCCTTGAAAGGCCTTGCCAAATTCATGGGACTCAAGAGAAGCCCGCCAATCATACACAGCGCAATTGCCGGGTATTCAAACAGGCCGGCAAGCTCCCGCCTGAGGATTGATGTGTACTACGCAACCTCCTTCTTGTAGACACGTGTTGGGCCTCCAAGTGTAGAGTTTTGTAGGTCAGTGGCAATTTTACCTCAAGTGGATGACCTAAGGTTTATCAATCCGTGGGAGGTGTAGGATGTAGATGGTCTCTCTCAAACAACCCTGCAATCAAATACAAGAAATCTCTTGTGTTCCCAACACACCCAATACAATGGCAAATTGTATAGGTGCACTAGTTCGGCGAAGAGATGGTGATACAAGTTTAATATGGATGGTAGATATAGGATTTTGTTATCTGAAAATATAAAAACAGCAAGGTAACAAGTAACAAAAGTGATCACAAATGGTATTGCAATTCTTGAAAACAAGGCCTAGGGTTCATACTTCACTAGTGCAATCTCTCAACAATACTAACATAGTTCAATCATACGTAAATACCTCTCGTGCGACAAAGAGTTTACTCCAAAGTCACAAAAAGTGGAGAACTAACGAAGAAATTATTGTAGGGTACGAAACCACCTCAAAGTTATATTTTCCGATCAATCTATGAGCTATCCCTATAAGTGGGACGAACATCCCTAGAGTTCGTACCCATGGGCTTGATTATATGATATGCATCACACAATTTCAGATTCATCATGTTCAATCCAACACAAAGAACTTCGAAGAGTGCCCCAAAGTTTCTACCAGAGTTTCAAGACGAAAACATGTGCTAACCCCTATGCATAGATTCCCAAGGTCACGGAACCCACTAGTTGATCACCAAAACATACATCAAGTGGATCAATAGAACATCCCATTGTCACCACGGATATCCCATCGCAAGACATACAACAAGTGTTCTCAGATCCTTAAAGACTAAATCCGATAAGAAAACTTCAAAGGGAAAACTCAATTCATCACAAGAAGATAGAGAGGGGAAATCTCCATATGATTCAACCGATATCAATAAAGCTCGCAGTACATCAAGATCGTGCCATCTCAAGAACACGAGAGAGAGAGAGAGAGAGAGAGATCAAACACATAGCTACTGATACATACCCTCAGCCCCGAGGGTGAACTACTCCCTCCTCGTCACGGAGACCGCCGGGATGATGAAGATGGCCTCCGGTGATGGTTTCGCCATCCGGCAGGGTACCGGAACGGGCTTCCGATTGGGTTTTCATGGATCTGGAGGCTTGCAGCGGCGAAACTCCCGGTCTAGGTTTCTTTTTGGAGGTTTCTATATCTATAGGAATTTTTGGCATCGATCTCACGTCAAGGGGGGCCACGAGGCAGTGACAAGCCTACTAGGCGCGACCAGGGGGTGGCTGCGCCTGGCAGGCTTGTGACCTCCTCGTGGCTCTTCTGGCCCAACTCCAATGCTTCAGGGGTTTTCTTTTGGTCCAAAAAAATCATACTAAATTTTAAGCCCATTCCGAGAACTTTTATTTCTGCACAAAAAACGACACCATGGTAGTTCCGTTGAAAATAGCGTCAGTCCGGGTTAGTTCTAATAAAATCGTACCAAAATCATATAGAATTATTGTAAACATGGCATGAATACTTCATAAATTATAGATACATTGGAGACGTATCATCATCCCCAAGCTTAATTTCTGCTCGTCCTCGGGTAGGTAAATGATAAAATAAATAATTTATGAAGGGTGAATGCTAGCATAGTGCATAAATTTGATCAATGACAATTCCTAACACTTTTTCTAGAATCATTATATATCATAAACAATAGCTCATCTCATAAACCTTCTCATGATGAAATAACAAGCAATCCACATGTTAATGTATAGACTAACAAACTATTCTTTCAGTCACCAAACAATTGCAATTCATCTTATTTTCACGAAGGGTCTATGTAAGAGCTTTGATTTAGCAAATCCCACATACTCAACTATCATATAGTCTTCCATGATTGCTAACACTCAAAGCATATTTTTAGAGCAAATGGCATCCGTCGAACACAAAGAAAGATAGGGGCTTAAAGTTTCGCCTCCCAACTTATTTATCATATAGATAATTGTTAACAATAATAATTCATGATCAAATATATTTGAATGGCTATGTATGCTTGGATCTTTCCCCAAGACATGACGCTTGCCAAGAGAAAAAGGCAAAATATAGGAAGTGGTGAAGATCACCATGACTCTTGCATAAAGGTAAGTACTAGAAAGTAAAAGATAGGCCCTTCGCAGAGGGAAGCATTGATTTGCAAAGGTGCCAGAGCTCGAGCTTTTAAAACAGAGATGAATAATAATTTGGGTGGTATGCTTTCATTGTCACCATAACAACCGAGAGATCTCGGTATCTTCCATGCTAGATACATTATAGGTGGTTTCCAAACAGAATGGTAAAGTTTTTACTCCCCCTCCACCAATCAATCACACTCCATGGCGAGCCAAATCCATGGGTACCGTCCATACCAACAACATTCCTGGGGGAGTTTTGTTTAATTATTTTCATTTTTTCTTTGATTTCGGGACTGGTAATCCCTATTACCAACCACTTTCTCGTGAATGATAGTGAATCAACACATATCATGAGAATAACCCACCTAGCATGGAAGATACTGACAACCCCTAGTCATTATATGAGCGATTCGGGCATACAAAAGAGAATATTATTTGAAGGTTTAGAGTTTGGCACATACAAATTTACTTGGAACGGCAGGTAAATACTGCATATAGGTAGGTAGGGTGGACTCATATGAAACAACTTTGGGTTTAAGGGTGTTTGGATGCACAGGTAGTATTTCTACTTGGTGCGGAAGTGTTGGCTAATATGAGGTGGAAGCAAGCACCACATGTTGGAGGATCCATAACAATATAACTTCTATACAAATATACCCAAGCATAACTCATTACGTTGTCTTCCTTTTCCAACTTCAACTAATTTTCTCAAGTTTGAAAATAAGATGTCCAAGATAGTATATTTATATGTGAAATCTCTCTTCCATCAATATTCTTTCTTGAATTGTTCAAGTGACCAATGCGGTGTTTGCTAACTTTCAATAAATTTCACCACCTATACTTATTATGTGTGAAGTCATTACTCCCCATGGGATAAGTATATGAAGCATATATAATTTCAGATTTATTATATTTAATTCATTCAACCATTTACTCATAGGATATAAGTGAAGCACGAGAGTAAAGGACAAACTACTCCAAAACATATAAGTGAAGATCAATGAGTAGTCAAACAATTAGTAGATATGTGAGGACTTATATCTCTCTATAAATAAATATTTTCAGATATTAATATTTTATTTAAACATCAAGAAAAAGAAAAATAGCACTCCAAGAATAGCATGCATCATGTGTACGAATAAAAATTTAGGCTCAACATAGGCTAACCGATAGTTGACGAAGAGAGGTGGGATGCGTAGCACCCCCAAGCTTAGATGCTTGAGACTTCTTGAAATATTTACTTGGGGTGCCTTGGGCATCCCCAAGCTTAAGCTTTTATATATCTTTCAATCCTCTCATATCATGGTTTCACCTATTCTCAAAAACTTCATCCACACAAAACTCGAAAAGAACTCGTGAGATCGGTTAGTACACATAATAATAAATCAACTCTTTATGTACTGCCAATAAAATTTTAATAATACTTTTCAAACATTAGGTACTGTATACTATCATTTCCATAATTTATATCGACCAATATAGGCTATGGAAACTATAGGATAAGTAGATAACAAAACTATGACAGCAAATCTGTCTAAACAGAACAGTCTGCATTAATTTAGTAAACCAATGTACTTATGTAACTCAAAAAATTCTTAAAATATAGTAAATTATATAAAATTCATATTACAACACTGTGTAAAAATTTCAGAAACTTTCCATGTTCTAGTAAAATATGAAAATTCAAACACTACAGCAGAAGTTTCTGTTTTTACCCAGCACATATCAAAACATGCAATTCAAGCATCCTAAGGCAATCCTTGGAACTTTTTATTTAAATAAAAGATTATAAATAACACCTAACAGAGAAAAACAAAATAAAATGATGCTCCAAGCAAAACTTATATTATGTGACGAATAAAAATTTAGCTCCAAGTGAGATATACCGATAGTGCTGAAGACGAAAGAGGGGATGCCTTCCTGGGTATCCCCAAGCTTAGATGCTTGATTCTTCCTTGAATATTACCTTGGGTTTCCTTGGTCATACCCAATATTATTTTCTTGTGACTCCTTATTCTCCTTATATCGGTATCTCACCCAAAACTTGAAAACTTCAATCACACAAAACTTAACGGAACTTTGTGAGAAGGGTTAGTGTAATAGAGATAGATCATTCACTTAGGTACTGTCAAGACAAGATTAATAATTATTATAACATAATAAATAATTTATTACATTATTACCACAATTTATATTACTCAATATAAGCTATAGGAACACTTGAAACAAGCAAACTATGCATGAAAAACCGAATCTGTCAAAAATAGAACAGTCTGTAAAGATCTGAATGATCACCATACTTCCCTGAATCTAAAAATTATGAAAAATTAGGAAAACTCAATTAAGTTTCGTAGAAATGTTGTGTAAAAATTTCAGAATTTTTTGATGGTCTAGTAAAATCAGATAATTCATATACTGGACGCAAAACTTTCTGTTTTTGCACAGAATCAAACAAGCAAGCATCCACACTATCCCAAAGGATTTACTTGACACTTTATTGAAATAAAAGACACAAAACATGATTACTACAGTATATTAATCCTGTCAAAACACAAAAACAGAAGTTAAAATTGTTGGGTTGTCTCCCAACAAGCGCTTTTCTTTAATGCCTTTTAGCCAGGCATGATGATTTCAATGATGCTCGTATAGGAATAATATTTGAAACATGCAAAAGAGCATCATGAATCTCATGACAAGCACATTTAATTCCAACCCACTTCCTATGCATATGGATTTTTTGAGCAAGCAAATCATGGGAACACGAATAAACTTGCATAGGAAGGCAAAACTAGCACACCTTCAAAACTTTGAACACATAGAGAGGAAACTTGATATTATTGCAATTCCTACAAGCATATGTTCCTCCCTCATAATAATTTTCAGTAGCATCATGAAGGAATTCCACAATGTAACTATCACATAAAGCATTATTTTCATGATCTACAAGCATATAAATTTTACTACTCTCCACACAAGAAAATTTCTTCTCATTCATAATAGTGAGAGCAAACTTAACAAAATAACTATCATGAGGTACTTGATTGACATAACCACTTTGAAAATTAAAATCATGATGACAAGTTTCATGGTTACTATAACTCTTTATAGCATACATGTCATCACAATAATCATCATATATAGGAGGCATGCTATCATCATAATAGTTTTGCTCATCAAAACTTGGGGGACAAAAAATATCATCCTCATCAAACATAGCATCCCCAGGATTGTGGCTTTGCATATCATTAGCATCATGAATATTCAGAGAATTCATACTAACAATATTGCAATCATTCTCATCACTCAAAGGTTTAGTGCCAAACATTTTAAAAACTTCTTCTAATAATTGAGCACAATTTTCCTTTCCGTCATTTTCACGGAAGACATTAAAAAGATGAAGCATATGAGGCAACCTCAATTCCATATTTTTTGTAGTTTTATTTTATAGACTAACCTAGTGATAAAACAAGAAACTAAAAGATTCAATTGCAAGATCTAAATATATACCTTCAAGCACTCACCTCCCCGGCAACGGCGCCGGAAAAGAGCTTGATGTCTACTACGCAATCTTCTTCTTGTAGACTCGTGTTGGGCCTCCAAGCGCAAATTTTTGTAGGACAGTGGCAGTTTTCCCTCAAGTGGATGACCTAATGTTTATTAATCCGTGGGAGGTGTAGGATGAAGATGTCCTCTCTCAAACATCCCTGCAATCAAATACACGAAATCTCTTGTTACCCCAACACACCCAATACAATGGCAAATTGTAGAGGTGCACTAGTTCGGCGAAGAGATGGTGATACAAGTGTAATATGGATGGTAGATATAGGTTTTTGTAATCTGAAAAACAACAAGGTAACAAGTAACAAAAGTGAGCACAAACGGTATTGCAATGCTTGAAAACAAGGCCTAGGGTTCATACTTTCACTAGTGCAATCTCTCAACAATACTAACATAGTTGAATCATATGTAAATACTTCTCGTGCGACAAAGAGTTCACTCCAAAGTCACAAATAGCGGAGAACTAACAAAGAAACTATTGTAGGGTACAAAACCACCTCAAAGTTATCTTTTCCGGTCAATCTTATGAGCTATCCCAATTAGTGTCACGAACAGCCTTAGAGTTCGTACTAAAATAACACCTTAAGATACACATCAACCAAAACCCTAATGTCACCTGGATACTCCAATAGCACCACAAGTACCCAGGGGCTTGATTATATGATATGCATCACACAATTTCAGATTCATCATGTTCAATCCAACACAAAGAATTTCAAAGAGTTCCCCAAAGTTTCTACCGGAGATTCAAGATGAAAACATGTGCCAACCCCTATGCATAGATTCCCAAGGTCACGGAACTCGCAAGTTTATCACCAAAACATACATCAAGTGGGTCAATAGAACATACCATTGTCACCACGGATATCCCATCGCAAGACATACATTAAGTGTTCTCAAATCCTTAAAGACTCAATCCGATAAGAAAACTTCAAAGGGAAAACTAAATTCATCACAAGAAGATAGAGAGGGGAAAACTCCATATGATTAAATCTATATCAATAAAGCTCATGGTACATCAAGATAGTCCATCTCAAGAACACGATAGAGAGAGATCAAACACAAAGCTACTGGTACACACCCTCATCCTCGATGGTGAAATACTCCCTCCTCGTCATGGAGACCGCCGGGATGATGAAGATGGCCTCCAGTGATGGTTTCCCTCTTCGGCAGGGTGCCGGCATGGGCTCCAGATTGGTTTTTCGTGGCTCTGGATGCTTGCGGCGGCAGAACTCCCGATCTAGGTTTATTTTCAGAGGTTTCTATATTTATAGGAATTTTTGGCATCGATCTCACGTCAAGGGGGGCCACGAGGCGGTGACAAGCCTGCTAGGCATGGCCAGGGGATGGTCGCGCCTGGCAGGCTTGTGACCTCCTCGTGGCTCTTCTGGCCCAACTCCAATGCTTCGGGGGTCTCTTTTGGTCCAAAAAACATACTAAATTTTCATCCCATTCCGAGAAATTTTATTTCTACACAAAACACGACACCATGGTAGTTCTGCTGAAAATAGCGTCCATCTGGGTTAGTTCTAATAAAATCATACCAAAATCATATAGAATTATTGTAAACATGGCATGAATACTTCATAAATTATAGATACATTGGAGACATATCAACAATCATGGCAAGAGCCCTCACAGCGAGGATGAGGATGAGCCTCGGGGTCCGATTGGTGGGGGACAAAAAAAATTCCCTCCAGAGGTCAAAACAGTAAACATGATATATGCCACCCATATACGCAAGGAGAGGAAGCGCGTCCTTCGAGAGGTCTACGTCATAGAGCCTGTAGCCTCGAAGTATAACCCATGGTCAGCATATCCGATCACCTTTGATCGACGTGATCACCTGACCAGTATCCGTCATGGGGGTTCGTCCGCACTCGTCCTAGACCCCATCATAGATGGGTATCACCTCACAAAAATCCTAATGGATGGAGGAAGTAGCCTTAACCTGATTTACTCAGACATGGTGAAAAAGATGGGAATAGATCCATCAAGGATCAAACCCAGCAGCGCTACCTTTAAAGGAGTGATCCAAGGTGTCAAGGCCCGGTGCACGGGCTCCGTTAGCCTGGAAGTAGTGTTCGGCTCGCCCGAGAACTTTCACAGTGAAGTCTTGATCTTCGACATTGTACCCTTCCGTAGCGGCTATCATGCCCTGCTCGGCCGAACATTGTTCGCTCGCTTCAATGTCGTTCCGCATTATGCATACCTCAAGCTCAAGATGCCTGGCCCCAAGGGGGTCATTACTGTTAACGGCAACACGGAGTGCTCTCTCCAAACTGAGGAACATGCGCTGGCCCTAGCGGTCGCATTTAATTACAATGATGATCGGCAAACTCCGACATCTACCGTAAAGGCACGCAAGGTGGGGAAGCAAGCACGGTTTCAGTCCGAACTCTCCAAACCTTCCCCTCCCCTTAAATAGGGATTTGCCCCCATCGCACAACCCTAGGACCAGCAAAGTACATGCCAAGGAGGCACAACTTCGCACTCAAAATTCCATGGGTGGCGGTGGGGAAAAAGGGTAACTCTTCGGCTGGACCGAACTATTACCATTATGATGTCTTTGGACATAATGCCGACACTATCAAAGGGCATGCACAAGGCGTAAAGCTAATCCACACTTCGGCGACTTCTCAAGACCTTGTTTGCAAGATCTGTTCGCCGAACAATACCACCCATTGAGGTGCACCAAGGCGCAGGAGTACACAAGCGGTGGGGCACATCGAGGACTTAAGGTCACCAATCGAAGACCCCCAATATAGCCACTCCTGTAGAATTTCTTCTTTTTTCACATACCTGTAAGCAGTTGCTTCGCCAATCCGAGCAATAAGAGTTGTTGAGAAAAATATAGCATCATTATATATGTTTGTATTGTTGTCCTTTTTGGCACATATTTTCTTTCTGCCTCTTCTCGTGAAACTATTCGGTATGTTGCGATGCAACCGGCTAATAGACCGGGGGCTTGACTTAAAAAAATCGCCTTATGTACAACTTATTATGCGTTCGGGGTCTTGGAATTCACTTTATATGCACTGGTTCTGAACTATGTCTTGGGTCAATAGTTGGGTTACCTGGCTCCTGTGCTTGCCCCTTTACGTAACGCTTGTTCTTCTAAAAGGGCAAAGGGAGAACCCCTGCGATTGTGTTTCCGGATAGTCTGGTCAAGCACCTCAGGGGAGAAAGCCAAAAACTGTCTGTCATAGTATGAGAGAGCCAGTCTATGAATCCGAGCTTAAAGTTTTATACTTAAATCCTCGTCAGAGGATACTCCGTGTTATATGAGGGGTTTGTTCTTCATGCAAACCATGTGATGTTGGCCTTAGCCGCGGTTCATCCGAACATCACAACACTTCGAGGGCTAGTCATCAGCCCTCGCAGTCCTTTTCGCGCCCCTACAACTAAGTGAAAGCAATAAAGCACTATGGTCTGATTGCCTGGTCCGCTGCACTCTACCGCCTTCGGGTTCCGATAACTCGTCTAAGGGACATAGTGCATTGGCAGAGACACCCCATGTAGTATCTACATGGGGGTTGAAGCCGACGACTCGCTGCTTTCAGTTTCAATGGCCACACATGAGTGATAAAGGAATGCAAAACATTGAAAGAATGATCAAAATTTAACATTAAAATGTTAAAATGTCTTCGGACATATTACAACCTAATCATACATGCCCTCTTTCAAGCATTGTGACTCTATCGCCCGAGCACCCCCCATTACTCCGGCAAAATACAACTCGGGGCGCCTATGTTCCTTCCTAGGAGGCGGCGAGCGGTTTCTATCTTCATCGGATTCAGCCCCGACCAGTGCACCATGTCCTTTGCGAAGGCCATACGAGCTCCCTCGATGCAGGAGGAGTGCTTCACAGTGTCAAGGTAGGGCGTAGCGTCAATCAGCTTCTGCATCAGGCCAAAGTAGCTTCCTGGCAATGGCTCATTGGGCCATAACCGGATGTCGAGGTCCTTCATGGCCGGCTCCGCCATCCGGTGCAGCTCCATCAACTGCCTCAACTGCTCGACAAGAAGAGGAGAGTGCTCGGGGGCTTCAAACTGTGCCCAGAATAGGCGAGCTTCATCTCGTTCTTCCCGTGAAGCATATAGCTAATTCGCGTCTGCTACGCTCTTCTGGAGGTCGGAGCAGGCACCTGAGGAACACCACACCTGGGTAAGCAACTCGAACTTGCTATCCCCGAAGATACACTGCAATAAGTATGGCTTACCATCCGTTATAATCTTCGCTTGGCGGACTTGCTCCTCAAAGTACCTCCTATCCACCCGCTCTTTTTGGAGTTTGGTTTTGAGAGTGGATAGTTCGGTGACCTGCTCCTTACCTTTTTCCTCAAGGGCCTCACACTTGTGGTTGGCATCCTTGAGCTCCTGCTGGATCTCCTGCACCCAAGCTTCATGTTAATCGCTAGTGGCTCTCAAGGCAGAAAGCGCGGTGGCCGCTTGTTCGGCCGCCACCCTCTCCACCACCGCCTCATCCTGTGCCTGCCATAGCTCGGCCTTGAGATTCTCTACCTCCTTCGCCGAGGCTGTGTGTTCATTAACAATATGAGAAATTGCATTGACAGTATTGCGATTGAAGTTTCATGGTATCGACTTAAGCTCACCTTGCGCCTCGTCGAACCTCTTGTTGAGAGCATCAAGCTCGTCCTCGGAGCTCTTGATCTTCCGATTCAGCTCGTCCAGCTCGGGGCCATTCATAGCCGCCGCCGATGATGAAGCCTGTAACACACAAATCCTTGTCGGGTTACAAGGGATCAATACTTCCGAACTATCATCAATTCGATCATATGTCCGCACCTTTAGGGGTTATTCGTATGTTCCGAACATACATTTTTGTATATAGTTCGGAAACAGATCCATGATTGACCCCTAGGTAAGTTTTTTTCAAACTCACATAGGGATCGGGTGCTGCCATGTATATAATCATAAGAATAAATAAACATTTTGCAAATAAGAGTGTCGTGTGGCTTACCTGAAACCATTCAGGAGACCCTTGAAGGCCTCCTTCAATCCGTTGTCGACGGACTGAATGCTCTGCAATACCGCACCCATAAGGGCGTGGTGCTCCTCGGAGATGGAGGCGCTCGATAGAGCCTCCCCCATGACTGTCCACCCATTGGTCGGTGGTACCAGTGGTGATGGGCCAACCCGATCACTAACCGGGGCCTGAACTAGTACCTACGGAGGCGTGGTGTGCTCTGGAGATGCCCTCGAAGGGGACTGAGCGACCGCTCATCTGGCCTCCTCAGTATCGGGTGGTGTACTGCCCCTGTCTTCGGTGACCGAGGTGTTAGCCTCGGCCATGATGTCGTCTCCCACGCCGCTTGTGCCTGGATCCATAGGAACATGCTGGGATGACACCTCCGTGGTGTCCTTTGCGATGCCCGGAGGGGTGGGATGCGATGCATTCCCGCTCTCCGCTAGCTCGGCGAGCAAGGTCTCCCTGTCCGAAACTTGGTCGGTGGGAGCACGCATGGTGGGTTGCAAAGTCAATAAATGCCCGCATGTTATTAAACTATAAACTTCTCGATGACAACTAAAGGAGTCTTTGGATCCTCACCTTCGAGAAGGGGGCTTGACCCTTAGGCTCCTTTGTGGAACCCTCTCGAAGTCATCGGACTCGATATCCGAGTCCGAACTATTGTCGAACAGGATTACCTTTGTCTGACACACTTTCTTCGGGGTGGGAGGGGGTATCTCCTCTACGGCGTCCGACGATGCCCATCTCTTCCTTTCGTGGGGGGGGGGATCGCCCTTCCCCTCGCCTTCGTCCTCGTCCTCATGCTCCTCTTGATTCGAGGAGGCATGGGTTTCTTCGGACACAGCCTCTGGCTGGTACCTGATGTGAATGCCTTCTTGGCCTGGTTTCTTCTTCTTCTCTTTCTTCATAGGCCCCTCGTAAGCCACCTCGACGAGAATCTCCACTGACAGCCCAGACCTGTTGTCTTCGGGTTGAGGCGCCAGACAGTCGATGCCCGTGGCTTTGCTCAGCCATTTCTGCAAACAATGATCGAAAGGATGTTTTAGAAACTTCTTTACAAGAAATAGAGCCAATCAAACAAAGGTATGCTATACCTTGGAGGCAAGCTTGGCTGCGTGCAGACCCCGATCCTCCTCTTCGTCTAGCCAATCCTTCTGCGACTTGAAGAGCACCTTTCACAGCTTCTCTCGAGTAGTGCGGAAGAGGTGCTGAATCGTGGGCTCATCGTCGAGCTGACGAGCCCACATGGGAGTGTCCCAGCGCTGACAGGGGAGGATGCGACGCCGGAGCATGACCTGGACCACGTTGGTCAGCATGGTGTCATTCTCGATCATGGAGCCGATGCACTTCTACAGGTCGCTCACCTTCTTGCTCGACCCCCAGTTGAGGCCCTTTCGGAGCCACGATGCTAGTCTGGTGAGGGGACCGGATCTGAATCCGGCTTTGGCAGCTTGACCTTCCCCACTCAGCTCGGTGATGTAAAACCACTCCTTCTGCCATACTTTGATGGTGTCGATGATGGTACCGGAGGGCCATACGATGCAGGTGAGGTAGCCGATGACAGCCCCCCAGAGTCCGCATGTTCTCCTGCGACACATTTCGGGTTGATGTTAAAGACCATGAGCCAAAGGCCGATGTGTGGCTCAACCCACAGAAAAACCTCAGAGGTGAGGATGAAGGCCGATATGTGCATGAAGGAGTTTGGCGGGAGATCTTGGAAGTCGAGGCTGTAGAAGAACAGGAGCCCCCTGACGAAGGGGTGGAGTGGGAAGCTCAATCCCCGAATGAAATGGGGAATAAAGACTGCCCTTTCACCTGGCTTGCGGGTGGGGATCACCTAGTCCTTCTCCGGCACGCGGTGGAATATGTTGGCGGGGAGGTAGCCGATGGCCTTAAGATCCCGGATGTCTTGGTCGGTGAACATGGAGGCCTCCCACTTGCCATTGGAGCCGAAGCCCACTATGGGTTAGCTCGGAGGAGGTGTGGTGGAAGACCTAGATCTGTGTTGTGGAAGCTCGTATGGATGGGGAAACAGAGGGTGCAAATGGGAGCGTGGTTAAGCTTTGGGGTTTTCTTTCCCTTTTATCAGGCTTATCGTTGTTTGGCCTCCCCTTGCTGTGCCATGAATCCCTCTGCTTCCCGAGACATGTGTGTCGTTGCACGTGCATGATTAAACGTATCACGTATAAAACGGGACACGATCTGTGCATTGATAGAACGTGTTGATGAAAAATGGCCTCGAACCGCGACTCGAGTTTTTGCAACTGGCTTAGTGGTCATGGTGGGCCCTGACCTTTCATTAGAGGGGTCGTCAGGGGATGTTATTTTACCCCTTGACGTTTAGCCTTCAGGGATGACCTATCCACGGTGTTCGGACGCGCCTCTATTCGGAAAACTACATGTCATCGGAGGCCAAACTAAACTCGACGGGAAGAACTCACCTCGCATGCCGAAAAATCTGATTATACAAAAGCAATTGAATATAAGAACCTTGGCATTGGAAGCAAGTTCGGGGGCTACTGAGGGAGTCCTGGATTAAGGGGTCCTCGGGAAGCGGACCTGTTTCTTCTGGGCTGGACTGTATGGGCCGCTTGCCGAACATTCGATCGATCGAAGGCCCTGTCTCCAGGAAGGAAGCTTTAGGAATCATGGCTTGTCCTCCACGTTTAATGTAATGTATAGGCATGCTTATCTCTTCGGCATGTAAACGACCATGTGTAAACCCTAGATACCCTCGGCGTCTATATAAGCCGGAGGGTTTTAGGTTGTAGATACGGAACAACTCATCTAGGGTTTAGCTATTCAATCTCGAGGTAGATCAACTCTATAGCCCCCATATCATCAATACAATCAAGCAGGACGTAGGGTATTACCTCCATAGGAGGGCCCGAACCTGGGTAAACCTTGTCTCCTTCATCTCCTATTACCATCGATCCGAGTCTCACAGTTCGGGACCCCCTACCAGAGATCCGCCGGTTTTGACACCGACACCTACTCTAATACGTCGGGCCTGCTGTTGATAAAAAGTAGAACGAGACCGAGCTATGTCACGCTTCCTTCTATGGAGTCCAGGTCATCCTGCCAATCTAACTCGGCCTCCTTTTCCTCGTACATGCACACCCTTGGTGCGTCGTGAATAATATCATAAGGACTGCTTTTTCCCCATAGACCATGAAGAACAGTGTGTATCCTGTTGATCGATTCAGGGTGGTACATAGGCCCCACAAAACAGGGTCAAGCTCCTCTACCCAATGGCAGTCGGAGGCATGCAGAGATTGGACCAAATATGGTTTAATACCACTCACGATGAGGCCGTTGGCCCATTCGACTTGTCCATTTGTCTGCGGGTGATACACTGATGCGTAGTCGAGCTTGATGCCCATTTTTGCGCACCAATCCTTGACTTCTTGGGTTGTGAAGTTGGATCCATTGTCCATTATTATACTATGCGGGATGACATAATGGTGTACCACGCCAGATATAAAGTCAATTACTAGTCCAGACTTGGCTGCTTTGACAGGTTTTGCCTCTATCTATTTGGTAAATTTGTCAACCATGACCAGTAGGTATTTATTCTTCTTGGCCCCCCCCTTTAAGTGGTCTGACCATACCCATCACCCAGCTCCCAGTTTCATGGCGCAATTACTGCCATGACCTCATGAGCTAAGGGCGTTTTGTCCATTACGGAGCGACCGATGATTTGGTCGTCTAGTTCATTTACAGGGGGGACAACCTCTTCCATGCTAGTGAGACCGGCGCCCTTATGATCATCCTGCCAAACCATCGATGGCTTAAAGAGCCGTTCCAGGAAAGTGTTTTTTGGGACACGGTCACGTTTGGCCTCCATGTAGGCCAGTATGTCGGTGGCTTGGTTGTTGTCTCTAGTGACATGGTGAAATTCTAGCCCCTCGAACCGTGCGGATATCTTAAGGACAACATTTTTGTATGTTGCAATCTTCGGGTTTTTGGCATCGAATTTGTCGTTGATTTGGGAGATGGCCAAATTGGAGTCTCCTCGTTCCTCCAGCCGTTATATGCCCATTGGTGCTGCCATTCGAAGACCGTGCAAGAGTGCTTCGTATTTGACTGCATTGTTGGAATCGGCATACATGATCTGCAACACGTATCGAACGTTGTCGCCTATGGTGGATGTGAGAATAACTCCGGCCCCTAGTCTGGCCAAAGTTTTGGATCCGTCGAAGTACATCGTCCAATGGGAGTATGTACTATATTCCCTATGGAGCTCGGCCTCTCTCCATTCGGCGAGGAAATCGGCCATCACCTAAGATGTAATGCCTCTTCGTGGCTTGTAGGCAATTTAAAAAGGAAGGAGCTCAATGGCCCATTTGGCTATGCAAACGGTGGCATCCCTATTGTTGATTATATCGTTCAGGAGTACTTCAGATGCCACCGTAACCGAACACTCTTGAAAGTAGTGTCTTAGTTTTCGTGATGCCATAAATACTGTATAGGCAATCTTTTGGTAGTGCGGGTATGTGGACTTGCACTGCGTTAGTACTTCTGACACGTAATAGACTGACTTCTGTATCCGGAATTTGTGTCCCTCCTCCTCTCATTTGATGACGAGCACTGTGCTAATGACTTGGTTGGTGGCCGATAGTATAATAACATGGGTTCACCAGCTCCTGGTGCTGTGAGTATGGGATTGCTTGCCAGCAGTGTTTTAATTTATTCTAACGCAGCCGCTGCTTCATGAGTCCATTCGAAATTGTTGGTCCGTTTCAGCAATCTGTAGAGGGGTAAAGCCTTTTCCCCGAGGTGGGAGATAAAGTGGCTTGGCGCCGCCACGCAACCAGCCAACCTCTGGACATGCTTTAGCTCTGTGGGAACTGCAAGTTCTGATAGGGCGCGGATCTTAGCCGGATTCGCTTCTATTCCTCTATGGAAAACAATGAATCCGAGCAGTTTACCAGTGGGAACTCCGAATACACATTTTTCCGGATTGATTCGTATATCCTACTCATGTAGGCTGGCAAAGGTTTGCCTTAGGTCATCGATCAACTGGCTGACGTGTTTGGTTTTGATTACCACGTCGTCCATATATGCTTCAACTATTTTGCCGACTTGTTTTGCGAGACAAGTCTGGATCATGCGCTGGTATGTAGCCCCAGTGTTTTTTAGCCCGAAGGGCATCGTGTTGAAATAGAATGGCCCGTAAGGGGTGATGAATGCGGTTGCGGCTTGATCGAATTCCTTCATTTTGATCTGATGGTATCTAGAATAAGGGTCGAGGAAACATAATGAGTCATGTCTGGCTGTGGCATCAATACTCTAGTCTATGCGTGGTAGGGGGAAAGGGTCCTTAGGGCAGGCCTTGTTGAGGTCTTTAAAGTCGACGCACAACCGCCAGGATTTGTCTTTGTATGGTACCATCACCAGGTTTGCCAATCATTCGGGTGCTTAATCTCCCGTATGAAGCTGGCCCCTAGCAGTTTGGCTAATTCTTCACCCATAGCTTGTCGTTTGGGCTCGAAAAAGCGGCACAGAGTCTGCTTAACAGGCTTGAAGCCTGCGATGATGTTCAGACTATGTTCCGCTAGCCGCCGTGGGATTCCAGGCATATCGGAAGGATGCCAGGCCAAGATGTCCTAGTTTTCTCATAAGAATGCTCGCAGTGCTTCATCCACTATGAGATCCAGCTAAGCTCTGATGGACGTTGCCTTATTGGGGTCCATTGGGTGTACCCGAAATTTAATGATTTCATCTACGTGTTTAAAGTACGTGGGTTTGGGCCTTTTGTTAAGAATCACATCATCCTTGTCTACTTTTAATCGAAGTGCAGTCAGTTCTTCTATAGCGATGGTTTTAGCTAGTGCCTCGAGGGCGAGCGTTGCTGTTTTGTTTTCAGCTCAAAGGGCTATATTCGGATCACTGGCAATTGTGATTACCCCATTTGGGCCTGGCATCTTGAACTTCATATACTCGTAATGTGGTATAGCCTGGAATTTTGTGAAGGCATCACGCACCAGCATGGCGTGGTAGTCGCTAGGGAAGGGCATGATGTGGAATAGAATTTCTTCAGATCGGTAGTTTTCGGGCGCGCCGAACATTACGTCCAGGGTGATACGTCCTGAACAACGTGCCTCTTTCCCAGGAATGATCCCCCGGAATGTCGTGTTGCTATGCTCGATACGAGATCGATCGAACTACATTTTTTCCAGGGTATCTTCGTAGATAAGGTTTAAACGATTGCCGCCATCCAGTAGCACTTTATGCAACTTGAAGCCATCGACGATGGGGTTTAGGACCAGTCCGGCCGGTGTATGATCAGGACGAATGGCAGGTTGGTCAGTGTCTCCGAAGGTAATGGGTATGTCTGCCCATGAACTTGTTGCTGCCACATGATAGACCTGTTCGAGTTCTTTAAGAGCTCTTTTGCTCCTGTTCCTTGAGGGGAACATTTCGTAGATCGTCAGGACTTCGACGTTGTATTCTGGTGAGGATGTGGAGCGCCTGTTCGGCGGTAGTGCCTCAAGGATGGCTTCACCGCTTTTTGTGACCTGCTTGATGACCCAGCAACCTCTAAGGTTGTGAGTCGGTCTTGTGTTCGACAACACAGAATGTATGGGGCCTGGTTTATCCAGTAGCCCGACAAGGACAGTTCTGGCCCCTGTAAGGGGTCTATTTCTCTTTTTGGTGGGTTCGAGTTTAGCTAGCCGCTTTGGAGTTATCCTCTTTTTCCGATCTCCTCTAGGGCACTCGGTAAAGGTTGGTTCCTAAAGGATCCGTTTGGCTTGCCAGGTGCTCTCCAGGGCACAATATCTTTGTACCATGTCCGAAAGCTCGGTGAAGTTGCGAATGTGCCGATGGGCCAGGGCGTTGAGAATCCCTTCGTCATGGCAATTGTGATTGAAGGTTGCCATTATCTCCTGGTCACTAAGACCTCATGCTTTGTTTCTAGCGAGGAGGAGTCTATCCCAAAAATGATGAATCGACTCTCCTGGTAATAGTTTAACATCCCGTAAGTCCGAAGCCTTGGACTCTGCTGCGATACTTGAGTGCTCGATTTGGGTGGTGGGTGGGATTTTTTTTATTCCACGCCACACTATGAGTCCGGAATTACGGGTTTCGAGTGGCGTGCTAGATCATGTGCCGGTACTGATCTATCTCTAGAGCGAACTCCACGGTCTGGGTTGCGAGCGAGGTTTCGACGATCAGAGATTGGGGTATAAAACGTTTTAAATTTCGGTCGTTGGGGGGGACGAGCCCCCATCCGGACACTTGACGGTGGTGACTAAGTGAGTGACCGTGGGGATGAGAATCTCCCTATCGTCGGGTTTAAGCCCGAGCTGGTCATCGAAGCGAGTGGGGTCTGGATCCGATCAAACAACTCATTTACGAACGAGGCAATGGCAGGATGCATGTCACTGAAGCGAGTGGGGTCGATTTGCGGCGTCACAGCTCTGGAGTCGCTTGAAAGCAGATCTGGGTCCTGTTTGGCCATAGCGGATCCGGGCACAACGATTGGATTGGGCATTCTAGACAGCCCGAGGGTGAAGGTCACCTCAGAGGCGGGGCCCGATGTCTTCGGCATCGAGGCGTCGGGATCGGTGGGCTCCTCCATGAGAGTTGAGTGTCCCATCAAGACAAGTTCTCCCTGTGAATCAGCGATGAACTCTAGGGTTCCGAATCTGATTCCTTGATCGGGGGCGAAGCTTGCGATCTGGCCAAGATGGCCGGTCGGGTCGGCATGCGACAAGATGTCACCGCCCGTGAAGATCTGATCAGGGATGAGAATATCCTGTGTGCAGATCTTGTTGCTTATGACAAAGCGATCCATCGATTCCTTTGGTGATCACAGCATAAATCTCAATGAAAGTAGCAATGTCGGTGTCAAAACCGATGGATCTCGGGGAGGGGGTCCTGAGCCGTGAGACTAGGATCAATGGTATTAGGGGAAGAAGGAGACGGTGTTTACCCAGGTTTGGGCCCTCCTATGGAGGTAAAAACCCTACGTCCTACTTGATTATATTGGTGATATGAAGGTTACAGAGTTGATCTACCTCGAGATCGAATAGCTAAAACCCTAGACTAGTTTCTCTACCCTACAAGCTAAAACCCTCCGGCTTATATAGACGCCCGGGGGTACTAGTGTTTACATATGGTTGGTTGCACATCAAAGGAAAAAACTTGCCTATCTACTGTCGAAAACTTGGAGGACACACCATGACTCCTTGAAGCTTCAGTGCTTGCGACGGGGCCTTTGATCATCCAATACTCAGCTAGTGGCCCACATAGTCCGGCCCATGAGAAACAGGTCAGCCATCCGAGGACCCCTTAAACCATGACTCCCTCAAACACCACTGGACCTAAGATGATTGTCATTAAGGTAGCAGGATAACTCTTTATATAATATATGAACGCAGACAAAGAAAAATTAAAGAGAAATTACATGACATTTCAAGAAATGTTTAAACATCGTAAAAACATGATGTCATAAAGGGATAAACAAAGTTTATGTTGCTATTTATCTTGTTTTATGTAAGAAAACTATGTGGGAAATAGGAAGTCGCTACGATAGATGCATATTATCATAAAGATAGTGGGGTCATTCTGATTGAGAAGTCCAAAATTTGCGGCACACGGAGACTAACAAATTAATGTTTCCTCTATATAGTTTTTGTATATATTTGCAAATATTTTACGCACGTGCCTAATATATTCAAGCAAATTGCTCATTTATTTTACATCGGAAACATTTATATACGTGTTTAATTTTTTCCAAATACATGATTAACATTTTTTGGTATTTTATGTATCTTTTTTCATACACATTCACCTTTTTTGGTATTTAACATATTATTTAAATTATTTTTTCAAATACAAGTATTTTAAACTTTTTGGAAATACATGTGAAACATTTTTGGGATGGTATGAAACATTTTTTAAAACTACTTGATGTTTTTGTACATTATGTACAATTTTTAAATGTCAGGAAAATTATTTTGAAGAGTAAATTGACAGTTTTCAAATGCAACATACATTTCTTAAATTATACACATATATTTTTACAGTATGCAAATATATTTTTAATTGCCACATATTTTTTGTGACGCTTTAGTATTTCATTTCTTACCACTTCCTTCATCTTAGGTTTTAAGCGGCATCGATGATAAACGACAAGTTTAGCATCCGATTCCGTATTAATTTTGTGCTGATATAAATTGGGGCTAATGCCGTTAATATCATCAAGAATATATCCAGTAGCAGCTCTGTGCTTCTTCAGATTTTTAAGTAATTTCTTTTCTTCATGTTCTTAAAGGTTAGCACTAATAATAATAGGATATTTCTTCTTTTCATCCAGATAAGCATATTTCAAAGTATGAGGTAATGTCTTTAGCTCAAAGACGGGATCTCCCTTAGGTGAAGCAGGATCCCCTAAAATATCAATCCGCCAGTTGTTTTTAAGAATAGGTGTTTGTCTAAGAAATATATCATCTATCTCATTTCTTTAGTTCATATGCATATCATTCTCATGGTCTAGCAAATATTGTTCGAATGTATCAGTAGGAGGCACCGCAATAAAAGAAAGACCAATTATTTCATCCTTACTAGGTAATTCATTTTCATATTGTTTTCTACCAAACTTATAGAAATTAAATTCACGAGACACACCACCAAAGCTTACTTTGACTTTCAGTAACACAATTGATTTTAGCATTAACAATATTCAAGAAAGGTCTACCAAATATGATGGGATAAAAAATATCTTGTTGTGAACCAAGTATTAAGAAATTAGTAGGGTACCATATATTTCCACACAAGACCTCAACATCTCTAACAATCCCAAGTGGTGAAATGGTGTCTGTGTTTGTAAGTTTAATAGTGACATCAATATCTTCAATCTGAGAGGGTGCTATGTCATTCATAATTTCTTGATATAAAGTAAAAGGTATAGCACTAACACTAGCACCAATGTCACATAAGCCATGGTAACAATGATCTCCAATCTTAATAGAAACAATAGGCATGCCAATAACATGCTTGTTTTTATCTAACTCATCCAGATTGTTTCTAATAGTTTTTGCAATTCTACTAGCTTCATCACAAAAATAAATAACTTGTCCATCAATATCATCAGCTAAGAGATCTTTAACCATAGAAATACTAGGCTCAAAATTTATTTTTTCAGAGGGTTTAGGTGTTCTATTATAACTTTTATTAACCATAGTTGCAGGTTTAGCATGTTCCTTAATCCTAACAGAAAAAGGAGGTTTCTCAATGTAAGCAGTAGGCACAACTAGATCAACATAATAAACAATTGTATCCTTTGTAAATTTAACATGTTCCTCTAATGATTTTTCAATAGGTGGATGATATTTAAACCACTTATTCTTAGGGAGATCAACATGAGTAGCAAATGTTCACAGAAAGAAGCTATTATCTCGGAGCCAAGCCCATATTTATTGCTAAACTCATGGAAAGTATCAGTTTCCAAGAAAAAATGATTTAACACAATCAAACCTAAGCTTTATATCTGATTTTTTACCTTTGTCGAATTCCCAATCTTCAGAGTTGCATTTAATTATTTCCAAAAGATCCCATTTGAATTCAATAGTCCTTTTCATGTAGGAAACAGTAGAAGAAGAATCGAGTAGTAATTGATCATCATGAGAGAGCCGAGCATAAAATTTTTGTATAGTCATTTCTCCTGAGAGCTCATGGTTGGGGAAATTGGTATCATAGATTTAAGCCTCCTTCGAGCTTGAGAGATTCTTTCTCCTTCACGGTCCAACAATTACATATAGAGTTCCGATCATGACAGACTAGATGCATAGGATAAAACTTTTGATGAAATTACAGCTTCAAGCATTTCCAGTCCCATGATCCAATATCATCCAATAGCCTGTACCACATCAATGCTTTTTCCTCCAAAGATAAAGGGAAAACCTTATTATTAACTTTATCTCTAGATAAACCTGCAACCTTAAACAATCCACAAATCTCATCTACATATATCAAGTGGTAATCAGGATGAGTTGTACTGTCATAAGGATTAGCTAGCAGTTTCTCTACCATACCCGAAGGAATCTCATAATAGATATTTTCAGTAGGTTCAGTAGGTTGAGAGGCAAATTTTTCACTTCCATTCAAGGCAAAGATGCCCCTAACAAGCCATTCAAAGGGTGACTGTCCATAGTAACAAGCAACAATAAATTTCAGCATGTATCGAAAATGTTTCCTTACCAAGTTCCACTTACCAGAGGCACTTCACTCCCCAGTAATGGCGCAATAAAAGAGTCTCAATGACCCATAAGTATAGGGGATCAATCGTTGTCCTTTCGGTAAGTAAGATTGTCAGACCCAATGAGGAGCAGAAGGAAATGATAAGCAGTTTTCAGCAAGGTATTTTCTGCAAGTGTTGTAAGTAACAGTGATAGATAGTTTTATCGCAAGATAATTCATAACAAGTGACAAGTAAAAATAGTAGAAAATATGCATCAAGGTAGACCAATCCTTTTTCTAGAAAATGACAGATCTGAAAGTACTCTTGTATTAAGCAAACGTCGTCGAGGACACATGGGAATTCCTGTCTAGTCATGATCATCGTGTTGAGTAGATTCATGTTCATTATTTTGATAATTTGATATGTGGGTGGCCGGTTCTAAGGTGTTGTTCTTACTTCAGAAAACAACCTACTTGTGATTACTCCCTCTCGCAAGCATCTGCAACTACGAAAGAATAATTAAGATAAATCTAACCATAGCATGAAACGTGTGGATCCAAATCAGCTCCTTATGAAGTAATGCATAAACTGGGTTTAATCTTCTGTCACTCTTCCAACCCATCATCTACTTTTTACTCCACAATGTCTTCCCTTAGGCCCATAACATGGTGAAGTGTCGTGTAGTTGACATTCACACGACACCACTAAGAGAAGTAACAACATACACATCATCAAAATATCTAACGAATACCAACTTCACATGATTACTTATAACAAGACTTCTCCCATGTCCTCAGGAACAAAAGTAACTACTCACGCATCATCAACATGTTCGATATCAGAGGTGTAATAATGGAGATCAAGGATCTGAACATAATATCTTTCACCAAGTAAACCAACAAGCATCAATTACAAGATGTAATCAACACCGCTAGTAACCCATATGTACCAATCTAAGGTTTTGAGACAAAGATTGAATACAAGAGATGAACTAGGGTTTGGTATTTCATGGTGCTGGTGAAGATGATGATGAAGATTGGTCCTCCCACGATGGAGGAAGCATTGGTAATGACGATGGCTTCGATCTCCCCCTCCCAAAGGGAAGGTTCCCTGGTAGAATCTCTCTGCCGGAGATCAAAAGGGCCTCTGCCCAGGTTTACGCCTCTAGACGGTGATGCTTCGTCCATAAAGTATCTTCTTAATTTTTTCTAGGGTAAAACACACAGAATAGGAGAAGAGGGGAGGTCGGGAGACCTGCTGGGCCCCCCACAAGGAAACAGGGTGTGCCCTATTGGCTTGTGTCCAGCAGGTGGCCCGCCTCTGGTATAATTTTTGCCCAATCTTCCATAAAAATTCTCCGTGAAGTTTCAGGTCATTTGGAGTCTAGTAAATTTTCAACCATTTTCTTAGTTTTCAGGACCAGAATTCGAGTTTCAAGTGATTTCCCTCTTTGTGATGTACCTTGTATATTGAGAGAGAAAAAGCATAAGAATTGTATCGTAATGAGGAATAATGGAAAATAATAACATAAATATCAATAATAATTCATGATGCAAAATGGACGTAGCGAATACCCACCGTATGCCTTCTTCGAGACAGAAGCCTCTAGCAAACACTATGGCCCTGCGGTCTCCTCACAATTATATTTACAAAAACCCTAAATACCTTGCTGTCATTATTTACTTTATTTGTATTTATCAAATTATCTATCTATCACTAATCGCTTCCAAGTAGCGAGTTCAAGGGGATTGACAACCCTCTTGCCCACGTTGGGTGCAAGTGTTTGCTTTTTTGTGCATAGGCACTGAAAACGGGAATTTGTGTGGTTCTCCTATTGGTTCGATAACCCTGGTTCTCACTGAGGCAAATACTTACCTTTGCTTTGTTACATCATCCCCTCCTCTTCTGAAAAATCCCAACGCGGTTTACAAGTATCAAGTTACGTCACCTTGACAATGTATATGTTGAAGGAGCGCGATTAACCATCAAGGAAAAAAACTCGTCCATTTGGCTTGATAGCTTGGTATCGAGGTAGTCATGCGTACGCTCCTCAGATTGGCACAAGTCGGTGGTGAGTTGCTCGATACGATCATTCAAGACATCTTGCGATTGACGCATGGTTTTTTGCTTGCTGAAGAAATGCATCTTCGTAACGTAGTCGTTCATGTCGTTGTCGTGCTCCTCAAATGTCAGGTTCGGAATATTTGACCTATCCATAGCACTCCAGCAGATATAAGTGAAAGAATCAGAAGACAATACCAAATTACTATTTCGTAAGTTGAGAATGGATCAAAGATCACTCAGTATGCAAATATGAATATAGTAGAGTTGGTACCGGAGTTCGTCTTTCTCACACCTACACAAATAAGGCTTATAGAGTAGCTTGGTTAGGATGGTGGCACAAAATTCAAGCAATCTGTAGACAAGATTCAATAATGTTGAAAGAGATTCGTAAATTTGTAAGTAAGAAAAAATAGATCAATAGCAATGATTATACATGGAAATACACACACGGATAGATAAGTGGGGTCGTGCAACCAAGGAATGGCCGCAAAATGTGGTATCCACGAAAAAAGCTCGTGCTGCCCAACATTAGAGAGACACTAGCACGATTGCTCAAATGGGCGTGATACGAACTTGTGCACAACCTATTAAAAACAAAATGTGTTAACTTTCTATCCCGACTTTGCTATGTATGTAGGAGGCACGATGTCAATCGCTCAAAGTGATCGAAGATGATCAAGTATGATATGCAATTTGACGATGCTATTTTTTTTCTCATTGCTGAAAAGCTTTGCTTCTTTTTTATTTTGGTGATGATATTTGTATGGTCACTATGCGGGCGTGCATACCAATATAGCAAATATGTATATGCCGGTACTATTGTAACAAAAGAGACGGTATGATGATATATGCACGCAATTGAAGCTATGCAGAGTATGTATCACTAAAGTGCACAAATAGCATACCTCGTAATACTCAATGGCCTGAGTATACAAAGTGTTTCCGCTTGAGATAGCGACCATGTCTTGAGTGATTCAAATGGTGCTTCGGTAAAAAGAGATGTCACCTCGGTTTCGATAGCACGTGTGTGAGTTCTTTCCATAGGACCATTTGGAGCTTGAGGTGTTGATGAAGAATCCATGAGAATGACCATGGGATGCTCCGCATCAAAAAGGCATCGACCAATGGAACGTGAAGAAACCAATACAATGGAGGAAAGGTTGGCAGCCAAGTGCATGAGAGAAAGGAACAGAAGCAGAACAAATAAATTAGGAACACCGCCAACCGAGATGAGCTTTGTAGACATTATAATACAGAAAACAAAAGATGGTGGAGGAAGACGATGAAGAAACCCTCCAACGCAACGACGAGAAGTGGCATAGGAGCCGCAGACATGCCCTTGCAGCAACAACCACATTCATAAGCAAAATCACATATTCAATAGCAAAATCACACATCTAGCTTTCTGCTTTCGTATATATCCAGCAGCACACTCTCCCGAATCGACCCTCTACCCAGCCGCTGACCAAATCCATCATTGCTATACAAGTTTGCCAACAGATAATGAAGTTGCTTGTTATACTGGCTCATTCTGAATAACTGTTGTCTTGAGGTTACAAGGACATCACCGGCACTAAAATGCAGAGTTCCATGTAATACCTCAACGTAACATCATATCGGAAGAAACACTACGCCAGAGAGTTTACTCATAAACAAAATACCGTATCATACTGCTTATCTAACATGGAAACACCATAATCATGTTCCAGTTAATCAAACAACTTGACAATAATGGTTTAACAAAGCCCCTGTTAGGATGGAGCTAACTCAAACTAAGAACAACGACATATCTTCAGACAAACAAAGAAATCAACAACTTGACAATGTTTATTACTTCAAATATGGCCTGACAGCCCGAAAACAGAGAAATTGCATTGTGGCACTGTGACGATATGATCCGCACTGTGCTCGGCCAACCGCGCCGTCCTCTATCTCGACCCCGCGCGGCCGCTCCTCCCGCTCACCTAGCCCCACCACCATGTCGTCATCACCGTCCCAACTGCTCCGCCTTGACATTTTTTTTCGAATGCTTGATTATTATTTTAAAATTCAAGATTAACATTTTTTGAATACATGGTTAATGTTTTATACACATTTAACCTTTTTCAATGCTTGAGTAACAATTTTCATATACAAGATTAATATTTTCTGAATGCGTCACCAATTTTTTAATCTAGACATTTACCGTTTTAAAATACGTGATATAATATTTTTGAGATACAAGATTAACATTTATGGAATACATGGTCAAAATTTTCTTATACACATTTAACATTTTGAAATAGGTGATTAAAAATTTTCAAATACAAGATTAATATGTTTTAATACATCGTCAATATTTCATATATACACATTAACATTTTTGAAATGCTTGATTAAATTTTTATACGCATTAACATTTTGAAATGCTTAATTACAAGATCATATTTTTCTATAAACACTAAAAAAAATTAAATTCTTAATTTACTTTTTCCCATTACAAGAGTAAAAGGTTAAAATAATTTATCATCATTTTGATACACACTAAAAAAATTGAAATGCTCGATTAACATTTTTCTCATACAAGTTTTTTTCAAATGGTTTATTAATAGTTTTTTTAAAATACATGATCAACTTTTTCCATACACATCTTTGTCCGAATTTAATTTGTTTTCAAATTCTTGGTGAACATTTTCTAAAATGTTTTTACGTAAAGTTTAATTGACAGTTAATTCATGTTTCCTCCATTTGTGACAACATCACGCCCTTGCTGGGATGGCTAGCAGCAGCCGCATCGAGCAAACCGAACAAGGTTCGAACAGGGGTCCTCTATGTCTCGCCTTCAGCGAGTCCACCTTTGGGCTCGCTGAGGGGAGGATCGAGATGGTCCGGCCGACAGGTGCGGCAAGCCATAATCTCCCTTTTTTTAGTTCTCTGTCTTCTTTTTTTGCTTTAGTTTTGTACTTTTCTCTACAATTCAAATTTTTTTTAGTATATATATATTTAAGAAAAAAACTCTACAAAAAATATTTTGAAAAAAAAGTTCTTGAAGAAATGTTTGAAAAATATTGAACAAGTATTTCAAAATGGTGACAAGTATTTATACAATGTAGTTAAGCATTCGGAAAAATGCTGAATGTAAATAGAATAATTGTTTATCCTGCATTGAAAAATTTATGAACTTTTTTATCAGGTAGATGAAACTCTTAATCAAGCAATTTGAAAACAAATGGTGCACAAGTATTTAATAAATGTTAATCAAGCATTTGGAAAATATTGAATTTATATAGAAAAAATGTTAATCATGTATTAAAAAATGATGAACAATTATTTGAAAAAGTTAATGATGTATTAGAAAATGATGAACAAGTATTCGAAAAAATGTTGAACTAGTATTTGAAAAAATGTTAATCGAGCATTAGGAAAAATGATAGATGTGTATAGAAAAATGTAATACAAATTTTTGAAAAAGATTAATCAAGCATTCGGAAAAATGTTGAATGTAAATAGAAAAAATGTAAATTATGTATTAAAAAGTTATTTTTTGATCAGTTATATAAATTTTTTGATCAAGCAATTTGAATAATTGTAGTTAATAAATGCTGAATGTAAATAGAAAATTTGTTTATCCTGCATTGAAAATTTTATGAATTTTCTTGATAAGGTATATGAAATTCTTAATCTAGTGCGGGATCACTAGAAGTGTATATCTAGAGGGAGGGTGAATAGACTACTTGCAGGAATTTAAAACTACCTTAAACATACGATCAAGGGTTGGCAGTTTTAGCATATATATCAAGTCTAGAACACCCTACACATGCAAGTCATCAAGTATAGCACGAGAAAGTAAAGACATTACACATGAAAGTAAGAAGTAGAGATAGAGAGATCAAACGCATGAAGGACACAAAGATTTTTCTCGTGGTTCCGATATATGGTGCTATCGTACATCCACGTTTATGGAGTCTTCAACCCATGAAGGGTAACAGTTGCAAGAGTCTAGGGAGGGCTCTATCCACGAAGGGTTCCATGAAGAAGCAACCTTGACTATACCATGATGCCCTACGTCCATGGAGGACTAGCCTAACTCGAGGTAGATCTTCATGAAGTAGGCGATCTCCTTGCCCTTACAAACTTCTTGGTTTACTCCACAACACGAAGTAGGAGGCTCCCAAGCGACACCTAACCAATCTAGGAGACACCACCCTCCAAAAGGTAATAGGATCGATAATGTCGATGAACTCCTTCCTCTCGTGCTTCAAGATGATACTCCTCAACATACAATCACTCTCTCACAAATTTGGCTTAGTGGAAGAGATTGATTGGGTGGAAAGAAACTTGGGGAGGCTAGAGATCAAGATTCATATGGTAGGAATGGAATGGCATGATCTCAACACATGAGTAGGTGGGTCTCTCTCAGAAAATCAGTAGGTATGAGTGGAAAACTGTTCTGAGTGCTTCTCTCTCGAGTGAGTGGTGGTGGAGGGGTATATATAGGCATCTCTAAAAATCCAACCGTTACACCTAATAAGTCAAACTTGGTGACACCGATGTGTAAATTTCGGTGGTACCGAGTTGCCTTAAAGGTAGCAACTTTTGAATCTCGGTGAGACCGATACATACAACTCGGTTGCACCGACAAGGTGACCAATGGTCAGATTGTCAAACTCGGTGATGCCGATTCAAAAAACTCGGAGGGACCGATTTTGTGAACTTGTGTTACAGGAAGTTGGCAACCCAAACTCGGCGGCACTGAAATGCTAGGGTTTGGCTGAGTCTATCTCAGGCTGAGAATCGGTGGCACCGAGAGGGAAGTGTTGGTTACACCGATTTTGGATATTTAGCTTTGGACAGACTTTTGTGGAAGAGCTTGTGGGTGTATGTGGTGACTATCACTTGTGCAAGTATGAGCATTTTGTTCACCAACAAAACCTTATCCCCTTTTAATAGTATTGGCTTTACTATGGACTCAAAGTGATTTCTCATAAAGGTAAAATGTAGAGTCCTCTTGCTTGAAGATTGATCAATGCTATTCCTTCTCCTTCTTTTTCATGAGATACTCTCCACACTCCTTTTTGCCAACCCATCTCTCTATGGACTTTATCTGAAATACACTAGATAAAAATATTAGTCCAAGAGACAATGTATATTGTCATGAACTATCAAAACCACCAAGGGACCACATTGTGCTTTCATCCAGCAATTTGAAAACAAATGTTGTACAAGTATTTAATAAATGTTAATCAAGCATTCTAGATTCTGTATTAAAAAATGTTAATTTTTTTATCAGTTATATAAAACTATTGATCAAGCAATTTGAAAAAATGTTGAAAATTATTTGAAATGTTAATCAAGTATATGGGAAATTTAAATATAAATAAAAAATGTTAAACATGTATTAAAAATTATTAAGAAAATATCATGTAAATAATGTTAACAAAGCTTTTGAAATAAAATTAAACAAGTATTTGAAATTTGTTAATCAGCCATTTAAAAAAAAGGCTAAATGCGTATAGGAAATGTTGACCATTTACTTAAAAAGATTACAAAAATTTAATCATGTATATAAAAACGTTATTCAACCATTTAAAAATTGTTGACAAAGTGTTTGAAAAATGTTAATCAAGCGTTTGGGAAATGATAAATGTGTACAGATAAAAGGTTCACCCCGCATTCACTAAAATGGTAATATCATATTTTAAAATTGTTAATTAAGCATTTAAAAAATATTAGTGTGTATAGAAAAACAGCTGACCGTGTATTACAGAAATATTTAATTTGTATTGGAAAAAATTTAGACATTTATTAAAAAAGTGTTGTTGATATGTATAATAAATTAAAAATAATACCCAAAATAACAAAGAAAACTGAAGGCAGAAATAAAAATAAAATGAAAATGAAAAATCGAAGAACAAAATGGAAAAATATAATTATAAATAGAGAAAAAAAAGAATGAAAAATAGTAGAAGGTTAAATGGATTGGAAGATGAAAAATGTATTACTTATATACAAGAAATGTGTATAGAATGAAAGAAGCAAATGAAAACCAAGTAAAGAAGTGCATAAAAGCAGGGTTAAAATAAGGAAAAGAGAGAAAAAAGTAGCAAAAATAGAGAAACAATCAAAGAAAAATAAATAAAAAAGGAAAGGGCCTATGAAAACCGAGAAAGACACATAGAAAAACGAAAATAAAGAAACCAATTAAAAAAGAGAAAGAAACAAAGAAAAATAAGTATAAAAAGAAAAAGAAAGGGAAAGGGAAAAGAAATAGAAAAGCGCCTTATATTCTTTAAGTAGCACATGTCCTAATAGGTGACGCGGTGGCTAGCGTGGTTCATTGGAATTAGTTGGTGTTGGGATCTATCCCTGACATCTCATGCTTCCATGAGAGCAAGCTATCATCCCACGTAAAGCGAGAAATAGCTCTCGCGGGAACCCTGGTACTCTATTTTCACTTTTTCGGTTCGTTTCACTAATTTTGAATAAACACCTCATGGGACGACCCACTCGCGAGTTTGCTTTAGCGAGAGATCGACCTAACTCGCGTGATACTATAGACGAGCCTGTTGGGGAACGTTGCATGGGAAACAAAAAATTTCCTACGCACACACAAACCTATCCATGATGATGAGCATCTACGAGAGGGAGAGTGGATCTACGTACCCTTGTAGATCGCTAAGCGGGAAGCGTTAAGAAACGTGGTTGGTGTAGTCGAACTTCTTCGCGATCCAAATCGCCGAGCATCCCGCGATCCAATCACGAACCGTCCCGCGAACACATCATGATCCGTCCCGCGAACTCATCACGATCCGTCTCACGATCTTGATCGAGATCTATCCCGCGAACTCATCACGATCCATTCCGTGATCACATCACGAACCGTCTCGCGACCTCGATCACGGTCCTTCCGATCTAGCGCTGAACGGACGGCACCTCCGCGTTCAGCACACGTGCAGCTTGATGACGATCTCCACCGTCTCGATCCAGAAAGAGGAGGTGGAGAGGAGAGAGAGTTCACCGACAGCGTGACGGCGCTCCGGTGATGGTGGTGGAGCAATTCCGGCAGGGCTTCGCCTAAGCGCTGCAGAAAACCAATCTAGAGGAGAAACTATGCACCGGTGGAACGGGTAGCACGTGGCCGGAAATTCTGTCCAAAAACCACTCAATCCACTAGTATATATAGGAGGAGAGGAGAGGAGAGGCATCCAAGGCCTTTGGGTCGGCCGAAATAGGAGGTGGGAAGCAATCCTACTTCACCTCCAATCCTAGTTGGAGTAGGATTGCCTCCTATTGGCTGATTTTCCACTTTTTGCTTTAGGACTTTCTCTCCTGCGCCATGGGACTTTGTGGCTGTTTTCCCAGCCCACTAAGGGCTGGTTATTATTATCCCACAGCCCATGGACCTCTTGGGGTCGAAATACCCCTCCTGGAGGCCTCCGGGTACACTACCGGCACTCCCGGTACACTACCGATGAGTCCGAAACTTTTCCGGAAACCAACCTGGGACTTCCTATATATGAATCTTTACCTCCGGACCATTCCGGAGCTCCTCGTGACGTCCGGGATCTCATCCGGGACTCCGAACAAACTTCGGTCACCATCATACATAACTCTACACTACCGAAACGTCACCGAACCTTAAGTGTGCAGACCCTGCGGGTTCGAGAACTATGTAGACATGACCGAGACACCTCTACGGTCAATAACCAATGGCGGGACCTGGACGTCCACATTGGTTCCTACATATTCTACTAAGATCTTTATCGGTCGAACCTCTATGTCAAGGATTCAGTTAATCCCGTATAACGTCCCCTTTGTTCTTCGGTATGTTACTTGCCCGAGATTCGATCGTTGGTATCTCCATACCTAGTTCAACCTCGTTACCGGCAAGTCTCTTTACTCGTTCCGTAATACAAGATCCCGCAACTAAAAATTAGTCACATTGCTTGCAAGGCTTATTGTGATGTTGCATTACCGAGTGGGCCCCGAGATACCTCTCCGTCACACGGAGTAACAAATCCCAGTCTCGATCCATGCCAACTCAACAGACACCATCGGAGATACCTGTAGAGCACCTTTATAGTCACCCATTTACGTTGCGACATTTGATACACACAAGGCACTCCTCCGATATCTGTGAGTTGCATGATCTCATGGTCACAGGAACACATACTTGACATGCGGAAAACAGTAGCAATAAACTGACACGATCATATGCTACGTTTGCAGTTTGGGTCTTGTCCATCACATCATTCTCCTAATGATGTGATCCCGTTATCAAATGACATCTCATGTCCATGGCTAGGAAACCTTAACCATCCTTTGATCAACGAGCTAGTCCATTAGAGGCATACTAGGGACATGGTTTTGTCTATGTATCCACACATGCATTTAAGTCTCCGATCAATACAATTATAGCATGGATAATAAACGATTATCATGAGCAAGGAAATATGATAATAACTAATTTATTATTGCCTCTAGGGCATATTTCCAACAGTCTCCCACTTGCACTAGAGTCAATAATCTAGTTCACATCACCATGTGATTCGCATTGTTATGAATCTAACACCCAATGAGTTCTGGGGCTTGATAATGCTTTGCATGTGAGAGAGGTCTTATAGTCAACGGGTCTGCGATATTCAGATCCGTGTGTACTTTGCAAATCTCTATGTCGAACCATAAACACTGCTACCACAGTCCACTTGGTACTGCTTCCAAATGGCTGCTCCACTATATGTATCCAGATTGCTACTACTAGTCATCCGGATTAGTGTTAAAGCTTGTATCGACGTAACTCCTTACGACGAACTCTTTATCACCTCCATAATCGAGAAACATCTCCTCAGTCTCTTAGTTATTGAGGATAATCTTGACCGTTGTCCAGTGATCCACTCCTTGTTCATTCTTGTACCCCCTGACGGACTCATGGCAAGGCACACATAGGTGCGGTACACAGCATGGCATAATATAGAGCCTATGGCTAAGGCATAGGGGACGACGTTCGTCCTTTCTCTTTCTTCTGCCGTTGTCGAGCTTTGAGTCTCACTCAACTTTCACACCTTACAAATCAGGCGAGAACTCTTTCTCTGACTGATCCATTTTGAACTCTTTCAAAATCTTGTCAAGGTATGCACTCATTGAAAGTCTCATCGAGCATCTTGATCTATCTCCACAGATTTTGATGCTCAACAATTAGGTAGCTTCATCCAGGTCTTCCTTTGAAAAACACTTTCCAAATGACCGTTTTATGCTTTCCAGAAACTCTACATTATTTCTGATCAACAATATGTCATCCACATATACTTATCAGAAATTCTATAGTGCTCCCACTCACTTTATTGCAAATACAAGTTTCTCGTAAACTTTGTATAAACATCAAAAACTTTGATCACCTCATCAAAGTGTATATTCCAACTCCGAGATGCTTGCTTCAGTCCGTAGAAGGATCACCGAAGCTTGCACTCCTTTTAGCATCCTTAGGACTGACAAAACCTTCTGGTTGTATCACATACAACCTTTCCTCAAGTAAACCGTTAAGGAAATGATGTTTTGACATCCATCTGTCAGATTTCATAATTGAAAACGCAGCAACTGCTAACATAATTCCAACAGACTTTAGCATCGCTACGAGTGAGAAAGTCTCATCGCAGTCAACTCTTTGAACTTGTCACAAACAACTTTGCAACAAGTCGAGCTTTACAAATAGTGACATTTACCATCAGTGTCTGTCTTCATTTTAAAGATCCATTTGTACTCAACGACTTGCCGTCCAACGAGCAAGTCTACCAAAGTCTATACTTGGTTTTTCATACATGGATCCTATCTCGGATTACACGGCCTCCAACCATTTGTCGGAATCCGGGCCCATCATCGCTTCTCCACAGCTCGTATGTTCATCGCTGTCCAACAACATGACCTCGAAGACAGGGTTGTCGTACCGCTTAGGAGCAGTACACATCCTTGTCGACCTACGAAGTTCGATAATAACTTGATCCTGAAGCTTCATGATCATCATCATTAACTTCCTCTTCAACTAACGTAGGCTTCACAAAAACATCTTTCTACGCTGCGCTACTCTCTGGTTGAACAAAGGTTTAACAACCTCATCAAGTTCTATCTTCCTCCCACTCAATTCTTTGGAGAGAAACATTTCCTCGAGAAAGGATCCGTTTAAGCAACAAACACTTTGCACTAGGATCTGAGATTGAAGGTTCACCCAACTGATCTTAGGGTATTCTATGAAGATGCAATTTGTCCGCCTTGGGTTCGACCTCATTAGGTGAAAAACATTTCCACACAAGTGTCACATCCCCAAATATTAAGAAATGACAGCTTAGGTTTCTATCAAACAATAATTCATATGGTGTCATCTCAACGGATTTAGATGGTGCCCTATTTAAAGTGAATGTAGTTGTCTCTAATGCATAACCCCAAAATTATAGTAGTAAAACGACAAGAGACATCATAGCACGCACCATGTCCAATAGAGCATAACTATGATGTTTGGACACACCATCACACTATGGTGTTCCAGGTGGCGTTTAGTTGTGAAACAACTTTCACATTGTCTTAAGTTGTATGCCAAACTCGTGACTCGGATATTCACCTCCACGATCATATCGCAGTCATTTTTATCTTCTTGTCACGATGATCTTTAAACTTCACTCTGAATTTGCTTGAACCTTTCAAACAATTCAGACTTGTATTTCATTAAGTAAATATACACTATATCTACTCAAATCATCAGTGAAGGTAAGAAAATAACGATATCCACTGCATGCTACAAGACTCACTAGATTGCATACATCAACATGTATCATTTTCAATGAATCACTTGCCCGCTCCATCCAACGGGGTCCTTTAGTCATCTTGCCCAAGAGGCATGGTTCGCATGTCTCAACCGATTCGAAATCGAATGAGTCCAAATATCCATCAGCATGGAGTTTCTACATGCGCTTTATACCAATATGACATTTAGTTGCAGTGCCACAAGTATGTGGTACTATCATTATTAACTTTGTATCTTTTGACATCAATGTTATGAACATGTGTAATACTACGATCAAGATTTCAACAAACCATTCTCACTGGGTGCATGACCATTGAAGGTATTATTCATGTAAACAGAATAACCATTATTCTCTAACTTAAATTAATAACCGTATTGCAATAAACATGATCTAATCATGTTCATGCTCAACGCAAAACACCAAATAACATTTATTTAGGTTCGTCACTAATCCTGAAGGTAGAGAGAGCGTGCGATGTTGATCACATCAACCTTGGAAACATTTCCAACACACATCGTTACCTCACCCTTAGCTAGTTCCCCGTTTATTCCGTAGGTTTTATTTCGAGTTACTAACATTTAGCAACCGAACCGGTATCCAATACCCAGGTGCTACTAGGAGTACTAGCAAGGTACACATCAATAACTCGTATATCAAATATACTTCTGTCGATGTTGCTAGCCTTCTTATCTACCAAGTATCTAGGGTTGTTCCGCTTCAGCGACCTCTCACCTCATAATAGAAGCACTTAGTCTCGGGTTTGAGTTCAACTTTGGGTTGCTTCACTGGAGCAGCAACTGACTTGCTATCCATGAAGTTTCCCTCCTTGCTCTTGCCCTTTTCTAAACTAGTGGTTTGATTAACCATCAACACTTGACGCTCCTTCTTGATTTCTACCTTCGCGGTGTCAAACATCGCGAACAGCTCAGGGATCAATACTTCTATCCCTGGTGTATTATAGTTCATCACTAAGTTCTAGTAGCTTTAGTGATAGTGACTTGGAGAACTATGTCAATCACTATCTTATCTGGAAGATCAACTCCCACTTGATTCAAGCGATTGTAGTACCCAGACAATCTGAGTACATGCTCAACGATTGAGCTATTATCCTTCATCTTACAGGCAAAGAATCTTGTTGGAGATCTCATATCTCGCAACACAGGCACGAGCCTGAGATCACAATCTCTGCTCCTAGAACATCTCATATGTTTCGTGACGTTCAAAACGTTTCAGAGCCTCAATTCTAAGCCGTAATGCATGACGCACTAAACTATCAAGTAGTCATCGAAACGTGCCTGTCAGATGTTCACAACATCTATAGACGACGCTAGAGGGGGTGGCGCACCGAGCGGTGCATTAAGGACATAAGCCTTCTGTGGAGCAATGAGGACAATCCTCATATCACGGACCCAGTCCGCAATATTGCTACCAACATCTTTCAACTCTATTTCTCTAGGAACATATACAAATTTAAGGGAGCTACAGCGCGAGCTAGTAATCTACAACATAATTTGCAAAGACACTTTGACTTTGTTCATGATAATGAGTTCAATTAATCATATTACTTAAGAACTCCCACTCAAATTGACATCCCTCCGATCATTCGAGTGATACATGATCCAAATACACCAACTCAAGTCCGATCATCACGTGAGTTGAGGTGGCTGCAATGGTGAACATCATTATGTTGATCATATCTACTATATGACTCATGTTCGACCTTTCGGTCTCTCATGTTCTGAGGCCATGTCTGTACATGCTAGGCTCGTCAAGTTTAACCTGAGTGTTCTGCGCGTGCAAATCTGGCTTGCACCCATTGTATGTGAACGTAGAGTCTATCACACCCGATCATCACGTGGTGTCTCAACACGACGAACTTTCGCAACGGTGCACACTCGGGGAGAACACAGTTCATCTTGAAATTCAAGTGAGGGATCACCTTATAATGCTACCGCCGTACTAAGCAAAACAAGGTGCATAAAAGGATTAACATCTCATGCAATTCATAAGTGACATGATATGGCCATGAACTTGTGTTTAAGATCTCCATCTTCGAAACACCAGCATGATCTCCATCGTCACCGGCACAACACCATGATCTCCATCATCTTGATCTCCATCAATGTGTTGCCATTGGGGTTGTGGCGCCAGCCCTGCTTCTACTTCCGTTGCTACCGCTTAGCGATAAAGTAAAGCATTACATAGCGCTTAATGATTGACACGCAGGTCATACAATAATTAAAGACAACCCTATGGCTCCTGCCGGTTGCCGTACTCAACGACATGCAAGTCGTGAAATTCTATACATCACATGATCATCTCATACATCACATATATCTCATCATGTAATTGGCCATATCACATCACAACATACCCTGCAAAAACAAGTTAGACGTCCTCTAATTGTTGTTGCATGTTTTACGTGGCTGCTACAGGTATCTAGCAAGAACGATTCTCACCTATGCATAAACCACAACGGTGATACATAGATTGCTTTTCAACCTTCTCAAGGACCGCCTTTGTCGGATCCGATCCAACTAAAGTGAGAGAAACTGTCACCCGCAAGCCATCTAAGCAACAAGTTGCGTCGAGGGAACCAGTCTCTCGTAAGCGTACGAGTAATGTTGGTCCGGGCCGCTTCATCTCACAATCCCGCTGAACCAAAATCCGACCAAGGGAGGAAGCAATCTAAGCATCAATGCCCACAAACCTTTTGTGTTCTACTCGAGATCTCATCGAACCATCAACCTAGCTCATGATGCCACTGTTGGGGAACGTCGCATGGGAAACAAAAAAATTCCTATGCACACGCAAACCTATCCATGGTGATGAGCATCTACGAGAGGGAGAGTGGATCTACGTACCCTTGTAGATCGCTAAGCGGGAAGCTTTAAGAAACGCGGTTGGTGTAGTCGAACTTCTTCGCGATCCAAATCGCCGAGCGTCCCGCGATCCAATCACGAACCGTCCTGCGAACACATCATGATCCATCCCGCGAACTCATCACGATCCGTCTCACGATCTTGATCACGATCTGTCCCGCGAACACATCACAATCCGTTCCGTGATCACATCACGAACCGTCTCGCGATCTCGATCACGGTCCTTCCGATCTAGCGCCGAACGGACGGCACCTCCGCGTTCAGCACACGTGCAGCTTGATGACGATCTCCACTGTCTCGATCCAGCAAGAGGAGGTGGAGAGGAGAGAGAGTTCACCGGCAGCGTGACGACGCTCCGGTGATGGTGGTGGAGCAATTCCGGCAGGGCTTCGCCTAAGCGCTGCAGAAAACCGATTTAGAGGAGAAACTATGCACCGGTGGAACGGGTAGCACGTGGCCGGAAATTCTGTCCAAAAACCACCCAATCCACTAGTATATATAGGAGGAGAGGAGAGGAGAGGCAGTCAAGGCCTTTGGGTCGGCCGAAATAGGAGGTGGGAAGCAATCCTACTTCACCTCCAATCCTAGTTGGAGTAGGATTGCCTCCTATTGGCTGATTTTCCACTTTTTGCTTTAGGACTTTCTCTCCTGCGCCATGGGACTTTGTGGATGTTTTCCCAGCCCACTAAGGGCTGGTTATTATTATCCCACAGCCCATGGACCTCTTGGGGTCGAAATACCCCTCCCGGAGGCCTCCCGGTACACTACCGGCACTCCCAGTACACTACCGATGAGCCCGAAACTTTTCCGGAAACCAAACTGGGACTTCCTATATATGAATCTTTACCTCCGGACCATTCCGGAGCTCCTCGTGACGTCCGGGATCTCACCCGGGACTCCGAACAAACTTCGGTCACCACCATACATAACTCTACACTACCGAAACGTCATCGAACCTTAAGTGTGCAGACCGTGCGGGTTCGAGAACTATGTAGACATGACCGAGACACCTCTACGGTCAATAACCAATGGCGGGACCTGGACGTCCACATTGGTTCCTACATATTCTACGAAGATCTTTATCGGTCGAACCTCTATGTCAAGGATTCAGTTAATCCCGTATAACGTCCCCTTTGTTCTTCGGTATGTTACTTGCCCGAGATTCGATCATTGGTATCTCCATACCTAGTTCAACCTCGTTACCGGCAAGTCTCTTTACTCGTTCCGTAATACAAGATCCCGCAACTAACAATTAGTCACATTGCTTGCAAGGCTTATTGTGATGTTGCATTACCGAGTGGGCCCCGAGATACCTCTCCGTCACATGGAGTAACAAATCCCAGTCTCGATCCATGCCAACTCAACAGACACCATCAGAGATACCTGTAGAGCACCTTTATAGTCACCCAGTTACATTGCGACGTTTGATACACACAAGGCACTCCTCCGATATCTGTGAGTTGCATGATCTCATGGTCATAGGAACACATACTTGACATGCAGAAAACAGTAGCAATAAACTGACACGATCATATGCTACGTTTGCAGTTTGGGTCTTGTCCATCACATCATTCTCCTAATGATGTGATCCCGTTATCAAATGACATCTCATGTCCATGGCTAGGAAACCTTAACCATCCTTTGATCAACGAGCTAGTCCATTAGAGGCATACTAGGTACATGGTTTTGTCTATGTATCCACACATGCATTTAAGTCTCCGATCAATACAATTATAGCATGGATAATAAACGATTATCATGAACAAGGAAATATGATAATAACTAATTTATTATTGCCTCTAGGGCATATTTCCAACAGAGCCAACACTGAAAGGCACCCGCGGGGAAAAATACTAGGCTGGCTCAGTGAGGCCCAGCCCGCTATCAGCCATTGTAACTGTCTTGGGTTTTTTACGTAGTGTCATGGTTTTATCACGGCAGATGTCCGATAACTTAGATTCGAGGCCATCGCTCAGGTGATGGACTCAAAGGGGTTGGTTGGGACGAAGGACACGAGTTTACATAGGTTCGGCCCCTCAAGTGGAGGTAATAGCCTACGTCCTGCTTGTGTTGTATTGATTAGAGTATCGATTACAAGGTAGAATCGCCTGACCTCGCTCTCGATTAGTTGGTTTCTGCCTAAGTCGCCCCGGGTCTCGCCCTTATATAGGAGGTCAAGACCACGGGTTACACAAGTCGCATACCGACTTTTACAACGTGTCTGAGTCTATATCTACATTGTCTTGCCTTCTTGAGCAAGTTGTCTCCGGGCGGCTTACCCGCCCGGGTCTTCATGACTTCTTTGCCCGGGCCTCATTTTGGCCCATCTTGGTGAGCCACCGAATGCCAAGGCTTGAGTGTCCAGGCCCGTCCTTGGTCTGGCCCATGAGCTGCCAGGTGTGACCCGGCTCCACCTGGGCGGGTCTCACCACGAGGTTATATCCCCAACATTAGGCCCCACGTTGATTTGACCTTGCTCATTTCAATCTTCCGTCTCACTTGGTGGTGAGTCTTGCTCAATCTTCGGTCTCACTTGGCGGTGAGTCTTGCTCAATCTTCCGTCTTACTTGGCGGCGAGTCTTGCTCATTACCACCTGAAAGTAAGACAAAGTAACCCGCCGTGACATCATGCCAGCAACATCAAAAAGATTCCCTGACGACCGCAACGGATCTTTCTGCTATTAAACTGATATCCCAAAAATCGAGGCGTCCGTCTCAGTCCATTAACCTCCGTCGCTTGGATTCTCGTGCCCATTTCCACCTTTTGCCTATTTAATAGCACCACGGAGGGCAGTTTCATTTCCTTCTCCGCTCGCGCCTCTTCTTCTTCCTCCCGACGCCGTCGCTCCAGCGTCCTTCCGCTCCGGTGAAACTTTCACGCCGTCGTCTCGCCAGGCCGCTGCATCAACCTGGTCGGACCAGAACATCGCCCGCATCCGTCACGTCATCTCTGGTGATTTCTTCTCCGCTTCTGAGATCTATAGCTTCCGATAGGGTTTTCATGGAATTCTCCGCCGCTAGAACACGAGCTTCTCCGCAATGGTAGATAGTATACATATCATCGAACATGATATCGTCCTCTGTTCCATCACGGTAGACCGTAGGAAGTCGATAACAGCATCACACAGATCTGTAGTTGCTCTGTTCACTGTCTTCAAAATGTCACTGGTTCGACTGTTCGTCGCTAGGTCTAGAATAAACCCAATTTTCCTCTGTTTTGTAGATCCATAACTACATAGGTAGTCTGTGAAAACCTGTTTTCCACACTTAGTAAGATTTTTCCTCGTTGGTTTGCAAACTTGACTCGCCAGTGGACTTTCGACTCTCATCAAAACTGCTCTGGCAACTTAACTTTATAGCACTTCAACTTTTTAACCACCCTTAGTCTGTCTGTCACCTTCTGACTTGCCACAAATTGTTACTTTGCATAGTTTTAAGTCGCCACCATGTCTTGTGCATCCAATTCATGTAATTGGTTCTGCTCCACTGTCACAAAGGAGTTCCTGATGGATTTTGTAGACGCGGGTACTTTACCCGCCAAAGATGTCATACATTGGTGGGTTCCAGGCAATGAGCTAAAGCCCGTTCCTCAGAAGGGTGAATTAGTTGTATTTTCGGATCATCTCATGCGCGGGTTTAGCCCACCCGGCTCAAAATTCTTCCGGGACGTCCTTCACTTCTTCAAACTGCGCCCTCAAGACCTCGCTCCCAATTTCGTCTCCAACATGTAAAACTTCCAAATACTCAGTGAAGTTTACCTGCAAGAAGAGCCGTCCGTTGGTCTATTTCGCGAGTTGTTTTATGCGAACCGCCAGATGGAGGTGAAAGCTGGTCCAAGCTTTGAGCTTGGCGGGATTTCCATTCAGAGGCGACGGGACATAAATTTTCCGGCTGTTCAGATGCCAAGTCATCCTAAAGATTGGAATAAGACTTGGTTTTATTGCAAAGACACCTCCCCAGAAGTAGAGCATCCCTTGCCGGGTTATCGTCCATCCCGGCTCAAGACAACAACTGAGCTCCCTGGCCGGCTGTCAGCCACTGAGCGGGCGAAGTACGCTCCGGCTCATGCAAAGATTAAAGCTCTTATGGCCAATAGACTGACGGGCCTGGATTTAACCCGTTGTTGGATTTCTTGGAGGGTCATGCCCCTGAGCCGGCGAGGCCGCCTCATGTGCGAATATACGGGCCAGTCTGATGACCCCCTCTGCTTTAACCCGACAACAATATCAGAGGATAACATCATGGCTGCCATCAAGAGCCTTGCCCATGAGTCTTCAGGAGCTTGCGGTGCCATTGGGATAGCACCTTTCTATGCCGCAAACCCGGCCCCAGACGTAAGGGCGACTCTCGATGTCCTTATCTCTGTATTAGCTATACTTAGCAATCTTTTAACCTTTTGCTGGCTTATATTTTCAGACCAATTCCGGCTTCTGGAAAAAAAAGTACGTTCCTCCTCCGAAGAAGTCAAAGAAGAAGACTGATGGCCGGAAGAAGAAAACTGCATGCCAAGAATAGCCCGAAGAACAACCGGAATCTGACGACTCAGAGGTAGAGCTTGATTCTATTAGCCGTCCCTTCATGCACCTTATTGGCAATAATTATTCACAGGACGAAACGGAGACAAGCCACGCCAACGTTCCTGAGGTAACTTAAGTTTCATCCGACTCAGAACATCTTGTACCACAGAAGATACGGCGGGTCATCCAAAAAATCCCACTTTCTCATCCTTTTGCTTACTTAGACCCCCACTTTCTTTTGAAAAAGCAACAACAAATCTTCGGACGCTAGACCCGGAGCACCGGCTCTAACGATCTCATGGTCGGGTTATCTGCGGCTCAACGGAAACGGATGGCTGAGGTATCTGTTCAACCTGACTTTGTTTATCAACCTTGTCTTTGTAATTCAACACTGTCTTATATTGTCTTAAATGCTTTCAGGAATCACCCCCTTCGTCCGGCGACTCTACTGGAACTTCTCTGCCGCCTCTAAAGATTAACCTAAAGTATGTGTCTTTTATGCTTATGTTCAAACTTTTGTTATACATAAAGCTCGAACCATGACCTTATGTGTTTTCCAGGGCCCAAGCAAAACGAAGGAAGACCAGCGGGTCTACCCCTGGCCACAAAGCTCGAGAGCCGGAGCCTGCCAAGCCGGATTCTCCCGTGCCGCATGTTGATCCCTCGGCGGCTTCCAAAGAGGCACCTGAAGAAACTCGACATTCTACCGAGCCGGCGGCCGACGATATGATTCCTGAGAGTCCTCCAAGGGCCAATTCCAAGCCGCCGAGCCCTTCCAAGATTGTTGACAATTCAAATACTCTAGACGTCCATATTACCGGCACCGTCTTTCACTCTCCTCAACCTTGTGTATTAACAAAGCACACTAAGGCGACTGAAACCTCCAAGAAGTTGGAATTTGAGCTCCCTGCGCTAGAGAAGCTAACAGCCGATGAGCTTCACACTGGTTATCTGAACCGCCTGTCTACAAGCCGGGACCTAGAGCTCAAGCTTGTCTACCTGATGAAGAAGAAATATGAGGTACTCCCACTCTCCTTTCCTTATACCCTTACGTAGCCCCCAAGAGCCGGGTTAATATTAGTTAATGGTAAGCCGGGTCTTCAAATCTTGCTAGAAGTAGAAATACTTAGCCTGTAGGCCTCAACTATTAGTTTAGAATTGGTTGCTCAAAGCATCATCCGTAGCCCCCAAGGGTTGGCTCATCTTTGATAAAGTTGAGTCGGAGCTTCATTGTAGACAGTTTGAAGAGCCAATTATAGCCCCCAAGGGCTGGCTCAATTTTGATAAAGTTGAGTCGGAGCTTCAATGTGGATAGTTTGAAGACCCAATGGTAGACCCCAAGGGCTGGCTCAACTTTGATAAGGTTGAGTCGGGACTTTCATTGTAAATAATTTGAAGAGCCAGCTTGTAGCCCCCAAGTTCCGGATTAACTTGATGAAGATGAGCCGGAACTGCATTGTAATCTTGGAGATCAAATAGACATTAGCCCCCAAGTGTCAAACATATTGCTTGCAATCTTCTTGAGACTTGCATAATATTGTATTAATCTTCATCATATGATAAAATTCCATCCTGGCGACTTATTCTGCATTTTGATATGTCACAGGAAGCTTTAAACGAGGCCGGGTCAGAATTGACCGGTTTAAGGAGCAATCTGGCCACCGAGCAAGTCGCCCGAAGCGAGGCCGATGAAAAGTGCCGGCTCCTTGCCGAGGAACTGACAAAGATTAAAGCTAACTTTGCTGCTTTCAAAGAGTCTGCTAAAACAGAACAAGCCGCCCTCACTCAACCAGCAGACGATGCTGACCAGCGGCTCGTGATTGTGTCAGATGAGCTGCAATCCTTGAAGCGCCATATCAGGAAGATGTCAGCCGCCATATTTGGTAAGTATTTAAATTCTTAGCCAAAACTTTTGTATGAATACTTATACTGGCGACTTATGACCAAAAATCCGTCTTATGCAGGTCCAAGGAGCCGTCAACTTGCTTTTGACAGTTTGCTGCCTTTGAAAGCTATCTATACTTTGACAAAGCAGCTATACATCGGAGCTCTCTACACGATCAAGGCGGTACTCTATAAGGATAAAATCCCTCCAACTATGAAGGGGGTCATAGAACTGCTATCCACCCTGCCAAAACAGATCCAAGAGCTTAAGAAATCAGACACCCGATAGGGAGCCATCGCAGCCATAAGCCGGGCGTTGGCTTTTGCTCCAGAGTTGACTCCCGAAGACATGATGGACGGGTTTCCCTCCAAGAAGGATGATGGCTCAGAGTTCACGGAGGTTGACTACGCATGGTGTGTGAAAGCTTCCAAAGTCCTTGCTTCCGTGTTAGTAGAGGAAGTGAACTTGTCAACATACCAGTCGGCTTATGATGCCGAACAGAAGAGAATATGCGACCCAACCTTTGAAGCCAAGGACTTGACCCCTACACGCAGTAAGCACCTCTTTGCTTCTGATCTTGACCCGTCCCCCTCTTTTAAGAGGGAAACTTTGCGGCTTTAACCAACTGCAAGTGGGACATGGACAATCTCCAGATCATGGAGGTCGAAGACCCACCGGAGGGTAACCCGCCATCGAACTGACGACTTCGGTAACGCCGTGGATAAGCCGGCCTTGTGACCCGCCATAGAGCGGTGTAAAAAACTTTGAATCACCACTTTTGAGCTCTATAGAGAGCGTCTGTAATAGGCTTATAGTAAACCTTATCTTTGCCTGAACTGTGCCATCGTGCACATATTAAATTGTCCGGCTTAACATATGACATCTGCCTTGCGCTGTCGACTCATATTGGATGTTTTGCCGACTCTTGGTGGCTTTAACCGACCTGCAAGAATAGATGTATCTTCACATTGTTAGGAGGGCGGCTTAGAATAGCGTAACCCAAAGATGTTGTATCTTCCTAACTTGTTTTTTCATAATAACTCATGTGTCGGGTTTCTGCTGGGCTAACTCGCCACATAAAACTCCTTAGCAGTATAGGGTCTCTATCGAGATTGATCGTCAATTTGTTTTGAGCGGCTAGGGTCTCTAAGCGAGATTAACTGCAAGGAAGTGTGACGTCCCAGAAGAGACACGGCAGGGCATGAGCACCCTGATAGCCCAAAAACTGCCTCTCACGTGACATAAATCCATCGTTTTAACCTTAAACAGTACAGGTTCCTTAAGGACTAACTGTCTAAGAGTACGAACGAGCCACATAGCAGAGAGTCAGCAATAGATGGGAGAGTTTATCCTTGCTTTCCGTAAGCCGGCCCTCACGTGACAATAGCCGCCATTTTAACCTTGACCAGTACAGGGTCTCTATCGAGATTGGCCGTTAAGTTCTTTGAACCGGCTCAAGGTCTCCAGGCGAGATTAACTGGTAAGAGTTCGGCAGGTCACCTAGCGGAGCAGCATCAGTCTCACGGGCAGGCTTAACCCTGTTTGGCTTAAGAGCCTATCTAGAGGGTGTGTAAGCTAAACCCGGTGGGTTGGAAGCCCCCAAATGACCTTCGTTGACAGAGTCAACTATTTGGTTTAAGAGCCGACCGATAGGGTGTGATAAGCTACACCCAGTGGGTGGGAAGCCCCCTGGACGATCATGTCGACGGAGTCAACTATTTTGGCTTGAGAGCCGACCGATAGGGTGTGATAAGCTACACCCGGTGGGTGGGAAGCCCCCTGGATGATCATATTTTCACCTTTTGCACAGATTGGGATGTGTGATACGGAAGAGGCACCGGCTTGTAGGGATGCCTACTTTATTCAAATAGATATATGATATGTACAATGATGGTGTACAATGTCAAGTCTTGACAACTTAAGTATAGTAAGGCTGTAGATGCGCTATGTTCCATGACCGACGGGTCTCCTTCCCCGAGGTATATGAGTCGTCTCGGATGTCAATGAGGTAATATGACCCGTTATTGAGATTTCTGCTGACCACAAAAGGTCCTTCCCAAGGAGGGGATAACTTGTGCGCATCTGTCTAATCTTGAATCAACCGCAGCACTAAGTCGCCTTCTTGAAACATCCGGGTCTTGACCCTGCGACTATGATAGCGGCGCAGGTCTTGCTGATAAATCGCCGAACAAGCCGCCGCCAGATCGCGTTCCTCCTCCAAGGCATCCAAGGCGTCTTGACGTGCCGATTCATTGTCCGCCTCAACGTAAGCCGCCACTCGTGGCGAGTCATGACAGATGTCACTTGGTAACACGGCCTCTGCATCGTAAACCATGAAGAAAGGTGTATAACTCGTTGATCTATTGGGGGTGGTTCTGATGCTCCATAAGACGGACTAAAACTCCTCCACCTAACAACCCGACGTTCGCTGCAAAGGAACCATGAGCCAGGGTTTGATACCTCCCAAGATTTCTTGGTTAGCGTGCTTCGCCTGACCATTTGACTATTGATGAGCAACTTCAGAAAATCAAGCCAGATGTGCTCACTGTCAAAGAATGCTCACATAGCCCCCTTGGATAGATTCATACCATTATCTATGATGATACTGTGAGGGTAACCGAAACGGTAGATCAACTTTTTGATGAACTGAACCGCCGTAGCCGCGTCACACTTGCTCACCGGCTCAGCTTCTACCCACTTGGTAAACTTGTCAACCACCACCAGTAGGTGGGTCTTTTTGTCTTTGGACCTATTGAAAGGCCTGACCATGTCAAGCCCCTAGACTGCAAAGGACCAAGTAATTGGAATCATGTGCAACTCTTGAGCCGGAACATGAGCATGCCAGCCAAACTTTTGACAACCATCACACTTACGGACCATATCTTCTGCATCCTTATGAGCCGTCAGCCAGAAGAAACCATGTCTAAAGGCCTTGTCCACCAGAGATTTTGAGCCGGCGTGATGACCACAATCTCCAACATGAATTTCATTCAAGATTTCCTTGCCCTCTTCAGGTGAGACACAACGTTGAAACATGCCGGTGACGCTGCACTTATGTAACTCGCCATTGACTATCATCATAGACTTAGACCGCCTGGTGATATGTCTGGCCAGACTTTCATCATCAGGTAACTCGCCGTGAGTCAAGTATGCCAAATAAGGCACGGTCCAGTTAGGAATAGCATGTAGAGCCACCACCAGCTGTCCCTCTGGGTTAGGAATAGCCAAGTCCTCCTCTGAAGGTAACTTAACCGATGAGTGATGTAGCACATCCAAGAAAACATTAGGCGGCACCGACTTTTGTTGATAACCCAGCCTTGACAGAGCATCAGTCACCTCATTCTTGTGACAATCGATATGATCCACCTGATAACCCTTGAAGTGACAAGCGATGACATCAACCGCCTAGCGGTAAGCCGCCATCCGTGGGTCTTTGGAGTCCCACGTTCCTAACACCTGATGGGCTACCACATCTGAGTCGCCAAAGCATCTAACTTGGCTCAGATTCATCTCCTTAGCCACCCGGAGGCCATGAAGTAGGGCTTTGTACTTAGCTGCATTGTTAGTACAAGGAAACATCAACCTTAGCACATAACATAACTTATCACCTTTGGGAGACGTTAAGACAACCCCTGCCCTTGATCCTTCCAGTTGCCTGGATCCATCAAAGTGAATTGTCTAGTATGTGTTGTTCGGCCTTTCCTCGTGTGCCTGACTCTCAGTCCAGTCATTTATGAAATCCACTAAGGCTTGAGACTTGACCATCGTGCAAGGTACGTATTTCAAATTGAGAGGTCCAAGCTCTAGTGCCCACTGGGCGATCCTGCCAGTGGCTTCTCTGTTTTGAATTATGTCTCCCAAAGGGGCAGAACTAACCACTGTGATCTGGTGGCCCAGGAAATAATGCTTTAGCTTGCGATTGGCCATGAACATCCCATACACCAGCTTTTGCCAATGTGGATAACTCTGCTTGGACTCTGTGAGGACCTCACTGATATAGTAAACCAGCCGTTGAACCAGATATTCCTTCCCCGCCTCCTTATGCTCGACGACGATTGTGTTGGAAATATGCCCTAAAGGCAATAAATATAGTGTTTATTATTATATTTCCTTGTTCATGATAATTGTTTATTATCCATGCTATAATTGTATTGATTGGAAACACATTGCATGTGTGGATGAATAGACAACACTCTGTCCCTAGTATGCCTCTAGTGAACTAGCTCGTTGATCAAAGATGGTCAAGGTTTACTAGCCATTGACATGTGATGTCATTTGATAACGGGATCGCATCATTAGGATAATGACGAGATGGATGAGACCCAAACTATAAACATAGCATATGATCGTGTCAGTTTATTGCTACAGTTTTCTGCATGTCAAGTATATGTTCCTATGACCATGAGATCATGCAACTCACGAACACTGGAGGAAAGCCTTGTGTGTATCAAAGGTCGCAACATAACTTGGGGACTATAAAGGTGCTCTATAGGTATCTGCAAGGGTGTCTGTTGACTTGGCATGGATCAAGACTGGGATTTGTTACTCCGTGTGACAGAGAGGTATCTCAGGGCCCACTCGGTAATACAACATGACAATAAGCCTTGCAAGAAATGTGACTAAGTGTTCATCACGGGATCTTGTATTATGGAACGAGTAAAGAGACTTGCCGGTAACGAGGTTGAACTAGGTATGGAGATACCGACAATCGAATCTCGGGCAGGTAACATACCGAAGAACAAAGGGAACATCATACGGGATTAACTGAATCCTTGCCATAGAGGTTCGACCGATAAAGATCTTTGGAGAATATGTAGGAACCAATATGGGCATCTAGGTCCCGGTATTGGTTATTGACCATAGAGGTGTCTCGGTCATGTCTACATAGTTCTCGAACCCACAGAGTCTGCACACTTAAGGTTCGGTGACGTTTCAGTAGTATAGAGTTGTGCATGGTGGTTACCAAAGGTTCTTCGGAGTCCCAGATGAGATCCCGTGCGTTCCGAGGAGCTCCGAAGTGGTCCATAGGTAAAGATTGATATATAGGAAGTCCTATTTTGGTCACCGGAAAAGTTTCGGGCTCATCGGTAGTGTACCGGGAGTGTTGGTAGTGTACCGGGGGACCATCGGGAGAGGTATTTCGACCCAAGAGGATACATGGGCTGTGGGACGACTAATACCAGCCCTGAGTGGGCTGGCCAAAGTCCCACACAAGGCCCATGCGGCTGGGAAGAGATTCCTAAGTGGAAAAGGTGGGAAAAGGCAAAAAGGGTGAAAATAAGGAAGGAGTCCTAATCCTACTAGGAGTGGAGGAGGAGGACTCCTCCTTTCCACATCGGCCGAAGCCTAGAGGGGCTGGCCCTTGCGTCAAGCCTCCCCTGCCTCTCCTCCTATATATACTAGAGGGTTTTAGGGTTTTGGCACAAGATTTTCAGCCATGTGCAACCCTACCCTCTAGTTCGTTGTTTCTCCTCTAGATCGGTTTCAGCTGTGCTTAGGCAAAGCCCTCCTTAGATTACTCCACCACCATCGGCGAAGCACCATCACGCTGCCGGAGAACTCGTCTACCTCTCCGCTCCCTCTTGCTAGATCAAGAAGGCGGAGATCGTCATCAAGCTATACGTGTGCTCAACGTGGAGGTGCCGTCTGTTTGGTGCTTGATCGGGTCGGATCGCTATTGGATCGCGGGACACTCGGCGCTTTAGATCGCGAAGACATTCGACTACATCAACCGCGTTTCTTAACACTTCCCACTTAGCGATCTACAAGGGTACGTAGATCCACTCTCCCTCTCGTAGATGCTCATCACCATGGATAGATCTTGCGTGCGCGTAGGAATTTTTTTGTTTCCCATGCAATGTTACCCAACAGTGGCATCATGAGCTAGGTCTATGTGTAGATGAGATCTCGAGTAGAACACAAAGAGTTTGTGGGCGTTGATGCTTAGATTGCTTCCTCCCTTGGTCCTGTTTTGGTTCAGCGGTATTGTGGGATGAAGCGGCCCGGACCAACCTTACTCGTACGCTTACGAGAGACCGGTTCCATCGACTGACGTGTAACTTCTTTGCACAAAGATGGCTGGCGGGTGTCTGTTTCTCCTACTTTAGTTGGATCGGATTTGACTAAGGCGGTCCTTGAGAAGGTTGAAAAAGCAACTTATTTATCACCGTTGTGGTTTATGCGTATGTGATAATTGTTCTTGCTAGATACCCGTAGCAGCCACGTAAAACATGCAACAACAATTAGAGGACGTCTAACTTGTTTTTGCAAGGTATGTTGTGATATGATATGGCCAATTACATGATGATATATATGTGATGTATGAGATGATCATGTGTTGTATAGAATATCATGACTTGCATGTCGATGAGTACGGCAACCGGCAGGAGCCATAGGGTTGTATTTAATTATTGTATGACCTGCGTGTCAATCATTAAGCGCTATGTAATGCTTTACTTTATCGCTAAATGATAGCAATTGTAGTAGAAGCATGGTGGGCACGACAACCACGATGGCGACACGTTGATGGAGATAATGGTGTCATGCCAGTGACGATGGAGATCATGCTGGTACTTTCAAGATGGAGATCAAAAGCAAAAGTTCATGGCCATATCATGTCACTTATGATTTGCATGTGATGTTAATCCTTTTATGCACCTTGTTTTGCTTAGGACGACAGTAGCATTATAAGGTGATCCCTCACTTAAATTTCAAGATGAATTGTGTTCTCTCCGAGTGTGCACCATTGCGAAAGTTCATCGTGTCGACACACCAGATGATGACCGGGTGTGATAGACTCTACATTCACATACAACGGGTGCAAGCCAGTGTTGCACATGCATAACACTTGGGTTAAACTTGAAGAGCCTACCATGTACAGACATGGCCTTGGAACACAAGAGACCGAAAGGTCAAACATGATTCATATAGTAGATATGATCAACATGATGATGTTCACCATTGAAACCACTTCAACTCACGTGATGATCGGACATGAGTTGGTGAATTTGGTCAATTTGAGTGGGAGCTTTAGTAATTTGATTAACTAAACTCATTGTCTTGAACAGTAGTCTAAGTAACCTTTGCATATTTATGTTGTAGATCAATGGCTCACGCAGTAGCACCCCTGAATTTTAATGCGTTCCTAGAGAAAGCTAAGTTGAAAGATGATGGAAGTAACTTTGTTGACTGGGCCCGTAATCTGAGGATTATCCTCATGGATTCCCAAAAATCATATGTCCTTGATGCACCGCTTGGTGACCAACCCGAAGACATGTCATCTGAAGACGTTAAGAACACTTGGGAGGCACGTTCTGTTGATTACTCAATAGTTCCGTGTGCAATGTTATATGGCTTAGAACCGAGACTTCAAAGACGTTTTGAACGTCATGGAGCATGTGAGATGTTCCAGGAGTTGAAGTTTATCGTTCAGAAGAATGCCCGAATCGAGAGGTATGAGACCTCCGATAAGTTCTATGCTTGCAAAATGGAGGAGAACGGGTCTACCAGTGAACATATACTCAGAATGTCTGGGTCTTCGACTCGTCTGGAAGAGTTGGGAATGCCCCTTCCGGTAGAGGTGGTCACTGATAGAGTTATTCAATCACTGCCACCTAGCTATAAGAGCTTTGTGATGAACTATAACATGCATGGGATGAACAAGTCAGTCGTCGAGCTGTTTGCGATGCTGAAAGTCGTTGAGTCTGAAATCCAAAAAGAACATCAAGTGTTGATGGTCAATAAAACCACCAGTTTCAAGAAGAATGGCAAGGTCAAGGTCAAGAAGGGTAAATCCAAGAAGGATGGCAAAGCGGTTGCTACTCTTGTAAAGAAGCCCAAGGCTGGACCCAAGCCAGAAACTGAGTGCTTTCATTGCAAGGGAACTGGTCACTGGAAGCGGAACTGCGCCAAGTACCTGGCTAACAAGAAGGCAGCCAACAACAAACAAGGTATATATGATATACATGTTATTGATGTGTACCTTACTAGCTCTCGTTGTAGTGCCTGGGTATTTGATACCGGGTGGTTGCTCACATTTGCAACTCAAAACAGGAACTACGGAATAGACAAAGGCTGGTGAAGGACGAAGTGATGATGCGCATGGGAAATGGTTCCAAGGTTGATGTGATCGCCATTGGCACGCTCTCTCTTTGATTACCATCAGGATTAGTGATGAACCTGAATAATTGTTATTTAGTGCCTGTGTTAAGCATGAACACTATATCTCGATCTTGTTTATTGCGAGACGGTTACTCATTTAAATCAGATAATAATGGTTGTTCTATTTGTATGAGTAATATCTTTTATGGTCATGCACCCACTGTGAGGGGTTTATTCATATTGAATCTTGATAGTGATGATACACATGTTCATAACATTGATGCCAAAAGATGTAGAGTTGATAATGATAGTACCACTTTCTTGTGGCACTGCCGTTTGGTTCATATTGGTGTAAAACGCATGAGGAAGCTCCATGCTGATGGACTTTTGGAGTCACTTGATTTTGAATCACTTGACACATGTGAACCATGCCTCATGGGCAAGATGACTAAAACGCCGTTCTCTGGAACAATGGAACAGGCAAGTGACTTATTAGAAATCATACATACTGATGTATGCGGTCCAATGAATGTTACAGCGCGCGGTGGATATCGTTATTTTCTCACCTTCACTGATGACTTAAGTAGATATGGGTATATTTACTTAATGAAACATAAGTCTAAAACGTTTGAAAAGTTCAAGCAATTTCGGAGTGAAGTTGAGAATCATCATAACAAGAAGATCCAATTCCTATGATCTGATCGAGGAGGTGAATATCTGAGTTATGAGTTTGGCAGTCACTTAAGATAGTGTGGAATTGTTTCACAGTTGACACCGCTTGGAACACCACAGCGTAATGGTGTGTCCGAACGTCGTAATCGAACCTTATTAGATATGGTGCCTTCTATGATGTCTCTTGCCGATCTGCCACTATCATTTTGGGGTTATGCATTAGAGACAGCTGCATTCACTTTAAATAGGGTAGCATCGAAATCCGTTGAGACGACACCATATGAACTATGGTTTGGCAATAGTCTCAAGTTGTCGTTTCTTACAGTTTGGGTATGTGATGCTTATGTCAAAAAGCTTCAGCCTAAAAAGCTGGAACCCAAAACGGAGAAATGAGTCTTCATAGGATACCCAAAAGAGATAGTTAGGTATCCCTTCTATCTCAGATCCGAAGGCAAAGTGTTTGTCGCTAAGAACGGAACATTTCTTGATAAAGAGTTTCTGTTGAAATAATTGAGTGGGAGGAAAATAGAGCTTGATGAGGTTATTGAACCTCTACTTCAACCAGAGAGTAGCGTAGTGCAGAAAGATATTTATGTGGAGCTTACAACAGTTAAAGAGGAAGTTAATGATGATGATCATGAAGTTTTGGATCGAGTCACTATTGAACCTCGTAGGTCGACAAGGGCGCGTACTGCTCCTGAGTGGTATGACAACCCTGTCTTAAAGGTCATGTTGTTGGACAACAATGAACCTACGAGCTATGGAGGAGCGATGATGGGCCCGGATTCCAAGAAATGGTTAGACGCCATGAAATCCGAGATGGGATCTGTCGTGGATTTATTACGGCTGGCGGGTGAACGGACATAGGTTCGGGGCAAAGACGCAACTATGTGGCGGCTTGAAGGGGTTGTTTGGAATCGAGAGACACAGAGTTTACCCAGGTTTGGCCCCTCCGATGGAGGTAAAAGCCTACGTCCCGCTTGTCTGATATTGATGATGATGAAGATCTCTCGGTTACAAGGGTGCTAATTGCTACCTCTAATCACGAGAGCCTCTAATCTATCTATCTCTAATCTCTTGTGTTGTCTAAACTTTTGGACTTGTCAATCTTCTCCCTCTAGGGGTGCTCTACCCCTCCTTATATATGTGGAAAGGGTAGGCTTACAAATAGAGTCCTACTAGGAGTAGGAGTAGGACTAGCCTCTCACGAATCCTACTCCGGGTCTTATTTCCTTTAAGGGAATCCTTCTCTCTTCGGGCCTTCTCTTGTGAGCCGCCAGGCGCCGGCTCACCCGCCGGGTCTTGGGATTGGTCATCCCGCGACCCGTGTGCCGGGTCATTAATAAGATGTCATGTCTTTATGGGGTCTCCTGTGAGTCGCCAGGCCAGGTCATACCGTGGGGTATATCCCTGACATTAGCCCCCAGATTAGTTTGAATTTATTCATGCTAAGCTCCTGAAATAAGAATAATAAATATGTTAAGTGGCCGTCTTGCTCCTTTGGCCGGCTTATAAAATGGCTCCCCAGAAATCCGGGTCTTTTCTGCATATGAACGAGTCATCTTGATAATCATCTATCTTGTCAATGTCCTTTGAAATTTTTTAGGAATAGAACACCCATATGTCATTGAATCGGCTTCCAATACTCTTGGCGGGTCATCTCCTCCGGGTCATAATCATTGATGATGCCGGGTCATTATCGCTGATGATGCCGGGTCATTATCGTTGGTGACACCGGGTCAAACAACTAGAATCCAGCTGACTTGATAAAAATATTGGGATGAAAACCCATCTGATGTAAACCGGACTTCTATTGTTGTGAAGCAGGGCGGCTTATAAAATCTGGCGGGTTATGATCTTTTGATAACACCGTGTCATAAGTGTTGGTGACGCCGGGTCTAACAACTGAACTCCATACTTAATATCTTGAAAATATCCTCAAAAGTTTTTGATATGTCCATATTACCTGTAGCCCCCAAGCTCCGAGATTATCCATGATAACTTGGTGCTTTGCAATAATATGTTGGACTGTGTAGCCCTCAAGGGTCGGGTTGCGCTGCCTATAGCAACCTGGGACTTATAACTATCTTATACCTTATGAAACTTCAGCGGGTGTAGCCCCCAAGGGTCGGCTCATCAGAAAGCTTCAGCGGGTGTAGCCCCCAAGGGCCGGCTCATCAGAAAGCTTCGGCAGGTGTAGCCCCCAAGGGTTGGCTCATTAGAATGTGATGCACCGGGTCTTCAATTTGAACCTCATAATCTATTTAAACAGCTAAATACTGTAGCCCCCAAGTGCCGGGTCGCATGCCTGCAGTGACTTAGGACTTTGAAAAATTGATTTGGGCGGTGTAGTCCCCAAGTGTCGGGTTAGTAAGAATTACTGGGCTGGGACTTTAGAAAAATATAGAAAAGCTGGCTCATCTCCTTGAGATAACATGGTCTTGCTGACGATGTAATGATTTGAAAACCGGCTTGCATTAGCCCCCAAGTGTCGTGGTGCGTGCTTGCAGCGACATGAGACTTGCATAATTGATATAAACTGGCTTTGAATACTGTAGCCCCCAAGTGCCGGGTCGTCTGCCTGCGGCGACTTGGGACTATGTAAGAATAATATGACTCACCACAATTTTTTGGATGAATCCTTAACCGTGGTTGTAATATAACCTGGAATGAATATATTGAAATAATTCCTTTGTCTCTGACATGAAATCCCTGCTCATGGTTGCGGTGCAACCCGGCAAATATATATTGGAGACATCCATGAGTGTTGTAGATTACTCAGAGCATAATTGAAGAAATCCGAGGATCAGCCAATTAGATGACACGACATTATATCTGATTGGGCGGTTCTTCAAGAATAATCAACTTTCCAATATAACAGCGGCTCATCTTTAATAAACAAGACCTGCAAAAACATGACAAAATATGTTATGTGTTGCTGTAAGGGCGGCTTGAAAAAAGCACAACCCGGAGATGTTATATCTTTCATAACATTGCTCCTTCTTTCATAACCTCGCTCTGACCCGGCTTGATAAGCTAGCATGACATGTGAATATGATGAAATATATGATGCAATGTATGATGCAAGATGCAATGTATGATGTAATGTTAACTTGTCAACATTTTCTAGCATAAAGCCGGCGGATATGCGTTAGAAGTTGTACCCGAAGGTAGGAAGCCGCCCTCGCCGCGGCTCATTTTCCCGAGCCAGATTTTTATGGCATAACACCTGGCTAATAAACGTTAGAAGCTGTGCCCAGAGGTAGGAAGCCGCCGTTCGCCGCAGCTCATTTTCCTGAGCCGGATTTTTGTGGCATAACGCGTGGCTAATAGACGTTAGAAGCTGTACCCGGAGGTAGGAAGCCGTCGTTCGCCGGTTGTAATTGTTAGATACCCGTCGGTAAAAACCCTTTACAACTGCGACTAAACATGTTAGCCGGAAATTTGGCATGAAGCCAGCCGATTGGGTGTTAGAAGCAGTACCCATCGGTAAGAAGCCCCCTTTTTAGCAATTACGACGCAAAGCGCCGGCGGATAGGCGTTAGAAGCTATACCGGCTAAAGGTAGGAATCCGCCCTCACCGCGGCTCATTTTCCTGAGCCGGATTTTTGTGGCATAACGCCTGGCTAATAGGCGTTAGAAGCTGTACCCGAAGGTAAGAAGCCGCCGTTTGCCAATCTCAGTTGATACATCAACTGGAGTATTTTTGAACTCTTCTTGTCAGTCGCTATCTTGTAAACCGCCATCTTGTATAAAGAAACGGCAGAAGCTCCAAGCGATGATCCAATAAACCGGGCACCTATGTTTGAATGGTGCATCACAGCGGTTCGTCCTCTTGGACAAATTTTAATCTTCCGTCAGTAATGTAATAGCCCCCAGGATTGGATTTTCTCTTGCAAAGACCTGGGGTTCTTGTTGAAAACAACCAAATGTATGTCGCCATGTCTGTAGCCCCCGATTCTTAAGTTGACTAGAAGAGGCGGCTTGAGAATCTCCATTGAAAGTTGAGGTTGGCCGTGGCGGGCTATAGATGATCCCACATGATTTGTTTCAATGATCCGGTCGATGGTTCGTCCCGGCTGTTTGTTGAAGTGAACCAAATTGTAGTGGCGGCGACTTGTGCGCTTGTCCGTCGGGTGACACATATCGATCAGCACTGCACCGATATATTGATGTAGATCAAACTATGGGTGGCGTCTTGCACGCATCTGTTGGGTGGCTCATATAGACGAGCCCTGCATTGATATGTTGTAGATTGCATCACAAGGCGGCGATTCAGAACCATTCGTTGGGCAACTCGTACTGGTGCATGCGGCCCCTGGCATGTTGATGTAGATGTAGAAATCAGCGGCGGTGTTTGAAGACGGCGTGGCCGCGAGAGATGGCTGCGGCATTGTAAGCCGGTGCAGTCACGAGAGATAACCGTGGCATTGTAAGCCGGTGTGCAAGAGACGTCTGTGGCCTTTGTAAGCCGGCGCGGCCGCGAGAGACGGCGTGGCCGCGAGAGACGGCTGTAGTGTTCTAAGCCGGTGCCGTCACGGATGTTGAGAGACAGCCACGGCGTTGTAAGCCGGTACAGACGGATTGAATCAGTTGTAGCACCTGACGGATGAGTCGGCCGCGGGCACGGATGGATGAGTCGACCGCATGTTGAAGTAGACCGGACCGTAGGAGCGGCGGCTCGTGCGCGCGTCCGTTGAGCAGGTGCGGACGCCGGTGCATGATGATGCTGACAGAAGCTCCGTATCTGCGGCATGGCACAACGGCTATAATGAATAATTGTCCTGATGCGTTTCACCTGATTCATCCCGATGACTAGCTGAGTCACTCTCGTAATTTCAACAGCGATTGAGCCACTCTCGAAACCGCAGGGGAGGTGGCGATTCGGCCACGACAGCTCGGCGATGGTGCTAGACTAGGCCGTCTCAGCGGTGACAGCGTTGCGTCAAAGAAGTCCAGCAGGGCAACTTGAGGCGGTGAAGGACCACGGTGTGGGCAGAACTGCCTCTGCTGCCCATGGCAGAGGGCTTGCGCGCAGGCACGCCCATAGGGGAGATAGAGTGGGGCGGCGCGGACATGGCCAGGGCGGAATGGAGACAGCCAGGGGGGCGCGGCGAGTGGGCCAGCAGGAGCGGCGGCGCGGGACGGCTCGCCGGAGTGACAACACGGGGCGGCTCGCCGGAGTGATGTAGGTGCGGTACGAGTGGAGGCGAGGCGGCTCATATGTGAGGCGTCTGAGGCCGGCTCGGAGGCAGTAGAGCTGGGCGACGCCGACTCGGGCACGGAGGTGAATTGGAGGCAGACGCATAACGGGGTGGAGCTAGGGACCGTTCCGAACGATGTGGAGCTGCAGCACGCGGCGGCTCGCCGGGTGGAGCTACAACGCGACATGTTTTGCGACACGGACACGCAGGAACGTGCACGTGTGGGCGCTGAGGCCGTAAGACGGCAAGAAAGGCAGAGCCAGTCGCATCAGGTGGAGGCCATGGCGGCTGAGGCATGGTGAAGGTAGGCGCGGCGAAGCACGGGAGAGCCGGCGGGCCTAGCGCTGGGCGGCGGCTAACCAAAATCATAGCACAGGGCGACAACCGACAGGAGCAATGGTGCTGGGCGATCACGACCCGGAACGAGGCACGACGACGATGAGCAGGCGTGCGGCGACGCGACGTAGTGGGCGTGACGGGGCAGAGTTAGGTGAGGTCATGGAACACGGCGGCTTGAGGGCGATGGCGAGGCCAGCTTAGCGACTTGATGAGGTGTGGGAGGAGCAATGAAGCGGAGTGAGCACAGGATAACCATGGCGGGCCGGCGTGACAAGACAATGGCCGAGGACGGCGGCACGTCAAGCTCTGCGGCGGTGCGGACGGTGTGGCAGCGCGAGACCGATTTCGTCTCCGGGTCTGGAGGCTCGGCGAGGCAGCCAGCGGGGCATGGCAGCAGAGGCGTGCTGGCGACGTCCGAGTCTGCGTCCATGTCAACCTCCCGGTCAGGGTCGTGCCGTGCAATAGACGTGGCATAGGAGTCCGGGCTCAGCTGGAGCACAGGGACAAGCCGGAGTCAAGGTCAAACGGGCCACGGCGTCGCAGCAGCGGTGAAGACCGAATCCGCGGTGGCCTTGTCCTCTCTTTCTTCTTTGTTTTTTCCCGTGATGCTTCGTCACGTAGTATTCTGACGCAGTCTCTTGAATTCAGGTGGCGGTGTCCTTAATGGATCTCCCAATGCCAAGTTGCTCTTGTGTACGTAGTGCAGACGAAGGTAGATAATCAAAGAACTAATTAGTAGTCAACCCATGTGAGAAGTGTAGATCCTGTTGGTCCTTTGCGTGATGATGTGGAATAACAGCGGCTACGCCGATGAATGCTCCACGGTTTGGAAGTACTAGTAGCTGACCAACATCAAGCACATCTTCAATTTGCAGCAGCAGCGACTCAACCGACAAAACCTTAATTTCTCGGCTCTGTCCAAGTTTATTCCATGCTGGTTCTTCCCCGTCTGATTAATTGTGAGCTTCTCGATCCCTGAAAAAGCTTCCTCTCCAAGAACACAATACCATCGTGCGCAGCCCCACGGTGGGCGCCAACTGTCGTGGATTTATCACGGCAGATGTCCGGGTGAACGGACTTAGGTTCGGGGCAAAGACGGAACTATGTGGCGGCTCAAAGGGGTTGATCGGAATCGAGAGACACGGAGTTTACCCAAGTTCGGCCCCTCCGATGGAGGTAAAATCTTACGTCTTGCTTGTCTGATATTGATGATGATGAAGATCTCTCGGTTACAAGGGTGCTAATTGCTACCTCTAATCACGAGAGCCTTTAATCTATCTATCTCTAATCTCTTGTGTTGTCTAAACTTTTGGACTTGTCAATCTTCTCCCTCTAGTGGTGCTCTACCCCTCCTTATATAGGTGGAGAGGGTAGGCTTATAAATAGAGGCCTACTAGGAGTAGGATTAGGACTAGCCTCTCACCAATCCTACTCCGGGTCTTATTTCCTTTAAGGGAATCCTTCTCTCTTCGGGCCTTCTCTTGTGAGCCGCGAGACGCCGGCTCACCCGCCGGGTCTTGGGCTTGGTCATCCTACGACCCGCCTACCGGGTCATTAATAAGATGTCATGTCTTTATGGGGTCTCCTGTGAGTCGCCAGGCCGGGTCATAGCATGGGGTATATCCCCGACAGGATCCATGTATGAAAACAAAGTATGGACTTTGGAAGTATTACCTGAAGGGCGAAAGGCCATTCAGAACAAATGGATCTTTAAGAAGAAGACATACGCGGACGGTAATGTCACTGTCTATAAAGCTCGACTTGTGGCAAAGGGTTTTTCACAAGTTCAAGGAGTTGACTACGATGAGTCCTTCTCACCTGTAGCGATGCTTAAGTCCGTCAGAATCATGTTAGCAATAGCTGCATATTTTGACTATCAAATTTGGTAGATGGATGTCAAAACAGCGTTCCTCAATGGTTTCCTTGAGTAAGAGTTGTATATGATGCAACCGGAAGGATTTGTCGATCCAGAGAATGCTGAAAAAGTTTGCAAACTCCAATGATCCATTTATGGATTGGTGCAAGCATCTCGGAGTTGGAATAAGCACTTTGATGAGGTGATCAAAGCGTTTGGGTTTATACAAGTTTATGGAGAAGCTTGTATTTACAAGAAAGTGAGTGGGATCTCTATAACATTTCTAATATTATATGCAGATGACATATTGCTGATTGGAAACAATATCAAAAAGCTGGAAAGCATGAAGGAATATTTGAAGAAGAGTTTTTCAATGAAGGACCTAGGAGAAGCTGCTTTCATATTAGGCATTAAGATCTATAGAGATAGATCGAGACACTTAATAGCACTTTCACAGAGCACATACCTTGATAATGTTTTGAAGAAGTTCAAAATGGATCAGTCCAAGAAGGGGTTCTTGCCTGTGTTGCAAGGTGTGAAGTTAAGTAAGACTCAATGCCCAATGACTGCAGAAGATAGAGAGAAGATGAGTGTCATCCCCTATGCTTCAGTCATAGGCTCTATCATGTATGCAATGTTGTGCACAAGACCCGATGTCTTCCTTGCCATAAGTATGGCCGGAAGGTTTCAAAGTGATCCTGGAATGGAGCATTGGACGGTGGCCAAGAATATCCTTAAGTACCTGAAAAGGACTAAGTAAATGTTTCTCGTTTATGGAGGTGATGAAGAACTCATCGTAAAGGATTACATCAATGCAAGCTTTGACACTGATCTGGATGACTGTAAGTCGCAAACCGGATACGTATTTATTCTCAACGGGGGAGCGGTAAGCTGGTGTAGTTCCAAGAAAAGCGTGGTAGCCGATTCTACATGCGAAGCGGAGTACATCGCAGTCTCGGAGGCGGCGAAGGAAGGTGTCTAGATGAAGCAGTTCATGACAGATCTTGGAGTAGTGCCCAGTGCACTCAATCCAATGACTCTGTTCTGTGACAACACTTGTGCCATTGCTCTGGACAAGGAACCAAGGTTTCACAAGAGGACCAGACACATAAAGCGACGCTTCAATTCCATCCGCGATTACATCGAGGAGAAGGACATAAATATTTGCAAAGTGCACATGGATTTGAATGTAGCAGACCCATTGACTAAACCGCTTCCAAGGGCTAACATGATCAACACCACAACTCCATGGGTGTTCGATTCATTACAATGTAACTCACAGAGTGACGTGAACTAGATTATTGACTCTAGTGCAAGTGGGAGACTGTTGGAAATATGCCCTAGAGGCAATAAATAAAGTGTTTATTATTATATTTCCTTGTTCATGATAATTGTTTATTATCCATTCTATAATTGTATCGATTGGAAACACATTGCATGTGTGGATGAATAGACAACACTCTGTCCCTAGTATGTCTCTAGTGAACTAGCTCGTTGAGCAAAGATGGTTAAGGTTTCCAAGCCATTGACATGTGATCTCATTTGATAACGGGATCACATCATTAGGATAATGATGGGATGGACGATACCCAAACTACAAACGTAGCATATGATCGTGTCAGTTTATTGCTACAGTTTTGTGCATGTCAAGTATATGTTCCTATGACCATGAGATCATGCAACTCACGGACACCGAAGGAATGCCTTGTGTGTATCAAATGTCGCAACGTAACTAAGTGACTATAAAGGTGCTCTACAGGTATCTCCGAGGGTGTCTATTGAGTTGGCATGGATCAAGACTGGGATTTGTTACTCTGTGTGACGGAGAGGTATCTCAGGGCCCACTCGGTAATACAACATCACAATAAGCCTTGCAAGCAATGTGACTAAGTGTTAGTCACGGGATCTTGTATTACGGAACAAGTAAAGAGACTTGCCGGTAACGAGGTTGAACTAGGTATGGAGATACCGATGATCGAATCTCGAGCAAGTAACATACCGAAGAACAATGGGAACATCATACAGGATTAACTGAATCCTTGACATAGAGGTTCGACCGATAAAGATCTTCGTAGAATATGTAGGAACCAATATGAGCATCTAGGTCCCGCTATTGGTTATTGACCGTAGAGGTGTCTCGGTCATGTCTACATAGTTCTCGAACCCGCAGGGTCTGCACACTTCAGGTTCGGTGACGTTTCAGTAGTATAGAGTTATGCATGGTGGTGACCGAAAGTTGTTAGGAGTCCCAGATGTGATCCTGGACGTCATGAGGAGCTCCGGAATGGTCTGGAGGTAAATATTGATATAGAGGAAGTCCTATTTTGGTCGCAGGAAAAGTTTTGGGCTCATCGGTAGTGTACCGGGAGTGCCGGCAGTGTACCGGGGGACCATCGAGAGAGGTATTTCGACCCAAGAGGCTACATGGGCTGTGGGAGGAGTAATACCAGCCCTTAGTGGTCTGGCCAAAGTCCCACACAAGGCCCATGCGGCTGGGAAGAGATTCCTAAGTGGAAAAGGTGGGAAAAGGCAAAAAGGGTGGAAATAAGGAAGGAGTCCTAATCCTACTAGGAGTGGAGGAGGAGGACTCCTCCTCTCCACTTGGGCCGAAGCCTAGAGGGGCTGGCCCTTTCTCCAAGCCTCCTCCTCCTCTCCTCCTATATATACTAGAGGGTTTTAGGGTTATGGCGCAAGACTTTCAGCCACGTGCAACCCTACCCTCTAGTTCGTAGTTTCTCCTCTAGATCGGTTTTAGCTGTGCTTAGGCGAAGCGCTACTGAGATTACTCCAGCACCATCGCCGCAGCGCCATCACGCTGCCAGAGAAGTCGTCTACCTCTCCGCGCCCTCTTGCTGGATCAAGAAGGCGGAGATCGTTATCAAGCTGTACGTGTGCCGTTCGTTGCTTGATCAGGATGGATCATGATTGGATCGCTGGATGCTTGGCGATTTATATCACGAAGACGTTTGACTACATCAACCATGTTTCTTAACGCTTCCCGCTTAGCAATCTACAAGGGTACATAGATCCACTCTCCCTCTCGTAGATGCTGATCACCATGGATAGATCTTGCGTGTGCATAGGAAATTTTTGTTTCCCATGCAACGTTCCCCAACAGATTGCAGCGCTGACAACCCTGTTATTAGCCGCCATGTATAGGAGCAAGGGTTCTTTTTCAACCGGAGCGGCTAAAACCGACAGCTCAGTCAGTTATCTCTTGAGCGCCTCAAACGCTTCACCTGCCTCCTTACTCCAAACAAAGTTGTCCATCTTCTTCACCATCTGGTACAAAGGGATGGCCTTTTCACCAAGGCGGCTTATAAACCAGCTTAACACACAAATTCGACCCGCCAGGCGCTGAACATCGTTGATGCATGCCGACTCACACAGGGAGGTGATAGCTTTGACCTTATCCGAGTAGCTTCAATGCCATTCTTAGAGACTAGAAATCCCAAGAGCTTGCCAGCCGGAACTCCAAAGACACACTTAGCCGGGTTAAGCATCATCTTGTAGACTCGTAAGTTGTCAAAAGTCTCCTTCAGGTCATCCAACAGAGTCTCTTTCTTCCTTGATTTGATCACAATATCATCCACATATGCATGAACGTTACGCCCAATCTGGCTGTGAAGACAGTTCTGGACACAACGCTGATAAGTCGCCTGGGCACTCTTGAGCCCAAACGGCATAGCCACATAGCAGAAGGCACAAAAAGGTGTGATAAAAGCCGTCGTCTCTTGGTCCTTGACTGCCATCTTGATCCGATGATAACTAGAATAAGCATCCAGGAAGCATAAACTCTCACAACCCATTGTTGCATCAATGATCTAGTCAATGCGAGGGAGAGCAAATGGGTCAGCCGGACAGGCCTTATTAAGATCCGTGTAATCCACACACATGCACCATGTGTTGTTCTTCTTAAGTACCAACACCGGGTTAGAAAGCCACTCTGGGTGAAAGACCTAGACGATGAAACCCATCGCCAGGAACCGGGCTATCTCTTCCCCAATGGACTTGCGTCTCTCCTCATTGAACCACCGTAGAAACTGCTTGACTGTTTTAAACTTAGGATCCACATTAAGTTGGTGCTCAGCAAACTCTCTTGGAACACCTGGCATGTTAGAAGGTTTCCATGCAAAGATGTCCCGATTCTCATGCATGAATTCGATGAGCGCGCTTTCCTATTTGGGATCCATATTGGCCCCAATAGTGAACTGCTGAGATGAGTCACCTGGAGTGGAATCCACCAATTTTGTATCGTCTGCCGAAAATTTGAGGGGTGGCTCAACCTCTGTGGTAGGCTTTTTCAGCGGAGTCATGTCCTCCGGGTCAACATTTTCCTTGTAAAATTTGAGCTCTGCCACAGCACAACTGCACTCTGCATAAGACTCAATATATGTCTTTCGATCATCATGAACAGTAATTATCCCGTTCAATCCGGGCATCTTGAGCTGCAAGTAGACATAGCAAGGCCTGGCCATGAACTTGGCATAAGCCGGCCACCCGAGCAGAGCGTGATAGGGGCTCTTGATTTTTACCACCTCAAAGCACAAGGTCTCCACCCTGTAGTTGTATTCATCACCAAAGGCAACTTCTAGAGAGATCTTACCCACTAGGTAAGCCGACTTGCCAGGCACCACACCATGAAAAACTATCGAGGAAGGCTTAAGATTCTTATCAAGCAACTTCATCTGTCGGAAAGTGTCGTAGTATAGTATATTGATACTACTGCTACCATCCATAAGCACCCTAGTGAACACATATCCTCCCACTTGCGGCGCAACCACCAGAGACAGCCGCCCCGGATCATCAACGCGCGGCGGGTGATCTTCCCGGCTCCTGGTTATGTCATATTCAGACCACTCCAAGTATTGTGGTAGAGCCGGCATGACCGTGGTAACCCCCCGTTTGCACAATTTCTGATCTCGTCTGTCCAGGCTGGTCGTAAAAACATGATACTGACCCGAGCTGAGCTGCTTTGGATTACTCTGATACCCAGACTGGTTATTCTGTTATTGATTGTTGCCACCAGAGTGCTGATGATGTCCTCCATGGTTGCCCTGGCCATGATGGCCGGATCCTGAGCCGCCGGACCCAAACCTGGCTCCTGGCCCGCCTGGTCCTGAGCCGTCGGGCGGGCCACCATCATTGTTGTGCTGTCGTGAGCTATAGTCTTTGAACTTTTGCATAACATGGCAATTAGCCCATGTGTGACCCGCAGGTCTATTGGACCGGATGTGCTCCGGACAAGGCTTATTGAGCATCTCTTCCAAATTGAAAGGAGTCTTGTTTTTATTAAAAGGCGGTTTGAACTTCTCGTTGCCCTTGGCACGGTTGTTGCCTGTGCTGGCGTTGGCAACCAATTCTGACCCGCCGTCCAGGTTCTTCCTCTTGCCTTGGTTACCATTACCTGCCACACCCTTGACATGGTTATTCTTTTTATTCTGACCAGGCTTCTCTTCATCAGAACCTGGATCCTTTGTGTTATCAGAATCGGCATACTTTGTGAGAGCCGCCATGAGCTCCCCCATGTCTTGACACGCGCGTTTGAGCCGGCCGAGCTTCTACTTCAGAGGGACAAAGCGACAATTCTTTTCCAGGATCAACACCGCTTGAGCGGCCGTTATCTGTTCAGATGAGTGGATGATGGTCGAGACCCGTCAGACCCAATGATGAGCCGACTCATTCTCCTGTTGAACATAGTGATCCAAATCCACAATCGTCATAGGCTGCTTGCACGTTCCTTGAATTTTTTTGATGAACTTTGCCTTCAGCTCAGCCCATGAATTGATGGTATTGGGTGGCAAACTCTTCAACCACATGCGAGCTGGACCTTCAAATATCATGATAAAGTACTGAAAGTGTGGTATATCGACTAGAGGGGGGTGAATAGGAGATTTTTACAAATTAATCACTTGTGGAATTTCAACTTTGAGTAATTTGAAATGTGATGAATAAAGCGGAATAAGTACTCAAGTGCATGAGGAACATAACAGCAACATAGTCTTGATGATGAAATGAAACATGCACAAACAGTAAGTAGCGTGACACAGGATAAGCAGTGATGAACAAGGTAACTTGAAGAATTTGAGGTGAGGAATTTGTGAAAGTCTTCAATCAAATTCTTCAAACAGTAACAATCAATTTCATCAACATGTATATGAGGATTAGAGGGGTTGAGGAAATAGAACCAGGTAGCTCGATGAAGACAATGGTTTGATGACCCAGTTCCAACTGCTCTGACAGTCGTACGTCTGGTTTGGAGTGGCCTGGTATTTAAACCAGAGGACACATAGTCCCAGGACACACAGTCCTTATCATATTCTCCTTGAGCTAAGCCGGCCACACAGTCCTCGCCCAACAATCATGGTAAGTCTTCAGGGTAGACTTCCAATACCCTCACAAACTGGTCACCCGGCGATCCACAATTTACTGATGGATGCTCTAGACCAAGGTCACTTCGTGATCCCCAATTGACTGCAAGAGCACTAGACCATGATGCCTAACCGTCTGGAGGAAGCACAGTCCTCAAAGGTAACAAGTGTCGGTTCCACACAGGAATTTCTTTAGTGATGCTCAATCACTTTTTGGTTGGTGGTTTGGTTGTGGGTTTTTCCTCACTGATGATTTTCTCTCAAAGTCCTTGGAGGATGGGTTGATCTCAAATGACAAGTGCCAGTTCTCTCTCGAAGCAGCCAACCAACTATTGGTTGTGGGGGTGGCTATTTATAGCCAGGGTGCAATCTGACATGATATGACATAAATGCCCCCAATAATATGACCATTATGTGGATATTTGCGATTGGGGACAGCTGGCACTAAGCACAGCAACAGTCGGATTTTTGAACTATGAAAGTCCTCAGACATATCATGTTCCTCACTTGTAGGAAATTTGCACACATGAAATCCTAACTCCTCAGTTAGATCAATTTCCTCAGAGACCAGAAGAACTTCGTCTCTGTGATTGAAGAACTTGACTGAACCATAAGAGATTTCCAAAGGCTTCACTCGAAGGATTGTATAGGTTGAGGATTTTGGAGTTGAGCATTAGTTGGAAATTATCCTTAGTATTATCTCGGCCCCCTTTAACAGTACGGTGTTTCCTATGACTCGAAGAAGGAAATGAAACAACGTAAACAAAAGTCTTCACGCTTTGTAATCCTCGTTCATATCTTCAAGGTCACACCAACTTCTTCATTTTCAAAGTCTTCACAAAGTCTTCACCAAAGTCTTTAGAAAGTATTCAACAAAGTCTTTAGTTGAAGACATACATTTTTAGGGATCGATAATCTCCAAATATATCAAACTCCACATCGACCTATAGAGCCTGTGTACACTCATAAACACATTAGTTCCTTAACCTATAAGTCTTCAATACACCAAAATCACTAAGGGGCACTAGATGCACTAACAATCTCCCCCTTTTTGGTGATTGATAACAAATAGCTTAAGTTTTTAACGGGGATAAACATATGAAGTGAAAGAACTGAGTTTGAGGAATTTGATTGCAAGATATAGAAGAACTGCCCGTAAAGATGTGCATATTTGAGGAATTTGCTTTGTGCTGCAAATGCACATGGCAGGTTAAAACATGGAGAACACCCCCTATATGTTGTAATTCATACATGCATTTGAACATATGATATGAAGAATTTGAAATGTGTGAGGAAAATGGTGTCTGACGAAATTCAGCATGTATGCATTAAGGTACTTGAGGAAATAAACATGCGAGGAAATAGTTCAAAAGTGTCAGACCACCATAGGACTTAAGTTTACAACTCAATCAACAAGAGCTTCAGAAGATCAAGAGTTGTAACTTAAACAAAAATAGCCCATATATGGAGACCCGCTTGAAGACTAACTCAAATTTTCTCCCCATTTGTCATCGAAGACCAAAAGGGACGAAAAAATGACGACTAACGCCGCTTTGAAGAATTTCATTGTGTTGGTGAGGAAGGAGCGCTAGCGTTGTCGGGGTTGTTTGTCGATGCAGGGCCTGCCGTAGTGTCGTCAAAGTCTTCATCTTGATTGCACTCTCGAGATGAAGAATATGAACTTTTGACCATCAGAGGAACTTGGACTTTCTTGAATTTCTTCTGTGGTCGACGAGCCCAGTCAGGATGTTCCTCAAGATCCAGCTCATTTAGTTCTTCAGAAGACATGAGGTGAGACAGTACAGCCCAAGTGCGGTTGAGGTTTTCATGTGCATAGTAGTGATTCCTCTTCACAGTGTTCTGCGTCACTGTCATGTTTTGCACAATGTATCCAAGTTGATGCTTCACCCACTTGTGATTGTGATCGACCTTCTGATGAAGACTTATTAGGAGCTCGCGATCAGTCATTACATGAGGGGCAGACTCTTGAGGTTTGTGAGATGAGGCCTTTGCATCGGAGTCCTAAGTTGCAGTGTCATCATTGGTGGAGAAGGAAGCAGCTTTGCGAAACTGTCCATCCAATGGACGAGTGCCTTCATCAATGACAGCCTTGCCATTTTCTTCCACCGAGTCAATTGTGCTCTTGATGACTTCGATTGGAGGCAAGAAGCCAAAGTGGTTCTGGAAATCATCCTTGAAGGGAACTGAGGACTTTGTCCTCATGAATTTCATGATCCATGTCGCATAGGGCTTCTGTTCAAATGGAGCTAAAGCAGCACTAGCCAAAGTCCTCATGAAGAAGTCGTGCAAGTCGATGGGAATCCCATGAATGATGTTGAAGAGCATATTCTTCATGACTCCCTCAACTCCTTCTTCTTTAGAATTGTGGCCCTTTTGAGGACATAGAATATTTGTGAGTATGCGGTAGACGGTCCTGGGCACATATAGCAAATCCTTCACAAGGAAGGTTTTCCTTTGAGGCTTTGCAGGAGGCAAAGTCTTCATCAACACTTGCATCGGCTGATGTGGAAGTGCAGGCTCATCAAACAGCTTATGAGATTCATCTAAGGGAATTGGAACTGGTACACACTGAAGCAATTCACAAGCTTGAGCAGTGAAGTGTGTTGATCCTGTCATCCAGTCCAAAACCCAGGAGTTGACGTTTGAAGCATTTCCACTGATATGCAGTGTGGCATAGAACTGAAGAATGAGTTCTTCATTCCAGTCGCAGATGTCGACACAGAATGGAAGAATGTCTACATCATGAAGAACTTGGAGCACCGGTGTGAACGATGGAAGGGTTTCCATGTCCGCATGAGGAATTTGGTGGTGCTCGAAGATTTTCCTCTTCTCGAAAAGGACTAATGCATAGTAGTTGAGCTATGTTGCCATCCAGAATCTGTTGCGACCAGCCCTCGCAAAGTCAGAAGGATTTGGACCTATGAAGAACATGCGTTCATTGAAGAAATTGCTCTTGAGGAATTTGGGGTGTACTGAACCTTTGAATGGCATTCTTGGCTTCGGTTGAAGATTTGGCTTGAATTGGCCCTTAATCTCCTTTGGCATGGGAGGAACTCCTTCAGACTGAACAATTTGGAGGGCTGGTTCCTCCGCTACAGGGGAAACATCAAGACGATCAGCTGTTGCAGCTGGAATTTCTTCAGTGACTTGGGTGGTCAGATTAGCAGATTCTTCATGTATTTCTTCAGTCGGAGCAGCCGACTGAGGAATCTGTGTCAGAGGAGTAGTCATTGGTGAATTTGGGTGTGCTGATTCCCAATATTCATCATTGATGACAGGAGTTGTGTTGCCAATGTCTATGTCCTCATCAATTTCTTCAACTCCAGCTTCTTCAACAGTGAACTGAAGCTTGGGCGATGATACCTTTGAAGTTGAAGCAATGTCTTCAACTTCAATTTCTTTATCAATCTGCTCTCTCGAAGCAGCAGAATGATCTTCATCTTCATATGGGATGACATATTCCACCCCAAATGGTACAAGTTCATAGGCAGGTGCAGAGTAAATTGGTGTAGCATCAATGGGTCCAGTTGAAGAACTTGGCATAGTCTTCAACTTCTTGACAGCCGAGGATTCTGAATCTGATGCTTTTCTCTTGAGAGTCTTTTCCTCTGCAGTTTCAGCTTCTTCAGGAACGAGTGATGCAGCTGCCCTGGTGGGTTCAGTTTCTTCAGGCGCAGCAAAAGCATCAGCTGGCCTTTCAGTTTCTTCAGGCACAACAGTGGTGGTTGTCCTGGCATGGTCATCAGTGGTCTGAGTTTCCTCAGCAGCATTGGCTGTTGCTTCTGGTGCAAAAGCATTCCCATCAGCAGTCTCATTAGGCTAAGCAATTTCATTAGCAGCCTGAGGAATTTCATCAGACTGAGGATTTTGTGGTTGCGATCGAGCTGCAACCCTAGTGTTGTGATCCTTCACTGCAGCTTGAGCAGCCCTGACAAATCTCAACTTGGTGCCCTTCCATTCAACATCATACCTCTCTTCATCCTCAGAGAGTGTGCAAATTTCAGACTGAACAGTGATGAGTTGATTTGGGGTCAAGTTCATCACATTGTCTCTCTAAAACTTTTCTTTCCGAGCCCTGTTCCTCTTAGCTCTCAGAGCTTGATCTCTCTTCCATTTTTCTTCAGAGATGAAGTGGGTGAGGACATGATCTACTCCTTAGGCAGATTTAGTGAAGAAAGTGGGGTGTTTGGATCTTCATACCATATATCGATGAAGTTGAGGATCATCTTGGGATCCAGCATGAGAGGAACACAGCTGCCCTTGGCTATAGTAGCCCTCTACTGACTTTGTCTGATGATTTCTTCCAATTCTTCATCATCATCATCCTCAGATCCTAAGGGTATGGTTACTACAGCCTTGCTTGAGTGAGGACTTGGTCTTTGATGTTGTCCAGCAGTTTTCTTCATCTTCAACAAAGAAGGGCTAGTTGAAGACTTTGCTGTAGTAGAGGGACTTGATGAGATCTTTGGAACTTTTGAGAATCCCTCAGTCCTCCTACATGATGCTAGATGCACTAGGGTTGAGGACTTGTAGCGGCAGGTGAGGATTGAGCAGCAACAGTACCAGCATCTGTGACTTTTGTAGGTCAAGGCCTTTGAACTTTAGGAATCCGCTATGAAGGTTTTGATGTTGAAGAACTGGTCTTCAAAGCAGATTTCTTCATCATTGTTTTCTTCGGAGCACTTGCAGAGGCTCCGACAGAGGCATCAGCAGCAGAATCTTCATTGAATTTCTTCACTACCTCTTTGGCTTTCCTCGCCAGCTTGGCTTGCTGCTTCTCCCACATATGAGGAAAGTCCTCACCGGTCTTGAGGCTAGTGAGATCAGCAATTTGATTTTGAGCAAGGGGAGGCCTGCTGCAAGGAGGTTTCGCTACGAATTTCATCATGTATTTTGGAGTTACATAACGATATTCCTTCCATTCCCTTGCCCATCTCCTCTCAATTTTCTGCAGACGAATTTTTCTCTGCTTGGTCGTTTCTTTGCCATGAGTTTCTTCATCGGGTGTGCAGTAATCCTCATACAAGTCATTTGGAATCTCAAAAGCAGTGTGCACATATGGCTTCTTTCCACCTTTCTAAGGTTTCTTTCCATCAGCCATTTTCTTCACTTGAGGAATTTGAACTCTTGAGGACTCTGAAGAAGTACACAGTTTTTCCTCAAGGAACGCTACAAATGAGTTAAGTTGATGAGAACCTAGTGATTCATCAGCGGACATGTTGTACCTGTGAATAGAGTATAGGTGCGAGGAATTTGAAGAGGTCATATGCGTTCTCAGAAATTTTAAAATAAAATAGGTGTGAGGAGATTGACCATGGGTGTCTTGAGGAATTTCACTAAGTGTTCTTTGTCTTAGGTTCCAGAGTTGTGTAAATTTTGAGGATTCACACAATTGAGGAATCTTGAAGAAAAACATTACTTAGGGAAAATCATAAAGTATATGAAGATGTAAGGTGCTTTAGAGTAAGATTCATGAAGAATAAACACCTTTTAAGGAATATGAAGAGCATTTGAAGATCAAACAAGGGCAGTAAAAATAAATTTTATTTACCCTAGTGAAGAACACGATGAACTCAGAGATGAGATTGGGAAGTTCGTTAGTTCAGATCTCCCATGCCCTAGCTTGGCTGAGGGAGACAGCTACAGCGGCGACTGGATGAGGACTTCCGCTGCCGATGCGAGTACGGCGACGATGAGGTCGAGGCAGTGAAGCTCTTCCTCATCGGCGTCGATGACTTTAGCGGCGGCGCTAGGTTGGAGCTCAGGAGAGAGTAGAGAGGAGGAGTAACCGAGCACAGTCAAAGGGGAGGGGATATTTATAGTGGGAGTGAAAACCAATCCGTCCAAAGATTTTGGACAAGATTGCCCTTGACCCTTTCTCTCCATGCGACAGGTGTCACCCACGTACTGAGAAGTGGCGATAGTGGGGGGTCGTGGGTTATCCAGGCGTGGGAATCGGAACCGTTTGAGAGGGAACCGCTGAAAATTTTGATAGTGAAAATTTCAAAGTTTCGGTTCGCAAATTCTTCAGCTGTCAAGGACACAGTGAAGACTTTGAAAGAGTTTCAAAGTAGAACGCATATGAAGAATTTGTGAACAGCCTGGGTTGAGTTTAGCATAGAGGGGGAAAGGGTCCGATCACATTCACTTAGATGAAAATCAACTTGAAGAATTAGCAATAAGTGAATGCTGTTGAGGACATTGAAAACTCAAAAATATATATATATATATATATAGTCAATGAAGAGCATGAGTTTCAAAGTTTGAAGAATTTGAAAAGTTGAGGAATTTGAAAAGTTGAGGAATTTGCAAATTTGAGGAAATTGATAATTTGAAGAATTTGCAAAAATGACGAAAAACTCAATTTTGAAGAATTTCAACTTTGGTTGGTGGCGTGACCCACCATATAAGAATGATGATTTCAGACACCGCTTACAATTGTCGTAGGATTCTGAAAATCGAATTCTTCATTAATTTCTTCACACTTAGAGGGTCATTCTTCATTGATTGAAGAAAAACGTTACTTCGTGTGTTGCACATCTAAGTCATCAATTTTGCATAAGTGTTAGGATGTGTGTCCTTCTTCAAAGAACATTCGAAGATTCTAAGATATTTAGCTCACATCGCAACTTGCAAAATCTCTTTTCATCCAAGGGCTTGGTGAAGATATCGGCCAGTTGTTCTTCAGTGGGGATGTGGTCGATGGAGATGTCACCCTTGAGTACATGATCTCGAGGAAAGTGATGACGAATCTGTATGTGCTTGGTCTTGGAGTGCTGAACTGGGTTGTAAGCAATCTTGATGACACTCTTGTTGTCGCAGTAGAGAGGCACATTTCAACTTGATGTCGTAGTCCTTGAGGGTTTGCTTCATCCATAGTAATTGATCACAACATGAGCCAGCAGCAATGTACTCAGCTTCAGCAGTAGACAATGAGACATAGTTCTGCTTCTTCGAGGACCAACAGACTAACGATCGTTCGAGGAAATGACATGTGCCTGAGGTTGACTTGCGATCCACACGATCACCAGCATAGTCAGCATCAGAGTATCCGACGAGGTGAAGATTTGAGCCCTTGGGATACAATAATCCAAGTGTTGGTGTGTGAGCTAAGTATCCGAAGAATATGTTTCACAGCCTTATGGTGTGATTCCTTCGGTGTTCCTTGGAATTGGGCACACATGCAAACACTTAGCATAATATCAGGCCTAGATGCACATAGATACAATAATGAGCCAATCATGGAGCGGTATACCTTCTGATCGAAATCTTTACCATTTTCATCAGTGCAAAGGTGTCCTTTTGAAGGCATTGGAGTTTTCACGCCTTTGCAATCTTGCATGTTGAATTTCCTCAGAACATCTTTGAGGTATTTCTCTTGTGAGATGAAGATTTCGTTGTCTTGCTGACGAATTTGAAGACCTAAGAAGAATTTCAACTCTCCCATCATAGACATTTGATATTCTTCACTCATCATATAGGCAAATTCATCACTGTAACGTTTGTCAGTACAGCCAAAGATAATATCATCTACGTATATTTGGTATATGAACAGTTCATTGCCATAGGATTTTGTGAAAAGAGTGGGATCGAGTGAACTAGGTTTGAAGCCTTTCTTCATGAGGAATTCCTTCAGAGTGTCATACCACGCCCAAGGGTCCTGCTTGAGGCCATAGAGGGCCTGGTTGAGTCTGAAGACTTTGTCAGGATGCTTAGGGTCTTCAGAACCTGGGGGTTGAGCAACATATACTTCTTCCTCAAGCTTACCATTGAGGAATGCACTTTTCACATCCATTTGATATAAGATGATATTATGATGGTTAGCATAAGCAAGCAATATGCGAATAGCTTCAAGTCTAGCAATAGGTGCAAATGTTTCATCAAAGTCAATTCCTTCAACCTGTGTGTAGCCTTGAGCTACAAGACGAGCCTTATTCCTCACCACAAGGCCATTTTCATCTTGATTGTTGCGGTAGATCCACTTGGTACCTATGATGTTATGCTTGCGAGGATCTGGCCGCTTGACAAGTTCCCACACATTGTTGAGATTGAATTGATGCAATTCCTCTTGCATAGCTTGAATCCACTCAGGCTCCTTGAATGCTTCATCAACTTTGGTAGGATCTATGATAGAGACAAAGGCAAAGTGCCCACAAAAGTTAGTTAAATGTGAAGCTTTTGAGCATGTGAGAGGATCTGGTGCATTGATGTCATCGATGATTTTGTCAATCTGCACTTCATTTGCAACTCTTGGATAAGCAGGTTGATGTGGCTGAGGATTTTCATCAACACCATTTTCTTCAGGTTTATCAGCATGAAAGTCTTCATTTGTTGGAATGACTTCCTCACTGGGTATGATATCTTCATTTGCCTTCAGCTTGATGGATTCCTCAGGAGACTGTTCATCTAACACAGAAGGCAGGTGCTCTCTTTGCGAGCCATCAGTTTCATCGAACCACACATCTACAGTTTCAACAACCTTGTGATGGTAGGTGTTGAAGACTCTGTAGGTGTGCGAGTCCTTTTCGTAACCAAGTATAAAACCTTCATGTGCTTTCGGTGCAAACTTAGAACTATGGTGAGGATCTTTGATCCAGCATTTTGCACTGAAGACTTTGAGATAACTTACATTGGGTTTCTTGTCATTCATAAGTTCATATGAAGTCTTCTTGAAGAATTTGTGAAGATATACCCTGTTGATGATGTGACATGCAGTATCAATTGCTTCAGGCCAGAAGTGACGAGGAGTCTTGTATTCATCAAGCATGATGCGAGCCATCTCAACAAGAGTCCTGTTCTTGCGCTCCACGACGCCATTCTGCTAAGGAGTATAAGGGGCAGATAACTCATGAGTAATACCAAGTTCATCAAGATATTCATCAAGATTAGTGTTCTTGAACTTAGTCCCATTATCACTCCTAATATGCTTGATCTTGACGCCGAAGTTGGTGGAGGCCCTTGAAGCAAATCGTTTGAAGACATCCTGCACTTCATTTTTGTACAAAATAATGTGTACCCAAGTGTATCGAGAGTAGTCATCAACAATGACAAAGCCATACAAACTTGAAGAATTTGTTAGTATGGAGTAATGAGTGGGGCCAAAGAGATCCATGTGAAGCAATTCAAAGGGTCGAGTCATGGTCATGATTGTCTTCGAGGGATGCTTGGATCTGGTCATCTTCCCAGATTCACATGCACCACAAAGGTGGTCCTTGAGGAATTTGACGCCCTCGATGCCAATGACATGTTTTTTCTTCACGAGCGTGTGCAAGTTCCTCATACCCGCATGTCCAAGTCGTCGATGCCACAGCCAGCCTTCTGAGGACTTTGCAAGTAGGCATGTGGTAGGTTGAGGACCTGTAGAGAAATCAACAATATACAAGTCTCCTCTCCTAAAGCCTTCGAAGACTTTGGAATTGTCAGATTCCATGATGACAACATAACGATATTTTCCAAATACGACAATCATATCAAGATCATAGAGCATTGAGACAGACATAAGGTTGAACCCATGGGATTCGACAAGCATCACCTTATCCATGGTTTGGTCCTTTGAGATAGCAACCTTACCAAGTCCCAATACCTTGCTTTTTTCCTTTGTCTGCGTAGGTGATATGCTTCAGATGAGATGGACTGAGTGGCAAATTCATCAGTAGATTCTTGTCACCAGTCATGTGGTTTGTGCATCCACTGTCGAGGACCCACTCAGTAGCTTTTGGAGTATCATCTTGCAGATGAATTAGTACAACTTACGAACTCATATGCTTCAGAGTGAAAAATATGGCATCAATTTCATCAGACAGAATTTCATCACACAAGATAGTAAGCAAGTAGTGTGAGGACATGAGAAATGAGGAATTCATTTCAGCATAGTTAGCTTGCATCCTTTCAAGCATTTCCTCTGGTCTCCAGCAAATTCATCAGATGTTCAAATTCATCTAGAGACATGACCCTGCATAAGATGTTAGTTCAATTTCTTCACCACCCACATCTGGAGGGGTGGCAAAGAGTTCATCATTCTACGAGCACCATATGAGAAGGGCGGCATTGAAGCAAGTGCGCTTCGTTTCATAGGGCGAGGGTTAGAGTACTCAAATGAATAAGCAGAGAAATTCTTCGAGGACTTATACACATAGTGGTTTGAAGAATAATGCACATATTCATAACTCTTAGGTTTTCCCTGCGAAACAGAGGCATTAGCATGAGAATGATATTTTTGACCATTTGAGGAATTTGATCCAAATGAGGACTTTGGTCCATATGAGGAATTTGATATGGGATCCTTATTCTTCATGAGTGGTGTCGTGAGGACATTCACTTGAAGATTTTGTACGTAGCTCTTGGTAACCCAAATTTTCTTCATAGGAAAGCCATTCCTGTAGTTAGTTCCACCAAATCTAGCAAATACTTCATCTTTCTGATTTTTGAAGAATTTGTAGTTGGAGTCAAGTGACTCATCAGAGGAATATGAAGTTTCACAAGTAAAGCCAGATAAAGTGGATGAATCTACATGAGGTCCTTTCACAGCAACCCATGCGGTTTTGGGGTACTTCTCAGGTGTCCACTAGGATCCATCAGCGTTGAGTTTCCTCACAAAGGCAATACCCTCTTTCCTAGGGTTCCTGTTCAGAATCTACTTTTTAAGGACATCGCAAAGGGTTTGATGCCCTTTGAGACTTTTGTACATGCATGTCACATACAATTCCTTCAACTGCATTGTGGTCAGTGATACTTGTGGTATCCTCAGATGAGGAATTTGAGACCACTAGAATGGTTGAAGAATTTACAGCAATAGAAGCATTTGAACATTCAGGTGAAGAATTAGCAGTTTCACATTCGATGCATTTCAAACAAGGTGGAACAAATTCTTCATGAGCGGTACTGATCTATTGAGCCAGTAAGGAATTGTTTTCCCTTTGGAGATCCTCATGTGACACCCTCAGTTCCTCAAGATCTTGCTTTCTTTGAAGAAATTCATAAGAAAGCTTCTCATGATCGGCTAAGAGGTCGTTATGATGACTCTGAAGGTTATCATACTTTGTCTGAAGACTTTTGAGATCGTCAGACAGAGTTTGAGTCCGATCCACTTCATGGTTCAACAGATCATCGCTTTTGTCTAGAATTTTCTAAAGCTTTTCAAGTGCACTTTGTTGCTTAGTGGAAAGTTTCACAAGTTTAGCATAGCTAGGTTTCACATATTCATCAGATTCACCTTCACTTGATTCAGAAGAGGAATGATGTTTGTGTACCTTTGATCCTTTTCCCATGAAGCAATAGGTGGGAGCATAGTCATCACTGCTGACGTCAGAGTCGTTGGAGTAGTCATATTCTTCATCGTTGAAGATGGACTTGCTGATGAAATCAGTAGCGAGAGCAAGGCTAGCGACACTAGATTCTGATTCCTCCTTAGATTCTTCCTCTTCTTCATATTCTTCAGATTCTTCCTCGGAATCCATTTCCTTGCCGATGAATGCTCGGGCCTTTCTAGAACCATTCTTCTTGTGCTTTGAGGACTTTGAAGATGAGGACTTTGCAGATGAGGACTTTGAAGATTTCTTGTTTTTCTTTGTGTCATCAGAACTATCCTCCTTGTACTTCTTCTTCTTTGAATCTTTTTCCCAGAGAGGACAGTCAGAGATAAAGTGACCATGCTTCTTGCAACGATGATAGGTTCTTTTCTTGTAGTCTTCTGAGGAATCTAATTTCCTCAAGCCGCTTTTTGATGACTTTCCAAATCCACCTCTCCTTGAGAACTTCTGGAATTTCCTCATGAGCATAGCCAGTTCCTGACTTAGTTCTTTAGGATCACCAAGGCTGCTGTTAGAATCTTCTTCTTCAGATGAGGAAATTGCTTTAGCCTTCACAGCACGAGATCTTCCATAGCTTGGCCCATAGAGGTCTCTCTTCTCAGCTTGTTGGAATTCATGAGTATTGAGTCTCTCAAGAATGTCAGCAGGATCAAGTGACTTGTAGTCTCCACGTTCTTGAACCATCAAAGCTAGAGTATCGAATGAGGAGTCAAGAGATCTTAGCAGTTTCTTCACCACTTCATGGTCAGTGATATCGGTGGCACCCAGTGCTTGAAGCTCATTGGAGATATCAGTGAGACGATCAAAAGTTTGTTGAACATTTTCATTGTCAAGTCTCTTGAAGAGGTTTAAGAGATTGCGAAGAACATCAACACGAGAATCACGTTGAGTGGAGACACCTTCGTTGACTTTGGACAACCTATCCTAGATCAGCTTAGCAGACTCCAAAGCACTCACTCTGCCATACTGACCTTTGCTCAGATGGCCACAGATGATATTCTTCGCTTGAGAATTGAGTTGCTTGAATCTCTTCACATCAGCAGCGTTGATCGTGAGAGTAACCGAGGGAACACCATTTTCCACAACATACTAGACATCGTTGTCAATAGCTTCAAGGTGCATGCACATCTTGTTCTTCCAGTAGGGGTAGTCCATCCCATCGAAGGTAGGACAGCCCGTGGAAACCTTGATCATACCTGCAATCGACATAACTAGAACTCCAGGTAGTTAAACCAAAATCACACAGAGCGAGGGAGTACCTTCTCTGATACCAATTGAAAGTGCATTATATTGACTAGGCAATTTTTACAAATTCATCACTTGAGAAAATTCAACTTTGAGGAATTTGAAATGTGATGAATAACTAGCAGCGGAATAAGTACTCAAGTGCATGAGGAACATAGCAACAGCATAGTCTTCATGATGAAATGAAACATGCACAAACAATAAGTAGTGTGACACAGGATAAGCAGTGATGAACAAGGTAACTTGAAGAATTTGAGGTGAGAAATTTGTGAAAGTCTTCAATCAAATTCTTCAAACAGTAACAATCAATTTCATCAACAGGTATATGAGGATTAGAGGGGTTGAGGAAATAGAACCAGGTAGCTCGATGAAGACAATGGTTTGATGACCCAGTTCCAACTGCTGTGACAGTTGTACGTCTGGTTTGGAGCAGCCTAGTATTTAAACCAGAGGACACATAGTCCCAGGACACACAGTCCTTGCCGTATTCTCCTTGAGCTAAGGCCACACAGTCCTCGCCCAACACTCGTGGTAAGTCTTCATGGTAGACTTCCAAAACCCTCACAAACTAGTCACCCGACGATCCACAATTTACTGCTGGATGCTCTAGACCAAGGTCACTTCGTGATCCCCAATTGAGTGCAGGAGCACTAGACCATGACGCCTAACCGTATGGAGGAAGCACAATCCTCAAAGGTAACAAGCGTCGGTTCCACAAAGGAATTTCTTCAGTGATGCTCAATCACTTTGGGTTTGGTGGTTTAGTTGTGGGTTTTTCCACAGTGATGATTTTCTCTCAAAGTCCTTGGAGGATGGGTTTCTCTCAAATGAGAAGTGTCCGTTCTCTCTCGGAGCAGCCAACCAACTAGTGGTTGTGGGGGTTGGCTATTTATAGCCAGGGTGCAACCTGACATGATATGACATAAATGCCCCCAATGATATGACCATTATGTGGATATTTGTGATTGGGGATAGCTGGCGCTAAGCACAGCAACAGTCGGATTTTCGAACTATGAAAGTCCTCAGACATATCATGTTCCTCACTTGTAGGCAATTTGCACTGGCGAAATCCTAACTCCCGAGTCAGATCAATTTCCTCAGAGACCAGAAGAACTTCGTCTTTGTCACTAAAGAACTTGACTGAACCATAATAGATTTCCAAAGGCTTCACTCGAAGGATTGTATAGGTTGAGGATTTTGGAGTTGAGCATGAGTTGGAAATTTTCCTTAGTATTACCTTGGCCGCTTTTAACAGTACAGTGTTTCCTATGACTCAAAGAAGGAAATGAAACTACATAAATAAAAGTCTTCATGCTTCATAATCCTCGTTCATATCTTCAAGGTCACACCAACTTCTTCATTTTCAAAGTCTTCACCAAAGTCTTCACAAAGTCTTAAGCAAAGTCTTCAGTTGAAGACATACATTTTTAGGGGCCGATAATCTTCGAATATATCAACTCCTCATCGACTTATAGATCCTGTGTACCCTCACAAACACATTAGTTCCTTAACCTATGAGTCTTCAATACACCAAAATCACTAAGGGGCACTAGATGCACTAACAAGTACTTTGCGCAAACCGCGTCATTGACATCCAACATCTCCATAGCCAGCTCATAACTTTCAATCCAGGCCTCTGGGGGTAGGTCTCGGTGTAGTTTGGAACCTTATAAGGGCTCTTGAAATCCTTTGGCGGACGCTCGTTCCACAGAGCCAACACCAAGCATGGGACTCCCACAGCCCTGGTGGTCACTCCTGCTCCAACTGAGATGGAAGGCACGGGTTCTTGATGAGCCGTTGCTGCTAGAGCCACCGCCTCTCGTTGTGCTCTTGCCCGGTCTACGAGCGCCTGTGCATCCAGAGCCGCCTGATCGTCTCGCGGTGGCCCCCAATGCCGATCACTGCTAGAACCCGCCGGTGACTCATAGCACCGGCTGAAGCTGCAGCTGGGAGGGGGGTTGAATGCAAGTGGTTTCGGGTGTAAGTATACTTTGGGCCATCGCCGTTTGAAGGTATCCAATGACGTTCCGCACCTCCTCTACAAAGGGTGCCTCATCAGGAATAGGAATTGTTTCAAGCCGGATTGCTGCTGCCACCATGCTCTCCGCTGGGTTTGAATAGTGACCCGCCGGCGTTGGGAAAGCCATTGGTGAGGTCTGGTTCCGTCGGGGCAGGTTAAGCTGTTGCCGAGCCGCCGGACGACTTCCAGGTGCATCCGATGTACGTGTCGTTCTTGGTATGTTGAAAAGGGTTCTAGCCTCATACTGTTCTGGTAGGCGGGAGTGATGCTTCATCCACCGTACTGCGGCTGCTGATTGCTGCTCCAGCTCAAGGCGGAAGGCCTCCAACTTAAGGCGATATGCCTCCGCATCCATCTGAGCCTTTAGCGTGCCGACTCTCTGTTGGGCCTCCGCCATCTAGTCCTTCAGCCTTGTGATTTCCATATTCCGGGCGGCTTGCTTCTCAAACGTGACTTCATTTGCCATCAGGGCGGCGAGCTCGTTCATCATATCCAGAAGAACCTGAGCCGGCGGGGGGTCGGCCCCCGTGTCAGCCACCCCGGCGGCTGTACTGCTTGTACCTGGTGTTGACCCTGCCATGAACACGGCCGCATGAGTCGGCAGCCCATGAACGTCCGGTTCCGAATGCTCCGACTCGGGGTAAAGCTCATCGTAGCCCCCAAGCCTGCCATCGTGAAGCTGGTAGATTGATTCCGCCTCACCGCTCGAAGATCCGTCCTCCGAACAGACGAGAGTCTCCTGCGACTCAAAGGCCTCAAGAGCCATACCATGAGTAAAGCCAACGAAGACATGCTTCCTGCCCGGATCAGTACGGGCGGGTCACACGTGTTGGGCGGGTTGCGCGCACCGAGCCGGTTCGACGATGCCGGTGCAGATGTCCGGCCCGGGTGTAGATCCGCCGATCTTTCCAATGAAGACGTGGATTCCGCCAAAGGGAACCCGAAAGCCGTACTCAACAGAGTCGGTCTTGGGCCCCAGCCGGCGTCGTCGATGTAGAACCGGCCGCGGCGACTCTTGTTCATCCTTCCGACCACGTATCCCTCGAACCCTGGTAACGATCCCTTTGAGAACTCAACACCACCGAGCGCTAGCCCCACGGTGGGCGCCAACTTTCATGGTTTTATCACGGCAGATGTCCGAGGACTTAGATTTGAGGCCATCGCTAAGGTGCTGGACTCAAAGGGGTTGGTTGGGACGAAGGATACGAGTTTACCCAGGTTCGACCCCTCAAGTAGAGGTAATAGCCTACGTCCTGCTTGTGTTGTATTGATCGGAGTATCGATTACAAGGTAGCGGAATCGCCTGACCTCGCACTCGATTAGTTGCTTTCTGCCTAAGTCGCCCCGGGTCTCGCCCTTATATAGGAGGTCAAGACCACGGGTTACACAAGTCGTATCGATTACACGTAGGAAGCACATCAAAAAAAGAAAAAAAAGAAGGGTGCGGGTGTTTTTCCGACAAAAAGGTACGGGTGTGTTTCCAACCAAAGATCTACTGCTTGTTGGCTTGCGTGAACACCATCGGACCCTTTTTCTTTTGTTGTTTATATATGCTATATATAGTGGGCCGACCCGATTACTCTTCATGCTTCGGCGAGAGCAAGCTATCGTTTCGCTTTAAGCGAGAAACAGCTCTCGCGGCTGAAACCGTGGTACTCTATTTTCTTTTTCTTTTTCGGTCTATTCCACTAATTCTGAATAAACACCTCACGGGACGGCCACTCGTGAGTTCGCTTCAGCGAGAGATCGATCTGACTCGTGTGATGCTATAGACGCGCCCACGCTGCAAGGCACACGAGGTGAAAAATACTAGACCGGCCCAGTGAGGCCCAACCCGCTATCAGCCATTGTAACTGTCTTGGTTATTTTTTACTACGTAGGAAGCACCTCAAATAAAAAGGAAAAAAGAAGGATGCGGGTGTAATTTTTTTATTTTTTGATAGAAAAGTGTTGGTGGGTTTCCAACCAAATATCTACTGCTTGTTGGCTTGCGTGAACACCACTGGACCTAAGATGGTTGTCATTAAGGTAGCAGGATAACTCTTTATATAATATATGAACGCAGACAGGGAAAATTTAAAGACGAAATTACATGACATTTCAAGAAATGTTTAAACATTGTAAAAAAAACATGATGTCATAAAGGGATAAACAAAGTTTATGTTGTTATTTATCTTGTTTTATGTAAGAAAACTATGTGGGAAATAGGAACTCACCATGATATATGCATATTATCATAGAGATAGTGGGTTCATTCTGATTGAGATGTCCAAAATTTGCCGCAGGTGGAGACTAACAAATTAATGTTTCCTCTATATAATTTTCGAATACATTGGAAAATATTTTACACACGTGCCTATTATATTCAAACAAATTGCTCATTTATTTTACATCGGAAACATTTATATACGTGTTTAATTTTTTCCAAATGCATGATTAACATTTTTTGGTATTTTATTCATCTTTTTTCATACACATTCACTCTTTTTGGTATTTAACATATTATTTAAATTATGTTTTCAAATACAAGTATTTTAAACGTTTTGCAAATACATGTGAAACATTTTTTGGGATGGTATGAAACATTTTTTAAAACTATTGACATTTTTGTACATTATGTACATTTTTTAAATGTGAGGAAAATTATTTTGAAAAGTACTTGACAGTTTTCAAATGCAACATATACATTACCTAAATTATACATATATATATATATTTTTACAGTATGTAAATATATTTTGAATTGCCACATACTTTTTGTAACACATGAATATTTTTTAAATTTCACAAACACAAGAATATAACTGGATCTGGAAAAAAAACAAGACAAATGGGCCGGCCCAGCACGGAGGACGGATGCAAGCCGTGGTCAACACTGTTGCTCCCAGTCCGAAATGTCAAACGAATGCCAGTTGGAATTTGCCACGTCAGCATTTTTTTTCCACAAGCGATGCCCGGATTCGATTTAAAGCGGGATTGCATAGTTCAGCATGTAATCGTTAAGGATTTTAATGTGAGGGTTCGTTCGACCAATCTCTACAAGTTTGAGCTTTAAAATGGACTTTTTCCTAATTTGGAAGATATAGTTTCAAAAAATGGCATGATGCACCTAGCTGTTTTTTTTTTGAAAAGGAGGTTAAACCCCCGGCCTCTGCATCAATCGATGCATACATCCATCTTTATTAATTATTTCACAAAGGTCTGACAAGAAAATACATCAAGCCACCCGAAGCCACCACTCATACCTACAAACTCGATAATGTGGAGTGCTCTCACCCCCCATATCTAAAACCAGTGTCGTCGCCAATCCATCCACATAATGTATCAGGACCAACAGCCGGTGCAGCAGACCTAAAGCGCACACCACATGCACACGTTTTAGAAGCCAGAAGCCACCATCATCCTCGGACTGCTGACCCATCTTCAGGAGAGAGATTCGCATCATGCTTGCCAGTCCAGACATCCGTTGACGCCACCACGGCGCCCAACGACACCACTGTCCTGCGCGCATTCATCCAGACGCGAAGACTCTGGAAGATCTGTCATGCGTAGCACCTGCCGACCAGGCATGACACAGCGTAGCACCTATCGGCCAGCCATGACTTGACATCTCCGCCAAAGCTCCATGCAAGACTTAGCCGCTCCACCTCCTGCCTCTATCTTCTAGCGCTGCTCCACAAACGATGATCCCAAGAGAGTAACGACATCGCAGTGCCGCCATCGTCCAATCTGGATGACCAGATCTTAGGGTTTTCCCCGAAGCAGCACGAGTGGGTTGACAGAAGTTACACGGCGATGCCTTCATCAAGGTAACAACGCGAGACGCCGCCATCGCCCGCCATTGGCTCAGTTTTTACTGGCAACTCTGTCTCCCTAACTCGCAGCCGAGACTACATGACGGATCTGGTGATCCGATCATCCAGCCTCAGGCTGACTATCTCCGGCGAAGGAGACGCCCACCACTGCCACGCCCAGGGCCGGAGCCCCCGACGTCCTCGTGCTGTAGGTCGATCCCAGGGGCAGCCTGCCGTTGACGGTATACGACATTAGCATGTGTAGCCCGCCCGAATCCCATCTGGACCCAGATCGGATGCCCAAGCCGCCGACGCAGTACGAGTCGCCAAACGCCGCCACCGCGTGCCTGGCCGCCGCCGCCCTGCACCACTGCTGTAGATCCGGTCATCACGGACCGCCGTCGTCCTGACCGAGTCTTTGACGAGGTGAAACGCCGCCGCCGCCGTCGCGGCACACAGGCTTTGCCTGCAACGTCCCCGACGACGGCAGCGGAAAGAGGGTGTGCGCGGGAAAACCGGGAGACAATCGGCGGGGGCGCTCCAGTGCAGCGCGACGGCGCTGCACGGGAGCGGATAGGGTTAGGATGGTTCGTGTGTACGGATGCACCTAGCTGTTACATTGAAAAAAAAGGTCAGAAGAACGGTGCGGCACCGCCAACATTCCCGGTCTTCCTCGGCACTCTCTCAACGCAAAATGAAAAGTCGTGCACCCAGCAAGAGGACACATTGACCAGGTTCAAGAAATTAAAGTCAAACCTTCGACGGTTTGCCGTGGCACTAATCAGGTCGATCGTGGGTACCACAAAGAGGTGACGAGGGAATTAAGGTTAGTGCCCACTGGTTAGAGCAAGACCCACCGTACGTAGTACATATTACTCAAGTAGGTGTAGCGACGTGGCTAAGGATGATGGTGTTTATGCCATCATCATGCTAGCTATAACATTCAGACAGAGTTGGTTTTCCATCGGCAAACAAAAGACAGTTGTTTGTTCTCTTTCTATGTGGATTAAGTCTGGACATGTTGTCTTTGTTTGTTGACAAATTGGGAGTTGAGGCTGCCCATGTCCTACATGGATTCATGGATGATGCTATGCTAGCCCGCAAGGTTGCACTTGCACATATAAATATCATGATGCTCCATTAGCTTCTTGCAAGTGCATATTGGAACCATCAACGCGGCAGATCGGCGATGGCAACCACCGCGTGGTTGCCGCTTCTTTGCCTCGCAGCTGCCGCCACTTCGAGCGGGGTGCTTCAAGCTCGTGGCCAACCTGATAACAAAGGTATGCATCCATACTTGGACTATGCTTCGATGACTTAAGGCACCTGTCTTTATGTTCATGACATGTGGGTCCAAGAGATAGTTAGCCCACATGGGACCGAAAGACAGGTGTCTTTATGGCATCTGAAAAAATTAACTGTACACATGTCTTCCTAAACTCAAATCTACAATGGATTGATCATGTATAATTGCAAACTATATCAATTCTACCCATTGCAGGTTTTATAAGCATAGATTGCGGGTTTCCGGTAAAGATGAGCTATGTGGACAGCACAACCGAGCTCTCGTATGCCCCGGATGCCGCCTTCAGCGACACCGCCTCGAACCACAACATCTCGGTGGAGTACATGAAGCCGCAGTCGCTGCTCTCGAAGCGCTACCACGAGTTGCGCAGCTTCCCCAACGGCACACGCAACTGCTACAAGCTTTGGTCCCTGGTGCCCGGGCTCAAGTACCTCCTCCGTGCCACGTTTTTGTACGGCGACTATGATGGCCTTAATTTTTTTCTTCGATAAAGGGCTTTTCATTGAATTGAAATATCGAGTTGATACAATCGCATCGTAGAACGCCCGGCCTCTGCATAACTAGATGCACGTAGCCAACAAGTCCAAAAACCAAAAAGAAAAAAAGAAAAGGCTCAAATAGCCAGTACGACAAAATCAAGATAAAGCCAGCCTAAGATGTGGCCGATCCAATCCGAAGATCACACCGCCATCCATGAGGGTAGAAAACCTCCCTGGCTGAATGCTCCAGCTGAGTAGACGCCATCATAAAAAAGTCTCTGTCCTCTGGCTTCTACAGGATAGATCACATACGGAGCCATCGCGAACATATATGAATAACCTGCATAGGAGATGAAACACATTTATGGTTAAAAACTATGTCATTCCTGGTGAGCCATAGAGTCCAACATAAGGCAGCTGCCCCCACTAGAATGTGTATAGAAAATTGTTTATCTATTCTCCACAACCAATTGCCGAACATGTTCCGTGCACTACGAGGGGGATAAAGATTCGACGCTATTTGAACAATGGCCCATACAGACCGAGCAAACTTGCACTCAAAAAACAAGTGTTTAATGCACTCGTCATGATGGCAGAAAACACATTTTTTGCACCCTTGCCAGTTACGTCGTGCCAAATTATCCCTAGTTAAGATCACCCCTCTGTTGAGAAACCAGAGGAATATCTTCACTTTTAGAGGGATTTTGAGCTTCCACAATTTCCTGTGATCAATCGGAACCTCGTTATGGACCAGTGCATCATACATGGACTTGACTGAAAACTTAGACATTCTGATGCAATTTCCATCTAAAGATATCCGGTTCCTCTGACAGCTGGATGCCCCCCAAACGGATGAGCAATTCATTCCAGGATGCCAGACGAGGTCCTAGAAGATCCCTACGAAAAGAAATATCAGGATTTTCCTGACCCAAAACTTGTTTGATCGTGACAAACTTATGTCTAACAATCCGGTACAAGCTTGTGTATTGCACACTAAGTAGATTGGTCCCCAACTAGGTATCTTCCAAGAAACGGACTTGGGAGCCGTCCTTGACCGAGAACGTTCCAAATTGAAAAAAGAATTCTTTAGCTTTCATCACCCCACTCCAAAAATGAGAATCGCTAGGTTTCCAGTACACTTGAGATATTGCTTTGGAACCCACGTATTTATTACGAATGATTTCCTGCCAAACACCATTCTCAGTGAGTAGTTTATACACCCATTTGCTGAGAAGTGCGATGTTTTCTATCTCAAGGTCCTGGATTCCAAGACCCCCTTGGCTTTTAGGTCCACATAATACATTCCACCTAGCCAGATGATATTTCTTGGTTTCATTATCACTCTGCCAAAAAATCTTGATCTAAAGTAATCTAGGCGCTGAAGCACTCCTTTTGAAAGATGGAAGAATGATAACATGTAAAGAACCATATTGGTGAGGACCGAGTTAATCAAAATTAATCGACCCCCATAGGACAAGAGTTTGGCCTTCCAACTGGCCAGGCGTTTCTCCAGTCTCTCTTCTACATGCTTCCATTCAGCTATCGTCAAGCGCCGATAATGAATGGGGATGCCCAGGTAATGAATCGGAAATTGCCCGAGTTCACAGCCAAAGATTTCAGCATAATCAGGTGCTACTTCTGTGGCCTCGCCGATACAGAAGAGTTCACTCTTATGAAAATTAATTTTAAGACTAGAGAGTTCCTCAAAAGCACATAACAACAATTTAAGGTTTCTGGCTTTTTCTAAATCATGATCCAAAAACAGAATGGTATCATCCGCATATTGTAAAATAGATAGTCCTCCTACCAAATGAGGTATGACACCGATGACTTGTCCGACTATCTTGGCCCTCTCAACAAGGGTAGCTAGCATATCAACCACAATGTTAAACAAAATGGGGGACGCGGGGTCCCCTTGACGAAGCCCCTTCCTAGTCTGAAAGTAATTGCCCACATCATCATTTACCTTGAAGGTACACTACCTCCAGACACGAAACTCTCTACCCATCGACACCATGTATTGGGAAACCCCTTCATGTGTAATGTTTGCAACAGAAAGGGCCATTTCACTTTATCATAAGCTTTTCAAAGTCGATTTTAAATATAACTTCATTCAACATTTTATGATGAAGCTCGTGTACAGTTTCATGCAGAACAACAACACCATCCAATATGTTCCGTCCTTGCATGAAAGCTGTTTGGGTGGGTTTGACTACATGGTCAGCCACCCCATTCAGCCGGTTAGTCGCAACGTTCGTAAAGATTTTAAAGCTTACGTTTAGTAGGCAAATCGGTCTATATTGTTGAATCCGACTAGCATCTTTAGTCTTAGGTAGAAGAATGATTTCCCCAAATTTTAAGCGGGAGATGTCAAGTTGGTGAGCAAGCAGTTCATTAAACAACTGAACCAAGTCTGACTTAATCATTTCCCAAAAACATTGATAGAACTCCGCCGAAAAACCATCTGGACCCAGAGACTTGTTATGTTCGATCTGAAACACCGCAGTACGAATTTCCTCCTCAAAGAATGGAGAGGTTAGGAATTCATTTTTCGCAGCTGAAACTTGATGAATGTCATGACTAATAGACTCATCCATCTCAATAGTTGTATCGGCTGATGGTCCAAAAAGTTCTTTGTAATACTTTCTAATGAAGTTTTTGTTGGGGAACGTCGCATGGGAAATAAAAAATTTCCTACGCACATGCAAGATCTATCCATGGTGATGAGCATCTACGAGAGGGAGAGTGGATCTACGTACCTTTGTAGATCGCTAAGCGGGAAGCGTTAAGAAACGCGGTTGGTGTAGTCGAACATCTTCGCAATCCAAATCGCCGAGCATCCCGCGATCACATCACCATCCGTCCCGCGATCCAATCACGATCCGTCCCACGAACTCATCACGATCTGTCCCGCGATCTCACCACGATCCGTCCCATGAACTCATCACGATCTGTCCCGCGAACTCATCATGAACCGTCTCACGATCTTGATCACGGTCCTTTCGATCTAGCGCCGAACGGACATCACCTCCGCGTGCAGCACATGTGTAGCTTGATGACGATCTCCACCGTCTTGATCCAGCAAGAGGAAGTGGAGAGGAAGAAGAGTTCACCGGCAGCATGATGGCGCTCAGGCGATGGCGGTGGAGCAATTCCGGCAGGGCTTTGCCTAAGTACTGTGGAAATCCGATCTAGAGGAGCACCGGTAGGGTAGCACGTGGCCGTAAAATCTAGTGAAAAACCCTAAAATCCACCGATATATATAGGAGAAGAGGAGAGGAGGCTGGCGCAAGTGCCAAGGCTCCTATAGGAGTCGGCCGAACCAACTAGGGAGGAGTCCACCTCCTCCACTCCTAGTAGGATTAGGACTCCTTCCCTAATTTGCCTTTTTTGCCTTTTTCCACCATTTTCCTTTTGGGTTTTCTTCTCCAGCCACATGGGCCTTGTGTGGGAGTTTCCACCAGCCCACTAAGGGCTGAGATTCACTCTCCCACAACCCATGAAGCCTCTTCGGTCGAAATACCTCTCCCGGAGGTCTCCCGGTACACTACCGATGAGCCCGAAACTCTTCCGGAGACCAAAATAGGACTTCCTATATATGAATATTTTCCTCCGGACCATTCCGGGGCTCCTCGTGACGTCCGGGATCTCATCCGGGACTCCGAACAACCTTCAGTCACCACCATAGATAACTCTATACTACTAAAACGTCACCAAACCTTAAGTGTGCAGACCCTGCGGGTTCGAGAACTATGTAGACATGACCGAGACACCTCTACGGTCAATAAACAATAGCGGGCCCTGGATGACCATATTGGTTCCTACATATTCTACGAAAATCTTTATCGGTCAAACCTCTATGTCAAGGATTCAGTCAATCTCGTATAACGTTCCCTTTGTTCTTCGGTATGTTACTTGCCCAAGATTCTATCGTCAGTATCTCCATACCTAGTTCAACCTCTTACCGGCAAGTCTCTTTACACGTTCTGTAATACAAGATCCCGTGACTAACACTTAGTCACATTGCTTGCAAGGCTTATTGTGATGTTGTATTACCGAGTGGGCCCTAAGATACCTCTTCGTCACACGGAGTAACAAATCCCAGTCTTGATCCATGCCAACTCAATAGGCACCCTCGGAGATACCTGTAGAGAACATTTATAGTCACCCAGTTATGTTGCGACGTTTGATACACACAAGGCACTCTCCCAATGTCCGTGATTTGCATGATCTCATGGTCATAGGAACATATACTTGACATGCAGAAAACAGTAGAAATAAACTGACACGATCATATGCTACGTTTGTAGTTTGGGTCTTGTCCATCACACCATTCTCCTAATGATGTGATCCCGTTTATCAAATGACATCTCATGTCCATGGCTAGGAAACCTTAACCATCTTTGATCAACGAGCTAGTCCATTAGAGGCATACTAGGGACATGGTTTTGTCTATGTATCCACACATGCATCTAAGTCTCCGATCAATACAATTATAGCATGGATAATAAACGATTATCATGAACAAGGAAATATGATAATAACTAATTTATTATTGCCTCTAGGGAATATTTCCAACAGTCTCCCACTTGCACTAGAGTCAATAATCTAGTTCACATCACTATGTGATTCGCATTGTTATGAATCTAACACCCTATGAGTTCTGGGGCTCAATCATGCTTTGCATGTGAGAGAGGCCTTATAGTCAATGAGTCTGCGACAGTCAGATCCGTATGTACTTTGCAAATCTCTATGTCAAACTGTAAACACTGTAACCACGCTCCACTTGGTACTATTCCAAATGGCTGCTCCACTATATGTATCCAGATTGCTACTACGAGTCATCCGGATTGGTGTTAAAGCTTGCATCGACGTAACTCTTTACGACAAACTGTTTATCACGTCCATAATCGAGAAACAACTCCTTAGTTTTTATTTACTAAGGATAATCTTGACCCCTGTCCAATGATCCACTCCTGGATCACTCTCGTACCCCTTGACGGACTCGTGGCAAGGCACACACACGTGCGGTACATAGCATGGCATACTATACAGAGCCGATGGCTAAGGCATAGGGGACGACATTCGTACTTTCTCTTTCTTCTGTCGTGGTCGAGCTTTGAGTCTCACTCAACTTCACACCTTACAAAGCAGGTGAGAACACTTCTCTCTGACTAATCCATTTTGAACTCTTTCAAAATCTTGTCAAGGTATGTACTCATTGAAAGTCTTATCAAACATCTTGATCTATCTTTATAGATCTTGATGCTCAACAATTAGGTAGCTTTATCCAGGTCTTCCTTTGAAAAACTCATTTCAAACAACCGTTTATGCTCTCCAGAAATTCTACATCATTTCCGAATAGCAATATGTCATCCACATATACTTATCAGAAACTCTATAGTGCTCCCACTCACTTTATTGCAAATACAAGTTTCTTGTAAACCTTGTATAGACTTAAAAACTTTGATCACCTCATCAAAGTGCATATTCCAACTCTGAGATGCTTGCTTTAGTTCATAGAAGAATCATTGAAGCTTGCACACCTTTTAGCATCCTTAGGACTGACAAAACCTTCTGGTTGTATCTCATACAACCTTTCCTTAAGGAAGGAAACGATGTTTTGGCATCCATCTGCCAGATTTCATAATTGAAAAATGCAGAAAGTGCTAACATAATTCCAATAGACTTTAGCATCGCTATGAGTGAGAAAGTCTCATCGCAGTCAACTCCTTGAACTTGTCGTAAACTACTTTGCAACAAGTCGAGCTTTACAAATGGTAACATTTACCATCAGCGTCTGTCTTCATTTTAAAGATCCATTTATACTTAACGACCTGCCGTCCAACAAGAAAGTCCACCAAAGTCTATACTTCGTTCTCATACATGGATCCTTTCTCGGATTTCATGACCTCTAACCATTTGTTGGTTTCCGGGCCCATCATCGCTTCTCCATAGCTCGTAGGCTCATTGTTGTCCAACAACATGACCTCCAAGACAAGGTTGTTGTACCAATCAGGAGCAGTACACATCCTTGTCGACCTATGAGGTTTGATAGTAACTTGATCTGAAGCTTCATGATCATCATCATTAACTTCCTCTTCAACTGACGTAGGTTTTATAGAAACATCTTTCTGCGATGCGCTACTCTTTGGTTGAAACAAAGGTTCAATAACCTCATCAAGTTCTATCCTCCTCCCACTCAATTCTTTCAAGAGAAACTTTTTCTCGAGAAAGGACCCAGTTTTAGCAACAAACATTTTATGCTCAAATCTGAGATAGAAGGTTCACCCAACTGTTCTTAGGGTACTCTATGAAGATGCATTTGTCCGCTTTGGGTTTGAGCTCATTAGGTGAAAACATTTTTCCACACAAGCATCGCAGCCTCAAATATTCAGAAATGACAGCTTAGGTTTCTACCAACCATAATTCACACCGTGTCATCTCAACGGATTTAGATGGTGCCCTATTTACAGTGAATGCAGTTGCCTCTAATGCATAACCCCAAAACTATAGCAGTAAAACAACAAGAGACATCATAACCCGCACCATATCCTATAGAGCACGACTATGACGTTCGTACACACCATCACACTATGGTGTTCCAGGTGGCGTGAGTAGTGAAACAATTTTCACATTGTCTAAAGTTGTATGCCAAACTCATAACTCAGATATTTACCTCCACGATCACACCGCAGACATTTTTATCTTCTTGTCACGCTGATCTTAAAGTTCACTTCGAATTAGCTTGAACCTTTCAAACGATTCAGACTTGTGTTTCATTAAGTAAATATACATTATATCTACTCAAATCATCAGTGAAGGTAAGAAAAGAACGATATCCACCGCACGCTACAAGACTCATTGGATTGCATACATCAACATGTATCATTTCCAATAAATCACTTGCTCGCTTCATCAAAACAGAAAACGGGGTCCTTAGTCATCTTGACCAAGAGGCATGGTTCGCATGTCTCAACCGATTTGAAATCGAATGAGTACAAAGATCCATCAGCATGGAGTTTCTTCATGCGCTTTATACCAATATGACATTTAGCGGCAGTGCCACAAGTATGTGGTACTATCATTATTAACTTTGTATCCTTTTTGGCATCAATGTTATGAACATGTGTATTATTACAATCAAGTTTCAACAAACCATTCTCTAACTTAAATGAATAACCGTGTTGCAATGAACATGATCTAATCACGTTCATGCTCAACGCAAAAAACACCAAATAACATTTATTTAGGTTCATCACTAATCTCGAAGGTAGAGAGAGCGTGTGATGTTGATCACATCAACCTTGGAAACATTTCCAACACACATCGTCACCTCACACTTAGCTAGTTCTCCGTTTATTCCGTAGCTTTTATTTCGAGTTACTAACATTTAGCAACCGAACCGGTATCCAATACCCAGGTGCTACTAGGAGTACTAGCAAGGTACACATCAATAACACATATATCAAATATACTTCTGTCGACTTTGCCAGCCTTCTTATCTACCACGTATCTAGGATTGTCCCGCTTCAGCGACTGTTCTCCTCATAATCGAAGCACTTAGTCTCGGGTTTGGGTTAGACTTTGGGTTGCTTCACTAGAGATGCAACTGACTTGCTATCCATGAAGTTTCCCTCCTTGCTCTTGCCCTTCTCGAAACTAGTGGTTTTGACTAACCATCAACACTTGACGCTCCTTCTTGATTTCTACCTTCATGGTGTCAAACATCGCGAACAACTAAGGGATCATTATTTCTATCCCTAGCATTTTATAGTTCATCACCAAGTTCTAGTAGCTTAGTGAAAGTGACTTGGAGAACTATATCAATCACTATCTTTATCTGGAAGATCAACTCCCACTCGATTCAAGCGATTGTAGCACCCAGACAATCTGAGCACATGCTCAACGATTGAGCTATTCTCTTTCATATTACAGGCAAAGAATCTTGTTGGAGATCTCATATCTCGCAACATGGGCATGAGCCTAAGATCCTAATTTCAGCTATTTAGAACATCTCATATGTTCTGTGACGTTCAAAACATTTCGGAGCCTCAATTCTAAGCCGTAATGTGTGACACACTAAACTATCAAGTAGTCATCAGAACGTGCCTGTCAGATGTTCATAACATCTACAGACGACGCTAGAGGGGTTGGCGCACCGAGCGGTGCATTAAGGACATAAGCCTTATGTGCAGCAACAAGGACAATCCTCAGATCACGGAGCCAGTCCGCAATATTGCTACCATCATCTTTCAGCTCTATTTCTCTAGGAACATATAAAAATACAAGGGAGCTACAGCGTGAGCTAGTAATCTACAACACAGTTCGCAAAGACACTACTGACTATGTTCATGATAATGAGTTCAATTAATCATATTACTTAAGAACTCCCACTCAAATTGACATCCCTCTGGTAATTCGAGTGATACATGATCCAAATTCACCAACTTAAGTCCGATCATCACGTGAGTTGAGGTGGTTACAATGGTGAACATCATCATGTTGATCATATCTACTATATGACTCATGTTCGACCTTTTGGTCTCTTGTGTTCCGAGGCCATGTCTGTACATGCTAGGCTCGTCAAGTTTAACCCCAGTGTTCAGCATGTGCAACACTGGCTTGCACCCGTTGTATGTGAACGTAGAGTCTATCACACCCGATCATCACGTGGTGTCTCGACACAACAAACTTTCGCAACGGTGCACACTCGGGGAGAACACAATTTATCTTGAACTTAAGTGAGGGATCACCTTATAATGGTACCATCGTCCTAAGCAAAACAAGGTGCATAAGAGGATTAACATCACATGCAAATCATAAGTGACATGATATGGCCATGAACTTGTGCTTTTGATCTCCATCTTGAAAGCACCGGCATGATCTCCATCGTCACCGGCATGACACCATGATCTCCATCATCTTGATCTCCATCAACGTGTCACCATCAGGGTTGTCGCTCTGACCCAATAGGCGGACGACGCCGAGCAGCGGCTTACAGCTGTGTCGGAGGAACTTCAAGGCCTGAAGCAGCACATAGCGAAGATGTTAGCCGCCCTATTTGGTAAGTTTCTGTTTTACTTTGTACTGTTTAACATTGCTGGTGAAAAACTGGCGACTCATTATCTTTATCCGACTTATCCAGGTCCCAGGAGCCAGCAGTTGGCTTCTGATAGCCTTCTGCCACTGAAGGCCATCTACACTTTTGCAGAACAGCTATACTGCGGCGCCATCTTCACAATCAAGAGTGTGCAATATAAGGAGAAGATCCCCACTCCTCTGAAAGGGGTCTTGGAGCTCTTCTCCACAATGCCCAAGTAGATAGAAGAGCTAAAGAAGTCCGCCTTCCGCCAAGGAGCCGTCGCTGGATTGAGCCTGGCTCTCGCCTTCGCCCCCGAGCTAACGCCGGTTGAAATGATGGATGGTTACTAAAAGAGATGACGGCTCAGAATTCACCGAAGAAGATTACATCCGGTGTGTCAAAGAGTCGCGCTATCTGGCCTCTGTTCTGGCGGATGAAGCAGACTTGAGCACCTATCATGCGGCTTATGATGTAGAGGAGAAGAGGATCCGCAGGCCTCTCTACGAGTGGAAAGATCTGACACCCGCCCGCAGTAAGGATCTCTTTCCTTGTGAGCTTGACGCGTCCCCTTTCCTTGAAGGGTCTTTCGCTGCTCTGGCTGACTGTAATTGGGACTTGGGCAATCTCCAGATAAAGCCAGCAGAACACCCGGAGCAGGATGAGCCGCCCACTAACTGATCTTTATTCTTTTAACCTTTCTGAGCACAGACTCATGTAATGACCCGCTGTGAGCGGTTGACAATGCCTTCTGCTTGTTTTAAGAGTAATTTTTGTAATAGAGTAAACATGACTCTGTCGTTTGACGGCTGCATATATTTTCACCTCTCCATGTGCACTTTCCTTCTCTCTATGTTTCAATTTAATGTGTTGCCGGCTCTTCATGGATATACCTTTTTTCTGATGAGAGGTGTCTGTCTTTGAAGACGCCATTCCTTCTCCAGAATATTAGAGCCATATAATCTCTTTGAAAAAACTCAACTTTTGTCAACCGGAGCAACATGGCTCTGCTTCTTGTCGGATGAATCCATTAAGGAGCCGATTGTCGTAGGATAATGTAAGCTATACCTGATGGTAAGAAGCCTCTATCGACAACTGCAGCTATCGATGAACCAGAACTTTTTGAGGAGAATTGCGGCTGTGTAGCCCCCAAGTGTTGGGTAGTTCTGCCTGCAGCAACCTGGGACTTATAATTGCTTTGCTCTGACCCGGCTTGATAAGCCGGCATGATACAATATGTGATGATGATCTTTCCTTCCTCAAAAAACTCATATGACGGCTCTTCTGCGTGGATTCGAACGGTTAAAATCATACCAATTCAGGGTCTCTGTCGAGATTGGCCGTCAATTACTTGAACCGGTTCAGGGTCTCTAGGCGAGATTGGCCGTCAATTTCTTGAACCGGCTCAGGGTCTCTAAGCGAGATTGGCCGTCAATTTATTGAACCGGCTCAGGGTCTCTAAGCGAGATTGGCCGTCAATTTCTTGAACTGGCTCAGGGTCTCTTAAGCGAGATTGACTGGTAAGAATATAGCGAACGCCAGCTGTCAATGGGAAATGTAAACTATACCCCAAGGCAAGAAGCCTCCATCGACAGCCACGGCTAATAATTAGCCTGAGATGGCATAAAGCCGGCTGTTTGAAAGGAGAAGTAAGCTATACCCGAAGGCAAGAAGCCTCTTTCAACAGCTACAGTTGATAAGCAACTGAATTTTGGCGTAAACGCCGGTTGTTAGGGTGAGATAAGCAAACCCGTCGGTAAGAAACCCCTTCGACAACCGCGGTTAATAAGTAACCGGAAGTGGCATAAAGCCGACCATTAGGGTGAGATAAGTGATACCCGTCGGTAAGAAGCACCCTTCAATGGCCGCAGTTGATAAGCAACTGGAATTTGGTGTACACGCTGTTGTCTTAGTGTCCTGTAAGCTATACAAAAGATGAAGCCTCCATCAACAACAGCGCTTAATGTAACCAAACTAGGCATAAAGCCAACTGTGCAAGGGAGAACTAAGCTATACCCAGAGGCAAGAAACCTCCTTGCAACAGTTTAATAACAGCTGGCTATGCAAAGGAGAAGTAAGCTATACCCGAAGGCAAGAAGCCTGTTTGCAACAGTCCTTAACTGGGCATATCGCCGGCTGTGCAAGGGAGAAGTGAGCTATACCCCAAGGCAAGAAGCCTCCTTGCACCAGCGTAAAAGCCGATTGTGCAGGGGAGATGTGAGCTATACCCGAAGGCAAGAAGCCTCCCTGCTACAGCGCTTGATAAGGCATAAAGCCGGATCGGCCATTTTGACGGCGAGTAAACCACTTTAACTCAAATTTTTGAGCCGGAATATATTTCATCTTGAATGTACAAAGGTATACATAAGAGCAGAGGCCCCAGTCTTTTGCGGGGATGCTAGCTTTTACTCATGTAAGCATGATATATATGATGATAGCGGCTTTCAACGCCTGCTAAGTAAAGTATGGTCACAGATGTGCGATATTCCATCGCCACAATGTCTCTTGACCCGTGGTTTCCGACTCATCTCTCACATCAATGAGGTAATATGACCCATTGCTAAGGTTCCTACTGATCACAAAAGGCTCCTCCCATGGTGGAGATAACTTATGCATTCCAGATTGGTCTCAAATCAACCGGAGCACCAGGTCACCTTCCTGGAACGTCCGGGTCTTTACCCTGCGGCTATGATAGCGTCGCAGGTCTTGTTGATAAATTGCCGACCTGCCTGCTGCTTACTCTCGTGCTTCATCCAAGGCGTCCAACGCATCTTGGCGTGCTACCTTATTATCCGTCTCAACATAAGCCGCCACCCTTGGTGAGTCGTGCCGGAGGTCACTGGATAGAACCGCCTCAGCACCGTACACCATGAAGAAAGGCGTGAAACATGTAGATCTGTTAGGTGTAGTTTTGATGCTCCATAAGACGGAAGGCAACTCCTCAACCCAACATCCGGGTGTCCGCTTCAAAGGAACCATGAGCTGTGGTCTGACACCTCTTAAAATTTCCTGATTGGTTCTCTCTGCCTGACCATTAGACTGTGGATGTGCCATGGCTGAAACATCAAGCCGGATATGCTCCTTCTCACAGAACGTTTTCATAGCTCCTTTGGATAGATTTGTTCCATTGTCCGTAATGATACTGTGTGGGTAACCAAAGCGATAAATCAGTTTCTTAACAAATTGAACCGATGTAGCTGCATCACATTTACTGACCGGCTCTGCCTCTACCCACTTAGTAAATTTATCAACTGCCACCAGAAGGTGTGTTTTCTTATCCTTGGATCTCTTGAAGGGCCCTACCATATCAAGCCCCCAGACCGCAAACGGCCAAGTAATTGGTATCATCCTCAACTCTTGAGCCGAAACATGAGCACGCCGGCCAAACTTCTGACAGCCGTCACACTTACGGACTAAGTCTTTTGCATCCTTGTGAGCCGTTAACCAGAAGAACCCATGTGTAAAAGCCTTGGCCACTAAAGATTTTGACCCGGCGTGATGTCCATGGTCGCCATGATGAATTTCACTCAAGATTTGCTAGCCCTCCTCCGGTGAGAGGCAGCGCTGAAAGACACCCGTCACACTACACTTATGTAACTCATCATTGATAATTGTCATAGACTTAGAATACCGGGTGATCTTCCTGGCCAGATCCTCCTTCTGAGGTAACTCGCCGCATGTTAGATACGCCAAATAAGGAATAGTCCAGTCTAGGGTAGCATGTAGAGCCGCAACCAATTCCGTTTTCGGGTCAGGAATAGTCAGATCCTCCTCAGAGGGTATCTTGACAGTCGGATGAAGCAATACATCCAGAAAAACATTAGGTGGTACCGGCTATCGTTGAGAGCCTAACCGTGACAAAGCATCAGCCGCCTCATTCCTGCGAAGATCAATGTGATCCACTTGGTACCCCTTGAAGTGACCGGCAATGATGTCAACCACCTGTCGATAAGCCGCCATACGCGGATCCTTGGAGTCCCAAGTACCTGAAACTTGCTGAGCCACCAGATCTGAGTCGCCTAAACATCTGACCCGGCTTAAATTCATCTCTTTAGCGACTTTGAGACCATGGATCAGTGCTTCATACTCAGCTGCATTATTAGTACAAGGGAAACATTAACCGGAGCACATAACAAAACTTGTCACCCTTGGGGGAGGTGAGAACAACTCCTGCACCGGACCCCTCTAGCTGCTTGGACCCATCAAAGTGTATAGTCCAATACGTGTTATTCGGCTTCTCTTCGGGGGCTTGACATTCGGTCCAATCAATTATGAAATCCACCAAAGCTTGAGACTTAATTGTTGTACGAGGAACATACTTGATGTTAAGAGGACCCAGCTCTAAGCCCCACTTGGCAATCCTCCCTGTAGATTCTCTACTTTGAATGATATCTCCCAACGAGGCGGAACTGACCATTGTTATTTGATGCCCCAAAAAATAATGTTTTAACTTTCGGTTCGCCATGAAAACTCCGTATACTAACTTCTGCCAATGCGGATACCTCTGCTTAGACTCTGCCAAAACTTCACTAATGTAATAAACCGGCCTTTGCACAGGATACTCCTTCCCTGCCTCCTTGTGCTCAACCACAATTGCTACACTGACCGCTCTGTTGTTAGCCACCACATAAAGGAGTAATGGCTCTTTCTCAACCGGAGCAGCTAACATTGGCGGCTCAGTCAACTGTTTTTTAAGAGTTTCAAGTGTTTCGGCCACTGCTGCGCTCCACTTAAACTTGTCTGTCTTCTTCATCATCTGGTATAAGGGAATGGCTTTCTCCCCAAGCCGGCTTATGAAGCGGCTCAACGCACCAATCCGTCCTGCAAGGCGCTGAACGTCATTAATGCACGTCGGCTCCCCCAAAGAAGTGATAGCCTTAATCCTATCCGGGTTAGCCTCGATGCCCCGCTCAGAGACCAAGAAACCCAAAAGCTTTCCTGCCGGAACACCAAAGACACACTTCGTCGGGTTAAGCATCATCTTGTAGACCCGGAGCTGTCAAAGGATTCTTTCAAATCCTCTAAGAGAGTTTCCTTCTTTCTGGATTTAACCACGATGTCGTCTACGTAAGCATGAACACATCGGCCAATCTGACTGTGAAGGCAGTTCTGCGCATAGCGTTGGTAAGTTGCCTGGGCACTCTTGAGCCCGAAAGGCATGGAGACGTAGCAGAACGCCCCAAAAGGTGTAATAGACGCCGTCTTCTCTAGATCTTTCGTTGCCATCTTAATCTGATGATATCCTGAATATGTATCCAGGAAGCATAAACTTTCACATCCGGCTGTTGCATCAATAATTTGATCGATACGAGGGAATGCAAAAGGGTCAGCCGGGCAAGCCTTGTTAAGGTCCGTGTAATCTATACACATACGCCAAGTGTCGTTCTTTTTTAACACTGGCACCGGGTTAGCCAACCAGTCCGGGTGAAGAACTTCCACTATAAAGCCTGCAGCCAAGAGCCGGGAAACTTCCTCCCCAATAGCTTTACGTCTCTCTTCGTTGAACCGTCGTAGAAACTGTTTCATCGGCTTAAACTTTGGATCCACATTAAGATTGTGCTCAGCGAACTCTCTTGGTACACCCGACATGTCAATAGGCTTCCATGCAAAGATGTCCCGATTCTCATGGATGAATTCGATGAGCGCGCTTTCCTATTTGGGATCCATGTGAGCCCCAATGATGAACTGCTTGGATGAGTCGCCCGGATTGAAATCTACTGCCTTGGTATCATCCGTTGAAAACTTGAGTGGCGGCTCAACTTCTATCGTAGGCTTCTTCAGCGGGGTCATATCCTTAGGGTCAACGTTGTCCTTGTAGAATTTCAGTTCCTCCTGAGCACAACTAGACTCCGCATGCGCCGCATCTCCTTCCTCGCACTCAAGAGCCGTTTTCCTATTACCGTGAACAGTAATTGTAACATTTAAGCCGGGCATTTTGAGTTGCAGATAAACATAGCATGGCCTAGCCATAAATTTGGCATAAGCCAGCCTCCCAAATAGTGCATTATAGGGACTTTTGATTTTGACCACCCCGAACCACAAGGACTCCACCCTGTAATTATGCTCATCGCCAAAAGCTACTTCCAATGAAATCCGGCCCATCGGGTATGCTGATTTACCCGGGACCACACCATGAAAAACAGTGGAGGAAGGTTTAAGATCCTTGTCAAGCAACTTCATCCGCCGGAAAGTGTCATAGTAAAGGATGTTGATGTTGCTACCTCCGTCCATAAGCACTTTATTCACCATATAGCCATTCACTTGAGGGGCCACAACTAGAGCCAGCCGGCCTGGGTCATCTACCCGCGGTGGGTGATCCTCCCGGCTCCACATTATGTCATATTAAGACCACGGCAAATATCGCGGGAGAGCCGGAGCAACCGCATTAACCGCTCGCCTCCGCAACTTCTCGTCTCGTTTATTGTGACCGGTCATGAATACGTGATACTGTCCAGAACTGAGCTACTTCGGGTTACTCTGAAACCCAGACTGATTGCGCTACTGCTGATTGTTGTTGCTGATGTTGCCAGGATGCTGTTGGTGCCCCCCTTGGTTATTCTGACCCGGATGCCCGTTCCCTGAACCGTCGGCGCCGAATCTAGCCCCTAACCCGCCGTGCCTGAGCCGCCAGGCGGGCCACCGCCCTGATTATTACGCGGTTGGGAATGCTGGCTTTTGAATCTTTGCATGATTAAACAGTCACCCCACGCATGCAACGCCGGCTTGTCAGGCGTGATGTGCTCCAGACAAGGCTTCCTAAGCGCTTCTTCTAAGTTGAAAGGGCCTCTGTTCCTTAGGTGAAACGGCCTGAATTTTCCGTTCCCCTTGGGATGGTCTTGTCCTGTGTTGGTGTTTGCCACTAGCTCTGACCCGCCATCCGTGCTCTTTCGCTTATTCTGATTCTCATTGTTCACAAAACCTTTTCCTTGAATTTTTTTCTTCCCTTGATTGGCTTTCTCATCATCCGAGCCTGGATCCTTGGTGTTATCTGAGTCGGCATACTTTGTTAAGTCCGTCGTGAGTTCTCCCATGTCCTGACACGTGCGCTTGAGCCGGCCGAGCTTTTGCTTCAATGGAACAAAATGACAGTTCTTTTCTAAAATAAGCACCGCTTGAGCCGCCGTGATCTTCTCTAAAGAGTGAATAATGGTCGACACCCGCCGGACCCAATGATGGGCTGACTCACTTTCCTGTTGAACACAATGGTCCAAGTCGACAATGGTCATAGTCTACTTACGGGTCCCCTGGAAATTCTTAATAAACTTCGCTCTCAGCTCCGCCCATGAGCTTATCATGTTAGGCCGCAGACCTTTCAGCCATGAACGAGCCGGACCCTCAAGCATCATGATGAATTATTTTGCGCATACCGCCTCACTGACATCCAGGATCTCCATGGCCAATTCATAACTTTCAACCCATGCCTCAGGGGGTAGATCAGCTGTGTAATTCGGAACCTTTCGAGGCCCCTTATAGTCTTTCGATAGCCGTTCACTTCTCAGAGCCGGAGTTAAACATGGCACCCCTACAGCTCTGGTACTAACTACTCACATTGACACGAAAAGCGCCGGCTCTAGACGATTTACCGCTATCTCCGCCTCTCGCCTGTCTCACGCCTGGTCCATGAGGGCTTGTGCATCTAGAGCCGCCCTATTGTCCTCCGGTTGTCCGCGACATGGGTGACTGCTGGAACACGCCGGCGACTCGTAGCGCTGACTGAAACTTTGACTGGGAAGGGGGGTGGAGTGAACCCGGCTCCGGCTGTGAGCATACCTCTCTTGCTGGGCCATGGCCGTCTGTAAATATCCAATGGTGTTTCGCACATCCTCCACAAAGGGTGCCTCATCTGGGATGGGAATCGTCTCAAGCCGGGCGGCCGCTGCCACCATGTTCTCGGCCGTGTTAGAGTAATGACCCGCCGGTGTTGGAAAAGCCCTAGGGGAGATTTGGTTATGCTGGGGTGGATGAGTCGTCGGGCGTTCCAGCGGTCGGCTCTCCGGTGCACCCGTAACCCGCCCCGCACCAGAGGTGTTAAAAAGATTCCTCGCTTCGTAACGTTCTGGTAGACGAGATTGATGCCTCCTCCGGTGCACCGCGATAGCTGACCTTTGCTCCAGCTCCAGACGGAAAGCATCGGCCTTGATACGCTCCGCTTCCTCCTCCATCCAGGTCTTCAGTTCGGCCATCCTTTGCCGTTCCTCTGCTATCCGGCCCTTGATCCGTGCCACCTCTAGATTCCTAGCTGCTTGATTATCCGATGTTACCTCTATGGCCATGAGGGCTGTAAGTTCGTCCATCAATTCCACTAGAACCTGAGCCGGCGGCGGCGGGCTATCACCCGCTGCGGCGGCTCCCGCGGCTGTGTCACCTGCGGCTGAAGCCGATCCTGCCATGAACACTGTTGCATGAATGGGGGGCTTAGAGCATCTTTCTCAACGCCCTCTACCTTAGAATAGTTGTCGTAGTAGCCCCCAAGGCCACCGTTGCTGAGCTGATACACTGATTCTGTCTCCCCACTAGAGGAATCATCTTCCGAGCAAACAAGAGTTCCCTGTGACCCGGACGCTTCTAGGTCCATGCCTTGAGTGAAGCCCATGAGAATGTGCTTTTGACCCGGATGGGCACAGGCAGGCTGCACAACACGCGTAGATTGGAGATGCCGAGTCGGCTCGACCATGTTGGTGGAGACGTCCGGCCCGGGTATAGATCCATCAACCTTTCCGATGAAAACCTAGATCCCGCCGAATGGAACCCGGAATCCATACTCCACAGAGGCAGCATCAAGCCCCCAGTCGGCATCGACGATGTAGAGCCGGCCGCGGCGACTCTTGCTCATCCTTCCAACCATGTATCCTTCGAGCCCTGGAAGAGAGCCCTTTGAGAACTCAACACCACCAAGCGTAAGCCCCACAGTGGGTGCCAACTGTTGTGGTTTTGTTATGGCAGGTGTCCGGGTGAACGGACTTAGGTTTGAGGCCATCGCTAACGGGGTGGACTCAAAGGGGTTAGTCGGGACGAAAGACACGGATTTACCCAGGTTCGGCCCCTCAAATCGAGGTAATAGCCTACGTCCTGCTTCTGTTTGTATTGCTTGCGTATCAATTACAAGGAGCTAGAAGCTTAACCTAATTCTCGATTGCCTGTCCTCTAAGTCGCCCCGGGTCTGCCTTTATATAAGAGGTCAGGACCACCGGGTCGTACAATTGCTGACCGAGTCTCTCTCTATCTTCTTGTCCGAGCCGTCTGCGAGTCGGCTTGCACGCCTGGGTCTTCCCCGTCTAGGACGTTGTACGGCCCACACCTTGAGCCGCCTATCTCCCTGGGCCACTAGTCTTTACGGCTCACCTTTGGGCCGGCTCACGAGCCAGCAACATGACCCGGAGCCTCCGGGGCGGGTCATATCCCAAACAGGCCTTGTGTGGGAGTTTCCACCAGCCCACTAAGGGCTGATATTCACTCTCCCAAAGCCTATGAAGCCTCTTGCGTCGAAATACCCCTCCCGGAGGTCTCCCGGTACACTACTGGCACTCCCGGTACACTACCGGTGAGCCTGAAACTTTTCCGGCGACCAAAATAGGACTTCCGATATATGAATCTTTACCTCCGGACAATTCCGGAGCTCCTCGTGACGTCTGGGATCTCATCCGGGACTCCAAAATCGGAGTCCCGGATGAGATCCCAGATGTCACGAGGAGCTCCGGAATTGTCCGGAGGTAAAGATTCATACATCGGAAGTCCTATTTTGGTCACCGGAAAAGTTTCGGGCTCATCGGTAGTGTACCAGGAGTGCCAGGAGGGTACCGAGGGACCATCAGGAGGGGTATTTCGACCCAAGAGGCTACATGGGCTGTGTGAGGATAAATACCAGCCCTTAGTGGGCTGGTTTAAGTCCCACAAAGGGTCCATGCGGCTGGGAAGAAAAGCCCAAGGAGAAAAAGTTGGAAAAAGGCAAAAAGTCTAAATAAGGAAGGAGTCCTAATCCTACTAGGATTGGAGTAGGACTCCTCCACCTCCAGTTTCGGCCAGATCTTGAGGGTTTGAGGCTGCCTCCTCCCCTCCCTCCCTCCTATATATACTAGAGGATTTAGAGGGGAAAGCTAACCCGAATTGCCATGTGCTGCCCTCTTCTTCCTCTAGATCTGTTTCTCCTCTAGATTAGTTCTGCGGTGCTTAGGCGAAGCCTTGCAGGATTAGTTCACCACCACCGCCACCATGCCATTTTGTTGCCGGAGAACTCTTCTACCTCTCCACTCCCTCTTGATGGATCAATAAGGTGGAGATCATCATGGAGTTGTACATGTGCTGAACGAGGAGGTTGTCGTGGATTTGTCACGGAAGATGTCCGGGTGAACGGACTTACGTTCGGGGCAAAGACATAACTACGTGGCGGCTTGAAGGGGTTTATCGGAATTGAGAGACACGGAGTTTACCTAGGTTCGGCCCCTCCGATGGAGGTAAAAGCCTACGTCCTGCTTGTCTGGTATTGATGATAAAGAAGATCTCTCGGTTATAGGGGTGCCGTTTGCTACCTCTAATCACGAGAACCTCTAATCTGTCCATCTCTAATCTCTTGTGTTGTCTAAACTTGTGGACTTGTGTCTATTCTCCCTCTAGGGGTGCTCTACCCCTCCTTATATAGGAGGAGAGGGTAGGTTTACAAATAGAGTCCTACTAGGAGTAGGATTACGACTAGTCTCTATAGAATCCAATTCCAGGTCTTGTAACCTTCGGCAGGGAGTCTTTCTCTCTTTGAGCCTTCTCTTGTGAGACGCCTGGCGCCGGCTTACATGCCGGGTCTTGGGCCTAGTCGTCCTATGATCCGCCTGGTGGGTCATTAATAAAATGTCATGTCTTATTCTGGGTCTCCTGTGAGTCGCCAGGCCAGGTCATACCGCGGGATATATCCCCAACAGAGGTGTCGTCCGTTCGATGCTAGATCGGAAGGACCGTGATCAAGATCGCGAGACAGATCGTGATTAGATTGTGGGACGGATCGTGATGAGTTCGCGGGAGGATCGTAATTGGATCACGAGGCGGATGGTGATGAGATCACAGGACGCTCGGCGATTTGGATCGCGAAGACGTTCGACTACACCAACCGCGTTTCTTAACGCTTCCCGCTTAGCGATCTACAAGGGTATGTAGATCCACTCTCCCTCTCATAGATGCTCATCACCATGGATAGATCTTGCGTGTGCGTAGGAAATTTTTTGTTTCCCATGCAACGTTCCCCAACAGTGGCATCATGAGGTAGGTATATGTGTAGATGAGATCTCGAGTAGAACACAAAGAGTTTGTGTGCGTTGATGCTTAGATTGCTTCCTCCCTTGGTCGTGTTTTGGTTCAGCGGTATTTTGGGATGAAGCGGCCTAGACCAACCTTACTTGTACGCTTACGAGAGACCGGTTCCATCGACTGACGTGTAACTTTGTTGCACAAAGATGGCTGGCGGGTGTCTGTTTCTCCTACTTTAGTTGGATCGGCTTCGAAAAAGGTGGTCCTTGAGAAGGTTCAAAAGCAACTTATGTATCACCGTTGTGGTTTTTGCGTAGGTGAGAATTGTTCTTGCTAGATACCTGTAGCAGCCACGTAAAACATGCAATAACAATTAGAGGACGTCTAACTTGTTTTTGCAGGGTATGTTGTGATGTGATATGGCCAATTACATGATGAGATATATGTGATGTATGAGATGATCATGTGTTGTATAGAATATCATGACTTGCATGTCGATGAGTACGGCAACCGGCAGGAGCTATAGGGTTGTCCTTAATTATTGTATGACCTGCGTGTCAATCATTAAGCGCTATGTAATGCTTTACTTTATCGCTAAATGGTAGCAATAGTAGTAGAAGCATGGTGGGCGCGACAACCCCGATGGCGACATATTGATGGAGATAATAGTGTCATGCCAGTGATGATGGAGATCATGCTCGTGCTTTCAAGATGGAGATCAAAAGCAAAAGTTCATGGCCATATCATGTCACTTATGATTTGCATGTGATGTTAATCCTTTTATGCACCTTGTTTTGCTTAGGACGACAGTAGCATTATAAGGTGATCCCTCACTAAAATTTCAAGATAAATTGTGTTCCCGAGTGTGCACCATTGCAAAAGTTCGTCGTGTCGAGACACCACGTGATGATTGGGTGTGATAGACTCTAGATTCACATACAACGGGTGCAAGCCAGTGTTGCACATGCAGAACACTCGGGTTAAACTTGACGAGCCTAGCATGTACAGACATGGCCTCGGAACACAAGAGACCGAAAGGTCGAACATGAGTCATATAGTAGATATGATCAACATGATGATGTTCACCATTGAAACCACCTCAACTCACGTGATGATCGGACTTGAGTCGGTGAATTTGGATCATGTATCCCTCAGATGACCTGAGGGATGTCAATTTGAGTGGGAGTTCTTAAGTAATATGATTAATTGAACTCATTATCATGAACAGAGTCAGTAGTGTATTTGCAAATTATGTTGTAGATTACTAGCTCACATTGTAGCTCCCTTGTATTTTTTATATGTTCCTAGAGAAATAGAGTTGAAAGATGATGGTGGCAATATTGCGGACTAGGTCCGTGATCTGAGGATTGTCCTCATTGCTGCACAGAAGGCTTATGTCCTTAATGCATCGCTCGGTGCGCCACCCCCTCTAGTATAATCTGTAGATGTTGTGAACATCTGACAGGCACGTTCCGATGACTACTTGATAGTTATGTGCGTCCTGCATTATGGCTTAGAATTGAGGCTCCAAAATGTTTTGAACGTCACGAAACATATGAGATGTTCTAAGATATGAAATTGGGATCTCAGGCTCGTGCCTGTGTTGTGAGATATGAGATATCCAACAAGATTCTTTGCCTGCAAGATGAAGGAGAATAGCTCAATCGTTGAGCATGTGCTCAGATTATCTGGGTGCTACAATCGCTTCAATCGAGTGGGAGTTGATCTTCCAGATAAGATAGTGATTGATATAGTTCTCTGAGTCACTATCACTAGGTTACTAGAACTTTGTGATGAACTGTAATTATGCCAGGGATGGAAATGATGATCCCTGAGCTGTTCGCGATGTTTGACACCGCGAAGGTAGAAATCAAGAAGTAGCATCAAGTGTTGATGGTTAGTAAAACCACTAGTTTCGTGAAGGGCAAGGGCAAGGAGGGAAACTTCATGGATGGCAAGTCAGTTGTTGCTCCAGTGAAGCAACCCAAAGTTGAACCCAAACCCGAGACTAAGTGCTTCTATTATGAGGAGAGCGGTCGTTGAAGCGGAACAACCCTACATACTTGATAAATTAGAAGGCTGGCAACGTCGACAGAAGTATATTTGATATATGTGTTATTGATGTGTACCATTCTAGTACTCCTAGTAGCACCTAGGTATTGGATACCGATTCGGTTGCTAAATGTTAATAACTCGAAGTAAAAGCTATGGAATAAACAGAGACTATCTAAGGGTGAGGTGACAATGTGTGTTGGAAATGTTTCCAAGGTTGACGTGATCAACATCGCATGCTCTCTCTACCTTCGGGATTAGTGATGAACCTAAATAAATGTTATTTGGTGTTTTGCGTTGAGCATGAACGTGATTAGATCGTGTTTATTGCAACACGGTTATTCATTTAAGTTAGAGAATAATGGTTATTCTGCTTACATGAATAGTACCTTCAATGGTCATGCACCCAGTGAGAATGGTTTGTTGAATCTTGATCATAGTAATACACATGTTCATAACATTGATTCCAAAAGATACAAAGTTAATAATGATAGTACCACATACATGTGGCACTGCCGCTAAATGTCATATTGGTATAAAGCGCATGAAGAAACTCCATGCTGATGGATCTTTGTACTCATTCGATTTCGAATCAGTTGAGACATGCGAACCATGCCTCTTGGGCAAGATGACTAAGGACCCCGTTATCCGGATTGATGGAGCAGGCAAGTGATTTATTGGAAATGATACATTTTGATGTATGCAATCCAATGAGTCTTGTAGCGTGCGGTGGATATCGTTATTATCTTACCTTCACTGATGATTTGAGTAGATATAGTGTATATTTACTTAATGAAACACAAATCTGAATCATTTGAAAGGTTCAAGCAAATTGAGAGTGAAGTTTAAGATCATCGTGACAAGAAGATCAAAATGTCCATGATATGATCGTGGAGGTGAATATCTGAGTTACGAGTTTGGCATACAACTTTCGACAATGTGAAAGTTGTTTCACAACTCACGCCACCTGGAACACCATAGTGTGATGGTGTGTCCGAACGTCATAGTCGTGCTCTATGGGATATGGTGCGTGCTATGATGTCTCTTATCATTTTTTTACTATAATTTTGGGGTTATGCATTAGAGACAACTACATTCACTTTAAATAGAGCACCATCTAAATCCGTTGGGATGACACCGTCTGAATTATGGTTTGATAGAAACCTAAGCTGTCATTTCTTAATGTCTGGGGCTACGACGCATGTGTGGAAAATTGTTTTCACCTAATGAGCTCGAACCCAAAGCGGACAAATGCATCTTCATAGAATACCCTAAGAACAGTTGGGTGAACCTTCAATCTTAGATCCAAGCATAAAATGTTTGTTGCTAAAACTGGGTCCTTTTTTGAGAAAAAGTTTCTCTCGAAAGAATTGAGTGGGAGGAAGATAGAACATGATGAGGTTATTGAACCTTTGTTTCAATGAGAGAGTAGCACAGCACAGGAAGATGTTTCTGTGAAGCCTACGTTAGTTGAAGAGGAAGTTAATGATGATGATCATGAAGCTTCAGATCAAGTTACTATCAATCCTCGTAGGTCGACAAGGACGTGTACTGCTCCTGAGTGGTACGACAACACTGTCTTAGAGGTCATGTTGTTGGACAACGATGAACCTAAGAACTATGGAGAAGCGATGATGGGCCCGGAATTCAACAAATGGTTAGAGGCCATGAAATCCGAGAAAGGATCCATGTATGAAAACCAAGTATAGACTTTGGTGGACTTGCTCATTGGACGGCAGGTCGTTGAGTACAAATTGATCTTTAAAATGAAGACAGACGCTGATGGTGAATGTCACTATTTATAAAGCTCGACTTGTCGCAAAGAAGTTTCCGGCAAGTTCAAGGAGTTGACTACCATGAGAATTTCTCACTCGTAGCGATGCTAAAGTCTGTTCAAATTATGTTAGCAGTTGCTGCATTTTTCAATTATGAAATCTGACAGATGGATGTCAAAACATTGTTTCCTGAACGGTTTACTTGAGGAAAGGTTGTATGTGATACAACCAGAAGGTTTTGTCTGTCCTAAGGATGCTAAAAGGTGAGCAAGCTTCAGTGATCCTTCTATGGACTGAAGCAAGCATCTCGGAGTTGGAATATACACTTTGATGAGGTGATCAAAGTTTTTGAGTCTATACAAAGTTTATGAGAAACTTGTATTTACAATAAAGTGAGTGGGAGCACTATAGAGTTTCTGATAAGCATATGTGGTTGACATATTGTTGATTGGAAATGATGTAGAATTTCTAGAAAGCATAAAGGGTTGTTTGAAAGGAGTTTTTCAAAGGAAGACATGGATAAAGCTACCTAATTGTTGAGCATCAAGATCTATAGAGATAGATCAAGATGCTTGATGAGACTTTCAATGAGTACATACCTTGACAAGATTTTGAAAGAGTTCAAAATGGATCAGTCAGGGAAAGAGTTCTTGACTGATTTGTAAGGTGTGAAGTTGAGTAAGACTCAAATCTCGACCATGGCAGAAGAAAGAGAAGGACAAAGGTCATCCCCTGTGCTTTAGCCATAGGCTCTATATAGTATGCCATGCTGTTACCGCACCTATGTGTGCCTTGCCATGAGTCTGTCAAGGGGTACAAGAGTGATCTAGGAGTGGATCACTTGACAGCGGTCAAGATTATCCTTAGTAACTAAAAGACTAAGGAAATGTTTCTCGATTATGGTGGTGATAAAGATTTTGTCGTAAAGAGTTACGTCGATGCAAGCTTTAACACCAATCCGGATGACTCTTAGTAGCAATCTGAATACGTATAGTGGAGCAGCCATTTGGAATAGCTCTAAGTGGAGTGTGGTAGCAGTGTCTACAGTATGACATAGAGATTTACAAAGTACACACGGATCTGAATGTCGCAGATCCGTTGACTAAAACACCTCTCTCACATGCAAAGCATGATCAAACCCCATAACTCATTGGGTGTGAGATTCATAAACAAATCTCATGGCGATGTGAGCTAGATTATCAACTCTAGTGCAAGTGGGAGACTGTTGGAAATATGCCCTAGAGGCAATAATAAATTATTTATTATCATATTTCCTTGTTCGTGATAATCGTTTATTATCCATGCTAGAATTGTATTGATCGGAAACTCAGATACATGTGTGGATGCATAGATAACACTACGTCCCTAGTATGCCTCTAATAGACTAGCTCGTTGATAAAAGATGGTTAAGGTTTCCTAGCCATGGACATGAGATGTCATTTGATAATGGGATCACATCATTAGGAGAATGATGTGATGGACAAGACCCAAACTATAAACGTAGCATATGATCGTGTCAGTTTATTGCTACAGTTTTGTGCATGTCAAGTATATGTTCCTATGACCATGAGATCATGCAACTCACTGACACCGGAGGAGTGCCTTGTGTGTATCAAACGTCACAACATAACTGGGTGACTATAAAGGTGCTCTACAGGTATCTTCGAGGGTGTCTGTTGGGTTGGCATGGATCAAGACTAGGATTTGTTACTCCGTGTGACGGAGAGGTATCTCAGGGCCCACTCGGTAATACAACATCACAACAAGCCTGGCAAGCAACATGACTAAGTGTTAGCCACGGGATCTTGTATTACGGAACGAGTAAAGAGACTTGCTGGTAACGAGATTGAACTAGGTATAGAGATACCGACGATCGAATCTCGGGCAAGTAACTTACCGAAGAACAAAGGGAATAGCATATGAGATTAACTGAATCCTTGACATAAAGGTTCAACCGATAAAGATCTTTGTAGAATATGTAGGAACCAATATGGCACCTAGGTCCCGCTATTGGTTATTTACCATAGAGGTGTCTCGGTCATGTCTACATAGTTCTCGAACCCGCAGGGTCTGCACACTTAAGGTTCGGCGACGTTTCAATAGTATAGAGTTATGTATGGTGGTGAACGAAGGTTGTTTGGAGTCCTGGATGAGATCCGGACGTCACGAGGAGCTCTGGAATGGTCCGGAGGTAAAGATTGATATATAGGAAGTCCTATTTTGGTCACTGGAAAAGTTTCGGGCTCATCGGTAGTGTACTGGGAGTGCCGGGAAGGTACCGGGGGACCATCGGGAGGGGTATTTCGACCCAAGAGGCTACATGGGCTGTGGGAGGATAAATACCAGCCCTTAGTGGGCTGGTTGAAGTCCCACAAAGGGCCCATGCAGCTGGGAAGAAAAGCCCAAGGAGAAAAAGGTGGAAAAAAGTAAAAAGTCTAAATAAGGAAGGAGTCCTAATCCTACTAGGATTGGAGTAGGACTCCTCCACCTCCACTTTCGGCCAGATCTTGAGGGTTTGAGGATGCCTCCTCCCCTCCCTCCCTCCTATATATACTAGAGGATTTAGAGGGGAAAGCTAACCCTAATTGCCACGTGTTGCCCTCTTCTTCCTCTAGATCTGTTTCTCCTCTAGATTAGTTCTGCGGTGCTTAGGCGAAGCCCTACAGGATTAGTTCACCACCACCGCCACCATGTCGTTGTGCTGCCGGAGAACTCTTCTACCTCTCTGCTCCCTCTTGCTGGATCAAGAAGGTGGAGATCATCATCGAGCTGTACGTGTGCTGAACGCGGAGGTGTCGTCCGTTTGGTGCTAGATCGGAAGGACCGTGATCAAGATCGCGAGACAGATCGTGATGAGATCGCGGGATGGATCATGATGAGTTCGCGGGACGGATTGTGATTGGATCGCGGGACGGATCATGATGAGATCGTGGGACGCTCGACGATTTGGATCACAAAGACGTTCGACTACACCAACCGCGTTTCTTAACGCTTCCCGCTTAGCGATCTACAAGGGTATGTAGATCCACTCTCCCTCTCGTAGATGCTCATCACCATGGATAGATCTTGTGTGTGTAGGAATTTTTTGTTTCCCATGCAATGTTCCCCAACACCAACGATGATGTCGAAGTCCGTGTAGGCTGCACCTCGCCCTCCTCCGCCGCGATCGTCCCAAAAGCCGACGCCCGTCCTGGTGATGATGGCACAGATGATAGAGCCGCAGCTCCGCCATCGGCAGCTCATGATCAGCCCGCACAGACGGGGAGAAGATCACCCCCATCGAGAAGGAGACTGCTGTCCAGACGAAGTAAGTGGCGGTACGTCCACCACGGCGCCCTCCGATGATGCGATGCTCTCCTGTGATGGAAGTGTCTCATCACAGCGAAGCCGAACCGAAGGTAAAGCCAGAGAAGGTGGCGACTGAAAAGCCAACTCAGGAACATAGGCCGACGTAGAGGTGTTCCTTGGCGCCAAGTGTGCTGAAGTCGTAGTCGGTTCACCCAACGGTGGAGACCCTTGAGAAGTCTGCGAACCAGGCAAGGAAGAAGTACGCCGATGCGGGTTCGGTGGTGTAACAACAATGAATTTCCCTGGCACCGAAGGCCCAGAGGGAGCAAGTGTGACTGTGGCAATCTGCATAGGTACCACTCCACCCATGTTCGTAGTAGCCGACATGGTGTTAGACGATAAAGATGTTGGGGAACGTTGCATGGGAAAAGAAAAGTTTCCAAGTGCGCTCAAGATCTTTATCGGTCGAACCTCTATGTCAAGGATTCAGTTAATCCCGTATGATGTTCCCTTTGCTCTTCGGTATGTTACTTGCCCGAGATTCGATCGTCGGTATCTCCATACCTAGTTCAACCTCGTTAATGGCAATTCTCTTTACTCGTACCGTAATACAAGATCCCGTGACCAACACTTAGTCACATTGCTTGCGAGGCTTATTGTGATGTTGTATTACCAAGTGGGCCCTGAGATACCTCTCCGTCACACCGAGTAACAAATCACAGTCTTGATCTATGCCAAATCAACATACACCCTCGGAGACACCTGTAGAGAACCTTTATAGTCACCCAATTACGTTGCGACGTTTGATACACACAAGGTACTCCTCCGATATCTATGAGTTGCATGATCTCATGGTCATAGGAACATATACTTGACATGCAGAAAACAGTAGCAATAAACTTACACAATCATAAGCTACATTTGTAGTTTGGGTCTTGTCCATCACATCATTCTCCTAATGATGTGATCCCGTTATCAAATGACATCTCATGTCCATGGCTAGGAAACCTTAACCATCTTTCAATCAACGAGCTAGTTCACTAGAGGCATACTAGGGACATTGTGTTTGTCTATGTATCCACACATGTATCCATGTTTCCAATTAATACTATTATCGCATGGATAATAAACGATTATCATGAACAAGGAAATACAATGATAAACACTTTATTTATTGCCTCTAGGGTATATTTCCAACAGTCTCCCACTTGCACTAGAGTCAATAATCTAGTTCACATCACTATGTGATTTACATTGTAATGAATCGGACACCCATGCAGTTCTGGTGTTGATCATGTTTAGCCCTTGGAAGAGGTTTAGTCAACGGGTCTGCAACATTCGGATCCATGTGCACTTTACAAATATTTATGTCTTTCTCCAAGATGTAATCGCGGATGGAGTTGAAGCGTCACTTTATGTGTCTGGTCCTCTTCTATAACCTTGGTTCCTTGGCTAGAGCAATGGCACCAGTATTGTCACAGAACAGGTTCATTGGATTTAGTGCACCGGGCACTACTCCAAGATGTGTCATGAACTTCTTCATCCAGACACCTTCCTTCGCCGCCTCCGAGGCTGCGATGTACTCTGCTTCACACGTAGAATCAGCTACCACGCTTTGCTTGGAACTGCACCAGCTTACCGCTCCCCCGTTGAGAATAAATACGTATCCGGTTTGTGACTTAGAGTCATCCAAATCAGTGTCAAAGCTTGCATCAACGTAACCCTTTATGACAAGCTCTTCATCACCTCCATAAATGAGAAATATTTCCTTAGTCCTTTTCAAGTACTTAAGGATATTCTTGACCGCTGCCTAGTGTTCCATTCCAGGATCACTTTGTAACCTTCCGGCCATACTTATGGCAAGGCTGACATCGGGTCTTGTGCACAGCATTGCATACATGATAGAGCCTATGGCTGAAGCATAGGGGATGACACGCATCTTTTCTCTATCCTCTACAGTCACTCGGCATTGAGTCTTACTCAACTTCACACCTTGTAACACAGGCAAGAACCCGTTCTTGGACTAATCCATTCTGAATTTCTTCAAACTTTATCAAGGTATGTGCTCTGTGAAAGTGCTATTAAGCGTCTCGATCTATCTCTATAGATCTTAATGCCTAATATGAAAGCAGCTTCTCCTAGGTCCTTCATTGAAAAACTCTTGTTCAAATATTCCTTCACGCTTTCCAGCATTTCTATATTGTTTCCAATCAGCAATATGTCATCCACATATAATACTAGAAACACTATAGAGCTCCCACTCAATTTGTTGTAAATACAAGCTTCTCCGTAAACTTGTATAAACTCAAACGCTTTGATCACCTCATCAAAGTGCTTATTCCAACTCCGAGATGCTCGCACCAGTCCACAAATGGATCACTGGAGTTTGCAAACTTTGTCAGCATTCTCTGGATCGACAAAACCTTCGAGTTGCATCATATACAACTCTTCCTCAAGGAAACTGTTGAGGAACGCTGTTTTTACATCCATCTGCCAAATTTCATAGTCGAAATAGGCGGCTATTGCTAACATGATTCTGACAGACTTAAGCATCGCTACGGGTGAGAAAGTCTCATCGTAGTCTACTCCTTGAACTTGTGAAAAACCCTTTGCCACAAGTTGAGCTTTATAGACGGTGACATTACCGCCCGTGTCTGTTTTCTTCTTAAAGATCCATTTTTTCTGAATGGCCTTTCGCCCTTCAGGTAATACTTCCAAATTCCATACTTTGTTTTCATACATGCATCCCATCTCGGATTTCATGGCCTCTAACCATTTCTCGGAATCCGGGCCCATCACTGCTCCTTCATAGCTCGTAGGTTCATTGTTGTCCAACAACATGACCTCCAAGACAGGGTTGCCATACCACTCAGGGGTAGTACGCGACCTTGTCGACCTACGAGGTTCAATAGCTGCTTGATCCGAAGCTTCATGATCATCATCATTAAATTCCTCTTCTACCGCCGTAGGTTCCACAGAAACATCTTTCTGCGCTGTGCTACTTTCTGGTTGAAGTAAAGGTTCAATAACCTCATCAAGCTCTATTTTCCTCCCACTCAATTCTTTCGAGAGAAACTCTTTCTCAAGAAATGTTCCATTTATAGCGACAAACACTTTGCCTTCGGATCTGAAATAGAAGGTATAACCGACAGTCTCTTTCGGGTATCCTATGAAGACGCATTTCTCCGCTTTGGGTTCCAGCTTTTCAGGCTGATGCTTTTTGACATAAGCATCACATCCCCAAACTTTAAGAAACGACAACTTTGGCTTCTTGCCAAACCACATTTCATATGGCGTCGAATCAACGGATTTTGATGGTGCCCTATTTAAAGTGAATGCAGCTGTCTCTAATGCATAACCCCAAAACGATAGTGGCAAATCAGCAAAAGACATCCTAAAACGTACCATATCTAATAAGGTTCGATTACGACGTCCGGACACACCATTACGCTGTGGTGTTCCAGGCGGTGTCAACTGTGAAACAATTCCATACTGTCTTAAGTGACTGCCAAACTCATAACTCAGATATTCACCTCCTCGATCAGATCGCGGGAACTTAATCTTCTTGTTACGATGATTCTCAAGTTCACTCTAAAATTGCTTGAACTTTTCAAATGTTTCAGACTTGTGTTTCATTAAGTAAATATACCCATATCTACTAAAGTCATCAGTGAATATGAGAAAATAACGATATCCACCACACGCTGTAACATTCGTTGGACCGCACACATCAGTGTGTATGATTTCCAATAAGTCACTCGCCCGTTCCATTGTTCCAGAGAACGGCGTTTTAGTCATCTTGCCCATGAGGCATGGTTCACATGTGTCAAGTGATTCAAAATCAAGTGACTCCAAAAGTCCATTAGCATGGAGCTTCCTCATGCGTTTTACACCAATATGACCTAAACGGCAGTGCCACAAGAAAGTGGTACTATCATTATCAATTCTACATCTTTTGGCGTCAATGTTATGAACATGTGTGTCATCACTATCAAGATTCAATATGAATAAACCCCTAACATTCAGTGCATGACCATAAAAGATATTACTCATATAAATAGAACAACCTTTATTCTCTGTTTTAAATGAGTAACTGTCTCGCAATAAACAAGATCCAGATATAATGTTCATGCTTAACGCAGGCACTAAATAAAAATTATTCAGGTTCATCACTAATCCCGATGGTAATCGAACAGAGAGCGTGCCGACGGTGATCACATCAACCTTGGAACCATTTCCCACGCGCATCGTCACTTCGTCCTTTACCAGCCTTCGTTTATTCCGTAGTTCCTGCTTTGAGTTGCAAATATGAGCAACCGAACCGGTATCAAATATCCAGGCACTACTACAAGAGCTAGTAAGGTACACATCAATAACATGTATATCATATATACCTTGTTTGTCGTTGGCCGCCTTCTTGTCAGCCAGGTACTTGGGGCAGTTCCGCTTCCAGTGACCAGTTCCTTTGCAAGGAAAGCACTGAGTTTCTGGCTTGGGTCCATGCTTGGGCTTCTTTACAGGAGTAGCAACTGCTTTGCGATCCTTCTTGGTTTTACCCTTCTTGCCCTTGCCCTTGACTTTGCCATTTTTCTTGAAACTAGTGGTTTTATTGACCATCAACACTTGATGTTCTTTCTGGATTTCAGACTCAGCGACTTTTAGCATCGCAAACAGCTCGGCGACTGACTTGTTCATCCCGTCCATGTTATAGTTCATCAGAAACTTTCGCAACGGTACACACTCGGGGAGAACACAATTTATCTTGAAATTTAAGTGAGGGATCACCTTATAATTCTACCGTTGTACTAAGCAAAACAAGGTGCATAAAAGGATTAACATCACATGCAATTCATAAGTGACATGATATGGCCATGAACTTGTGCTTTTGATCTCCATCATGAAAGCACCGGCATGATCTCCATCGTCACCGGCATGACACCATGATCTCCATCATCTTGATCTCCATCAACGTGTCGCCATCGCGGTTTTCACGCCCACCAATGTTCTAATACTATTGCTACCATTTAGCGATAAAGTAAAGCATTACATAGCACTTAATGATTGACACGCAGGTCATACAATAATTAAAGACAACCCTATGGCTCCTGCCGGTTGCCGTACTCATTGACATGCAAGTCGTGAAATTCTATACATCACATGATCATATCATACATCACATATATCACATCATGTAATTGGCCATATCACATCAGAACATACCCTCCAAAAACAAGTTAGACGTCCTCTAATTGTTGTTGCATGTTTTACGTGGCTGCTACGGGTTTCTAGCAAGAACGATTCTCACCTACGCATAAACCACAACGGTGATACATAATTTGCTTTTCAACCTTCTCAAGGACCGCCTTTGTCGAATCCGATCCAACTAAAGTGAGAGAAACTAGCACCCGCAAGCCATCTATGCAACAAGTTGCGGTCGAGGGAACTGGTCTCTCGTAAGCCTATGAGTAATGTTGGTCCGGGCCGCTTCATCTCACAATACCGCTGAACCAAAATCCGACCAAGGGAGGAAGCAATCTAAGCATCAACGCCCACAAACCTTTTGTGTTCTACTCGAGATCTCATCTATGATGCCATTGTTGGGGAACGTTGCATGGGAAACAAAAAATTTCCTACGCACACGAAGATCTATCCATGGTGATGAGCAGCTACGAGAGGGAGAGTGGATCTACATACCCTTGTAGATCGCTAAGCGGGAAGCGTTAAGAAACGCGGTTGGTGTAGTCGAACGTCTTCGCGATCCAAATCGTCGTGCGTCCCGTGATCCAATCACGATCCGTCCCGCGAGCCAATCATGATCCGTCCCACGATATGATCATGATCCGTCCCATGAACTTGATCACGATCCGTCTCATGAACTTGATCACGATCCTTCCGATCTAGCACCGAACGGACGGCACCTCCGCGTTCAGCACACGTACAGCTTGATGACGATCTCCACCGTCTTGATCCAGCAAGAAGGAGTGGAGAGGAAGAAGATTTCTCCAGCAGCCTGACGGCGCTCCGGCGATGGTGGTGGAGCAATTCCGGTAGGGCTTCGTCTAAGCACTACAGAAAACCGATCTAGAGGAGAAACTATGCACTGGAGGAACGGGTAGCACGTGGCTGAAAATCTAGTGCAAAAACCCTCAATACCACCAGTATATATAGGAGGAGAGGAGGATAGGAGGCAGCTTGGCCTCCAAGCCTTCTAGGCTTCGGCCGACCTTGGAGAGGAGGAGTCCACCTCCTCCACTCCTAGTAGGATTAGGATTCATTCCTTTTTTGCCTTTTTTGCCTTTTTCCACCTTTTTCCTTTTGGGTTTTCTTCTCCAGCCACATGGGCCTTGTGTGGGAGTTTCCACCAGCCCACTAAGGGATGATATTCACTCTCCCACAGCCATGAAGCCTCTTGGGTCGAAATACCCCTCCCGGAGGTCTCCCGGTACACTACCTGCACTTCCGGTACACTACCGATAAGCCCGGAACTTTTTCGACGACCAAAACAGGACTTCCTATATATGAATCTTTACCTTCGGACCATTTCGAAGCTCCTCGTGACGTCCAGGATCTCATCTGGGACTCCGAACAACTTCGTTCACCACCATACATAAATCTATAATACCGAAACCTCACCAAACCTTAAGTCTGCAGACCCTGCGGGTTCGAGAACTATGTAGACATGACCGAGACACCTCTACGGTCAATAACCAATGGCGGGACCTGGATGTCCACATTGGTTCCTACATATTCTACAAAGATCTTTATCGGTCAAACCTCTATGTCAAGGATTCAGTTAATCCCGTATGATGTTCCCTTTGTTCTTCGGTATGTTACTTGCCCGAGATTCGATCGTCGGTATCTCCATACCTAGTTCAACCTCGTTACTGGCAAGTCTCTTTACTCATTCCATAATACAAGATCCCGTGACCAACACTTAGTTACATTGCTTGCAAGGCTTATTGTGATGTTGTATTACCGAGTGGGCCCTGAGATACCTCTCCGTCACACGGAGTAACAAATCCCAGTCTTGATTCATGCCAACTCACCAGACACCCTCGGAGACACCTGTAGAGCACCTTTATAGTCACCCAGTTACGTTGCGACGTTTGATACACACAAGTTACTCCTCCTATATCTGTGAGTTGCATGATCTCATGGTCATAGGAACATATACTTGACATGCAAAAAATAGTAGCAATAAACTGACACAATCATAAGCTACGTTTGTAGTTTGGGTCTTGTCCATCACATCATTCTCCTAATGATGTGATCCCGTTATCAAATGACATCTCATGTCCATGGCTAGGAAACCTTAACCATAATTCAATCAACGAGCTAGTTCTCTAGAGGCATACTATTGTGTTTGTCTATGTATCCAGACATGTATCCATGTTTCCAATTAATACAATTATAGCATGGATAATAAACGATTATCATGAACAAGGAAATACAATGATAAACACTTTATTTATTGCCTCTAGGGCATATTTCCAACACACGACGCTTTGGGCGTCTTGCTTGTATCATCAGCCCTCATAGAGTCCTCTTTGTCATGTCCCTTGTCACTCTCAGGATCATCATCGTGCTCCCAAACATGAGGCATGAAGTCAGCATCAACATGGAAATCTGATTCTTCCAGACTATAGCTAAACTCATATTCCTTCTTATGAACAACCACGTCCGACGAAAGGGAATTAATTATGCTCCTCTTGAAAGCATCGAGGTTGAGCACACCCACCTATATGCGAACAATGCCTCTGCGGCGCAAACACGGTAAGTCCACATCCAGTGTGGCACCAATGACCGAACCTACTACCCAAAGACCCAAGAAGTGGCGAAGCGCATGGGGCACCCCGTGAACATGCACCCAAGTAGGAATCAACTCGAAACGGTGTTTTATCTCCTCAGACTGCCAGGCCTTGAACTCCAAAGTGACATTAGGCAATTTGATGAAAACCGTAAACCCAGTTACTCTTAGAAGCACCTCATCACTAGGGAAACACATGAGAAAAGCATTCTGGCCATGTGGTATAGCCTCCCAGGTCCACTAATGCTGATATTGCGCAATCTTGGCAACCTCGGCCTCCACAATGCTGGAAGTGATAGAGCCACCAGAGATCATGACTAGTGCCGTTGGAGAAATCTGTGGAGCAAGATCATCCCTGCAGACATTGTCAGGCATCTGAAAGAAGGTCAACTCTATTGTGCGTGTATGACCATGCCTTTTACACATGAGTTATCAGGGGTGTTTTCAACAACTTTTCCCGTGTCAGAAAAGTTACCACGCCGGAGCTGAGTAAGTTATCAGCTCTATTGTGCATATATTACCATGCTAGTTACACACAAGTTACCACATATATGGTTTTTAACAAACTTTTATCCCTGGTCAAAAGTTATCGTGATGTTTCTGGTGAGTTATCAGCTTTGTTGTGTGCATATTACCATGTTCCTTGCATAAAAGTTATCAGGGTCTATTTTTCATCAACTTTTTCCCTCGGGCCAAAATTTATTGTGATATTTGCATATGACTTATGAGCTTTGTTGTATGTATATTACCATGTTATTTACACATCAGTTATCAAAGATGTTTGTCAACACCTTTTAACCTCGGGGCAAAAAGGTTACTACGCCTAAACTCAGTAAGTTATCAAATCTATTGTGCGTATATTACCATATTTTTACACGAAAATTATCAAGATTACGTTTTTGAATAAACATTTATGAAATATTAAAAAACATCATGGTATTTGTAGTGAGTTGTCAACTTTGTTGTGTATATAATACCATGTTATTTGCATAGAAGTTGCAGGGGTACGTTTTTCAACACCCCCACCCCACGGGTCAAAGTTATCGTGATATTTGTGCGTAAGTTATCATGTTCTGTGGTGCTTATATCACCATACTATTTACACATCAATTATTGGTCGTATGTGACAACACCATTTTTTCCTGGCCAACAAGTTACCACGCCTGGACAAAGTAGGTTATCACCTCTGTTGTGCCTATATTATCATGCTATTTACACATAAATTATTGATGACATATTTGAACAAATCTTTTGTCGATGAAAGTTATCATTGTGTTTGTAAGTAAATTATTAGCTATGTGGTCCGTAAATTATCATGTTATTTACATGTAAATTATCAAAGTTTCATGATCAACGGACTTAAGTTGAGCTAGTCGAATAAACAAGAGGCATGCATGTGAACGACAATGAATGAAATGAAACAAATCATCTCATAAAAATGCATCAATTTGGCGTGATAAGAAGTGCAACATGCCAAAATGAATTATGAAGTTTTTTTTAGAAAAAGAGTGTTACCTCCGGCCACTGCATCAGCATGATGCATACAGCCTCTTTATTAAAACAATAACATAAACAAATAGTTTGCCTCCTCTGCCAAGTTGCAAAGGAATAACAAAATAGTTCTAGAAACAAAAGAAGTAAATGGCCACAACCGGCAAAAATAGACATAGATGCCTAATCACCTATCCTATTATTGGACCGCCATCCAAACTGGTTGAATATATCCCGAACTACCATCTCCCACCGGGCAGACCCAGTAACCAAAAGATCCCTGGTTTTCGTAGGAGTGAGTAACGACCACGTACGGATCAAAGCCGACGTCCTGTGTAGTACCTGCAAGAAATGTATACGTGTTTGTCTATTAAAAACCATGTCGTTTCTACAATTCCATATAGCCCATAGTAATGCACAAACACCTATGTGTATATGTCTTGCCACATTAATATCAACTCCATCTAGCCACGTGCCAAACAACGTATCAATGCTATCTGGAGGATCAATATTGAAAGTGAATCTAACCGTTTGCCATAAAAGTTTTGCTGAGAAAGAGGTGTTGGATCGACTCTTGATGATCACAAAAACTACATCACACGCTCCCTGGCCAATTACATTTTGCAAAGTTGTCCTTAATAAGAATCACCTTCTTGTGAACGAACCACATGAAGACCTTGATTCTTAGAGGCACCTTGACCTTCCAAATATGAATTGACTTAGGCACCGCCGTCGTGTCAATAAGGTCAAGATACATCGACTTTACTGTGAAAATACCAGAATTTGTAAGTTGCCATGAAACTTTATCAGGTTCTCCTGATAAGTGAATGTCCATCAGTCTATTAACTAAGTACAACCACTCCGCCCAGCGATGACCAATCAACGAGCGCCTAAACTGAATATTTAGAGGAATTGTCTGTAAAATTGTGGCCACATATCTTTCCTTATGTTGCACAATGCTATACAGCGATGGATACTATATAGCCAAGGGCGTCTCCCCCATCCACATATCCTCCCAGAATCTAGTTGTCTCTCCATTTCCAACAACGAACTTAGTTCGATGGAAAAATTGAGCCTTGACCTTCATCAAGCCTTTCCAGCATGGAGAGTCAGTCGGTCTAGCGGAGACCTGGGCTAGATTTTTAGAATTTAGATACTTATTAAGTAGAATTTGTGCCCACATTCCATTCGTCTCTACAGATAGTCTGTATAACCACTTGCTAAGCAGACATCTGTTCTTAACTTCTAGATTCTCAATTCCCAGACCTCCCCGGTCTTTGGGACGACAGATAATGTCCCATCTCGTGAGTCTATATTTTTTCTTAATCTCATCACTCTGCCAAAAGAAACGTGACCTAAAGAAGTCCAATCTTTTGCGTACCCCTACCGGTATCTCAAAGAATGACACGAGGAACATGGGCATACTCATAAGAACCGAATTAATCAATATGAGCCTCCCTCCATATGACAGTAGATTGCCCTTCCAGCAACTCATCTTCTTTTCAAACCGGTCCTCTATCCTTTTCCACTCGTGATTTGAAAGTTTATGATGGTGGATAGGGATGCCCAAGTAGCTAAATGGTAAGCTACCTAATTCACATCCGAAAAGCTGTTTATATTTTTCTTGTTCTTCTTTTGCTCTTCCAAAGAAGAACAATTCACTCTTATGAAAATTGATCTTTAAACCCGACAACTGTTCGAATAGGCATAGGATGAGTTTCATGTTTCGGGCCTTTGCTATGTCATGCTCCATAAAGAGGATCGTGGCATCAGCATATTGTAAGATGGACACCCCATCCTCAACTAGATGAGGTACTAGACCACCTACCATGCCTTCCTGCTTGGCTCTTCCTATTAGAATTGCTAGCATATCCACAACTACATTGAATAGGATAGGGGACATGGGGTCTCCCTGCCGGAGACCTTTATGAGTTTGGAAAAAATGACCTATATCATCATTCACTTTAATTTCAACACTCCCTTTTTGTACAAAGGAATCGATTTGCTTCCTCCATAGGTCATCGAAACCCTTCATCCTCAATGCTTGTTGTAGAAAAGACCATTTAAATTTATCATAAGCCTTTTCAAAGTCCACCTTGAAGATAACCCCGTCAAGTTTCTTCGAGTGGATTTCATGAAGAGTTTCGTGGAGCACAACTACCCCTTCCAAAATATTCCTACCGGGCATGAACGCTGATTGACTAGGTTGCACCACCGCATGGGCAATCTGCGTCAGTCTATTAGTTCCAACCTTAGTGAATATTTTGAAACTCACATTTAGAAGGCAAATAGGTCTGAACTGTTCAATACGCACAGCCCCCTCCTTTTTTGGCAACAACATAATATTCCCAAAGTTTAGATGGTGCAGCTGCAGGTGTCCTTCAAACAGATCGTGAAACATTGGGATGAGGTCCCCTTTTATAATATGCCAGCACCTTTTATAAAAATCAGCTGGAAACCCATCTAGTCCAGGTGACTTATTGTTTTTCATTTGGAAAATAGCGTCAAACACATCTTTCTCCGTAAATGGTTCGGTTAATATCTCATTCTCGTCCGTGCCGAGTTGAGGTATATCCTCTACTGCCCGTTCATCCATGTCTACCGTATTATCCTCAGGGACTCCAAATAATTTCTTATAATATTCCAAGATGTACAACTTCAAGTTATCCTGCCCAACGATTGTCCCCTCCTCTTGCTCAAGTTGATTTTTTTTCTATGTTTACCATTAGCAATCAGATGGAAAAATTGTGTGTTATCATCCCCTTGAATCACCTAGCGCACTTTTGCTCTTAGTGCCCACTTTAACTCCTCTTCTCTGAGTAGTAATTTGAGGTTATATTCTGCTTTCGCTTTGGATTCCCTTTCATTGTTATCCAACAACACGGATTCAGCCTTAATATCTAGGCGGTTTATAGTTTCAATAAGCTTTTCTTTCTTCAACTTATATACACGACTTTCATGTTTCGCCCAACCTCGAAGGAACTGTTTTAGATGCCTAATCTTATTTTGCCACCTGTCAATGTTGGACCTACCCCCAGGGGCTCGCGACCATTCCCGCGCGACGATGTCTAAGAACCCTTCTCTCTCAAACCAGGCCACCTCAAACGAGAACGCCTCTTTATTTCCCCTATGAGTCGCATCCGCAGAGTCAACAAACAATGGGGTATGATCAGAAATCACCCTTGACTGTGCTTTCACTGTTACTCGAGGGAATTTCTGCTCCCATTCCACACTAGCCAGTACCCTATCCAATTTCTCAAACGTTGGATTAGGTAAGGCATTGGCCCATGTGAATTTTCTACCCGTAAACTCTATCTCTCTTAAGTCTAGACTTTCAATGATAGTATTGAACATGAAAGACCATATGCCATCAAAGTTATTGTTATTCTTTTCATCCCTTCGCCTGATAATATTGAAGTCACCTCCCACTAAGACAGGTAACCTCTTATTCCCACATACTCGAACGAGGTCAGCGAGGAAATCCATCTTGAGCTCTGGCTGTGCTGCGCCGTAAACAGCCACAAGTACCCATTGAAATCCATCCTCCTCCTTAGAGCGAACTCTAAATTTGACTCCGAAATCACCCAAAACCACGTGTCGAACTTTTAGGGTCTCGCATCTCACCCCAAGTAAGATCCCTCCAGACCTTCCTCTTGGAGGTAAACAATGCCAATCGAAATCAATGCCCCCAGAAAGCGTGCTTAGAAATTGCGAAGTGAAATTATCCCTGTCAGTTTCCATTAACGCAATAAAATCGAGTTTATGCTCGATAGTTGCCTCCGCAAAAAATCTTCTTTTAGCCAAGTCACCAAGACCTCTGCTATTCCAAAATATGCCTTTCATCGTTCATCATGAACATCATGAATTATGAAGGTGGCAGGGGATAAAACAAAAAAATGGTCTGCATCACAAACACTACACCACGACGAGATTTCCTTACCATTATGTGTTAGAAAAAGTGACTTTCGTGAATGACACGCACCGCGAGACAAACGAGATGAAAACAAACATGATTTCTTGTACAAAATAGCAACATGAATAGCAGCCCCATCGAAGTGTTTGTGAATATCAGTACATGCCATTATGGCGATCAAGGCGAAGTATGAGGTGCAAAACAACTGGATGGGCGACCCATGCCTCCCCAAAACCATGGCGTGGGATAAGTTGGCCTATAACTATGCCGCTACTAGAGCTCAAAGGATAAAAAGCATGTAAGCAGTTCAGATTTACATCGAATACTGACTTATATTCATCGCCAATTGGAGAAGGCTTATATAATTAGCACTAGCTACATGCATTGAAACTAATCCGCTCGATATTTGCTCTATGTAGAGACCTATCGATCCTTCAGTGTTCTGAATGGTTAAATATCATCTACTTTTGCGAATCTCAAAGCCGTCCAACACTTGTATGGTCAAAGTTACTACGGGACTAATTTGTCCATGTTGTAGCTAGTGTCTGCAACTCTGCATCAAAAATTCAAAATTGATAAGAATTAATTAGACTTGTTTCGTATCTTATAGGGATCTGTCAAATAACAACTTGACAGGCTCAATTCCATACGCCCTTTCACATCTACCTTCATTAACAGTTCTGTAAGTCGGGCAACTCTTTTCAAAGTTTACGCATTCTCGTGTAGTCATGTAACTAGTTCTATTGTTTCTGTTGTTTAGGGATTTGTCAGGCAACCAACTTATTGGATCGATTCCCTCGGGACTTATGAAAAGAGTCCAAGATGGCTCCCTAAGTCTAAGGTATGTTTTCTCAGTCCTATGAGTAATTGCAAAGCATATTCTTTCGTCTTCTTTAGCTAATTCACGCATTCTACTTCACAACTTTTCATGAAACTTATTCGTTTCATCTTTTGGCTAGATATGGAAACAGTACAGGCCTTTGCATCAACGACACTTCATGTCAGCATAGGGGAGGCTGTCAACGGCTGCTTCCAACAAGCCGGATCACAAGCGGAACCACCATGGAGATCATGCAACACGCTGTGCAAACATGTCAGCCACTGCTTAGGGAGGCCAACAAGGCTGCCCTGTTTTTGACATGCTGGGAGATCTGGAAGGAACGCAACAGATGCACTTTCAAGAAGAAAAGGCCGAATGTAGTTGACATCCTAAGGGAAATTAGCAATGCCATTGGCCTATGGCGCCAGGCAGGAAGGTCTTGCTTTGAGAGCTCCTTTTGGGATCCACCCTGAGAATATAGTCCCTAGCTTTGGCAGTTTTTTTTTGTTCTTTTTCTTCTCTTTTTGATATTTCAGAACTGGTCCTAGGACCCTCGACCCACCTTTGTTTCCCACTGCTTCCTGCTAATCAATGAAACACCATCAATTGCTGGATCTTTCAAAAAAAATGTCAGCGTAGTGCTACTAAAACAAAGAGCAAACTAGCCATCTACATTGCTATCCCTATAGTTGTAGTTGTGGTGATAGTATCCGCGGCAGTACTGATCTTTTGCTTGCTAAGACCAAAACACTAGAGTGAGGCTTCGACACGAGCACCATAATTTTTCTGATTTATTTCTTCATATACATGAGCACTACTAAAACTAGCTAGCTGCGCCATTCGGCGCCCATGAAGGATCAATGAACAGCTCTGTAAAGCCGCAGAATGAGACCACACCGAGCTATATGCCAGAGAATGATGGCTCTTGGGACAGTGCACTAAGACTTGAGAGTCGCTGATTCACTTACCAGGAGCTCCAGATGCTAACGAACAACTTTCAGAAAGTGCTCGGCCAGGGAGGGTTTGGGTGCGTCTATGATGGCTTCCTAGAGGATGGCACTAAAGCGGCGGTGAAGTTGCAATCTCATTCTTCCAGTCAAGGAGTTCCTGGCAGAGGTAGAATTTCCTAGCATTACTTCGATATATTGGTGTTTCTAGAATTCTAGGCAGTCGATGTCAAGATATTAAGAGTTGAGTTTTGAAGAGTCCTGAACATCTTTTCAGGCTCAAATTTTGACCCGAATTCATCACAAGAATCTTGTCTCCATGATTGGTTAATGCAAGGATGGGGAGTACATGGCACTCGTTTACGAGTACATGTCGGAAGGAAGCTTGCAGGAGCACATTGCAGGTATGCAAGTTATAAGAAAAACTTCTCGGCGGTATAAGCCTCAGATTCTTTGTTCCTACAAGCGAAATAGTAGCTTCAGACTTCAGTATCTGAAGGGCGAGAGATGTACTGCAACTTCAGCACCTCGAAATACCAAAATGTTACTTCTACTCATCGACTTGAAGTTCCCATTGATCCAGAGTTCACAATGCTCAATCTATTCGCAGGCAGTGACAGACACGGAGAATGTTTACCCTGGAGGCAAAGACTCCAGATCGCACTTGAATCTATGCAAGGTACACGCTTCATCACATAATCTGTTGTTGTTGCTGCTTGATGTTTCGTGTTTCTGTAAACACAAGGACTTGATGATATGGTCGTGCACAGGGCTGGAGTACCTACACAAGTGGTGCAACCCTCCCCTTGTCCACAGGGATGTGAAAGCCACCAATATCTTTCTGAACGCGAGGCTAGAAGCAAAGATTGCTGACTTCGGCTTGTCACACAGGCCTTCAATAATGAGAGTGACACCCACGTATCTACGAACACACTTCTTGGGACACCCGGTTATGTTGACCCAGAGTACCAAGCGGCAATGCAACCAACGACTAAGAGCGATGTGTACAGCTTTGGCGTCGTACTATTGGAGTTAATCACAGGGAAACCAGCCATCCTGCGGCCTTGTTTGGCACAGAGGGATTGACAGGGTTTTAAGGGGAATTTCCACGCGTGGGCCAGAATCCCCTAGAACCCTCTTTGGTCCATTTGGTACACGGGCTTTCGATGGCCCCACCCCCTCCGAACCCCTCCAATCCCCTGCTTTCCACGCGGTTCAGAGCCCTCGAGGGGGTACTCGTGGATTTGGGAGAAAACGATGCTGCCAGCCGCCGCGTCGCCCGACTCCTCCTCAACACCTTGCCGCCCGACCCCTCGATGCCGGCGAACCCCTCCGGCGACCCCAACTGGATTTACCCCCGGTGGTAAGTCATTGCCGCCCCTCCCCTCCCCCTTCCTCTCCCGGGAGGCAAGTCTTCGCCATGGCTGCCACCTCCCGCACGCCCTTTGTCCGCGTCGTCCTCATCGGCGAGCACGCCAAGAACGGCGTCTCCTACCCCAGCTCCACATGGACCTTAACCCTCTTCCAGCCAAGAACGCTGTCCTCTTCTAGCCCCTCTGTGACCCTAACCCTAGCCATTAACTGAAACTGGATGTTTCTGAAATTAGTATAATTTGTGTTCCTTCAGTCAAAAAGTACTCCCTGGTCTTCCTCTTTGGCAGGCTGCTAATCTACGTATGCGCCCAAGCAAGAACTGTAGCACCAAAACTGCTGACGCCGACGTGGCATGGCTGCTGCTGCTTGATGACTATGACTGCTTAGTTACAGGCTCTTAATCTACTAGCTTTGGTGTCACTAAACAAACCCAGGTTGTTACCCTGATGCTTCTTTCTTTCTTAATCAATACTAGTATAGTAGTGGCAGCTGCTATATAGCCTAGTTTACCTTGACGTTGCTTTGATTAATTATTTAAGTAGTACGTACAAGCAGCTGCTAATCTTTCTGACATGGAGATCCAAGACAGTCACTTTGTGTGTTTAATAAGCACTTCTGTCAGCTAGCTGCTTAATAATCCTTGTCTGGTGGCAGTGGCAAGTGGACACTGCCCAGGTTGCTGCTGGTGGAGCACCATCCTGCTGCAACATGTAGAGGAATCATAAATGATAGTTTCTGCTCCTCAAATATCTGAAATGCCATAACTATTTGTCCCAGCTAAACTCAAACTCTTATAGTTTCAGAAACATACAAGTGTGAACCAACTTCAGTTTCAGAAACTATTTCGGCAACAACCTTTTTTTGGTTTACTTTGTGGCTGAGTTTAACTATGGATTGTATATAAAATAAGCATGGCAATAGGGTCAAGACGGTATGCAAATTGCTGGAGACTTTCCATTGAAGAACTAGTGTGCTATTTGATTCACTAATCCTTGGTTGTGTAGTGTTCTGAGTTTCCTCTTGACCTTGTTTTTATTTTGACAGCGTGCCGCTCGGGATCTTGTTGGGGTGGATGAGTTGCCTCCATCTTGGGATCTATTTGTCACGCCTACCTTCGGTACTCCTTGGCCTCATGCAAATGTGGGAGGCATATCATCCTGAATAGCCAACATTGTGGTGTGTGTTTTAATCATATATACATGTGTATCAATTAACTTATGTCGTCTTTCATCATCTAATAATATAATCTGTGTTGAATGCAGATATGTATCCAAAGGGGTCCCCAAAGTACAACCTTATGAAAGCGGGTGGAAAAAAAGCTTCACATGGTGTGAAGAAGCCGTCACCCAAAATTAAAAAGACTCCTCCAAGAGGTATTTTAATGCTTCATCTCCACTTGTTTAATGATAACAACTCTTGCCATGTTGAGTGTGATCAATTGTGCCATTATTTTCATGGCTATTTTGTTGTATATATTTCTTTTAAAATTAAATGATAGTAACTCTTGTCATGTTAAGCATTAGTTTGAGCAATGTAAATTTGTGCTAGGTGTAGTTAAGAAGCACAGAGCTCAGTGGAACCCGGCTCTTGAAAAGGGTCTAGTAGAGTTACTTCATGAACACAACAATTTTTATCACCGGGGACAAAATGGCTGGTCTACCGAATCTTGGAATAGGATGGCAAGTATATTCCATGAGAGATATGGCCACACAAATTTCATCAAACAACAGATCCAAGAGAAGCAGAAGGAGTTGAAGGGGCAATACAAGCTTCTCAAGGATGATCGGAAGCAGAGTGGTGTTAGCTGGAACTATCAAACACACATGATAGATGTTGAGCCACATCTTTGGCAGAACTTGATCACCGTAAGTTCTAGCTTAGTGCATTTCTTATTTGCAAGTTGAAACTTGCATTCCATGTTTATTTTGTTAACAATCTTGTTTTTTTTTATATTCAGTCTTGACCAGAAATAAGCAAGTTTCAGAATAAGCCATTTCCTCTCTATGATAATCTACGTGATCTGTACGATGGTGAGTTGAATGGACTTTCCTCCCCTTTTGTTGACCTTTATAATGAATTTCTATTGTTACGTGAACTTTTGTATGAATGATGTACATGTTGATAACTTGGGTGTTTTTGCAGGACACATTACAGAAGGCAACTATAATTTCATGTCAACTGAGGTTACACAAGTCAGTAATGGTGATCCCGAAGGTGAAAGAGAAGAGACTGCCTTCTCTTTTGACCTGAGTCAATATGATGATGATCTGCATATGTATGATGATCCAAGAGACGCTGCTCAAATTGATGATCCAAGAGACGCTGCTCAAACTGATGATCCAAGAGAAGCTAATCAAAATGATGGTTCAAAAGATGCTGCTGAAAGAGGTGTTGCTGGTGGTTCAAACAAGAAGCATGTGAAAGAAGCCAAGAAGAAGAAACGAGATGAGTCTATGATGGAAGTGATGTCAAAATATGTGGAGATCAAAAGAAAGCAAGTAGAGGAGGAATCTGCTCTCTTGGCAGGGTCAAAAAATGCCCAAGAGTTTTCCATTAGCAAATGCATTGCTATTCTTCACAAGATGGAAAGCATCTCACGTGGTCAAAGAGCCGGTGCGTACAAGGTTTTCAGAAACGCCAACAATTGCGAGATTTTCATCAATTCAGCTGCCAAGGATGAAGAGAGTGCCACGGTGTTTCTTCAAGGCGAGATGACAGAGTTGGCTCGAGGTATCTAAGGTAAAATTTCTTGGACCAAACTAGTAATGGTCGCTTGATCTATATATCATGCTCAATTCAGAGGTCTATACTGTTGGTTCTTGTTCCTCATGGTGTTCTTAATTAGTAGTAATAGAATTAGTTAAGATGTTAATAAACATTGCAGTCGCCAAATAGAAGTTCAGCTTCAATTGATTGCATCTTTATACCCCTGTATCATTTTGCACTAGCAGAAGATATGCCATTGCTTTTGTTACCTTTCAGTTCTAATTCAGTCTCGGAAGAACACGTCATCTTTGATGTGAATACTGCTGATAAAATGAGTGGATTTTTTTTTATCAAATCTGCATTGTCCGCCGTCCGAGAACACGTCATCTTTGATGTGAATACTGCTGATAAAATGAGTGGATTTTTTTTTATCAAATCTGCATTGTCCGCCGTAACGAGCTATGAAACTGCCAGCACAAGTGTGTGTCCATGTTATTCCAATGCATGTCTTGAATTTTCCACGTTTGCTGGTGTGCCAAGTACTAGTCTGCGGGCTGTTAAAAAAATGGTTTCCTATTCCACCGTGATTTGGCATGCCGGTGTCTTTCTGCGAGTGCACTCTGATCCAATGAAATGCACAAGAAGCTAGTTTAGTTACTCGTGCTTTCCTGTAGTCTGAAACTTACTATCTTTATTATGATGGATTCTTTGTACCTATCTAGGGATAGAACCAATTGCAGTTTCTAAGTTCAAGTATGTTCTTGATGGATGCTATTGTTCCATTAAGTCTGGATTTAATAGCGAGGTCTTTTTGACAATACATAATACATGTAATTTTTTTCAGCTTATCACTTGCTTGCAGAGCGCCCAGTTAATTTACCAGAAGAATGTTAAGTTTACCTTCCATCACAAATTATTATCTGTTTGACATGTGTGTTTTAGTATGTTGTAATTCGTTGAGCAAACTGTTATGAGCCGAATACTAGAACATAGGTTGGCCTATTTAGCTTTCTTGTGCTACTCATCTATCTGACTTATTGACCTGTTTATTAAAAATCTCTTTTGTTTTATAGGTTCTCAGGCAACTATAGAAGCAAGCTGGACAAACTTTTGGCCATTCAAAAACTCAATGATCATGTCATCATGAGAGCAATTCATCTGTATGACGACATCATTCTCATCCTTGCTTGGTCTGTAAAAATATATTGCACAAGTACCATTATGTTTGGTGTTGTGAAAGATCATTTTTCTATGAAGATATTATTAGTTCCAGGTCATGCTGCTATGAGAGATTATGTTGCTGTGGTGTGACTGATATGGCTGTAATGAGATATTGATTTCAAGTCAAGCAAAATTATGTTGTTGCTGTGATGTCACATTTTTATTAGGTGTCATTTACAAATTTTATTAGATATGATGCTATTTAACCTGTAAAGATTGGTTTTTTAACTATGCTATACCATTTTAAGTCAACATGACAATCCCTCCCTACCAAAACAGTGTTTTACATGGAGGGGATTCTGGCTGAAGGGGAATTTGAGGAATCCGGGGGATATGAGGGGATTGGGTGTAGGAGGGAGATTCACCGAATCCCTTGAAATCCTCTCCTCTCCAAACCTTCCAAAACCACCTTTACCAAACGAGGCCTGCGGGAGACGACGCCAATCAGCATCATCCAATGGGTAAGGTTGCGGCTAGCGAGGGGCAACATCGAGAGCGTGGTGGATGCGCGTATGCACGGCGATTACGAAGTCAACGGCGTGTGGAAGGCCGCTGACATTGCGCTCAAGTGTACCGCACAAGTATCAGTGCTCCGGCCTACCATTACCGATGTTGTAGTGCAGCTCCAAGAGTGCCTCGAGCTTGAGGATTGCCACGCCAATGGTGGCTTCTACGGCGGCAGGGGCTACGCTGTGCACCCGCCTCTCCCTCCTTGGTGCTTTTCCGCTCCCCTACCTGCTGCAGAACCCTTGCCGAAATACCTGTCGGGTCCTCAATTTTCCTGCCATCACGAGCGTTGTTCCGAGCCAGCCAAGAGCCCCCCTGAGCACCACGATCCTCCTGGTGTGCGATCGAGCGAGCCACTGAAGCATCCGTCCCCGCGACAGGGACTGGGAGTCCACATCCGCTGGCATGGGAGCTGCACCAGCGGTGCAACTAACATCTGCCAGAACTCCTTCCAAAACAGCCGGGAATGTGAGCAACCCCAAAATTTGTGAATAATAGATTCCTCTCCTCCACAAGCTACACAGAACATTCCAACCTTTGATCCTCCTGTGAAGCAGTTCCGTCTCTACGGCCAGCCCGTTCTTGATGAGTCACCATGCATGAATTTTTAGCTTGTTTGGAATGTCCACCTCCCAAAGAGCTAGCCATCCCCGGTGCATCCCAATAGGATTTGAATTGGACGCATGAGCGGTCTTAGCAGCAGTCATGAACATCTTCAGATGGTACGCCGAGCGAACAGAGAAGCATCCGTCTTCAGTTGGTCCTGTAGCATACAAACTTCAGCTGACAGACACAGATGCTATTCATCTAGTATTTCACATTAGTTACTTCAAAACACATGTTGGCAAGCATGCTATACCACTGCCGCATGTTCCACTGGTGACTGAAGATGGCAAAATCAAGACAGTCCAATTTGCTGTACTCTTTACTCCTCATCGTCGAGGGTCCTCCTCAATGGGATCGCCGGACCTCCCATCTTGCATGGTCAAGGACTCCGGCAAGGAGCCCCTCTCTCCCCGCTTCTCTTTGTCATTGCCATAGACCCTCTTCAACAAATCCTCGAGCTGGCAACGAGAAAGAAGATTCTTCACAAGATCCGTGGGAAGGGTGTAATGGTGCGGACTTCACTCTACGCGGATGACGCGGCAGTTTTCATGGCTCCAATTAAAAGGGATATCGATAACCTTGCAGCCATTCTGGAAGGTTTCGGGAAGGTCAAGGGTCTATGTACAAACTTCCACAAGAGCTTGGTTGTGCCCATCCACTACAACCATCTAAACTTGGGGCACATTCTTCAAAGTCTGCCGGCGACGCATGCATCCTTTCCCATGCGGTACTTGGGCCTCCCCCCTTGGTTTGGCGGCTCAAGAAATGTGACCTTCAATTTCTTGAGGACAAAGTGGCAAGCAAGTTGGTTACTTACGAGGGCAAGAACATCACCACCATCGGCCGGACGACCCTTGTCAAATTTGTGATTACTTCCCTTGTGGTCTACTTCATCACATCACTTGTCATACCGCAGTCTACCTTTCGGAATGTCAATAAGCTTGAAAGGGCCTTCCTTTGGGCCAGCATGGACAGGGGCAAAATGCAAGGTGATTTGGGAGATCGTTTGTCGTCCACATGAATATGGCGGTCTAGGGGTGCTCGACACGGATAAGTTCGCGCGCGCCTTGCGATTGAGATGGCCTTGGTATGAGTGGAAGGAGCCAAGCAAGATGTGGATGGGGATGGGAAACCCGTGCGACGAAGATGATTTGAAGTTTTTTTATCGCATGAACAATCATCACACAATAGGGAACGGGGCAAGAACTCCATTTTGAGACGCTCCGTGGTTGCTTGGACGTATGCCCAAGGAAATCGCTCCGCTCATCTTTGTTGCTTCCTCGAGAAAGAATTGGATGGTGCATGAGGCCCTGCAGAACAACGCGTGGATACTGAAGATAAAGCCTCCTACCATCGTGTCTATTGAGCACATCCGTCAATTCTTCACTCTTTGGAGGTTGGTGCATGCTGTGCACCTTGATGGTTGTGTCGAGGATGTCATTGTTTGGAAACATTCGACTAACGAGCTCTACTCGGCGGCCTCCGCCTACAAGGCGCAATTCCTTGGCATGACCTTCTCCTCTTTGGACCAAATGGTGTGGAAGGCTTGGGCACCGCCAAAGGTCAAGTTCTTCGCATGGTTGGCTATTCAAGATCGTATTTGGACCGTCGATAGGTTGGACAAACGGGGATGGACAAACTGTGGGCTTTGTCCCCTTTGCAAGCGTGTGCAAGAGTGCGGCATGCACATTTTTTCCAAGTGTCGTTTCACTTTGAGGTTTTGGGGCTTAGTCAAAGCGAAACTACGACTTGAGAACCTTGACGTCTCATCTTGGCACTTGGAAGGCTCCGTGAAAAAGTGATGGGAAAGTCGTGTTGGGCCGGGCACCACAGAGAGGAAAGCCATGGCCTCGCTTACCATGCTTGTTTCATGGACCATATGGAACGAAAGGAACGTAAGGGTCTTCCGTAACAAAAGCACGCCACCAACCATTTTACTCAACGTCATCATGACGGAGGCAAACCTTTGGATCACCGTCGAGGCGAAAAATCTAGGGTCACTTATGTCGCGAGAGTAATAATTCATGTCATTGTCTCGTGTCGATTGTAACAAACTCTATTCTCTTCTTAATTAATAGATGAGGCAAATCTTTTGCCTCCGTTTCGAAAAAAAAATTGCTGTACTCGACCAAAAGTAGAGATCAACCGCAAGCGTCAGGAAGTGGAACAATGACTTATTGATTGGGAAGTTTGGGTCCTGTAGATGCCACCAGGGAAGGCGAGCGTTTCATCAAGCAGACTTCCCCATCTTTTCGGCCTTGAGAACAAGATCTGTCTCAAGAGTCAAGACAGACACCGCTACAGATTCAGTTAACCAACGACAAGGGTGTGAAGGCGAAGATCAACGGCTGATGGGATTCAGTTTACCCTTTTACTTCTCTCTCGGTTTACCATGATCATTGTAGTACCGCTGTCACTCGAGAACCTTTATAAGCCACTTGGCTGAGTAATGAAAGCAAGAATTCAGAACTAAATCCTAGAATCTTTTAGTTATAGCTCTCTGTTTTTCGAAAAAAAAAAGAGTTATAGTTCTCTGTTTTTTTCCTTCCCCGATCCTTGATGACATGCAGGCGACCATCCGAAACCCTAAACCGTACCCCAAATCACACGAATTGCTCGATCTGTGACTCAGGCATAACAATATCCTAGCTATCCCGCACTGGACCGGTTCATTTAGGGCATGTTTGGCTGGCTCTGTAGCGTCAGCCTGCATCGCATGGAGGATCCTGGGTGAGGCTGGCCTGATTCAGCCGATGCAAGGTCGAGCTAAGATGTGTGTTTGGTGAACTGTATGATATGAGTGTATAAAAGATGTTGTACACAACATATATTGTTTAGTAGGCTGCACTAGAGCTTAATTATGTAACCTCTTTTCTTCTGAGTTTAAATATTCCTCTTGGATCTGGACCACTCCATGGACAAAGAAAACAATTAAAACAAATCTTACCTCAAATCTGAACCAAAGCTCATGTTTCAGTTTTATTTATCTTAAATCCATCAAATCAATAGCAACATCTATCATTGATGAAAAAGGGTTTCCCCGCTTTATATATAAAGCAACCATTACGGAACAAGCCGATACAAACGCACACCACAAACCGCCGCAACACACACACCCAAGGTTGGATAGAAGGACGTTGAAAACAGCAACACCACTTCGAACAACTCCAACCAAACATCAGGTAAGACACTAAGCACTACTATGAAGTCGTCGGGGCCCTCAACCGTGGATGAGCCACCGCGACGAGGAGAAGTCGTGCATGACGAACAAATGGGCACCAAGGCGGCGCCTTCAGGAAGGAAATGACATCGGAGTGCCACCACCGCCCATTCAAGGAATATGGCTTCCTCCGGAGCACCATGGCAACAAAAGAGATGCCACGACGACGCCCTCAAGAAGGGGATGACGCCAGAACGCCGCCGTCGTCGGCCTGACAAGTCAGAACGGGTTTTCACCCCGACCAACACTCCCCGTCACCAAATTGGGCTACGGACACCCGCACCACCGCCATTGAACAACACACCCTAACTACCATGCCGCCCACACGACCATGGTGACCGGACAACGTCTGAGCCATGTGCTTCGCCCACAAGCACCTGACTTCCACCAATAGGGCCACCGCCCCAGCATCCGAGCCCACCCCTCGTCGATGGGTACACCGTACTGACGCGACCAACCGGAAGGGGCAGAAAAAAACCCTTCCACCCCAAAGCGGACACCATGGCAGGTTTGGCGGCCTCGGCGACCATATCTGGGCCAGGGGAACTCCGGCAGCCACACTATGCAGCCGCCAGATGCAACGGAGGGGGCACCCTGCCCCCATCACGGAGTCCCCTGCCACCTCCGGCAATCCCTCGCGTGCACCAACACTGCACCATGGAATCACCCCTGCAAGCCGAGTCCGTACTTGAATCCGTAGAAGAGGGAGAAAGCTCACCCGAGTCAGTCACAGACAAACCGGCGCCGGAGCATGTCCCACGGGCGCCGAGCAGACCAGGCCGACCACATGGTTGCAGCCACGCCGATGCAAGCCACCACCATGCAGAGCCCCCGCGGACATCCGCCACCACCTAGTGACACCTGCGGCCACCAAGGGCCAAATCCGAGGGGATCTGTCCAAAGGCACGCCGGCCCGCCACCACCCGATCAAGCCACAACTGTCGAGTCGTAGGCGCCCTCCAGGCCGCCCTCACCCCCTGCACCTTGCCATGACGCGACAGTCGGCGTCGCCAGCCGCCCTGGACGCCCTCACCTCCCGCTCGCAGCCCCCGCCGCTCTACGACTAGGCGAGGCCACGCAGCCTCCAAGACCGCCCGCGCCGCCGGCACGGCCGACCGCGATGCCGCCGCGGCGCCCTGCCCGAACAACGCGTCCCCAAGAAGCGCCCACATCCCGTGCTGTAGGGTAGCCGCCAAGGAGGAGGGGAGCCCCGCCCCCGCCTACGCCAACCGAGCTTTGCCCACCGGCGCGCGTCGGCGACAACGAGGGGAGGAGGTCGAAGAGGCGGGGCTAGCAGCTGCGCAAACTAGGGTTTGCCCCCCGCTCACGGGAGTGGGTCGGGCGAAGCAGTCCGTTTATCTTCTTTTCAAAAAATTCATTTTTAAAAAGTCGCTCCCCACTACTCCCTATTCTCCCACCATGAGCATTGTCCGTCATTGCAAACAGTCCACGTCATCAAATAAATAAAAATGATTTCTCCCTCTGTGTACCTGCGCTGCATCCCTACTATCTTTTAACGTGGAAGACGAAACCAAGGCCTCTCCGTCTTCCCATCCACTGTCTCGTAGGCCCTTCACCTCTCGCATGGGCCCTTGCTCTGTGTCCATATAACGAGCGGGCTTTCACGGTGAAATCACTAATTAGCGAGTACATCTTTTAACGATTATTTTCATCTTCTCAGGTTGTGACAAATGGTTCATTGCACACGTGTCACTTGTCGCAACCAGAAAGTTTTCTCTTTTTATAGATCCGTATTTTTAAAACGTTTTATCTTCTAAATCGTGCGTCCAAATCTTAAACCATTTTCAGCGTTGGCTTTCTCGCGTCGAGATATTCAAAACTAGATCCCATGTTAATAGGTTTTGACGAACTTTTTTTCATGACGAAAAAACCGTGCCTCACGCGATAGAAAAAAAAACAGAAAACATATTTTTTTTCTTTTCGAGAGGCACGGGTTGTGCTTCTCGCGAAGGCAAAACCGTGCCTCTCGCGAAAGCAAAACCGTACCTTCCGCGAAAAGACAGAGCAAAAAAAACGCGGTTTTTTCCCTTTCGGGAGAGACACCGTGCCTATCTCGATAGCAAAACCGTGTGTCTCGTGAAAAAAAACAGAAAACGTGTTTTTTTCTTTTTCGAGAGGCACTCGCGAGACCGTATCTTTCGCAAAAAACGTGTTTCCCCCTTTCCGAGAGGCACGGTCGTGCATCTCGCGAAAGCAAAAACGTACCTCTCATAAAAAAAAGAAAATGTGCTTTTTCACGCAATTTTTTTTTGTTTTTTTAAGAAAAAACCCGTACAAAAGCTATGAAAGACCGGTGAAAAATCGGAACACCAAAAAAAATTCGAAAAAAAACCACTTCAAAAAGGCGAAAACGTATGCGAAAAAATAAAATAAAAACAAAATCCAAAAGAAATGCTCAAAACGCGACACGTGATGACGACTGTGAACGTGCCAAGTAACGACGCGTGGGATCGCTGAAACACTTGTGAAAGAATGTTCGCTAACTAGTTGCTCCCACTCTCACGTCTCAAGTTTAATCCATCGAGCCCTCTCTCCATCAGAAAAATTTCAGCCCTTCCCATGCGTGTGCGGCGGCTGGACGGAAGTTGCCGGGTCACAGCTCTCTCCAGCTTCGGAATAAACGCTGGTCTATCTCAGCTCCGACCTCACACCATCCAATCGTCCAGCAAAAGAAAAAATTGGTAATGTTTGTGTCCCGGTGCGCCGGTCGAACCGTTCCGGCGGATGCACGCTGACCTTTTAATTAAAAATATATGAATCGACTGCTTCTAAACTCACGTGGTTTTCTTAGGCCCACTTTATCTCCTTCCAAAACAAACGTGACCCAATACAGCGCATCGTCTTCTTCCTCCAGAAGCACTCCTGCAAGACACCTCCAGTGCACGCTTTTTTTCCCGATCTTCACATTGTACTGCACAGATGCTCCCGCGACGGAGGTGGTGGGACTGTACCGGGCAGTGCGACGGAGGTGCTGGGACCGCGCCGAGGGCGCCATGCCGAGCCGCGCCGACGAGTCTCCATGGATGACCACGGCGAAGGTTTGCGACGCCAACGAACGGATAATGATGCTGGAGCCATCATTTTGTTTTATTTCAACCGGCGAAATCGACAAAGTTACACGCCTCCCGCAACCGCGTCCCCCCGCGGGTGACCGGCCGCGCCCCACCCTCCGCCTCCTCTAACCCCCCCCCCCCTCTCCTCCTCCTCCCCGCCGCCGTCGCTGGCGCCCACGGCCGGCCTGGCCCCAATGCCGCTGGTGGCGGTGGCCGCCTGACCTTCCCCTCCCGGTGGCTCTCCGGCGCGGGGCGGAGCTGCATCGGGGGTGCTCCCAGGCGGCGACGGTTCGTGTGGCGGCGGGGCTCGCGGGCGTACGACTGGACGGCGTCGTCGTCGTTGGCGGCGAGGTGCCGTTGCGGCACGACATGGGGGCAGCCCCTCGGCCCAGATCTGGGCTCTTCAGGGCCCATCTGGGCTTGAGCGGGCCGACGGTGGTCCGGGCCTACGGCGGGACTTCCGGGAGGCGGGGGAGCGGCGACGAGCTGATGGGTGCTGGCGGCACCGGCACCGGCCTGCTGTAGCATGGCCGGCGGGGCTTAGTGAGCCCGTTTCGGGCCTGGCCGGGCCAAGGGTGGCCTGGTATGCCTTGCTGCTGTGTCCGGACGGCGACTGCGTCGGTGCCGAAGGCGGGGCCTCCCGCACGACGACAGTGGAGGTTGTTCCCTCCCGCTTGGCTTTGGTACTGCTGCTATGTCGCTTGGCGCTTCTCTCTCGGCTTCTTGGCCTCGTGTTGGTGTTCGCAGTTTGACAAGGTGTGTGGCGGCGCTATCGCAGTGGCGCATGGGGTTGGGCGGTGGTCTGGCTGGTCGGCTCCGGTTGGGCGGTGGGGTTTGGAGTGCGGGAGAAATCCTTGTCGGTTCGTTCGGCTCCAATGCGGTGACACCGGCAGTTGCCACCATTCCTTCCTGGAGGGTATCGGGAGTTGCCATCCCCTACTTCCCTCTACGTGTCGGGAGAAACTCTAGGGATTGTCCGGACAGCAGCGTCGTCGGCATCGCATCCCTTCTTGAAGGTGTTGCTTGGTACGCGGTGATCGGAGCCTCGGGCTGTGGTGGTTTGTCTCCGGAGGGCGCAGCGGTAGCGGGTCATCCGCTCTTTGTCAGCTACCGTTGTTGGCATTTGTTTCTTCTTCTTCTTCTTTTGGGCTTGATGTGCTGCTCGCCCTAGCAATGCTACGTATCGATGTTGGTTGCTTTGGAATACAAAACGGGGGGAAACCTTTTTCGGCAAATCCAGAGCTGGAACCATAGTTGTTTTTTGCTGCAACCGAAAAGCGAGGTGGAAGCACAGTTGGTTTTTGCTACAACTATATCATTTTTTTGCTACAACCTGCGTCGCTATTTGCTACAATATTTTTCGGTGGTGTAGTGGTGGCCGATGACGACAAATAGCTGCAACTGGCGGAAAAGTTGCAACCCACGCTGCGAAAAGCTACGACCGACAACAAAGAAAGCTACAAACGTGTTGCGACCAACTACGGCGAACTTGTGGCCGGCAACGGCAGATAGCTGCAACCTACGACCAGGAGCTGCAACCGGCGTCCAGTTTTGCTACAACCTGCATTTTGGCGTGCTACTACCGGCGTCGAGTTCTGCTACAACCGGTATCAACAGTTGGAAAAAAAAGCTTCAACGGGCGGTGTTTTTTGCTACCATCGTTGATGAATTTTGCTACAACCATTAATCAGGGCTACCACGGTGCCGCAAGGGCTGCAAGGGATGCAGCCGGCGACTAGGACGGCCGCGTGAGGACGGTGACCAGCAGCGGCCGGCGAGGACGGCTGGCGAGGATGGCCAGCGAGAGGCGGCGACGGCCAGCTGGCAAGGGCTGCAGCCGGCGAGGACGGCAACCAGCGGCGGCTGGCAAGGACGACTGGCGAGGATGGCGGACGACGGAGAGCACGCGCGACCGGTGAGATGAACTGAGAGCAACGAGATGCAGAATTTTCTTCGCACGAGTGCGTTGACGAAGACAATAAAGTATTGAACGGATCCAATTTGACTAATCGGACGGCTGAGACTAGTCCGGCCCAACCATTCGGCCGGACTGCCGGCACAGAGTAGTTGCCAAGAAAAAAACACTACGTGATACTCCCCAATTTCAACCCAACCCAGCCACGAAACCAACGAGAACAGGCGGGAGAAGGGGGAGAGGGGGGAGGAGAGGATCCGGGTCGTGATCCTAGGTGATGCCGATGGCGAGGAGAGGATCCAGGTTGACATCACCTAATCTTTTATTTAAAAATGTTAATCTTGTATTTAAAAAATGTTAACCAAGCATTTTAATTTATTTAAATTTGTATAAAATTTGGACCATGTATTATATTTTTTTAATATTGTATTTGAAAATTATTAATCATCCATTTGAAAAATGTTAAACGTGTATAGAAAATATAGACCATGTAGTAAAAAATGTCAATCTTGTACTTGAAAAATGTTAATCAAGCATTTAAAAAAAGTTAAATGGTGTATAGAAGAATGTTGACCGTGTATTAAAAAATGTTAATCAATCATTTTGAAAAAAATGTTAATTGTGTATAGGAAAAATGTTGACCATCTTAGGAAGATGTTAAACTTGAATTTGAAAGATATTCAATGTGTATTAGGAAAATGTCTGTGTATGAAAAAGAACAGACAAGATTTTGTCTTTTGGGAATGTGAAAGCTGTATCTAGAAATATTTCTGATGTATAATAAAAATGTACAATCTGTGTTGAAAAAAGTTAACACGTGTCGAACAAAAAAAAGGCGATGAAAAATAAGGAAAGCAAAGGAAAAAAGAAAGAAAGCCAATAAAACCTCATAAAGGTAGCTTCATCAATCTCAAATCTTAAGATGTGTATCGTCTCGGTGTGCTAATAGAGATAGAATATACTGCCGTCAAAAAAATAGAGATAAAATATACGTGTGTGTGTGTTCATAGAATATGTTGACGACTTTGATTGTACTATCAAAATTCAAACACTAACTTAATGTGAGATATAGCTCCCGTGGCCGCCGGCGTCCTCGCCCCTGCCTCAAAGCCGCATCGACGTTTTCTTCTCCTCTTTCGCCGGCAAGGAGGGGGCACCTGAATCCCAAATCCTTTTTTCACTGCCACCCATCAGTGTTCAAAAGTCTAGCTGAGAAGGTATAGCTGACTCCTGTATCTAGTATTCTAGTTGGATGGTCATGGTGGCACCATCTAAAAGGCTAGTTGAACCCTGCATCTAGTTGAATTAGCTGAATCCTGTATCTAGTCGAATTAGCTGAAAATATAGTGTGGAAAAGTCAGCATCTAAAAGGCTAGCTCAGAAGGTGGAGCTGAATCCTGAATCTAGTTCACATGCTTTCATACACCTTCAGACTTTTTCCCTTCTTTATTAAGCTGATATTTCTTCTTGACATGAATAAGACATAATGGAAATGCTCTTGTTGCATTTAATCATTCCTTTTGTCGCAGTAGCCTATATTTGTCTCGTGCTCTAATATTTATACTCCATGTGTTCCCTACAGGTATGAAGGGCGGCATGACATGCTGTACAACCAAACATATAACCTTACCAAGTTGCTTTTGAATTGGTGGGAACTAAAGATGCTCAACAAACTGTATGTTGAAGTGTCTTTCATTTATGTTTCCTATCAAGTTCTTGGTTGGTAGATTATGATTCTAGCTCCTAGACTGCTTGTATTGAAGTGTCTTCCATTTTACAGATAACTGCAATGAAGGCTGCCAATAAAAAGCTGAAACGGGTGATGAAGACTGTCAGGATTGACGATATAGATGTAGGCAGCATCACTATTCATGTTTCCAAGATCTTCAGCTTATTTTGTTTGAATTTCATCTGAATCCATACCTGCTTTCATAATCCTCAGAGAATGCAAGACGAGATGATGGATCTTATGGATATGACCAATGAAATACAAGAAACTCTTGGTAGAAGCTGCATTGTCCCAGATGACATCGATGAGGAGGAACTTATGGGGTGTATGGCTCTTATTTGTAGTTGGCTATTCTTAGATGATATTATCACCTTAAAGTTACCGAGTCAACTAGTTTTTCTTACAGTGGAAACCAGCCAGGAACCGCTTTCCAATTTAAATTCTGTAGTTGAATTTGATCTAACAAACTCTCAGTTTTGGATTCCATTTTTTCCGTCTTCAGGTTATGGAGCAATGATAATAGGTAAAAAGAGACAAAATATTAGTGCAATGCTCCATCATAAGGATAAGGACTACATACTCCTGCCCTACAACCCTCTGTAAGTCCTTTTACTTGGTATATTGTGGCACTTCTCTTTTTTTATGCACCTAACCCTGTGCGTTTACATTCATTTGTTCCTGTTTATGCATTGACCAGTTGATCATTGTGATCGTTCCTGATTGGTTCAAGATATTTTATCTTGATCCCCATATGGAATAATAAAGCAGGATTACAATAATACAACACCAGTTTTGGATTACATTTTTTCTAATCTTTAGGTTCATGGGAGCAATAGGCAATGAAAAGAGACATATATTATCACACATTTCAAGTATACTGCAGACAACAGCCGAAAGAAAGTGGCACATGTGGATACTATGTCTACAGTCTTTAACAAATATAAGCAACCCGCAAAACAAATTATATTCATGCATCGTTAGAAATCAGCAAGAGAACATAGAGAGAAATATCAAGAACACGGGACGGGACACCCATTTTTACGTGGAAAACCCTTGCGGAAAAAAGCACGAGCACGGGCACAATGGTGATCTTTTGCTGTATCAGGAATCTACAAATACCTAGATTTACAATGAGTCGTCAACTCATCCTGTGTGGTATGGGATGGCATACAAGAGGTATGTATAGGTGGTTTATGAGTGACTTGAGCAAAAGCGGAAACCTAAATCAGTCTCCAATATAATTAAATCCGGATTCTCACTAGAATTCGGTCCATATGTCAACATGCATCCCTTACTTGCTGCAATGTAAGTGCGCTGAAAGTCACAGGCCAGGAACAAGGAGAGGGTCGCTGGATGAGTGTTTGGTAAGCCTCCCTCATGGTTGGCCATGCTTGTGGAGAAGATTCCAAGCAAGAAAAGGCCAGCTTGATGAGCAGAGCTAAGCTATTCTCTTCTGTCGTTGTTGGTTCTGTTAGTCGTTGGTCCAGAATATGTTTCGCCATTATAGATTGTTCCCTGCTCGACAAACTACCGTCCAATAGATCCCTTGGATGCTTCCCCGTGACTAGCTCTAGCACAACCACGCCAAAGCTATAGACATCACATTTCTCTGTCACAACAGATGTGTACGATAGTTCTGCACAAAATCAAAGCATTACAATTAGGAACAAATCGATAGAGATGAATGCTTTTGAGATGAGAAGAAATGTGATACTAGTACATACCAGGGGCTATGTAGCCATAAGTTCCTGCCAGTGCACTCCAGTTTGATGAATCAGGCTTAAGAATCCTCACCGTGCCGAAATCAGAGACAAAAGCCTTCGAGCTTGTACCAAGTAAGATGTTGTTGCTCGTGATATCCCGATGGATTATAGGTGGACTGCATTCATGGTGCAAATAAGATATTGCTTGAGCCACATCATTTGAAAGAGGAATTCTCTTGTGCCAATCGAATTCCTTTGCTAGCTCCTCATTTTCCAATGTCCTGTGGAGGCTTCCATGCTGAATGTAGTCGTAGACAAGAAATTTATACACTGGATGGGAGCAGAACCCATACATTTTGACAATGCATCGTTATTTGATCTGTGTTAAGATTTCCATTTCACTACGAAATCTTCTTTCATCATCCAACTCTTCTTCGGTCTGATGAAGCTTCTTCACAGCAACCAGCTGCCCGTCTTGGAGTTGTGCCTTGTAGACTTTGTCATATCCTCCTGTTCCAGTGATGTACTTATCATCAAAGTCTTCTGTTGCCCTTACAATATCATCAAATGCTAATCTTCCATCAAAATTCCAAACAGAGAATAGGTCCCTTGCTTCAGCGGTAATACTTTTCTGTGGTTTTCTCTTCTTACGAGTAAGCATTATTATGACAGCAATTGCAGCAACAATGCTGAAACCTATCGCAAGAACAATTGGCAAAAGCAAACCAAGTATCTTCCCCTTATTGTGAGCAGCTACTGTGGTTGAGTAACAAGGTGGCAGGCCAGAGAGGTTACCACAGAGACCTTTATTGGGAAGAAACCAACGTGCTGAAGCATTTTGCAGTAGACGTGCTGTTGGGACTGGTCCTTCCAAGTCGTTGTAGGACACATCAAGTGTTGAAAGGCTAACCATGCTTGCAAAGGAGGATGGAATGCTGTCACTGAACTGGTTATGTGATAAATTCAGAAATTCTAGCATCTCGAACTTCCCAAGTTTCTTTGGCAACACAGTGCTAAGGTTATTGTTGCTCACATCTAACATGATCTGAAGGCCTGTTAAATTTCCAATCATACCTTGCAAACTCCCACTGAAGTTGTTGTTGTGGATCTTCAAGGATTGTAGTTTCATGCAGGCCCCTAGTTCCTTGGGTATTGATCCACTTAGTCTATTCCCAAATATATCAAGATATCCTTGATTACTTAGCTTTTCTATCTGTATGGGTATGGATCCAGATAATTGGTTCGATGATAAGTTCAGTCTATATAGATTAGTTAAAGTGCAGATTTCTGGTGGAATCTCACCACTGAGATGATTAGAATCGAGTGTTAGTTCTTCTAGGTTGGACAACTTAGAAAGGATTGGAGGTATGGAACTTGTTATCATATTTTTTGCTAGATGTAGTATCGTTATTTTGGTACATGCACCTAGATTTTGTGAGATCTTTCCAGAGAGTCTAATTGATGTCAAGAGCATCTCTTTGAGTTTTGGATGCACACCAAAATGGTAAGATATATCTCCTGTTAGTTGGTTGCTCTGAAGATCAAGTTCAACTAAACTCGTACATGTCTGTAAACTACTTGGAATGGGGCCGTTGAACATATTAATACCGACTTCAAGAAATTGAAGTCTGCCACCTGAACATATATTTGCGGGTAAAGGTCATGAAAGTGAGTTGTTACCCAGCCCAAGTTGAACAAGGCTTATGAGATCTCCAAATTCTTGAGGAAGAGAACCTGATAATTTGTTACTAAAGATTTGCAATTTTTGGAGGCTTTGCAACTTCCCAAACGTTTTCGGTATTGATCTCGAAATTTGGTTCTGATACAAGCCTAAATATTCAAGGTTCATCAGATTGCCAATCTCTTGGGGGATGGCACCGGTTATCTGATTTGTAGGGAGGGATAGTCGTACCAGCTTGGTTATATTTCCTACGCTTCCAGGAATAAAGCCAGATATTTGGTTGTCGGACAAATCTAAAAACTGGAGATTGAGCAAAATGCACACTTCTAAAGGTATTGGACCTGTGATTTGATTTCCATAGAGAAAAAGTTCATTGAGCATGGTGAGGTTGCCTAGTTCTGGGGGTATTGAACCTGTGATTTGATTTGTGAAGAGATCAAATTAGTTTAGCATAGAAAGCTTGCCTAGTGAGGTTGGTTATGGAGATTGGAATTGGACCTGACAAATCATTTGCACTAAGCTCAAGACTTTGGAAATGAAGTAGCTTGCCTAGTTCTTGGGGTATAGGCCCTGAAAATAGATTACCATACAGGTTCAAAGTATTTAGCTGGGTCAGATTTCCAAGGATTTTTGGTATCAAACCGCTTAAGATGGTGTTGCTTAGCTATAGAAGTTGTAGGTTGACAAGTCTTCCAATCTCCTCAGGAATGGGACCTGATACCATGTTTTGGTCAATGACAAGATCAGTTAACAATGTTAGGTTACCCAGAGACGCAGGGATATGTCCAGTGAGTTTGTTAGATGAGAGACCAAGCTGGGTGAGACTCTGCAAGCCACCAAACTCAAACGGAATTTTCCCTTTGAGATAGTTGAAGCTGAGGTCAAGATAAGATAGTGCTGATAGGGAGCTGATATTAGCTGGTATTGGACCATGGAGACTGTTGCTGCTAAGGTCAACATATGCGAGGAATGGAAGAGCCAAGAAGTTGAGCTCACCAAGCTGGCCATGGATACCAGCATCCGGCAGAGATATGTTGGTCACCATCCATGGCATGCGGCTGCCATGGAGAATAGTCGTGCACATGACACCCGTCCAGTTGCAGGGGCTGGTGTTTTCCTGCCAAGAGCTCATCTGCAACGGAGGCCTTGCAAGTGTAGCTTTCCAGTGGAGAAGGGACGTGTGTTGAGACCTGAGTGAGATCCCTCCATGGTGTTCCGCTTGTGCTTCTTGCAAGAGAAGAAGGCACGACACCAGCAGTAGGAAGAGGTACAACATAGGTCGCATTTTGCTGTGCAGTGTTTGCATCTGGAATTCGAGAATGTGTTTGGTTGGGGGATGTGATTCAATACATAATGCAACTCCGTTGATGAGTATATAACCAGCATGTCTCCCAATTTTAAGAGCTCCTCAGTCAACACACACCAGTTGAGTGCAGGCATTTTTTCGAAAAGAAGTTGAGTGGAAGCTGCACAACAGCTGAGTGGAGGCTATTTTTCCCCCAAAAAGTAGTTGAGTGGAAGCTTTTTTTTCTTTCCTGGGCAGCTGCTGCTGGGCTACCTGTTTTTCGTCTTCAGTGTCGCCTCTTTTTCTTTCCTCATGCCCGTGGAATTTATTTTGAAAAAGCATTTGAAGGCAGGTTTATTTTGAAAGCATTTGAAGGCAGGTGTATAAGGGTATCCACAGCGTACGTGTACCGATAATATGTTTCTGAATTCTCCTCCGGCTACAACTTATCCACTGAATGGACTTGAGTTAACACTACCGTAAAGTTTTCATTTGATGGTATCCCCTGTGACTGGTGTGACAGTATTTCTTTGTTTATTTGATCATGTAACTTGTAACTGCTTCAGTTATGGCCATTCCATAAAGACATTGGACCAGCTTATCTTGAGTTATTCTCTAAAGTTCAACTCTTATTTACTTTTCAGCTGGTACATAGAACGTAAGATTTAGCTCAAGGATTTGTGGCGCAATGCAACGTTTGATTGGGGAGAAATTTCCATGTTGGAATTTTATCGATGTTAAAAATAAAGGTTTCTGTGTTGAACTTCTGTCAATACAAATCCTGGACCCCAAGTCTTTTTTGAAGTCATGTGTGTGAGTAAAAAATGAGTTACAACCAAGCAGCATCATGGCCACACTCACTGACTGAAGAAAAGTTCCAGTCTCAAGTGGGTTGATTAGGTAAATTTCTACTACTAGCGCTTTATGTACGTGATTGCTGTGTAACATCCAACACGCCCATATGCCCAGGCATGTTATCATAAAGGTCGATATATGCAAGGGAATGGAAGAGCCGAGAAGTTGAGCTCACCAAGCTGGGCATGGATGCCAGCATCCGGCAGGGAGATGTTGGTCACCACCGAGGACATGCGGAGGCCATGGCGAACAGTCATGCACATGATGCCCGTCCAGTTGCATGGACTGTTGTTTTCCTGCCAAGAGCTCATCTGAAGCGGTGGGCTCGCAAGTGGAGGAGTGCGAAGCGTTGAGACCTCAGTGATATCTTTCCATGGCGTGCCGCAAGTGCTTCTTGCAAGAGAAGGAGGCACCACACGAGTGCTTCTTGCAAGAGAAGGAGGCACGACACGAGCAGTAGGCAGAGGTACAACATAGGTTGCATTTTGCTGCCTAGTGTTTGCATCTGGAATTCAAGAATGTATGTTTGGTTGGGGGATATGATTCAATACGCAATGCAACTCTGCTGATGCCTATTTAACCAGTGTGTCTGTCAATTGTTTTGAGGTCCTTGGTCAACCCACAACAGCTGAGTGGAAGCTTTTTTCTTCGAAAGGTAGTCGAGTGGAAGCTGCTGGATGACTATTCTTCATCGCGATCTCTGCGTGCTGCCCGCTATTCGTTCTTGTTCAGACGCTAGCACATCCCTTTGTTTGGCAGCTGCTGTTGGGCAGCCTATTTTTCTACTTCACTGTCGGTAGCCTGTTTCCCTTTTTCTTTTTTCTTTTTTCTTTTCTTTTTCTCATGCCCGTCTACAAATTATTTACTGAATGGTCTCGAGTTAATATTGCACCTGGAGAAAGACTCTAGTGCAAGTGGGCAGGCCCAGGTGATGTCGTCGCTTGATTTGTGCGTCTGATCAGTTTGAGAAACAGAACAACATGGAAACGAAGGTGAACCCACGTTCCATTCCAACTAACCGTGAGTTTAGGGATTTGTTAATTCTAGGAGGCAGATTAGACGGGACCAGTTAATTCTTCAAAACGTATTCGATGGAAACTACCTGGAGAATGAAAGACCCGATCAGGTTCCTATACTAATCCAACGGACAGAAGCAGCCCCATCGTACGGTGTTGGGCTAGTCTGATCCAAAACTACCGGATCACGAGCGGTACCTTAGGGCATGTACAATGATGCTATCTTAGGAGTGACACGTAGGATAAATGGTGAGATGGAGAAGGGGAACTCGAAAAAGGCTTTGCCTTCTCTTATTTTTTTTTTAAAAAGAAGTGATCTCTTAGCACAATATGTCTCATCATGTTTTTAGAAATAACTAGTTATTGAAGATAATTCTAAGAGATGATTCATTATAGACTCTCTTTTTTGCCATCTCTAAACTACATGCAAGACTTGAGATAAAATTATCTTATCAACCGTTGTACATGCCCTTACATGCTTCGTGCTTCGTAATATCATAAGTGGTAGTGTAGTTAAGTGCTAAAAAGTGTAGTTAAGTGCCAAGAAGTCTAATTGGGAGGACTCTAATTGGGAGGACGAGGTTAGGAGTTCGATTCCTCACCCAAACTATCTCTTTTTCTTAAGATTTTTACGTCCCTCTTTTAAATAACAAGGGGACACACGTCAAGTGGGCTGGCCCAGTTTTGCGTTGTATCAGCACGCTCAGCCGTATGGAATTCTCCGGGTGTATTTTTAGAAAAGACAAACCTGTCCTCCTTATGAAAGGGTATATGGTAATCTTAACAGTTCATGTGTTTAGAGTGGTGTATCGGAGTAGAAGTGCTAACTCTATTAGAATAGCCACGGGGCCAGACAATATTAACTAGAGTTTGTGAACTAATTGACCCTACGAGTGGAACATGGGATGCGACGTTGATCTCAAACTTATTCAACCCGGTTGATTCACGCAGGATAATCCAAATACCTATTCACTTACATGGCTTTGATGATTTTATAGCATGGCACCCAAACATAACTTTTTTTTTTCAATGCGAAATGCTTATCAGATGCAGTGGATGCATATTTTTCGGTTGCATGAAATATGCCGGGGCGCCCAAGTGGATCCATCCCTTTGGCTGTTTGGAGTACTCTCTGGAAGTTGCAATGTCCACGTAAAGTTCAGATTTTTGGTTGGAGAATTTTGCGAGGAATTATCCCACTTCGATCTATCCTTACTTATAGGCATGTTGGTTTAAATGGTGCATGCCCCATCTGTCATCAAGGTGCCGAGGACATCCGACATCTGCTATTCTTGTGCAGTAATGCACGATCCTTGTGGTCCCATCTTGGGTTAACTCATATCATTGACCAAGCAATTCATGTTGACAGATCAGGTTCGGCCATCTTTGAATATATTCTTTCGCCGGATCAACAAGTATCTATGCATCCATCTTTGAACTTCAAACAGGTTATAATTGTGGGAGGTTAATACCTCTGGTGGATCAGAAAACAAATAACGCATAATGATTCGGTTCCGCCCCTGTGGAGATGGGTGTTATCAGTGCTATCCATTGCAAGCAATCATCTGAGGGCGTCATCGCGCACCCCTAGCTTACCTGAAGCAAAATGAAGTAAGCCAGACCCTCGTTTTCTTTTACTATTAAGGGGGAATCAGCCGTCGTCGTCGTTGTCGTCCTGATAGTTCGACTCACCCGGCGCGCTAAAAGATCCCGGGATCAGCCCACAATTCCATCGCAGCCTTCTTCGCAATTAATAAAAGAAAAGAAAAAAGGTACTGTAACAACCACGACCCACTCCCCCGCCCCACGTCCCACGTCCCCTCTTGATCCATCCTCTGTCTCCAGACTCGACCTCGTGAGAAAAATCGCCGCCGACGCCGCCCCCACACTCATCTGCCACAATCAACTGCCCATGTCGGAAGTGCCCGTCGCCGAGGTGTTCGCCATCGTGTCCGCTGCCACGAGGAGTGGGAACGCGGCGGCCTTCGGGCAGGTGGCCGCCAGGGCCAGAACCATGGGGAAGGAGCGACCGCAACCGCCGGTGCCTCACAGCTGCCGCCGCCATCCACCCGCTCACCTCGCTTTCCAGGGCCTCGCCGGTGAGCCCGTGGAGGGCACCAGCGCCGCAGTATTCGTCGTCGTGGGGAAGATCTTGGCGGCCCTTATCGTGGTCTTCCCGCTCGACGACGAGGCCCGGCGCTGCGCTGCCTCCCGGCGTCTCTCAATACGCTCGTCTCTGTGCTCTCCCACGGTGAGTTCACCGCGCGGGCCAGCGCCGCCATCGTCCGTCGACCGGCACACCGTCGACGTCGTCTCAAGGACGCCTGGCGTGTGCAGCGCGCTCGTCGGCCTCGTCAGGAAACCCGTGTCCCCGTGTCCCCGTAGGCCACCAAGGCCGTGCTCTTCACGACCTAGTGACCTACTACCTCGGCTCCGGCAGCGACTGCACGGCTGTCCGCTTCACGGAGCTAGGGACAATGTTCGTTGTTGTGGAGCTCCTCGTGGACGTTGGCAAGGGGACGAGTGAGAAGGCGCTGGCCGTGCTTGACGGCGTCCTGTACCTAGACACGGGCCGTGACGCTCTTGGATAGCGAGGCTACGCCATGTCTCTCTTGTACCGAGAGTTCTTCTCCTACTGTTATGCACCATCTGCTTTTCTTCAGGATGGCACAACAGGTGGTGATTCTCTCGGACACAATGAAAATTGCGCTCGGTCATCTTGCTGCAAACCACTCTGGTCAGTGTGCCCTTTGCGCCATACATTTCTGTCAGATCCCACTCAGATGGATCCCACTAGAAATCCCTCTATGAATTTGGAACCCTTGTTGAATTGGAGATTTAACTACAAAAACTCACAAACTTGACATTTAACAGATAGATATAATTTTGGACCCCTGTTTTTCACGGTTGCCCCCATGTCGCCCACCCCACGGGCGACCCGGGTGGAACCCTAGCCGCCGGACGAACTCCCCCCTCGCCAGATCTCCCTCCCCTCGTCGCCGCCAGCAGGCGCCGTCGGGCAAAGCCCGCGCAGCGTCGACGTCGGTGGGGCACTCCGGTTCTCCCTTTCACGGTGCTCGGGTGTTGTGAGGCGTCCGCCGTGGGAGCGCGTGGTTGCCGTGGCGAGCTTGCGCGGCGAGCGTGTACAGCGCCCGGAGCGCGTGCGTTGCGCGAACGCAGGCGTGGGGCTCTGGCTCTCATGGCAGGCGGCGGCTGGCAGAACGGATCTCGGGGCGGTGGCCTCGATCGGTGGCGTGCGGTGCGGCCTGCCTGGCGGGCGGCACCCACGGGTGCAGATGTGGGGCCTTCCACGGCTGTGTGGGCAACGTGGAGGCGGCGGTGCTGCGGCGGCTCCTCGATGGCCGACCGGAGTTCCATGGGAGACGTCGTCTCTGACTCGATCTACTCCGGTTCGTGCTGGCTACAGTACTTCGTGACTACGGTCGACGCCAGTACGGCCTGCACGGATTTGGCGGGTGGGCATGGACCCGGAGGAAACTCCAGGCCGGCGTGGGGGCCGCACCAAAGTCGACACCCTCGGCGCCGATTCCCTTCCTGGAGGCTTCGGTGTGGATCCTACGCCCCCGCCTCTGCCATGAGCGCAAGCGAAAGCCTCAGTTCCTCTGTTTGGGCGACGATGGCACTTTGGTGTCGTGTTCCTTCCTGAAGGCGTCGGCCGGGGACTGCTCAGGGTGGTGGAGTTGCTGGTAGTTCGGAGTCGACGCGAGATGGCATGTAGGTGGAGCGGTGTGGCATCAACAGTATCATCGACAGTGGGTCTCGGCGGCATGGCGCAGTGGAGACTCAACGTTTGATGCGTGAAGATGGACTCACGCAGGAGGAGGAAGTTGTCTGGCGTCATGGTGACGTTGATGGCAGAGAGGCCTGGCATGGTCGGTGCATCAATTTTGCTCTGAGGATGGACCGATGGAAGATGGAGGTGACGACCCTTGCAGCGTGCGGTGCTCACTGGGAGTGTGCCGGACCGGTGTGTGACCCAATCCAGGTAGTGGCTTGGATGGGACACCTGGCTTTAGATGTTAGGCTTTGGTGCGATGTCTGTTTGGTATTAGGCCCGGACTTTCGGCACACCTTCATCAATGGGATAGGAGTAGCAACAGCGTTGCCAAGATGGTGGCTTCATGTTTATTGATGTATCATCTTGTGTGGTCTTCGTGAATAATTAATAATATGGTTGCATGCATCGTTTAGATGCAGAGGCCGGGGGTTCATCCTCCTTTTCTAAAAGAAAGATATAATTTTGGAAACCATCTTGTTCCTGGACTGACTTGGGTTATGAATGTACTGTTTACATTGCAGATTGCATAGATATAAAATTTGAAGGATTTAATGGATCTTCTTCTACGTGGTAACTGTACTGATGCGATAATGTTGTTGTTTATACGACGAAAACGATGGCACTTCAATGGCATCCACCATGTGGTTACTCAGTTGTAAGTTATATATAGGTCATATTCAGTGTCATCAGATTCGTACTTTAATTTGTTGATATGGAAGGCAGCAAGCAAGCTATGGATTGTTAATTAAGAGCACATGATCTTCCATAAATACAATACATACTTTTCTGCAAAACAGCTGCGATGTAGGCATTCTCACCCTTGAAAGCTCACAAACAGTCCTTGAAATGATAAAGTTACCATGTCTGTTGGAAATTTTGTACGAGCACACACAACTGAATGGTGTCATATGTTTATAACGGTGATACTTCATCGCCAGGTAAGCCATACATGCTACTATTTTTTTCAATAGTAGTTCATGTGTGCCTATATTATATTTGAGCATCATGACGACTCTCCAGTGTGGTTCATCAGTATATTTCTATGTTTACGCACTCATAGTGTTGGAGATGATTGTGATTTGATCATCGCTGTTTACAAGAGAGTATCGTAATGATGTATACTGAATAAGGATTTAAATTTATTAGTTTGAGTCAAGAATCACAATAAACATGTCTACATCGAGGATAAGAGTGTCACTGAGTAGGTACAAGTGATCTGCTCCTCATACGGTGGTACAAACACCATCCAGTACAAGTTAGATGCTCATGGCTGTTCATACAGACTGCAGCACATCAACAGGGGAGAGTTTAGTTTCTTTTTTTTTTCTTCTTTTTGTTGAATCTATGCCCAGGCTTATGCCATCTGTTGCAATTTATCCATAATTGTTTTTCATGAAAAAATTTCTTACGAGGATAATCTTCGAGTGTCCAGTAACTTAACCAGCATTATCTTTATGTGAAGAATGCATAGTGTATGTCTTTTCCTGTTGCGCCTTAGAGGGACAAGAAAAATCTTGGAACAATCTGTTTGAGTTTTGAGGTCCACCTGTTATATATGTCATTTTATTCTCTCATAGGGCATCTTACCAGATTACCTTCTTGAAGTTAAAGAGAGAAGTAGACAGCATATTATCAACTCTAGCACTTGGATCGGCTAATTATATCCAAACAGTTTTGTTTCATGAGTGACTAGACTGCGGTCTGAATTTTGCAGGGAAAACTTAAGAATGGTCAGAAAATTTACGTTAAGGTTCTCTCCTCATAGTCGGAGCTAAGGAACAAAGGAATTTTTGGATGAAGTATGAGTATTATATCCAACATAATAATCCATCACAACTCCGTACATAATTGTGTTGGGGTTGTCCAACTTTCCGTTTCATTTGACATGTATGTGTTTACACGCGTTTAGATGTAAGGTGCATACTTCATAGGACAACATTGTATTTATTCTTTTAATTATCTCAAAGAAATCATTGGCAGTTTGTGCACTTCCTTTATGGCAGGTTAGCCATCTTTACTATTTGAGTGAAAATATCTTCAGGAAGAGGCTAAGAGCCGTAGATGGAGTATGCGAGATGGAAGGAGAAGGGGTCTGTCTGTTTCTGTTGTATTCCCTTCATCTCAAAATAACTGTCTTTACTTCCACTAGTAGAAAACAGGGCATTGGTTCGGGCCGGGCCAGCCCATTAGTCCTGGTTCAGTCACGAACCGGGACCAATGGGGGCAATGGTCCCGGTTCGTGAGGCCAGGAGGCCGGGCGGGTCACGTGGGGCATTGGTCCCGGTTCGTCTGGAACCTTTGGTCCCGGTTCCAGACATGAACCGGGACCAACGTGCCTCGCTCCTTGCCCACAACCATTGGTCCCGATTCGTGGCTGGATCCAGGACCAAAGGGGGTCCTTTAGTCCCGGTTCCAGTCACGAACCGGGACCAATGAGATGCCTATATATCCCCCCTCGCCAGCGAGCAGAGCACTCCACACTGCTCTGTTTTTTTGGCCGGCGAAGGGAGAGCTTTGTGGTGCTCTAGCGCACCTCCTATGCACATGAGGTGTTTGATGAAATGTCTAAGCCAAACTTAAGCTTTCTCCTCTCGAAGCTCCTTGTCCAAACTCCATTTTCGTCAAGATTTGTCTAGGTTTGGCGGTCCGTCCTGTCCCGTCCCCGTCCTGAAACCGTCGTCGATCACCCGCGCGTGGTGAGCCTCTTGATCTTATCTTCTTGCTAAAAGAAAATATACTTACTCATATGATTTTCTTACTTTTATTATTGTTTACTTCTCTATTCATGATATGTTGTAATGGTTTTTAATACACTTTATTATATAACGCACGCAAATGAACCGGCAATGGATGTACGATGACCGACGCACCTCCGAGTATATTAAGGGCCTGCATAATTTTCTCGAAGCGGCTGAGGCAAACAAGCAAAATGATTTTATGCCTTGTCCATGTACTGTTTGTGAGAATACAAAGTCTTTCTCCAACTCTAAAACCCTTCACTTCCACCTGCTTTAGAAGGGTTTTATGCCACACTATAATGTTTGGACCAAGCACGGAGAAAGAGGGGTTATGATGGAAGACAACGAAGAAGAAGAGGATGACGACAACTACCCTCCCCCTGAATACGGTGATGCTGCAATGAGGGAAGCTGAAGATCAAGAGGAACCAGACGATGTGCCCGATGATGATCTTCGCCGGGTCATTGTTGATGCACAGAGAGAATGCAAAAGTGAAAGGGAGAAGTTGAAGTTCGATCTCATGTTAGAGGATCACAAAAAAGGGTTGTACCCAAATTGCGAAGATGACAACAAAAAGCTCGGTACCACACTGGAATTGCTGCAATGGAAGACAGACAATGGTGTATCTGACAAGGGATTTAGTTCGCTACTAAAAATAATGAAGAAGAAGCTTCCAAAGAATAACGAATTGCCCGACAATATGTATGCAACAAAGAAGGTTGTATGCCCTCTAGGATTGGAGGTGCAGAAGATACATGCATGCCCTAATGATTGCATCCTCTACCGCGTGAATACGAGGAACAGAACACATGCCCGGTATGCGGTGCATTGTGGTATAAGATCAGAAGAGATGACCCTGGTGATGTTGAGGGCCAACGCACCGGGAAGAGGGTTCCTGCCAAGGTGATGTGGTATGCTCATATAATACCGCGGTTGAAACGTCTGTTCAGAAATAAAAAGCATGCCGAGTTGATGCAATGGCACAAAAAAGACCGTAAGAAAGACGGGAAGTTGAGAGCACCCGCTGACGGGTCGCAGTGGAGAAAGATCGAGAGAAAGTGGAGCGACTTTACAGGTGACCCGAGAAACGTATGGTTTAGTTTAAGTGCAAATGGCGTTAATCCTTTTGGAGAGCAGAGCAGCCAGCATAGCACATGGCCTGTGACTCTATATATGTATAACGTTCCTCCTTGGTTGTGCATGAAGCGGAAGTTCATTATGATGTCAGTGCTCATCCAAGGCCCTAAGCAACCTGACAATGACATTGATGTATACCTAAGGTCATTAGTTGATAAACTTTTACAGCTATGGAATGGAAGAGGTGTACGTGTGTGGGATGAGAACGAACAGGAGGAATTTGACCTACATGTGTTGCTGTTTGTAACCATCAACGATTGGCCTGCTCTTAGTAACCTTTCAAGATAGACAAACAAGGGATACCACGCATGCACACATTGTTTAGATGACACCGACAATATATATTTGGAAAAATGCAGGAAAAATGTGTACCTGGGGCATCGTCGATTTCTTCCGACCAACCATCAATGTTGAAAGAAAGGAAAGCATTTCAAAGGTGAGGCAGATCACCGGAAGAAGCCCGCCCTCCATACTGGTGATCACATACTTGATATGGTCAATGATTTACAAGTAATATTTGGAAAGGGTCCTGGCAGACTATCTGTTCCGAATGACGCTGACAAACGCGCACCCATATGGAAGAAGAAATCTATATTTTGGGACCTATCATATTGGAAAGACCTAGAGGTCCGCTCTGCAATTGACGTGATGCACGTGACGAAGAATCTTTGCGTGAACCTGCTAGGCTTCTTGGGAGTGTATGGGAAGACAAAAGATACACCGGAGGCATGGAAGGAACAACAACGTGTGCATGAAAAAGACGACATGCATCCAAAGCAGTATGAAGGTCCTGCCAGCTACGCTCTTACCAAAGAAGAGAAGGAAATCTTCTTTGAATGTCTGCTCAGTATGAAGGTCCCGTCTGGCTTCTCATCGAATATAAAGGGAATAATAAATATGGCAGAGAAAAATTTCCAGAACCTAAAGTCTCATGACTGCCACGTGATTATGACGCAACTGCTGCCGGTTGCATTGAGGGGGCTTCTACCAGAAAACGTTTGATTAGCCATTGTGAAGCTATGTGCATTCCTCAATGCAATCTCTCAAAAGATGATCGATCCAGAAATCCTGCCAAGGTTAAGGAGTGATTTGGTGCAATGTCTTGTTAGTTTCGAGCTGGTGTTCCCATGGTCCTTCTTCAATATCATGACACACGTCCTAGTTCATCTAGTTGACGGGATTGTCGTTCTGGGCCTGTATTTCTACACAATATGTTTCCCATTGAGAGGTTCATGGGAGTCTTAAAGAAATATGTTCGTAACCGCGCTAGGACAGAAGCAAGCATCTTCATGGGCCATCAAACAGAGGATGTCATTGGGTTTTGTGTTGACTTCATTCCTGACCTTAAGAAGATTGGTCTCCCTCAATCGCGGTATGAGGGGAGACTGACTGGAAAAGGCACGCTAGGAGCGGACTTAATAATATGTAGGGACGAGCATTCTTGGTCTCAAGGACACTACACAGTTCTACAGAATTCCACCTTGGTGACCCCGTATGTCGATGAACACAAGAATATTCTATGCTCCAAACACCCGGAGCAGTGTGACGACTGGATTACATATGAACACATCAGGACTTTCGGCAGTTGGTTGCAAACACGTCTCATGGGTGACAACACTGTTTCTGATGAGCTGTACTCGTTGGCCAGGGGACCATCTTCGACTGTATTGACTTAAAAGGGTACGAGATAAATGGGAATACATTTTACACGATCGCCCAAGATGAAAAGAGCACCAACCAAAACAGCGGTGTCCGCTTTGATGCAGCAACCAAGAGGAGAAAGGACACATATTATGGTTACATAGTGGACATATGGGAACTTGACTATGGACATGATTTCAAGGTCCCTTTGTTTCAGTGCAAATGGGTTAATCTGTCAAGAGGCGGGGTACAGGAAGACCCATAGTATGGAATGACAACAGCGGATCTGAACAATCTTGGGTACACAGACGAACCGTTCGCCCTAGCCAATGATGTGGCACAGATTTTCTATGTGAAGGACATGTCTACCATACCGAGAAAAAGAAAAGATAAGGAAGCGAATACATCATGCGATGAGCCAAAGCGCCACATAGTTTTTTCAAGAAAAAGAGACATCGTGGGATTGGAGGGCAAGACAGACATGTCTGAAGATTATGAAAAGTTTCATGAAATTCCTCCCTTCAAAGTCAAGGCTAACCCAAGCACCCTGTTAAACGATGAAGATTATCCATGGTTACGGCGCAATAAGCAAATGACACAAGCAAAGAAAAAGTGAAGACTTTCTCTCCACAACTATATCATTGTAGTGACATGTGAAGAAATGAAATGCCCTTTGTAACACATGAGTTTTCGTCCGAAACCCTAATACTTCGAAAGAGATTTTCCGTTTTGTACACGAAGTGCATCCAGTTTTTGTCGTAACCATCTCAACTTTTTAGCACATGCTATGTGGGTGAAATGATGATACCATGCCAACTTTCAACCTTTTCAGAGTTCATTTGAAGTGCTTTCCAATTTCACGGTTTATTTAGCTCAAAAAAATCAGTATGTGCATGAAAAATACCAAATGAAGTCAGAAAGGGTTGAATATTGATGATGTGGCTTTGAATGGTTCGTTTTGAACACACAAAAAGTATGGATATTAAATAAGTTCAAAAAAATGAAATCCCTTTGTAACAGATGAGTTTTTGTCCGAAACAATGATACTTCGAAAGAGATTATCCATTTTGTACACAAAGTGCATCTAGTTTTTGTCGTAACCATCTCAACTATTTAGCACATGCTATGTGGGTGAAATGATGATACCATGCCAACTTTCAACCTTTTCAAAGTTCATTTGAAATGCTTTCAATTTCAGGGTTATTTAGCTCAAAAAAATCAGTATGTGCATGAAAAATACCAAATGAAGTCAAAAAGGGTTAAAAATTGATGATGTGGCTTTGAATGGTGCATTTTGAACACATAAAAAGTATGGAGTTCAAATAAGTTCAAAAAATTAAATCTCTTTATAACAGATGAGTTTTCGTCTGAAACCGTGATACTTCGAAAGAGATTGTCCATTTTGTACACGAAGTGCATACAATTTTTGCCGTAATCCTCTCAGCTTTTAGCACATGCTATTTGGGTGAAATGATGATACCATCCGAACTTTCAACATTTTCAGAGTTCATTTGAAGTGCTTTTCAATTTCAGGATTATTTAGCTCAAAAAACCAGTAAGTGTATGAAAAATACCAAATGAAGTCAAAAATGGTTGAAAATTGATAATGTGGCTTTGAATGGTGCATTTTGAACACTTGGAAAGTATGGAGTTCAAATAATTTAAAAAATGAAATCCATTTGTAACAGATGAGTTTTCGTCCGAAACCGTGTTACTTCGAAAGAGATTGTCCATTTTGTACACAAAGTGCATCCATTTTTTGCCGTAACCCTCTCAACTTTTTAGCACATGCTATGTGGGTGAAATGATGATACCATGCTAACTTTCTATCTTTTTAGAGTTCATTTGAAGTGCTTTTCAATTTCAGAGTTATTTAGCTCAAAAAAATCAATAAGTGCATGAAAAAGACCAAATGAAGTCAGAAAGGCTTGAAAATTGATGATGTGGATTTGAATGATGCATTTTGAACACACACAAAGTCTGGAGTTCAAATAAGTTCAAAAAAATGAAATCCCTTTAGAGAACATAAAAAATAACAAAAATGAACATAGATGCGCTTATGTAAGTAAAATTCGACCGGAAATCAGGCTGAAATTCAGTTTGATTTCAGGTGAAATTTTCCCACATAAGGGCATCTATTTTCAATTTGAGAGGAACTCAACAAGACAGGGAGGGGTGGGCTTATAAACCGGTGCGAGTGCCCCTCGCTTGGCGAGGTGAGACTAAACTCTCACCACAGCCAGGACCAACCATTTAGTCCCGGTCGGTGGTACAACCGGGACCAATCCATTAATTTCGTCCCAGTTGGTGGCACCAACCGGGACCAATGCCCACCTTTAGTTCCGGTTGGTGGCACCAACCAGGACTAAAGGTCTCTGCTTTCTGCCCTTTGGGCTGCCGAAAAGAGACCTTTGGTCCCGGTTGGTGACACCAACCGGGACCAATGCTTCTTGTATATAAGAAGCACATAGGAAATTTCACAGGTTTCATCTAACAGTTGCCCCGAGTCGCCATCCTCGTCCCCGTCGCCTCCCCGAGCCGTCGTCCTCGTCGCCGGCCCCGTCGCCTCCCCAAGCCGCGGTCCTCATTGCCTCCCCATCGCCGGCCCCGTCCTCGTCGCCTCCCCGTCGCCGCCGTCCTCGTCGCCTCCCCGTTGCCGCCGTCCTCGTCCTCGTTGCCTCCCTATCGCTGTCGTCCTCATCGCCTCCCTGTCGCCTCCCCGTCGCCTCCCCGTTGCCGCCGTCCCCATCGCCTCCCCGTCGCCACCGTCCCTGCCGCCTTGTCCCTACCACCGTTGTCCCTGTTGCCTCCCCGTCGCCGCCCCCCCAGTGAGCCCCCCTGCTCCCCGTGTATATGTGTGTATATATGTTCATGTATATATGTATATGTATGTATATGTTCATGTATATGTGTGTATATGTTTGTATATGTTTGTATATGTATATGTGTGTATATGTTCATGTATATGTTTTTTCATGTATATGTATATGTGTTCATGTATATGTGTCATGTGTGTATATGTTCATGTATATATATGTTCATGTATATGTTTTTTTCATGTATATGTATATATGTTCATATATATATGTGTGTATATGTTCATGTAAAAAGTCTTCGTTGTTTTTTATATGTACGAAAATGTAGAGTGAAAACGAAAACAAACATAAGAAAAAACAAAGTAAAAATGAAGAAGGAAAAGAAAACCGCTCACCCGACCAACTATCGAGGCCACCCAAACCCTAGAAGAAAGAGCGTCGTTGTCGATCTACTCACTCCCTGATAACTTTGACATGAGGGGGGACGTCGGACATGCATGAGTGAGAGAGGCGGTCCGCTCGCCCGACCAACTATCGAGGCCACCCAAACCCTAGAATAAAGAGCGTCGTTGTCGATCTACCCCCTCCCCGATAACTTCGACATCAGAGGGGACGTCAGACATGCACGAGAGAGAGGCGGTCCGCTCACCTGACCAACTATCGAGGCCACCCAAACCCTAGAAGAAAGAGCGTCGTTGTTGATCTACCCCGTCCCTACCCGATAAACTCTCGAGGCCACCCAAACCGGGACTGAAAAAGCGTTGTCAAGGCCACCCCAAACCCTAAAAGTGTTGTCGAGGCCACCCCAAACCCTAGAAGCGTTGTCGAGGCCACACAAATTTACCAAGTTAAATGAAGAAAACTCCGGTAACATAGATTTTTATCAAGAATGCCCCCATCTATTATGAATGTGCACAAGAGGCGGTCCGGACGTCCGACATTCATGAGAGAGGCGGTCCGGACGTCGGACATTCATGTTTGTATATTAATTGCCATGTTGTAATATTTGCAGAAACTATGGATCCAAGAGACAAAGAACAAGAACAGTTGTTGGGGGACATAATCCACGGTGGACGTGATATCTTGTTGTATCTGAACGACACCGATGGTCTGGAAGGAGAGGATTATGACGGCTCCGGTGATCGAAAAATGGAGGAGGAAGGACATGATCATGATGGCTCCGGTGACCGAATGCCGGAGGAAGGAGACCATGATGACGGCTCCGGTGACCGATCGGAGGAGGGAGCTTTTGCAAAGTCTGGCAAGGTATATGTATTAATTAAGTCTGTGCTGACTAGCTAATTGATGCATTAATTGTTTTTGTATGTACATATATTAATTAACTCTTCTTTCTTATTTTATATCCCTCCGGATCGAGCCAAACTTCGATAACGAGACGAGGCCCGAAGAAGAGGTTGCGCAAGGATGAAAAGTTCACGATCACAACACTCGCGAACGATGGCCATCCGATTGAACCCAAGCGGACCAAGAACGCATTTTCTGCTCAGTGCGGAGCTATTGTTAGGGACAACATCCCAATCAGCATCAAGCAATGGAATAAGCCTAAGGACGGCGCCCCTGATGGTGATTATGTCACCGATAGACAGAAAGATGATCTTTGGACTGCGTTGAAGGCAAATTTCACCCTACCGCCAGAGGAGGATCCGAATGAGCCAGTTATAGAGCCATTGGTCAAGGCGTGTGCTCTTAAGAAGATGTCAGACCTATTCAGGAGGTGGAAGAATGAGTTGAAATCAAAGTTTGTCAACAAAGGGAAAACTCCAGAATTCACCGACCGATTTGAGAAGATAAGAGATTACTGGCCCGCATTTGTGGACTACAAGACATCGGACAAGAGTAAGAAAATGTTAGAGACAAACAAGGTCAATGCTGCAAAGAAAAAGTATCACTATGACACGGGGTCAGGTGGCTACCTCAAAGCCCGGCCGTTGTGGGACAAAGCTGAGAATGACCTGACTACTAAAGGGGTCATACCACAGACATTGAACTGGCCAGACCGTTCAAGGACTTGGTTCTTCGGGGTTGGGGAACTTTGGACCCTGAAACAGGGAAGTGCTGTTGGACGGGCGAGCAACTTGCAATACCCATGAACAAGCTTCAGAACTATATCATTGCAGCGCAGCAAGGGACGTTCATTCCCGACAAAGAGAAGGACGAGCTGCCTGAGGCCCTAGGGAATGTGGAGCACCCTGGATCAACACGAGGCACACCAGGCTCCGTTCCGTGGAAGGTTGGGTTTCCCGACGCAGGCGGTTACAGAAGCCGGGAGAGAAAGAGGAAAGTGGAGCTGAGTGAAATTCAGAAGCTCAATGCAAGACTACAAAAGCTAGAGGAAGCTGAGAGCCAGCGAGTTGCCGACCAACCATCTCAGCAGCACGAAGCTACCCCAAAAGCTACCCCGCCATCTCAGCGAAGAAGCAGCATCGCTTCCACGGAGCCCGTTCAACCTGACTTCACGTCTCCTAGCTACCCTGTGGATACTATCACGGAGGCTCAACATTGCGAGCTTATGACGAAATGACGAAACCTCACTTTCAAGGTGGTTGTCGGCTCTGTTGCACCTCCTCAACCCAACGGAACTTTTCACTGCCGTCCGATTCCACATGGCTATGCTGTTGTGATGGTGGATGAAGTAATGAAGGAATTTGGCGAGCTCGAGCTTGACCACTCTACAGGTGAAGGAGAGAATAAGCTGGTTCGTGCCCTGAGGAGTACATGTCTATGGAAGAAGGAGTACATCAAGCTTCCAAACTGGACGCCTCCGCCTCCTCCTTCTCCTCAGGCAAATCAGGGCACTCCGCCTCCTCCTCCTCCTCCGGCGAGTGATCAGGGCACACCGCCTCCTTCTCCGGCTCCTCCAGCGCGTGGGGGCACTCCACCTCCTCCTTCTCCTACTCCGGCACGTCAGAGCAGTACGCCTCCTCCTCAGCCTCGCGGCAACGGCGGAAGATAGACGCCGCCGCTCTGGCTCCTTCGGCGCCTAGTAAGCAATGACGGAAGGGAGCCACCGCCGCTCCGGCGGCTAGCAGTACAAGCATAGGCAGGAGGGGATACATATACAGTTCATCTCTCAAGCCTCTGGAAAAGTTACCATATGAGAGGACCGAGTCTGAAGATGAGGAGATATCTCAGGCCGAAGTGAGGGCCCATTTTGCAAAGAAAACTCCACCTCCGAAGGGGAAGATAGATCCGGTGAAAGCGATGCGCACTATTGATGCCCTGAAGTGACCATCACCGCCTCCGCCGGATTCCAACTTTGACCCTTGTATTAAAAAGATATATCAAGATGCGCGACGGTCGGGAAGTACTTCCAATGATGCAAGGTTAGCAGAACGAAGAAGTGGAAAAAAATTCCCCAACTCGGCGAACAGGCGAACCAATCGTGCCCCCCGCTCAAGGTGACTAGCGGTATCATCGCTAATCATCCGGGGATGGTGCCCGGTACCAAACCTGGTGATTACCTGAGCAATGATGTACTGTTTGAGCCGTTAGAGGTGGATGGTTTCAAATACTGGTACGGGCAGCCTCTCGTCAAACCTGACCATCCTCCTCTAACAACGATGATGCGAAAATTCCATGAATGGTACATGAAAACCTGTCGCGAGTCTGGAAAGGATTCTTTGATACTGTCAGTTAAGAAGGAGCATGACCTCATTGGAATGGAATTATTGAATATTGAATTTGAGGAGATATTCCAGTTATACAAACAAAAGGCCATCGACAAAACAATCGTGACTTCCTACTGTCTGTAAGTACTACTTCTGTAATTAAGTCTCTCTATGTATATAACTCAGCTCTTTCATTGCATGTATATATAATTATCCTCAGTACTATATTATGCAGATTGAAGATCGTCGAATGCAGATAAGCATAAATGTATGACATTGGGGTCATTAACCCAAATGTCATACATGAGTATAATTTTTAAAATTATCCCACACAAACCGAGGAGAACTTGTTACAATTGTTGCTTAAAAATCAAAACAAAGGGACAATACTCTTTCCTTATAACTTCAAGTGAGTGTTACTATCTTGTGCATATTCAGTTTACCTTATTACTCGAGGTTTATAATAATGTAATTGATGAGTTATGCATGTGTGCGCAGTTTTCACTTTATTCTGCTAGAGATTCAGCTTGAGCGGGGAGTAGTAACCGTCTTGGACTGAAAACGAAAAGATCCCCAGGAATATGCAGACATGACTGAAATTCTCCACAAGTAAGTTCAATCGATCATTATCGCATCATATCGGTAACTTTGTTCATTTCTTGATATCAAGTAATTAATTTCTTTGTCTGGTATGGTTTGGAAAGAGTTCACAGCAATTGTTCCGGCACTGCCGGGGGAGCTGCGATTTACACACCCGAAAGTAAGTACTACTAGCTAGTTCCACGCATCTCCCATTGATTCTAGTTTCTTAAATACCATTTATCATGCTTGATTATCAGTTTGATTGAACTCTATTTCTCGTAAAGTGCTTGTGGCAGGAAACCGGGACTAATTTATGTGGATACTACATTTGCGAGTTCATATACAACGCGACAACCCCTAAGCGGGGCTACTCTGAAAAACAATTTCAAGTGCGTAAGAAATAATATTCACAATTTTATTTTATTACCATATATATGTATTGACCCCCTTCTTCAAATTAGATGTGGCAGATGCGGGATGAACTCCTACCACATGATCGCATACGAGCAATTCAAGAAGAATTGGCGAGATTCTTTCTTGACCACGTCATAAATAGAACCGGAGAATATCATCTGGAAGTTGACATTAGATGTTAGGGATTATAAGAGATCTTATATTGTATATATGTAGCTAACAGCGTCGGATATATATACGAAAACTTGTTATACGACCAATCTCTCAGAGAAAGAGAGGTCGATCACTTCTATCTCTATATGTCCATGACGATCTTCTGTACTTAATGGTTCCTTCATTTGCTTACTAGCTAGCGTGTCGAGTTCTCTCTATAGTAGCTAGCATCGACCAAGCACGGAGAAAAAGAGGACACTTCTCTCTATTAATTAGCTAGCTAAAGCAATATAAAACCCCTAAATTAACCGTCTAAAACCCCCTAAACCTCCCTTCCTTTCAGAAAAACCCCAGCAACTGCTAGAAGCTGACGCGTGGATGCCTTTTGGTCCCGGTTGGTGTTACAAACCGGGACTAAAGGTCCTCCTGCCTGGGCTCCCCGTAGAGGCCACGTGGAGCCCCTTCTGTCCCGGTTTGTAAGAGAACCGGGACTAAAAGTTTTGGGCTTTAGTCCCAACCCTTTAGTCCCTGTTCCGGAACCGGGACAAATGGGTCTTACGAACCGGGACAAATGAGTCTTTTTCTACTAGTGTTCGTACTAACTTTAGTACAAAATTGTATTAAGCTTAAGATATTTATTTTGAAACGGAGGGACTATAAAACATTTGATGGAGATTAAGGAAAATGAAAAGAGAGAAGGGTTCCCCTGAAGATTGAGGAACAATTGATGGAGATTTAAGAAGCTGAAAAGGAAGAAGGATTGCCCCCGAGATTCGAGAAGGCAGGACGCAGGAACCTGCGATGGGGGAAAACAGGAGGCGCTGGTGAAGGGACCGGTGCCATAGCTCTGTGTGGGTAAATAAAGGACGCTACTCTCCTCGTTGGTGCGCTTTAAGCCTCCGCATGTTCTTCGGTCTTTTGGATCCTCGAGGGAAATCATTTTAACAAGCGGTAGTATATCACACCTAAAATAACAGTGTTCTAGTGCTATCTAATTTGTACTGTTCATGAGGGCCATATTTTGTGCTCTAAAATTTTGCATGTGTGCCCGTGTACTAAATACTTAAATAGTGGCCGATGAAGCTTATGGGAAAAATAATCAAATGGTTAGACAAGATTGCTAATTTTTTGGAAACCATGCATATAAAACTTCAAACCAATTTTTTGTGTGACACAAAATGATAAGTAATCATGATGCAAATAGTAGAAAGTCTAATATTTTTGTAAAAACGGATTCTGCTAATTTTAATATTTCCTCCGTCTCGATGTATAAGTCATTCACGTAGTTTTAGGTCATTGATTTGAGGAATTAAATATGTGATATATGTTATGAAAATTGTATCACTGGATTACACGGATGTAGTTTCTAAATATATATTTTTGTCATATATAATAAATATTTAGATAGTTAAATTGGCAACCTAAAACTACGCGAATGACTTATACACCGAGACGGAGGTAGTAGTAGGATTTGTCTGTTCATTTGACCACCATGTGTGGATCAGATTTGGCTTTTAAAGTTTGTATCATGGTAGATACATGTTGTCTCGATCAGAAATACAGAAAAGAGCCATCTCAAACTGATTGAAGTTGACATATGTTTTCATGGCGTTTGGCATTGGCTGCCACATAAGGGTAGCGTCAAGAATGCTCGGGGTGGAAGGGCTGAGGAGGAGCTTCACCGGTCGGAGCAGTCAATGCCGTATAGATGGAGTTGTCATTGGTTGGAGCTCTTGCCACCATGGCATCCCGACGAATCACGGTGTCGGTTGACTGGTGTCGCCCACCACACATGCGCTGTGGGAGTCATGACCTGAAAGAAGTGATACGACTAGGGCGATGTAGGAGGGAGGCAACACGTGGCAGGTTAGGAATAGCATGACGAGATGGGTTTGTATGTGTCTAGGGATCCGGAGTGTGGGGAAGAGTGTGATTTTTCAAATCTTGATTTAGGGTTGGGGGTGGCAAAGAAGTGTGTGTCCGAGCGAACTTCTAGTGCTACCAAGCCTTTTGGTGCTACCACGCACCGTCACATGGCAGCACACCAAGAAAAGATAGAGTAAGAAGTACTTCCATCCTTTTTGCCTCTCAAATTCCATGCTATGGTAAATATATGTTAGATCAATCAAACCATTTCAGTCCTAATAAGTTATGGTAGGCTAGAGTTGAAACACATGAGATCTTCAAACATTGTCATGGTTCTGACATGTGAATAGCTAACTTTCACGCACCCCTACACCTGGTTAGTGATTTGGTGATAATTTAGTCATTTAGGTCTCCCTTTAGGGATTCCTCCCATGTCAAGTTTGGCCCCTTTTATGGAGGCGAAATCCCAAAAAACATATTCGATCAGTGCTACTAAAAAAATCAGAATTTTTGCTGACTTTTAAATAGTGCTATAGAGCGGGGAGAGAGAGAAAGAGAGAGCTTGCACAGGGTTTTAGAGTTAAGCCCACCATACATACGTGCGAGTAGTTTTAACATGCACCCTCTTATCCTCTTTTTTTCACATAAGAGGTAGGAGTATATGATATATCTGAGCCGTTGATCACACAAATTAATTGTTTGATTAACTCTTATCTTCTTACCTCACATGCAAATAAATAAATAAGACGAAGCATGCTAAAATTTGTCACGTACTGATTGCTAGCTATTGAGCCTCTTTGCCCAGATATATCCCAAACGGTTGTGCCATAAAACATTTGGGATCTGTTTCAAGAATTCCTAAGGGTTTGGATATATGATATACGGTCTCTGATGTAGATTTTGTGGCAAAATCGTCTAGAATGAGTCACCCGTGACCGTCTTTTTGAGGTGTTTCGGTTGATTAGATATTAACTTTGGTTAATTTTGACTTCACTTAAAGGGATTTTGTCTTCACCGTAGAATCCACATGCCACGAAGGAGATGATATGTACATATACAACAGGAAATATTTTAGATAGAAGGGTGAATTTGAATATACACAGAGGAATTTGACAAAAGTTTTTCATCTACTCACTATTAGTCTCCTTTCATTTTTTTTAGATTTTTACTAGCATCATATTCATTGTCTTTTATACTACTCTAGGGGCCTTGTGATAACTACCGTTTACAATTCAGTGGATTTTTTTGTGTATTGCATGCTCTCTTCAAAATGCATTTAATTTCAACTGGATTACTTCGTTATCACACACACTAGCTCTAAATCTAAACTTTGATGATACAGTTCTCGCATACCTATCAAGACATGCCAATTTTTGTTCTTGTACGCAAAAGAGCTCGTGCGCTAATGTATGCTTCATTGAGATATAAAAATCATAATGCAGGGAGGTAACTTTTATTCCATCATGTATTTGTTACATCATCTATTAATATAAAAACAATAACTTTGTTACATGGCAATGGGCTGAAAAAACAGCACTATTATTTAGATGATATATAAAGTATAATGTAACCAAACATTGATCAGACATCACTAAACACCATGGATCAATAAGTAGAGAAGATGACCTAACTAATAAGAGACTAATAGTGAAAATGGAGATGAAATAAGTACAATCTATTTCTTAGGCATGTGCATCGTAGAATCCTCTATCAAGATATTTATATAGATAGAACACGCATAGACACATATAAATGTGCTACAATACATATAAAATGCCAGTCACAATGCATATGCAAACCACCTAAATAAACCCAACATATGCTCGGTTTTGTTATCTCTAAATAAATGGAACTAGTTACTCCACAGATGGATGCATGTGATGTTTTCATTTATTGTTCTTTGTATATATTAGATCATTGAAAATTATTTCAACAAATAACCCAAACAATTGTTTTCTTAAATAACAGAGTTTCCATGATAAAATGGTTTTCTACTTTCTTTGTTGCCTTTATAATGACGGAAGTTTGTACTGTATGCAAGTAATTTTTGAGTTTTTAAATATTATTTATGTGATCATGGGGCAAACGTTGTTACATGTAATGTAAATATTGGCTAAATTTTGTGATAATGATATGTAAAGAAGTAAAAATATTTAGTATAAATCGGTGCAATGATCATATCATGCACTGCCTAGTATATGTATACAACACACATAGTCGCCTGAGGTATTCTGGCACAATCGTTTGAGCTAGCCACTCATCCCCATGGAAAAACCTACGAGGTGTAAATTTCTTGCCATCTACACTATCGTGGTTGTAAAATCCATGCCAACGGCATGATTCTGGTAAGAGTCAGTTAACTCATCATATCATAATTTTAGACCCTTAAATCTAACATTGTTAGAAGATCAATTGGTTGGATTCGGTCTATATTGATGACTTGATGGTCATTGGGGTCTCTTACCGCATCTCGAATGATTACATCGCGAGAAATGAACCGGACATCACTTACAGCTGCAAACAAAAATATAATAAGTTTAGTTTTTCATCCAACAGATATACTTGGGCCTCATTTTAACTTGGGATATTTTATTGCTTGTCTTAATTGTTGACTTTTGCCTATGTTGTTTTGCCTAATTTCTTAGGTTGTTAATGATGACACTTTGCTTGAGTGTGGCTGGCTTGGATTTTGTTGATCTCCCTCGACCTTGTTCGCTAGTTTGAACTTTTCTTGGCTAGCCATTTAGGAGTAGTGAGACCCTGGGTGGGATTAAATATTTTCCATCAACAATATCTATGTATATTTCCTCGTTGTTGTGGGAATGTTTTGCAATATATAAATTAGATTTGATGTATGAAACATGAATATTTGGAGTAATAATATGAGAACTAAAAATAAAATTACATATGTTTATTGTTTTCTATTATTGTTTAGTTATAAAAATATTTATTATATATAAATAACTTGATCGAATGGAAATTCCCATGCATGTTTGCATGTTTAGGTAACATTGTTCCTATGCATGGTTGCATTCTTGAGATGGGTCTTTTCCCGTGCATGTTGCATGCTAAGGTGGCATGCTTGCATGCTAAGTGAAATGTGTTAGTGAGGGTTAGCTATTTAGAGATAGAAGACTCATCAATAGGAGAGAGAGAGAAGCACAAGCTTGCAAAGCTAAAAACACGAAGACAATATGATGCTGTCACATTACGAGGGGGGAAACATCAAGGTGGAGAATCCAATTTTAAGCAATTGACTCTTTTTCTTGAACCTTTCATCCAAATATTAGGTCCAACATGATTAAGTGGGAGAAGGAACAATTGTTCAGTCAGTTTGTAAGGCTAAGAGGAGTTCAAGCAACTTTAATGAAGAAGAGAAACATCAATTAACAAACATAGAATATTTACAGTTATAAACTCAGTTCAGAATTAAAATATTGTGCAGACATAAATTAGCAATGATGCATTTGAAAAATAATGCCTAGAGTTTAGAATAAAAGCATAGAATAGTATAAGTTGCCATCAATCATAAAGAGTTTAAATCGTAAGTTTTTCCCTGCAAAAAATAAGGGGGTACGGGTTTAATAAAATAGCAATGTTGTGTAAGGAAAACAATAATTCATTATTGTAATAAGATTTATGTTATGTGAGATCCAAACTACACCTTGGTTAATAAGAGAAATACAAGTTAAGTAAATTCAGTAAGAACACAATATTTGTAGAAAGATCCCCCCTTTATCAAACATGAGAGGGAAACTAGCTTAATGTATGAAGTGAATTACTTTATTAAAATATGAATAACACTTCTACAACAAGAAAAACATACTTATTGGGAGGGAGAAAAGTGGCTGTGGGCTATCGGTGGTTAAGAAACTATTGGGGATCTGCTAGAGTGCCTAACTTCCAATACTGGAAATTCTTTTAGAATTTAATGGTTATAGGAATCTATCATAGTTTCCCAACTTTCGTTGGTTTGAAAATTGGGTTTTATGAAGGTGGTATCTTGTTTCTTTTAGATAAACAACATAACTTTTTTAGCTATCGATGTTTAGAGGTATATACAAATGATATGGAGGATTAGTTAAGGCCTATTTGATCCACATGATACCATAAACACATTAATAGAAAACACATAGGATTGTAATGCCATGTCCAACTGAATCCTACAATATTTTCTTTGTTTGATTATATCACGGGGAAACATAAAGATTTGTTTTCAAGAGGTTTAAGTGGATGCTATAGGACAATTTACTTTTGATCCCTTTGGTTTGTAGAAACTGGATTATGTTCCTATATAGGTGTCGGTGTCAAAACCAGTGGATCTCGGGTAGGGGGCCCCGAGCTATGAGACTAGAATCAATGGTAACAGGGGACAAGGGAGACGATGTTTACCCAGGTTCGGGCCCTCCTATGGAGGTAATACCCTACGTCCTGCTTGATTGTATTGATTATGTATAGGTTACAGAGTCGATCTACCTCGAGATCAAATAGCTAAACCCTAGATGAGTTGTTCTCCGTCTACAACCTAAAATCCTCCGGCTTATATAGACGTCGAGGATACCTAGGGTTTACACATGGTCGGTTACACATCGAAGGGATAAACATGCCTATTCTCTACATCAAATGTGGAGGACAAGCCACGATTCTCGAAGGTTCCATTCTGGAGACAGGGCCTTCGATCGATCCAATGCTCGGCAAGCGGCCCATACAGTCCGACCCATAAGAAATAGGTCGGCCTCCCGAGGACCCCTTATTCCAGGACTCCCTCAGTAGCCCCCGAACTTGCCTCCAACGCCAAGGGTCTCAGCTTCAGTTGCTTCGTGTAATCAGAGTCTTTGGCTTGCGAGGCGAGTTCCTCCCTCCGAATTTAGTTCGGCCTCCGATGACATGTAATTTTCCGATTAGAGGCTCGTCCGAACAACGTGAATAAGCCGGCCCTGAAGGCCAAACGTCAAGGAGTAAAGCAACATCCCTTGATGACCTTTATGACAAAAGGTCACGGCCCACCACGACCGCAAACCAGTTGCAAAAACTCGATTCGAGATTCGAGGCCATTTCCATCAGCACGATCCATCAATGCACAGATCATGACCCAATTTACAAAGGATATGTTTAATCATGTGCGTGCAACGACACACATGTCTCGGTAAGCGGAGGCATTCATGGCACAGCAAGGGGAGGCCAAATAGTGATAAGCCTCATAAAAGAGAAAGAAAACCCCAAGGCTTAACCACGCTCCCCATTCGCATCCTCTTCTTCCCCATCCTTCTAAGATTCCACAACGTAGATCTAGTTTTTCCATCGCACCTCCTCCGAGCTAATCCATGGCCGGTTCTGGCCCCAACGGCAAGTGGGAGGCTTCCACGGTCACCGACCGGGACATCCGGTACCTCAAGGCCGCCGGCTACCTCCCTGCCGACATCGGCCATCGCGCGTCGGAGAAGGGCCAGGTGATCCCCACCCCCAAGCCCAGCGAGAGGGTGGTCTTTATCCCCCACATCGTTCAGGGGTTAAGCTTCCCGCTTCATCCCTTCGTCAGGGGGTTAATGTTCATTTACGGCCTCGACTTCCATGACCTCCCGCCGAACTCCTTCATGCACATATCGGCCTTCATCATCGTCTGCGAGGCCTTCTTGCGAGTCAAGGCACACTTTGGACTATGGCTCAAGATATTTAATATCAAGCCGAAGTGTGTCGCAGGCGAACATGCAGACTGCGGTCAGGCTGTCATCGGTAAACTCTCTAGTGTCGGATGGCCATCTGGCACCATCATCAACACCATCAAACTATGGCAAAAAGAGTGGTTCTACATCACTGAGCCAAGGGTGCAAGGCTAACCTTCTCCGGCCGAATTCAGATCCGGTCCCCCCGTCAGATTGACCTCATCGCTCCGAAAGGGCCTCGATTGGGGATCAGACAAGGAGGTGGACAATCTGTAGAAACGCGTCGCCTCCATGATGAGAAACAACATCGTGCTGGCCAATGTGGTCCAAATTATGTTCCGGCGGCGTATCCTCTCCTGCGAGGATCGGAGTTCTCCCATGTGGGCTTGTCATCTTGACGACGAGCCTAGTATTCGCTAGCTCTTTCAGACTACTCAGGAGAAATTGTGCAAGGCATTGTTCAAGGCGCAAAAGGACTGGCCAGCCGAGGAGGAGGATCATGGTCTCCACGCCGATAAGCCTCCTACCGAGGTATAACATAGTTTTGTCCACTGTTCAAAAAATCTCCCGATTCAGCGATTTATCGTCCGATTTATCACTACTCATGGGGTGACCGATAAGATTATGCCTTATCTTTACCGTTTATCTTTTGGGACGATTTATCACTCTAACAAGCGATTTATCGGGAATCTACCGATTAATTGGGCCTATTCATAGCCCTATGTTTGCAAAAACAACTATTTCTATTTGTGTTTTTGTCGACCTTGTAATGCAATATGTACTATTGCCTATTTTTTATCATTATACAAGTATTCAAGAGCTAGGAATCAAGGTAACACTTCTATCCAATATATTTTGGTGTTGAATATAGCATATTCCGGTGTCGGGAACCTGGGATTTGCAAAAAATGGCCGATTAACAATCGACCGATAAAATCGATTAACCGGCCGATTTCCGATTAATCTCTTATCCCAAGCTGACCCAGATGCTAACGATAAGGGATATCCTCAACATTGGTTTTGTCTATTCGGCTTTATTTTTTCTAATGAAAATCTAAACATCCTTCCGATCACTCTTGTAGAAATGGTTGAGCAAGGCCACGGGCATCAACTGTCCGGCGCCTCAGCCCGAAGACATCCGGTCCAAGCCATTGTCGTAGATGCTCGTCGAGGCACCTTACGAGGCGCCCACGAAGAAGGCGACGAAGAAGAAACAGGCCGAGAAGGCCTGCGTATAAGGGACCTGCCGGACACTCCGTCCGGGGAAACCCATGCTTCCTCCAACCAGGAGGAAGAGCTTGACGATGAGAGGAAAGGCGATTCCCCCCTCGCAAGAAACAGGGCGGCATCATCGGACGCCATAGGGGAGGTACCCCCTCCCGCCTCGAAGAAAGCACGTCGGACACAGGTAATTTTGTCTGACGATAGTTTGGACTCGGATACCGAGTCTGATGACTTCGAGAGGGTTCCAGGAAGGAACCTAAGGTCCAAGCCCCCATTTCCAAGGTAAGAGTCTGAAGACTTCACTGATCATTAACGATAAATTTGAAAGGTTATTATCATGTGGGTGCTTATCGATTTTGCAGCCTACCTCGTGTTCTCCCCACCGAATAGGTTTGGGACGAGGAGACCCTGCCCGCCGAACTAGCGGAGAGCAGGACTGCATCGCACCCCACCCCTCCGGGCACCACGAAGGATGCCACGGAGGTGTCTTCCCAACAGACTCCTGTGGAGCCGGGCACCAGTGGTGGGGGTGACGACGTCATGGTCGAGGCTAATACCTCGGCCACCGAAGACCAGGGGGGAGATCCCCGCCCAGACACCGAGGGGACCGGCCGAGGGGACGTTCGGTCCCCTCCAATGAAATCTTCGGAGCACGCCACGCCTCCGGAGACACCGATCCAATCCCCGGTTGGTGATCGGGTTATCCGATCACCACCGGCACCATCGACCAATGGGTGGCCGGTTATGAGGGACTATCTATCGAGCGCCTCCATCTCCAAGGAGCACCGCACCCTTATGGGTGCGGTATTACAGAGCATTCGGTCCGTCGACAACGGACTGAAGGAGGCCTTCAATGGTCTCCTGACGGGCTTTCAGGTGAGCCATGTAATGCTTTTATTTGTGAAATATTAATTTGTTTGTGTTATCATTATGTACATGTCAGCCCCCGATCCCTAGGCGAGTTTGAAAAAAACTCTCCTAGGGATCCATCATAGATCATTATCTGAACTATTACTGTATATGTTCGGAATGTTCTAACATCCCGTAAAAAGGACCGGACAATGGATCGTATGGATTACAGTTCGGAAGTTTTGAACCGATGTAACCTGATAAGGATTCGTTTTTTCCAGGCTTCGTCATCAGCGGCGGCTGTGAATGTCGCCGAGCTAGACGAGCTGAATTGGAAGCTTAAAAGCTCCGAAGACGAGCTTGATGCTCTTAACAAAAGATTCATCAAGGCGCATGGTAAGCTTTAGTCAGTATCCAAAAAAATTCGTCAGCATATTGTCGATGCAGTATTCATATTCTTGATGCTTACACAACTTTAGAGAAGGAAATGGAGAAACTCAAGGCAGAGTTGCAGAATGAGAAGCAGGAGGCTGTGGTCGAGAGGACAGCGGCCGAACACGAGGCTACCATGCTTTCTGCCTTAAGAGCCACCCACAACAAGCACGAGGCTCGTCTAAAGGAAATCCAACGGGAGCTCAAGGACGCCAACCACAAGTGCGAGGTCCTTGAGCAGAAAGGCAAGGAGCAGGCCACCGGACTATCCACCCTAAAAACCGAACTCCAAAACGAGCGGGTGGATAGGAGGTTCTTTGAGTGATACGTCCATTTTGCATCATGCTTTTATATTGATATTTATTGCATTATGGTATGTTATTACACGTTATGGTACAATACTTATGCCTTTTCTCTCTTATTTTACAATGATTACATGAAGAGGGAGAATGCCAGCAGTTGGAATTCTAGACTGGAAAAGCAGCAAATCTAATATACCTATTCTGCACAACTCCAAAAGTCCTGAAAATCTACGTAGAATTTTTTGGATTTAATAAAAGAATACTGGCGCAAGAATCAACCAGAGGGGGCCACATGCAGGCCACAAGCGTGCTAGGCGCGGCCACCACCCCCAGCCGCGCCTAACAGGCTTGTGGGGCCCATGTGGCTCCTCCGATGCCCATATTCTCCTATATGAAGCGTTTTGACCTGAAAAAATCAAGAGAGAGATTTCGGAATGAAGCACCGGCATCTCGAGGCAGAACTTGGGCAACACCAATCTAGAGCTCCGTTAGGGCTGTTCTACAAGGGAAACTTCCCTCCCGGAGGGGGAAATCAAAGCCATCGTCATCACCAACGATCCTCTCATGAAGAGGGGGTCAATCTCCATCAACATCTTCACCAGCACCATCTCCTCTCCAAACCCTAGTTCATCTCTTGTATCCGATCTTTGTCTCAACACCTCAGATTGGTACCTGTGGGTTGCTAGTAGTGTTGATTACTCCTTGTAGTTGATGCTATTTGGTTTACTTGGTGGGAGATCATATGTTCAGATCCTTTACGATAATTAATACTACTTTGATCTTGAATATGAACATGTTTCGTGAGTAGTTATGTTTGTTCCTGAGGACATGAGATAAGTCTTGTTATAAGTAATCATGTGAACTTGGTATTCGTTCGATATTTTGATGAGATGTATGTTGTCTCTCCTCTAGTGGTGTTATGTGAACGTCGACTACATAACACTTCACCATTATTTGGGCCTATGGGAAGGCACTGGGAGGTAATAAGGAGATGATGGTCTGCTAGAGTGACAGAAGCTTAAACCCTAGTTTATGTGTTGCTTCGTAAGGGGCTGATTTGGATCCATATGTTTCATGCTATGGTTAGGTTTACCTTAATTCTTCTTTAGTAGTTGCGGATGCTTGCGATAGGGGTTAATCATAAGTGGGAGGTTTGTCCAAGTAGGGGCAGCACCCAAGCACCGGTCCACCCACATATCAAATCATCAAAGTAATGAAGGCGAATCAAATGAGCATGATGAAAACAAGCTTGACAAAAATTCCCATGTGTCCTCGGGAGAGCTTTGCTTTATATAAGAGTTTGTCCAGGCCTATCCTTTGCTACAAAAAGGATTGGGATACCTTGCTGCACCTTTGCTACGCTTGTTACTTGTTACTCTTTATGAATTATCTTAGCACAAATCTATCTGTTACCGATAATTTTAGTGCTTGCAGAGAATACCTTATTGGAAACCGCTTGTCATTTCCTTCTGCTCCTCGTTGGGTTTGACACCCTTACTTATCGAAAGGACTATGATAGATCCCCTATACTTGTGGGTCATCAAGACTCTTTTCTGGCGCCGTTGTCGGGGAGCGAAGCGCCTTCGGTCTACCTGAGGATCACGACAAGGAGAAGGTCTTTCCTTTATCTTTGAAGGAGAAGGCAATTACATGGTATAGGCTATGTGATGATATTGGATCATGGAGCTACAACCGATTGAAGATGGAATTTCATCAGAAGTTCTATCATGTGCATCTAGTTCATCGTGATCCGAATTATATTTATAACTCTTGGCCTCATGAAGGAGAAAGAATCTATCAAGCTTGGGGGAGGCTTAAGTCATTGTTATATTCATGCCCCAACCATGAGCTCTCGAGGGAAATTATTATTCAGAATTTTTATGCTCGACTTTCTCGTAATGATCAATCCATGCTTGATACTTCTTCTGTTGGTTCCTATATGAAGAAAGATATTGATTTCAAAGGGATTTATTGGAAAGAATTAAACACAACTCTCAAGATTGGGAACTCTACGAAGGTAAGGAGTCAGGTATGAACCTTAAGTTTGATTGTGTTAAATCTTTCGTGGACACCAATGCTTTTCGTGAATTTAGCACTAAATATGGACTTGACTCTAAGATAGTAGCTTCTTTTTGTGAATCTTTTGCTGCTCACGTTGATCTCCCCAAGGAGAAGTGGTTTAAATATCATCCTCCCATTGAAGTGAAAGTAGTTGAACCTATTAAATTTGAAGAGAAAATTATTACTTATAATGTTGATCCTGTTATTCCCACTGCTTATATTGAGAAACCACCTTTCCCTATTAGAATAACGGATCATGCTAAAGCTTCAACTGTGGTTCGTAAGAGTTGTGCTAGAACACCTACACCCCCTGAGCAAATTAAAGTTGAACCTAGTATTGCTATAGTTAAGGATCTCTTGGTTGATAATATTGATGGGCATGTTATTCAATTTTGTGATGAAGCTACTAAAATTGCTAAACCTGATGCTAAAGATAAACATAGACCCATCATTGGCATACCTGTTCTTTCTGTTTAAATAGGAGAACATTGTTATCATGGCTTATTGATATGGGTGCTAGTGTGAGTGCAATTCCCTTTTCCTTATATAAAGATATTATGAATGATATTGCACCAGCTAAGTTAGAGGAAATTGATGTTACAGTTAAGCTTGCAAATAGAGACACTATATCACCAGTTGGGATTATTAGAGATGTTGAAGTCTTGTGTGGGAAAATAAAATATCCTATTGATTTTCTTGTTCTTGGTTCCCCACAAGATGATTTTTATCCCATTATATTTGGTAGACCCTTCTTGAATACAGTTAATGTCAGGATAGATTGTGAGAAGGAAACGGTTACCGTAAGTTTTGGGGATACATCTCATGAGTTTAATTTCTCTAAATTACATAGGCAACCCCATGATAAATAATTGCCTAGTAAGGATGAAATTATTGGTCTTGCCTCTATTGTTGTGCCTCCTACTAATCCTTTAGAGAAATATTTGCTAGACCATGAAAATGACATGCATATGAATGAAAGGAATGAGATAGATAGGATTTTCTTTGATCAGCATCCTATCCCAAAACACAACTTGCATGTTGAAATACTTGGGGATCCTCCTCCACCCAAGGGTGATCCCGTGTTTGAGCTTAAACAATTACCGGATACTTCGAAATATGCTTATCTTGATGAAAAGAAGATATAGAGCATGAATAAGAGAGATTATTGAAAACTCTAAAGAAGCACCATGCTGCTATTGGATATACTCATGATGATCTTAAGGGCATTAGTCCTACTCTATGTCAGCACAAAATTAAAATGGAGCCTGATGCTAACCCAATTGTTGATCACCAACGACGGTTGAATCCTAAAATGAAGGAAGTGGTAAGAAATGAAATATTAAAGCTTCTGGAGGCAGGTATCATTTACCCTATTGCTGATAGTAGATGGGTTAGTCCCGTTCATTGTGTCCCTAAGAAAGGAGGTATGACCGTAGTTCCTAATGATAAAAATGAATTGATCCCGTAGAGAATTTTTTACAGGTTATAGAATGGTAATTGATTTTAGGAAATTGAATAAAGCTACTAGAAAATATCATTACCCTCTACCTTTCATTGATAAAATGCTTGAAAGATTACCCAAACACACACATTTATGCTTTCTACATGGTTATTCTGGTTTCTCTCAAATACCCGTGTCAAAAGAGGACCAAGAGAAGACCACCTTTACCTGCCCTTTTGGTACCTTTGCTTATAGACATATGCCTTTTGGTTTATGAAATGCACCTCCTACCTTTCAAAGATGCATGATTGCTATATTTTCAGATTTTTGTGAAAGGATTGTTGAGGTTTTCATGGATTATTTTTCCGTTTACGGAACTTCTTTTGATGATTGTTTGAGCAACCTTGATCGAGTTTTGCAGAGATGTGAAGAAAATAATATTGTCTTGAATTGGGAGAAGTGTCACTTTATGGTGAATGAAGGCATTGTCTTGGGACATAAAATTTCCAAAAGAGGTATTGAAGTTGACAAGGCTAAAGTTGATGCTATTGAAAAAATGTCGTGTCCTACGAATATCAGAGGTATAAGAAGTTTCCTTGGTCATGCTGGTTTCTATAGGAGATTTATTAAAGATTTCTCTAAGCTTTCTAGGCCTCTCACTACTCTTTTTTCAAAAAGATGTTCCATTCGTTTTTCATGATGATTGTGTAGAAGCTTTTGAAATTCTCAAGAATGCTTTGATTTCTACACTTGTTGTTCAACCACCTGATTGGAACTTACCCTTTGAAACTATGTGCGATGCTAGTGATTATGCCATTGGTTTTATTCTAGGACAAAGAGTTGATAAGAAATTAAATGTTATTCATTATGCTAGCAAAACTCTAGACAATGCTCAAAGAAACTATGCTACCACTGAAAAGGAATTTTTACCAGTTGTGTTCACTTGTGATAAGTTTAGACCCTATATTGTTGATTCTAAAGTAACTGTTCACACTGATCATGCTGCTATTAAATATCTCATGGAAAAGAAAGATGCTAAACCTAGACTTATCAGGTGGGTTCTTCTGCTACAAGAATTTGATTTGCATATTGGTGATAGAAAGGGTGATGATAACCCCGTAGCAGATAACTTGTCTAGGTTAGAGAATGTTCTTGGTGACCCAGTACGTATTGATGATAGCTTTCCTAATGAACAATTAGCTGTCATAAATGCTCCTTGGTATGCTGATTATGCTAATTATATTTTCTCTAAATTGATACCACCTAGTTTCACATACCAACAAAAGAAACGGTTTTCTATGATTTAAGACATTACTTCTAGGATGACCTACACCTTTATAAAGAAGGAGTAGATGGTGTTATTAGATGTTGTGTACCTGAGCATGAACGGGAACAGATCCTACAGAAGTGTCATTCCGAGGCCTACGAAGGACACCATGCTAGAGATAGGACTGCACATAAGGTATTACAATCTGGTTTTTATTGGCCTACTCTCTTCAAGGATGCTCGTAAGTTTGTATTGTCATGTGATGAATGTCAAAGGATTGGCAATATTAGTAGACGTCAGGAAATGCCTATGAATTACTGTCTTTTTATTGAACCATTTGATGTTTGGGGTTTTGATTATATGGGACCTTTTCCAATGTCCAATGGGTAGTTGTTGTTGATTATGTTACTAAGTGGGTAGAAGCTATTCCAATTAGTAGTGCTGATCATAACACCTCTATTAAGATGCTTAAAGAAGTTATTTTCCCTAGATTTGGAGTCCCAAGGTATTTAATGATTGATGGTGGTTCACATTTTATTTATGGTGCTTGCTAAGTTTGATGTTAATCACAGAATTGCATCCCCTTATCATCCTTAGTCTAGTGGTCAAGTAGAATTAAGCAATAGAGAAATTAAATTGATCTTGCAAAAGACGGTTAATAGATCTCGGAAGAATTGGTCTAAGAAACTTGATGATACATTATGGGCTCATAGAACTGCTTACAATAATCCTATAGGTATGTCTCCGTATAAAATGGTTTATGGTAAAGCATGTCACTTACCTCTAGAGCTAGAGCATAAAGCTTATTGGGCAATAAAAGAGCTCAACTATGATTTCAAACTTGCTGGTGAGAAGAGGTTATTTGACATTAGCTCACTTAATGAATGGAGAACCTAGGCCTATGAGAATGCCAAGTTGTTTAAACAAAAAAGTTAAGTGATGGCATGATAAAAGGATACAAAAGCGTGAATTCAATGTAGGTGATCATGTCTTGCTATACATTTCTCGGTTAAGATTTTTTGCAGGAAAACTTCTCTCTAAATGGGAAGGACCATACATCGTCGAGGAGGTATATCGCTCCGGTGCCATCAAGATCAACAACGCCGAAGGCACAAATCCAAAGCTGGTAAATGGGCAAAGAAGCAAACATTATATTTCAGGTACTCCCATTAATGTTGAAACCAATGTTATCAATACTATAACTCCCGAAAAGCATATTAGGGAGACTTACCAGAACGTTTCAGACCCTGAAAAGGAATAGGTACGTGGTACGGTAAGTAAACAATTAGGATATATAGGAATAGACTCCAAAAGTTTCCCAATAGCAATTTTATTTAGTTTTGGAATATTTAAAAAATTAGGAAAATAAAAATCAGTCTGAAGGACGCATGGGGAAGCGACAAGCCTGCTAGGCACGACCACCACCCTGGTCGCACCTAGGGGGCTTGTCACCACCCCGTGCGCCCCCTAGACACCGTTTTCTTGTGGAACACCCCTTCGGGTATGCAAAAATTCATTATATAATATCCCGAAGGTTTTCACTTTCGTATCATGACAATACCTCCTATTTTCATTTTGAGTTGTTTCTGCAGCAGATTTAGAGCAAGATGTCGTCCCAAGAGTCGACCGGGGAGAGTCGTGTTTCTCATCCGGCATAGGAGCCCGAGGCATACATTAATTGAAGCTACCACTTTAGGAGAACCACAGAGGAGGATATAGAGTCTGACTTAGAGGGTGGATGCCATGGAGGAAGACCAAGAAGTTAACTCTCATCCACAACCTGGGGCCATGTTGGAGAAACTTCTGAGCACAGCCATCCCGAATTCGGTCATTCCTCCCAATTCTAAATTTCTTACTTATGAAAACTTGAAAAAGAGTGTTGTCTTTTCACCCGTAGCAATGAGACATCCGAGGGGTGAAGGGATCACTATCCGCCAATGGAAAACTGCACAAGGAAGTAATGGATCTCAGGCAGCAAAATAATAAGCTTGAAGAGGAGAATCACATTCTGAAGGGTATCATCGCCAAGAACATCGCACCATCACCTCCGAAGAAGGACACCTGAGCACATGGGTATGGGCACTCCCCTTGGCTTGTGCCAAGCTTGGGGGAGGTGCCCCGGTATCATATCACACCACACCTTTTTCCTTTTTCCTTTTTTATCTTTCCTAGTTCGATCCTTTTTTATTTTGTTTTGATCAAGTAGAATAAAAGTTTTAGTATGATCCACCTTTTAGTTTTTGCTTTTGCTCCCCTTATGTAAGCAAGTCCAAGAGTTATATAATAAAAAGTAGTTTTGATGAGAGGGCTTTGCTAGATCACTATGCTCTTGATAGTAATGAATATAGAATAATAGAACAAAAGCAAAGAGTATTCATAATGATCTTATGGGGAGTGATGACTTCACATATAAAAAGTATGTCACTTGAAATTTGTTGGGAGTTAACAAACATAGTAATTGGTCATTGGTGCAATTGAAAGGAAGTGATAAAGAAAGAGAGATTCACATATAAATATATTATCTTGGACATCTTTTATGATTGTGACCACTCATTAAAATATTACATGCCAAGAAGTTGATGTTGACAAGGAAGACAACATAATAGGTTATGTTTGCTTGCCTACGGATAGAAGTTATATGGTTTTAGACACTCCAACATGTAGTGCTTGCTTCCACCTCATAATAGCCAAAACCTCTGCACCAAGTACAGATACTACTTGTGCATCCAAACACCTCAGCCCAGTTTTGCCATGAGAGTCCACCATACCTACCTATGGATTGAATAGGATCCTTCAAGTAAGTTTTCATCGGTGCAAAAGGCAATAAAAATTGCTTATAAATATGTGTGATCTTTTATTGTAAGGGAAATAAGCATTGTACGAACTTGTGATAGTGAAGAAATAAAAGCGGCAGACTGCATAGTAAAGGTTGCTATCACAAAGAGCAATACAACATGACGTTCCTCTGCACTAAGAGTTTGTGCATCCAAAAACAAAAGGCGCATGACAACCTCTGCTTACCTCTCGGAAGGGCCTATCTGTTACTTTTACCTTTTAGAACTTACCTTTATGCAAGAGTCGTGGTGGTATTCACCAATTCCTATACTTCGTCTCTCTTGGCAAGTATTATGTGTTGGGGAATGATCTAGACTTATATATCCACTCGGATGTGGGTGATCATGAGTTATTATTGTTGACATCACCATTGAGGTGAATAGTTGGGAGGCTGAAGATGCAAAGAAATCTATGAAAGAAAAAGGTATTAAAGCTAAAGATGTTAAGAATCTACCACCTATTGAAGAAATTCATGGTCTTGATAACCCGACATAGGTAGTAGAGGTATATTCTCTTCATAGATTTGATGAAAGTGATATTCCTTATAATAAGTCTGCTAGCCAATGCTTGGATGAATTTGATAATTTTGTTGTTAAGCAAGAAAATTGTAATGCTTATGTTAGTAGACAATTGAAGCATAATGATTTCATGCTTGATCGCTTAGGTGATTATATGAGTAGAACTATCAATGATCTTAAACTGATTAGTAAACATGCTTCCATGGTAACTACTCAAGTAGAACAAGTACTCAAAGCTCAGAATGATTTGCTTAATGAGATGAATAGTAAGAACAATGATCATTCTGTTAAAGTTGTGGATAGAGGTGGAAGAATGACTCAGGAACCTTTGTGTCCTGAGGGCCACCCTAAGATAGTTGAGCAAGATTCTCAAAGGAGTAATATTGATGTACCTAGTCATTCCAGTAATAAGAGGAATAAGGATGATGATAGAACTTTGCATGCTGCTAATGAACCTGTTATAGATACACCTGAAAACCCAAATGATATTTTTGTTTCTGATGCTGAGACACAATCTGGTGATGAACATGAGCCTAGTGATAATATTAATGATGATGTTCATGTTGATACTCAACCTAGTAATGATAATGATGTGGAGATTGAACCTGTTGTTGATCTTGATAACCCACAACCTAAGAATTAAAGATATGACAAAAGAGATTTTGTTGCTAGGAAGCATGGTAAAGAAAGAGAACCATGGGTTCAGAAACCCATGCCCTTTCCTCCTAAACCATCCAGAAAAAAGGATGACAAGGATTTTGAGCGCTTTGTTGAAATGCTTAGACCTGTATTTTTGCGTATGCGCTTGACTGATATTCTAAAAATGTCTCCTTATGCTAAGTATATGAAAGATATTGTGACTAATAAAAGAAAGATACCGGAAGCTGAGATTTCCACCATGCTTGGTAATTATACTTTTAAGGGTGGAGTACCAAAGAAATTAGGAGATCCAAGAATACCAACTATACCATGCTCTATAAAAGGGAATTATGATAAAACTGCTTTATGTGATTTGGGAGCTGGTGTTAGTGTTATGCCTTTCTCTTTATATCATAGACTTGATTTGAATAAGTTGACACCTACTGAAATCTCTTTGCAAATGGCTGATAAATCAACTGCTCTACCTATCGATATTTGTGAGGATGTGCCTGTCGTAGTTGCAAATGCTACTATCTTGACGGACTTTGTTATTCTTGATATTCCTGAGGACGACAGTATGTCGATCATCCGTGGTGGACCATTTTTGAATAATGCATGGGCTGTTATTGATTGCAACAAGAGCAATGTCACTTTTCATATTAATGGTAATGAGTATACGGTACACTTTCCGAAGAAACAACCTCAAGTTGACAGTATCAACTCTACTGAAAAAATTCCAACGATCATTATTGGAGACTTTGAATTCCCTCTTCCTACTGCCAAGAAGAAATATGATATACTTATTGTTGGGGACATGCATATCCCCATTGAGGTAACTTAGTGTTATTTGAAAATTCTTCAGTTTCATGTTATTCGAAAGAAGTTTGTTAGTAAGACTTGATCAACCTTATTGATGGATTCCTTTTGATGAGCATGAGATGGATGAATTTATAAAGCACAACTTTCTGTACCCAACTTTTACTTTCTATTAGTAAGTTTAAATTAAGTAAAAATGTTATTATTTTTCTGTTTTCTGAGTTTCCCGTGCAATAAAAAAGTGACCTGGAAATAAAAGTTCTTCAAATGTCGTGAAAATGGAGTATGATTTTTTCTGGAATATTTAAAAATTTCTTTCACTGAGCACACTGCAGGGGGCAGCATCAGTGGGCCACAAGCCAACTAGGCGCGACCACACCCCTTGGTCACGCCTAGCAGGCTTGTGGGTCCCACATGGCCCGCCTCCACTTATACAGCACCCATCCACTTCATCTTCTTCCAAAAAAATCGCTCCATTGCTTAAACTCTTGTTCTAGCTCATTTTGCTGCCATTTTCAATCTCCTTGCTCAAAGCTTCATTCGCAAAACTGTTTTGGGAGATAGTTCCTCCGTATGTGACTCCTCCAATGGCCCAATTAGTTTTTGTTCTAGTGCTTTATATATTGCAAAAAAATCTGCTGTTGTGACCTTGTTCTTGAGCTTGCATGTCAAATGTGTATGGTCCCAAGTAGTTTTGATGCATGATATAGCCTCTAGCCACATGAGGGAGTTGTTGCTATGAGTTTTGTTGAGTTTTATGCACTTTTATTTTGAGTCACTAAAAAATTCAGAATTTTTTAGAAAAAGATATGTGAGCCCAACCTTGAACCACCAAGGGAAGCACAAGTACGAACTTGTGAATGGCCATCGGATCAATTCATGGGTGATGCCGGTTTCAAGGAAGAATTCTATGCATACACAAGAAATGTTGGCCTTGAAGAGTCCGTGTCGGACAAATTCAAGCAATACTATCAACTCACGGACTCTTTCGTGCGAAGGTTTGAATTTTCACCCAATCATAATAAACCTTCCATTCTATTTGACCTTTATGATAAATCTTGTATTGTGGACACAGAGGATTTTAATCATGCATGCAAAATTCCACAATGGGGTAGTTATAGTGATCCTCGCAAAACTGAATATAATGATTTTCTTGCTAGCATCACTGTGGGAGAAACTAGAAATATTACACAGGCTACCATGGGGAGCATTCACTTTCCTGTCATACATTATTTTGCTCTATTCATAGGTAGATGTATTAACGGTAAATCTGAGCATAGCCACCTTTGTGCACCTGATCTTAGTATTCTTAAGAGTGTGGTAATGGGTGATGGACGATATAACTTAGGAGCCATTATTGCTAGAAGGTTGCATAATAATGCTAAGGATGAAGATTTCTTTGGTGGGATTTATGCCACTCGTTTAGCTAATTATCTTGGGATACCCATACGCGGCAATGATGTTGAGTTACCACATGCATTTCTTGATTATGAGGCTTTGGTACATTTTCAGTTTCTCGAAAGGAACGAACAATCTCTCCAGTACCGACTAATTTTTTAAAGAGAACATGTTGTCCATGTTACCCTTCCTGCTCCTGCCTTCTTTAACTTTCAGGAAAAACAGAGATACATTATAACTAGAGATGAGGCAGACGAGTACGAGCGAAATGCGGAAACCACTCGCCTTCACGCTGTAGTCGTTCAGGCAGTAGCCACCACAGCCCAATACAACCCCAACTATGACTTCGGGTATTATCCGGGCCAGTCATGGCCCTAGACTAACTTAGGCCAAAAGCCTAAGCTTGGGGGAGTACGAATTTCTCACCAACTTTACATTCATGTTTACACACTCATCTTACTAGTCGGTGCTCATACTCTTTCATTGTACCATTCATGGTAGTTTATTTTCTTGTTTCACTTTCTTCTTGTGTGTTTAATTAACTTTGAGAAAAATACAAAAAAATTAGTTCTAGTTTTATTTTCTAGTTTCTTAGTTGTAGAATTAAAAATAAAACCCAAAAAGATTTTCCTTTCTTCTTTTACTTGTTGGGAGATTTCCCGTGTAAATAGTTTTCTCGTTGTTGTTTTGATTTTTCTTTCTTTGGGTCGTAAGGAGAAGACCACGATGAAAATGTTGAGTGGCTCTCGTACGCATTATTGTTCACCTATTAGAGAGCCCATATTACCTTGTCTTCTCCTTTGAGTTATTGTATGATGATTCCAGCTTAGTTCAGTGCACGTGCACTCTTATTATTTTCCACACCGTTCGGTCGTGCAAGTGAAAGGCAATAATGAGGATATTTGATGAAAAGATTGAGATGGAGAAAAGTTGGTATGAACTCGACCTATCTTGCTTTTGTAAATATGATTAGCTCTTCATTTCGAATTCAGTTCATCATGGGTGAAACATATTTGCAATGACAATTAGAGATTATAGTTATTCATGCCATGCTTAATTAGATAAGAGTGGATAATGGTTTGTTTTGGGTGCCAACATGCATATTAAAATGGTTCTGATGTAGTATGAGGAGATGGTATCCTCCTCTGAACAATTCAAGTGGCTCGACTTGGCACATGTTCATGCATGTAGTTGAAACAAAATCAACATAGCCTCCATGATATTTATGTTCATAGTGATTTATATCCTACTCATGCTTGCATTCAATGTTGGTTAATCTCAAAGCATATTGATGACTGTGTTGCTCTCTAGTTCGACGCTCCCCAGTCTTTTCCTAGCCTTCACTTGTACTAAGCGGGAATACTGCTTGTGAATCCAATACCTCAAACCCAAAGTTGTTTCATATGAGTCCACCATGCCTACCTATATGCGGTATTTACCTACCCTTCGAAGTAAATTTGCATGTGCCAAACTCTAAACCTTCAAATAAATATTCTGTTTTGTATGCCCAAATAGCTCATGTGGCGACTCGGGGCTGTCAGTATCTTCCATGTTAGGTGGGTTATTCTCACGATATGTGTTGATTCGCTATCATTCACGAGAAAGTGGCTAGAAATCGGGATGCCCAGTTCCATGCTCGAAATAAAAGAAAAATATAATTAAACAAAAATCCCCCAGAACTGTGTATGTATGGATAGTACCCGTGAATTTGGCCCGTCGTGGAGTGTGAGTGATTGGTGGAGGGGGAGTAAAAAAATTATCATTCTATTTGGGAACCGCCTATAATGTGTCTAGCATGGAAGATATTGAAAACCTCTTGGTCGTTATGTGAGCAATGAAAGCATACCGCTCAAAAATCATTACTTATCTCGGTTTTAAAAACTCGACCTCTAGCACCTCTACAAATCAATGCTTCCCTCTGCGAAGGGCTTTTCCATTTACTTTATTGCTGAGTCATCATCTTCTTATAAAAGGCACCAGTTAGAGAGCACCACCGTCATTTGTATGCTTTTCTGTTAATTGATATTGAGTATGAGCATGACTAGATCTCTTTCACAGTGTATTACAATGTCTAGTCAGTCCTTTTTCTTTAGAGGTGCTATGCATTTATGTGTTTGCGGTCTCAGAAAGGGCTAGCAAGATACCATTTTGTCATATTATATCATGATTATTTTGAAAAAGTGTTGTCATCCGAGAGTTGTTATTATTGCTCGCTAGTTGATTATGTCATTGATATGAGTAAATGTGAGACCTAAATGTTATTGTGAACGTGCTTAGTCCATGATCTTTGCTGAAAATCTGAACATCTGTTAGATGTATTTACAACAACAAGATCAAACAGAGTTTGTAAAAGTTTTTCTTTATCACTTTCAGTTTATCAACTGAATAGATTGAGGGCAATCAATGGGTTAAGCTTGAGGGAGTTGATACGTCTCCATCGTATCCACTTTTTCCAAACCCTTTTGTCCATGTTTTGGACTCTAATTTGTATGATTTGAATGGAACTAACCCAGACTGACGCTGTTTTCAGCAGAATTGCCTTGGTGTTATTTTTGTGCAGAAATAAAAGTTCTCGTGTCGTCCTGAAAATTTACGAAGAATTTTTTGGAATTAATAAAAAATACTGGCGCAAGAAGTAACCAGAGAGGGCCACCTGCAGGCCACAAGCCTGCTAGGCATGGCCACCCCCTAGCCGCGCCTAGCAGGCTTATGGGGCCCTCGTGGCTCCTCCAACCTCGTCTCGAGCTCCATATAACCCTATTCGTGGAGAAAAAATCAGAGACAAGAGTTCATCGCGTTTCACGATACTGAGCCGCCGCCACCTCCTATTATTCCTTGGGAGACCAGATCTGGAGTCTATTTTGGGCTTCGGAGAGGGAAAATCGACGCCATCATCATCACCAACCATCCTTCATCACCAATTCCATGATGCTCTCCGCCGTTCGTGAGTAATCCCACCGTAGGCTTGCTGGAAGGTGATGGGTTGAATGAGATTTATCATGTAATCGAGTTAGTTTGGTTAGCGTTTGATCCCTAGTATCCATTATGTTCTGAGATTGATGTTGCTATGACTTTGCTATGCGTAATACTTGTCACTAGAGCCCGAGTGCCATGATTTCAGATCTGAATCTATTATGTTTTCATGAATATATATATATGTGTTCTTGATCCTATCTTGCAAGTTGTAGACACCTATTACGCGTTATGATCCGCATCCCCCAGGGTGACAATAAGTGGGATTCTTTCCGGTGATTACCGTAGTTTGAGGAGTTCATGTATTCACTAAGTGATAATGCTTTGTTCCGGTTGTCTATTAAAAGTAGGCCTTAATATCACTTAGTTTCCAATAGGACCCGACTGCCACGGGAGGGTAGGACAAAAGATGTCATGCAAGTTCTTTTCCATAAGCACATATGACTATATATGGAATACATGCCTACATTACATTGATGAATTGGAGCTATGTGTCACCCTATGTTATAACCGTTGCATGATGAATGACATCCAACATAATTATCGATCACCGATCCAATGCCTACGAGCTTTCCACATATTGATCCTTGCTAAGTTACTTCTCAGTTGCTGCTGTAACAATCACTACAAAACTGCTACTTTTACTTTTGCTACCGTTATCCTTACTTCCATACTACTTTGCTACTAAATACTTTGCTGCAGATATTAAGTCTCTCAGGTGAGGTTGAATTGACAACTCAGTTGCGAATACTCGAGAATATACTTTGGCTCCCCTTGTGTCGAATCAATAAATTTGGGTTGAATACTCTACCCTCGAAAATTGTTGTGATCCCTTATACTTGTGGTTTATCACTCTTATATTGACTCTTTACGATGTTATGATAAATTGTCAATTGCTTCAGTGACTGCAATCATAGTTAGTTGGTTGTCAACAAAATTCTTGTTTCATACTTTATCTTGTGAATGAATTGTTACTCTAGTAAAAAGAATCTCATACAATGAGTATTGCTGTTATAAAGTTGATCATGATGCCCTCATGTACGTATTTTATTTTATCGACACCTCTATCTCTAAACATGTGGACATATTCATCGATCTCGGCTTTCGCTTGAGGGCAAGCGAGGTCTAAGCTTGCGGGAGTTGATACGTCCATTTTGCATCATGCTTTTATACCGATATATATATTATATTATGGGCCGTTATTACACGTTATGGTACAATACTTATTCCTTTTCTCTCTTATTTTACAAGGATTACATGAAGAGGGAGGATGCCGACAGCTGGAATTCTGGACTGGAAAAGGAGCAAATCTGAGATACCTATTCTGCAAAACTCCAAAAGTCTTGAAAATCTACGGAGAATATTTTTCTATTTAATAAAAAATACTGGCGCAAGAATCAACCAGAGGGGGGCCACCTACAAGCCACAAGCCTGCTAGGCGCGGCCACCCCCTAGCCACGTCTAGCAGGCCTGTGGGGCCCCTATGGCTCCTCCGACGCCCATCTTCTCCTATATGAAACGTTTTGACCTAGAAAAAAATCAAGAGAGATCTTTTGGGACGAAGCGCCACCGTCTCGAGGCGGAACTTGGGCAGAACCAATCTAGAACTCCGACAGGGTTGTTCTGCCGGGGAAACTTCCCTCCTGGAGGGGGAAATCGAAGCCATTGTCATCACCAACGATCCTCTCATCGAGAGGGGGTCAATATCCATCAACGTCTTCACCAGCACCATCTCCTTTCCAAACCCTAGTTCATCTCTTGTATCCGATCTTTGTCTCAACACCTCAGATTGGTACCTGTGGGTTGCTAGTAGTGTTGATTACTCCTTGTAGTTGATGCTAGTTGGTTTACTTGGTGGAAGATCATATGTTCAGATCCTTTATGATAATTAATACTCCTCTGATCTTGAACATGAACATGTTTCGTGAGTAGTTACGTTTGTTCCTGAGGACATGGGATAAGTCTGGTTATAAGTAATCATGTGAACTTGGTATTCGTTCGATATTTTGATGAGATGTATGTTGTCTCTCCTCTAGTGGTGTTATGTGAACTTCGACTACATAACACTTCACCATTATTTGGGCCTATGGGAAGGCATTGGGAAGTAATAAGTAGATGATGGGTTGCTAGAGTGACAGAAGCTTAAACCCTAGTTTATTTGTTGCTTCGTAAAGGGATGATTTGGATCCATATGTTTCATGTTATGGTTAGGTTTACCTTGATTTGTCTTTCGTAGTTGCGGATGCTTGCTATAAGGGTTAATCATAAGTGGAGGTTTGTCCAAGTAAGGGCAGCACCCAAGCACCGGTCCACCCACATATCAAATCATCAAAGTAATGAACGCGAATCAAATGAGCATGATGAACAATAGCTTTGACAGAAACTCCCATGTGTCCTCGAGAGCGCTTTGCTTTATATAAGAGTTTGTCCATGCCTGTCCTTTGCTACAATAAGGATTGGGATACCTTGCTGTACCTTTTCTACACTTGTTACTTGTTATCTTTATGAATTATCTTATCACAAAACTATCTGTTACCGATAGTTTCAGTGCTTGCTGAGGATACCTTATTGGAAACCGCTTGTCATTTCCATCTGCTCCTCATTGGGTACGACACTCTTACTTACCGAAAGGACTACGATAGATCCCATATACTTGTGGGTCATCAAGGAGCAAATCTACTAGGCGAAGGTCATAACCGATGGTATGCCGTACTTATTGCAGTGTGTCTTCGGGGATAGAAAGTTTGAGTTTCTTACCCAGGTGTGGCGTTCCTCAGGCGCCTGCTCCGGTCTCCAGAAGAGCGCAGCGGATGCGAATCATTTCTATGTTTCGTAGCGAGAAGGAGATGAAGCTCGTCTATTCTAGGTGCGGTTTGAACCCCCGAGCGTCTCTGTCCTTGTTGAGCAGCTGAAGCAGCTGGTGGAGCTGCATCAGATGGCGGAGCCGGCCATGTAGGATCTTTGTGTCCGGCTATGGTGCAATGAGCCATTGCCGGGCAGCTACTTCGGCCTAGTGCAGAAGCCGAGCGATGCCTCATGCCGAATCGACGCTCTACGGCGTTCCTCCTGCATCGAGGGAGCTCGGATGGCCTTCGCGAAGGCCAAGGTACACTGGCCTGGGCTTGACCCAATGAAGATAGCCACCGCCCCGCCGCCACCTGGGAAGGAGCATAGGTGCCTTGTGTTATACTTCTCTGGAGTAATGGAGGGTGCTCGGGCGATAGAATCGCAATGTTCAAAAGAGGACATGTACGATTGAATGCGTTGTAATATGTCCGAAGACCCTTGAACGCTTGTATATTTGTTATGCATGGTTTATCATGTTTTTAGTGTTTTGCATTCCTTTATAACTCCTGTGTGGCCGTTTAATCTGAAAGTTGTGAGTCGTTGGCTTCAGCACCCATGTAGATACTATGTGGGGTGTCTCTAGTTACGCACTATAACCCTTAGCCGAACTATCGGTACCCGAAGGTGGTAGTGTGCGCCAGACCAGGCAATCAGACCATAGTGCTTTATTGCTTTCACTTAGCCGTAGGGGCGCGAAAAGGACTGTGGGAGGATGGTGACTAGCTCCTGGTGACTTGTGATGCTTGGATGAACCGCGGCTAAATCCGATATCACATGGTTTGTACGAATACCAAACCCATCGTATGACACGGGATGACCCCTGACGAGGTCGTGAGTATAACACTTAGGCACGGAATCGCAGATCGGTTCTCACACACCATGACAGTCAGTTTTTGGCTTTCTCCTCTAAGGTGTCTGACCAGGCTAGACGGAAACACAATCGTAGAGGTTCTCCCTTTGCCCCTTTAGCCGAACGAGCAGAACGTAAAGGGGAAAGCACAGGAGCCGGGCAACCCAACTATTGACCCCAGACATAGTTCGGAACCAATGCATATAAAGCGAATTCCAAGACACCGAACGCATAAAAGTTAAGCATAAGGCGATTTTTTTAAGCTCGAGCCCCCCTGTCTATTAGCCGGCTGCGTCGCAATATACCGAACAGTTTCACAAGAAGAGGGAGAAAATAGAATATGTGCTAGAAAAGGACAACGAGAAAACCATGCATAATGATTTACTATTGTACTTAACGACTCTTATTACTCGAATTGCCAAAGCAACTGATTACAAGTATTTGGGGAAAAGGAAATTTTACAGGAGTGGTTGTACCAGGGACCTTCGATTGGTGACCTTACGTCCTCGATGTGCCCTATCGCTTGTCTATTCTTGCGCCTCCTGGGAGTGGTGCACCTCAATGGGTGGTACTGTTCGGTGAATGGATCTTGCAAACAAGGTCTTGAGAATTCGTCGGAGTGTGGATGAGCTTTACGCCTTTAGCGGGCCCTTGATGGTACTGCAGTGTGTTCGAAGACATTTGATGGCAGTAGTTCGGTCCAGCCGAACACTTACCCTTTTTCCCCACCGCCGCCCACGGGATTTTGAGCGCGAAGTTGTGCCTCCTTGGAACATACTTTGCTGGTCCTAGGGCTGCGCGATGGGGGGTGAGTCCCTATTTACGGGGAGAAGGAGGTTCTGAGTGTTCGGGCTAAAGCCGAGATCGCTTCCCAACCTTCCATGCCTTGACGGCGGGTGCCGGCGTTTGCCGATCATCATTGTACCAAAATTCGGCCGCCAGGGCCAACACATGTTCCTCAGTTCGAAGGGAGCGCTCTGTGTTGTCGTTGACAGTGATGACCCCCTTGGGGCCGGGCATCTTGACCTTGAGGTATGCGTAATGTGGGATGGCGTTAAAGCGAGCGAACGTTGTACGACCGAGCAAGGCGTGATAGCCGCTGCGAAAAGGCACGATGTGGAAGATCAAGTCTTCGCTTCAAAAGTTATCGAGCGAGCCGAATAGTACTTCTAGGCTTACGGAGCCCGTGCACCGGGCTTTGATGCCTGGGATCTCTCCTTTAAAGGTAGTGTTGCTGGGTTTGATCCTTGACGGATCTATTCCCATCTTTTTCACCGTATCTGAGTAAATCAGATTTAGGCTACTTCCTCCGTCCATAAGGACTTTAGTGAGGTGATACCCGTCTATAATGGGGTCTAGGACGAGGGCGGCCCAACCTCCATGACAAATACTAGTCGGATGATCATGTCGATCAAAGGTGATCGGGTATGCCGACCATGGGTTATTTTTAGGGCTACAGGTTCTACGACATACACCTCCCGAAGGGTGCGCTGCCTCTCCTTCTTGGGTATATGGGTGGCGTATATCATATTTACTGTCTTCACCTCTGGGGAAACTTCTTTTGTCCGCCACCAACCGAACTCCGAGGCTCCTCCTCGTCCTCGCTGTGCAGGTTCTTGCCTTGGTCCTCGGATGTGAGTTTGGTTGGCGCGCTTATCTTGAGTGCTGTGGATTTGGCAAGGCCTTTCCACGATCTTCTCAAGCGGGGTGGGTCCGTCACGATTGCCTTTAGGAGGCTCCTTCCGCTGCCCTGGTCGGTAATTGCGGAAGCCGGTGTTAACAGTCGTGTCATCGGCATCACTATTGTTGTGTCGATGCTTATTCTTGTTGCGCTTTGGTTTCCCGTTGCCGTCCCGGACTTCAGAGGTTCTGGGGTCTTCAGGATTGTGGCTTCGTCTTGCGAGGCAATTGTCCTCTCCCGCGAAAAAGCGGGTCATGAGGGGTGTAAGGGTGGACATTGTCTGAGGTTTATCCTGGTCGAGCTTGCAGGCCAGCCATTCATCCCGAATATTGTGCCGGAAGGAGGCTATGACCTCGGCGTCCGGGCAGTAGACAATCTGGTTTTTCTTGGTCAAGAACCGATTCCAGAATTGCCGCGCGGACTCTCCTGGCTTCTAGACGACGTTGCAAATCGGAGGAGTCCAACGGCTGAACATAGGTGCCCTGGAAGTTAGATCAGAATGCATCCTCTAGGTCTTCCCAGCATCCTATGGAATTTTCGAGGAGGCTGTGCAACCAGTGCCGAGCTGGCCCCTTAAGTTTTAGGGGTAAATATTTGATGGCATGGAGGTCATCTCCTTGTGCCATGTGAATGTGGAGGAGGAAATCCTCAATCCATGCAGTTGTGTCAGTTGTCCCATCATACTGTTGTATGTTTACGGGTTTAAACCCCTCTGGGAACTGATGTTGCATCACTTCGTCCGTGAAGCACAACGGGTGGGTGGCGCCTCTGACCCGAGCTATGTCGCGCCGGTGATCATCTGTTCTGGCCCAGTTTCGTTCCCGGCCTCTATCGTTGTGGTCGAGCCAGGGTCGGCACCCATCCCGTTGATCGGTGAGTACCCTCTAGATCCGTAGATGGATCTTCCGCGACCTGCCATATTGTCCAGGTCATGTCACAGGTCGAACCTGTCATCGGGCTCTATTGGCTCTTTACCCCATCTTGGGGGTATCGGCGGCCTGTAATCGGTGTAGTCAGCCGTCCTGCCGTGCCCTCGAGGGAGACGGTCTGGCTTATCATATGGGGTATGTTTAGGAGACGGCGTATCAGTGAGCTCGTCATCCAATTGCGGCAGCAGCCTTCTGCATGGATAGCTCTTAGGTTGGTTTGACAAGCCGGTACCGTATCCTTCCTCAGCTGCAAGGATTCTCGTCCACCGATCATTAAGGTTATCTTGTTCGGCTTTAAGCTGGCGTTCTTTTGTTTTCAGGTTATGGGGTTGCTATAAGCTGTTGCCTGAACAGTTCCTAGTCTTCATGGTTATCAGGAATGTCAAAGTCATCGGCTTCCGGGATGTCTTCCTCCTCGACAGTGGGGAGGTAATTATCGTCCTCGGAATCGTCTAGGTCGTCGGGGTTGCGCTGGTCTTCAGGCCTTTCCTGATCCTCTAACGGGTGTTCGGGGATATCGGGATCACCAAGGTCCTCCGGGGTAACTCCGTCCTTGGTGCCGATAATAGCTTTCCTTCCCTTTTTGCCTTTTCACAGTTTATGCGGTTTCCGGTGCCTTGATGGCACTTCACCCAACTTGTCGCCATCGTTTTTGGGCGTGTTCTCACCATTAGCGGCTGGAGTATCCACCATGTAGACGTCGTATGTGGAGGTGGCGGCCCATCGTCCGGTGTTAATAGGGGTGGGAGCGCAATCTTCTTCATCCATGTCTTCTGCCTCCTCGAAGGCATAGTCCAACATGTCGGTTAAATCTTCGACTGTGGCTATCAAGTAGGTGGTGGGTGGGATGAAAAATTCGTCCTGATCCGCCCTGAGACCGATCTAAGCATGGATCGGGGTTGGGTCGTCCGTAATCTTCATCGACGAGATCCGATCTAGGGCCTCGTTGAGTATCGAGAGCTCGATCGGGTCAACCTGCTCGAACCTTTCGGAGTTGACCTCCAATATGTCCGTGCTAGGGGAGTGTTCGGCAGGAACAAGTATCTGGAGGTCCTGCACTATGGACGGATCCGAACTTAGAGTCAGGTAGTTGCCGGGGGAAATCCCGTGACCAAAAGAAGGATCCGAGGTTAAAACCTCGGAGTTTTCGGGCGTGGCAGGCGAGACTGTGAGCCCGGTTAGTGAAATATCGCCCCGAGAGTCCACGAAGAACTCTAGGTTCCCGAATCTAACCTCTTGATCAGGCGCGAAGCTCCCGACCGGGCCTAAATGGGCGGTCGGGTCAGCGTGCAGCACAATGCTGCTAAAAGCAAAGATCTGTCCGGGGACAAAGGTGTCCACGTTGCGGACTTCTTCGTTGATGACGACGCGAGCCATTGATTTCTTCGGTGATCACAGCGGAACTCTCAATGAAATCACCAATGTCAGTGTCAAAACCGACGGATCTCGAATAGGGGGTCCCAAGCTGTGAGACTATAATCAATGATAACAGGAGACAAGGGAGACGATGTTTACCCAGGTTTGGGCCCTCCTATGGAGGTATTACCCTACGTCCTGCTTGATTGTATTGATGATGTATAGGTTATAGAGTCGATCTACCTCGAGATCAAATAGTTAAACCCTAGATGAGTTGTTCTCTGTCTACAACCTAAAACCCTCTGGCTTATATAGACGTTGAGGATACCTAGGGTTTACACATGGTCGGTTACACTTCGAAGGGATAAACATGACTATTCGCTACATCAAACATGGAGGACAAGCCACGATTCTAGAAGCTTCCTTCCTGGAGACAGGGCCTTCGATCGATCCAATGCTCGGCAAGCGGCCCATATAGTTTGGCCCATAAGAAACAAGTCGGCCTTTCGAGGACCCCTTAATCCAGGACTCCCTCAATAGAATTGACCTATATCCTTCACATTTTAAAGGAAACAAAATTAGCTCGGACATAATGGAAAAATTCATATCTTGTGAACCAAATGGCATCTCTTTTTCTATAGAAATTGAGATACATGCCATCTCATTTTCAATAACTTCCCTATTACTATGATATTCATATCTTATGAACCAAAGACTTTAAATTCCTATATATTTATAGTACTCCCTTCGTTTCTTTGTATTATGCACATAAGATTTCTCTAAAATCAAACTTTATAAAGTTTGTCAAAAATTGTATTGAAAAATATTAACATCTACAATATTAAAGGTATACAGCATAAAAATTAAACCAATGATGCATCTAATGCTATTGATTTGGTATTTTGAATGTTGATATTATTTCCTATAAACTCGATCGAACTTTATGAAGTTTTACTTGAGACAAATTTATATGCAGAGTAAAATGAAATGTAGGAAGTGCAAAGGAGTTCTGAGAGAGAAAGAAATATAGGATTTGATCCTATGAATCATCAAACAACCATTGTAGAAAATTTTCTAAGGGTTCTAATCCTTCAAAATATCTACCGAAATCTTTTGAATCAAAGAACAACCAGTCCAATTGCTCGAGGCCCACTTAAGATGGGCTCTCCTGCAGTAGAGGCAAGGCCCACGGTCTGTCGGCCCATTCAGTACTAGTCTAGCCACCGCCGCCGCTGCCTCCTCCTCGGAGGATCGGCGCCGCCGTACAGCCGCGCATGTGCCGCCGGCGGAGGCGCTTCCCACAAGCGCTGGATCGTCTGTCGCCTGCGCAGGCCGCGCCCCACGCACCGCCGGCGGCATCCCAGAAATGTCTCCTCCGTCGGAATCGATTTCGTCCCTTGAGCCTGCTCTTACGCCGCTCAACCTCTGGCCTCTCCCCGACGGCCACCGGCAGCGCGCCAACATCCGCAGGCTGTTGGAGGTCTTCACCATCATCCTCCGAGTCCTCTGGTTCTTGGACGCCGGTGATTGGGTAGTTTTTCTTTCTTGAATCTTTTTTAGTTACTGTACTAATATTCTGCTCGTCGTCTAGATTGGCCAGTTAGTTTCATTGCCGGCCTCCAAAATTTCACGGTGAGTAGCGTGAGTCATATCTCTTGTTGTTGGGCATGTGAATTTCCAGTTTTCCACCAGTCTGTGGGGTTGTCCCCATCGGTGGTGCTCAATGTCAAGTCTCAACACTGATTAGTATTCCTTACTGAATTTGTGCTTTTGACTAGTTCCTACCAAAAATTTGGACCATCCTCCACCCAATCGCCCTGCTGGTCTGGACAAGTAATTCAGAGGACCAATTACTGCAGAGAGTGATCTCATACTTGTGACCAAAAGCTTCCTTTCCCGTGTCTCGTGGCAAACCCGTCGGTGTCTTTGACGCTGCTAGGCAGAACTCCGGTCCACTTGCTGCATCCGATTCCCATCAGAAACTTCGCCCATCGTCAGTGATCGCCGAATAGGTTCCAACAGGTTAGTTCAAACTAGCACCACAAGTTTTTTTGCCCTCTGGAAGCTTCATTTTATAGTGTTAGGTTTATCATTCCTCTGTACAACTTGAGTTAGTTCTATGAACAGCATGGCCTAATTCTCTGGGATATATATGAAATAATGTGTGACGAATTGATGTGAGCGCTGGCTGTGTGATGGAATGATGTTGATGAATATATACTGTGGGCAGGGGATATGACCACGAAAAGGATGCCAGTTCTGGCTAATCATCAAAAGAATATGAGATGGTTTTCAGGAAAATTGCAGTTGCGAGGGAGCTGTACGAAGGGCCGTGCACATATAAACAGTCGCGGAAGGTACCATTCCAAGGTGGTCTGTTATAAAAGTTGTCGGGAATGTCCATTTTGGAGAAAGCATTTAGACCAGTAATTTATATTATATTACATAATTTATTTGTAACATAAGACTTGGCAGCTGTTTAGAGGAATGCATCAAATCCTAAAATTGATATGTCTAGGTGGATCCTGACCTTTCATCAATGAATCTGAACTGTTCACATCAGTCCAGTCACCTAGAAAAATCTAAGATCCAGCTGGTCCTCAGTAGTGCCCACGAAAGCGAGGGGGTCAGCCAGAAACGTCGTAAAATCTTGATTTCGTCCAACCTTGACAAGTCTTTACATTGATTAGTACTAGTTAGCTCATGGTTTTGATTTCGTCCAACCCTGCTACTTTGGAAAAGAATTTAGAGGACCAAGCCTGCCACAACGACTGATCCCATACTTGCGACCACAAAGCTACTGTTCTGGCATCTTCAATGCAAACCCATCGGTGACTTCATCTCCGATACTGCTCGGAACTCTGGCTATTTCATCTGGCTTCCTGTACGAAACTTCGCCCATCTCCGGCGACTGTTGCGCAGGTTTCGACAGGTCAGTACAAACTAGCACAAAGCTGTTTTTTTTCCCTCTGGAACCTTGATTTTTTAGCCTTAGGTTTATCATTCCTCGTTCCTCTCTGCAAAATGAGTTGGTTTTCTGAACATCATGGCCTAATTCTCCCATGTCTTCTCCTGCCTGAAAAGCCTCAATGGTGATGGAAGGTGTTTCATGGGCCGTCGCAGACTGGATCATGTCGCCTGTCATCTCCAAGCTTCTGGACAAAACCTTGTCCTACTGCAAACCCGACAAACCGGAGGTGCTTTACCGCCTGTTGACGGATGTTCTCCCTCGACTAACACTTACTCTAAAAGCAGCGGAGGCCATTAATCAAAATAAACTCTTTGAGGAGATGGTGAAGGGTCTCAAATCTGCCTTCTACGACATGGAAGACATCCTTGATGAACTGGAGTACATCCGTCACCAAAAGAAACTGGACAAACAGAAAATTCTTAGTCAAAAAAGAGTGAAGAAAAGGCTCAAAATTACTTTGGATGCTGAATCTGGCCCCTCAAACCAGGTCCTGTCTTGCTATCCTTAATTTTAGCTATATAAATGCATACTTACTGAACCTTGCATGGGCCCTTCATCCTAGTAAAGCTGTTCTGTTTTCCCGCTTGTATTTTGGTAGAATGGATCGTGTTAATAGCATCTATGGATAGTTTTTCATTATAAAGAAGGAATTCACCCAAGTTAATTCAAAGGCGATTTTTTTCCTAAAAAGAAAAATTAGATTACTTATTTTTTATGATATATGTTGTGAAAAACATGCATTGTTTGCATGTGTGCTGTTGCTTGTTACACAAAACCATGTCTTGTCGTATGCCCGGGCATATTAATATTATATGCCTCGTACATACTAGCTCAACTCAATAAATAAAATACTACTATGGTTAGAATAAATCCTACTCCTTTTGCACCAGGCGCACTAGATTTTGCTCAGAGATATCTCAAAATAAACCATACGTATCATTTTTACCCCCATGGGGCCAGCATGTGTCCTCCTATCAGGCTACTGTTCCAAAAATGTTTTAGTTGGATTGTATTTTGAAATTTGGAATGCTGCTTGCTTTTGCAGGATATTTGTATCGAACCGAGTTTGACTCTCACAGGAGATTTAAGTCATCGTTTGAAGGATAATATGGTCAAGATAGAAGAACTAATTGTTGCAGCACAGGGAATTATTGCACTGGCAAAGCCGTCGAGCAAGAGCAGAAATGTTGCTGCCAAAAACATACGCACACGCACCACTTCGGCACCACTAGGGAAGGTAACTGGTCGAGATGAGGATCTTAAGGAGATAACAACAATGCTTCGTAATGAAAATGTTGATCTCAATCCAAGCTCAAGTGACAGTAAATGTTTCTCTGTAGTTGGCATTCATGGAATGTCAGGATCTGGGAAGACAACCCTCGTACAACATGTTTGCAAGTATGAGAAAGTTAATGGCTATTTTGACCTTGTTGTGTGGATTCATGTTTCTCAGAACTATAGTGTGGGTGACATTTTCAAGGAGATGCTTGAGGCAGCTTCAATGGACAATAAATCATGCCCTGATTACAAGAGCCTTGATGTCCTTGAAAACGAATTAGAGAAGAAACTAAAGGGCAAACGATTCCTCTTGGTACTAGATGACATCTGGTGCGATAAGGATGATGATAAGCAGAAGCTAGCAAATTTACTATCTCCATTGAAGCTTGGAAATAGAGGAAGCAAGATCCTTGCGACAAGTCGCCACAAAGATGCATTTTCAGATCTTGGTCCTGGTGTGGCACGCACTGTTATTCCGATACGCCCCTTGGATGATCAGGTCTTCTTGGAACTGTTCATGTATTATGCCCTTGAAGATGCAAATGCAGATGATCCAGATCAAATGGAACTCAAAATTATTGGGGCTGAAATTGCACAGAAGCTGAAAGGATCACCTCTGGCAGCCAGTACAGTGGGGGGTCATCTACGTAAAAGACAAAATGATGTTGACTTTTGGAGAGAAGTTCGAGATCGGGACCTTCTGAATGAGACGACTGGGGCCCTGTGGTGGAGTTACCAGCATCTTGATGAGCAGGTGAGGCGATGCTTTGCTTACTGCAGTATTTTCCCCAAAAGATATCGTTGGAACCGTGATGAGTTAGTTAAACTGTGGGTGGCAGAGGGGTTCATACAGACCACTAATGCAGAGGAGGACATGGAAGCTATTGGTCAGGATTACTTTCATGAGTTATTGGCAACCTCATTTGTGCAACCAGGAGGATACTACCAAGGCAGTTTGTGCTATTTAGTCCATGATCTTATGCATGATTTAGCCGAGAATGCAGCAGGGAGTGATTGCTTCAGAATTGAGAATGGCTCGAGAAGAGAAGTTCCTCATGATGTTCGCCATCTTTTCGTTGCGAATGGAGCAATGGTTACTGAGGAGATTTTTAAATTGAAAAACCTACGCACTCTCATTATTGATCATATGGAGCTTGCACCAGCTAACAAAGAATTCTTTGAGAAAGTGTTTGAGAAGCTGCAGAAATTGCGGGTACTGGCCATAGAAACCTCCTGGACATTGATCGATGAAATAAGTGTGTTCGAAATGCCAGCAGCTATTGGCCATTTAAAGCATCTTCGGTATCTTGCTTTAGTGTTCCACGAAGCAGCACTATATTTACCAAAAACAGTAGACAGTCTTTACCATCTGCAGGTGCTAATGTTTGGTTATGCAAGTGATGTAGAAGTTTCATCCGATATCAACATGGGCAACCTCAGCAAGTTGAGGCATATCATCGGCGGCGAAATAACAATGCATATTCCGAACATTGGCAGGTTAACATCAGTACAGACAATAGAAACTTTCGATGTAAGGAGGGAACATGGGTACGAGTTAAAACAACTGAGGGGCCTAAACAAGCTTCGGGGCAGTCTGACGATCCAAAATCTTGAAAATGTTGAAAGCAAGAAGGAAGCACATGAAGCAAAGCTAGCTGATAAGAAAGGACTGACCGAACTGTGACTTTTCTGGGTTAATGATAGAGCTTGCACACCAGAAGTTCAAGCAGAGGTACTTGAGGGCCTTTGCCCACCCAAGGATCTTAAAAGTCTAGAAGTCTGGAGGTACCAAAGTCTAAGGTACCCAAGTTGGATGGTGGGTGAGCAGAACGGAGGCCCAAAGTACCTACATGAACTTATATTCCACGACTGTAGTCGTTTGCGACCTGCTCCCGAACTGTTTGAGCATTTCATTCATCTTCGCGAGCTCTTAATTGCTGAATGCTGCTGGGACCACTTGCCAGACAATGTGAAGGACCTCAGGTTTCTCAAGAGCCTAACGATTCGGCTTTGCTGGTATCTTAAATCACTTCCAGAACTTCCTCAGTCTCTTCAGAAGTGTAAAGTGTCTTACTGCAACGGAGAGTTCATGAGTTCGTGCAAACAAATAGGTCATCTAAACTGGCAAAAGCTTCAGCACGTCGAAGTGAAGGAATTTATACATTAATTATGAAGTTGCTCTCTCGTTGGCAATGACATAATTCGAGGTATATACATCTGTAAATCCCTGTGAAGTTAAGAACCATTAGGATTGTTTCTCAAGTTTTATAATACATTCCCTGACTGAAATACCAGGCTTCATACTATGGATGCAGCTGAAGGAGAAGCCCAATCATCCATAGGATATGCTGTCAATTGACCGGGTGATGATTTCTGGCTCCACGACATATACCTAGTCATTAGGTTTTATAGAAGTCATCCTATCATGCGTTTGCGGATGATGCAACATGTCATTGCTGCCAGCAACTGATGTTCTTAAACACTGGATTTATTTGCTTCATATGGTTTGTAAGAATGTGGAATAATTGCGAAGAGTAGATTTGCTTGCTTCCTAGGGTTTGTGGTATCTTGGAATGATGGCCACTGCATTTGTTTGGTTGTAATAATTTGTGGAACAATATTTTGTTTTCAGATTCCAATTGTCTGTTATATTGTGGAATGATACCCGCTGGTTCTTGTGCTAACACGCGCGCGCCCACACACACACACACAGCCTGAGATGGTTTGTTGTGACCTCAACTGGGATCTATGATGATCTTGTTGCTCTGTGCCCAGATGTGTAGCTCTTATATACATGTGTAAAATATATATCTGCGTCTGTTAAGGGAACTCAAAAAATTCTCCAGAAGTTTATTTCACGGGAACATAATCTCATATTCTCATTCCATCACCATAAAATAAAATCAAGAGGACAATCCAACCAAATAAACAGTGCAGATATTTTATACTTTATTTACAGGCAATAGCCTCCTCTCAGAAAGTGTACACAGCTATATTCTTCACAAACAATAGCATTCCCCAGTTCTTGCTGACAAGGAGACATTGCCTGCCTATTGCATCCTCAACAGCAGCCCTGTGCCCTCAGAACGGACTCACTGAGTTGCTTGTCTGAAACTTCAGAACACTACAAGTTGTCAATAGGCAGCTTTAGCTCACTATATATCAACATGTTACAGGTGCCCGCAAAAACATTACATTTAAATAGCCCCAATTGAATTAACATAAGGAATCAGCAACCATGTTTAATAATATCATCTCAACTTGCATGCAGAAATACGGACGGTAACAAAACTTCAGAAAGGCGAATGAACATCCAGCAATCAAGGTTGCAAAAATAACATCGCAAATATATATGGCAAAACTTCAGGAAGATGTATGGCCATTCGGTCAGCAAATCAAGACTGCAAAGTTGTACACCAGCAAACGATGGTAATCATCAGGCAGCTAGATCAGAATGGCCCATCCAATGGGAAAGCCAAAATATTAAAGTGCATATCTTAACATGAAAACAAAACATCACAACTGTACACAAAATACATCAATCTGAGAGAGCTGCCATTTTTTTCTAACAAAAGGTAATATATCTACTTGAATCCGTTCAGTTGATACCTAGACAACACCGTAAGAAGGGGGCAGAAACAATCAATTGATAACTAAAGTTGCATTTTCACTAACTTACAGAAGTTGTGTCAAAATGAGATCGGAAAATTATAAGCTAACTGGGCTGACAAGTTAAGGTGTAAATGCATGGACAGTACTTCGGTCAGTGGCTGAAACAAGCAGAAATAAGGTTGTATTCATCTATTTTGTGAAATAAGATTGCAAACAAGACTGTTATGCATTGGAGAGAATGAAACTGAATTTCATTGAAAGCGAATGAAGCTTCATACTACATGTGTTTTAGACAAGGCAGGGCGGAACAACTTTTGAGTTCAATTTAGAAACAAGAGCACCATATAGTGCTTTGGAGAAAACATTTGCTATCAACTGTCACAGTTCTAGCACCGTAAATGCCCTGTCCTGGCATCTGCCAAAATCCTATTTGCATACGTGAAGCACAAGCTTATATGATGCACACCTCTGTCGTATCACCTGAAGTAACAAAACAGACAAAAGGCGCGCACACCAAGCACAAAATATTTCCATCAAAGCTTGCACCATTGTTTCATTTTTTTGGCATTAATGCAATACCTCTGTCGTTAACAGATCCAAAGCTCTACTGAATTCATTAGCTACAGCAAACATAACTAAAAAGAACCTGCTCAAAGGCAGTGCTTTAGCAAAATACTGAATGAATAAGGTTGAGTAGACATCACACCAGTAACTACTCCGATTGAACCTTTTACTAAACTACCAGGTTCACAATCTGCACTGGGATTTAGGATAACCATAATAACTGATTGTTACAGACACCGAAGGCTGGTTACAGTATGATAACCATAATAACTGATTGTTATGGACAAGAAGGCTGGTTACAGTATAATTGAGCCCCATGGGACTAATACATGCATGTCAAGAACAATAGCCAGTGCTAGGCAAACAAGGACAAGAGTAACAGTGTTCTTTGGAATTGATATTATGCCTAATCTGTAGGTTTACCAGGCATTGCTCTGAACTGGAAACCAAGCAAGCAGAAGCGTAAGCACCAGCAAATTGAGCGGCATGATTCGAGTAGATTCAGAGGTACGCACAAATAGTTCAGCTGATAGAAAAGCCAATTCTTGGAGGAAGCATTGAAGGTAAAGCTACCACCCATTTGCATCTGCAAATGACTCTGAGAACAGAGGAACATAGGGTAGAAATTGTTGTGTATTGTTTTTCTCAAGATTAAGGATGCATCCAACTTTGTGATGTTGCATATCGTACGCTACCAAGGTATCTCCATGTGAAACCAGGAAAACGGTGTCGCAATCTGGATGAATCCCGACCACCCCGTACTTCTCCCCAGTCATGCTCATAAGCTCATCGATGCTGGCAGTATGCTTCAGAACCAATTCTTCTTTACTATCACGATCCTTGAGGCACCAGAGTTCTATCTCAGAAAGACGGAAGCTGCATCATAGTGTAAGCACCCCTGCGAAGATCCAATCGTACCAAATCTTCGACCATACGGCATAGGCCGGGGCATAGGGATAGTCTTCCAGACTTTACCCTGCATGTCCATCCCCAGGAGCACGTTGGTGATGTGGTTCAGGTTGGCAATCACATACATCACACTACCAGGATAAAGTACTATGCCGACGGCTCAGACCGTCGGCGTAGCCCCGATTCCCGTCGGCATAGACCTATGCCGATGGGCCCCATCGGCATAGTGCCGTCGGCATCATATATGCCGGCGTACCTCAGGTCACCGTCGGCACAAAAAAGCCGTCGGCATAGATGCTATGCCGACGGTGTCCGTACAATCATACCGATGGCCCCATCCGTCCGCATAGCTCCATGACAAATGGCGTCCGGTAGCGCTGCCGTCAAGAACGCCCCACCCAGGGACGACCACGTGTCGCACTTATGCCGACGGCACGGCCGTCGGCATAGAGTGCCACGTGGCGGCCGACGATGGTCCCTGGGGCACGCCTATGTTGGCATAGGCTACAAAGGTACGCCGACGGCATAGCTTGCCACGTGGCAGGCGCTGGTATCCCCTGGGGCGTGCCTACGCCATCGACATAGCTTGCCACGTGGTAGGCGCTGGTATCCCCTGGGGTGTGCCTACGCAGACGGCATAGCTTGCCACGTGGCAGCCATTGGTAATTCGGAGGCCCTCTATGCCGACAGCTATGCCGTCGGCGTAGTTTTGTGCTGTTTTTTTCCTTTTTCCTGTTTCATACAAATTCAGTTCAGCTCCAAAATAGCAGGGTATATACAATGAAATATACATGCACAACCAACATCACCATCACATCCTCACAACCAACACCATCACCATCACATCCTCACAACCAACAACATAAGCATATCAGAAATATAAGTAGCGTAAAAAGGCAGAAGTCATCTAAAAAGCACAAGTCATCCAAGGAGCACAAGTCATCTAAAGGCAGAAGTCATCTAATGTAGCGTAAAAAGGCAGAAGTCATCTAAAGAGCACAAGTCATCTAAGGAGCGCCAGTACGTCCACCTCCAAGGTCGTCAACGCTAAGTCCGCCAAATCCCAGGTCTTCACTGCTAGCGGCAGCGCTACTGCCTCGGTGGATTCGAGTGACCGGCCTCCGTGACTCGGGAGTGATGTGAACACCGGCACCACCACCAACGGATGATCTATCGGTTCCCTAGATGTTTGAAAAGACATGTTGAGTGAATGATATTGTGTTGAATAAACAGTAAGCGGTGGTTGAATAGTTTGAGGATGTACTAACCACCGTTGTCCCCGGTTGTTTTGCTAGAAGTTCCTCAAAGGTAAGCAACACTGGTTGTGGTCCTGCAGCCGGTGGTGCTGGTTCCATTTCAAGAATCGTGCCCTTCCTAATGCTCTCAAACACGAGCTGCATGTTAATTGACAAAGCAAACACGAATATCAGAAGAAATGAAAGTGTCAGTATGGAAATGAAATGAAATGGGCTAAACTAACCGTCATCATGCGAGTGATGTGGTCCTGGACGACTGCAACTCTCGCGCTCCACTCCATGGTCTCCTGGCGTGTGTACTCCATGTAGGCCTACAATATGACATAATGGAACTCATTAAACATCTCAATGCTGAAAATAAAGTGAGCAATGAAGATAAGAGGGAAAAATACTTACAGAGTGCTGCTCGACTAGGAGGGACTGTGACTGCACAGTGGTCGTGGGCGTGCGCTGTCTCAGGCTTGGGTCGGTAGCTCGGAGCTATGGTAGGAGATAGAAGGAGTGACCACAGCATCCAGAACCGACTGTCGACCATGAGCCTTCGGCCCCATGCCAACCACCGCCCTGTCATCCAAAGGCGCCTTGATGGGGTTAGGTGTGTTAGGATGTAGATTCAGATACGCCGCAGAGTAGTTCTTCTTCTTCTCCGCGGTGTTGCCGTAGTACTTGTCTTCGCCAGGCTTGGGCCTCCTCCGAGAATGGACAATCTCCCACGCCTCCATGTGTGAGAGCGTCCACTTGAGTTTCTCCTCCTACACCAACAAACAGATGTTAGTCATACATAAAAAAGTGACGGTAAATAGAAGAAGATTGTTTAATGAGGTTAGTCATACCTGAAGTGCCTTGTGAAGAAAGTGGTTCCGGTTTCCCTGAGCATGTACTCCCTCCTTCCCTCGGTTAGCCTTGTTTTTGCAGCTCGTAGCTGTCCAGGCTTCATCCTGACCACACCACAGGTCCACCAATGCCGCCCAGGACTCGTCTTTTCCATAACACCAATTTGGACACACCTACATAATGGAAGCATAATGGCATGTCTAACATGAAACGATGAAATTTACCACAAACTTCGGAATGAAAAATCGTTAATACTTACCGACAAGTACTCGTCCCTCTCCAAGGTAATGTCCCTTGTCTTTGCTTCTTCCTTGGTCATCTTCAGACCAAGATAGTCGTGATAGTATTGTGTGATGGCCACCAAGTGCACCTCGTACTGCATCTGGCGGGCCTTCTTCTTCGCTTGGCGCAGCACGATCTCGTCGGTAGTGGCCTTGTGCTCCGGAAGAACTCGATAGTATTTCTACAATCATTCATGAAACCAGAATGGAAGAAACCATGAGTTAAATCATTCCTGAAACCAGAATGGACGTGTGCTTGTGAAGAGAACTCACCCAAAAATTAGTGATCACGGCCTTAGCATGGGTCACATACTCCGCGTGGGGGGCCGCTTCCCAGTGCTCCCAGGTCTTAGCCAAAACCCAAAGATCCGGGTGCCTGACTGGATCCGGACAGTATAGCCCCGGCCAGTATTCCTTTAGCAAGACGGTGATGATGCCGTTGGGAACACGAGACCCTTTAGGATGTACCCAGTTACTGCAAAAGATTTAAAGAATGAAAATATTAGCATGTGACAAGCAAAAGATTTAAAGAATGAAAATATTAGCATGTGACAAACAAAATAATTAAATTATTATTGAAATTATTAAGTGGAACTTACTCTATCCCCTTGGGCTCAATGAGCCACTTCGGCTCCTCGGTAGTAGGAATATGCTTTGGGACCTTAGCGTTACCATGCAACCATCCCTTATTGTTGCCATTCCCGCCACCACCATCATCCCCACCACCACCAGTGTCCCCGCCACTACTATCATCCCCGCCTGCCTCCTCCTCCTCCTCGTCCCCCTCCCCAACCTCCTCCTCCCCCTCACCCCTCCTTGCGAACAACCTCCTCCTCCTCGTCCTCCTCCTCCTCAGCAGAGGGTACCTCACTAGAGGTGGGCCTCGAAGACAGCACCCCTAAGTTGGTGAGGGTGCGCTCTTTTTGGTCGCGACCCCCTCTAGTGGCTCTCCCACCACCCCCTCGCCCTCCATGGGCTCTCCTCCCGCCCCCTCCTCCTCTAGGGGCACCTCTCCCTCGCTCTTCCTGTGAGGAGTCATCCTCAAGTAGTCGGGGGGTAACAGTACGTGCTCAACCACTCCGACTAGTAATGCCGACGACCTTGCGTATGAAACCCGCGCCGTCGGCCTTCCCCTTGCCCATGTTCCACGAACCTGCATTGAAAATAGAATAAACAATTAGTACATTAATAATGAAGGAAAAAGCATAATAATAAGGACTAATAAACACATTACAAATAAGCATAAAAGACATATTCCTAAACCATAGGGAAAAAAGACATGAAACATACATCTGCTAGAACCCATACGAATCATCACTGTTGTAACCGATTTCTCGCTCGGTCTCATCATCAGTATCAATCATATCATCTTCGTTGTCTGACGGAGGTGGAGGCTCTTCCTCGTCATCAGCGTATTCGTTTAACTTTTCTAGCATAAGTATGTCATTTTCATTAACAATGGTCTCACCATCATTCCGTGCATCATCATCGTTTGGATCCACCACATCATCACTCAATGGTCTAGCGTCATCGTTTCTGACCACATCATCATCGGTTGCTCTTGATAGAACACTCCCTCGTATGTCATGGGGTTAATGTTGTAGTAATCATCTTCGTTCGGGTCCGGTAGCTTACCATGTGGCGACACCTTGAACACAACTTCCCAACCCCGTAGGTACTCTTTCTGGCATGGGTAAGGCAAATAATAAACTTGTGTAGCTTGGGTAGCCGCAATGAAGAGATCAGCTCCAGCATAGACGGTCGATGGTTTAACTTCGACCAAACCAATGGAAGGCGTATGTCTCTGTCCCTCCCGCAGATCAAATCATCGACATTTGAACACAGGTAGACTTAGGGTTTTGTGCCCTTTGCGGAATGTAATCTCGTATATATTTTGTACCCTTCCGTAGTAGTCTACTGAATTTTGACCGGGGGTGTACACTCCGGTATTTATAGTTTTGGGATCAGGACGGCTGTTCTCGTGCTCCTCTCTATGGAAGCGATACCCATTCACATCATACTTTTTTACATGTCATGAAGGCAGGGTCAAAACCCATGGAAACCCATCTCAATTCATCATCCATAGATATGTTCGGATCTTTTCCCTACAAGTATAATTGAAATTGTTGGGTGCATTAGTTCGGTTAACTAATAAATGTTGAACTACGTATTTAATAGGGGAATGTGGAAAATTACTTTCTCCATGAACCAAGCAACAAATTTTTTATTTCCAGGGTTTCCATGACGGAGAAGAGTAAGTGCCTCCGCCTCAGTAGGAGGATTCATTCCCGTCCATTCCTCTTGAACGAAATCACTAAAAGAAGAGAAGCGGTATTAGACCGGGATTAAGTGAACATAGAACATGATGATGTGTATAAAGGAATGGTGTAGTGGTATTACCTCATCCACACTTCCTCGACTTCCTTGATGTTGTGCAAGCCATAGAACATAAGGTCCTCCCACTCTTGTCGTGGCATGTTATAAGATTTCAAGGCCCCATCCCTGCCACCTTGCCTGTTGAATAGATGGAGCTTGGGTTGATACTTGGGCTCTTCTATATTGTATCGAGGCACCTTATTATGCAGATGGGGAACGTGGTCTGGATAGTACGATGTCCTGAGGTTTGACACCTCCTCTAGAATAGCTGCCTCAGCTATGGAAGCTTCAATCTTAGCTTTGTTTCCACATTTCTGTCAGAGATGCTTGTTCTGTCTCTCAGGGCCGTACTGCCAACGATTCTGCACAGCCCCCCCCCCCCCCCCAACAATACCTCTTTCGCGAGGTGCAGAATGAGATGTGTCATCGGAGTAAAGAAGCCTGGCGGAAAGATCTTCTCTAGCTTGACTATCAACTCCGGTGCCTTCTTATGCAATTGTTCAATCACATATTTACTTACTTATTTAGCACAGAGCGTGCGGAAGAAATGGCTTAGTTCGGCAAGAACTCGCTAGACATTCTCGGGGACATAGCCTTGAACCATCACCGGCATTATCCGCTCAATCCACACATGGTAGTCATAACTCTTGAGCCCGGTCACTTTGCCCGTTGAAAGATTGACTCCCTTACTTATATTCGATGCATAACCATGGGTGAACTTCAAAATGAGTTTCATCCAGATAAGTACTTCCTTCTTTTCTGGCGGTTTAAGGACAAAGTCAGCATCTGGCTTGAACCAGCTTCTTCAACCGCCTGTGGGAGGCGTCATGTTTAGACGTTGTCTATCACAAATTCTCTGTTGATCGGCTCTAGCTTTAAGGTTATCCTTCGTCTTATCAGGAATGTTGAGGGTCATGCGGAAAAGGGACTCTGCGACATTCTTTTCGGTGTGCATCACATCAATGTTGTAAGGAAGTTTGAGGTCCTTGAAATAGGGAAGCTTCGAGAAGGGGGTAATGTGAGTCCAGTTGTTCGTCTCACCATATCCCTCGAAGCGTTTTGACTTTCGCCAGACGGGCTTTGACCAGTGGACTCTTCCACCTGGTTGCGATGGGTCAGCACATAGGAGCATCCCCGAACACGGTCTGGACCCAAACCACCACTAGATTCCCTCCGGTTCTACCCGACGCGCACGTTTGCCCCCTCCAAGTGACCGCGACAGCGACGTCCGCAGAGGGGGCCACACCCCGGAGCCCCAAGACGGGCATCTACGCGTGCCACATCACTTTCACACATGCATCAGGACCCGACACGGTGTTTCGGTGGCGTAGCTACAACCGGGAGGCCACCACGAAGCTCCGTTAGACCAGGAGATCTAGCCCTGTGACTTTCACCAGATGGGCTTTGACCAGTGGACTCTTCCACCTGGTTGCGATGGTTAGCACATAGGAGCATCCCCGAACACGGTCTGGACCCAAACCACCACTAGATTCCCTGCGGTTCTACCCGACGCACACGTTTCCCCCCTCCAAGTGACCGCGACAGCGACGTCCGCAGAGGGGGGCCACACCCCGGAGCCCCCAGACGGGCGTCTACGCGTGCCACATCACTTTCACACATGCATCAGAACCCGACGCGGTGTTTCGGTGGCATAGCTACACCCAGGAGGCCACCACGAAGCTCCGCTAGACCAGGAGATCTAGCCCTTTGACTTTCGCCGGACGGGCTTTGATCAGTGGACTCTTCCACCTAGTTGCGATGGATCAGCACATAGGAGCATCCCGGAACACGGTCTGGACCCAAACCACCACTAGATTCCCTCCAGTTCTACCCGACGCGCACGTTTCCCCCCTCTAAGTGATCGCGGCAACGACGTCCGCCGAGAGGGGCCACACCCCAGAGCCCCAAGACGCCCGTGAGGGGGGACACCACCCGAAGCCGCATGCCACCACACTTTCACACGCTTAGCTAGGAGGGCCCACCGCAACACCTGACGTGTTTCCTACCCTCCCAGGTACCCCGTCCCGTTTCCTCCCTCCATGACAGGGCGGCAGCGACGTCCGTGAGGGGAGGCAATCGATATATAATTGAGGTATGTTTTTTTACATAAGACACATTTAAGTTAATCAAATTAGTTTTGAAAAACAGAAATATTTAAAATAGAAAAAAATAGCGCAAATCTATGCCGCCGACAATGACGTCGGCATAGCCATGACCATGGATTGACGGAGCCCTGGATCGATGACGTGGCATAGGCCAGTCCTATGCCGACGGCAAGGCCATCGGCATACCTATGTCACCCCACGGATCGGGGTGGGCTCGGATCGATGACGTGGCAGCTTAGCTATGCCGACGGCCCCTGTTAGCTGCGTCGGTGTAGGCCTCACACCGTCAAACGACCGTCGCTGCCCGGGTAGCGGGTCCCACGCATATGCCGACGGCTTGGCCTATGCTGACGGCCACCGTAGGCATATACAAAGCGCTGTCGACATCCGATGTATGCCGACGCCCCCGTCGGCATAGGTGGTCATATGTCGACGACTTCTCTATGCCTACGGCTTGACCTAGGCCGTTGGCATATGTCCATCTATGCCGACGGGAGATGTCGGCATAGATTAGGCCGTCGGCAGCGTTTGTTATTCTGGTAGTATCATACCGCCGACAAAGACAGCCTTACTATAGAAGAGCAGCGCCACATCCTCAACAATGCAAAAATCTCTGCTACTCCAGGCTCCTGTTTGTGATGAGTAGATGTTCACTCCTGTCATGTACGTTCCCCGAGTGAACTCCTCAAAACAAAAAACGTGGAAATGGGATGAGACTGACGGATCAAAAGCCAGGCCTGCCAGACAGTTATATCTATATCCGTCTGCCGGCGTTCGTGGTTGAGGGGGCAGCTCCACCCACCTCCCAGTGGCCGGATTGCACAAAACAAAACGGCAATCATCATCTGCCCAAGCCCAAAGGTTCAACATGTTCTTGCTGGAGCTTAGGTAGAGAAGGAGGCCATTGCATGTGTCCACCTAGGCCATGTCCTTGTACTTGTTAGGCTGCAGATAAGGGAGGGAAGGGTCGAACGGGGCTGCGCCGTCCCCGGAGACGTTGGCGAAGTGGTGGCGATGACAACCGGCAATGGTCGTGTAGAGGAAGCCGGCGAGGGTCTGGGACAGCTTCTTGCGGTTGGCGGGGTCGGCGATGAGGTCGCGCCATGGCACGGACACGCATTTGAAGCGGTGGACGGACCTGGCAGGGAGGCGGGAGAGGATCTCCAGGGTGAGGTCGTCTAGCTCCAGCCTCGTCTTGGTATTCCTCTCAAAGATCTCCCCCTCCTGCAAGCGGGAGGGCGTGTGAGGCAGGGCCAGGGTCAGCTCAGATCTGCAAATGGAGAGAGGAAACCATTGATCTAGCTGAGGAAAATGGAGCCGGGTGATTGCCGATGGTGGTGACCTCGCCGTGGTGAGTGGGGAAAGTTAGTACCTTGGCTTGGTTTAGGGTGGCGTCTCCCTTCGCTTGTCTCTCGGTGGACAGTGGATAGCACGGGATAATCGATGATAACCCCCTTTGTTCTCCTTGAACATGATATGGTGCATCCTTAACGTCAATTCAGCCGGTGCACAGGATATGTTCTCCCATCCAGTGGCCCAGGATCGCTTGGGGCATGTTTGGTTGGGTGGCTCGCACTTGGGTCGCACCAGGCATGCAAAAGTCTACTCGTTTGGTTAGCTGTGCGGCCGCCTCGGCCTGGCTGGATTGGTGCAAAACGAGGCCTCTTAGCCAGGCTGAGAGGTACGCAGGAATCGAGCGTTCCCCTGGCGCAGTCGCGCGCCTGCATCCGCGCCTCCGCTTAAAACGAAGCGGTACATGGCATTGACCCCGATATTGATCAGAATTACTTTGAAACAGCCACCGCAACCAACCTTATCTCTCTTTTCTGCTCTCCTCTGTCACGCATCAGATCGGATGGAACATGCAAACCCATCGCCGCTGCCGCCATCGGGAGCTTCCTTTTGTGCCGCCGGCCAATGCTCCCTCGTCTCCAGCTGGTCAGAGCTCCCATGCCCGCCTCATCCCTGCCATCCAAGCTCCCTCTTTCACCAACGTTTGGAGCTCCGTCGTCAGCTGCGACCCGCCGCTGGACGTCCGTGCTCCTCTGCTCGTCGGCGCCAGGATGGTGAACGCGCATCTGATGTGTGTGCTTTGTAGGAGCTGCGTCGGAGGCGGAGCGCGCCTGTGCTAGCTCGGCAAGACCGCCTGCGTTGGTGCCGGCTTGGTCTGGTAAAATTTCGTCGTCGTCGTGCTTCATGCAGTACCTGGTTGATTTCTCATTTAGTCTACCAAACAATGCCCCGCACTGGCCTGCCCCATTGCATGCACACAACCAAACATACATCTCAAGTCAATTTTGCATCGGATTAGCCAGGCTCGACTCAGCCAGGATGATGTATACGATGCAGTGTGAGGCTACACGAGGAACCAAACACGCCCTTGGTGCATCCGTAGCATCAATTCAGCCGGTGTACAGGATATGTTCTCCATTGAACATGACATTGCCACTGTATTCCTCAGCCAATCAAAGAGGCCCTCAGGGACCGTTCGGAACAGAGGGAGAAAATCTACAGGAATTGGTGAAAGCAAAGGATTTCTGTGATAAAACCATGGAAATAGACAACGGAGTACAAAAAATGATGATGGTGTTCCGATCAGTAGAGAGAAGACCACACATAGCTGGCACTTGAGCGGATTAAAAAATTCGAAATAAGGCACTCTGGTAGTAGAACAGACAAGGAAATGATTGTTTATTCACTAGCTTCTCCCTGCTTGCCTCGGGCCTACGCGAAAAAAGAGGTGAAAGTAGATGTTTCAGTTCCTTTGGAATCTGAAGAATAGGGATACTTTTTCTCTGGTTTACTGTTCTCATTTCATCTGTTCCGAACGCAGCGAAGGTAAAGGAGATTGTAGGAACTCCATTCATTCGCTCTTTCCTGTGAACCGAATAGGCCCTGAAGATGGTGTTCGGATCAGTAGAGAGAAGACCATAGGAAGCTGGCACTTGAGCTGATTAAAATATTTGAAATAAGGCACTATGGTAGTAGAACGGACAAGGAAATGATTGTTTATTCACTAGTTTCTCCATGTTTTCCTCGGGCCTACGCGAAAAAAGAGGTGGAAGCAGATGTTTCTGTTTCTTTGGAATCTGAAGAATAGGGGTACTTTTTCTCTGGTTTCTGTTTTCATTTCCTCTGTTCTGAACGCAGCGAAGGTAAAGAAGACTGTTGGAACTCCATTCATTCGCTCTTTCCTGTGAACCGAATAGGCCTTGAAGATGGTGTTCGGATAATTAGAGAGAAGACAACAGGAAGCTGGCACTTGAGCTGATTAAAAAATTCGAAAGAAGGCACTGTGGTAGTAGAATGCACAAGAAAATGATTGTTTCACTACAGGAATCAACTACTTTGCCGTCAGCCATCCCTGACAGCAAAGGCATGCATGGCGGACGGCAAAGGCTTTGCCGTCGGCCAGCAGATGGCCAACAGTCCGGCTGAATAAGCTACGGTAAAGGGCGCTTTGCCGTCCGCTGGCAGACGGCAAAGATTCTTAGGTCTTTGCCGTCCGCCAACTGACGGCAAAGTCCATGGACGGCAGACGTGGCAGCTTACGACCGTTAAGGGGTTAACGGCGTGCTTTGCCATCCGCTGGCAGACGGCAAAGACCTAAGGATCTTTGTCGTTTCCTAGCGGACGGCAAAACACCTGTTTCTTTGCCGGACTACGTGGTTTCTTTACCGTCCGCTGGCAGACGGCAAAGAACCTTAGGTCTTTGCTGTCCGCGAGCGGACGACAAAGAAACCACATAGGCCAGCCTAGTGCTACCCCAGGTTGCACAAGTAGCTGCCACGTGGCAGCTTGGCTGTCTGCCGGCTGACGGCAAAGCTCTTTGCCGTCTGTCAACAGACGACAAAGAGCCTGCATATATATATATATATACACACAACCCCTGTTTTTTCAGGTTTTAATTAAATTCATTCAATTTCACAGAATTTCACTTATATATATACACACATTTGAAAATACTTTCAACAAGCATAACAACACATATACATACCAAATCATATCCCTGCCATATGGATATGATCATCCAACACATATATATATACATACCAAATGAAAAGTCCATATGCAACATATATAGCTAGCGAACATATCCCACAACAAGCATACAATGGTTTCATCCATACATACATATATAGGTAGCAAGTTTCACATTGTTCATCCTACAAAATGAAAACAAAAAGGAAGCACAAGAAGAAGAGTAGTCTCCATTAACGCAAGCTTCCTCATCGAAAGCAAATCTGCAAATTGGGAAAGAAGAAAGTCAGAAGAAGAAGAAGACTAGAAGAAGAAGACTAGCTAGAAGAAGAAGAAGAAGACTAGAAGAAGAAGACTAGCTAGAAGAAGAAGAAGAAGAATTTTTCTTCTCTTTATTTTTATCCTCTCCTCTTCTTTATCTTCTTCTTCTTCTAACCAAGGTAGGTAAAAATGCCATTTTTAGCTAATCTAGGTAAAAATGCTAAGTGTAGGTAATTTTAGAGCTAAGATAGGTAAATAGGTCATTTTGGAGGTTAGTAAGGTTATTATGTCATTTCTTACCTAAGTAAGCTAATTATGTCATTTTTGAGCTATACTAGTTATAATCGGTCATTTTGGAGCTACGTAAGGTTATTTTGTCATTTTGGAGGAAAATGAACTAATGATATGACAATTTGGAGTTAAACCAAGGTTATTATGCCATTTTTACCTAATTAAGCTAATTATGTCATAAATGAACTAGCTAAGCTAAGTATAGATCATTATTGAACTATCCAAGGTAGTTAGGCCATTTTTGAGCTAACTAAGCATATTTACTCATTTTGGAGGACAAAATGGCAAGTGTAGGTCATTTTTGAGCTATCCTAGTTATAATTGGTCATTTTGGAGCTAGGTAAGGCTATTTTGTCATTTTGGAGGAAAATAAACTAATGATATGACAGTTTGGAGCTAAACCAAGGTTATTATGCCATTTTTAACCTAAGTAAGCTAATTATGTCATAAATGAACTAGCTAAGCTAAGTATAGATCATTATTGAGCTATCCTAGGTAGTTAGACCATTTTGAGCTAAATAAGCATATTTACTCATTTTGGAGGACAAAATGGCAAGTGTAGGTCATTTTTGAGCTATCCTAGTTATAATCGGTCATTTTGGAGCTAGGTAAGGTTATTTTGTCATTTTGGAGGAAAATAAACTAATGATATGATAGTTTGGAGCTAAACCAAGGTTATTATGCCATTTTTACCTAAGTAAGCTAATTATGTCATAAATGAACTAGCTAAGCTAAGTATAGATCATTATTGAGCTATCCTAGGTAGTTAGGCCATTTTTGAGCTAACTAAGCATATTTACTCATTTTGGAGGACAAAATGTCAAGTGTAGGTCATTTTTGAGCTATCCTAGTTATAATCGGTCATTTTGGAGGTAGGTAAGGTTATTTTGTTATTTTGGAGGAAAATAAACTAATGATATGATAGTTGGAGCTAAACCAAGGTTATTATGCCATTTTTAACCTAAGTAAGCTAATTATGTCATAAATGAACTAGCTAAGCTAAGTATAGATCATTATTGAGATATCCTAGGTAGTTAGGCAATTTTTGAGCTAACTAAGCATATTTACACATTTTGGAGGACAGAATGGCAAGTGTACGTCATTTTTGAGCTATCCTAGTTATAATCGGTCATTTTGGAGCTAGGTAAGGTTATTTTGTCATTTTGGAGGAAAATAAACTAATGATATGAAAATTTGGAGCTAAACCAAGGTTATTATGCCATTTTTAACATAAGTAAGCTAATTATGTCATAAATGAACTAGCTAAGCTAAGTATAGATCATTATTGAGCTATCCTAGGTAGTTAGGCCATTTTTGAGCTAACTAAGCATATTTACTCATTTTGGAGGACAAAATGGCAAGTGTAGGTCATTTTTGAGCTATCCTAGTTACAATCTGTCATTTTGGAGGTAGGTAACGTTATTTTGTCATTTATGAGGAAAAAAGCTAATGATATGACAGTTTGGAGCTAAACCAAGGTTATCATGCCATTTTTACCTAAGTATGCTTAGGATGTCATAAATGAACTAAAGAAGCTAAGTATATGTCATTTTGGAGCTATATTGGTCATTTCCTAAGCTAAGTATGCATTTATTAAGCAAAACACTTGGGAAAACTTACCATCATCACGGAGGTGAAGGACCGGTCGGGTTTGCGCCAGGGTGAGATGGAGAAGGATCGGTCGGGTTGCGGTAGACGCAGAAGGATCGATCAATGCTTGTCGGAAGGCACGCTACACCAAAGATCATTTGCAATGTCTCCTTAGCATGATGCAACTCATATGTGAATACTAGTAACTAATGACCATTGAAATGAAACTCACCGTGGGTGCTATACAAATCTAGGGCATCGACGTAGGGGTCTAACCATCGTTTTGGCACACGGTCTGCACATTTTGTTTTCACGAGTCAGTAATATTAGTTAGTGATGAAACGAACATCACGTGCATGATTTGGATAATATGCAGGAGAAACTTACCACGAGGAGCTCGTATAGGGCCCGATGAGACGCGTCGTTATGGTTCCTCTCCTCCTCCAACAGCCTAGACGTCCTCTCCTCCATGTCCCTCTCCCTCTATGCCGCCTGCCTGTTTGCCTCCGCCAGAAGCTCCTGGGCCCTAGCATCGATGGTGAGCTCCATTGGTCGTGGACAAGGCCTTATCTCAGGATCGGAGCTCGTCTGGCGCTTCTTGATCTCCGGGAGAGTTCTAGGACAATGTATCAGTCCATCCCCAATGGCTATCGAGCCATGGGGCCTCCCGCCACCAGATATCATCACGACCTCTGGATCAAAAGGACCCTGGCTCGGGTTGAAGACGACCCCTTTCCTCGCCTTCCCCTCATCTCTGTACCTCACGAGCTTGTTGTGGGAGGAGATGTTGGTGAAGCTCTCTGGATGATCGAGGTCATCCTCAGAGAATGCCTTGGCCTTCTTGTACGAGGCAGTATGGGCCATGGCATAGAGGTCGAACAGAGGTGGCACCTCCTTCTTGTTTTCTCGCACCTAAAAGAGAGGAACAAAATATTAGTTAAGGGCTCAATCTAGCATGAATAATGAAATTGCATGAATCATGAAGCAAACCACATACCCAGTGATCCCCGTACTCAAACAGGTTGGAGCTCCCTTGATGGTGTGGCACATCTTTAATTTGGGAACGCTTATCCTTGGCCTTGTTGTGTTCGGCTAGCCATTCGAGAGAGCACCACTCATCCACCAATGCCTCCCAACAGTCCATCCTATCCGCACACCATCTCAGGGGCACTAAAGTTAGACAAGAGAAATTTCAGCGCCACGCCTACGAATCAAATCAAGGAAACTAAGTACAAGGCCTTAAGAATAGATAATTACCATCATTAAATTCTCCTTACTCAGATAATTTTTGTGGCACTTCTTCTTGGCCCTCTTAATGTTAGTCGAGGCGTAGTAGTCTCGAATAACCTGGACCCGAGCCTCGTGTCATAAGTTTTGAAGTAGGCGCTTGCACTCGGCTACGAGAACAATAGCCGCTTTCGCCTCGTGTTCCTAAAGACACCTGTAGAAGGTATGCAATCAAACAAGACAACACTGATTAGTACAATCACTAGGTGTTGTCGATTTTTAATTCTGTAAAGGACAAATTACCCAAAACCGATGGATCACAATGTCAGCCACCGTCTCGCAGAAGACACCGTCGACCATCTCCTCCGGCGGGGCCGGGGCAGCCATGTACAGCTCCCAGGTCAGTGCTACCTGTGGAACCTCACTCTCACCGGGCAACTGGACCTTCCCCGGGAAGTGGTGCCAGAGAAGCACACCAGGGACCTGGTTGGGCCTACGGACACCACGCTCGTGTTTCCAACCCCTACAGTACGACATGGCCAACACATTAGATATTAATTTGAAGAAACATGAAGGCAAAAGGTTAAAAAAGAGTAAATGCACTTACTTCTCCGCATTAGGCTCAATCAACCACCTCTGATCGCGGGTCATCGGCACGGGCGGGAGCTTTTTACAACCACGCTGGTAGACTCTTGCCCTCCTCAACCAGCTCGCCCTCGTTATAGGTGTCCTCAGACAAGTTGTCCTCACCACCATTAGCATGGCCACTAGCCTCCGGAGTCACGTGGGACGAAAACTCTGGGACCGGAGTCTCCTGGGACGAAGGCTCGGTGACCCGAGGCTCGTCGACCCAAGGCTCGGTGACCGGAGTCCGAGATAGGTCCAAGTCAGACGGGTCCACCTGAGACGGAGCACTCCTGTGGTCAGGAGAATCAGCTAGGGGTGGCGGCGAGGAAGGCGCAGCAGCCTTCCTACTTCTAGCACCTCTCTTCATCTTCCCCCGACCTCTCCCGGTCGAAGAACAAGCACCTGCCGGTGTCTGCATACTGTGTACCAGCGCTCTACGGAGTTGCTGGCGTGGAATAATAGCACACCTCCCAGCACGCGCCGAGGAAGAAGGCTCAGAGCGCTCTCGACCCGCGCCCACCATCTGTCAACACCTGCAATGACAAAGAGTGAACGAAATTAGTTCAACATAAACAAAATGAATACCTAATAACATGAACTAATTAATAATATATATGTACATAATAATAGTCGAATACCTCACATTACTAATATTAATCTTCATCGTCTATATATGTTCCGGGATCAATAAATGCATAATCATCATCACTATCAATAATGACGTGCTCATCAGCATCATCAATAAATGCATCAACATGTGGAAGGCCTCTATGTAATCGGTCAAGCATTCATAGGTCATCTACAATAGTAACCTCTTCTTCTTCCTTCTCTTCTTGTTCTGGCTCAGGGGTGAAGTCGGATTCACTGTCGCTGTCGACTTCAATGTTCTGGGGTGAAGTAGAGCGGTTCTTGAAACGTTTTTTGGAAACACGTGTTTCTTGGAAGAATTCTCCTTCATACGTGTCTGGGTTAATGTGAGGTCCATAATCATCTTCATTGAGGGGAGGTGGTCTAAAATGTGGCGGCACATCATAAACGATATCCCAACCTTTTAGATTTGGATCCGTTTGGCAGGCCCACGGTAGATAGAAAACTTGGGTCGCCTGTTGAGCCATAATATAGACATCGGGAACATCTAAATGGGTGCTTTGTTTGATTTTGACTAGCCCTATATGTTCATGAGTCCTTCTAGTCTCCTTCGGCTGGAACCAATAACATTTGAAGACTACGACGTTTGGTGGGTTTTCACCAAAGAATGTAAGTTCATAAATTGCTTCAACTCTTCCATAATACTCGACCCCTCCTTCGCCGACAGCGGAGACACAACTATTTGTAGACTTTCGGTCGGCCATAGATAGCTCTTTGCCAAAAGTATGAAAGCGATACCCGTTGATGTCGTATTTGTCAAATGAACGGACCTTATAGTCAAAACCATTAGCGACTTGTCTCAATTCGGAGTCCATAGGCTCTGCATTAGCCTACAAGTTTAATATGAAAGGATTGTTGCATTAGCCGCAACTAGGTGAAGAAATGAATCGTCTAATGGAAATTACCATTTGCTTGAACCAAGAGATGAAACGGGGATAGCCGCCTCCATGCTTTACCAGAAGCTCATATTCTTCGATGGAATCCTTTTGGATGACTGCTCCATCCGAGAATTTGCCGACGTATCGACTGTATCACATATCCAGGAATAAGAGCATTTCAAAGGAATTAGAAGTTGCGAAATAATGTACCAAGAACTTACTCGATGTACGGCCGCACTTCTGTTAGGTTGTTAAAGATATACAACGAAATGGTCCGCCATTCTTCGACATCCAATGCTATTGTTTTCGAAGCATCGGCTGGTGCGAGCTTCGCGTTGAATAGGCTGAGGTTAGATCGACCCTTTTCACGGTCGCCATCATTGTACCGAGGCTTCGGATTATGCAAATGATGATTCTTGGCTTTGTAGTGTGTTGTCATGAAGTTTGCTGCCTCCTCAGTAATGAATGCCTCAGCCATCGATGCTTCAACTCGACGTTTATTTTCACATTTTGCTCGAAGCGTCTTCTGCATCCTCTCAGTTGTGAAGCACCAACAATTTTGCACGGCCCCCCCAATCTTGCCTCGGTCGGGAGATGCAAAATCACATGCTGCATTGGATTAAAGAAGCCCGGTGGAAAGATCTTTTCTAACTTGCAGATGAACTCCAGCGCCAACTCTTCCAGTTCGTCTAGCACGCCAGGCGATAGTTCTTTCGCACAAAGAGAATGGAAGAAATAGCTGAGCTCTGCCAGTACTAGCCATTCATCCTCAGGGATAAAGCCACACAACATCACCGGCATTACCCGCTCAAGCCATATGTGCCAATCATGACTCTTGAGACCAAATATTTTCAATTTGTCAAGACTCTCTCCCCTCTTTAGATTCGCTGCATACCCATCGGGGAGCATCAACTGCATTTTCACCCACAAGATCATTTCCCTCATAGCTGGCCTTCCAAGATTGAACCATGCCTTTGGCTTCGTCCAGTTCTTCTTTTCTTTCGGTTGTCAAATGTTTTGTAACGGTCTATCACATAGAGCCTCCTGATCGACTCTAGCCTTAGGATTATCCTTCGACTTCCCCTCTATGCCGAACAATGTACCAAAAAGGGCCTCCGCGATATTCTTTTCAGTGTGCATCACGTCGATGTTGTGTGGGCAAAGGAGGTCTTTAAAGTAAGGCAGATCCCACAAACATATCTTTTGAGTCTAGGCGTGTTCCGTATTATACCCTTTCAAATACCCTGGATGATCTGGATCCGGCTCGAGAGCGTTTATCTGATCCAGGATATGTTGGCCTGTCAATGCAGGTGGTGCAGTGTTTTTGACAACTCTACCTTTGATGAAATTCTTCTTGTCTTTTCTGAACTTATGGTCAGGATCCAGGAACTGTCTATGCATGTCGAAGCAAGAAAACTTGCAACCCGCCTGCAGCCAACGGAACTCAAGAGCTGCCTTGCATGTGGGGCAAAGAAACCTTCCATGCACACACCAACCAACGAATAGCGCATATACCGGCAAGTCATGCGACGAGTACATGTACCACACATGCATTTTGAAGTTCTTTTTGGTAGCGGCGTCGAATGTCTTGATCCCATTATCCCAGTCTTCTTGCAATTAATCCTTAAGCTGCTGTATGTACACATTCATATTCTTCCTTGGATATTTGGGCCTTGGAATTATCAACGTCAGGAAAATGTTCTTTCTTTTCATAATCTCTCTTGGGGGAGATTGAGCGGAATGACAAATATAGGCCAACAACTGTATTATGCTGCCGTCATACCATACACATTGAACCTATCCGTGCTGATGGCAACTCGAGGATGCCTTTGATATGTCGCTTTATCCTTATGTAATGCATCGAAGTGCTTCCATGCAAAAGCGTCTGAAGTGTGTCCCAACATCGGATTCCCATCTGCATCTAGTTCTGTTCATTTGTCCAATTTATGTCACGTCATCTGTCTGGCCGTCTCTTCGACCATGAAAAGATGTTGAAGTCCTGGTATGATTGGCAGATACCGAAGAACATTAATGGGGATTTTTGTCTGACTCTACTCACCCATACCATTGTCTACCAGAACATACCTGGAAGCATTGCAAATGGGGCAATAGTTCAAGCCCTCATACTCAAGCCTAAATAAGGCACATCCATTCTCACAGGTATCTATATTCTCATAGGGCATCTTAAGCGCACGTAGGATTTTGTCCGACTGGTACAAGTTTAGTGCCAATACATGGCCTTTGGGTAGAAAGTGTCCAAATATCGTCATCATCACGTCATAGCATTCTCTGCCCAGGTTGAATTGAGCCTTCAGAGCCATTACTTGCGCGATGGCATCCAGCTGACAAAGCTCAGTGTGCTCGTGGAGAGGACGTTTTGAAGACTCCAACATTTCATAAAAGGCCTTTGCATATTCCTCCATCTCATCATCCGAATCCCGAGCATCATCAAAGTCTTGCACCATGTCTTCGATTCCGGTGCCATGCTGGTCGGTGCGATGATGAACCACCTCAGCTCTGGCACGTTGGGCAGACTCACGACGAAATGTCCAGACCGTATAATTAGGCGTAAAACCCCACTTCTGCAGGTGTTTGATCATTTCAAATTCTGACTTCTTCTTAAAGTTGTCGCAATCGACACAAGGGCACTAGGTTGTTTTCTGTCCATTTGCAAATGCGACTCTCACAAACTCCTTGGTTTTTGTTATCCATGCACGGGTCATGTCTTTTTGACTAGTGTGACCGGTATACATCCACCCACGATCACTCATCTTACCTAGCTACTGGACACACAAAAAATATATACATAATTCAGCAAACCATATTCATCAGTTAATAGAGTTTGTCAGTTTTATTACGTCGATGCAACGTAGACGATATTAGGTAAAGATAGGTCCTAATCCTACCCGAGTATGTGTAGATTGGGTTCGTTTTCCCATGCTCCGCTCCAGATTCGACGCATAATTTTGGCAGCACCTCCCCGCTGTTCTCCTGATACACGTCTCGGCAATAAGCAGAGAGGATGTGTACCCGGAGAACAACAGGGAGGCACTAACGAAATTCTGCATCAGATCCGGAGTAGAGCATATGGGAAAACGAACCCAATCTACACATACTCGGGCTGTCCATGGATAACGTTGGACAATTCGAAAGAATCACGGTTATAAATATGCTAATGAATGCATATTTATAGATGTAGCCCTTGCGAACGAGAGACGCATAGTGGTCACGCATACTGATGATTGAAGACACCTATAGCTAGCAAGTTTCATTGGCACGAAGACCGGAACAGAGCAAATTTTTTTAAGGGTGCCGGGGGAGAAGATGTGTCATTTGTGCTCACCAACGAACGCAACAGGGAGCTCGTCAAATGCATGGGAAGGTCGTCGAACAACTACACATTGAAATTCACCTGATCAACACAAAATATGATGTTTTTATAACAAAATAGAAAAATATGTGACCTAGCTCACAATTTAAAAAACTATGACCTCCTCGGCCTAACGAAGGCCAAAGAGCACATTTTGGTCAAGAGCACCTTTTTGGTCAACAGGAGGCAGAATAGGTGTCAGGGGTCGGGTGCCAGTGGCATCGGGAGATAGTGGCATCAGGGGTCAGTGGATTCGGGGGTCGGTGGCATTGGTGGTCGGGGGTCGAGGCGTCGGTGGTGTCCGTGGTCGGGGGGCGATGGCGTCGGTGGTCGGGGGTCGATGGTGTCTGTGGTCGGGGGGTGATGGAGTCGGTGGTCGGGGGCCGGTGGTGTCGGTGGTTGGGGGTCCGGGGCGTCGGGGGTCGGTGGCGGCGGGGGTCGAGGGTCGGTGGCCAGGGGTCAGTGGAGGTGGGGGTCGGTGGCGTTGGTGGTCGGGGGTGGATGGCGTCGGTGGTCGGGGGTCGGTGGTGTCGGTGGTTGGGGGTCGGGGGTTGGGGGTCTGGGGCTCCGGGTCCTTTTTCCTCTTCTTCCTTCTTATCCTTTTCCTCTTCTTCTTCTCCTATTCTCCTCTTTTTCTTCTTCTTTTTCTTCTTCTTCTTCTTCTTCTTCTTCTTCTTCTTCTTCTTCTTCTTCTTTTTCTTCTTCTTCTCCTCCTCCTCTTCTTGTTCTTCTTCTTAACCTAAACTAAACCTAAAACTAAACTAAACCTAAACTAAACCTAAACCTAAACTAAACCTAAACCTAAACCTAAAACTAAACCTAATTAGACTAAATATAAAGTAAACCTAATTAAACCTAAAAAAGAGGAGGGCAGAGAAGAAAGGCTCACCTTGGGCGGCGATAGGGGCGAGGGCGGCCGGCGGCAGGGCGGGGGCGGACGGCGTCAAGGGCGGGGGCGGCCGGCGGCCGGCTGCAGGGGCGGGGGCGGGGGTGGCCCTTGGCACGGGGGGCGGCGGCAACGGCCGGTGGCACAAGGGGGGGGGGCAGCAGGGGCTCGGGCACGAGGGAGGCGGGGGTGCGGGGAGGGGAGAGAGGGGTGGGGCGCGCTGACCTGTAAACTAAGGCTTTGCCGTCTGCTAGCAGACGACAAAGAGCCTTAGTTATTGGGGTGGGGCCGGGGGGGGGGGGGAAGATGGGAAAGAAGCTTTGCCGTCTGCTAGCTGACGGCAAAGAGAGTGGCCGTTAGCTGGATCTTGTTGTGGGCCATCCTTCCTCTTTGCCGTCTGCTAGCTGACGGCAAAGCCTCTTTGCCGTCTGCTAGCGGACAGCAAAGAGCTGGCTGACGGCAAGGATATTTTGAAAACAAAAATAATGATAGTGCTTTATTTAATGATTTCAGGAGCCTTATCAATTATTTTTGAATTACTTTGATTGTTCAAATAATTTGAATGGTCCCTGCTATATCCATGTCCAAATTAGACATAGGGAACATTTTTGAAGGGCATTTTGGATTTTTTGAATTTTCACCAAGTTTGAATTGGTTTGATTCAAAGTGAGCTTGGGGCTTCGTTTTGTTCCCCATTTCATGTTGATGCAAGTAGATGAGAATATGATGCAAACACATGCTATACTAGGTCACCTAGCTAGGGTTGTGACAACTCACCCCCACTCAAAAGAATCTCGTCCCGAGATTTTGAAGTCACCGGGAAGAGCGCGGGGTACTCTAGTCGAAGACAATCATCTCTTTCCCATGCGCCTCCTTTTCCGAATGATGTGACCACTGAACCTTAAGAAACTTGATGTTTCGACGCCGAGTGGTACGCTCAGCTTGATCAAGAATACGAACAAGGTATTCTCGATATGTAAGGTTATCTTGGAGGTCAAGCGTTTCGTGGTCTACTTTACGGACAGGATCCGAGAAGCAACGCCTGAGTTGCGAGACATGGAAGACATCATGAACCTTGGAAAGATGCGGCGGAAGTTCCAATTGGTAGGCAACCTATCCTCGTTTAGCAAGAATGTGAAAAGTTCCAATGTAACGAGGAGCCAGCTTGCCCTTGATACCGAATCGATGGGTACCCTTTAGAGGTGTAACCCGACGATAAGCCTTCTCGTCAACTTCATAGGTCACAACCTTATGATGGCGATCATATTGGCTCTTTTTACGAGATTGGGCTGTTTTCAACTTTTCACGAATAATGCGAACTTGCTCCTCTGCATCTTGGATCATATCCGGACCAAAGAGTTTCCTCTGTCCGGTTTCTGACCAGTTAAGAGGTGTTCGACACCTTTGTCCATAGAGAACTTCAAAAGGGACTTTGCCCAAGCTTGATTGATAACTATTGTTATAAGAAAATTAGGCAAATGGAAGACACTTCTCCCAATTCATACCGAAAGATATAACACAAGCTCGGAGCATGTCTTCAAGGATTTGATTGACTCGCTCAACTTGACCACTTGATTGCGGGTGGAAAGTAGTGCTAAAGGATAGATGAGTCCCCATAGCGGTCTGAAAACTTTCCCAAAATCGGGAGGTAAAGATACTTCCACGGTCTGAGTTAATCTCCAAAGGAACACCATGAAGAGAAACTATTCGAGAAACATACAATTCCGCTAGCTGGCTAGTGGTTATGCTCTCCCGAACAGGAAGAAAATGAGCCACTTTGGAAAGACGGTCGATGACCACAAATATAGCATTATTCCTTCTCTTGGTCCTGGGAAATCTGGTAATGAAATCCATACCGACTTTATCCCATTTCCATTCAGGAATAGCTAAAGGTTGAAGGGTGCCAGCAGGCCTTTGATATTCTGCTTTCACGCGACAACAAACGTCGCAGTTAGCAACATACTGAGCAATTTCTCTCTTCATCCTAGTCCACCAGAACCTCTGGCGTAGGTCCTGATACATCTTGGTACTACCTGGATGAATTGTGGGAGGAGAATCATGAGCCTCTTTAAGGATCAGCTATCTTAAGTGTGTGCTCTTGGGAACCACCAACCGGTTCTGAAAGAACACAACACCTTCATCGTCCTTGGAGAAATCTTTAGCGTTTCCGCTAGAGATATTCCCCTTAATCCGGGATATACCTTTATCATATTTCTAGACAACTACTATTTGATCCTTAAGAGTAGGTTTTACCACCAAGTTGGATAGGAATCCTTGAGGAATAATGTGGAGGTTTAACTTCCGAAATTCCTCATGGAGAAGTGATTGACCTTGTTGTAACATCAGGTTTTTACAATAAGACTTACGACTTAGTACATCAGCCATGACATTGGCTTTCCCCGGGGTGTAAGTTATCCCTAAGTCGTAATGTGTAATCAACTCTACCCACCGTCTTTGCCTGAGATTCAAATCCGGCTGGGTGAATATATATTTTAGACTTTGGTGATCAGTGTAAATTTCACAACGATTACGCAGAAGATAACGTCGCCAGGTTTTCAGTGCATGGACTACAGCTGCAAGCTCAAGATCATGTGTTGGATAATTATCCTCATGTGGACGCAACTGTCGAGATGTGTATGCAATCACATGATGATCTTGCATGAGAATGCAACCTAATCCTTGTTGCGAGGCGTCACAATAGATAACAAAGTCTTTAGAGAAATTAGGTGGCACCAGAACGGGAGCAGAGGTTAGTCGTATTTTCAACTCCTGAAAACTATGCTCACATTGTGGAGTCCACTCGAACTTTTTATCTTTCTTGAGGAGTTCAGTCAGAGGTTTGGCAACCTTGGAGAAATTCTCGACAAAGCGGCGACAATAGCTCGCTAAGCCAAGGAAACTCCGAACTTGCTTAACCGATTCAGGTTGGGTCCAATCAAGGATGACCTGAACTCTCTTGGGATTGACAGTAAAACCCTTACCAGATATCACGTGTCCTAGATAGGTCACTTCTGGCAACCAAAATTCACACTTGGAGAATTTGGCATATAGGCGGTGTTCTCGAAGTTTCATCAATACCAGCCTTAGATGCTCGGCATGTTCCTGTTCGTTCTTTGAGTAGATGAGTATGTTGTCGAGGTAAACCACGACGAATTTATCTAAATACTCCATGAAGATCGAGTTCATCAAGCGAGAGAAGGTGGCTGGGGCATTGGTTAAACCGAAGGACATGACGGTGTACTCGTATTGGCCATAACGAGTAACAAAAGCCATTTTTGGAATGTCCCCGTTCCTAATTCTGATTTGATGGTATCCCAACCTCAAATCCATTTTGGAAAAGACAGAGGATCCAGCAAGTTGATCATACAAATCGTTGATCGTGGGAGCGGATACTTGTTCTTAACGGTGACCAGATTCACTGGCTCGAGTTGATCATACAAATCGTTGATCCTGGGGAGCGGATACTTGTTCTTAATGGTGACCAGATTGACTGGCCGATAATCCACAACCATCCGGTCCGAACCATCTTTCTTCTTGACGAAGAGGACGGGACAAGCCCAAGGAGATGAACTGGGACAGATGAAACCTTTCTTGAAGGCCTCATCGAGTAGGATTTTAAGTTCGGCTAGTTCTAAGGGTGCCATCTTATAGGGTCTTCTAGATATTGGGACAGTCCCTGGGATGAGCTCTATCACAAACTCAACATCCCTGACAGGAGGAATTCCTGGCAGTTCTTCTGGAAAGACATCCGGAAAGTCACGGACTACCGGAACATCTTCTAACTCTGGAAGAGGGCTAGCATTGAGGGAATAGAGTTGGCGCTTGGTTGTTCGAGTGGAGACATTAACTATCTCACCCGATGGATGTGTAAGTTGAACATTCCTAGAATGAGTCACTACAGGAAACAGGTACTTTGCCGTCCACCATCCCGGACGGCAAAGGCATTAAACACGGACGGCAAAGGCTTTGCCGTCCACCAGCGGACGGCAAACCGTCTGGCTGAATAATCCACGGTAAAGGCTGCTTTGCCGTCCGCTAGCGGACGGCAAATACCTTAGGTTCTTTTCCGTCTGCTAGCGGACGGCAAGGAGCCTGGACGGCACACGTGGGCACTTAGCTCCGTTAGGGGGCTTAACGGCGTGCTTTGCCGTCCGCTGGCAGACAGCAAATACCTTAGGTTCTTTGCCGTCTGCCAGCGGACGGCAAAGTACCTTTTTTTTGATAGCTGGGGCTGGCCTAGGTGGGTTCTTTGCCATCCGTTGGCAGACGGCAAAGAACTTAATTCTTTGCCGTCTGCCAACGGACGACAAAGAACCCACCTAGGCCAGCCCTAGTTTGCACAGGTAGCTGCCACGTGGCCACTTTGCTGTTTGCTGGCGGACGACAAAGCTCTTTTCCGTCTACCAGCTGACGGCAAAGTGGCTATATAGCCCCTGTTTTTTTGTTCTTTCTTAAAATCATTCAATTTGACAGAATATTCATATATATCCAACATATACATATCCAGAACATACATATCACTCAACAAGTTCCAACAAGCATACAAAATAAGTTGAAACAAGCATATATATACCAATAATTAAGTTCCAACATACAAGTCCAACATATATACAAGTTTCCAACAACACACAATATGGTTTCCAACAACATATGCATACATATGTATCCAAAACAAGTTTTCCATAAACATAAAGGTAGCAGAAGTAGAAGAGTAGAGTCCATCAATGCACTCTTCCTCATCTATTGCAAATCTGCAAAGTAGGAAAGATATAGTTAGAAGAAGAAGAAAACTATCTAGAAGAAGAAGAAAATAAAGAAAACAAGAAGAAGAATTTATCTTCTATTTATTTTTCTCCTCTCCTCTCCTCTCCTCTTCTCCAAGGTGGTAATGCCATTTTGTAGCTAACTAAGCATATCAATTAATTATGGAGGAAAAAATGCTAAGTATAGGTCATTTTATAACTATCCTAGGTAGAATATATCATTTTGGAGGTAAGTAAGGTTATTATGTATTTTTGAGGAAAATAAGCTAAGTATAGGTCATTTTGGAGGTAAACCAAGGTTATTATGCCATTTTTTACCTAAGTGAGCATATTATGTCATAAATGAACTAGCTAAGCGAATTATAGATCATCATTGAGCTATCCTAGGTAGTTATGCAATTTTGTACCTAAGTGAGCTAATTATGTCATAAATGAACTAGCTATAGATCATTATTGAGCTATACTAGCTACTAATGCCATTTTCTAGCTAACTAAGCACTCAAGTCATTTTGGAAGGAAAAATGCTAAGTATAGGTCATTTTATAGCTATCCTAGATGAATATACCATTTTCTAGCTAACTAAGCATATCAAGTCATTTTTGATGAAAATAAGCTAAGTATAGGTCATTTTATAGCTATCCTAGGTAGAATATATCATTTGGGAGGTAAGTAAGGTTATTATGTATTTTTGAGGAAAATAAGCTAAGTATAGGTCATTTTGGAGGTAAACCAAGGTTATTATGCCATTTTTTTACCTAAGTGAGCATATTATGTCATAAATGAACTAGCTAAGCTTATTATAGATCATTATTGAGCTATCCTAAGTTTTTGTACCTAAGTGAGCTAATTATGTCATAAATGAACTAGCTATAGATCATTATTGAGCTATACTAGCTACTAATGCCATTTTCTAGCTAACTAAGCATATCAAGTCATTTTGGAGGAAAAAATGCTAAGTATAGGTCATTTTATAGCTATCCTAGGTGAATATACCATTTTCTAGCTAACTAAGTATATCAAGTCATTTTCGATGAAAATAAGCTAAGTATAGGTCATTTTATAGCTATCCTAGGTAGAATATATCATTTTGGAGGTAAGTAAGGTTATTATGTATTCTTGAGGAAAATAAGCTAAGTATAGGTCATTTTGGAGGTAAACCAAGGTTATTATGCCATTTTTTTACCTAAGTGAGCATATTATGTCATAAATGAACTAGCTAAGCTAATTATAGATCATCATTGAGCTATCCTAGGTAGTTATGCAATTTTGTACCTAAGTGAGCTAATTATGTCGTAAATGAACTAGCTATAGATCATTATTGAGCTATACTAGCTCCTAATGCCATTTTCTAGCTAACTAAGCATATCAAGTCATTTCGGAGGAAAAAATGCTAAGTATAGGTCATTTTATAGCTATCCTTGGTAGAATATACCATTTTCTAGCTAACTAAGCATATCAAGTCATTTTTGATGAAAATAAGCTAGGTATAGGTCATTTTGGAGCTAAAAGTAGTTCATTTCTTAAGCTAAGTATGCATTTGTTAATGAAAACACTTGGGAAAACTTACCATCAGCATGGAGGTGAAGGACTAGTAGGGTTTGGGCCAGGATGAGACGTAGAAGGACCGGTCAGGGTTGCGGCAGACGCAGTAGGATCGGTCGATGCTTGTCAGGAGGCACGCTGCACCAAAGATCATTTGCAATGTCTCCTTAGCATGATGCAACTCAAATGTGAATACTAGTCACTAATGACCATTTAAATGAAACTCACCGTGGGTGCTATAGCAATATGGGGCATCGACGAAGGGGTCTGACCATTGTTCTGGCACACGGTCTGCACATTTCATTTTCATGAGTCATTCATATTAGTTAGTGATGAAACGAACATTACGTGCATGATTTGGCTAATATGCAGGAGAAACTTACCACGAGGAGCTCATATAGGGCCCGGTGAGACGCGTCGTTCCGGTTCCTCTCCTCCTCCAACAGCCTAGCCGTCCTCTCCTCCATATCCCTCTCCCTCTGTGCTGCTTGCCTATTTGCCTCCGCCAGAAGATCTTGGGCCCTAGCCTCAATGGCGAGCTCCATTGGCCATGGACGGGGCCTTATCTCAGGGTCAGAGCTCGTCTGGCGCTTCTTGATCTCTGGGAGAGTTCTAGGACAACGTATCAGTCCATCCCCAATGGCTATCGAGCCATGAGGCCTCCCACCACCAGATATCATCACGAGCTCTGGATCAAAAGGGGTCTTGCTCGGGTTGAAGTCCTCCCCTTTCCTTGCCTTCCCCTCATCTCTGTACCTCACGAGCTTGTTGTGGGAGGAGATGTTGGTGAAGCTCTCTGGATGATCGAGGTCATCCTCAAAGAATGCCTTGGCCTTCTTGTATGAGGCAATATGGGCCATGGCATAGAGTTCGAACAGAGGTGGCACCTCCTTCTTGTTTTCTCGCGCCTAAAAGAGGTGAACAAAATATTAGTTAAGGGCTCAATCTAGCATGAAGAATGAAATTGCATGAATCATGAAGCAAACCACATACCCAGTGATCCCCGTACTCAAACAGGTTGGAGCTCCCTTGATGGTGTGGCCCACCTCTCATTTGGGCATGCTTCTCCTTGGCCTTGTTGTGTTCGGCTAGCCATTCTGGAGAGCACCACTCATCCACCAATGCCTCCCAACAGTCCATCCTATTCGCACACCATCTCAGGGGCACCTAAGTTAGACAAGAGAAATTTCAGCGCTACGCATACGAATCAAATCAAAGAAACTAAGTACAAGGCCTTAAGAATAGATAATTACCTTCATAAACTTCTCCTTACTTAGATAATTTTCGCAACACTTCTTCTTGGCCCTCTTAATGTTACTCGAGGCGTAGTAGTCTCGAATAGCTTGCACGCGAGCCTCGTGCCGTAAGTTCTGAAGTAGGCGCTTGCACTCGGCTTCAAGAACAACAGCCGCTCTCGCCTCGTCTTCCTCAAGACACATATAGAAGGTCTACAACCAAACAAGACAACACATTAGACACTGATTAGTACAATCACTAGGTGTTGTTGATTTTTAATTCTGTAAAGGAGAAATTACCCAAAAGCGACGGATCACAATGTCAACCACTGTCTCGCACAAGACACCGTCGACCATCTCCTCCGGCGGGGCTGGGGCAGACTTGTACAGCTCCCAGGTCAGTGCTACCTGTGGAGACTCACCCTCACCGGGCAACTCGACCTTCCCCGGGAAGTGATGCCGGAGAAGCACATCAAGGACCTGGTTGGGCCTGCGGACACCACCACGTTCATATTTCCAACTCCTACAGTAGGACAAGGCCAACACATTAGATATTAATTTGAAGAAACATGAAGGCAAAAGGTTAAAAAAGAGTAAATGCACTTACTTCTCCGCATTAGGCGCAATCAACCACCTCTGCTCGCGGGTCGTCGGCATGGGAGGCAGCTTTGTACAACCACGCTGGTAGACCTTTTTGCCCTCCTCAACCAGCTCGCTCTCGCTATAGGTGTCCTCAGACAAGTAATTGTCCTCGCCACCATCAGCATGGCCACTAGCCTCCGGAGTCACGTGGGACGAAGACTCTGGGACCCGAGTCTCCTGGGATGAAGGCTCGGTGACCCGAGGCCCCTGGACCGAAGTCCGAGACAGGTCCAAGTCAGACGGGTCCACCCGAGACGGAGCACTCCTATGGTCGGGAGAATCAGCTGGGGGTGGCAGTGAGGAAGGCGCAGCAGCCTTCCTACCTCTAGCACCTCTCTTTGTCTTCCCCCGACCTTTGTTGGTCGAAGAACAAGCACCCGCCCGTGTCTGCATGCTGTGTACCAGCGCTCTCTGGAGTTGCTGGGGTAGAATAATATTACCACTCCCAACACGTGTCGAGGAAGGAGGCTCAGAGCGCTCTCGACCCCCGCCCATCATCTGTCAACACCTGCAATGACAAAGAGTGAACGAAATTAGTTCAACATAAAAAAATTGAATACCTAATAACATGAACTAATTAATAATATATATGTACATAGTAATAATTGAATACCTCACATTACTAATATTAATCTTCATCGTCTATATATGCTCCGGGATCAATAAATGCATAATCATCATCACTATTAGTAATGACGTGCTCATCAGCATCATCAATAAATGCATCAACATGTGGAAGGCCTCTATGTAATCGGTCAAGCATTGTCAGGTCATCCGCAACAGTAACCTCTTTTTCTTCCGTCTCTTCTTGTTCCTGCTCAGGGCTGAAGTCGGGTTCACTGTCGCCGTCGACCTCAATGTTCTGGGGTGAAGTAGAGCGGTTCTTGAAGCGTTTTTTGGGAACACGTGTTTCTTGGAAGAATTCTCCTTCATATGTGTCTGGGTTAATTTGAGGTTCATAATCATCTTCATTAAGGGCAGGTGGTCTAAAATGTGGCGGCACATCATAAACGACATCCCAACCTTTCAAATTTGGATCCGTTTGGGAGGCCCATGGTAGATAGAAAACTTGGGTCGCCTGTTGAGCCGTAATATAGACATCGGGAACATCCAGATGGGTGCTTTGTTTGATATCGACTAGCCCTATATGTTCATGAGTCCTTCTTGTCTCCTTCGGCTGGAACCAATGACATTTGAAGACTACGACGTTTGGTGGGTTTTCACCAAAGAATGTAAGTTCATAAATTGCTTCAACTCTTCCATAATACTCGATCCCTCCTTCGCCGACAGCGGAGACACAACAATTTGTAGTCTTTCAGCGGCCATAGATAGCTCTTTCCCAAAAGTACGAAAGCGATACCCATTGATGTCGTATTTGTCAAATGAACGGTCCTTAAAGGCAAAACCATTAGCGACTTGTCTCAATTCGAAGTCCATAGACTCTGCATTAGCCTACAAGTTTAATACCGAAGGATTGTTGCATTAGCCGCAAACTAGGCGAAGAAATGAAATCGTCTAATTAATGGAAATTACCGTTTGCTTGAACCAAGAGATGAAACCGGGATAGCCGCCTCCATGCTTTGCCAAAAGCTCATACTCTTCGATGGAATCCTTTTGGATCACCTCTCTAGCCGGGAATTTTGCGACGTATCACCTGTATCACATATCCGGGAATAAGAGCATTTCAAAGGAATTATAAGTTGCAAAACAATGTACCGAGAACTTACTCGATGTACGGCCGCACTTCTGTTAGGTTGTTGAGGATATAGAACGAAATGGTCCGCCATTCTTCGACATCCAACACTAATGATTTCGAAGCACCGGCTGGTGCGAGCTTCCCTTTGAATAGGATGAGGTTGGATTGACCTTTTTTACGGTCGCCATCATTGTACCGAGGCTTCGGATTATGCAAATGATGAGTCTGGGCTGTGTAGTGTGCTGTCACAAAGTTTGCCGCATCCTCAGTAATGAATGCCTCAGCCATCGATGCTTCAACTCTACGTTTATTTTTACATTTTGCTCGAAGCGTCTTCTGCATCCTCTTAGTTGAGAAGCACCACGATTTTGCACGCCCCCCCAATCTTGCCTCGGTCGGGAGATGCAAAATGAAATCCTGCATTGGATTAAAGAAGCCCGGTGGAAAGATCTTTTCTAACTTGCAGATCAACTCTGGCGCCAACTCTTCTAGTTCGTCTAGGACGTCACGCGATAGTTCTTTCGCACAAAGAGCACGAAAGAAATAGCTCAGCTCTGCGAGTACTAGCCATTCATCCTCAGGGATAAAGCCATGCAACATCACCGGCATTACCCTCTCAAGCCATATGGGCCAATCATGACTCTTGAGACCAAATATTTTCAATTTTTCAAGACTCGCTCCCCTCTTTAGATTCGCTGCACACCCATCGGGGAACATCAACTGCATGTGCACCCACAAGATCATTTCCCTCATCGCTGGCCTTCCAAGATTGAACCATGCCTTTGGCTTCCTCCAGTTCTTCTTTCCTTTCGGTTGTCGAATGTTTGGTAACGGTCTATCACATAGAGCCTCCTGGTCGACTCTAGCCTTAGGATTATCCTTCGACTTCCCCTCTATGCCGAACAATGTACCAAAAAGGGCCTCCACGACATTCTTTTCAGTGTGCATCACGTAGATGTTGTGTGGGCAAAGGAGGTCTTTGAAGTAAGGCAGATCCCACAAACATATCTTGTGAGTCCAGGCATGGTCCGTATTATACCCTTTGAAATACCCTAGACGATTTGGATCCGGATCGAGAGCGTTTATCTGATCCAGGATCTGTTGGCCTGTCAACATAGGTGGTGCAATGTTTTTGACAACTCTACCTTTGATGAAATTCTTCTTGTCTTTTCTGAACTTATGGTCAGGATCCAGGAACTGTCTATGCATGTCGAAGCAAGAAAACTTGCGACCCGCCTCCAGAGAACGGAACCGAAGAGTTGCCTTGCATGTGGGGCACGGAAACCTTCCATGCACACACCAGTCAACGAATAGCGCATACGCCGGCAAGTCATGCATCGAGTACATGTACCACACATGCATTTTGAAGTTCTTTTTTGTAGCGGCGTCGTATGTCTTGATCACATTATACCAGGCTTCTTGTAATTTATCCTTAAGCGGTTGTATGTACACATTCATATTCTTCCCCAGATATTTCGGCCCTGGAATTATCAGGGTCAGGAAAATGTTGTTTCTTTTCATAATATCTCCGGGGGGAGATTGAGTGGAATGACAAATACATGCCAACAACTGTATTGTGCTACCGTCATACCATACACATTGAACCCATCCGTGCTGATGGCAACTCGAGGATGCCTTGGTTCTGCTGCTTTATCCTTATGTAATGCATCAAAGTGCTTCCACGCAAAAGCGTCCGAAGTGTGTCCCAACATCGGATTCCCATTTGCATCCAGTTCTATTCTTGTGCCCAATTTATGCCACGTCATCTGTTTAGCTATCTCTTCGACCATGAAAAGCCATTGAAGTCTTGGTATGATTGGTAGATACCGAAGAACATTAATGGGGATTTTTGTCTGACTCTTCTCACCCATACCGTTGTCTACCAGAACATACCTGGAAGCATTGCAAATGGGGCAATAGTTCAAGCCCGCATACTGAAGCCTAAATAAGGCACATGCATTCTCGCAGGCATCTATCTTCTCATAGGGCATCTTAAGCGCACGCATGATTTTGTCCGACTGGTACAGATTTGGTGGCAATACATGGCCTTTGGGTAGAAAGCGTCCAAATATCGTCATAATCGCGTCGTAGCTTTCTCTGCCCAGGTTGAACTGAGACTTTAGAGCTATTACTTGCGCGATGGCATCCAGCTGACAAAGCTCAGTGTGCTGGTGGAGAAGACGTTTTGAAGACTCCAACATTTCATAAAAGGCCTTTGCAGATTCCTCCATCTCATCGTCTGAATCCCAAGCATCATCCAAGTCTTGCACCATGTCTTCGATCCCGGTACCATGCTCGTCGGTGCGACGACGAAGCACCTCAGCTCTGGCATGTTGGGCAAACTCACCATGAAATGTCCAAACCGTATAATTAGGCGTAAAACCCCACTTCTGTAGGTGTTTGATCATTTCAAACTCTGACTTCTTCTTATAGTTGTCGCAATCGACACAAGGGCACCAGGTTGTTTTTTGTCCATTTGCAAATGCGACTCTCACAAACTCCTTGGTTTTTGTTAACCATTCACGGGTCATGTCTTTCTGACTAGTCTGACCAGTGTACATCCAGCCACGATCACTCATCCGGCCTAGCTACTGGACACACACAAAATATATACATAATTCAGCAAACCATATTCATTAGTTAATAGAGATTGTCAGTTTCATTACGTCGATGCAACCTAGACCCTAGTAGGTAAATATAGGTCCTAATCCCATTCGAGTATGTGTAGATTGGGTTCATTTTCCCATGCTCTGCTCCGGATCCGATGCAAAATTTTGGCAGCACCTCCCCGCTGTTCTTCTGATACACGTCTCGGCAATAAGCAGAGAGGATGTGTACCCGGAGAACAACAGGGAGGCACTGACGAAATTCTGCATGGGATCCGGAGCAGAGCATATGGGACAACGAACCCAATCGACACATACTCGGGCTGTCCATGGATAACGTTGGACAATTCGAAGAATCACGGTTATAAATATGCAAATGTATGCATATTTATAGATGTAACCCTTTCGAACCGGAGACGCATAGTGTTCACGCATACTGATGATTCAATCTACCTATAGCTAGCAAGTTTCATCGGCACGAAGACCGGAACAGAGAAAATGAAGGGGGAGGATGAGATGTTAGTTGTGCTCACCCACGAACACAGGTGCGGAGCTCGTCGAACGCACGGGATGGTCGTCGAACACCAAACCCTCGCAGTGACCACTGTACATTTAAATCCACCCGATGAACACAAATATATATATATGATGTTTTTCATAAAAAAATCAGAAATTATATGACCTAACTCGTAATTGACACATATATGACCCTGTCGGCCTCTGGAAGGCCGAAGAGCACCCTTTCGGTCAACAGCAGGCCGAAGAGATGTCGGGGGTCGGGGGTGTCGTGTCATGGTGTCGGGGTGTCATGTCGGGGTCAGGATGTCGTGTCAGGGTCGGGGGTCGGGGGTGTCGTGTCGTGGTGTCGAGTTAGGGGGTTCCTCGACGTCGATGAAACCCTAAATAGCAAGTATCATCGATGCGAGATACATGTGCCACTTGGCGTTGAGCACTAGATCCACATCCCACAAGTGACACCGGCGCCGGGTCGAGGTGTCGGGGTCGGGGTCGGGGTCGGGGTCAGGGTGTCATGTCGGGGTCGGGGTGTCGGGGGTGTCGTGTCGGGGTCGGGGTGCTGTGTCGTGGTCGGGGTGTAGGGGGTGTCGTGTTGGGGTCGGGGTGTAGGGGGTATCGTGTCGGGGTCGGGGTGTCGGGGTCGGGGTCGGGGTCGGGGTGTCGCGGTCGGGGTGACGGGGTGTCGGGGGTGCCGTGTCGGGGTGTCGTGTCGGGTTGTTGGGGTCAGGGTGTCGTGTCGGGGTCGGGGTGTCGGTGGTGTCGTGTCGGGGTCGGGGTGTCGGGGTCGGGGTCGGGGTGTCGTGTCGGGGTCGGGGTGTAGGGGGTGTCGTGTCGGGGTCAGGGTGTCGGGGTGTCGTGTCGGGGTCAGGGTGTGTGGGTTGTCGTGTCGGCGATCCTCGACCCGGTTATGTTGGCGCCGGCGCACCCCTCCTCCTCATGTTCTTCTTCTTATTCTCGGGTGAGGTGCGCGGGCGGCGGTGGGGGTGAGTGCCGTCCGGTTTGCCGTCTTTTTCTTCTTTTCTTCTCCTCCTCCTCCTCCTCCTCCTTTTCTTCTTCACCTTCCTCTTCTTCTTCTTCTCCGTCTCCTTCTCCTCCCCTTCTTCTTCTCTCTTCTTCTTCTTCTTCTTCTTCATTTCCTCTCCTCCTCCTAACTAGTAACTAACTTACTAACTGAACAGAAAAACTAACTAAACTAAACTAATAAACTAAACTAATTAAACCTAAATCTAAAAAAACAGAAAAATCTAAAAAACAGAAAAACAGAAAAAAAAACTAGACTTGTGGGGCGGGGCGATGGTGGCGACGCGGGCCGATGGGGCGGCGCTGGCGGGCGACGGGGTGGCGGTGGCGACGCGGGACGGTGGGGCGGCGGTGGCGACGCGGCGGCGGCGGGGGTGCGAGGGCGCACGGCGGTGGGGGCAGGGGCGACGTGGCGGTGGGGGCGACGGGGGCGCGTGGCGGCGGGGGTGCAAGGGCGCGCGGTGGCGGGGACGGGGGCGCGTGGCGGCGGTGGTGACGCGGCGGCGGCGGGGGTGGGCGCTAGTGGCGGGGGCGACGGGGGCGCGCGGTGGCGGGGACGGGTGCGCACGGCAGCGGGGGCGATGCGACGCACGGCGGCGGGTGCGGGGCCGAAGGGGCGGCGGTGGCGTCGGTGGCGGTGGGCGCTGGCGGCGGGGGCGACGGGCGAAGGGAGAAGAGAGGGAAGGAGAGAAAGAGAGAGAGCCGGGCCGGGGGCTAATGCGCCCTCTTTGCCGTGTGCTAGCGGACGGCAAAGAGGGGGGCCGTTAGGTCAACTAGCGGGCTGGGTCGTGGGTGGGCCCCCCTCTTTGCCGTCCGCTAGCGGACGGCAAAACCCCTTTGTCGTCCGCTAGCAGACGGCAAAGAGGTGGCTGATGGCAAAGCCACTCTTTGCCGTCTACCACCTCTTTGCCGTCCGCTTTCTCCTAGCTGATGACAAAGCCATTCTTTGCCGTCCGCTAGCGGATGGCAAAGAGGAGGCAGACGACAAATCTTCTGATTCCAGTAGTGAGTATCAATCTTGGCATAGTGGGCTTTCATCCAATCCATACCTAGAATGATATTGATGTCCGAAGACTTGAGGGCTATCAAAGATGCTAGGAAGACTAACCTATCCACCAAAATCTCATTATCATGGCTCACTCTAGAAGTTTGCCAGTTTGAACCCGGAGTCTGCACTACTAAAGGAGTAGGCATATCACAAAAAGTCATGTTATGCAATTGTGCATAACTTTCTGAGATGAAGGAATGAGATGCACCAGTATCAAATAGAACAGATGCTGGATGACTATTGAGAAGGAGCATACCTAGAATAACATCAGGATCCTCAAGAGCTTCCTCAGCAGACACATAGTTCACTCGTCCACGAGCAGGAGTTGGCTTCACGAAGAAGGCTTTTCCTGGCTTTCCACGTCCAGCGGGCTTGGTATTATTCTGGGGACACTCACGTGAGTAGTGTCCTAGTTCTCCACACGTATAGCAAACCATGGTGGCTCGGGGTGCAACATTTGCAGGCAGACCTCCAAATGGTCTGACTGGAGGGTTGAGCTGAACTGGGCGAGGCACCTGGAAGGATGGCCTCGCATTGTTTCTTGGCAGTAGAGCTGCGTTGGGCACCCAGACCCGGCGGTTATTGAGGCCCAAGCCAGATGCGGAGTTGAAGTCACGGTTGTGCTTCCTCGTGGCCTCGTAGTCAGTCTGCCCAGTCTCGGCATTGATAGCCTTGTTGACGAGAGTGTGGAAAGTTGCACACTCATGCAGGCGCAGGTCTTGACGGAGCTCAGGGTTAAGTCCCTTGCGGAACCTCGACCGTTTCTTGGCATCAGTAGAAACTTCCTCAGGAGCATAGCGAGCAAGGTTTCCAAACTCGCGACTATAAGCATCCACTGACAATCTGCCCTGGGTGAAGGCACATAATTCCTCTCTCTTACGGTCCATCAGCCCTTCCGGGATGTGATGGGTATGAAATGCGGCACTGAACTCTGCCCAAGTTGGTGCGGGGCCTGCGGGACGCATAACTTCAAAAATTTCCCACCACAGATTGGCGGGTCCTTCCAGAAAGTAAGTTGCATAGGTCACCTTGTTGGCCTCGGACACATTGGCAGCCCGGATCTTGCGATACATACTCGTCAGCTAGTCATCCGCGTCGAGTGGGTCGACCGAATGATGATACTTGGGTGGGTTCAGTCTGATGAAATCACCAAGTGATACGCCATCATCGAAGTCATTGCGGGGAGCACGTGCTGTGTTTTGCACGATTCTTTCCAACAGCCTGTTGGTCTCCCTCTTGTTCCTTTCTGCTTCTAGCATCACTTCCGCCAGGGAAGGCGCATGTGGCAGATCTTCTTGCCTTGGCTGGCTTCCCTCGCCCTGCTCAAGGGCAGGCACGGGGTTATTCCTAGTGTCCACCATCCTGGGAAAACAAACCCACAACTTAGTCATAGGGGACAACAACTCTAGGACATGAGATAAGGAATGTATTGGACAACATGGCATGCAGGGTAAACACCAATTAACATGGTAAAACAACTGCCATATAAACACCATGACTCATACACACCATGACATAGTTCAATACAAACCAAGCTGGAAAACAACTATGGAGAGACGACACGACTCATCGGAGGCATTAAAAGCTTCCTATACATTATCTATCTACACCTCCGGAACTCAACTCTCGACCCCAATCATATCCCACAAGAAACACAGGACTGTGGCGATACGATGACTACCATACTAAAACTAACATCCACGTACGCAAGCATTGCCGTAGAATGCCTCATACAGGTTACCCCCATGACCCGGGAGCTGAACCAGAGGATCTGGAAACACTCTAGCCTGTGATCCCTGGGAGCCATAAGGACACGGGTGTGGCCTTGGTCCCCTTATTGGCGGCTACAACGGTCCTCGAAGAGGGGTGATGCCTCCAACATTGGGCCAGTCTACGTGTGCTGGCAGATGAGTCCGCGATGGGGTCAGCATCTCCAAATCTCCATAGCCTGTCTACACGAAAGGTGCCAATTGCGTCAGGGCTGTCCACAGACGTGCACGGGTAGCATAAAGCTCCATGCGAAGGGCATGTGCATCACGATCACTGTTCTCCAACATCTGAGCGGTCACCTGTAGTCTACGATCCTCATAGTAGGCTGCACTAAGATATCCATCCTCTCCTCCCATGGAAGCAGGAACATAGAAAAACTCTGTGTTCTGGAGCAGACCATGGTGAAACCTCATGATAGTCAATATGGTGTAGGCGGCCTCCTAAACTGCCATGTATATGGTGACACCTAATCCATAAGTCCAGTGAAGCGGCTCTGCAGCTCCAGGATATGAAGGATAAATCTTGACGGTACACAGATACTGACTCTGGTTGAAATCTCGATACTGTTCCTCCATTGTGTACTCTGGGTACCAACGGTAGCCAGCCTCCATCATAACTCTAACCAGCATGGCCATGTGACCCGGTACATAGATGCACCTGGTCAGACGGGCCACCTGACGGGAAGGACGAGAGGCATCTGAAACAGAGAGTGATGCAAAGACATTAGAGACTCTAGCAGAAATTGGACAGCGTAACGGCTGTAATTGCTCAAAAAGGATTTTGAGACAACTTCAAAAGATTGGAAAGGTATAACCACTCGACTTTCTAAACTCAAATCTCTTCTCCATCTATTTGTCACACCAACAGTAGTTGAGTAACTACACTCACTTGCAAACAAGCTAGCTATTGGTCCATGGTTAGTAACTCGTCATCCTAAGCAATAGAGGAGAAGCCTAGCACTTATCCCTGTAAAAAACATGAGAATGACTCAGAATAGAATAACTTGGGAAGACGAGTAAAAAGAGCCTTACATTCCCTTCCACAATCAATTCCCCTACTTTTCTGTAGTGTTTCTAGACTCAACTTCAACCGGTTTGGCTTGGTAGTCCGACAGTCACTCAGGCTCTGATACCAACGCTGTCGAGACCCCGATCCTAAGTCATATGAATCCAGACTGTAACATATAAAATCAATTTGCGACCTCACGCATGGTAAGTTCCACGACTGCAACCTTACCTTAGCTGGGACCGTTTGCGTCTTTTGTCTCACGTATGTGATCATGTCGCTGGCAATAAAACGACAGAGAACCCGGGCCGACATGACTAGTCATTAACCCAAGTGGCACATCTATACGGAAACATGCATACATAACCCAGCAATGCAGGTGTCGGTCTCAAGCGTGTGTAGATGAGTCATAGCAAGCTACAAGGACTCCATTATGCCGTGAGACATAAATGCCATCACTGCACGTAGATGAGTCGTAACAGGCTACAAGGACTACATTACACCGCGAGACATTTCCCCGACGGGACAGACACAAGAGTAGAGAAGGATACATGCCGGTCAATCAATGTGTCCGGAGCAGTAGCAAGCTACCGTGGCTCGGTGGAAGCACAAAGAGGTAGTTTCCCGTAAAGAGTACTACTAAAGGCACACAACTAGGTGTCGAATCCCATACATACCTTTACACGTCACACTTATGCACGACATGCCCGATATGCATAGATATAACCATGGCATCACAACATAACCATAATGACTTTTATTTAAGAGGCTCAGAGGAGCCTTGCATAATATGTTCTTATAGATAGGGGTCACATGACCCGACACTCAAGTCATACAAACAAGTTCATACAAACCATGCGGAAGCGTAAAGCTGTTTGAGTACAGACAGATGAAAGGGTAAAAAGGCACATGGCCTGACTATCTACAGCCTGCCACAGGCGTAAGGTCGTAGCTGGGACACCAGCTTATTCGGCATCGTCAACATCTAGAAAGAACCAACCCGAAGGGTCCTGGGTCTCATTTGCAACATTTATTAAGCAAACATGAGTACAAATGTACTCAGCAAGTCTTTAAAGCAGACCTAGGCTAATCATGCTGATGTATCAACAACGGGGGAGGTGGAGTTTATGCAGCAATGCCAGCTTTGACTCATGGCTATCCTACACTACTCAATTTTAACCCTTTCTTTACATTTTAGATATCGCACACGAGTCCACTGACTCCATAGCAGTACACCACCATAGATTCACTTCCCTCTCCCGGGAGAGTGCCATCTACGTTACTCACACTTGTCTTGATTTGCATGAGTATCCATTTGATTATCTATGAACAGCATAAGTTTTCCAAGTAGTCCATATCCGAGGACGCAGCTATTCGAATAGTTTCATACCCTGCAGGGGTGTACTTCTTCACACACACTCTTGCCACTTATCGTTGTGTGCTCATAAAAGCATGCACCTCGGCAACCTTCAAGAGGAAGCCCAGCGAGGGAGTCGGCCACGACTGTCAATCGCGTAAGACCTTTAGTCCAGGCTATCGCCTATTTGAGACTGAACCCGCACGGAAGTCCGGCCAAAGTTTCCGCTACGGCCCCAAACGATGTGCGCAGGGTTCCCAAGCCCGCCATTCGGGTGACCCTTGGTACACCATGCCACTACCTACCGCGTCGTAACCCACCCCTAGGGTCAGCGCTACGCACGGCCTCCAACATGCTATAAACACCAGAAACTACTTGCAACTCCTGGACTCAAGACTAAGCGAGTGATAAGTCAAGAGGGTCAATTAAGTATCCCAACATGTGGTAGTAACTAGTCTTGGATCACAAACACGAAACTCAGTTCCTAAGAGCGGTCCCAATGAGACAACCCGCTATGTACTCCTACATAGCCTCTCATCGCTAACTTTACCAAATTGAGTTCATCATAACATCATCACATCGGAACAACATCGTTTCACTCAGTTCATCACCCAGATGAATCCGACCTGACACAACTCTAAGCATAGCAGGCAAAGTAAGCTAAGCACATCATGGCACAAGCATCTACCATGTATGCTAGGTTGCAAGGTTTAGCTATTTACTGTGACAATGTCAGGTTATGCAACAGAATGGGATCATCTACTGTGTATGACTATCATGTGATCGGTTGTCCTAATGCAATAAACAAGAGCAGGAGCGAGAGAGTGGGATATTATAGGAATGATCAAAGGGATTGCTTGCCTTGCTGGGAAACGAAAGGGGTCTCTCCTTCGTCGGGATACTCGGACGTATCCTCAGGAGCAGGGCCTACCGCAATGCAGATAAGGAACGATCAACACATGCAAGTGCAACAATATGATGCATGATCATGGCATGATAGCATGTATGGATGAGCTAATGCAACTAGTGATCATGTTGGTTTGAAAAGAATTTGAACATAGGTTCAAAATTGTTCTTCATTTCAAATTCCATTTACTAACCTATTAGTAAATGTCAATGTTCACATTTCTAGATTAATCTAACATGCATGGCAATAGCACCATTGGTTTCATTGGATTTTTCTGATAAATTTTCATATTTAAATTATTTTCATCTGACTTACAGATTAATTTATATGAATTTTTGAAGTTTTGAATAATTTCTGGAATTATTTTTAAACTAGAAATTGCTTTTATTGCATCAGCATGACATCATTATGACATCAGCTGGTCAGCTGACCGGGCCAGACTCAAACCTGACATGTGGGGGCCACATGTCAGTGACTCAGACACTTAACTAACTAATTAAACTAAATGCTAATTAATTAATAGAAGTTGGGCCCACTATCAGTGACTGATTAGGTTAATGAAAATACTTAATTAATTTGCTAATTAACTTTGACTGTCAGGGCCCGGCCACACCTGCCAGTGAGTCAGGGGGTCAAACCCCTGGTCAACTCCGGCAAGACCCACCGGCGTTGAGCCGTGGGTGGCTCCAGAGATGGCGGAGGGCTTCGGGATCCCTCCTCCGGCAACCAAATGGATGGCGGAGGGCACCAAAAGACTCAGCACACACGCACGCGTCCATTCCGACCCCTCCCAGGAGCTGAGATGGTCAGGATCAACGCCGACGATGAGCTGGGCGGCGGCCGGAGCTAGGGAGAGCATGGCCTCATCGAACCAGGGCGCGACACGACTCCTACTTGGGACCTACGGACTCTACACCACCTCACGAACACGACGGAGGCCTCAGATGGACCAGCTGGTCGCCGGAGTATGGCCGGCGTGGAGCTCGAGCGGCGGGGACATTCGAACCTCGACGGAATCCTATGCTAGGGCACGAAATCGAAGGGGGAAAGAGGGGGAAATGATTCAGGGGCTCACGACGGTCGCAGGGACGACGAGAGCGGGCTCAGGGAGGGCCTGGAGCAGCGCCGAGCTCCATTTCTTTTCTGGCGGCCGGAGGTTGAAGACGATGGCTATGCGGCGCTGGAGAGCTTCTGACGATGCGCAGATCGGCTGGAAGGAAGAGGGCGACTATGCAGACCGATTGAGGGGCTCAGGGGCGAGGGGGAGCGGCTATCGCGACGGCGGCGAGCTCGAGCAGAGCTCGGCTATGGCGCAGCAGAGAAGGGAGATGAGAGCAAGCGGGCGAGAGAGAGAGAGAGGGAGCGATGGGGACGGCTTTGGGGAGCTTATCCCCGTCACGCTGGCGAGGAGGGCACAGCCATGCAGCTGCCGGCATGGAGGCACGACAGCACGCGCATTCCGGCCACGCGCTCGTCCTCCTGGGCGCCAGGAGGGCGACGACCTCCCTGGGCCAGGTGGGCTGGCCTGGCCTGGGCCCTTTTCCCTTTTTTTAATCCTCCTCTGTTTTCTGTTTCTGACTTTTGTTTATTTCCTTTTCAGGTCCAAATGACTTTATAAAATATCCCATATATTTTCTATAATGAAGGTTGAATATTTCAAACTTGTCTAAAAAGTTTCAGGATATCTTGAAAACAAAAATAATGATAGTGCTTTATTTAATGATTTTTGGAGCCTTATCAATTATTTTTGAATTACTTTGATTGTTCCAATAATTTGAATGGTCCCTGCTATATCCATGTCCAAATTTATCACACATAGGGAACATGTTTGAAGGGCATTTTGGATTTTTTGAATTTTCACCAAGTTTGAATTGGTTTGATTCAAAGTGAGCTTGGGGCTTCTTTTTGTTCCCCATTTCATGTTGATGCAAGTAGATGAGAATATGATGCAAACACATGCTATACTAGGTCACCTAGCTAGGGTTGTGACATGGATGATCCGGGATGGGTATGCGAATAGCACACATTGGTTTACCCAGGTTCGGGGATCTCTAGAGAGATAATACCCCTACTCCTACATATCTGTATATCTGTGGAATATCTGGTACATGGTTGCTCCTGGAGCCGTATGGGAGAGGAGAGCCATGAGGCTCCTTGCCTCATGTGTGTGTATGTGTGAGCACGTGAGAGTGGAACCCCCATGTGTGGTGGGCATGAGGCCTTTATATAGGCATGAGTGGGTAGCTTGGGATGTAAGCTACAGTGGATAGCTTACATCCCAAGCAGCTTGAGGTGTAAGCTACCATGGGTAGCTTACATGTCAAGCCATATGTAGCTTGTGAATTAAGCTAAGCCTGTCCCCTGGTGCACTTTATAAATCAGTATCTAGGGGGCAGATTACACTATAGATAGTACTGCATGACGTGCGTACGGTGCGCTACTGCTTGCCAATAGCGCCCCACCACTAGATGCGACCATCTGGTCCGTGCGTCTCCGAAGGGACGTCATAGCTGGCTCTGGGCTGCCGGTTGGCGGGGGCAGACGGCTGGTCGGAGCAGCTGACCACGGGTGTGAGTCGAAGCAGCCGGCCCAGGCGGGCATGCACCCTGTCCGACTCGCCGTCTTTGGGGTACCCGGGGGTCATCCCCCCCGATAGTAGCCTCCGAGCCTCCGGGCGACTCGCAGAGTCGGGCGGAGGGTTTTCGTGGTTGTTGTCGTTGTTGTTACAGAAGTTGCCGATGATGGTCGATCACGGGTTGGGGACGATGCAGCTTGCTTCTAGCGGGGGCATGCCAGCGCACCCGCTGGGTGGAGCCTCCGAGCCTCCGGGCGACTCGAAGAGTCGGGCGGAGGGTCTTCGCTATTGCTGAAGTAGACGATGGCGTCGAGGATGCCGGGCGCGGATGCGGAGTCCGCCGGCTAAAGGGCGCGAGGCAATGCCGGGGGCGAGCGTGGGGTCCACCGGCTGGCGATTTCCAGCGGGGGCGCGCCAGCGCACCCGCTAGGTGTAGCCTCCGAGCCTCTGGGTGACTCGAGGAGTCGGGCCGAGGGCCTTTGCTGTTGTTGAAGCAGGCGGTTGTGTCGAAGATGTCGGGCGTAGATACGGGGTTCGCCGACTAAAGCGCGCAAGGCACTGCCGAAGGCGGACGCAGGGTCCTCGGCTGATGGGCATGGAGCCCTGTTGAAGGCGAACGCAGGGTCCGCCGGCTATCGAGCGCGAGGCACTGCCGGGCGCAGACGGAGGGTCCGCTGGCTGATGGGCGCAGAGCCCCACCAAAGGTGAACACGGGGTTCGCCGACTGTCGAGTGCGAGGTGCTGTCGGGCGCAGACGGAGGGTCCGCCGGCTGGTGGGCGCGGAGCCCTGCTGCGGATGCGGGGTCCCCTGACTGACGAGCGCGAGGTGCTGCCTGGCACGGACGCGAAGGAGGACGCGGGGTCCGCCGGCTGTCGAGCGCGAGGCGCTGCCAGGCGCGGATAGAGGGTCCATCGGCTGATGGGCACGGAGCCGTGGCGACGGCGGACGCAGGGTCCGCCGGCTGTCGAGCGCGGGGCGTTGCTAGGCGCGGACGGAGGGTCCGCCGGCTGGTGGGCACAAAGCGTTATCGAAGGCAGACGCGTGGTCCGCTGACTATCGAGTGTGGAGCCCTGCCGAAGGCGGACGCGGAGTCCGCCGGTTGTCGAGTGCGGAGCCCTGCCGAAGACAAACGGGGGCCCGTCGGCTGTCAAGCGCGAGGCGTTGCCGGGCGCGGACGGATGGTCCGCCAGCTGGTGGGCGCAGAGCCCTGCCAAATGTGGACGCGGGGTCCGTCGGCTGTCGAGCGCGAGGTGCTACTTGGCACGGACGGATGGTCCACTGGCTGGTGGGCGTGGAGCCCTGCCAATGGTGGACGCGGGGTCCGCCGGCTGTCAAGCAGCGAGACGCTGCCGAGCGCGGACGGAGGGTCTGCCGGCTAGTGTGCGTGGGGCCCTGCCGAAGGCGGACGCGGGGTCCATTGGCTGACGGGCATGGAGCGCTGCCGGGAGTAGCCTCCGGGCAAGAAGGTTCCTCATGGAAACGATCGTGCATAAGACAAGGTTAAATCGGTGCAGATCTATCAAATATTTGATTTTGGTAGTGCGAGTTTGCGCAGAGGGTGCCGACTCGGTTTTTTCCGAGCCCCCTTAGGTCTTTTTCATGTTCTCTCCGCTCTTAGGCTTTTGCTCTTGCTAGCCAGACAACCGGGAGCCGGTCTGTCCCTAAGACGAAGAGTGGGCCGCGGAATGGAGCGTACAGTACTTGGACCCTAGGAGTAGGTTCGACGAAGCAGATACTCATAAATGAAACGACCGGGTCACCCGAGCCGTTTTCTCCCTGGAGGCCTTTCGTGTGTCGTGACCTCCACCTTTTGCTCTTGCTAGCTGGGCAGCCGCGGTGTAGTCTGTAGGTGAGACAAAGAGTGGGCCTTCGGTCCTATGCACACTAGTAAGGCGTCTCGTGGGAACAAACGTATCGGGCCAAGCGGCTAGCCCCGGGCCGAGACTAGCTGGCGCCGGGGCAAATAGTAAAGTTACAGAATAAATGCGGAGATGGCCCCCGAGGGTTGCTCGGGGTTGTGCAGCTGGAGACCTCACATTGCTTTTGGGTGGCGGCGAGGCGGTTTTGTCGATGTCGGCCAACTTGGGATCCGCCGGCTGAGAGGCGCGAGGCGATACCCGGCGTGGACACGGGGTCCACCGGCTATCGAAGGCGAGGCGTTGCCGGGCGCAGACCCGGGGTCCGCCAGCTGTCGATCGTGTGGCACTTCCGGGCACGGATGGGAAATCCATCGGCTGGTGGGCGCGGAGCCCTGCCAGGCGCGGACGCGGGGTCCCCCGTCTAATGAGCGTGAGGCGCTGGCAGGCACGGATGTGGAGTCCTCCGGCTAATGGGCGTGGAGCCCTGTCGGGCGTGGATGCGGGGTCCGCCGGCTGATGTGCATGAGGCGCTGCCGAGGCGCGAACAGGCAGTCCGCCAGCTGGTGTGCGCGGGGCGCTGCGAAGGGCGGACGCGGGGTCCGCCGGCTGGTGTGCGCGAGACGCTGTCGAAGGCGGACGCGGGGTCCGCCGGCTGATGAGCGCGAGGCACTGCCGGAAGTAGCCTCCGCGCCTCTGGGCGAGGAGGTTCGTTGGTTTTTGCGTGGGCGGGACGGTTGTTGTCGATGACGACCGGCGCGACTTTCTACCAACAGAGCGTGCTGACGCACCCGCTGGGCGTATCTTTCGGGGTGGTTGATGGGGGTGCCTGTCGGCCGTGTCAGACCGGCCAGCGTCGAAGTGGACTGGCGGCAGAGCCGACTTCCTAGCCTGCCCGGTGTGGAAGTAGATGGGCAGGTCAGCCGGTCAGCTGGCCGGACGGCGACACGGGCCAGCCGACCGAGGACGCGGACGAGCAGACCAGTTGGCACGGATATACGGACGCATAATGCTTTCTGTCTTTTTTTGGGCGGTCCCACCGGCAACCGGCCACACACTACCACTCGCATGCAAGCATGCATGCAAATGCTTTTTTCTTTTCATCCGGCACACACCACATCAGCCGGACCACCTGCCTTTGCACCGCCTGGGCAACCAGCCGCACAGGGCCATACGAGAGACGGCAGGGGCGCGACGGGGGAGCCGGCTGAGCCAACGACGGGGGAGCCGGCTGAGCCAACGGCGGCAGCAGCCGGATGGTCGGCGAGGCGGCGGGCGGGACCTGGCCGACGCGCCGCGGGTGCGCCGAGGTGGAGGCGAGGCGGAGCCGGTAGCCGCGCAGAGCGGGCACAGCGCGCGGGTGGACGGAGGTCGAGCAAAGCCATCGGTGGAGTGGCGATGCAGGGTGAAGCGAAGCCGGCAAGGTTGTGCAGCCGGCTGGGCATGCACGCACGCGGTGCAGCCAACCGAGCGCGACGCAGACAGTGTAGCTGGCCAGGGCATGTAGCCGGCCATGCATGTACCACATGCATGCATGCATATACGAAGTAACTGTTTCTTCGTATTCTCTTCTTTTTGGATAGCAAGCTGGAGGTCTACCGGACCATGGGCGCAGCGGCCGTCGCGGGCACGCAGGCGCAGACGGAGTTGGGCCTAGCACAGCCAGGCGTCACGTGGACGGCCTGCTGCCGGGAGGCGGATGCATGGAGCCGGAAGACACAAAGCCGGCCAACACAGGCACAATTAGGCGGCGTAGACCGACAACTGGCTCGTGGCCAGAACGGGAGGAGGACCAGGCGGGCGCGCGCAGGGGTGTGCATGCTAAGCCGAAGGCCGGGCGCGGCGCAGCCGGCGCGAGCTGCGAGCCGACAGGCAGGCCGGCGCGTGCGGAGCCCGTGCGCGCGGGGGAAGGCGGAGAGGCAGTAGCACAGGGGCCGTGTGCCATGGAGGCTATCGTGGACGCAGAGCTGGCGCGCGGGGGCGGCCGTAGGTGGCCGAGCCGGTGACGGTGCGAACCGGCCACGGGTAGGCGGAGTGTTGGTGGAGCGAGGCAGAGCCGATGCGCGCGAACGCATGGGCACATGAGCAGTCCGGCTGGCGAGCGGAGGCGAGGCTAGGACGAGGGGCGAGGCGTGAAGGCAAAGCGATACAAGCGCTATCATCGGGCCGGGGCAGCCGGACGGGCAGATGGCACCCGGTCAAATGGGCAAGCGGTCAAGCGCGCGCGCAAGCGATGCGGCCGGCCAGGGCCATGCAGCCGGGAACACAGGCACACACGCAGTGCAACTGGCCAACTACGCACATACGCACGAAGGCAGCCGCCGGCCGCGCGTGCACATGAGCTATGCACGTACCGGCACGTACATGAGCCATGCACGTACCACATGCATGCATGCATGTATATCTTTTTCATTCATCGTGGGTAGCCGGCGAGAGGTCCATCGAGGCGTGGGGAGCAACAGCTGGTCCGGGAAGACCCGAGCGGATGGAGCAGCCGGCCGCCGCACACAAGGCGCAGCCGGCCTGGCGCGCACGGGAGGGGCGTGCTACCGTGGCGTCCGGCACGGGAGTCGATCGACGGGCAAGGCGGAGCCGCTGGAGCGGCGAAGCTGGAACCGCCGGGGGTCGAGGCCGTGTCGCCGAGCAGCACGGCAGCCGGGGCCGGGGCCAGCGATGGTGAGGCACCGGTGAGCTGGCGAACTAGCGCGACACGTTGAGGCGGCGCGGAGGCCGGGTGCGCGGAGGCGCTCGGGCGGTGAGGCGTGCGAGGATGTCAAGCTTCCCGGTCCGACCAGCCTCACGCGTGCACACGAGCAAAGCTAGCTAGCTAGCTAGGCGTGACCATGTGCACATAAAGGGACGGAGGCACCCGGCCTGCCTGCACGTGGAGGTGTGGCTGAGGGGAGACCGGAGCGGTACGAGGCCGGCGGTGAGGACGCGCCAACCTGCATGGTCGCCCTGATGGCATGTTGGAGCGAGCTGGAGGCGGACAAGGCCGACGACGGGGATGCGTTGTCCCGTCCCGACAGCCTCAGGGTCAAGCCCCCTGCTCAAAGGTTAGGATCCGAACATCCCCTTGCTCTTCATTAACTGGTTTTAAGTTTTCATTAACACGCGGGTACTTATTGATTTCGCAGCCCCCCGCGTGTTCTTCCTACCAATCAAGTATCAGACGGGAGACGTCGCCCGCCAAACTAGTGGGGTGTTGGAATGCGTCGCATCTCGCCACTCCAGGCGCCGCGAAGGACACCGCGGAGGAGTCATCCCAACACGCTCCGGAGCCAGGCACTGGCGGTGGGGGAGACATCATCATGGACGAGGCTAACACCTCGGTCACCGAAGACCGGGGGGAAGTCCCCCCCGGATATTGAGGAGGCCGGACGAGCGGCCGCTCAGTCCCCTCTATGGGCGTCCCCGGAGCACACAACACCTCCGGAGACAACGTTTCAAACCCCGGTTGGTTATCGGGTTGTCCGATCACCACCGGAGCCATCGACCAATGGGTGGCCGGTCATGGAGGAGGCTTTATCAAGCGCCTCGATCGGCGAGGAGCACCACACCCATATGGGTGCGGTATTGCAGAGCTTTCAGTCCATTGACAATGGACTGAAGGAGGCCTTCAAAGGTCTTGTGGCGACGTGCTTATCTGCAAAAAATGCTTATTTATTTTTATGATTATATACATGGCAGCCCCGAGCCCTAGGTGAGTTTGGAAAAACTTACCTAGGGGTCAATCATGGATCCAATTCTGAACTAAATACAAATCATGTGTTCAGGACGTTAGAATAGCCCCTATTAAGGTCAGACATATGATCGGATTGACTATAGTTCGTAAGTATTTGGCCCATGTAACATGCCAATTGTACTTGTAATATAGGCGTCATCATCCGCGGCGTCCATAAATGACGCCGAGCTTGATGAACCGAATCGGAAGATCAAACAGTCCGATGATGAAGTTGATGCCCTCAACCGGAGATTCGACGAGGCACAAGGTAGGTCAAAACAAAATCCTAACAACTTTGCCCGAACACGAGGCACGAGGTGGAGAGGCTCGAGGCCGAGCTCCAACAAGCGAAAGACGAAGTGGCCGTTGAGAGGGTGGTGGCCAAAGAAGTGGCTACCGCCCTCTCCGCCCTGCGAGCCACCAGCGACAAGCATGAGGCTCGCGTTAAGTATTTGGCCCATGTAACATGCCAATTGTACGTGTAATATAGGCTTCATCATCGGCGGCATCCGTAAATGGCGCCGAGCTTGACGAACTGAATCGGAAGATCAAACAGTCCGATGATGAAGTTGATGCCCTCAACCGGAGATTCGACGAGGCACAAGGTAGGTCAAAACAAAATCCGAACACCTTTGCCCGAACGCGAGGCACGAGGTGGAGAGGCTCGAGGCCGAGCTCCAACAAGCGAAAGACGAAGCGGCTGTTAAGAGGGTGGTGGCCAAAGAAGTGGCTACCGCCCTCTCCGCCCTGCGAGCCACCAGTGACAAGCATGAGGCTCGTGTGGTGGAGCTCCAACAGGAGCTCAAGGATGCCAGCCAAAAGTGTGAGGCCCTTGAGCAGAAGGGCAAGGAGCGTGGCTGAACTGTCCACCTTGAAGACCAACGTCAAGAAGGAGCGGATGGACTGGTGGTTCTATGAGGAGCAGGTCCGCCAAGCGAAGGAGATAATGGATGGTAAGCCATACTTACTACAATGTGTCTTCGGGGATAGCAAATTTAAATTGCATACCCAATTAGCTGTTCGCCTCGAGGGAAGAAGGAGACGGAGCCCCCGAGTGCTCTCCTCTCCTTGTAGAGCAACCGAAGCAGCTGATGGAGCTGCACCAGATGGCGGAGCCGGCCATGAACGACCTCTTCATCCGCCTATGGCCCGGTGAGCCGCTGATAGGCATCTACTTTGGGCTGGTGCAGAAGTTAATTGCCGCTTTGCCCCGCCTCGACACCGTGAAGCACTCCTCCTACATCGAGGGAGTCCGCATGGCCCTTGCCAAGGACAAGGTGCATTGGCCGGGGCTGATCCGATGAAGGTATCCACAACCCCACCACCTCCCGGGAAGGAGCATAGACGCCCCAAGTTATACTTCGCCGGAGTAATAGAAGGTGCTCAGGTGATAGCGTCACAGTGTTCGGGCGATAATATGTTTGAATTGGTAGTAATGCGTCCGAAGACTTTTCAAAGTTTTAATGTTATAAGTTATTATACTTTTATGTTTTTGCATTCCTTTATAACTCCTGTGTGGCCGTTTGAAACTGAAAGATGCGAATCGTCGGCTTCAGCCCCCATGTGGATACTACATGGGGTGTCTCTGCCAATGCACTATGTCCCTTAGCCGAGTGATCGGAACCCGAAGGAGGTACAGTGTGGTGGACTAGGCAATCAGGCTATATTTCTTTATTTGTTTCACTTAGCCGTACCGACGCAAAAAGGGTTGCGAGGGGCTAAATACTAGCCCCCGGAGTGTTGTGATGTTCGGATGAACCGCAGCTAAGGTCAGCATCACATGGTTTGCATGGAGACCAAAACCCTCCCGCAACGAGGAATATCCTCTGACGAGAATTTAAGTATAACACTTTAAGCTCGGATTCACAGACCGCCTCTCGCATACTATGACGGTCAGTTTTCGGCTTTCTCCCCTGAGGTGCTTGACCAGACTATCCGGAAACACAATCGTAGAAGTTCTCCCTTTGCCCTTTTAGCCGAACGAGCGGAACATAAAGAGACAAGCATAGGAGCTGGGCAATCCAACTATTGACCCAAGACATAGTTTGGAACTGATGCATATAAAGTGAATTCCAAGATACCAAACACATAATAAACTATACGTAAGGCGATTTGTTTGTAAGCTTCGAGCCCCCGGTCTATTATCCGGTTGCATCGTAACATATCAAACTGTTTCGCGAGAAGAGGTACAAAAGGAAAATATGCTCCAAAAAAAAGACAACCAGATAAACATGTAAAATGATGCTATATTTTTCTCAACAACTCTTATTACTCGGAGTGCCAAAGAAACTTCTTACAGGTATGTGAATAAAGAGATTACATGAGTGGTTGTACCAGGGGTCTTCCATTGGTGGCCTTACTTCCTTGATGTGCCCTGTTAAGAGTTTACTCCTGATCTTTGGTGCACCTCAACGGGTGGTATTGTTCGGCGAATGGATCTTGCAAACAAGGTCTTGAGAAGTAGCCAGATTATGGATAAGCTTTATGCCATTGGCGGGCCTTTGAATGGTCCTTGTATTGTGTCTGAAGACATGTTTAATGGTAGTGGTTGGGTCCAGACGGACACCCTCCTTTGTTTCCCCACCGCTGCCCATGGAATTTTAAGTGCAAAGTTGTGCCTCCTTGGCACGTACTTTGCTGGTCCTAGGGGTGTGCAATGGGGGGCGAGTCCCTATTTAAGGGGAGGGGAACGCTCTGAGAGTTCGGGCTAAAGCCGAGATTGCTTCCCAGTTTTGTGTGTCTTTATGACGGATGCCGCAACTTGCCGATCATCTTTGTAGTTTAATTCGCCTGCCAGGGCCAACACATGCTCCTCAGTTCATAGAGAGCACTCCGTGTTGCCATTAACAATGATGAACCCTTTGGGTCCAGGCATCTTGAGCTTGAGGTATGCGTAATGCGGGACGACATTGAAACGAGTGAACACTGTCCGGCCGAGCAGGGCGTGATAGCCATTGCGGAAGGGCACAATGTCGAAGATCAAGTCTTCGTTGTGAAAGTTATCGGGCGAGCCGAACACTAATTCTAGGGTTACGGAGCTGGTGCGTCGGGCCTTGACACCCGTGATCACTCCTTAAATGGTAGTGTTACTGGCTTTAATCTGTGATGGATCTATGCCCATGTTTTTCACCGTGTTTGAGAAAATTAGGTTATGGCTAGTTCATCTGTCCATTAGGACCTTTGTGAGGTGATACCCGTCTATAATGGGGTCGAGGACGAGTGCGGCCGAACCTGTCGGGACCCCGATCCTAAGTCATAAGAATCTAGCCTGTAACACATCACATCACTTTGCGGCCTCACGCACGGTAACCCCATGGCTGCAGCCTTACCTTAGCCGGGACCATTTGTGTCTTTTGGCTCACGTATATGAATATGTCGCTAGCATTCAAACGACAGAGAACCCGGGCCGACATGACTAGTCATAGAACCCAAGTGGCACATCCATACGGAAACAGGCATACGTAACCCAGCAATGCAGGTGTCGGACTCAAGCGTGTGTAGATGAGTCACAACAAGCTACAAGGAATCCATTATGTCGTGGGACATAACTGTCATCACTGCACATAGATGAGTCGTAGCAGGCTACAGGGACTCCATTACATTGCGAGAAATTTCCCCGAAGGGACAGACACAACAGCAAAGAAGGATACATGCCGGTCAATCAATGTGTCTGGAGCAGTAGCAAGCTACCAAGGCTCGGTGGAAGCACAAAGAGGCAGTTTCCCGTAAAGAGTACTACTAAAGGCACATGACTAGGTGTCGGATCCCATACATAGCGTTGCACGTCACACGTACGCACGACATGCCCGATATGCATAGATACAACTATGACATCACAACATAACCATACAACAACACAACTTTTATTTAAGAGGCTCAGAGGAGCCTTGCAACATGTTCTTACAGATAGGGGTCACATGACCCGACACTCAAGTCATACAAGCAAGTTCATACAAACCAAGCGGAAGCATAAAGCTGTCTAAGTACAGACAACTGAAAGGGTAAAAACACACATGGCCTGACTATCTACAGCCCGCCACAGGGCATAACGTCGTAGCTGGGAGACCAACTATTCGGCGTCATCGACATCTAAGTAAAACCCACCTGATCGGTCCCGAGTCTCATCTGCAACATTTATTAAGCAACATGAGTACAAATGTACTCAACAAGTCTTTAAAGCAGACCTAGACTATTCATGCTCATGTATCAACAAGGGGAGTGGTGGAGTTTATGCAGCAATGCCAACTCTGACTCATGGCTAACCTATACTACACATTTTTAAATATTTGTTCAAATTTTAGATATCGCACACGAGTCCACTAACTCCACATCAATACACCATCATGGATTCACTTCCGTCTCCTATGAGAGTGCCATCCACAATACTCACACTTGTCTTGAGAATTTTATGAGTATCCTTTAATTTATCTATGGACAACATAAGTTCTCCAAGTAGTCCATATCCGAGGATGCGGCTATTCAAATAGATTCATACCCTGCAGGGGTGTAATTCTTCACACACGCTCTCGCCACTTATCGTTGTGTGGTCATAAAACCATGCACCTCGACAACCTTCAAGGAGAAGCCCAACGAGGGAGTCGGCCACGACCGTCAATCACACAAGACCTCTAGTCCAGGCTATCGCCTTTTTGAGACTGAACCCACACGAAAGTCCGGCCGAAGTTTCCGCTATGGCCCCAAACGATGTGCGCAGGGTTCCCAAGCCCACCATTCGGGTGACCCTTGGTAGACCATGCCATTGCCTACCGCGTCGTAACCCACCCCTAGGGTCAGCACTACGCATGGCCTCCAGCATACTATAAACACCAGAAACTACTTGCAACTCCTGGACCAAGGACTAAGCGATTCATAAGTCGAGCGAGGTCATATTTTAGGGCCCAGCATGTGGTAGTATCTAGCCTTGGATCACAAACGCTGAACTCAGTTCCTAAGAACGGTCCCAATGAGACAACCCACTATGTACTCCTACACAGCCTCTCATCGCTACCTTTACCAAATCGGGTTCATCATTAAGCTTATCACATCAGAACAATATTGTTTCACTCGAGTTCATCACCCAGATGAATCAGACCTGACACAACTCTAAGCATAGCAAGCATAGCAGGCAAAGTAGGTAAGGCACAACATGGCTCAAGCATCTACCAAGTATGCTAGGTTGCAAGGTTTAGCTATTTACTGTGACCATGACATGTCATGCAAAGGAATGGGTTCATCTACCGCATATGACAGACAAGTGAACGTTTGTCCTAATGCAATAAACAAGAGCAGGAGCGAGAGAATGGGATGTTATCGGAATGATCAATGGGGTTGCTTGACTTGCTGGGAAGCGGGAAGGTATTCTCCTTCATTGGAATACTCGGGGGTATCCGCAGAAGCAGGGCCTACCGCAATGCAGATAAGTAGCAATCAATACATGGCAAGTGCAACAATATGATGCATGATCATGACATGGCAGCAACAACTATCCAAGTTAAATAAAGTAATTTCCAATATAGGTTCAAAATCGTTGTCTATTTCATATTCCATAAGTTAACCTATTAGTAAATTTCAATGTTCATCTACATATGTTGCTCTAACATGCATGATAACATCACCATTGGATTCATTGGAATTTTCTGATAATTTTTCATATATAAATTATTTCAATCTGAGATATAGATTAATTTATATGAATTTTCTAAGTTTTATATAGTTTCTGGAATTAATTTAATTTAGGAAATTGTTTATTGCATCAGCATGACATCATCATGATGTCAGCTGGTCAATAGACCATTGACAGGTCAAACCAGACCAGTGGGGTCCACTGGTCAGTGACCCAGCCTCTAACAGAAATTATTGAAAACACTAATTACTAATTAATTAGAATAGGGCCCACTGTGAGTGGGTCATTAGCTTAATTAAATTAATTAATCATTTATTTTAAACTAATCCTAATTAACCCTCACCCGCCCCACTTGCTAGTGACCCAGGGGTCAAACCCCCGTGGTCAACACTGGCCAGACTCATCGGCGTTGAGCCACCGTGACTCCAGACACGGCGGAGGGGTCGGGTTTCCTCCCGCGGCGACCATTTCGCTGGCGGAAGGCACCAGGCAAGCCTAGGCTGACGCGTGCATCCATCCCGAGACCTCTCAGGGGCTGAGATGGCCGGGATCGACGCCGGCGACGAGATCGGCGGCTGCCGGAGCTCGGGCGAGCACGAGCTCGTCGAACTAGGGCACAACATGGCCGGAGCTTGGCACCTACAGACTCTATGCGGCCCCACGAGCTTGGTGGTGGCCTCGGAAGGACCAACCGATCACGAGAACAACGCCGGTGACGAGCACGTGCAGCGGGGCATTTCGGGCATCGACGAAACTGGGCCTACAGAGGGGGAAACGGCTGGGGAAGAGAGGGGAAAGGACCGGGGCTCACTACGGGCTCGGAGCCGACGAGAGCTTGCTCGGGGAGGGCTTGGAGGTGACAAATCAATGGCGGCGGTGCTCGGACCCGAGGAGGAAGAAGGGGTCGAGGTCGTCGCTCCAGGGCCTCTGGCGGTGCCTGGCTCGGTGCAGAGGTAGGGGACGACGACCCGGAGCTTCTGGCGGGCTCAGGGGGGCGCGGGAGCGGCTGCAACTACGATGGCGAATGAGCGGGGCAAGGAGCTACATGGCAGCTCCGGCGCAAGCGCACGGTGGGCACGCGCTCGTCCTCCTGGCCGCCAGGAGGACGACGACGGTGCTGGGCCAGATGGGCCGGCGTAGGTGGGCTTCCTCCTTTTGTTTAAAAAATTCCAGTTTCTATTTTCTTTTCTGACATTTGTTTTTTTATTTAGGCACACTTGCCAGGCACAAAATATCCCAAATATTTTGTAGAGCTTAGTTTGAATATTTCAAACCTCTATAAAAAATTCATAATATTTTGAATACTAAAATAATTATAACACTTTATTTGGCATTTTCAGCAGCTTCAATTTTTATTTTTGAAATGCTTTATAGATTCAAATATTTAGAATGACCCTTGATATATTTATGTCCACATTTATCAGACATAGGGGACATTTTTTATGGGCATTTTGGATTTGTTAGTTTTTCACAAACACTGAATTGGTTTGATTCAAGTGAGGTGTTTGGGGTTTCTGTTAATCCCCATTTCAAGTTGATGCAAGAATGGAAACATGATGCACACACATGCTGTCCTAAGTAAGCTAGCTAGGGATGTGACAACTTAGCCCCACTCAAAAGAATCTCGTCCCGAGATTTTGAAGTCGTCAGAAAGAGCGTAGGGTACTCTAGTCAAAGACGATCCTCTCTTTCCCATGTGGCTTCCTTCTTGGAATGGTGTGACCACTGAACCTTGAGAAACTTGATGTTCTGATGCCGAGTGGTACGCTCAACTTGATCAAGAATACGAACAGGGTATTCTCGATATGTAAGGTTATCTTGAAGATCAAGCGCTTCGTGGTCTACTTCGCGGACAGGGTCCGAGAAGCAACGCCTGAGTTGCGAGACATGGAAGACATCATGAACCTTGGAAAGATGCGGCGGAAGTGCCAATTGGTAGGCAACCTCTCCTCGTTTAGCAAGAATATGAAAAGTTCCAATGTAACGAGGAGCCAACTTGCCCTTGATACCGAATCGGTGGGTAACCTTCAGAGGTGAAACCCGAAGATAAGCCTTCTCGTCAATTTCATAGGTCACAGCCTTATGATGACAATCATATTGGCTCTTTTGACGAGATTGGACTGTTTTCAACTTTTCACGAATAATGCGAACTTGCTCCTCTGCATCCTGGATCATATCCGGGCCAAAGAGTTGCCTCTCTCTGTTTTCTAACCAGTTAAGAGGTGTTCGACACCTTCGTCCATAGAGAACAACAAAAGGGGCTTTGCCCAGGCTTGATTGATTACTATTGTTATAAGCAAATTTAGCAAATGGAAGACATTTCTCCCAATTCATACTGAAGAATATAACACAAGCTCGGAGCATGTCTTCGAGGATTTGGTTGACTCGCTCAACTTGACCACTTGACTGTGGATGGAAAGGAGTGCTAAAGGATAGATTCAAGTGATGTGGGCATTTTGGATTTGTTGGTTTTTCACAAACACTGAATTGGTTTGATTCAAGTGAGGTGTTTGGGGGTTTTGTTAATCCCCATTTCAAGTTGATGCAAGAACGGAAACATGATGCACACACATGCTGTTCTAAGTAAGCTAGCTAGGGATGTGACAAAACCCCCATGATGGATACTGATCGGGTGATCATGCCGATCAAAAGTGATCGGATATGTTGACCATGGGTTATACTTCGGGGCTACGGGCTCTACAGCGTAAACCTCTCGAAGGGTGCGCTTCCTCTACTTCTTAGGTATATGGGTGGCGCATATCATGTTTACCATTTTGACTTTCGGAGGAAATTTCTTATGCCCACCACCAATCGGGCCCCGAGGTTCATCCTCATCCTCACTGCGGGGGCTCTTGCCTTGATCCTCGGGTGGGATCTTGCAAACCTATTTAAAGACCCAACAATTGCGGTGTTTATGGTTGGTGGGCTTCTCTTGAGTCCTGTGGATTTGGCAAGGCTTTTCCATGATCTTTTCCAGCGGGGTGGGTCCATGGTGATTGCCTTTAGGAGGCTTCTTCTGCTGCCTAGGACGGGAGTTGCGGAAGCCAACATTAACAGTCGTGTCATCGGCATCGCTATTATTGTGTCGACGCTTGTTCTTGTTGCACTTGGGCTTCCCATCGCCATCCCGAACTTTGGAGGTTCCGGGATCTTTGGAGTTATGGCTGCGTCTTGATAGCCAATTGTATTCACAAGCACAAAAGTGGGTCATCAGGGAAGTAAGGGCGGACATGGCCCAAGGTTTATCCTGGCTGAGCTGGCGAGCCAGTCATTCGTCCCGAATATTATGCTAAAAAGAGGCTATTGCCTAGGCTCCCTTGGTCAAGAACCGATTTCAGAATTGTCGCGCAGACTCTTCGGGCTTTTGGATGACGTTGCTTAAGTCGGAAGAGTCCGGCGGCCGAACATAGGTTCCCTGGAAATTAGAGCGGAACACATCCTCCAGGTCTTCCCAGCATCCGATGGAGTTCTCAAGGACGCTCTTTAGCTAGTGCCATGCTGGCGCCTTAAGTTTGAGGGGCAGATATTTAATGGCATGGAGATCATCTCCTCGTGCCATGTGTATGTGGTGGAGGAAGTCTTCGATCCATACGGTTGGGTCAGTTGTCCCATTGTACAACTCGATGTTCACGGGTTTAAACCCCTCCGAAAACTAATGCCGCATCACCTCATCCGTGAAACACAACGGGTGAGTGGCACCTCGAACCCGAGCTATGTCGCGCCTCTGATCGGCGTCTGTTCTACCTCGGTTGCATTCTCGGTCTTTGTTATTACTTCGGTCGAGCCATGGTCTATACCCATCCCATCTATCGGGAGAGTAGCCTCTGGATCCGTAGATGGATCTTGTACGACCTACTCTGTGATCTAGGTCATCTCGCAGGTCGAACCTATCATTGGGCTCTAGTGGCTACTTTCCCCATCTTCGGGGCATCGCCGGTCTATAACCGGTGTCATTGGCCGTCCGACCACGTCCGCGAGGAGGGCGGCCCGGCTTGTCGTATGGGATATGTTTCGGAGACGGAGTATTAGTGAGCTTGTCGTCAAATTGTGGCAGCAGCCTTCTTCGTGGATAGCTCTTGGGCTGGTCCGATAGACCGGTACCATGTCCGTCCTTAGTTGAGAGGACTCTTGTCCATCGATCATCGAGGTCATCCTGTTCAGCTTTGAGCTATCATTCCTTAGCTTTCAGGCTGTGAGCCATCGCTATGAGCTGCTGTCTGAACAGTTCCTGATCTTCATGTTTATCAGGGATGTTCAAGTCATTGGCTTTCGAGATGGCATCCTTCTCGATAGTGCCGGGGGAGGTAGTTATCGTCCTCAGAATCATTGAAGTCGTCAGGGTTGCTATAGTCCTTATGCCTTTCCTAACTCTCTAACGGGTGTTCGGAGATATTATGGTCGCCACGGTCCTCTGGGGTAACTCCGTCCCCGGTGCCGATGATAGCTTTCCTTCCCTTTTTGCCATTGGACCGCTTATGCGGTTTCTGGCACCTTGACGGTGCGTCGCCCGACTTGTCACCGTCATTATTAGGCGTTTTGTCACCATTAGGACTGTCCACCATGTAGACGTCATATGTAGAAGTGGCGGCCCATCGCCTGGTGTTAACAGCGGTTGGTGCGCAAACCCTGTTCATCTATATATTCTGCCTCTTTAGAGGCATGGTCTAGCATGTCGGTTAAATCTTAGACTTTGGCTATCAAGTGGGTTGTGGTTGGGTCAAAAAAATTGTCCCGACACGTACTGTAACCGATCTGAGCACAGATCGGGGCTGAATCATGGGAAATTTCCATCGACGAGATCTGATCTAGGGTTTCGTCAAATGCCGAGGGCTTGCTCGAATCATACTGTTCAGAACCTTTAGAGTTGATCTCCGATGCGTCCGAACGAGAAGTATGTTCGACAAGAACGAGTGTCCTGCCTTCCGACACTATGGCCAGATCCGGAGCAGGAGAGGGAACGCCACCCTGGATAACACCGTTGGCGTGACCGAAGAAGGGACTCGAGGTTAAAGCCTTGGAGTCTTCAGGCGTGGCGAGTGAAGTCGCAAGCCCGGTTAGTGACAAGTCACCCTGAGAGTCCACGGAGAACTCTAGGTTCCCGAATCTGGCCTCTCGATCAGGGGCAAAGCTGTCGACACGGCCTAGATGATCGCTGGGGTCGGCGTGCAGCACAATATTGCCGAAGGCGAAGATCTGTCCGGGGACGAAAGTGTCCATGTTACGGACCTCTTCGTTGATCACAAGGCGAGACATTGATTCCTTGGGTGCTCACAGCGGAACTCTCAATGGGAGCACCAATGTCGGTGTCAAAACCGGCGGATCTCGGGTAGGGGGTCCCGTACTATGAGACTGGAACCGATGGTAACAGGAGATGAAGGGGACACAGATTTACCCAGATTCGGGCCCTCCTATGGAGGTAATACCCTATGTCCTGCTTGGTTGTATTGATGATATGGGGGGTCATAGAGTTGATCTACCTCGAGATCGAATAGCTAACTCTAGATGAGTTGTTCTCCATCTACAACCTAAAACCCTCCGACTTATCTAGGGAATCTCGGACCATGTCTTCCCTTACCTCCCTGATGACCCGCTTTTGCGCGGGTGAAGACAATTGGCTAGAAAGACGCAGCCATAACTCTGAAGATCCCAGAACCTCTGAAGTTCGGGATGGCAACAGGAAACCCAAGCGCAACAAGAACAAGCGCCACCACAATAGCAGCGATGCCGATGACACGACTGTTAATGCTGGCTTCCGCAACTACCATGCTAGGCAGCGGAAGAAGCCTCGTAAAGGCAATCGTGATGGATCCACCCCGCTGGAAAAGATCAGGGAAAAGCCGTGCCAAATCCACGGGACTCAAGAGAAGCCCACCAACCATACACACCGCAATTGTTGGGTGTCTAAACAGGTCGGCAAGCTCCCAACCGAGGATCAAGGCAAGAGCCCCCACATGAGGATGAGGATGAACCTCGGGGCGTGATTGGTGGTGGCCAAAAGAAATTTCCTTCGGAAGTCAAAATGGTAAACATCATATTGTTGGGGAACGTTCCATGCGATTTTTTTCCTATGCACACGCAAGATCTATCCATGATGATGAGCATCTACGAGAGGGAGAGTGGATCTACGTACCCTTGTAGATAGCTAAGCGGGAAGCGTTAAGAAACACGGTTGATGTAGTCGAACGTCTTTGCGATCCAAATCATCGAGTGTCCCGCGATCCAATCACGATCCGTCCCGATCTAGCACCGAACGGACGACACCTCCACGTTCAGCACACGTATGGCTTGATGACGATCTCCGCCTTCTTGATCCAGCAAGAGGGAGCGGAGGTGTAGACGTGTTCTCTGGCAGCGTGACGGCGCTGCAGCGATAGCGGTAGAGTAATGTTAGCAGGGCTTCGCCGAAGCACAGCTGAAACCGATCTAGAGGAGAAACTACGGACTAGAGGGTAGGGTTGCACGTGGCTTAAAATCTGTATATATAGGAGGAGGGGAGGAGGAGGCTTGGCGCAAGGGCCAGCCCTCCTAGGCTTTGGCCGAAGTGGAGGGAGGAGTCCTCCTCCTCCACTCCTTGTAGGATTAGGACTCCTTCCTTATTTTCCCACCTTTTTGCCTTTTTCCACCTTTTCCACCTTTGGGCTTTCGTCCCAGCCGCATGGGCCCTATGTGGGAATTCCACCAGCCCACTAAGGGATGGTATTCATCCTCCCATAGACAATGTAGCCTCTCGGGTCGAAATACCACACCCGATTGTCCCCCGGTACACTACCGGCACACCCGGTACACTACCGATGAGCCCGAAACTTTTTCGGCGACCAAACAGGACTTGCTATATATCAACCTTTACCTCCGGACCATTCCAGAGCTCCTCGTGATGTCTGGGATCTCATCCGGGACTCTGAACAACCTTCGGTCACCACCATACATAACTCTATACTACCGAAACGTCACCGAACCTTAAGTGCGCAGACCATACGGGTTCGAGAACTATGTAGACATGACCGAGACACCTATAAAGTCAATAACCAATAGCGGGACCCGGATTCCAATATTGGTTCCTACATATTCTACGAAGATCTTATCGGTCGAACCTCTATGTCAAGGATTTAGTTAATCCCGTATGATATTCCCTTTTTTCTTCGGTATGTTACTTGCCCAAGATTCGATCGTCGGTATCTCCATACCTAGTTCAACCTCGTTACCTACAAGTCTCTTTATTCCTTCCGTAATACAAGATCCCATGACTAACACTTAGTCACATTGCTTGCGAGGCTTATTGTGATGTTGTATTACCGAGTGGGCCCTGAGATACCTCTCCGTCACACGGTGTAACAAATCCCAGTCTTGATCCATGCCAACCCAACAGACACCCTCGAAGATACCCGTAGATCACCTTTATAGTCACCCGGTTATGTTGCGACATTTGATACACACAAGGCACTCCTCCGGTGTCCGTAAGTTGCACAAAACCATAGCAATAAACGGACACGATCATATGCTACGTTTATAGTTTGGGTCTTGTCCATCCCATCATTCTCCTAATGATGTGATCCCGTTATCAAATGACATCTCATGTCAATGGCTAGGAAACCTTGACCATCCTTGATCAACGAGCTAGTTCACTAGAGGCATACTAGGGACAAAGTGTTGTCTATTTATCCACACATGCAATGTGTTTCCAATCATTACAATTATAGCATGGATAAGAAATGTTTATCATGAACAAGGAAATATAATAATAAAAACCTTATTTATTGCCTCTAGGGCATATTTCCAACAGTCTCCCACTTGCACTAGACTCAATAATCTAGTTCACATCACTATGTGATTCACATAGTAATGAATCGATCACACATGCAGTTCTGGTGTTGATCATGTTTAGCCCTTGGAAGAGGTTTAGTCAACGGGCCTGCAACATTCAGATCCGTGTGCACTTTGCAAATATTTATGTCCTTATCCTCGATGTAACCACGGATGGAATTGAAGCACCGCTTTATGTGTCTGGTCCTCTTGTGAAACCTTTGTTCCTTGGCCAGAGCAATGGCACCAGTGTTGTCACAGAACAGAGTCATTGGATTCAGTGCACTGGGCATTACTCCAAGATCTGTCATGAACTGCTTCATCCAGACACCTTCCTTCGCCGCCTCCGAGGCTGCGATGTACTCCGCTTCGCATGTAGAATCAGCTACCACACTTTGCTTGGAACTGCACCAGCTTACCGCTCCCCCGTTGAGAATAAATATGTATCTGGTTTGCAACTTAGAGTCATTCGGATCTGTGTCAAAGCTTGGATCGACGTAACCCTTTACGACGAGCTCTTCATCACCTCCATAAGTGAGAAACATTTCCTTAGTCCTTTTTAGGTACTTAAGGATATTCTTGATCGTCGTCCAGTGCTCCATTCCAGGATCACTTTGAAACCTTACGGCCATTCTTATGGCAAGGCTGATATCGGGTCTTGTACACAACATTGCATACATGATAGAGCTTATGGCTGAAGCATAGGGGATGGCACTCATCTTCTCTCTATCTTCTAAAGTCACTGGGCATTCAGTCTTACTCAACTTCACTCCTCGTAACACAGGCAAGAACCCCTTCTTGGACTGATCCATTTTGAACTTCTTCAAAACTTTATCAAGGTATGTGCTTTGTGAAAGTGCTATCAAGCATCTTGATCTATCTCTATAGATCCTAATGCCTAATATGAAAGCAGCTTCTCCTAGGTCCTTCATTGAAAAACTCTTGTTCAAATATTCCTTCACGCTTTCCAGCATTTCTATATTGTTTCCAGTCAGCAATATGTCATCCACATATAATATTAGAAACGCTATAGAGCTCCCACTCACTTTCTTGTAAATACAAGCTTCTCGATAAGCTTGTATAAACCCAAACGCTTTGATCACCTCATCAAAACGCTTATTCCAAGTCCGAGATGCTTGCACTAGTCCATAAATGGATCGCTGGATTTTGCAAACTTTGTCAGCATTCTCTGGATCGACAAAACCTATTGGTTGCATCATATACAACTCTTCCTCAAGGAAACCGTTGAGGAACGCTGTTTTGACATCCATCTGCCAATTTTCATAGTCGAAATATGCAATTATTGCTAACATGATTCTAACGGACTTAAGCATCGCTACGGGTGAAAAGGTCTCAAAGTAGTCAACTGCTTGAACTTGTGAAAAACCCTTTGCCACAAGTCGAGCTTTATAGACGGTGACATTACCGTCCGCGTCCATCTTTTTCTTACAGATCCATTTGTTCTGAATGGCCTTTCGCACTTCAGGTAATACTTCCAAAATCCATACTTTGTTTTCATACATGGATCCCATCTCAGATTTCATGGCCTCTAACCATTTCTCGGAATCCGGGCCCATCATCGCTCCTCCATAGCTGGTAGATTCATTGTTGTGCAGCAACATGACCGCCAAGACAGGGTTGTCGTACCACTGAGGAGCAGTACGCGCCCTTGTCGACCTACGAGGTTCAATAGTGACTTGATCCGAAGCTTCACGATCATCATCATTAACTTTCTCTTCAACTGTTGTAGGCTCTACAGAAACATCTTTCTATGCTGCGCTACTTTCTGGTTGAAGCAAAGGTTCAATAACCTCACCAAGCTCTATTTTCCACCCACTCAATTCTTTTGAGTGAAACTCTTTCTCAAGAAATGTTCCGTTCTTAGCGACAAACACTTTGCCTTCGGATCTGAGATAGAAGGTATACCCAACTGTCTCTTTCGGGTATCCTATGAAGACGCATTTCTCCGCTTTGGGTTCCAGCTTTTCAGGATGAAGCTTTTTGACATAAGCATCACATCCCCAAACTTTAAGAAACAAAAACTTTGGCCTCTTGCCAAACCACAGTTCTTATGGCGTCTTCTCAACAGATTTTGATGGTGCCCTATTTAAAGTGAACGCAGCCGTCTCTAATGCATGACCCCAAAAAGAAAGTGGCAAATAGGTAAGAGACATCATAGAGCGCACCATATCTAATATGGTTCGATTATGACGTTCGGACACACCATTACGCTGTGGTGTTCCAGGCGGTGTCAACTATGAAACAATTCCGCACTGTCTTAAGTGACTGCCAAACTCATAACTCACATATTCACCTCCTCGATTAGATTGTAGGAATTTGATCTTCTTGTTACGTGATTCTCAACTTCACTCTCAAATTGCTTGAACTTTTCAAATGTTTCAGACTTGTGTTTCATTATGTAAATATACCCATATCTACTTAAGTCATTAGTGAAGGTGAGAAAATAACGATATCCACCGCGCGTTGCAACATTCATTGGACCACACACATCAGTATGTATGATTTCCAACAAGTCATTTGCCCGTTCCATTGTTCCAGAGAACGGCGTTTTGGTCATCTTGCCCATGAGGCATGGTTCACATGTGTCAAGTGATTCAAAATAAAGTGACTCCAAAAGTCCATCAGCATGGATCTTCCTCATGCGTTTTACACCAATATGACCCAAACGGCAATGCCACAAGGAAGTGGTACTATCTTTATCAACTCTACATCTTTTGGCATCAATGTTATGAACATGTGTATCATCACTATCAAGATTCGATATGAATAAACCCCTCACATTGGGTGCATGACCATAAAAGATATTACTCATATAAATAGAACAACCATTATTCTCTAATTTAAATGAGTAACTGTCTTGCAATAAACAAGATCCAGATATAATGTTCATGCTTAACGTAGACACTAAATAACAATTATTCAGGTTCATCACTAATCCCGATGGTAATCGAAGAGAGAGCATGCCGACGGCGATCACATCAACCTTGGAACCATTTCCCACGCGCATCGTCACTTTGTCCTTAGCCAGCCTCCATCTATTCTGTAGGTCCTGCTTTGAGTTGCAAATGTGAGCAACCGAACCGGTATCAAATACCCAGGCACTACAACGAGAGCTAGTAAGGTACACATCAATAACATGTATACCATATATAACTTGTTTGTTGTTGGCCGCCTTCTTGTCAGCCAGGTACTTGGGGCAGTTCTGCTTCCAGTGACTAGTTCCCTTGCAATGAAAGCACTCAGTTTCTGGCTTGGGACCAGCCTTGGGTTTCTTTACAGGAGGAGCAACTGCTTTGCTATCCTTCTTGGCTTTATCCTTCTTCCCCTTGCCCTTGCCATTCTTCTTGAAACTAGTGGTTTTATTTACCATCAACACTTGATGTTCTTTCTGGATTACAGACTCGGCGACTTTCAGCATCGCAAACAGCTCGGCGACTGACTTGCTAATCCTGTGCATGTTATAGTTCATCACAAAGCTCTTGTAGCTAGGTGGTAGTGATTGAAGAACTCTGTCAGTGATCGCCTATGGCGGAAGGGCAATTCCAAACTCTGCTAGACGAGTCGAATACCCAGACATTCTGAGTATATGTTCACGGATAGACCCGTTCTCCTCCATTTTGCAAGCATAGAACTTATCAGAGGTCTCATACCTCTCGATCTGGGCATTCTTCTGAAAGATAAACTTCAACTCCTGGAACATCTCATATGCTCCATGATGTTCAAAACGTCTTTGAAGTCCCAGTTCTAAGCCATACAATATTGGACACTGAACTATTGAGTAATATCCAGAGCTTGCCTCCCAAGCGTTCTTAACGTCCTCGGATGACATGTCTTCGGGTTGGTCACCAAGCGGTGCATCAAGGACATATGGTTTCTAGGAAGCCGTGAGGATAATCCTCAGATTACGGGCCCAGTCAACAAAGTTACTTCCATCATCTTTCAACTTAGCTTTCTCTAGGAACGCATTAAAATTGAGGGATGCTACTGCGCGAGCCATTGATCTACAACAGAATTATGCAAAGGTTACTTAGACTATTGTTCAAGATAATGAGTTTAGTTAATCATATTACTAAAGCTCCCACTCAAATTGACATCCCTCAGGTCATCTGAGTGTCACATGATCCAAATTCACCAACTCAAGTCCAATCATCACGTGAGTTGAGGTGGCCTCAATGGTGAACAACAGCATGTTGATCATATCTACTATATGACTCATGTTCGACATTTCGGTCTCTTATGTTCCGAGGACATGTCTGTACATGCTAGGCTCGTCAAGTTTAACCCGAGTGTTCTGCATGTGCAACACTGGCTTGCGCCCATTGTATGTGAACGTAGAGTCTATCACACCCGATCATCACGTGGTGTCTCGACACGAAGAACTTTCGCAATGGTGCACACTCGGGGAGAACACAATTCATCTTGAAATTTAACTGAGGGATCACCTTATAATGAGCAAAACAGGGTGCATAAAAGGATTAACATCACATGCAAAGCATAAGTGACATGATATGGCCATGAACTTGTGCTTTTGATTTCCATCTTGAAAGCACCGGCATGATCTCCATCGTCACCGGCACGACACCATCATATCTATCATCTTGATCTCCATCAACATGTCGCCATCGGGGTTGTCACTCCCACCATGCTTCTAAGACTATTGCTAACATTTAGCAATAAAAGTAAAGCATTACATAGCGCTTAATGATTGACACGCAGGTCATACCATAATTAAAGACAACCCTATGGCTCCTGCCGGTTGCCGTACTCATCGACATGCAAGTCATGATATTCTATACAACACATGGTCATCTCATACATCACATATATCTCATCATGTAATTGGCCATATCAGATCACAACATACCCTGCAAAAACAAGTTAGACGTCCTCTAATTGTTGTGGCATGTTTTACGTGGCTGCTATGGGTATCTAGCAAGAACAATTCTCACCTACGCATAAACCACAACGGTGATACATAAGTTGCTTTTCAACCTTCTCAAGGACCGCCTTTGTCGAATCCGATCCAACTAAAGTAGGAGAAACAGACACCCGCCAGCCATCTTTGTGGAACAAGGTTACACATGAGTCGATGGAACTGGTCTCTCGTAAGCGTACGAGTAAGGTTGGTTCGGGCCACATCATCCCACAATACCGCTGAATCAAAACATGACCAAGGTAGGAAGAAATCTAAGCATCAATACCCACAAACTCTTTCTGTTCTACTCGAGATCTCATCTACACATAGACCTAGCTCTGATACCACTGTTGGGGAACACTGCATGGGAAACAAAATTTTCCTACGCACATGTAAGATCTATCCATGGTGATGAGCGTCTACGAGAGGGAGAATGGATCTACGTACCCTTGTAGATCGCTAAGCGGGACGCGTTAAGAAACGCGGTTGATGCAGTCGAACGTCTTCGTGATCCAACTCGTCGAGCGTCCCACGATTCAATCACGATCCGTCCTGATCTAGCACCGAACGGATGGCACCTCCGCGTTCAGCACACGTACGGCTTGATGACGGTCTCCGCATTCTTGATCTAGCAAGAGGGAGTGGAGAGGTAGACGTGTTCTCTGGCAGTGTAATGGTGCTGCGGCGATGGTGGTGGAGTAATCTCGGGAGGGCTTCACCTAAGCACAGCTGAAACCGATCTAGAAGAGAAACTACAAACTAGAGGGTAGGGTTGCACGTGGCTGAAAATCTATATCCAAAAACCCTAAAACCTCTAGTATATGTAGGAGGAGGCTTGGCGCAAGGGCCAACCCTCCTAGGCTTTTGCTTAAGTGGAGGGAGGAGTCCTCCTCCTCCACTCCTAGTTGCATTAGGACTCCTTCCCTATTTTCTCACCTTTTTCCCTTTTGCACCTTTTCCACCTTTGGGCTTTCTTCCAAGCCACATGGGCCCTATGTTGGACTTTCACCAGCCCACTAAGGGCTGGTATTCATCCTCCCACAGACCATGTAGCCTCTTGGGTCGAAATAACCCTCCCGATGGTCCCCCGGTACACAACCGGCACTCCCGGTACACTACCGATGAGCCCGAAACTTTTTCGGTGACCAAAACAAGACTTCCTATATATCAATCTTTACCTCCGGACCATTCCGGAGCTCGTCGTGATGTCTGGGATCTTATTCGGGACTCCAAACAACCTTCGTTCACCACCATACATAACTCTATACTATCGAAACGTCACCGAACCATAAGTGTGCAGACCCTGCGGGTTCGAGAACTATGTAGACATGACCGAGACACTACTACGGTTAATAACTAATAGCGGGACCTGGATTCCCATATTTTTTCCTACATATTCTATGAAAATCTTTATCGATCGAACCTCTATGTCAAGGATTCAGTTAATCTCGTATGATGTTCCCTTTGTTCTTCGGTATGTTACTTGCCCGAGATTCGATCGTCGGTATCTCCATACCTAGTTCAACCTCGTTACCGGAAAATCTCTTTACTCATTCCGTAATACAAGATCCCGTGACTAACACTTTGTCACATTGCTTGCAAGGCTTATTCTGATGTTGTATTACTGAGTGGGACCTCAGATACCTCTCCTTCACACGGAGTAAAAAATCCCAGTCTTGATCCATGCCAACCCAATAGACATCCTTGGAGATACCTGTAGAGCACCTTTATGGTCACCTAGTTATGTTTAGACGTTTGATACACACAAGGAACTCCTTCGATGTCCGTGAGGTGCATGATCTAAAGGTCATAGGAACATATACTTGACATGCAGAAAACCATAGCAATAAACTGACACGATCATATGCTACATTTATAGTTTGGGTCTTTTCCATCCCATCATTCTCCTAATTATGTGATCCCGTTATCAAATGACATCTCATGTCAATGGCTAGGAAACCTTGACCATCTTTGATCAACGAGCTAGTTCACTAGAGGCACACTAGGGACAAAGTGTTGTCTATTTATCCACACATGCAATGTGTTTCCAATCAATAAATTCATGGCATGGATAATAAATGTTTATCATGAACAAGGAAACATAATAATAAACACTTTATTTATTGCCTCTAGGGCATATTTCCAACAGATATACGCCACCCATATACCTAAGAAGGAAATGAAGCACGCCCTTCGAGAGGATTACGCAGTAGAGCCCGTAGCCCCGAAGTGTAACCCATGGTCGGCATATCCGATCACTTTTGATCGGCGTGATCACCTGACCAGTATCCGTCATGGGGATTCGGCCACACTCGTCCTCGACCCCATGATAGATGGGTATCACCTCACAAAGGTCCTCATGGACGAAGGAAGTAGCCTTAACCTAATTTACTCAGACTCGTGAAAAACATGGCCAAAGATCCGTCACGGATTAAACCCAGTAACACTACCTTTAAAGGAGTGATCCCTGATGCACGGGCACCGTAACCCTGGAAGTAGTGTTGGGCTTGCCCGATAACTTTCGCAGCGAAGACTTGATATTCGACATTATGCCCTTCCGCAGCAGCTATCACGCCCTGCTCGGCCGGACAACGTTCGCTCGTTTCAATGCCATCCCGCATTACGCATACCTCAAGCTCAAGATGCCTGGCCCCAAAGGGTTCATCACTATTAACGGCAACACGGAGTGCTCTCTACAAACCGAGGAACATGCGTTGGCCCTGGCGGTCGAATTTAACTACAAAGATGATCGGCAAGTTCCGGCATCTGCCGTAAAGGCACGCAAAACTAGGAAGCGAGCTCTGCTTCATGCCAAACTCTCAGATACTTCCCCTCCCCTTAAATAGGGACTCTCCCCTCATCGCACACCCCTATGACCAACAAAAAACTGTTGGGAGACGTAGTAGTAAATGAAAAAAAATTCCTACGACCACCAAGATCTATCTATGGAGAAACCAGCAACGAGTAAGGGGAGATTGCATCTTCATACTTTTGAAGATCTCCAAGCGCAAGCGTTACAAGAACGCGGTTGGTGGAGTCATATTCGCAGTGATTCAGATCGCGGTGGAATCCGATCTTAGCGCCGAACAACGACGCCTCCGCGTTCAACACATGTGCAGCCGGCTGATGTCTCCTATGCCTTGATCCAGCAAGGAGGAAGGAGGTTGAGGGAGAGCTCCAGCAGCATGACGGCGTGGTGATAGTGGAGCTGCGTGGTCTCCGGCAGGGCTTCGCCAAGCACTACGAAGAATGGAGAATGAGGAAGGGTAGGGCTACGCCGAGAGAGGAAGAACTCGTGTGTCTGGCAGCCCCAAAATCCTGCACTATATATAGGAGGAGGAGGAGGGAGGGCGCAGCCCTAGGGTTCCCACCCTAGGGGCTGCGGCCGGCCCTAGATTGGCCATCTGGCCGGCAGCCAGGGAGGGAGTGGGGAGGGCGCAGCCCTAGGTGGGCCTTAGGCCCATCTAGACCTAGGGTTTCCCCTCCTTCCCACCTTTCCTACGCCTTGGGCCAGGGTGGAGGGCGCACCAGCCCACTCTGGGGCTGGTCCCTTCCACTCTCGGCCAACGCAGCCCTCTGGGGGTGGTGGCCCCACTTGGTGGACCACCGGAACCCTTCCGGTGGTCCCCGTACGCTACCGGTAATTCCTGAAACTCTTCCGGTGAGCAAAACCTCACTTCCTATATATCAATCTTTACCTCCGGACCATTCCAGAACTCCTAGTGACGTCCGGGATCTCATCTGGGACTCTGAGCGACCTTCGGCAACCACGTACACTATTTCCCTATAACCCTAGCGTCATCGAACCTGAAGTGTGTAGAGCCTACGGGTTTGGGAGACACGTAGACATGACCGAGACACCTCTCCGGTCAATGACCAACAGCGGGATCTGGATACCCATGTTGGCTCCCACATGCTCCACGATGGTCTCATCGGATGAACCACGATGTCAGGGATTGAATCAATCCCGTATACAGTTCCCTTTGTCTACCGGTATGATACTTGCCCGAGATTCGATCGTCGGTATCTCTATAACTGTTTCAATCTCACTACCGGCAAGTCTCTTTACTCATTCCGTAATACATCATCCCGTGGCTAACTCCTTAGTCACATTGTGCTCATTATGATGATGTCTTACCGAGTGGGCCCAAAGATACCTCTTCGTCACACGGAGTGACAAATCCCAGTCTCGATTCGTGCCAACCCAACAAACACTTTCGAAGATAACTGTAGCGTACCTTTATAGCCACCCAGTAACGTTGTGACGTTTGGCACACCCAAAGTATTCCTACGGCATCCATGAGTTGCACAATCTCACGGTCTAAGGAAACGATACTCGACATTGTAAAAGCTTTAGCAGACAAACTACACGATCTTGTGCTATGCTTAGGATTGGGTCTTGTCCATCACATCATTCTCCTAATGATTTTATCACTGCCTCTAGGGCATATTTCCAACAAGGACGTGCCAAGGAGGCACAACTTTGCACTTAAAATTCCATGGGAAGCGGTGGGGAAACAAAGGAGGGTGTCCGGCTAGACCCAACCACTACCATTAAACATGTCTTCAGACGCAATGCAGGGACCATTAAAAGGCCTGCCAATGGCGTAGAGCTTATCCGTATTTCGGAGACTTCTCAAGACCTTGTTTGCAAGATCTGTTCACTCAACAATACCACCTGTCGAGGTGCACCAAAGATCAGGAGTGAAGTAGCAACAGGGCACATCAAGGACGTAAGGCCACCAATCGAAGACCCCTAGTACAACCACTCCTGTAATGTCTTTCTTCACATACGTGTAGGCAGTTGCTTCGACACTCCAAGTAATAAGAGTTGTTGAGAAAAATATAGCATCATTTTACTTGTTTATCTAGTTGTCCTTTTTTGGCACATATTTTCCTTTTCTCCCTCTTCTCGCGAAACAGTTCGATATGTTACGATGCAACCGGATAATACACCGAGGCCTTGAAGCTTACAAACAAATTGCCTTACGTATAGTTTATTATGTGTTTGGCATCTTGGAGTTCACTTTATATGCATCGGTTTCCGAACTATGTATTGGGTCAATAGTTGGGTTGCCCGGCTCCTGTGATTGCCCCTTTACATTCCGATCGTTTGGCTAAAAGGGGAAAGGGAGAACCTCTGCAATTGTGTTTCTGGATAATCTGGTCAAGCACCTCAGGGGAGAAGCCGAAAACTGACCATCATAGTATGTGAGAGTCGGTCTGTGAATCCGAGCTTAAAGTGACATACGTAAATCCTCGTTAGAGGATATTCCGCGTTGTGCGAGCGGTTTGCTCTCCATGCAAACCATGCGATGCTAGCTATAGCTGCGGTTGAACATCACAACACTCCTGGGCTAGTATTTAGCCCCCCACAACCCTTATTGCGCCCCTACGGCTAAGTGAAAGAAATAAAGTACTATAGTCTGGTTGCCTAGTCCGCCGCACTGTACCGCCTCCGGGTTCCGATCACTCGGCTAAGGGACATAGTGCATTGGCAGAGACACCCTATGTAGTATCTACATGGGGGCTGAAGCTGATGACTCGCATCTTTCAGTTTCAAATGGCCACACATGAGTTATAAAGGAATGCAAAAACATAAAAGCGTAATAACTTATAACATTAAAACTTCTGAGGAGAATGCTAGGCCATATTAGTGTTGGAAATATGCCCTAGAGGCAATAATAAAATGGTTATTATTGTATTTCCTAGTTCATGATAATTGTCTATTATTCATGCTACAATTGTGTTAAACAGAAACCGTAATACATGTGTGAATACATAGACCATCGCATGTCCCTAGTGAGCCTCTAGTTGGCTAGCTCGTTGATCAATAGATGGTCACGGTTTCATGACCATGGACATTGGATGTCGTTGATAACGGGATCACATCATTAGGAGAATGATGTGATGGACAAGACCCAATCCTAAGCATAGCACAAGATCGTGTAGTTCGTATGCTAAAGCTTTTCAATGTCAAGTATCATTTCCTTAGACCATGAGATTGTGTAACTCCCGGATACCGTAGGAATGCTTTGGGTGTGCCAAACGTCACAACGTAACTGGGTGGCTATAAAGGTACGCTACGGGTATCTCCGAAAGTGTCTGTTGGGTTGACACGAATCAAGACTGGGATTTGTCACTCCGTGTGACGGAGAGGTATCTCTGGGCCCACTCGGTAAGACATCATCATAATGAGCTCAATGTGACTAAGGAGTTAGCCACGGGATGATGTGTTACGGAACGAGTAAAGAGACTTGCCGGTAACGAGATTGAACAAGGTATGGCGATACCGACGATCGAATCTCGGGCAAGTACCATACCGATAGACAAAGGGAATTGTATACGGGATTGATTGAATCCCTGACATCGTGGTTCATCCGATGAGATCATCGTGGAGTACGTGGGAGCCAACATGGGTATCCAGATCCCGCTGTTGGTTATTGGCCGGAGAGGTGTCTCGGTCATGTCTACGTGTCTCCCGAACCCGTAGGGTCTACACACTTAAGGATCGATGACGCTAGGGTTATAGGGAAAAGGTATACGTGATTACCGAAGGTTGTTCGGAGTCCCGGATGAGATCCCGGACGTCACGAGGAGCTCCGGAATGGTCCGGAGGTAAATATTGATATATAGGAAGTCCAGTTTTGGTCACCGGAAAGTTTTCGGGCTCATCGGTAATGTACCGGGAGTGCCGGGAGGGTGCCGGAGGACCCCCGGGAGGGGTGTGACGACCAAAGGACCACATGGGCTGTTAGATAAAGTGTGCCAGCCCTTATTGGGCTGGGCAAGACTTTTGCTAAAGGCCCATGCGGCTGGAGATAAGGAGATAAGGCAAAAAGGATTTAAAAGGAGGAGATCCACCTCCCTTGTGGGAGGTGGACTCTCCCTTTAATTCAGCCGGCCATCTCCTCTTTGGAGTAGAGGCCAAGCCAGCCCTCCACGTCCCTCCTCCTATATATACTTGAGGTTTTGGATGTTTTGAGACAGGATTTGATCTCTCTCTCTCACGGCGAAGCCCTACCTCTCTTCTTCCTCCTCCGCAGCGCTTAGGCGAAGCCCTGTCGGAATACCTTGCTACTCCACCACCACCACGCCGTCGTGCTGCTGTTGGAGCCCTTCCCCAACCTCTCCTTCCTCCTTGCTGGATCAAGGTGTTGGAGACGTCACCGGGCTGCACGTGTGTTGAACGCGGAGGTGCCGTCCGTTCGGCACTTGATCGGATCTACCGCGATCTGAATCGCTGCGAGTACGACTCCATCAACCGCGTTCTTGTAACGCTTCCGCTTAGCGATCTTCAAAGGTATGAAGATGCAATCTCTCCCCTCTCGTTGCTGGTTTCTCCATAGATAGATCTTGGTGAACGTAGGAAAATTTTGATTTACTACTACATCTCCCAACAGTGGTATCAGAGCTAGGTCTATGCGTAGAATCTATGCACGAGTAGAACACAAAGCAGTTGTGGGCGTCGAGTTTGTTAATTTGCTTGCCGCTACTAGTCTTATCTTGATTCGGCGGTATTGTGGGATGAAGCGGCCCGGACCAACTTTACACGTACGCTTACGTGAGACCGGTTCCACCGCCTGACATGCACTAGATGCATAAGGTGGCTAGCGGGTGTCTGTCTCTCCTACCTTAGTCGGATCGGATTCGATGAAAAGGGTCCTTATGAAGGGTAAATAGCAATTGGCAAATCACGTTGTGGTGTTGACGTAGGTAAGAAACGTTCTTGCTAGTAACCTATAGCAGCCACGTAAAAACTTGCAACTACAAATTAGAGAACGTCTAACTTGTTTTTGCAGCATGTGCCTTGTGATGTGATATGGCCAAAGGATGTGATGTGATGCATTGTGATGTATGAATTGATCATGTTCTTGTAATAGGATTCACGACTTGCATGTCGATGATTATGACAACCGGCAGGAGCCATAGGAGTTGTCTTATTTATTGTATGACCTGCGTGTCAATCATAAACGCCATGTAATTACTTTACTTTATTGCTAAGCGTTAGCCATAGTAGTAGAAGTAATAGTTGGCGAGACATCTTCATGAAGACACAATGATGGAGATCATGATGATGGAGATCATGGTGTCGTGCCGGTGACAGTGATGATCATGGTGCCCCGAAGATGGAGATCATAGGAGCAAAATGATATTGGCCATATCATGTCACTATATTGATTGCATGTGATGTTTATCATGTTTACATCTTATTTGCTTAGAACGACGGTAGTAAATAAGATGATCTCTCAATAAAATTTCAAGAGAAGTGTTCACCCTAACTGTGCACCGTTGCTAAGGATCGTTGTTCCGAAGCACCACGTGATGATCGGGTGTGATAGGTTCTAACGTTCGCATACAACGGGTGTAAGCTAGATTTACACACGCGAAACACTTAGGTTGACTTGACGAGCCTAGCATGTACAGACATGGCCTCGGAACACGGAAGACCGAAAGGTCGAACATGAGTCGTATAGAAGATACGATCAACATGAAGATGTTCACCATGGATGACTAGTCCGTCTCACGTGATGATCGGACACGGGCTAGTTGACATGGATCATGTATCACTTGGAAGACTAGAGAGATGTCTGTCTAAGTGGGAGTTCATCAATTTGATTAAATGAACTTAATTATCATGAACTTAGTCTAAAATTGTCTTTACAATCTATGATGTAGATCCAATGGCCAACGCGAATGTCACCCTCAATTTCAACGCGTTCCTAGAGAAAACCAAGCTGAAAGATGATGGAAGCAACTATGCGGACTGGGTCCGTAGCTTGAGGATCATCCTCATAGCTTCCAAGAGATTGTATGTCCTAGATGCACCGCTAGGTGACGCACCCGTTCTCCCAGCGGAACAAGATGTTATGAACACTTGGCAATCACGCTGCGATGATTACTCCCTTGTTCAATGCGGCATGCTTTACAGTCTAGAACCGGGGCTCCAAAAGCGTTTTGAGCAACACGGAGCATATGAGATGTTCCAGGAGCTGAAACTGGTTTTTCAAGCTCATGCCCGGGTCGAGAGATATGATGTCTCCGACAAGTTCTTCAGCTGTAAGATGGAGGAGCATAGTTCTGTCAGTGAGCACATCCTCAAGATGTCTGGGCTACACAGCCGCTTGACTCAGCTGGGGGTTAATATCCCGGATGACTCGGTCATTGACAGAATCCTCCAGTCGCTTCCACCTAGCTTCAAGAGCTTTGTGATGAACTACAACATGCAAGGTATGGAGAAGTCCATTCCTGAGTTGTACTCGATGCTGAAATCAGCGGAGGTCGAGATCAAAAAGGAGCATCAAGTGTTGATGGTGAATAAGACCACTAGTTTCAAGAAAGGCAAGGGTAAGAAGAACTTCAAGAAGGACGGCAAAGCTGTTGCCGCGCCCGGTAAGCAAGTTGCCGGGAAGAAGAAGAAAAATGGACCCAAGCCTGAGACTGAGTGCTTTTATTGCAAGGGTACCGGTCACTGGAAGCGGAACTGCCCCAAGTATTTAGCGGATAAGAAGGACGGCAACATTAAAGGTATATGTGATATACTTGTTATTGATGTGTACTTGACCAGCGCTCGTAGTAGCTCCTGGGTATTTGATACCGGTGCAGTTGCTCACATTTGTAACTCCAAGCAGGAGCTGCGGAATAAGCGGAGGCTGGCCAAGGATGAGGTGACGATGCGTGTCGGGAATGGTTCCAAGGTCGATGTGATCGCCGTCGGCACGTTACCTCTACATCTACCTTCGGGATTAGTTTTAAACCTTAATAATTGTTATTTAGTACCAGCTTTGAGCATGAACATTGTATCTGGATCTCGCTTGATGCGAGATGGCTACTCATTTAAATCCGAGAATAATGGTTGTTCTATTTATATGAGAGAAATGTTTTATGCTCATGCCCCGCTGGTCAATGGTTTATTTTTGATGAATCTCGAACGTGATGTTACACATGTCCATAGTGTGAGTACCAAAAAGTGTAAAGTTGATAACGATAGTCCCACTTACATGTGGCACTGCCGTCTTGGCCATATTGGTGTCAAACGCATGAAGAAGCTCCATGCTGATGGAATTTTGGAGTCACTTGATTTCGAATCATTTGACACATGCGAACCATGCCTCATGGGCAAGATGACCAAGACTCCGTTCTCCGGAACAATGGAGCGAGCAACTGACTTGTTGGAAATAATACATACCGATGTATGCGGTCCAATGAGCGTCGAGGCTCGCGGTGGCTACCGTTATGTTCTCACCCTCACTGATGACTTGAGTAGATATGGTTACGTCTACTTAATGAAACACAAGTCTGAAACTTTTGAAAGGTTCAAGGAATTTCAGAGTGAGGTCGAGAATCAACGTGACAGGAAAATAAAATGCCTACGATCTGATCGTGGCGGAGAATATTTAAGTCACGAGTTTGGCACGCACCTTAGGAAATGTGGAATTGTTTCACAACTCACGCCGCCCGGCACACCCTAGCGAAATGGTGTGTCTGAACGTCGTAATCGCACTCTATTGGATATGGTGCGATCTATGATGTCTCTTACCGACTTACCGCTATCATTTTGGGGATATGCATTAGAGACTGCCGCATTCACTTTAAATAGGGCACCGTCTAAATCCGTTGAGACGACACCGTATGAATTGTGGTTTGGAAAGAAACCTAAGCTGTCGTTTCTAAAAGTTTGGGGATGCGATGCTTATGTGAAGAAACTTCAACCTGAGAAGCTCGAACCCAAAGCGGAAAAGTGCGTCTTCATAGGATATCCCAAGGAGACTATTGGGTATACCTTCTACCTACGATCCGAAGGCAAAGTCTTTGTTGCCAAGAATGGATCCTTTCTCGAGAAAGAGTTTCTCTCGAAAGAAGTAAGTGGGAGGAAAATAGAACTTGATGAGGAAATTGTACCTCCACTCGAACCGGAGAGTAGCGCAGCACAGGAAGTTGTTTCTGTGGAGCCTACACCGGCTAGAGAGGAAGTTAATGATGATGATCATGAAACTTCAGATCAAGTTGCTATTCGAAGGTCCACAAGGACACGTTCCGCACCAGAGTGGTACGGCAATCCTGTCCTAGAGATCATGTTGTTGGACAACGGTGAACCTTCGAACTATGAAGAAGCGATGGCGGGCCCGGATTCCAACAAATGGCTTGAGGCCATGAAATCCGAGATAGGATCCATGTATGAGAACAAAGTATGGACTTTGGTGGACTTGCCTAATGATAAGCGAGCCATTGAAAACAAATGGATCTTTAAGAAGAAGACTGACGCGGACGGTAATGTCACCACCTATAAAGCTCGGCTTGTCGCTAAGGGTTATCGACAAGTTCAAGGAGTTGACTACGATGAGACTTTCTCACCCGTAGCGATGCTAAAGTCAGTCCGAATCATGTTAGCAGTTGCCGCATTTTATGATTATGAGATCTGGCAAATGGACGTCAAAACGGCATTCCTTAATGGCTTCCTCAAGGAAGAACTGTATATGATGCAGCCGGAAGGTTTTGTCGATCCTAAAGATGCTAACAAGGTATGCAAGCTCCAGCGCTCCATCTATGGGCTGGTGCAAGCATCTCGGAGTTGGAACATTCGCTTTAATGAGGTGATTAAAGCGTTTGGGTTTGTACAGGTTTATGGAGAACCTTGTATTTACAAGAAAGTGAGTGGGAGCTCTATAGCATTTCTTATACTGTATGTGGATGACATGCTGATAATGGGAAATAATATAGAACTCTTGGAAAGTATCAAGGCCTACTTGAATAAGTGTTTTTCAATGAAGGACCTTGGAGAAGCTGCTTACATATTAGGTATTAAGATCTATAGAGATAGATCGAAACGCCTCATTGGTCTTTCACAAAGCACATACCTTGAAAAGATATTGAAGAAGTTCAATATGCATCAGTCCAAGAAGGGGTTCTTGCCTGTGTTGCAAGGTGTGAGATTGAGTACGACTCAATGCCCGACCACGGCAAAGGATAGAGAAGAGATGAGTGTCATCCCCTATGCTTCAGCCATAGGCTCTATCATGTATGCCATGCTGTGTACCAGACCTGATGTGAACCTTGCCATAAGTTTGGTAGGGAGGTACCAAAGTGATCCCGGAGCGGAACACTGGACAGCGGTCAAGAATATCCTGAAGTACCTGAAAAGGACAAAGGACATGTTTCTCATATATGGAGGTGCCGAAGAGCTCGTCGTAAAGGGTTACGTCGACGCTAGCTTCGACACAGATCCGGACGACTCTAAGTCGCAAACCGGATACGTGTATATTTTGAATGGAGGGGCAGTCAGCTGGAGTAGCAGCAAGCAAAGCGTCGTGGCGGCATCTACATGTGAAGCGGAGTACATAGCTGCTTCGGAAGCAGCAAAGGAGGGAGTCTGGATGAAGGAGTTCATCACCGACCTAGGAGTGATTCCAAATGCGTCGGGCCCGATGACTCTACTCTGTGACAACACTGGAGCTATTGCCCTTGCGAAGGAGCCCAGGTTTCACAAGAAGACAAGACACATCAAGCGCCGCTTCAACTCCATCCGTGATTACATTCAGGAGGGAGACATAGATATTTGTAAAGTGCATACGGATCTGAATGTCGCAGATCCGTTGACTAAACCTCTCTCACGAGCAAAACATGATCAACACCAGAACGCTATGGGTGTTCGATTCATCACAATGTAACTAGATTATTGACTCTAGTGCAAGTGGGAGACTGTTGGAAATATGCCCTAGAGGCAATAATAAAATGGTTATTATTGTATTTCCTAGTTCATGATAATTGTCTATTATTCATGCTACAATTGTGTTAAACAGAAACCGTAATACATGTGTGAATACATAGACCATCGCATGTCCCTAGTGAGCCTCTAGTTGGCTAGCTCGTTGATCAATAGATGGTCACGGTTTCATGACCATGGACATTGGATGTCGTTGATAACGGGATCACATCATTAGGAGAATGATGTGATGGACAAGACCCAATCCTAAGCATAGCACAAGATCGTGTAGTTCGTATGCTAAAGCTTTTCAATGTCAAGTATCATTTCCTTAGACCATGAGATTGTGTAACTCCCGGATACCGTAGGAATGCTTTGGGTGTGCCAAACGTCACAACGTAACTGGGTGGCTATAAAGGTACGCTACGGGTATCTCCGAAAGTGTCTGTTGGGTTGACACGAATCAAGACTGGGATTTGTCACTCCGTGTGACGGAGAGGTATCTCTGGGCCCACTCGGTAAGACATCATCATAATGAGCTCAATGTGACTAAGGAGTTAGCCACGGGATGATGTGTTACGGAACGAGTAAAGAGACTTGCCGGTAACGAGATTGAACAAGGTATGGCGATACCGACGATCGAATCTCGGGCAAGTACCATACCGATAGACAAAGGGAATTGTATACGGGATTGATTGAATCCCTGACATCGTGGTTCATCCGATGAGATCATCGTGGAGTACGTGGGAGCCAACATGGGTATCCAGATCCCGCTGTTGGTTATTGGCCGGAGAGGTGTCTCGGTCATGTCTACGTGTCTCCCGAACCCGTAGGGTCTACACACTTAAGGATCGATGACGCTAGGGTTATAGGGAAAAGGTATACGTGATTACCGAAGGTTGTTCGGAGTCCCGGATGAGATCCCGGACGTCACGAGGAGCTCCGGAATGGTCCGGAGGTAAATATTGATATATAGGAAGTCCAGTTTTGGTCACCGGAAAGTTTTCGGGCTCATCGGTAATGTACCGGGAGTGCCGGGAGGGTGCCGGAGGACCCCCGGGAGGGGTGTGACGACCAAAGGACCACATGGGCTGTTAGATAAAGTGTGCCAGCCCTTATTGGGCTGGGCAAGACTTTTGCTAAAGGCCCATGCGGCTGGAGATAAGGAGATAAGGCAAAAAGGATTTAAAAGGAGGAGATCCACCTCCCTTGTGGGAGGTGGACTCTCCCTTTAATTCAGCCGGCCATCTCCTCTTTGGAGTAGAGGCCAAGCCAGCCCTCCACGTCCCTCCTCCTATATATACTTGAGGTTTTGGATGTTTTGAGACAGGATTTGATCTCTCTCTCTCACGGCGAAGCCCTACCTCTCTTCTTCCTCCTCCGCAGCGCTTAGGCGAAGCCCTGTCGGAATACCTTGCTACTCCACCACCACCACGCCGTCGTGCTGCTGTTGGAGCCCTTCCCCAACCTCTCCTTCCTCCTTGCTGGATCAAGGTGTTGGAGACGTCACCGGGCTGCACGTGTGTTGAACGCGGAGGTGCCGTCCGTTCGGCACTTGATCGGATCTACCGCGATCTGAATCGCTGCGAGTACGACTCCATCAACCGCGTTCTTGTAACGCTTCCGCTTAGCGATCTTCAAAGGTATGAAGATGCAATCTCTCCCCTCTCGTTGCTGGTTTCTCCATAGATAGATCTTGGTGAACGTAGGAAAATTTTGATTTACTACTACATCTCCCAACAATTAGTTGTCTGGCAGTGGAATGCTAGGCCATAGGCGGATGCAGAGGTCCTTCATGGCCGGCTCCGCCATCTGTTGCAGCTCCATCAGCTGCTTAAGTTGCTCCACGAGAAGAGGAGAGCGCTCGGGGGCTCCGAACTGCGCCCAAAACAGACGAGTTTCGCCTCCTTCCCTCGAGGCGAACAACTGATTGGCGTCCTCTATGCTCTTCTGGATATCGGGGGAGGCACCTGAGGAACGCCACACCTGGATAAGCAATTTGAATTTGTTGTCCCCGAAGACACATTGTAGTAAGTATGGCTTACCATCCATTATGTCCTTCGCTTGGCGGACGTGCTCTTCTTAGAACCGCCTGTCCACCCGCTCCTTCTGGAGGTCGGTCTTCAAGGTGGACAGTTCGGCCGCGCTCTCCTTGCCCTTCTGCTCAAGGGCCTCGCACTTCTAGCTGGCATCCTTGAGCTCCTATTGGACTTCCGCCACATGAGCCTCATGCTTGTTACCGGTGGCTCATAGGGCGGAGAGGGCGGTAGCCGCTTCTTTGGCCGCCGCCCTCTCGACGGCCACTTCGTCTTTCGCTTGTTGGAGCTCGGCCTTGAGCCTCTCCACCTCTTTCACCGAAGCTGTGTAAACATTAACACTATTAAAACCTGCATTGACAGTGTTTCGGCAAAGGTGTTGGGATTTTCTTTTAACCTACCTTGTGCCTTGACGAATCTCCGCTTGAGGGCATCAACTTCATCCTTAGACTGTTTGAGCTTCCGATTCAGTTCATCAAGCTCGGCGCCATTTACGGTCGCCGCCGATGATGAAGCCTGTATTACACATACAATTGACATGTTACATGGGCCCAATACTTACGAACTATAGTCAATCCGATCATATGTCTGACCCTATTAGGGACTATTCTAACATCCTGAACACATGATTTGTATTTAGTTCGGAATCGGATCCATGATTGACCCCTAGGTAAGTTTTTCCAAACTCACCTAGGGATCAGGGGCTGCCATGTATATAATCATAAAAATAAATAAGCATTTTCTGTAGATAAGCATGTCACGTGACTTACTTGAAATCCCGCCAGGAGACCTTTGAAGGCCTCCTTCAGTCCTTTGTCGACGGACTGAATGCTCTGCAATACCGCACCCATATGGGTGCGGTGCTCCTAGGTGATGGAGGCGCTTGATAAAGCCTCCTCCATGACCGGCCACCCATTGGTCGGCGGCTCCGGTGGTGATCGGACAACCCAATCACCAACCAGGGTTTGAACCGTTGTCTCCGGAGATGTTGTGCACTCTGTGGATGCCCTTAGAGGGGACTGAGAGGCCGCTCGTCCAGCCTCCTCAGTATCCGGGAGGGGGACTTCCCCCCGGTCTTCGGTGATCGAGGGGTTAGCCTCGGCCATGATGACGTCTCCCCCGCTGTCAGTGCCCGGTTTAGGAGCCTGCCGGGATGACACCTCTCTGGTGTCCTTTGCGGCGCCTGGGGTGGCGGGATGTGACGCATTCCCGCTCTCCGCTAGTTCGGCGGGCAGGGTCGCCCCGTCCGATACTTGATCAGTGGGAAGAACACGCGGGGGTTGTGAAATCAATAAGTACCCGCGTGCTAATAAAAACTTCAAACCAGTTAATGAAGAGAAAGGGGATATTCAAATCCTAACCTTTGAGCGAGGGGCTTGACCCTGAGGCTCCTTTGCGGAACTGGCTCAAAATCATCGGACTCAGTGTTTGAGTCCGAGCTTTCGTCGGTCAAGATCACTTGTGCCTGGCGTGTTTTCTTCTGGGGAGGAGGGGGTACCTCCTCCGAGGCGCCCGCTGATGCCGCCATCTTTCTCGCGAGGGGGAATCACTTTCCCCCTCGACTTCGTCCTCATCCTCTTCCTCCTACTCCTCCTCTTCCTCTTCCTCCTAATGATCCTCTTGATTCGAGGAGGCATGAGTTTCCCCGGACACATTCTCTGACTGGTCCCGGATGCGAAGGCCACCTCAGCCCAGTTTTTTCTTCTTCTCTTTCTTTGTGGGGACCTCGTAAGGACCTGGCGTCTTCGCGTTGAGGCGCCAGACTATTTATGTTAACGACTTTCTTTAGCCATGTCTGTAGAGGGATGATCGGAAAAAATGTTATGGATCCTCTCTGAGAATAGTAAAGCCGACCTAGCAGAATTGTACCATACCTCAGAGGCGGACTTGGCGGCGTGCAGACCCCTGTCTTCCTCCTCGGATGGCCAGCTCTTCTGTGACTTGAAGAGTGCCTTCCATAGCTTCTCTCGCGTAGTGCGGAAGAGGTTCCGGATTGTGGGCGCATCGTCAAGCTGAAAAGCCCACAAGGGAGTATCCCGGCGCTGGCATGGGAGGATGTGTCTCTAGAGCATGACCTAGACCACATTGGTCAGCTTGACGTCCTTCTCGTTCATGGAGCCGATGCGCTTCTGCAGGTCGCTTACCTCCTTGCTCGGTCCCCAGCTAAGGCCCTTTTTGAGGCATGAAGCTAATCTGGTGGGGGAACCGGATCGGAATTCGGCAGGGGCAGTCTGGCCTTCTTCCCGTGGCTCAGTGATGTAGAACCACTCCCTCTGCCACACGTTAATGGTATCGATGAAGGTACCTTATGGCCATGCGACGCAGGTAAGCTTGCCGATGAAGGCTCCGCTATAGTCTGTGTGCTTGCCTCCGACGCACTTCGGATTGACATTGAATATTTTGAGCCAAAGCCCAAAGTGGGGCTCGACCCGCAGGAAAGCCTCACAGAAGAGGATGAATGCCAATATGTGCATGAAGGAGTTCAGAGGGAGGTTGTGGAAGTCGAGGCCATAGAAAAACATCAGCTCCCTGATGAAGGGGTGGAGCGGGAAGCTCAACCCCATGATGAAGTGGGGGAGGAAGTGTTGGAAATATGCCCTAGAGGCAATAATAAATTAGTTATTATCATATTTCCTTGCTTATGATAATCATTTATTATCCATGCTAGATATGTATTGATCAGAAACTCAGATACATGTGTGGATACATAGACAATACCATGTCCCTAGTATGCCTCTGATGGACTAGCTCGTTGATCAAAGATGGATAAGGTTTGCTAGCCATGGGCATGAGATGTCATTTGATAACGGGATCACATCATTAGGAGAATGATGTGATGGACAAGACCCAAACTATAAACGTAGCATATGATCGTGTCAGTTTATTGCTATTGTTTTCTGCATGTCAAGTATATGTTCCTATGACCATGAGGTCATGCAACTTACTGACACCGGAGGAGTGCCTTGTGTGTATCAAACGTCGCAACGTAACTGGGTGACTATAATGGTGCTCTATAGGTATCTCCGAGGGTGTCTTTTGGTTGGCATGGATCAAGACGGGGATTTGTTACTCCGTGTGACGAAGAGGTATCTCAGGGCCCACTCGGTAATAAAACATCACAACAAGCCTTTCAAGCAATGTGACTAAGTGTTAGTCACGGGATCTTGTATTACGGAATGAGTAAACAGACTTGCCGGTAACGAGATTGAACTAGGTATGGAGATGCCGACGATCGAATCTCGGGCAAGTAACATACCGACGAACAAAGGGAATAGCATACAAGAATAAATGAATCCTTGACATAGAGGTTCAACCAATAAAGGTCTTCATAGAATATGTAGGAACCAATATGGGCATCCAGGTCCCGCTATTGGTTATTGACCGTTGAGGTGTCTCGGTCATGTCTACATAGTTCTCGAACCCGTAGGGTCTACACACTTACGGTTTGGTGACGTTTAGGTAGTATAGAGTTATGTATGGTGGTGACCGAAGGTTGTTCGGAATCCCGGCTGAGATCCCAGACGTCACGAGGAGATCCGGAATGGTCTAGAGGTAAATATTGATATATAGGAAGTCCTGTTTTGCTCGTTGGAAAAGTTTCGGGCTCATCGGTAGTGTACCAGGGGACTATCGGGAGGGGTATTTCGACCCAAGAGGCTACATGGGCTATGGGAGGACAACTACCAGTCCTTAGTTGGATTTCCGAAGTCCCACACAAGGCCCATGCGGCTGGGAAGAAATTCCAAAGTGAGAAAAGGTGGAAATAAGGAAGGAGTCCTAATCCTACTAGGAGTGGAGGAGGAGGACTCCTCCTCTCCACTTAGGCCGAACCAAAGAGGGGCTGGCCCTTGCGCCAAGCCTCCTCCCCCTCTCCTCCTATATATACTAGAGGTTTTAGGGTTTTGGCATATAGATTTTCAGTCACGTGCAACCCTACCCTCTAATCCGTAGTTTCTCCTCTATATCGGTTTCAGCTGTGCTTAGGCGAAGCCCTGCTGAGATTACTCCACCACCATCGCCGCAACACCGTCACGCTACCGGAGAACTCGTCTACTTCTCCGTTCCCTCTTGCTGGATCAAGAAGGCGAAGATCGTCATCGAGATGTACGTGTGCTGAACGCGGAGGTGTCGTCCATTCGGTACTAGATCGGAAGGACCGTGATCAAGATCGCGAGACGAATCGTGATGAGATCGCGGGACGGATCATGATGGGATCACGTGATGCTCGGCGATTTGGATCGCGAAGATGTTCGACTACACCAACCGCGTTTCTTGACGCTTCCCGCTTAGCGATCTACAAGGGTATGTAGATCCACTCTCCCTCTCGTAGATGCTCATCGCCGTGGATAGTTCTTGCGTGTGCGTAGGAAATTTTTTGTTTCCCATGCAACGTTCCTCAACAGTGGCATCATGAGCTAGGTCTATGTGTAGATGCGATCTCGAGTAGAACACAAAGAGTTTGTGGGCGTTGATGCTTAGATTGCTTCCTCCCTTGGTGGTCTTTTGGTTCAGCGGTATTGTGGGATGAAGCGGCCCGGACCAACCTTACTCGTACGCTTATGAGAGACCGGTTCCATCGACTGATGTGTAACTTCGTTGCTCAAAGATGGCTGGCGGTTGTCTGTTTCTTCTACTTTATTTGCATCGGATTCGACTAAGGCGGTCCTTGAGAAGGTTGAAAAGCAACTTATGTATCACCGTTGTGGTTTACGCGTAGGTGAGAATTGTTCTTGCTAGATACCAGTAGCAGCAACGTAAAACATGCAACAACAATTAGAGGACGTCTAACTTGTTTTTGCAGGGCATGTTGTGATGTGATATGGCCAATTACATGATGAGATATATATGATGTATGAGATGATCATGTGCTGTATAGAATATCACGACTTGCATGTCGATGAGTACGGGAATCGGCAGGAGCCATAGGGTTGTCTTTAATTATTGTATGACCTGCATGTCAATCATTAAGCGCTATGTAATGCTTTACTTTATCGCTAAACGGTAGTAATAGTAGTAGAAGCATGGTGGGCGCGACAACCCCGATGAAGACACGTTAATAGTGATCATGGTGTCATGCCGGTGACGATGGAGATCATGTCGGTGCTGTCAAGATGGAGATCAAAAGCACAAGTTCATGGCGATATCATGTCACTTATGATTTGCATGTGATGATAATCCTTTTATGCACCTTGTTTTTCTTAGGACGACGGTAGCATTATAAGGTGATCCCTCACTTAAATTTCAAGATAAATTGTGTTCTCCCCAAGTGTGCACCGTTGCGAAAGTTTGTCGTGTCGAGACACCAGTTGATGATTGGGTGTGATAGACTCTATGTTCACATACAACGGTTGCAAGCCAGTGTTGCACATGTGGAACACTCGGGTTAAACTTGACGATCCTAGCATGTATAGACATGGCCTCGGAACACAAGAGACCGAAAGGTCGAACATGAGTCATATAGTAGATATGATCAACATGATGATGTTCACCATTGAAACCACCTCAACTCACATGATGACCGGACTTGAGTTGGTGAATTTGGATCATGTATCACTTGAATGAACAGAGGGATGTCAATTTGAGTGGGAGTTCTTAGGTAATATGATTAATTGAACTCATTCTAATGAACATAGTCAAAGTGTCTTTGCAAATTATGTTGTAGATTACTAGCTCACGATGTAGCTCCCTTGAATTTTTATATGTTCCTAGAGAAGTAGAGTTGAAAGATAATGGTAGCAATATTGTGGACTGGGTCCGTGATCTGAGGATTGTCATCATTGCTGCACAGAAGGCTTATGACCTTAATGCACCGCTCGGTGCGCCACCCCCCTCTAGCGTTGTTTGTAGATGTTGTGAACATCTAACACGCACGTTCCAATGACTACATGATAGTTCAGTGCGTCATGCATTATGGCTTAGAATGGAGGATCCAAAACGTCTTGGACGTCACGTAACATATGAGATGTTCTAAGAGCTGAAATTGTGATATCAGGCTCGTGCTCGTGTTGTGAGATATGACATCTCCAACAAGATTCTTTGCTTGCAAGGTGAAGGAGAATAGCTCAATCGTTAAGCATATGCTCAGATTGTCTGGGTACTACAATCGCTTGTATCGAGTGGGAGTTGATCTTCTAGATAAGATAGTGATTGATATATTTCTCCAAGTCTTTGTCACTAGGCTACTAGAGCTTCGTGATGAACAATGAAATGCCAGGCATAGAAATGATGATCCCTGAGCCATTCGTGATGTTTGACACCGCAAAGGTAGAAATCAAGAAGGAGCATCAAGTTTTGATGGTTAGTAAAACCACTAGTTTCGGGAAGGGCAAGGGGAAGGAGGGAAACTTCATGGATGGAAAGACAGTTGCTGCTCCAGTGAAGGAACCCAAAGTTGAACCCAAACCCGAGACTATGTGCTTCTATTATGAGGAGAAAGGTCGCTGAAGCGAACCAACCCTAGATACTTGGTAGATAAGAAGGCTGGCAATGTCAACATAAGTTTATTTGATATACGTGCTATTGATGTGTACCTTGCTAGTACTCCTAGTAGCACCTGGGTATTGGATACCGGTTTGGTTGCTAAATGTTAGTAACTTGAAACAAAAGCTACGAAAAACGGAGACTGGCTAAGTGTGAGGTGACGATGTGTGTTGGAAATGTTTCCAAGGTTGATGTGATCAACATCGCACGCTCTCTCTACCTTTGGGATTAGTGAAGAACGTAAATAAATGTTATTTGATGTTTGCGTTGAGCATGAACATGATTAGATCATGTTTATTGCAATACGGTTATTCATAAGTTGGAGAATAATGGATATTCTGTTTGTACATGAATAATAACTTCAATGGTCATGCACCCAATGAGAATGGTTTGTTGAATCTTGATCGTAGTAATACACATGTTCATAACATAGATGCCAAAAGATACAAAGTTAATAATGATAGTACCACATACTTGTGGCACTGCGGCTAAATGTCATATTGGTCTGAAACGCATGAAGAAACTCCATGCTGATGGATCTTTGGACTCATTTGATTTCGAATCGGTTGAGACATGCAGACCATGCCTCATGGGCAAGATGAATAAAACCCCGCTTTCCGGTTTGATGGAGCGGACAAGTAACTTCTTGGAAATGATACATGTTGATGTATATGGTTCAATGAGTGTTGTAGCATGCGATGGATATCATTATTTTCTTACCTTGACTGATGATTTGAGTAGATATAGTGTATATTTACTTAATGAAACACAAGTCTGAATCATTTGAAAGAGTTCAAACAAATCCAGAGTGAAGTTTTAAGATCATCGTGACAACAAGATAAAAATGTTTACGATATGATCGTGGAGGTGAATATCTGAGTTACAGGTTTGGCATACTACTTTAGACAATGTGGAAGTTGTTTCACAACTCACGCCACCTGGAACACCATTGTGTGATGGTGTGTCTGAACGTCATAGTCGTGATATATTGGATATGTTGCGAATTATGATGTTTCTTATCATTTTGCCACTATCGTTTTGGGGTTATGCATTTGAGACGACTACATTCACTTTAAATAGGGTACCATCTAAATCCGTTGAGATGACACTGTGTGAACTATGGTTTGATAGAAAACTAAGCTGTCATTTTTTAATGTTTGGGGCTGCGACGCTTATGTGAAAAGGGTTTTCACCTAATGAGCTTGAACCCAAAGCGGACAAATGCATCTTGATAGAGCACCCTAATAACAGTTGGGTATACCTTCTATCTCAGATCCGAGTACAAAGTGTTTGTTGGTAAAATTGGGTCCTTTCTTGAGAAAAAGTTTCTCTCGAAAGAATTGAGTGGGAGGAAGATAGAACTTGATGAGGTTGTTGAACCTTTGTTTCAACCAGAGAGTAGCGCAGCAAAGAAAGATGTTTCCGTGGAGCCTACGTTAGTTGAAGAAGAAGTTAATGATGATGATCATGTAACTTCGGATCAAGTTACTATCGAACCTCGTAGGTCGACAAGGACGTGTACTACTCCTGAGGTCATGTTGTTGGACAATGATGAACCTACGAACTATGGAGAAGCGATGATGGGCCCGGATTCCGACAAATGCTTAGAGGCCATGAAATCCGAGAAAGGATCCATGTATGAAAACCAAGTATAGACTTTGGTAGACTTGCTCGTTGGGCGGCAGGTCGTCGAGTACAAATGGACCTTTAAAATGAAGACAGACGCTGATGGTAAATGTCACCATTTATAAAGCTCGACTTGTCACAAAAAAGTTTTTGACAAGTTCAAGGAATTGACTGCGATGAGACTTTCTCACTCGTAGCGATGCTAAAGTCTGTTGGAATTATGTTAGTAGTTACTAAGTTTTTCAATTATGAAATCTGGCAGATGGATGTCAAAACATCATTTCCTTCATTGAGGAAAGGTTGTATGAGATACAACCAGAAGGTTTTGTCAGTCCTAAGGATGCTAAAAGGAGTGCAAGCTCCAGTGATCCTTCTATGGACTGGAGCAAGCATCTCGGAGTTGGAATATGCGCTTTGATGAGGTGATCAAAGTTTTTGAGTCTATACAAAGTTGATGAGAAACTTGTATTTACAATAAACTGAGTGGGAGCACTATAGAGTTTCTGATAAGAATATGTGGTTGACATATTGTTGATCGGGAATGATGTACAATTTCTAGAAAGCATAAAGGTTGTTTGAAAAGAGGTTTTTCAAAGAAAGACCTGGATAAAGCAACCTAATTGTTGCACATCAAGAGCTATAGAGATGGATCAAGATGCTTGATGAGACTTTCAATGAGTACATACCTTGACAAGATTTTGAAAGAGTTCAAAATGGATCAAGTCAGAAAAAGAGTTCTTGCCTAATTTGTAAGGTGTGAAGTTGAGTAAGACTCAAAGCTCAACCACGGCAGAAGAAAGAGAAAGGACGAAGGTCGTCCCCTATGATTTAGCCGTAGGCTCTATATAGTATGCCATGTTGTGTACCGCACCTATGTGTGCCTTGCCATGAGTCCGTCGGGGGGTACCAGAGTGATCCATGAGTGGATCACTGGACAACGGTCAAGATTATCTTTAGTGACCAAATACTAAGGAAATGTTTCTCGATTATGGAGGTGATAAAGAGTTCATCATAAAGAGTTACGTCGATGCAAGCTTTAACACCAATCCGGATGATCTTAGTAGCAATCCGGATACGTATAGTGAATCAGCCATTTGGAATAGCTCCAAGTGGAGTGGAGTAGTAGTGTCTGCAGTAAGACATAGAGATTTGCAAAGTACACACGGATCTGAATGTCGCAGACCCGTTGACTAAAAGACCTCTCTCACATGCAAAGCATGATCGAGCCCCAGAACTCATTGGGTGTTAGATTCATAAGAATGCGAGTCACATGGTGATGTGAACTAGATTATTGACTCTAGTGAAAGTGGGAGACTGTTGGAAATATGCCCTAGAGGCAATAATAAATTAGCTATTATCATATTGCCTTGTTCATGATAATCGTTTATTATCCATGCTAGAATTGTATTGATCGGAAACTCAGATACATGTGTGGATACATAGCCAACACCATGTCCCTAGTATGCCTCTGATGGACTAGCTCGTTGATCAAAGATGGTTAAGGTTTCCTAGCCATGGGCATGAGATGTCATTTGATAACGGGATCACATCATTAGGAAAATGATGTGATGGACAAGACCCAAACTATGAATGTAGCATATGATCGTGTCAGTTTATTGCTACTGTTTTCTGCATGTCAAGTATATGTTCCTATGACCATGAGATCATGCAACTTGCTGACACCGGAGGAGTGCCTTGTGTGTCTCAAACGTCGCAACGTAACTGGGTGACTATAGTGGTGCTATATAGGTATCTCCGAGGGTGTGTGTTGGTTGGCATGGATCAAGACTGGGATTTGTTACTCCGTGTGACGGAGAGGTATCCCAAGGCCCACTCGGTAATACAACATCACAACAAGCCTTGCAAGCAATGTGACCAAGTGTTAGTCACGCGAGTAAAGAGACTTGCCGGTAACGAGATTGAACTAGGTATGGAGATGCCGACGATCGAATCTCGGGCAAGTAACATACCGAAGAACAAAGGGAATAGCATACGGGATTAACTGAATCCTTGACATAGAGGTTCAACCGATAAAGATCTTCATTGAATATGTAGGAACCAATATGGGAATCCTGGTCCCGCTATTGGTTATTGACTGTAGAGGTGTATCAGTCATGTCTACAGAGTTCTCGAACCCGCAGGGTCTACACACTTAAGGTTCGGTGACGTTTCGGTACTATAGAGTTATGTATGGTGGTGACCGAAGGTTGTTTGGAATCCCGGATGAGATCCCGGACGTAACAAGGAGCTGCGGAATGGTCCGGAGGTAAAGATTGATATATATAGGAATTCCTGTTTTGGTCACCAGAAAAGTTTCCGGCTCATCGGTAGTGTACCGGGAGTGCCGGTAGTGTACCGGCGGACTATCGGGAGGGGTATTTCGACCCAAGAGGCTACATGGTTTGTGGGAGGACAAATAACAGCCCTTAGTGGGCTGGCCGAAGTCCCACACAAGGCCCATGCGGCTGGGAAGAAATTCCAAAGTGAGAAAAGGTGGAAAAAGGCAAAAATGTGGAAATAAGGAAGGAGTCCTAATCCTACGAGGAGTGGAGGAGGAGGACTCCTCCTCTCCACTTCGACTGAACAGAAGAGGGCTAGCCCTTGCACCAAGCCTCCTCCTTCTCTCCTCCTATAGATACTAGAGGTTTTAGGGTTTTGGCATATAGATTTTCAATCACGTGCAACCCTACCCTCTAGTCCGTAGTTTCTCCTCTAAATCGGTTTCAGCTGTGCTGAGGCGAAGCCCAGCTAAGATTACTCCACCACCATCGCCATAGATCCATCACACTGCCGGAGAACTTGTCTACCCCTCCGTTCCCTCTTGCTAGATCATGAAGGGGAAGATCGTCATCGAGCTGTACATGTGCTGAACGCGGAGGTGTCGTTCGTTCGGTACTATATCGGAAGGACCGTGATCAAGATCGCGAGACGGATCATGATGAGATCGCGGGACGGATCATGATGAGATCACGAGATGGATCGTGATGGGATTGCGGGATGCTCGGCGATTTGGATCATGAAGACGTTGGAGTATACCAACCGCGTTTCTTAACGCTTCCTGCTTAGCGATCTACAAGGGTATGTAGATCCACTCTCCCTCTCATAGATGCTCATCACCATGGATAGATCTTGCGTGTGCGTAGGAATTTTTTTGTTTCCCATGCAACGTTCCCCAACAGGAAGACCACCCTTTTGTCCATCCTGGGAGTGGGGATCACTTGGCCCTCCTCCGATGCGCGGTGAGGGATGTCAGCGGAGAGGTAGCCAGCCTTCTTGAGGTCAAGGATGTCCCGGTCGGGGACTGTAGAAGCCTCCCACTGGCCGTTGGAGCCTGAGCCCGCCATTGGTCAGCTTGGAGGTGGGGGCAGAAAACCTAGATATGTGCTTCGAAGGCACAGAGGAATGGAAGGTAGAGAAGGCGAATGGGGAATGTGAATAGGCTTTGGGATTTTCTTCCCCTTTTATGAGGCTTATCGATTCGGTCTCCCATCACTGCGCCATAAATCCCTCAACTTCCCGAGATGTGCGAGTCGTTGCACGCGCATGATTAAATATATCTCGTGTAAACGGGACACGATCAGCACATTCATAGATCGTGTTGATTAAAACGGCCTCGAACCGCGAATCGAGTTTTTGGAACTGGCCAAGTGGTCGTCGTAGGCCATGACCTTTTGTCATAAGGGTCGTCAGGGGACATTATTTTGCCCCTTGACATTTGATATTCAAGGCCGGCCAATTCACAATGTTCGGACGCGCCATTATTCGGAAAGCTACTTGTCATCGGAGGCCGAGCTAAGTTCGGCGGGAAGAACTCACCTTGCAAGCCGAATACTCTTGTCTAGCAAAGCAAATGAAGCTGAGACCCTTGTCGTTGGAGGCAAATTCGGGGGTTACAGAGGGAGTTCTGGATTAAGGGGTCCTCGGGAGGCCGACCTATTTCTATGGGCCGGACTATGTGGGCCATTTACCGAACACAGGATTCATGGAAGACCCTATCTCCAAGATGGAAGCTTCGGGAAAGATGGATTGTACTCCACGTTTGATGTAGAGAATAGGAATGTTTATCTCTTCAGCGTGTAACCGACCAAGTGTAAACCCTGGATACCCACAGCGTCTAAATAAGCCAGAGGGTTTTAGGTTGTAGACGGAGAACAACTCATCTAGGGTTAGCTATTCGATCTTGAGGTAGATCAACTCTGTAACCCCCCATATCATCAATATAACCAAGCAGGACGTATGGTATTACTTCCACAGGAGGGCTCAAACCTGGGTAAATCCGCGTCCCCTTCGTCTCATGTTACCATCAGTTCTAGCTTCACAGTTCGGGACACCCTACCCGAGATCCTTCGGTTTTGACACCGAGAGCCGTCGCCTCGCCTTGCCCCGCTATTAACACGCCCCTGCCCCTACGTCGTAGTCGCCTCGCACTACCCCATTGTTGTCGTCTCCTCACCCTTCCCCATCGTCGCCATTTTCGTCGCCCCCGACGCCGTCGCCTCATCGCCGGCCCCAGCGCCAGCCTCGAGCCCTGCCTGACGCCGTCTCCGAGCCCTGCCCGATGCCATTGCCTCATTGTCACCTCGCCATCGCCCCCGGTGTCGTGGGTACTGTCAAAAGAATTGGGGACAATATAGCTATTTTCGCAAATCAAAGAACAATTATTTTGCATTTGAGTTCATTTTGTCTTTGCCATGTTTTTGCCATGCCATGCTATGTTTGTTGCATCAAATATGTATGAGATGTTAGATGGATAGATATGTTTAGATGGATGTATGATCATTTTGTCTTTAGAGTTTATTTAGTGTTCATTTTGATGTTCACTGAAGAACTTTTTGTTGTGGCAAAGTTATGAAATTTAGAGCTTTGACCTTAATTATATGGCAAAGTTGTGGCAAACTTTAGGAATGTTGTGGCATGTACTTAACTTTGTTCAAGATCGATGGAATTGTTCATATGATGGCAATGTTGTGGCAAACTTTAGGGTTTATGGATGCATATATATAGAAAATGTTGATATGATGGGAAAAAATGTTCATATGCCCTCCGTTCGTCTGTCACAAACAGCTAGCATAACGAACTTGGAACCGTCCCCCTCCGATTCATCTGTCCAAAAATGTAGCACTTAGGAAAAACATTCCCGGATGTTATCCCCCTTCACCAACATCACATAGTGTCGCGTTAGAATACTCCTAACTCTCTCGGGAATCCCCGATAACTTTGACATAAGGGGGGAGGCAGTCCGCAAAGTATCCTCTCTCGAAAGATAGGACGACTCATTAGACATGAGGGGGGAGGTGTCCTCGATGATCGTCTGAAACCAACTGTTATAAAACTTGTGAACTTTGCATGATGTTTCCCACTAATCCATTGCTCATATGCATATTATTCCTTGTTGTGATTAAGTATATGCTTTCCACTAATCCATCTCTCATGGTTGTATATTGCCATGTTGTAACATTTGCAGAAACTGTGGAAAGAGACTTAGAAAAAGAAGCATTGTCGGGGGATATAATCCGCGAGCCCGGTGATATCGATATGAACTGCTTGTCGTTTCTCAACGAGACCGATGGTGAGGTAAGAGAGGATTGTGGCTCCGGTGAGGAGGAAGGAGATCATGGCGGCTCTGATGATTGAATGGAGGACGAAGGAGATCATGACGGATCCGTTGATCGAATCGAGAAGGGAGCCAAAATTGTTTAAAAGTTTGTCGAGGTATATATTAATTAATCTTTTGCTGACTAGAGCATTAATTGTTTTGTATGTACATATATTAACGCTTCTTTCTTCTTTTAATTAGCCATCCGGATCGAGCTCCACTTCAGTAAGGAGACGAGGACTGATGAAAAGGTTAGACCTGGAATAAAAGTTCACGATCGAACAAGTCTCTCCAGAAGGCCAACCAATTGCTCCCTACCGGACCAAGAAGAAATTTATACATCCGTGCAAAGTTATTATTAGGGACATCATCCCGATCAGCTGCCAAGAATGGAATAAGAAGAAGGACCCTCAAGTTCCTTATGTCACTAATAGACTGAAAGATGATCTTTGGACCAATCTGATGAGAAATTTCAGCCTACCACTAGAGGAGGATCCGAATAGCCCAGTTATACAGCGAAAGGTCAAGGCATTTGCTCTCAAGAAGATGGCAGAACTATTCAAGAACTAGAACAAAGAATTGAACAGGAAGTTTGTTGAGAAAGACAAGACTCCAAAACTCAAAGTTCAATATGCGTAGATGAAAGATCATTGGCCCGCATTCGTGGCCTACAAGAAATCGGAGAAGGTTAAGAACATGTCACTTACAAATAAGAAAAATGCCGCAAGCAAGGAGTATCACCAGTTTATGGGGTTAGGTGGCTACAGCAAAGCCCGCCCTGGGTGGGACAAAGCCGAGCAAGACCTGCTTACTAAAGATGTCCAACCAGCAACATTGCACAGGCCAGATCGGGCCAGGACTTGGTTCTTTGGGGTTGGGGGAACTTTGGACACAGTAACAGGGAAGTGTGTCCGGACGAAAGCTCAACTTGCAATACCCATCACAATCTTGAGGAAGAATTCAAGGAATCGCTAGAAGGGACGTTCATTCCCGACAGGGAGAATCCTGAACACCCTGGACGAACACGAAGCACATCAGGCTCCATTACATGGAAGGTTGGGTTTCCCGACAGCACTGGTTATAGAAGCCGACAAAGAAAGAAGAAAGAGGAAGCAAGCGAACTGCAGAAGTTGAATGAAAGATTATCGAAACTAGAGGAACTTGAGAGCCAGCGAGCTACCGACCAACCATCTCAGCAACATGAAGATCCTTCATTGGAGACTACCGACGATGCTACCCAACCATCTCAGCGGAGAAGCAGCGTGGCTTCCATAGAGCTCGTTTACCATGAAAGCATGGCTCCTCGCTACCCCGTGGATGATATCACTCATAAGGAACATTGTGTGCTAATGGCAAAATGCCATAACTTGACCTTTAAGGCGGCGGTCAACTATATCTTACCTCCTCGACCTGCTGCAACTTTCCATTGCACTCCGGTTCCAGCTGGCTTTGCTGTTGTCGGGGTGGATGAAATAATGGTCGAATTTGAGGGGCTGGAGCTTGAGTACCCTACAGGTGAAGGGGAGCTCCTTCTTCGATATGCCTTAAGGACTACCTGTCTATGGAGAAAGGAACACATCGGGCTTCCATACTAGACGCCGCCTCAGCAGACTCGGGCAGAGGAGGCCCCGGTGCCTTTGCTATCGTCTCCGGTGCGTCAACCGTCTCCAATGCATTAGTCGACTCTACCGCGTCAGCCGTCTCCGCTGCCTAAGTCGTATCCGGTGTGTCAGCCGACTCCGCTACCGGAGTCATCTCCGATGCGTCAGTCGACTCCGCCGCCTTAGCAGACTCCAACAAAGGAGGCCCCTTAGTAGAATCATCCTCTGCCTCAGCTCTCTTCGCCGCAACATCGGACTCCACCTCCTCTGCCGCCTTAGCAACATCGGAAGAGAGCTGTCGCCGCTCCGGCGGCTAGCAGCAGTACGAAAGAGAGGAGCTTCAAATCAGGCCCAAGCCTTAAGGTTCCTCCCAAGTTACCCTACGAGATGACTGATGAGTAAACCAAGGATATCGTGGCTGAAGAAGTGAGATGTCAGCTTGCACCAAAACGCCCACCTACAGAGGAGAAAATAGATCCGGTGAAAGTGAAGCAAACTTTGGAGGCCCTTATGCGACCACCACCGCCTCGGTCGCAATCAAACTATGACCAATGTATTGAAAAGACTCATGATGAAGCGAGGTGGTCGGGAAGCTTAGTAGGAGTGGCGGCGCAAGAAGTGGGAAAAAGCTTCCCCAGCTCGACGAACAAGAACTGCAATCGTGCCCTCCGCTCAAGCTGGTTACCGATATCGCTAATGATCCAGAGAAAGCAGTCGATGGTCTTGCTATCACTCCTGCTGATTACTTACCCGACTCAGTACATTTTGAAACGGCCGAGGTAGTACAAAGCTTGAAATACGCCAACGGGAAGCCTCTCGTCACATGTGAGGAGCTCGACCGTCTACCAATGATGATGCGAAAATTGCATGACTGGTACTTCAAAGCCTGCAAGGACGGGACCGACAATCTCTTCATGGGAATTAAAGATGAGCACTTCTTCAATGGAGAGCAACTGTTGTTCGTTGAATTTGAAGAAATATTTCAGTTATTCAATCAAGCTGCCATCGACAAAACTATCATGAGTTCCTATTATTCGTAAGCATTTTTTTCTATGATTAAGTCTCTAGCTCAGCTCGCTCCTTGCATGTATTAATTATCCTCACTCTATATTATGCAGATTGAAGATCCTCGAAAGCAAACGACAATAAATCTATGACATTGGGTTCATTCACCCAAATTTCATAAGTGAACACACGTTAAAACAAATTCCCGCCGATACAGAAAAAAACTTGCTAAATGCGTTACTTGGACAACAAACCAGGAAGGAAATACTATTTCCTCACAACTTCAAGTGAGTGTTACTATCTTGTGCACATTCTGTTTCGCTTACTCGAGGTTAAGTGCAATTAACGAGTTATGCGTGTGCAGTTTCCACTTTATTCTGCTAGACATTAAGCTTGAAGAGGGAAAAGTAGTTGTCTTGGACTCAAGACGTAAAGAACCTAAGGAGTGGACGAACATGAGTCAAATGCTTTAAAAGTAAGTTCAATCATTATCACACCATATCGACAACTTTCGTTCATTTTCTTATATCAAATAATATTTTTCTTTGCCGGATAGCGTTTGGAAAAAGTTCGCCAAAAAGGTTAAGGGTGTCAATTGAAACCAGAGCTGCAATTTGTACAGCCCAAAGTAAGTACTACTCTAGTAGAGCGCATCTCTCATTGATTCTAGTATCAATACTATTATTATGCTTGATATCATTTTTATTGAACTCTATTCTCGTATAGTGCTTGTTGCGGGCACAAGGGACTAATTTATGTGCATACTACGTTCGCGAGTTCATTCGCCACTTGACCACTAAGCGTGGTTGGGGCATATCTTCAGAACAATTTTAAGTACGTAAACAATATTCACATTTTTATTTTATTATCATCAATTTATTTGAGTTTCATTCATATATTGACCCCCTTCTTTAAATTAGATCTGAGAAAAGCGTGACGAACTCCTACCAACTGATCGCATACGAGCAATTCAAGAGGAATTGGAGGGATTCTTTGTTGATCATGTCATACCTAAACATGGAGAATACCATCTGGAGATGGTATGCGATGTTGGCAATTAGATATTAAGATCATAAGAGATGTTATATTGTATATATTATATGTAATAGCGTCAAATAGATTTACCAAAACTTGTTGCATTGTTCGACTAAGTACGGAGAAAGAGAGGTCACTTCTTCTCTCTATATATTGATCATGACGATGTTGTGTAATGGCGTTCTTTCATTGCTATATGTAGCAGCTAGCGTCGAGTTGAATGAAAAGAATAAAATAAAAATGGTAAACACAAAAATAAAAGGGAGAAACACAATATGAAAACCCCTAAACTCCTAAACCCCTTCATAAAAAAAACTCAGCGCCTGGCAGATGGTGACGCCACACGGCGACCACGTGGAGCTCCTTTAGTCCCGGTTTGTAAGCCGACCGGGACTAAAAGAGACCGGCATTAGTCCCGATCATTTTGTCCTGGCTGTAGAGCCGAGACTAAAGGCCCTCTGGAATCGGGACTATTTCCCTATTCTCTAATAGTGTGTTGCCACACTCCATCAGTTGTCTGTAGCTTAAACAAACACCTGCTTAGCAAGGCAACATTCTTCATGTTCAAATCATGAATTCCTAGACCCCGTTGTCCTCTAGGGCGGCAAAAAATGCTCCATTTAATCAATCTGTACTTTTTCTTTTGATCATCACTCTGCCAGTAAAATCTAGAGAAGAAATAATCATTTTTTAAAGCGAAAATACAAGCTGAAATAGTGAAGATCCTCACGTGGTTGATGCATAAAGATAAGTTGATTCTTAGACAAAGGGAGAGGCACTCACCTTGTTGGCTTCTAGTGGGATATGTATGTTGATTCTTCCCCCTCTTGGCATGGTTAGGACCATAGTTTTAAATAGTCGACTATTGAGTGTGGACGTCCTGGACGCAGCGGCATCTAAACGCACATATCCAGCCGCATGGCCGGGTGAGGTGATGCGCGCATTAAAAATGCTAGAACTGACAAAAGACAGCATACATCATCATATACAAATGAATACCGCTCACACATTGACTAGGTGGGCTCATCCCGTGCAGTACATGGCTGACAAAAGGACCAACTGACAAAAGCTGCCTTCCTACGCGATTTTCGGGTGACTTTTTTTGACCTCTCAGCCACTTGCATGTGCGTCAGTGCACGGCTCGCTCTGCATGGAGCAATATTAATGCATGCACACCCGCATCGCATGGCTGCATTTGGCTTAACAAAACATGAATTAAAATTTCCATTGATAGTTCAGATACTGAGTGGGCCCAGAGATACCTCTTTGTCACCCGGAGTGACAAATCCTAGTCTCGATTCATGCCAACCCAACAGATACTTTCCGGGATACCCGTAGTATACCTTTATAGCCACCCAGTTACGTTGTGACGTTTGGCACACCCAAAGTATTCCTATGGTATTCGGGTGTTGTACAATCTCATGCTCTAAGGAAACGATACTTGTCATTAGAAAAGCTTTAGCAGATGAACTACACGATCTTGTGCTATGCTTAGGATTGGGTCTTGTCCATCACATCATTCTCCTAATGATGTGATCCCGTTATCAACGACATCCAATGTCCATGGTCGTGAAACCGTGACCATCTATTGATCAACGAGCAAGCCAACTAGAGGCTCACTAGGGACATGTTGTGGCCTATGTATTCACACATGCATTATGGTTTCTAGTTAATACAATTATAGCATGAACAATAGACAATTATCATGAACAAGGAAATACAATAATAACCATTTTATTATTGCCTCTAGGACATATTTCCAACAGTCTCCCACTTGCACTAGAGTCAATAATCTAGTTACATTGTGATGTATCGAACACCCATAGAGTTCTCGTGCTGATCATGTTTTGCTCGTGAGAGAGGTTTAGTCAACGGATCTATGACTTTCAGATCCTTATGTACTTTACAAATATCTATATCTCCTTCCTGAATCACGAATGGAGTTGAAGTGGCACTTCATGTGTCTTGTCTTCTTGTGAAACCTAGGATCCATGGCAAGGGCAATAGCTCCAGTGTTCTCACATAATAGAGTCATCGGGCCCGACGCATTGGGAATCACTCATAGGTCGGCGATGAACTCCTTCATCCATACTCCTTCCTTTGCTGCTTTCGAAGCAGCTATATACTCCGCTTCCCATGAGATGCCGCCACGACGCTTTGCTTGTTGCTGCACCAGCTGACTGTCCCTCCGTTCAAAATATACATGTATCCGGTTTGTGACTTGGAGTCATCCGGATCTGTGTTGAAGCTAGCATCGATGTAACCCTTTACGACGAGCTCTTCGGCACCTCCATATACGAGAAATATGTCATTGGTCCTTTTCAGGTACTTCAGGATATTCTTGACCGCTGTCCAGTGTTCCGCTCCGGGATCACTTTGGTACCTCCCTACCAAACTTATGGCAAGGTTCACATCAAGTCTGGTACACAACATGTCATACATAATAGAACCTATGGCTAAAGCATAGGGGATGACACTCATCTCTTCTCTATCCTTTGTCGTGGTCGGGCATTGACTCGTACTCAATCTCACACCCTGCAACACAGGCAAGAACCCCTTCTTGGACTGATCCATATTGAACTTCTTCAATATTTTGTCAAGGTATGTGTTGTCAAAGACCAATGAGGCGTCTTGATCTATATCTATAGATCTTGATGCCTAATATGTAAGCAGCTTCTACAACATTCTTCATTGAAAAACACTTATTCAAGTAGGCCTTTATGCTTTCCAAAAGTTATATATCATTTCCCATCAACAATATGTCATCTACATATAATATGAGAAATGCTACAGAGCTCCCACTCACTTTCTTGTAAATACAGGGTTCTCCATAAACATGTATAAATCCAAACGTTTAATCACCTCATTAAAGCGAATGTTCCAACTCCGAGATGCTTGCACCAACCCATAGATGGAGCGCTGGAGTTTGCATACCTTGTTAGCATTCTTAGGATCGACAAAACCTTCCGGCTGCATAATATACAATTCTTCCTTAATGAAACCATTATGGAATGCCGTTTTGATGTCCATTTGCCAGATCTCATAATCATAAAATGTGACAATTCCTAACATGATTCGGACAGACTTCAGCATCTCTATGGGTGAGAAAGTCTCATCATAGTCAAGTCCTTGAACTTGTCGATAACCCTTAGCGACAAGCCGAGCCTTTTAGACGGTCACATTACCATCCACGTCAGTCTTCTTCTTAAAGATCCATTTATTTTCTACGGCTTGCCGATCATCGGCCAAGTCCATCAAAGTCCATACTTTGTTCTCATACATGCATCCTATCTCGGATTTCATGGCTTCAAGCCATTTGTTGGAATCTGGGCCCGCCATTGCTTCTTCATAGTTCGAAGGTTCATCGTTGTCCAACAACATGATCTCCAGGACAGGGTTGTGTTGACACTTGATTTTGGCACGGTGCAAAATGCAATAAAGATGGACTCAAACGAGAAGGTTTTTTCTATGAGACAGTTTGTCGGCCGAGTGAAACGACTGCCGTCCGGCCGGTGAAAAGTTTTCCGTCTGACCAAGTGAAATTGCCGTCTGAGTGAAAATCTCCGTCCAAATGAAAAGTACTAGTCGAGTGAAAGTACTGACCGAGTGAAAATCACCGTCCGAGTGAAAAGTACCGGTCGAGTGGAAATTCCGGTCGAGTGAAAGTTCCGGTCGAGTGGAAATTCAAAATTGCCTCAGATGGAAAAGTGCTCAATACGAAAGTTGTTCTTGACGTCAAAACAGTCAACTTTTCTTTTAAGGTCATTATCATCTTAGATAGTATGCAGCCTGCAGAGATGCTACAACACTCAGACAGTCCAGTCTGTTACGTGACCGAGTCCGTGTCGAAGTTAAAGATGACCTTGTGGAATATTGAAGATGGCTTTATTTGTGAAAGTGATCAACATACGGATTTTTGTCCTCATCAAATCACACAAAATTGATGTTTGGTCCATCTCCATCGGAAGTCATATGCAGATTCCACGGCACACGCAAGAAGCAAGACAGAAGATTGGGCCAGATTTGCGCTGAATCCGAGTGGAACTAGAACTAGGACTCTAGGACGTGAATTGATGTAATTTTCTTGGAAGGAAAGCCTAGATGAATCCTTTGCTCGTACGGGAAGTCTAGCCGCCTCTTATATATGTTGGGGGTGACGGCCGATTGAACAACACACAATCGAACAAATCAATCTATACTACTTTTTCATCTACGTTCTTCGTTGTTCTTCGTTTGAGAGCTGCGAATCCCGAGGCTCTAGGAGTGAGCGAATCGACCTAGGGCAGCCCATAGCCGCCGCACTCTCTGACGGGGTCCCTCCTGGGCGTGCGCGGTTTCGGGTCTGCAAAAGCGTCCGCCGATTGTCTTGCGTACCGTGCTGCCGGACGGACCTCCTTTGACGTGAGCTGCGGTGCATCACCCCCGGCGTAGAGGGTACACGGTGATGTGTTTGTGTGTCAACACACTTTTTGGTGACTCCGCCAGGGACCAAAGATCAATCATCGTCATCAACCATCATGTCTGTTCTTCCCAAGCCATCCGAGATAGATGCCGATAACATCATTAAGCCCAAGCTTGATGAACTATCGGCTGATCATCGCCAAGCTTATGAGGAGTACAAGAAGGCACGTGAGGAGAAGGAGTTGCAGGAATTCCTTGGAAACTTCAAGAAAGATCGTAAACGCAATATCACTCCGATTGGAGAAATCAAGTTCCCTCCTCTTCAATCCAAGCAGGTTAAATCTCCTGTAAGTACTACCTTTTCTCCCGAGCAATGGCTGAGATTGAGAGTCGTATTGCCGATGGTAATAATTTGGTCTATCAAACTTTCATAGAAAACACCAATGCACAGAAAAATATGCCTCAATCGTCTAGTGGTAATATTGGTGTGGCTGTCTGTGTAGAAAACCCTAATCTGTCTTTACCTCTTTCATCGGCACCTCCTATGTTGATGAATTACTATACTACCCACACTAATCAGATTGTGGCTGCACCTACTAATTCCATCATGATCATGCCGAGTTCGGTGCCTATACCGAACCAAGTTGTACGTATGGGTGCAAGCACTCGGGCACAGCTGAACTATGGTTCGGCATATGTGCCACAGTTCTTGCCTACTGCTAGTAATTTTACTCCTCCCATCCCACAACAACAAGATTCATTGTCTATTGCAGATGATACGTTAGCTAGTTTTAGAGAGGAGATGGCTAAGATGCTTCGAGAGAATTTTGGAGTTGAGTTACCTCGGAATCGGATTTACCAAAAACCGTACCCCAAGTATTTTGACGCTATCCAGTGCCCTCCGGGACATAAAATTCCAAATTTTGTTAAGTTCAATGTAGAAGGTACAAAAACCACATGGGAACATTTTAGTCAATACTTAGCACAACTAGGTGAAGCAGGCTCGCTGAATGAATTGAAGGTACCTTTTTTCCTTTATCATTAACTGGTACTGCATTTTCATGGTTTTATTCTCTACCACATGGTTCTATCCCTGTGTGGTCGTAGCTGGAACAAAAATTTCATGATCTTTTTATAGCGGCGACAACAAACTTAAATTATCACATCTTACATCGGTTAAGCAGAAAAATGATGAATTGGTCTCCGATTACGTCAAGAGATTTAGAGATACAAAGAACCGGTGCTATAGTTTGGTGATAACCGAGAGGGAATTGGCTAACCTTGTGCTCGGTGGTTTGAAAACTCACATTAGGGAAAAGCTAGAAGGCTATGAATTCTTAAGTGTCAACCAGGTCCTACAAAAAGCTTTGGCTCAGGAGAGCCAGAGCAAAGATCTCAAGGAGGTGCATAGATATAAAACTGATCGTCCTAAGATGAATATGGTTGAGTATGGTAGTGATCACTCGGACGATGAAGGTGATATGTATGATGCTGAATTTGTTTGCCCGTCTAAGGCCAAACCGTTGACTTGCAATGGTCTGAAACCGATTCATAAGAATCGTGATGAAGAGCTGAAGTTTACTTTTAACATTGCTAAGTGTGACAGAATATTCGATGCTTTGCTGCAAGCTAAGATCATTAGGATATCTCACACTTTACAGTTGATTGAAGAGTTGAAACGACATGCTTATTTCAAATATCATAATTCTTTTTCTAATGCTACTAATGATTGCGATGTTTTGCGATGACAGACACAATCGACGATTAATGACGGACAATTGAACTTTTCTGAGATGCAAGTTGATAAGCAGCCCTTCCCAATGAACGCTCCGGATTTGGAGGGGAAAAGTTGTCATTCGGCCAGAGGTAGCCGAATCTGCTAATAAAACTAATGTCATTATTGGTGAGCCTGGGAAAAGCAAGGAGGACAGGAAGGTCTTGGGGAGGCAGGTTGGGCTTGACAAGCAACCCAATGGCAACGAGGTAATCAAGATCGCTATCAAGAATCCTGCACTCAGGGGGCAACAACAAGTGCAACAAGACACTCGTGTTAAGTTTGTTAAGCCCAAGAGTCCAGAAGTTGGCAAGTGGAAGAGGAATGAAGCAAAGGTATATCGTAAGCGAGTCAAGCCAACTTTTGATATGCTGCTGTCCAAATATGCAAATCAGTCGGCTTGTTCTAGCTCTAATCGGTCATCGTACCTAAACCGACCAAGGTCACCGTCAGCTGATATGTTCAGTCGGCATGCAAAACCGACTGGGTCAAGGGTGTCGTTTCCACAAGAGCAACGACAACCTGTTTGGGATCGACTTGGATGCTCGTATGAAAGCCGACTGAACATGGGTGTACATTACTTGGTTGGTCAAAATATGCCTCTGAGTGAAAACTATCCGAGTGTAAGAATGCGTCCAGGTGGAAGTTATCTGAATGAAAGAATACGGCCGAGTGAATTTCGTCCGAGTAAAAAGGTGCGCCCGAGTGAAAACTTCGTAGGCCAGAAAAGTCGACAGGAGTGGCGCGTCACGTTGTCAAGTGTTGCAGCAGTGGAGTCAGGGAAGGGCAAGGAAAATATCGATGCTGACTCACTCATCCTGGTCAGTGAAACGTTCAGCACGCATAGCCGACTGTGCATAGCAACCCAACTAAGCCGATACTTGTTATCGCGCCAAAGCACTCAACCAATGATCATGAAGCAAGTACCAATCAAGTGAAGGCAATTGATCCTAAATACACTCGGCCAAGGTGGTGTCGTCCAGGGCTAACGAAAACACAAAAGAGGAAATTACAGAGGTTGAGGACTCAAGAGATGGCAGAACAAGAGGCTGAGAAGTAAAGGGATGAGTTGTTCAATGTCACTCGGCCCATGATACCAGTGAAGCAAGTGTGGAAGCCTAAACCAATGCAAGACATAGTGGCTTCTACATCTATCACAGCAGCAATTACACCACCAAAAGAGGACGATGTAGCTATGACATCGTTTCAGTCGCCTATTACTTCTCCTTCACTCGGACAGAATTCAGATTTAGTGGATGCACGCGAAGAGGAAGACGATCTATTGGACTACGAGTCTACACAGGTTCATGAAGGTATGGATATCAATATGGTGTATTACTTACCCGCTGAATTTTGTGTTGTAGATGAAGAAGGGGAAGCGGCTCAGCTAGATTTTGGCCCTAGAAATGCAATATCTGAGAAGCCAAAAGAACTAGTGACGCACTTGAAACCATTGTACCTTAGAGGTCATATCAATGGATCACCACTCACTCGGATGCTTGTTGATGGTGGTGTTGTGGTGAATCTCATGCCCTATTCAGTTTTCAAGAAATTGGGTTTGCCCGATGATGAATTAATCAAGACCAATATGGTGCTTAATGGGTTTGAAGGCAAAGAGAAAACTGAAGCCAAAGGTGTGATGTATGTGGAGGTTACAGTCGGGAGAAAAACTTTGGCTACTGCATTCTTTGTCGATGAGGTGCAAGGTAACTACAACGTCATACTAGGCCGTGATTGGGTTCATGCAAACCAGTGCGTGCCATCTACCATGCACCAGTTTTTGATCCAATGGGTTGATGATGAGGTGGAAGTCATTCACGCGGATATCTCGGCTTGTGTTTCTTTGGCCGATGCATTGGTGGATTGGCAACATCCCAATGCTACTTGCTTAACGGGACGCGACTTGTCAGAGTTTGATTTCCTTAGCACAACGAAGAATGGCTTTGTGCCCGTCTCTTCAAAGCCGATTCAGCTCCAAGGTATGATATGTTTAAATGGATTCTAATTCCGAATGGTTGCAGAAACGTCTTGCAAAATATTGGTATAGCGAGAACGATATGTATGAATCTATAGAGGAGTTGGATGACATGGATAAATTAGGACAGGGTTTTCAATCGGCAGATCCATTAGAAGAAATAGATATAGGGGATGGTTCAGTTCCCGAGCCTACATTTGTAAATAAAAACTTAATAGCCGATCATAAGGCTAGGTTGATCGAGTTGTTGAAAGAATATGTTTGCTGCTTTGCATGGGAGTATCATGAGATGCCCGGTTTAAGCCGAGAGTTAGTGGAGCATCGGTTACCTATAAAGGCTGGTTTTAGACCTTATAAGTAATCGGCCAGGAAGTTTAATCCAAAAACATATGACCGGATCAAAGAAGTCATCAGTCGTTTACTTAAAGCTAATTTTATTAGACCTTGCAGGTATGCCGAGTGGATTTCTAACATTGTGCCAATCGAGAAGAAAGGCTCTGGCAAGATAAGAATGTGCATTGATTTCAGAGATTTGAATAGAGCTACACCCAAAGATGAGTACCCCATGCCAATAGCCGACATGCTTATTAATGATGCCTCTAGACATAAGGTTATTAGCTTTCTTGATGGTAATGCGGGTTATAATCAAATCTTTATGGCCGAAGAGGACATGTCCAACACAGCCTTTCGTTGCCCTGGTTTCCTTGGTTTATTCGACTGGGCAGTTATGACATTCGGATTAAAAAATGCTGCTGCCACGTATCAAAGGGCTATGAATTTAATTTTCCATGATTTACTCAGTATTATACTTCAAGTCTATATTGATGATATTGTCGTCAAATCGGATGCTTTTGAATCTCATCTAGCCGATTTGTGTTTGGCCTTTGAAAGGATGTAAAAATACGGACTGAAGAGGAATCCTTTCAAGTGTGCATTCGGCGTGTCAGCTGGAAAGTTTTTGGGTTTCATTATTCATGAGAATGGCGTAGAAATTGATCCCAAAAATATAGAAGATATACAAAAAGTGCAGGCTCCAACATCCAAGAGAGATATGCAAAAATTCCTTGGCAAGGACAATTATTTGAGAAGGTTCATAGCTAATTTGTCAGGGAAGGTTGATGCCATGGAGGTGGAGGATCCCTCCGTCGCGACCGACACGCCAGAGCAGCAGCAGGAGGAGGAGGCGAGGGCGACGGGACGGGGGCCGGCGGGTAGTGACTCCCGCACCCTCTCCCTTGTCAATCCACCCCCGGCGGCTGGCGCCGTGGTGAGCCTGGGCGGCAGCGGCAGCCGGGCCAGGAGGCCTCTGCGACTAATGCAGGAGGTGCTCCGGGACTGGGAGGCACTGGCGAGTGCGCCGGTCCTGCTGGCTCCCCAGGCGGGCGGTCCGGTCCCTTCTTTCGGGGACTTGGGGAGCGTCTTGGACCGGTGCCGGTAGGAGCTGGCCCAGTTCGCGGAGGCAGCCGACGCTGCCCTACAAGTTGGGGACGAAAGCCAGCACATTGTCTTAGACATTTCAGTGGGGGCGTGCGAGCGCACCCACTGGGTGTAGCCCCCGAGATGCGGGCCAGTTGACCGGCTGCCGTGCAGCTGGGCCGGATCTCCCTTGAGCATGTCTTGACCTTTGCCTTTTTTGCGACAGGAGGGAGCCTCCCTGCGGCAGAAGCTATTCACGAAAGCGGTCGCCATCCACGACCGCGGCAAATACGGCTTCTACCGCCTGGAGGAGGAGCTGGCGCGCATGCAAGGTAGGTTGCACTTCGTAGGGCAGACATATAGCTCCCGAGAGTCGGCTGACGTTGGTTGTGCCTTGCAGGTGAGCTGGCCAACCTTTGGGGGGAGAAGACCGGTCTTGGCGCCGAACGGGACCGGCTGGCGCGGGATGTCCAGGCGGCCACATAGGAGACAAACCGGCTGGCCGTGCTACTGGTCAACGCGGAGGCAGCCCAGAACCGGCTCAAGGCTGAGGCGGCAAAGGAGGTGGCGGCCGGGGAGGCGGTCATCAAGGAGGCAGCTAACGCTGCCGTGAGGACCACCGCCCTCCAAGGCGAGGTGACCCGCCTCGAGAGGACGCTCGAGGAGGTCAAGGGTTCCCTCGCCACCTTACAGGTGGCCCGGGAGTCGGTGCGCCAGACGGCGCTCCGCTTTTCCATTGGGGTGGACGACGCGATCGAAGGTAGGTGCCAATCTTTCTCTTCCCCAGGCGGTTGCTCTTCCCTTTGCCGTTTCTCGTGTTTCATCTTGCTTTATCTTTCCTTCTCTTCTTCTTCCTTCTAGAGTGTTTCCCGGAAACTCATCGCCATGCTGCGCGCGCCGTTGAGGAGCACCGGGAATACCTTTGGGAGTGCGGTCGTTCCATCGAGGAGCATGCCTCGTGGGACATGGACGAGATTGGGCTCGCCGTCGAGATGCGGATGACCCATCTCGAGCGCGGCATGGAGCGGATCAAGACCGCCGGCAAGGAGGTCATCGCCGTGCTTTGGCCGGACCGCGGGGGAGCTCCGACGCACCGAGTGGCTCGGTGGCTGGAGCACGCCGTCCCTCGCCTCAAGGCCTGGAAGGCGTTGGCTGCCCAAGCCGGGGCGCAGATGGCACTATGGTTCGTCATGTGTTGGTACCGTGGCGTGGACCTGGGCCGGCTAGCGACCATGCGGGACGTGCCGGCCGCAGAGCGGGAGGCCCGCGAGCCAGCCCTTGTCTAGTGGGCTAACGAGCTCACGTGATATGTTGACGCAGACGAATTCCTGCCGGCCCTTGGCGAGGCCGGCGAGCCGTTGCCCGAGGACTCCTTCGGCATCCCTCAGGGCCCGACGGATGACGAAGTCACCGACGAGAGCACCGACTCGAGCAGTGAGACAGCCGAGACCGAGGAACCCGCCTCAAAGGCCACGGAGGCCGACCCGAAGGCCGCGATCGCCTCTGAGGCAAGGACCGAGTCGCCCCGCGATGCGCCGGCTGGGGGCACGCCGGCTAGCGACGCGTCGGCGGGCTGAGCCCCCGGGCGTCTTTTTTATCTTTCTTCTTGTATGTAAAACTTGAATCCACCCATTGGGGGTGTTTGTGTAATGAACTGAATGCTAGCCGTGGGCCACTCCTGCCTTAATATTTATGTCATGAATATTTTGTCGTATTTGCCTTGTGACTCATGCCGCATCGTCCTTATACTATTTTGCCCGCCTCAATTTTTTCGTTTCTATTCCTTTTCCCCTTTGGTTTCGACCCCGCCGGCCCGCCAGCCAGGAGTCGGTCTGTAGTTGGGTCGGGGCGTCCGCCTCAAGGGAGCCGGTTCAAAACTTAGGAATCGCAAGGGTTTTTCGGGATAAGTAGAGCGGTATAGACGCGGCAATGGTTCGGCTGGGCCCCGAAGGGGTCTCCCTTTGTTTCGACCTTTCGTGCGAGCCAAAGCTTGCCGCCCCGGGACCCCATCAGCCGGACAGCCGGGGGCCGGTTCTGTGGCTGGTAAGGGTGGGGAAGCTTAGCCAGCTCACATTACTTAGCCATTTTACAGAGAGGTGCTTCTAGGCCCAGCCGACTGGCCCCCTGGCCCGGGAGCCGGGCCGGGCGGCCGGGGAGTGAGGAACGCTTTTGAAGGAAACGCAACGGGGCACGCCCCAAGAGCCGGCTTGGGGCGCCCATTGCATCCATAAGCCCAAAAGGGTGGGGATACATACATTGCTTTTTCTCAGCAGTAAAACGGGCGCAGGAGTACTGCGTTCCATGGGCGCTCCGTCTCTTGACCGGAGGCATCTCTTTTGCGCTACTACGGCTTCTAGGCGTCTATCGGGTAGTATGCGTTGTTTTGTAGCGCCTTGCTGATGATGAACGGGCCCTCCCATTGGGAGGACAGCTTGTGTTGTCCGGCGGTTCACTGGCTCCGTATGAGGACCAGGTCCCGCTTGCGGAACAAGAGTGGCCGAATCCGCTTGTTGTGGTAGTGCCGGACCTTCTGCTAGTAGATCGATGTCCGGCTCAAGGCCAGTTCGTGAGCTTCCTCGAGTAGATCAACGTCGTCTTCTCTTGCCTCCTTGGCATCCTTCTCCGTGTACAGGGCGACCCGAGGCGAATCGAACTCGATTTTGGTGGGGGTGATCGCCTCGGACCCATACACAAGGAAGAAAGGAGTGTAGCCGGTTGAATGGTTCGGGGTGGTCCTGAGACTCCAAAGGACGGACGGCAGCTCGTCAATCTAGCAGCCGGCCGATCTTACCAGCAGCGTCACGAGCCGGGGCTTGATGCTGGATAGGATGAGGCCGTTCGTCCTCTCGACCTGGCCGTTTGACTGTGGATGAGCGACGGAGGCCAGGTCGAGCCGGATTCCTTGCTTGGAGCAGAAATGCGCGAGTGCGCCCTTAGAGTAGTTGGTGCCGTTGTCGGTGATGATGTTGTGAGGAACGTCGTAGCGTACCGTGATGTCATCGATGAACTGGACCGCCGTGGGGCCGTCCAGCTTCTTGATTGGTCGCGCCTCGATCCACTTGTTGAATTTGTCGATGGCCACCAGTAAGTGCATCATGCCACCTCGAGCGGTCTTGAACGGGCCCATCATGTCCAGCCCCCAGACGACAAAAGGCCATGAGAGGGGGATGGTTTGGAGCGCCGTCGCTGGCAGGTGGCTTTGTGTGCTGAAGCGTTGGCAGCCCTCGCACTCGTCGACCAACTTCTTGGCCGCCTCGAGAGTCGTGGGCCAGTAGAAGCCGTGGTGGACAGCATTGGACACTAGGGTCTGGGAGGCGGCATGATGCCCGCACTCGCCCTGGTGAATGTCGAGGAGGATCTCCAGTCCCTTTTCCGGCTCGATGCATTGCTGGAAGACGTCGGTGGTGCTGCGGTGAACGAGCTCGCTGTTGATGATGCCGTAGGCCGTGGCCCGGTGCTGGATTTGCCTTGCCAGAGCTTCGTCCGTGAGCAGCTCGCCCCGCAGAAGAAACGCTAGGATGGCTTGGGCCCATGAGGGAGCCGAGACGGTGGCTGGCTCAGGAGCCCCGGGGACTGGTTGATCAGTCCCCGGGCCCGGCTCGCCAGCCCCCGGGATCGGCTCGGGAGCCCTCGAGGCCGGTTGATCAGCCCCCGGGGTTGGCTCGTCGATGATCATCATGATGGCCATGCAGCCAGGGCTGGCCACCTCGGATACCGCCGGCTCGATCGGAGCCGGCTGGGCGGCCGACGGTTCGGCAGCCAGTGGTGAAGGTGCCGGAGTGGCGTCCGGGGATGATGATGGGCCGACGACGCCCGCCAGCGCGAAGATTGACTCCGTCTCTAGGGAAGGCTTGATATGTGGCTTGAGCTCAGCGAACTTCCTCGGAACACCCGACATGTACTTGGGGGACCACGCGAAGATGTCCCGATTCTCATGGAGGAAGTCGACGAGCTCGCCTTCCTAGTTGCTTTTGAGGCGGGAGCTGTTTGTGACGCACTAAGCCGGGTTGGCCGGGTCGAGCAGGATTTGCTTGGTGTCTTTAGACGGCGGGAAGGAGGCCTTGCCGACGGATTGCGAGGGTGGAGTCAGCATGGCTGGTTGGCTAGCAGCAAGGGCAATGAGCCGTTCAAGCTAGCGCCTCTCCTCGGCGATCTCTAGGGCCACGGCCAGCCGGCTGCGGTCTCGAGAGCACTCGAGTGACATTTTGTAGTCTCCCTTGATGGTGATGATTCCCTTGTGGCCCGACATCTTGAGCTTGACGTAGGCGTAATGGGGGACCGCCATGAAGCTGACAAGAGCCGGCCAGACCAACAGCGCGTGGTAGGGGCTTGCGAGGTCCACGACCTCGAAGATCACTGACTCATGGCGGAAATGGCCGGGTCCACCGAAGAGGACGTCGAGCGTGATCTTGCCGATAGGGGAGCAGGATTTCCCAGGCACGATGCCATGGAAAACCGTCCGGCTTGCCTACGGGTCCTCTATCTTCAGCCCTAGCTTGTGCATCCTGTCGAGGTAGGGAATGTTGATGCTGCTGCCGCCATCTATCAGCACGAGCGAGATGCGGCAAGCTCGCTCCTTGGTAGCGATGGTGGGGTCAAGGACCAAGGCATAGCTATCGGGATCCGGCATCACGGCAGGGTGATCGGCCTGGCTCCAAGTGACCGGCTTCTCCGACCAGTGCATGAACTGGGGAGTTACCGACATGGTGGCGTTCACCCCACGGTGGAGCCGGCGCTGAGCGTGTTTGCCCGTCTCTTCACTGGTGAAGACGACATAGCAACCGTCCTGGTTGGGGAACTGGTTGATTAGACGACTGTCGTTCAGAGCCATTGCTGACGCCGGGGCGGTAGCTTGGGCCGGGGCCGGCGCACGGGCTGGCGGCCCGGGGGGAGCCGGAAGGCCGTCCCCCAGGGCCAATCGCTATGAGAAGCTGCACTGCCGGAGCGTGTGCATACAGGATTTGGCCCCTGAATGGTTCTTGCAGGGGAGGTCGAGCATTTGCTCGAAGGTGAGCTTCAGCTACCAGGCAGCCTTGCCGGCTCCCGTAGCGGGTATCCGCCTGGTCGTTCTTGGGCTTGTTGTTCTACGGCTGCCGGTTGTCGGCAGCCGCCCAGGTCGTGGCCGGCTTTGTCGTTGCTTTGGCGGGCAGGGTCATCTTGTCCTGGATGGCCGAGTCGGCCGTGGCGTATTTGTCCGCCTTGGTCATGAGCTCGGAAAGCATGGCCGGCTTGGAGCGCAAGAGCTTATGCTTGAGAGGGGTTTCGTCCCGGTAGCCCTCGATGAAGTATTGCACGGCTTGCACCTCGTGCACCCCCTCGCAGGAGTTGCGGAGCTCGGTCCATCGAGTGAGGTAGTCACGTAGGGATTCGTCCGGCCCTTGAATGCACATGGCGATTTCACGGGGATGGCCAGGCCGCTTGTTGGTGCCGGTAAAGTTGCGGATGAAAGCCTCCTCGAAATCCGTCTAGGTGTTGATGTTGTCGGCCGCCAGGCTGTTGAGACAGGTGCGGGCCGAGCCGATCAACATGAGGGGGGCATAGCAAACGGCTACGCGCTTATTCCCCCTTGCGATGCCCACCACGGTGGTGTAGTCAATCAGCCAGTCTTCGGGTTTGGCGGCCCCGCTGTATTTTGGGGTGTCCCTAGGGAGCGTGAAGCCGGTTGGGAATGGCTCGGTGCGAATCCGAGGGCCGAAGCAGGACGGACCATTCGAGCCCTCCTCCTCGAGGAGGGCATATTGCGCGAGTTTGTCAATGCGGATGCGGGCATCGTTCTCGCTGCGGGGGATGCGTGGTCTGAGCCGAGCCGAGAGTTCGAGATGGACAGTTTGTGGCGCCGACTGCCGCGACTCGTGCCGCGGAGGCGGCGTGTGCCCATGGCTGCGCCGGCTGCCGGATGCCGGCGCTTCGTGGTGGCGACAGCTTCGGGGCGGCTCGTTGGTGCGCCTGCTGCTCATTCCCCGACGTCTGAGAGGTCCGGGGGTTGTTTGCTTCGTCCCGGCAGCCGAAGACGCGAGGGGAGACAGAGCACTGGGCCGCCTGGTGGCCGGCAGTTCCCGTGCCCTCACGCTCGGGCCGGGGGCCTTCGGTGGCGGCTCCGCCCATCGTGAGCGGATGCTACTGCGCGTCAGCAGCATTGATGAGCTCTTTGATGTGGCGCTCGTGGGCGGCACGCTCTTCGCCCTCCAAGGTGGCCAATTCCTTGTAGGCCACCTTGAGAGCCCGCAGGTTAGCCGCGGGGGTGTCGTAGACAGGAATTTTGCCGCCGAGGATTTCGGCGACCACCCGGCCAGCGGTCACGCACATCCCCATGCGGGCTGGGCTTGGTGCCAGCTGGAGTGAGTCCGTAGGCAGAAGCGTACCCGCGCGTAGAGGGCCGAGACGGGGCATGTCCGTCCCAGGGTCAACGGAAGAGCCAGTCTGTGGACAGCCGGCCGCGCCCGGTCGGTCGAGGGTCCAGCCGGCTCCATGACCAGCCGGTCACGGCACCGGTCGGCACTGGCTCGCGCCGGACATCCTCCGGTCGGCCACTGCCAGCTGACCGCGTAGTTTTTCTTCGAAGCGAAAGGGGGAAGACCCCGTTGCTTTGGCCTGCCTACGGGTAATAACCCCGTCACCTTCAATGGTCATGCACCCAATGAGAATGGTTTGTTGAATCTTGATCGTAGTAATACACATGTTCATAACATGGATGCCAAAAAATACAAAGTTAATAATGATAGTACCACATACTTGTGGCACTGCCGCTAAATGTCATATTGGTCTAAAGCGCATGAAGAAACTCCATGTCGATGGATCTTTGACTCACTCGATTTCGAATCGGTTGAGACATACGGACCATGCCTCATGGGCAAGATGACTAAAGACCCCGTTTTCGGTATGATGAAGCGGGCTAGTAACTTATTGGAAATGATACATGTTGATGTATGCGGTCCAATGAGTGTTCTAGCATGCATTTGATATCGGTATTTTCTTACCTTCAATGATCATTTGAGTATATATGAGTATATTTAATGAAACACAAGTCTAAAATGTTTGAGAAGTTCAAACAAATCCAGAGTGAAGTTTAAGATCATCGTGACAAGAAAATAAAAGTATCTATGACATGATCGTGGAGGTGAATATCTGAGTTACGAGTTTGGCATACAACATTAGACGATGTGAAAGTTGTTTCACAACTCACGCCACCTGGAACACCATAGTGTGATGGTGTGTCGGAATGTCATAGTCGTGCTCTATTGGATATGGTGCCTACTATGATGTCTCTTATCGTTTTGCCACTACCGTTTTGGGGTTATGCATTAGAGACAACTACATTCACTTTAAATAGGGCACCATCTAAATCCATTGAGATGACACCATATGGTTTGGCAGAAACCTAAGCTGTCATTTCTTAGAGTTTGGGAATGCGACACTTATGTCTGATAAGCTTGAACCCAAAGCGGAGAAATGCATCTTCATAGAATACCCTAAGAACAGTTGGGTATACCTTCTATCTCAGATCCGAGTACAAAGTGTTTGTTGCTAAAACTGGGTCCTTTCTCGAGAAAGAGTTTCTCTCGAAAGAATTGAGTGGGAGGAAGATATAACTTGATGAGGTTGTTGAACCTTTGTTTCAACCAGAGAGTAGCGCAGCGCAGAAAGTTGTTTCTGTGGAGCCTACGTTACTTGAAGAGGAAGTTAATGATGATGATCAGGAAGCTTCACATCAAGTTACTATCGAACCTCGTAGGTCGACAAGGACGTGTACTACTCATGAGTGGTACGACAACCCTGTCTTAGAGGTCATGTTGTTGGACAACGATGAACCTACAAGCTATGGAGAAGCAATGATGGGCCGGATTCTGACAAATGGTTAGAGACCATGAAATCCGAGAAATGATGCATGTATGAAAACCAAGGATAGACTTTGGTAGACTTGCTCGTTGGAAGGCAAGTCGTTGAGTACAAATGGACCTTTAAAATGAAGACAGAAGCTGATGGCAAATGTCACCATTTATAAATCTCAACTTATCACAAAGAAGTTTCCGACAAGTTAAAGGAGTTGACTGCGATGTGCCTTTCTCACTCGTAGCGATGCTAAAGTCTGTTGGAATTATGTTAGCAGTTACAACGTTTTTCAATTATGAAATCTGGCAGATGGATGTCAAAACAATGTTTCCTTCCTTGAGGAAAGGTTGTATGAGATACAACTAGAAGGTTTTGTCAGTCCTAAGGATGCTAAAAGGTGTGCAAGCTCCAGTGATCCTTCTATGGACTGGAGCAAGCATCTCGGAGTTGGAATATGCCCTTTGATGAGGTGATCAAAGTTTTTGAGTCTATACAAAGTTTATGAGAGACTTGTATTTACAAAAAAGTGAGTGGGAGCACTATAGAGTTTCTGATAAGCATATGTGGTTGACATATTGTTGATCGGAAATGATGTAGAATTTCTGGAATGTTGGGAGACGTAGTAGTAAATCAAAAAAAATCCTACGTGTCACCAAGATCTATCTATGGAGAAACCAGCAACGAGTGAGGAGATATTGCATCTTCATACCTTTGAAGATCTCTAAGCGGAAGCGTTACAAGAATGCGGTTGGTGGACTCATACTCGTAGCGATTCAGATCGCGGTGGACTCCGATCTTAGCACCGAATAACGGCGCCTCAGCGTTCAACACACGTACAGCCCGGTGACGTCTCCCGCGCCTTGATCCAGCAAGGAGGAGCGAGAGGTTGGGGAAGAGCTCCAACAGTAGCACAACGGCGTGGTGGTGGTGGAGCAGCAAGGTATTCCGGCAGGGCTTCGCCTAAGCACTGCGGAGGAGGAAGAAGAGAGGTAGGGCTACGCCCTGGGAGAGAGATCAAATCTTGTGTCAAAACATCCAAAACCTCAAGTATATATAGGAGGAGGGAGAGGGAGGGCTGCCTGGGCCCCTCCTCCAAGGAGGAGAGCATCGGCCGAAGCTAGGGAGGAGTCCACCTCCCACAAGGGAGGTGGATCTCTTCCTTTTGAATCTCCATCAACCTTATCTCTTTATCCCTAGCCGCATGGGCCTTTCCGGAAGGACATGGCTAGCCCAATAAGGGCTGGTACACCTCCTCTAACAGCCCACGAAGTCCTTTGGTCTTCACACGCCTCCCGGGGTCCTCCGGCACCCTCCCGGCACTCCCGGTACACTACCGATGAGCCCGAAAACTTTTCGGTGACCAAAATTGGACTTCCTATATATCAATCTTTACCTCCGGACCATTCCAGAGCTCCTCGTGACGTCCGGGATCTCATCCGAGACTCCGAAAAACCTTCGGTAATCACGTATACCATTTCCCTATAACCATAGCATCATCAAACCTTAAGTGTGTAAACCCTACGGGTTCGGGAGACACGTAGACATGACCGAGACACCTCTCCGGTCAATAACCAACAGCGGGATCTGGATACCAACATTGTCTCCCACATGCTCCACGATGATCTCATCGGATGAACCACGATGTCAAGGATTCAGTCAATCCCGTATACAATTCCCTTTGTCTACCGGTATGATACTTGCCCGAGATTCAACCGTCGGTATCTCTATACCTTGTTTAGTATCGTTACCGGCAAGTATCTTTACTCCTTAGTCACATTGAGCTCATTATGATGATGTCTTACCGAGTGGGCCCAGAGATACCTCTCCGTCACACCGAGTGACAAATCCCAGTCTCGATTCGTGCCAACCCAACAGACACCTTCAGGGATACCCGTAGTGCACCTTTACAGCCACCCAGTTATGTTGTGACGTTTTCCACACCCAAAGCATTTCTACGGTATCCGGGAGTTGCACAATCTCATGGTCTAAGGAAACGATACTTGACATTGAAAAGCTTTAGCAGACGAACTACACGATCTTGTGCTATGCTTAGGATGGGTCTTGTCCATCAGATCATTCTCCTAATGATGTGATCCCGTTATCAATGACATCCAATGTCCATGGTCATCAAACCGTGACCATCTATTGATCAACGAGCTAGCCAACTAGAGGCTCACTAGGGACATGTTATGGTCTACGTATTCACACATGCATTATGGTTTCCGTTTAACACAATTATAGCATGAACAGTAGACAATTATCATGAACAAGGAAATACAATAATAATCATTTTATTACTACCTCTAGGGCATATTTCCAACAGTCTCCCATTTGAACTAGAGTCAATAATCTAGTTACATTGTAATGAATCGAACACCCATAGCATTCTGGTGTTCATCATGTTTTGCTCGTGAGAGAGGTTTAGTCAATGGATCTGCGACATTTAGATCTAAATGCACTTTACAAATATCTCGATATCTCCCTCCTGAATGTAATCACGGATGGAGTTGAAGCGGCGCTTGATGTGTCTCGTCTTCTTGTGAAACCTGGGCTCCTTCGCAAGGGCAATAGCTCCAGTGTTGTCACAGAATAGAGTCATCGGGCCCGACGCATTGGGAATCACTCCTAGGTCGGTGATGAACTCCTTCATCCAGACTCCTTCCTTTGCTACTTCCGAAGCAGCCATGTACTCCACTTCACATGTAGATGCCGTCACGACGCTTTGCTTGCTGCTGCACCAGCTGACTGCCCCTCCGTTCAAAATATACACGTATCCGGTTTGCGACTTGGAGTCGTCTGGATCTGTGTCGAAGCTAGCATCAACGTCACCCTTTACGACGAGAAACATGTCCTTTGTGAAATACCTATGAGGCGTCTCAATCTATCTCTATAGATCTTAATACCTAATATGTAAGCAGCTTCTCCAAGGTCCTTCATTGAAAAACATTTATTCAAGTAGGCCTTTACACTTTCCAAAAGTTATATATCATTTCCCATTATCAGTATGTCATCCACATATAATATGAGAAATGCTACAGAGCTCCCACTCACTTTCTTGTAAATACAGGGTTCTCCATGAACCTGTACAAACTCAACTGCTTTAATCACCTCATTAAAGCGAATGTTCCAACTCTGAGATGCTTGCACTAGCCCATAGATGGAGCGCTGGAGCTTGTATACTTTGTTAGCATCTTTAGGATCGACAAAACCTTCTGGCCGCATCATATACAGTTCTTCCTTAAGGAATCCATTAAGGAATGCCATTTTGACGTCCATGTGCCAGATCTCATAATCATAAAATGCGGCAATTGCTAAATTGATTCGGACAGACTATAGCATCGCTACAGGTGAGAAAGTCTCGTCGTAGTCAACTCCTTGAACTTGTCGATAACCCTTAACGACAAGCCGAGCCTTATAGACGGTCACATTACCATTCGTGTCAGTCTTCTTCTTAAAGATCCATTTATTTTCAATGGCTCGCTTATCATCAGGAAAGTCCACCAAAGTCCACATTTGTTCTCATACATGGATCCTATCTCGGATTTCATGGCTTCAAGCCATTTGTTGGAATCCGGGACCGCCATTGCTTCTTCATAGTTCGAAGGTTCACCGTTGTCTAACAACATGATCTCCAAGACATGGTTGTCGTACCACTTTGGTGCGGCACGTGTCCTAGTGGACCTTCGACGTTCAATAGTAACTTGATCTGAAGTTTCATGATCATCATCATTAACTTCCTCTCTAGCCGGTGTAGGCTCCACAAAAATAACTTCCCGTGCTGCGCTACTCTCCGGTTGAAGTGGAGGTACAATTACCACATCAAGTTCTATTTTCCTCCCACTTACTTCTTTCGAGAGAAACTCTTTCTCGAGAAAGGATCCATTCTTAGCAACAAAGACTTTGCCTTCGGATCTAATGTAGAAGGTATACCCAATAGTCTCTTTGGGATATCCTATGAAGACACACTTTTCCGCTTTGGGTTCGAGCTTCTCAGGTTGAAGTTTCTTCACATAAGCATTGCATCCCCAAACTTTTAGACACGATAGCTTAGGTTTCTTTCCAAACCATAATCCATACGGTGTCGTCTCAACGGATTTTGACGGTGCCCTATTTAAAGTGAATGCGGCAGTCTCTGATGCATATCCCCAAAATGATAGCGGTAAGTCGGTAAGAGACATCATAGATCGCACCATATCCAATAGAATGCGATTACGACGTTCAGACACACCATTTCGCTGAGGTGTGCCAGGCGGCGTGAGTTGTGAAACAATTCCACGTTTCCTTAGGTGCGTGCCAAACTCGTGACTTAAATATTCTTCGCCACGATCAGATCGTAGGCACTTTATTTTCATGTCACGTTGATTCTCTACCTCACTTTAAAATTCCTTGAACCTTTCAAAGGTTTCAGACTTGTGTTTCATTAAGTAGACATACCCATATCTGCTCAAGTCATCAGTGAGGGTGAGAACATAACGGTAGCCACCATGAGCCTCGATGCTCATTGGACCGCATACATCGGTATGTATTATTTCCAACAAGTCAGTTGCTCGCTCCATTCTTCCGGAGAATGGAGTCTTGGTCATATTGCCCATGAGGCATGGTTCGCACGTGTAAAATGATTCAAAATCAAGAGAGTCCAAAAGTCCATCAGTATGGAGCTTCTTCATGCGTTTGACACCAATATGACCAAGGCGGCAGTGCCATATGTAAGTGGAACTATCGTTATCAACCTTACACTTTTTGGTACTCACAATATGGACATGTGTAACATCACCTTCGAGATTCATCAAGAATAAACCATTGACCAACGGGTTATGACCATAAAACATTTCTCTCATATAAATAGAACAACCATTATTCTCAGATTTTAATGAGTAGCCATCTCGTATCAAGCGAGATCCAGATACAATGTTCATGCTCAAAGCTGGTACTAAATAACAATTATTAAGGTTTAAAAGTAATCCCGAAGGTAGATGCAGAGGTAGCGTGCCGACGGCGATCACATCGACCTTGGAACCATTCCTGACGCGCATCGTCACCTCGTCCTTTGCCAGTCTCCACTTATTCCGCAACTCTTGCTTGGAGTTACAAATGTGAGCAACTGCACCGGTATCAAATACCCAGGAGCTACTACGAGCGCTGGTAAGGTACACATCAATAAAAAGTATATCACATATACCTTTAACGTTGCCGGCCTTCTTATCCACTAAGTACTTGGGGCAGTTCAGCTTCCAGTGACCGGTACCCTTGCAATAAAAGCACTCATTCTCAGGCTTGGGTCCATTCTTGCTCTTCTTCTTGGCAACTTGCTTACCGGGTGTGGCAACAGCTTTGCCATCCTTCTTGAAGGTCTTCTTACCCTTGCCTTTCTTGAAACTGTTGGTATTATATACCATCAACACTTGATGCTCCTTTTTGATCTCGACCTCCGTTGATTTCAGCATCGAGTACAACTCAGGAATGGACCTCTCCATCCCTTGCATGTTGTTGTTCATCACAAAGCTCTTGTAGCTAGGTGGAAGCGACTGGAGGATTCTGTCATTGACCGAGTCATCTGGGAGATTAACTCCCAGCTGAGTCAAGCGGTTGTGTAGCCCAGACATCTTGAGGATGTGCTCACTGACAGAACTGTTCTCCTCCATCTTACAGCTAAAGAACTTGTCAGAGACGTCATATCTCTTGACCCGGGCATGAGCTTGGAAAACCAGTTTCAGCTCTTGGAACATCTCATATGCTCCGTGTTGCTCAAAACGCTTTTGGAGCCCCGGTTCTAAATTGTAAAGCATGCAGCACTGAACAAGGGAGTAATCATCGCAGCGTGAATGCCAAGCGTTCGCAAAGTCTTGCTCTGCTGGGAGAACGGGTGCGTCACCTAGCGGTGTATCAAGGACATACAATCTTTTGGAAGCTATGAGGATGATCCTCAAGCTACGGACCCAGTCCGCATAGTTGCTTCCATCATCTTTCAGCTTGGTTTTCTCTAGGAACGCGTTGAAGTTGAGGTTGGCATTAGCGTTGGTCATTGGATCTACAAAATCAAATTATTTAATGAACTCCCACTTAGATAGACATCTCTCTAGTCATCCAAGTGACACATGATCCATGTCAACTAGCCCGTGTCCGATGATCACGTGAGACGGACTAGTTATCCATGGTGAACATCTCCATGTTGATCGTATCTTCTATATGACTCATGTTCGACCTTTCGGTCTTCCGTGTTCCGAGGCCATGTCTATACATGCTAGGCTCGTCAATTCAACCTAAGTGTTTCGCATGTGTAAATCTGGCTTACACCCGTTGTATGCGAACATTAGAACCTATCACACCCGATCATCATGTGGTGCTTCGGAACAACGATCCTTAGCAACAGTGCACAGTTAGGGTGAACACCTTTCTTGAAATTTTATTGAGAGTAATCTTATTTACTACCGTCGTTCTAAGAAAATAAGATGTAAACATGATAAACATCACATGCAATCAATATATAGTGACATGATATGGCCAATAGCATCTTGCTCCTTTGATCTCCATCTTCGGGGCAGCATGATCATCACTGTCACCGGCACGACACCATGATCTCCATCATCATGATCTCCATCATTGTGTCTTCACGAAGTTGTATCGCCAACTATTACTTCTACTACTATGGCTATCGTTTAGTAATAAAGTAAAGTAATTACATGAGGTTTATGATTGACACGCAGGTCATACAATAAAATAAGACAACTCCTATGGCTCCTGCCGGTTGTCATACTCATCGACATGCAAGTCGTGAATCCTATTACAAGAACATGATGAATCTCATACATCACAATGCATCACATCACATCCTTTTGGCCATATCACATCACAAGGCACATGCTGCAAAAACAAGTTAGACGTCCTCTAATTTGTAGTTGCAAGTTTTTACGTGGCTGCTATAGGTTTCTAGCAAAAACGTTTCTTACCTACGCCAAAACCACAATGTGATATGCCAATTTCTATTTACCCTTCATAAGGACCCTTTTCATCGAATCCAATCCGACTAAGGTGGGAGAGACAGACACCCACTAGCCACCTTATGCAACAAGTGCATGTCAGGCGGTGGAACCGGTCTCACGTAAGCGTACGTGTAAAGTTGGTCCGGACCGCTTCATCCCATAGTACCTCCGAATCAAGATAAGACTAGTAGTGGTAAGCAAATTATAAAGATCGACGCCCACAACTGCTTTGTGTTCTACTCGTGCATAGATTCTACGCATAGACCTAGCTCATGATGCCACTGTTGGGAGACGTAGTAGTAAATCAAAAAAATTCCTACATGTCACCAAGATCAATCTATGGAGAAACCAGCACCGAGCAAAGGGGGAGTGAATACTCATACCTTTGAAGATCGCAAAGTAGAAGCATTACTAGAACGTGGTTGGTAGAGTCGTACTCGCAGCAATTCAGATCGCGGTGGACTCCAATCTTAGCGCCGAACAACGGCGCCTCCGCGTTCAACACAAGTACAGCCCGGTGACATCTCCCGCGTCTTGATCCAGCGAGGAGGGAGAGGTTGGGGAAGAGCTCCAACAGCAGCACGACTGCTTGGTGGTGGTGGAGCAGCAAGGTATTCCGGCAGGGCTTCACCTAAGCACTGCGGAGGAGGAAGAAGAGAGGTAGGGCTGCGCCGTGGAAGAGAGATCAAATCTTGTCTCAAAACAGCCAAAACCTCAAGTATATATACGAGGAGGGAGAGGGAGTGCTGCCTTGGCCCCTGCTCCAAGGAGGAGAGCTTCGGCCGAAGCTAGGGAGGAGTCCACCTCCCACAAGGGAGGTGGATCTCTTCCTTTTGAATATCCATCAGCCTTATCTCTTTATCCCTAGCCGCATGGGCCTTTCCGGAAGGACTTGTCCAGCCCAATAAGGTCTGGTACACCTCCTCTAACAGCCCACGAAGTCCTTTGGTCGTCACACCCCTCCCGGGGGTACTCCGGCACCCTCCCAGCACTCCCGTTACACTACCGATGAGCCCGAAAACTTTCCGATGACCAAAATTGGACTTCCTATAGATCAATCTTTACCTCCGGACCATTCCGGAGATCCTCGTGATGTCTGGTATCTCATCCGAGCCTCCGAACAACCTTCGGTAATCACGTATACCATTTCCCTATAACCCTAGCGTCATCGAACCTTAAGTGTGTAGACCCTACGGGTTCGGGAGACACGTAGACATGGCCGAGACACCTCTCCGGTCAATAACCAACAGCGGGATATGGATACGCATGTTGGCTCCCACATGCTCCACGATGATCTCATCATATGAACCACGATGTCGGGGATTCAGTCAATCCCGTATACAATTCCCTTTGTCTACCGGTATGATACTTTCCCGAGATTCGATCGTCGGTATCTCTATACCTTGTTCAATCTCTTTACTCACAAGTCTCTTTACTCGTTCCATAATAAATCATCCCGTGGCTAACTCCTTAGTCACATTGAGCTCATTTTGATGATGTTTTATCGAGTGGGCCCAGAGATACCTCTCGGTCACACGGAGTGACAAATCCCAGTCTCGATTCGTGCCAACCCAACAGACACTTTCGGAGATACCTGTGGTGCACCTTTATAGCCACCTAGTTACGTTGTGACATTTTTCACACCCAAAGAATTCCTACGGTATCCGGGAGTTGCACAATCTCATGTTCTAAGGAAACGATACTTGACATTGAAAAGCTTTAGCAGACGAACTACACGATCTTGTGCTATGCTTAGGATTGGATCTTGTCCATCACATCATTCTCCTAATGATGTGATCCCGTTATCAATGACATCCAATGTCCATGGTCATGAAACCGTGACCATCTATTGATCAACGAGCTAGCCAACTAGAGGCTCACTAGGGACATGTTGTGGTCTATGTATTCACACATGTATTATGGTTACAGTTAACACAATTATAGCATGAACAATAGACATTTATCATGAACAAGGAAATACAATAATAACCATTTTATTATTGCCTCTAGGGCATATTTCCAACATGGAAAGCATAAAGGGTTGTTCGAAAAGAAGTTTTTCAAAGGAAGATCTGGATAAAGCTACCTAATTGTTGGGCACCAAGGTCTATAGAGATGGATCAAGATGCCTGCTGAGACTTTCAATGAGTACATGCCTTGACAAGATTTTGAAAGAGTTCAAAATGGATCAAGTCAGAGAAAGAGTTCTTGCCTGATTTATAAGGTGTGAAGTTGAGTAAGACTCAAAGCTCAACCACGGTAGAAGAAAGAGAAAGGACGAAGGTCGTCCCCTATGCTTTAGCCATAGGCTCTATATATTATGCCATGTTGCGTACCGGACCTGTGTGTGCCTTGCCATGAGTCCGTCAAGGGGTACAAGAGTGATCCATGAGTGTATCACTGGATAGTAGTCAAGATTATCCTTAGTGACTAAAAACTAAGGGAATGTTTCTCGATTATGGAGGTGATAAGGAGTTTGTTATAAAAAGTTACGTCGATGCAAGCTTTAACACCAATCCGGATGAATCTTAGTAGCAATCCGGATATGTATAGTGGAGAAGCCATTTGGAATAGCTCCAAGTGGAGTGTAGTAGCAGTGTCTATAGTAAGACATAGAGATTTGCAAAGTACACGCGGATCTGAATGTCATAGACCCGTTGACTAAAAGACCTCTCTCACATGCAAAGCATGATCGAGCCCCAGAACTCATTGGGTGTTAGATTCATAACAATGCGAATCACATGGTGACGTGAACTAGATTATTAACTCTAGTGCAAGTGGGGGACTGTTGGAAATATGCCCTAGTGGCAATAATAAATTAGTTATTATCATATTTCCTTGTTCATGATAATCGTTTATTATCCATGCTAGAATTGTATTGATCGGAAACTCAGATGCATGTGTGGATACATAGACAACACCATGTCCCTAGTATGCCTCTGATGGACTAGCTCGTTGATCAAAGATGGTTAAGGTTTCCTAGCCATGGGCATGAGATGTCATTTGATAATGGGATCACATCATTAGGAGAATGATGTGATGGACAAGACCCAAACTATAAACGTAGCCTATGATCGTGTCAGTTTATTGCTACTGTTTTCTGCATGTCAAGTATAAGTTCCTATGACCTTGAGATCATGCAACTTAATGACACCGGAGGAGTGCCTTGTGTGTATCAAACATCGCAACGTAACTGGGTGACTATGGTGCTCTACAGGTATCTCCGAGGGTGTGTGTTGGTTGGCATGGATCAAGACTAGGATTTGTTACTCCGTGTGACATAGAGGTATCTCAAGGCCCACTCGGTAATACAACATCACAACAAGCCTTGCAAGGAATGTGACTAAGTGTTAGTCAAGGGATCTTGTATTACGAAACGAGTAAAGAGACTTGTCGGTCAAGAGATTGAACTAGGTATGGAGATGCTGATGATCGAATCTCGGGCAAATAACATACCAAAGAACAAAGGGAATAACATACGGGATTAACTGAATCCTTGACATAGAGGTTCAACCGATAAAGATCTTCATAGAATATGTAGGAACCAATATAGGCCTCCAGGTCCCGCTATTGGTTACTGACCGTAGAGGTGTCTCGGTCATGTCTACATAGTTCTCCAACCCGCAGGGTCTGCACACTTAAGGTTCGGTGACGTTTCGGTAGTATAGAGTTATGTATAGTGGTGACCAAAGGTTATTCAGAATCCCGGATGAGATCCCGGATGTCACGAGGAGCTCCGGAATGGTCCAGAGTTAAATATTGATATATAGGAAGTCCTGTTTTGGTCACTGGAAAAGTTTCGGGCTCATCAGTAGTGTACCGGGAGTATCGGTAGTGTACCGGGGGACCATCGGGAGGGGTATTTCGACCCAAGAGGCTACATGGGCTGTGGGAGGATGAATACCATCCATTAGTGGGCTGGTGGACGTCCTAAAAGAGGCCCATGCGGCTGGAGTTGAAGGAGAAGGAAAAAAACCAAGGTGGAAAGAGTTTCCAAGTAGGAAAGGAGGAATCCTAGTCCTACTAGGATTGGAGGAGGATTCCTCCTCTCCTCCTTGCGCAATAGGAAAAAGGTCTGGCCCTTGTGCGCCAGCCTCCTCCCTCTCTCCTCCTATATATACTAGAGGTTTTGAGACTTTTGACACATAGAAAGCAGCCACGTGTTGCCTCTCCTCTAGATCGTAGTTTCTCCTCTAGATCGGCTTTCAGCGGTGCTTAGGCGAAGCCCTGCTGGAATAGCTCCACCACCATCACCACAGCGCCGTCACGCTGCAGGAGAACTCATCTACTTCTCCATTCCCTCTTGCTGGATCAAGAAGGAGGAGATCATCATCGAGATGTACGTGTGCTGAACGCGGAGGTGTCGTCCGTTCGGTACTAGATCGGAAGGACCGTGATCAAGATCGCGAGACGATTCGTGATTAGATCACGGGACGGATCGTGATGAGATCATGGGACGGATCCTGATGAGATCGCGAGACGGATCATGATGGTATCACGGGAAGCTCGGCGATTTGGATCGCGAAGACGTTTGACTACACGAACCACGTTTCTTAACGCTTCCCGCTTAGCGATCTACAAGGGTATGTAGATCCACTCTCCCTCTCGTAGATGCTGATCACCATGGATAGATCTTGCATGTGCATAGGAAAATTTTTGTTTCCCATGCAACGTTCTCCAACACTTATGCTTTAATTGAGTATGATTTGGCTTATGAATCGCTAAAATCCATGAAAGGCCAAATTGTTGCTCATTTTATTGTTGAGCATCGGATTAATGACAAGTATGATGTTGATATAAATCTTGTATCGTTAGTACCATGGAGGTTATATTTTGATGGTTCGGTTTGTAGCAATGGCCAAGGTGTTGGTATTGTTTATGTATCTCCCCATGGTGCTTGTTTTGAAGCCTCATGCCGCCCGGAATATTTTTGCACAAATAATCAAGCCGAATATGAAGCATTGTTATTCGGTTTAGAGATGTTGCTCGCTATAGGTGCTACACATGTTGAGGCTTTTGGTGATTTGTTATTAGTGGTGCAGCAAGTGTCCAAAGTCTTTCAATGTTTAGATGAATCACTTAATGTTTATCTTGATAAGTGTCTAGATGCGATTTCTACTTTGGATTATTTTAGCATTGCTCATATATATAGACATGACAATTGGAGAGTAAACGAGTTAGCACAACAAGCATCCGGCTATCATATTGATCATAGCATATTTCATATTTCTCATAAGCCAATGTCTTATCTTGCTAATATGGGAGAGACCGAATTAGAGCCCATTGATTCGGCCACTAACAATAAATCTAGTAAAGGTGAAAATCATGACAGGAGGAAGCCCATTATTGATTACTTGTGCAATCCGAGTGAAAGGGTGGACAGGCCTGTTTGGCCTATGGCTTTCAAATATACAATGGGACATGATGGTCTTTATCGCCGAACGGTTGAAGATGTTCTTTTGAAGTGTCTGGACGAAGACCAAGAAAGACTTGCTATGGGAGAGGTACATGAAGGCATCTGTGGTACTCATCAGTCGGCACCCGAAATGAAATGGTTCTTACGACGTGCTGGATTTTATTGGCCGACTATGATCAAAGATTGCTTCAGGTATTATAAAGGGTGTGAAGCTTGTCAAAAATTTGGTGATATTCAGTAGGCTCCTGCTGCTATGTTACATCCTATTATCAAGCCGTGGCCTTTTAGAGGATGGGGTTTAGACTTCATTGCACAAATTCATCCATCTTCTTCAAAGGGGCATCGGTTCGTGTTGGTGGCAACCGATTATTTCACTAAATGGTCTGAAGCAGTACCTCTCAAGAACATGACACATACGGAGGTAATTCAATTCATAACCGAACACATTATTCATAGATTCGGCATTCCTCAGACGTTAACTACGGATCAAGGTTCATCTTTCATGTCACATCAAGTTAGAGAGTTTGCCGGATCATATAACATAAAGTTGCTCAATTCATCTCCGTATTATGCCCAAGTTAATGGACAAGCCGAGTCTAGCAAAGAAATATTGATTAAGATCATCAAGAAGAAAATTGAGGATAATCCAAGAAAATGGCATGGGTTGTTGTCTAAGGCTTTATGGGCACATAGGATCTCAAGGCATGGTTCTACAAAGGTAACTCCGTATGAGCTAGTATACGGTCAAGAGGTTGTTTTACCAGTAGAGGTAAATTTGAGTGCTTTGAGAATAGCCAAACAAAATGATTTATCGGTAGTAGACTTTTATGATTTGATGATGGACAATATTGATGAGGTTGTTGATAAACGTTTGCCTGCATTAATGGCCATAGAGAAGAACAAATTGAGGGTAGCAAGAGCTTACAATAAAAAGGTCAAGTTGAAGAATTTTCAAGTTGGCGATCTTGTGTGGAAAGTGATTCTGCCGATTGGTTCTAGAGATAGAAAATTTGGGAGGTGGTCTCCAAACTGGGAAGGTCCTTTCAGGATTGCAAGAATACTTCCAGGAAATTCATATTTAGTGGAACCCATAAAAGGAGTATTATTACCTCGAGCTCTCAATGGCAGATATCTGAAGAAGTACCACCCGAGTGTGTGGCAAGAAGCCTAATTAGGCAATGGCCAATATATGATTATTGCCCTTAGCATAAACATGGCGGATACATAATTATCGCCCTAAGAAATAAAGATGGCCGGTGGAGTGTTGACATCGTCCTTAGAACAGACGTGGTGCAAATTATTTTTCGGCATGTTAACTTTGCCGAAAATAGGGGGCCATGTGTTGACACCTGATTTTGGCACGGTGCAAAATGCAATAAAGATGGACTCAAACGAAAAGGTTTTTCTACGAGAAAGTTTGCCGGCCGAGCGAAACGCCTGCCGGCCGGCCAAGTGAACAGTTTTCCATCCGGCCGAGTGAAATTGTCGTCCGAGTGAAAATCACCGTCCGAATGAAAAGTACCAGTCGAGTGAAAGCACTGACCGAGTGTAATTGCCGTCCGAGTGAAAAGTACCGGTCGAGTGGAAATTCCGGTCGGGTGAAAGTTCCGGTCGAGTGAAAATTCAAAATTGCCTCAGATGGAAAAGTGTTCAGCATGAAAGAATTTCTTGACGTCAAATCAGTCAACTTTGCTTTTAAGGTCATTATCATATGAGATAGTATGCAGCCTGCAGAGATGCTACAACACTCGGACAGTCCAGTCTGTTACATGGCCGAGGCCGAGTCGAAGTTAAAGATGACCTCGTGGAATATTCAAGATGCCTTTATTTGGGAAAGTTATCAACATACGGATTGTTGGCCTTGTCGAAGCACACAAAATTGATGTTTGGACCATCTCCATCGGAGGTCATATGCAGATTCCACGACCCACGCAAGAAGCAAGACAGAAGATTGAGCTAGATTTGGGCTGAATCCGAGTGGAACTAGAACTAGGACTCTAGGACGTGAATTGATGTAATTTTCTTATAAGGAAAGCCTAGATGAATCCTTTGCTTGTACGGGAAGTCCAGCCGCCTCTTATATATGTTCGGGGTGAAGGCCGATTGAACAACACACAATCGAACAAATCAATCTATACTACTTTTTCATCTACGTTCTTCATTTTTCTTCTCGTTCTTCGTTGTTCTTCGTTTGAGAGCTGTGAATCCCGAGGATCTAGGGGCGAGCGAATCGACCTAGGGCAGCCCATAGCCGCTACACTCCCTGATGGGGTCCCTCCTGGGCGTGCGGGGTTTCGGTTCTGCAAAAGCGTCCACCGACTGTCTTGCGTATCGCGTTGCCGGACTGACCTCCTTCGACGTGAGCTACAGTGCATCACCCCCGGCGCCGAGGGTACACAGTGACGTGCTCGTGTGTCAACAGGTTGCCATACCACTCTTGTGCGGAACGTGTCCTCGTGGACCTTCGAGGGTCAATAGCAACTTGATCTGAAATTTCATGATCATCATCATTAACTTCCTCTCTAGCCGGTGCAGGCTCCACAGAAATAGCTTCCCATGCTGCGCTACTCTACGGTTCGAGTGGAGGTATGATTACCTCATCAAGTTCTATTTTCCTCCCACTTACTTCTTTGGAGAGAAACTCTTTCTCTAGAAAGGATCCATTTGTGGCAACAAAGACTTTGCCTTTGGGTCTGAGGTAGAAGGTATACCCAATAGTTTCTTTGGGGTATCCTATGAAGACGCACTTTTCTGCTTTGGGTTCGAGCTTCTCAGGTTGAAGTTTCTTCACATAAGCATCGCATCCATAAACTTTTAGAAACGACAGCTTAGGTTTCTTTCCAAACCATAGTTCATACGGTGTCGTCTCAACGGACTTAGACGGTGCCCTATTTAAAGTGAATGCGGCAGTCTCTAATGCATATCCCCAAAATGATAGCGGTAAGACGATAAGAGACATCATAAATCTCACCATATCCAATAGAGTGCGATTACGACGTTCAGACACACCATTTCACTGAGGTGTACCAGGCGGCGTGAGTTGTGAAACAATTCCACATTTCCTTAGATGCATGCCAAACTCGTGACTCAAATACTCTCCGTCACGATCAGATCATAGACACTTTATTTTCCTGTCACGTTAATTCTCTACCTCACTCTGGAATTCTTTGGACTTTTCAAAAGTTTCAGAATTGTGTTTCATTAAGTAGACATACCCATATCTTCTTAAGTCATCAGTGAGGGTGAGAACATAACAGTAGCCACCACGAGCCTCAACGCTCATTGGACCGCATACATCGGTATGTATTATCTCCAACAAGTCAGTTGCTCGCTCCATTGTTCTGGAGAACGGAGTCTTGGTCATCTTGCCCATGGGGCATGGTTCGCACATGTGAAATGATTCAAAATCAAGAGACTCCAAAAGTCCATCACCATAGAGTTTCTTCATGCGTTTGACACCAATATGACCAAGGCGGCAGTGCCACATGTAAGTGGGACTATCATTATCAACCTTACACTTTTTGGTACTCGCACTATGAACATGTGTAACATCACGTTCGAGATTCATGAAAAATAAACCATTGACTAGCGGGGCATGACCATAAAACATTTCTCTCATATAAATAGAACAACCATTATTCTCAGATTTAAATGAGTAGCCATCTCGCATCAAACGATATCCAGAGACAATGTTCGTGCTCAAAGCTGGTACTAAATAACAATTATTAAGGTTTAAAACTAATCCCGAAGGTAGATGTAGAGGTAGTGTGCCGACAGCGATCACATCGACCCTGGAACCATTCCAGACGTGCATTGTCACCTCGTCCTTCGCCAGTCTTCGCTTATTCCGCAGCTCCTGCTTGGAGTTACAAATGTGAGCAACTGCACCGGTATCAAATACCCAGGAGCTACTACGAGCGCTGGTAAGGTACACATCAATAACAAGTATATCACATATACCTTTAACGTTGTCGGCCTTCTTATCCGCTCAGTACTTGTGGCAATTCTGCTTCTAGTGACTAGTACCCTTCCAATAAAATCACTCAGTCTTAGGCTTGGGTCCATTCTTGTTCTTCTTCCCGGCAACTTGCTTACCGGGCACGGCAACTGCTTTGTCGTCCTTATTGAAGTTCTTCTTACCCTTGCCTTTCTTGAAACTAGTGGTCTTATTAACCATCAACACTTGGTGCTCCTTTTTGATCTCGACCTCCGCTGATTTCAGCATCGAGTACAACCCAGAAATGTTCTTCTCCATACCCTGCATGTTGTAGCTCATCACAAAGCTCTTGTAGCTAGGTGGAAGCGACTGGAGGATTCTGTCAATGACCGAGTCATCCGGAAGATTAACTCCCAGCTGAGTCAAGCGGTTGTGCAACCCAGACATTTTGAGTATGTGCTCACTGACAGAACTATTTTCCTCCATCTTACAACTGAAGAACTTGTCGGAGACATCATATCTCTCGACCCGGGCATGACCTTGGAAAACCAATTTCAGCTCTTGGAACATCTCATATGCTCCGTATTGATCAAAACGCTTTTGGAGCCCCGGTTCTAAACTGTAAAGCATGCCGCACTGAACCAGGGAGTAATCATCACAGCGTGACTGCCAAGCGTTCGTAACGTCTTGATCCGCTGGGAAAATGGGTGCGTCACCTAGCGGTGCATAAAGGACATAAAATCTCTTGGAAGCTATAAGGATGATCCTCAAGGTACGGACCCAGTCCGTATAGTTGCTTCCATCGTCTTTCAGCTTGGTTTTCTCTAGGAACGCGTTGAAGTTGAGGGTGACATTAGTGTTGGCCATTGGATCTACAATATAGATTGTAAAGACAATTTTAGACTAAGTTCATGATAATTAAGTTCACATAATCAAATTATTTAATGAACTCCCACTTAGATAGACATCTCTCTAGTCAGCCAAGTGACTCATGATTCATATCAACTAGCCCGTGTCTGATCATCACGTGAGACGGACTAGTCATCAATGGTGAACATCTCCATGTTGATCGTATCTTCTATACGACTCATGTTCGACCTTTCGGTCTCCCGTGTTCCGAGGCCATGTCTGTACTTGATAGGCTCGTCAAGTCAACCTAAGTGTATTGCATGTGTAAATCTGGCTTACACCCGTTGTATGCGAACGTTAGAACCTATCACACCCGATCATCACGTGGTGCTTCAGAACAACGATCCTTAGCAACGGTGCACAGTTAGGGTTAACACATTTCTTGAAATTTTAGTGAGAGATCATCTTATTAAGCTACCATCGTTCTAAGCAAATAAGATGTAAACATGATAAACATCACATGCAATCAATATAGTGACATGATATGGCCAATATCATCTTCCTCCTTTCATCTCCATGTTCGGGGCACCATGATCATCATTGTCACCGACACGACACCATGATCTCCATCATCGTGTCTTCATGAAGTTGTCTCGCCAACTATTACTTCTACTACCATGGCTAACAATTAGCAATAAAGTAAAGTAATTACATGGCGTTTATGATTGACACGCAGGTCATACAATAAAATAAGACAACTCCTATGGCTCTTGTCGTTTGTCATACTCATCGACATCCAAGTCGTGAATCCTATTACAAGAACATGATCAATCTCATACATCACAATGCATCACATCACATCCTTTTGGCCATATCACATCACAAGGCACATGCTGCAAAAACAAGTTAGATGTCCTCTAATTTGTTGTTGCAAGTTTTTACGTGGATGCTATAGGTTTCTAGCAAGAATGTTTCTTACCTACGCCAAAACCATAACGTGATATGCCAATTGCTATTTACCCTTCATAGGACCCTTTTCATCGAATCTGATCCGACTAAGGTGGGAGAGACAGACAACCGCTAGCCACCTTATGCAACAAGTGCATGTCAGGCGGTGGAACCGGTCTCACATAAGCGTACGTGTAAAGTTGGTCCGGGATGCTTCATCCCACAATACCGTCGAATCAAGATAAGACTAGTAACGGCAAGAAAATTAACAAGATCGACGCCCACAACAACTTGTGTTCTACTCGTGCATACATTCTACGCATAGACCTAGCTCATGATGCCACTGTTGAGAGACGTAGTAGTAAATCAAAAAAATTCCTACATGTCACCAAGATCAATCTATGGAGAAACCAGCACCGAGCAAAGGGGGAGTGAATATTCATACCTTTGAAGATCGCAAAGCAGAAGCATTACTAGAACGCGGTTGGTAGAGTCGTACTCGCAGCGATTCAGATCGCGGTGGATTCCGATCTAAGCGTCGAACAACGGTGCCTCCGCGTTCAACACACGTGTAGCCCAGTGACGTCTCCTATGCCTTGATCCAGCAAGGAGGAAGGAGAGGTTGAGAGAGAGATCCGGCAGCACGACGGCATGGTGACGGTGGAGCTACGTGGCACTCCGGCAGGGCTTCGCCAAGCACTACAGAGGAGGAGGAGGAGGAGGAGGAGGGCTGCGCAGAGAGAGAGAGAGAGAGAGAGAGAGAGAGAGATGCGTGTCTCCGGCAGCCCCAAGGGCTCCATTATATATAGGAGGAGAGGGAGGAGGGTGCGCACCCCTAGGTTTCCCACCCTAGGGTGGTGTGGCAGCCCTAGATGGCATCTGGCAAGCGGCCAAGAGGGGAGAGGGGAGGGGTGGCGCCCTAGGTGGGCCTAAGGCCCATCTTGGTTAGGGTTTGCCCCCCTCTCCTCTTGTTATGATCCTTGGGCCCTTGTGGGGGGCGCACCAGCCCATCTAGGGGCTTGTTACCTCCCATTTGTGGACCATGCAGCCCTCTGGTGCTGGGGCCCCACTTGGTGGACCCCCGGAACCCTTCCGGTGGTCCCGGTACGTTACCGGTGATGCCCGAAACACTTCCGGTGACCAAAACCTCACTTCTTATATATGAATCTTTACCTCCGGACCATTCCGAAACTCCTCGTGACGTCTGGGATCTCATACGGGACTCCAAACAACCTTCGGTAACCACGTACACTATTTCCCTATAACCCTAGCGTCATCGGACCTTAAGTGTGTAGACCCTATGGGTTCGGGAGGCATGTAGACATGACCGAGACACCTCTCCGATCAATAACCAACAGCGGGATCTGGATACCCATGTTGGCTCCCATATGATCCACGATGATCTCATCGTATGAACCATGATGTTGGGGATTCAATCAATCCCGTATACAATTCCCTATGTCTACCGGTATGATACTTGCCCGAGATTCGATCGTCGGTATCCCTACACCTTGTTCAATCTCGTTACCGGCAAGTCTCTTTACTCATTCCGTAATACATCATCCCGTGGCTAACTCCTTAGTCACATTGAGCTCATTATGATGATGTCTTACCGAGTGGGCCCAGAGATACCTCTCCGTCACACGGAGTGACAAATCCCAGTCTCGATTCGTGCCAACCCAACAGATACTTTCGGGGATACCCATAGTATACCTTTATAGCCACCCAGTTACGTTGTGACGTTTGGCACACCCAAATTATTCCTACTATACCCAGGAGGTGCACAATCTCATGGTCTAAGGAAATGATACTTGACATTAGAAAAGCTTTAGCAGACGAACTACACGATCTTGTGCTATGCTTAGGATTGGGTCTTTTCCATCACATCATTCTCCTAATGATGTGATCCCGTTAGCAACGACATCCAATGTCCATGGTCATGAAACCGTGACCATCTATTGATCAACGAGCTATCCAACTAGAGGCTCACTAGGGACATGTTGTGGTTTATGTATTCACACATGCATTACGGTTTCCAGTTAATACAATTATAGCATGAACAATAGACAATTATCATGAACAAGGAAATACAATAATAACCATTTCATTATTTCCTCTAGGGCATATTTCCAACAAACCTAACAGGTGAGGCAGGTGGAGAGGCAGTTGGCTCGTCCGCGCCCTACAGACGGGCAGACGACAGCTTGGCCCCGCCGTGGGACCATGGCGCGCCAGGTGAAGCAGCGACCAGCGCGTGATTCGAGGGGGATTCTGCCTCCAAGACAACGCCTGGATTCGCCTGGGATCCCGATGTAGAGGCAGTTGGGATTGTCTGCGTCGTGCTCAAACCTGCATCCACATTAGTTGCAGCAACAGATGCACCATAATTCATGTGATCATGCAAAAGAAGAGAATAGCTTGTTCAGCAACACGCGGAGGTATTGGAGAGGTGGGGGAATTTGCAAACGAAAATAGTTTTTCGTCAAACACTACATCGCGAGAGATATAAATGCGAGAGGTCAGGAGATGAAGACATTTGTAGCCCTTATGACGAATGCTATAGCCAACAAAGACACCCTGTTGGGAGTGAAAAGCAAGTTTATGGGTGTTATAAGGACGTAAGTTGGGCCAAGATGCACACCCAAACGTGCGAAGGGAAACATAGTCGGGATTTTGGTGAAACAACTTTTCCATGGGAGTGAGATTACCAATAACACGGCTAGGTACTCTATTAATGAGATAGCAGGCACAGAGGTATGCCTCATCCCAAAACCATAGGGGCATAGATGCATGCGATAACAGGGACAAGCCCATGTCAACAATGTGTCGGTGTTTCCTTTCAGCGGATCCGTTTTATTGATGTGTGTGTGGACAGGATACATGATGAGTAATACCAAGTTGGCGAAAGAAAGTGTTGCTAAGCTTTTCGAATTCTCCGCCCCAGTCAGATTGAACACAAAGAATTTTGCAAGAGAGAAGGCGTTCAACATGGGCAAGAAAGTCACGAAAAACATCAAACACATCACTTTTTCTTTTGAGATATATCCAAACAAACTAACTACAATCATCAATGAATGAAACATAATATTGGAACCCACTAGATGAAGTCTTGGCAGGTCCCTACACATCTGAAAAAACTAATTCCAAAGGAAAAGAAGAAACACTCGATGATCTAGGAAAAGGTAGCTGGTGTGCCTTGCCTTGCTGACATGCATGACACACATGTGCAAGTGTCCTACTAGAGGAGACTAAATTATTTGACGACAAGATATGTTGAACAACTTGAGACGACGGATGACCGAAACGTGCATGCCAATCTTCAGCGGACAGCCGAACCAAAGACAGCGCGCGAGATGTTGGTGACTGAATGGGATAAGGCCCATTCTCACATGGGCCTTGAAGAAGAACCCTCTTGGTGATCAAATTCTTCGTGAGAAAATGAGTGGGGTAGTATTTTAGATAAGCATGATTATCAATGGCAAGATGATTAACAGAGAGAAGGTTTTTGTCGGCATGAGGAACATGAAGGATGTTGCGCACTTGAAGATTAGCAGTGGGAGTGGGAAGGATTGCATGACCATGATGAGCTATGTGCAAACCTGAGCCATCTGCAGTATGGATGCGATCACGTCCTGGGTACTACTCCCTTATGGTGAGACGATCTAGGTCGGCCATGATGTGGTCGGTAGCGGCTGTGTCCGTGTACCAGGTGGGATCACCGAGGATAGACGGGGGAGAGGCAGCAGTGAGACCCGCCATCTTGGAGTGTTGGGGCTGACACGCATGGTTGTAGCACTGACCGCACTCCTAAGCATAGTACCCGGGGCCACGGCAAAGCTGGCACTGGACCCGATCGCCGCCACCAGCAGCGTAGTCGGCACGGTCACCGCCGCGATTCCCGCTATAGTCTCCCTGCGGGCGGTTAGCACCGCCACCGCCACCGCGGTGGGCACCGCCACGAGAGTTGTTGTGGAAGCTGCCATGATCGCCGGAGTTGCCACAGCCCTTGCCGTGGTAGTTGCCACGACCGCGGTGGTTGTTGGAGTTGCCGCGGTTGTTGTTGTTGTCGCGGGCGAGGAAGTTCGGAGAGGAGCCACCGCCTTGAAGAAGAAGACGAGCATCGGAAGACTCACGATGGCGCTCGAAGGTGATGGCATGAGAGTAGAACTCCCCGAGCGTCATGACGTCGATGCGGGTAGTGGCTGCCATGATGAGGGGCTCGTAGTTGCTGTCGAGACCAGTAATGACAGCCGTGATGATATCATCATCCTGCATGGGACGACCAGTGGAAGCAAGCTGATCGGCGTTGGCACGGATCTTGGAGAAGTAGTCAACCATGGAGAGGTTGCCCTTCCTGAAGTTCACCATGTCCATCTTGATCTTCACAACGCTAGCACGACAGTGGGTGGAGTACATCTCCTCAAGATGTGCCCAGATGGTGCGAGAGGTGTCAAACCTAATGACCTGCTGGAGTACGTCGTCGGTGAGGGACAGGTAGCTGAGGACGACCTGGTCTTGCCGAAACCAGGTGGTGTACTCCTGATTGGGAGCATGATCGCCCTTGTCATCCGGTGGCAGTAAGCGAGCTGGAGTAGGGAGGGTGCCGTCGATGTAGCCGGTGACGTTGGCGATGCGAAGAGGGGGAAGAATCTGCGCCTTACACATCAGGTAATTGGAGGAGGAGAGCTTGGCGGTGATGAAGCTAGGAGAAGGGGTGGGAACGGTAGACGCAGCAGGAGCCGAGAGGGAGGCCGGGAGGGAGAGAGTCGTCGCGATGGAGGAGGTCATGGCGGCAGCGGAAGGGGAGCCCATCGAGCGATTAAGCAAGATGGCCTGATACCATGTGAAACAAGGAGAAATATAGATTGGATTGGCACAACCCCTAGGTTGGCCTTGAGATCAATATATATATGGTGCACTAGGGCACAACCGGTTTCCCGGATATACAAGAGTTGGTTATACAAGATATACACAGTCTAAACCATCTAAACCAATCTACATCTTAACATTATATACTTAGGAATGTCGTTGTCTGATTTAAGGGCACCCTTGAGTGAGTACAAATAACTTATGGGTCGGGTCGGGTCTAGGTCGGAGACGTTGTGCAGTCGTTCGACGTCCAAAGGGAGTAAGACCCTTCTTATTGACTCCTCCATATATAGTGTCCCCATATATATGATGGGGTTGTATATCCTGCCCGCAGGGGTTCATAACTCCTTCGAGAAAGCCTTTCTCGCTTCTTTTGCGAAGCGATGGATGGCTAGTAGATGTACCATATGGTCAAGTGGGCTGATGTATGCATGCCAATGGACTTGTGAGGGATAGGCATTCTTGCTCCCGTTGCATGAATCTGACCCTTATCTTGAGATAAGTCTGGTGGCCACGCCGTGGCTGCTTCTTCTCTGCCTCAGTCTCGCCACCGGAGGCGTTGCCCAGCCTGACAGCAAAGGTATATACTCATATGAGTTCTCAAAATTACTACTACTAGAAGATTACTGCAAGTAGACACAAATCACGGCACAGCTGCACAGAACAGTACTTGATCATGTACAATTTCACTCTGTCTTTTGTCCATAATGTATCATCAATTTATGGCTTATCTTATATATCTGCATCTGCGTGTGTTGGATCGATCGCGTGCTGCTTGCGCTGCAGGATTCATAAGCATAGACTGCGGACTGCAGGGGGAGGAGGGCTACGTGGACACGGCCACCAAGCTCTTGTACTACCCGGACACCGGCTTCAACGACGGGGCCGGCACATGCCGCAACATTTCGGCCGACTACATAACGCCGTCCTTGTGCAAGTGCTTGTATACCGTCCGCAGCTTCCCAGCCGGCACGCGGAACTGCTACACGATCCGCTTCCTCGTGCCCTCCCGGGCTCAAGTACCTCATCCGGGCCAAGTTCATGTACGGCAACTACGACAGACTCCGCCGGCCACCCATCTTTGACCTCCACATCGGCGTCAACCACTGGCACACCGTGAACATCTCAAAGCCGCATGTGGAGAAGTCTGTGGAGGCCATCCTTGTGGTGCCAGACGACTTCGTGCAAATTTACCTGATCAACGCCGGCGCTAGTGTTGGGGCAACTCTCTCTCTGTCCTCAGACGAGCGGAGGTAGAAGAAGAAAGGAAGGAAGACAAAGAAATTTGCCGGCACCCTGACGCCAAGTTTTCTCTGTATTTTCTGAACCTGAGCACCAACTCGGTTCTCTGGTATACATTCAGCCCACTATACGGAGGAGAGGGCGGGTGGCCTTTATACGCGCGCACAGACGCGCTGCACCATGCCCACCTCGCGCTCCAACGCTATCGCGGCGGCCGGACTGCAGTACCGTGTTGCGATCTCCTCCGGCTTTGTAGCTAACAAACCTCCACGTACGCAACGCACGCACCCACGCACACAACCATGCACGCGTCCGGTCTCCACAAGCCTGGTCTGGACGTGCTCCAGCCGGTCACCTCGGACCTGGCCTGGGCGCTCCATCGACCGGTCGCCACGACCTGGACACGGCTTATTCTAACAGCTAGAACGCCCTTCATCTCTTCGCTAGAGCTCAGGCCGCTCAAAACGACAATCTACCCGCAGGTGACTGCAGCACAGGGCCTCCTGCTATCAGAGAGGATCAACTTCGGCCAGATGGATGAAAACAACGTCATCAGGTGAGCCAAAGACAATCGCAAACTTTCCTATGTTGTTTCTATGCATGTCATGGACCTTAATTTGTACTACCTTTGTTCTTAAATACAAGACGTTTTGGCAGTTTAAGAGGGTGTATTTTTTAACCATGAACTCATTCGATCAATCGATCAGATATCCTGACGATACACACAGAATATGGACGCCTGTGGTCAGCTCTGCAACATATACCGAGGTATCAACGACGAGCAAGGTCATACCGGACGGCCTATTTGAGGTGCCGACAGCCGTGATGCAGACGGCGATGACGCCACGAAATGTCTCAAGCAGCATAACATTGTCTTGGGACCCTGAGCCCCAACCCAACAATCGATCCCCAGGGTACATCGTCATCATGCACTTCTCTGAACTAGAATCGTCATCATGCACTTCTCTGAACTAGAGTTCCTCCTGTTCAATGTCACACGTGAGTTCTCAATCAACCTAGACAACGAGCCATGGCACCCAGATAACATCACACCGAAATACCTCTACGGAGCCGCCATCTACAATAGCATCACCTCCCGGAAGAGCCACTACGACATATCCATCATTCCTACCATCAGATCAACGCAACCGCCTATCATCAGCGCTATGGAAACATACACCGTAGTCACCACCATCAACCTTGGCACCGACTCCCTGGATGGTACGTTTTATTCAGACGGAAAAAATACATATGTATGGACAAGCACACACTGAAAAGAGTTATATATTCATAAGTGGCTTGTGATTCTTTTAAATCTCTTCTATCCTACTAACTAAAATTGCACAAAATATTTCACTAAACTACACACTTAAACAGGTGCAATTTTAGATTTATATAGCAGTATACAAATTCTGAATATCTGAAGCAACTGTGAATTAGCAAAAGTGCGTTGAAAAATTGGGAACTACTAACTGCAGTGTCTGCGATCATGGCAATCAAGGTGAAGTATCAGGTGCATAAAAACTGGTTTGGTGACCCGTGCGGCCCGGAGACTGCTATGGTGTGGGATAGGTTGACATGTAGCTACGCCACTAAAAGGCCCCCAAGGATTATACGCTTGTAAGTAGTTCATATCAATCTGTTAAGATCTTACGTTAGTGAAAACCATAACTGGTAATTTTAAATGGCGAAGAGGGTTACATTGCTACTATCATCAACTGAAACTGATCCACTGATCATTTGCTATATGCAGAGACTTGTCCTTGAGAGGTCTGAACAGTGATATCTCATCTTCTTTCACCAATCTCAAAGCTATCCAGTACTTGTACGTCTTGTGTTATGGATCTGTTTTAATGTCCACTCTGGTTTGTGCAACAATAACGATGAGAAAGTGTTCCATATCTTCCAGGAATCTATCAAACAATAACTTGGTAGGATTAATTCCACATGCCCTTTCGCAGTTAACTTCATTGACAGTTCTGTAAGTCGGGCAACTTTTGTCAAAATTTAGCTATTCTCATGAATTACTTCTGAGTCATGTAAATTTGTCGGGATTTCTTTTCTGCAGAGATTTGTCACACAACCAGCTCAATGGAGCAATCCCTTATCCCCCCCCCCCCCCCCAAAAAAAAAAAAAAAACTCACCCACACATTTTCATTCCCATTCTATCTAACATTATTGCCCACAAATTTAATTAACCGTCTTTATTTAATATTTGTTAGATATGGCAACAATCGAGACCTTTGCATCAATGATAATTCATGTCGGCTAGAACCTAAACGGAAGAGCAATCTGGCCATCTACATTGTCCTCCTTGTAGTTGTTTCCATGATAGTAGTGGTAGTACTCCTGTGCTTCCTAAGACGTAAGAAACAAAGTGAGGCATAGGCAAGAGCACAATCACCGCCTGATCATTTTCCCAATCACACTACTAAGTCTAGTTGTACTGTTTGTCACCTATTAAGGATCAATGATTAACTCCCTGGAGCCACATAATGAAGCCACGACGAGCTATGAGTCGGGAAACAATGCTCATAGGGACAGTTTTTCACTACACCAACTTGAGAGTCGCCGGTTCACGTACGAACAGCTCAAGATGATAACAAACAACTTCGAGCGGGTACTTGGCCAGGGAGGGTTCGGGTACGTCTATGATGGTTTTCTGGAGGACGGCACTCAGGTGGCAGTAAAGTCAAGGTCTCAGTCTTCCAGTCAAGGTTTCAAGGAGTTCCTTGCAGAGGTACATGCTTTTCTTTGATTGCACTTGATGCTCCAAGGTAGGATTGTGCCAAGAAATTTCGGGGAAAATTTATAAGTTGTGAATGTTTTTCTAGGCTCATATTTTGACATGGATTCATCACAAAAATCTCGTCACCATGATTGGTTACTGCAAGGATGAGGACTACATGGCACTCGTCTACGAGTATATGTCGAGTATATGTCAGAGCGAACCCTGCATGAGCATCTTGAAGGCACGTAATCATTTTAAATGTTAACTTCAGATTTAAATGTTTCTTGAGATTTCAAATTGACCAAATGTAAAACTATTTACAGGAAGCAAACACAATGGAGGATGTTTATCGTGGAGACAAAGACTCCGAATCGCACTTGATTCTGCACAAGGTATGCACTTCAGTATTGAGTTTGTTGTTGCTTAATGTTTTGTGTTTCCAAACACATAAGCACGCTAGTGTACGGTGATTTCCAGGGTTGGAGTATCTACACAAGGGGTGCGACCCACCTCTAATTCACAGGGATGTAAAAGCCACCAACATCCTCTTGAACGCGAGGTTAGAGGCTAGGATTGCAGACTTCGGCTTATCCAAGACTTTCAATGGCGCCAATGACTACGTGTTCACAACGACACTCGTTGGCACACCCGGATATGTCGACCCCGAGTACCATGCGACGATGCAGCTAACAACCAAAAGCGACGTGTACAGTTTCGGCGTTGTGCTACTGGAACTGGTCACAGGGAAACCCGCCGTAGTGCGGGAGGCGGCACCCATCAGCATCATTCATTGGTCATGACAACGGATGTCGCGGGGCAACATCGAAAGTGTGGTTGATGCACGTATGTATGGCATTTACAACGTCAACAGTGTGTGGAAAGTGGTGGAAATTGCACTCAAGTGCACTGCACGTATGTCGCCGCAACGACCCACCATGACTGACGTGGTTGCTCAGCTGCACGAATGCGTCGAGCTCGAGGAAGGCCACACCATCAAAGTTGGGAACAATGGTTTCTATACGTGTGATGGCAGCGACAACCCGGACTTGAGTTATAATGCTTATATTGCTGACCATCCAGTGATAGTACTGCATTTCAAATTGAACACGATGTCAAGAGGGTGCATCCAATGCCCTCCGGTCCCGCGACACGTTGACAACTCATATATGGCTTGAGAATTTTGTATGAATATACCAATAGATTCTACATATTATTTGTTTTCTCTTGAAGGGAACTAGACGAGATACAGAAACATGTTGCTTTTGCCGAAGTGAACACATAAAGAGTTGTATTATTATAATTTGGAAATAGGACCTTGACATCAATATTTATTGTATGTAAACTATGCCATTTTTGGCTGTTTGTTGTTAATTGACAAAAAATACATTGTATGATAGTCATTTCTATCTTTGTTAATTAGTGAGACCAATATCTAAACTCGCAACTGATTAGAGTAGAAAACAAATATCAATATGCATATATAAAAAATCCATACAACCATGAAAACTTATGTAATCTATACATCGATGCAGAAAGAGAGGTGCTGCTATATAACTACTACTAGGAACCTATACTCCAGGTGAAAGTGCATTTAATACCCTAGGTAAATTTTGATAATCAATGTCAGCATATCTCAAGGAACTAATGTCTACTACAAGTACATTTTAGGAAAGTTCATTGGGGTGCAAAAAAAGGAAATGGAAGGTGACCCCTCACAAATTTACGCGAAGACAAATTTTGGTCTTGCCCAAATTTTGGTCCAATCTCATTGAATCCATAGGCATGCCGATACTATCAATAGGGGACGAGAAAGCTATGATGAATCTTTTTTTCTAAGTGCTTAATGGTCGAACTCCAAAAACAACTCAAAAGCCTTCAAAATTCCTCCACTCTATCTAACTACCTTTCACACACTTCGGAGTTACCGAGCTTTTAAAGTCGGAATCGGCAAGTGGTTCACTAGATATAGCCGTTGCAAAAGCCTAGTCATTTGGGGGTGTTCAGAATTGCTAAATCACTTGGCAAACATTCAGCCGCTTTCTCAGAATTTCTAAAACCATGCGGTCGGAATTTCTGAAGTGCTTATAAAGAGTATGCCACTGACATTGGAGCCTACGAATCTCTTCCTCTCGGACTTACCAAGCAATATGAAAGTTGCTACCTTTCGTACGCATCAAAGATTCTGACCTAATCACTTCGGATCTTCCGAGCTCCGTTAAAAAGTTGGCAACGGTCAAATTTGTGGTCGAGACTATTAATACCCTCACCCACCCCATATGTTCAATCGAAGCAAACTTCACTTCTATCAAATATTAAGAGAGAGAACTCCACCTTCTCGTGTTTAATTATTTCAAAGGTTTTTCTACTTCAACATCGAAGTCAATCCTTTCGATATAGAATTCCCCTTTTTTCTTTCACTCATACTTCTCCAATCCACATGTACGTTCATGCCGGTACTATGATAGAATCAAGATAGTGATACCTGTGTTGTCGTAGATGTGTTCCATGACAATATTCGCCGTTTCATTGTGGAACTGCGAGCTTTCGTGACATGAAATGTCGTGTCATGAAAGTGTATCATCAAAGGTAACCAACCTGTGGAAGCCACCCTAACGGGTCGTCGTTAAGCTATCAACATTAACATCACACATGTTGTATTGAGGAACCGATGAGGATTGGGGTCACAAAGCATGTTCATTCTATTGGTATGTTAATCACACATGGTGTACCGCTAGACAATCTACGTTTAAGGTGCACGTGAAAATATATAGTTGACAATTCACAATCGGGCATGAAGCCTTTGGTATTGAAGCAACATCCCTAGTAGTTTCAGTGAAACGTCCAAAGAACAGGGAAGCACGGCCATGACTATTGCACTCTAATTTTCAAGTCGTGCATCCTCATAGATATGTTAGAATTCATTATAATTAAGTGAAATTTGAAATCACAAAATCTGAAATAATTTCCGAAACATGCAGAATTTTTGAAATTTCGCATTTCAATGAGGTCTTAAATTATTCTGTTTCCGAAATAAAATACCCAGGCGACAACTCAGTGCGACGATGGTTCCACAGTGCTTCTCAGGTATCCAATCTTGAGCTCTAGGGTGAAAATTGGTAGGTCTGACTTTAGTTGCTTGTACTTTGCAAAGAACATGTACGTTTACACGCTGTTCAGTTGAAGTCATTGCATATAGTTACCTTAGGGTTGAAAACCCATGATCTGATCATCAGTGATCGATGATGCGGTGTGCCATTGCCTTTCTCGAGGCATTGCTGTCGAAGAAGAACCTCTCGCGGTTCCTGGATTGCCAAGGGTAAGGCCTGGTGTTGTTGCTGATTGCTATGTGGTGTCGTCGATTTTGGCATGACTTTCTGTGGTCTTGCTTTTGTCCTTTTGAATATTTTGACCGTGTGCATTTTCGAAGTCTTGACTAGCTTTTAATGTTGGAGTACAGAACTTACAAAGACCTTCACACGTCTCAAGGGCGTCACTTGTGTTTTGTTGTCGGTAGCTTAATCTTGTCCTTTGTCCACTCCACCGCAACCGGTGTATAGAGAAGAAAAAAGTGCCAAGAAGAAGAGGGGCATTTTGGGAATCAAGCTATATGGCGATGGACAAAAGCCCTCGCCAAAGACCCGAAACCCTGGGCATAGCCTATGCCGATGGCTGCCCTCGGCATAGGGATGTCGTCTTTGATCTCTATGGCAGCCTAGCCGGCTGGCCGTAGTCAATTAGTTCGTGGTTCGTGCGCTCTCACACACACAAAAGTCACGCCAACCAGTTCGAAGGCAGTGTCAACTCTCCAGCCCATGTCTTGCCTCAAAGAGAATAGAAATCTCTGCAAACCCATGTCAACCCACATTCTTTTTTCTTCTGAACCGATCGAGTCGTGGTCTCGTGGGTAGGGTGACTTGCCGCTTCCTGGTGTGTCCCCGGACGTTAACTAAAAGTTTTAGTACTGGGTCCTGCTGGATATGTATGTGTGTGGCGACTTGGTTAACCAAGCCGGTGTTGATGTGACAGTCGGACATAGTTAACTTTCTTGGTTAGTATCTAGATTAAGGTTGTGCAAGTTGTCTAATTTTTTATCAGAAAGGACTGAGTTGAGGCTGCCCAAATACTATATCACTAAACTCCCTAAAATTGAACGTCTCTTATTCAATTGAGGTCATCAATTTAAAATTGGGTCACCAATTTTGACCCAGTCAACAATCTCTCACTTAATTATTTTAATTAACTAAACTCTCTTATTTCATCGAGAAACTAAATATTGAATTTCGTTTATGATTTTGACTGGATCAATAATTTTTTAAATCAATCAAAAACAACCGGTGTATAGAAACTATGGTCTACAGGGTGAGACGGGCCATATGGACAACACCACAAAGCTGTCCATGGCCCCGGACAACGGTGGCATCACGGAGGGCGCTGGAACATGCCACAACATATCGGCCGAGTATGTAACCCCGTTGATGGGAAAGAGCTGGTTCAACTTGCGTAGCTTCGCAGCCGGCGTGCGGAACTCCACGCTCGCACCGATCATTAACACTAGTACAAAACGACCCATTTGTCCCGGTTTTAGAGACCCATTAACTCCGGTTTTGAAATCGGGACTAAAGGGTCGGAACTAAAGTCCAAAATCTTTGGTTTCGTTTCGCTTACGAACCGGGACAGAAGGGGCTCCACGTGGCCTCTGCGGAGAGCCCAGGCTGAAGGATCTTTAGTCCCGGTTGGTAACAACAACCGGGACCAAAAGGCATCCACGCGTCAGCCACTTGCAGGAGTTGGGTTTTTTTAAGGGAAGGGGGGGTTAGGGGGGTTTGGAGGGTTAATTTAGGGGTTTCATTGTTGGGGAACGTCGCATGGGAAACAAAAAATTTCCTACGCACACACAAACCTATCCATGGTGATAAGCATCTACGAGAGGGAGAGTAGATCTACATACCCTTGTAGATCGCTAAGCGGGAAGCGTTAAGAAACGCGGTTGGTGTAGTCGAACATCTTCGCGATCCAAATCGCCGAGCGTCCCGCGATCTCATCACAATCCGTCTCGCGAACTCATCACGATCCGTCCCGCGATCTCATCACGATCCGTCTCACGATCTTGATCACGATTTGTCCCGCGAACTCATTACGATCCGTCCCGCGATCTCATCACGAACTGTCTCGCGATCTCGATGACAGTCCTTCCGATCTAGCGCCGAACGGACGGCACCTCCGCGTTCAGCACACGTGCAGCTTGATGACGATCTCCACCGTCTTGATCCAGCAAGAGGAGGTGGAGAGGATAGAGAGTTCACCGAAAGCGTGACGGCGCTCCGGTGATGGTGGTGGTGGAGCAATTCCGGTAGAGCTTTGCCTAAGCACTGCGGAAAACCGATCTAGAGGAGCACCGGTGGAACGGGTAGCACGTGGCCGTAATTTCTGTGCAAAAACCCTCTATTCCACTAGTATATATAGGAGGAGAGGAGAGGAAGAGGGGCTGGCGCACAAGGCAGCCAACCAGCCTTGTGCGCCAAGGAGGAGAGGAATCCTACTTCTCCTTCAATCCTAGTTGGACAAGGATTGCTCCCTATTGGCTGATTTTCCACTTTTTCCTTTAGCCTTTTCTTCTCCTGCGCCATGGGCCTTTTGTGGCTGTTCCACCAGCCCACTAAGGGCTGGTTATTATTCTTCCACAGCCCATGGACCCTCTGGGGTCGAAATACCCCTCCCGGAGGTCTCCCGGTACACTACCTGCACTCCCGGTACACTACCGATGAGCCCGAAACTTTTCCGGCGACCAAACTGGGACTTCCTATATATGAATCTTTACCTCCGGACCATTCCGGAGCTCCTCGTGACGTCCGGGATATCATCCGGGACTCCGAACAACCTTCGGTCACCACCATACATAACTCTATACTACCGAAACGTCACCAAACCTTAAGTGTGCAGACCCTGCGGGTTCGAGAACTATGCAGACATGACCGAGACACCTCTACGGTCAATAACCAATGGCGGGACCTGGATGTCCACATTGGTTCCTACATATTCTACGAAGATCTTTATCGGTCGAACCTCTATGTCAAGGATTCAGCTAATCCCGTACGATGTTCCCTTTGTTATTCGGTATGTTACTTGCCCGAGATTCGATCGTCTGTATCTCCATACCTAGTTCAACCTCGTTACCGGCAAGTCTCTTTACTCATTCCGTAATACAAGATCCCTCAACTAACAATTAGTCACATTGCTTGCAAGGCTCATTGTGATGTTGTATTACCGAGTGGGCCCTGAGATACCTCTCCGTCACACGGAGTAACAAATCCCAGTCTCGATCCATGCCAACTCAACAGACACCATCGGAGATACCTGTAGAGCACCTTTATAGTCACCCAGTTACGTTGTGACGTTTGATACACACAAGGCACTCCTCCGATGTCCGTGAGTTACATGATCTCATGGTCATAGGAACACATACTTTACATGCAGAAAACAGTAGCAATAAACTGACACGATCATATGCTACGTTTGTAGTTTGGGTCTTGTCCATCACATCATTCTACTAATGATGTGATCCCGTTATCAAATGACATCTCATCTCCATGGCTAGGAAACCTTCAACCATCTTTTGATCAACGAGCTAGTTCACTAGAGGCATACTAGGGACACGGTGTAGTCTATGTATCCACACATGTATCTATGTTTCCATTCAATCCAATTATAGCATGGATAATAAATGATCAGCATGAACAAGGAAATATGATAATAACTAATTTATTATTGCCTCTAGGGTAAATTTCCAACAGTCTCCCACTTGCACTAGAGTCAATAATCTAGTTCACATCACTATGTGATTCGCATTGTTATGAATCTAACACCCAATGAGTTCTGGGGCTCGATCATGCTTTGCATGTGAGAGAGGTCCTATAGTCAACGGGTCTGTGACATTCAGATCCGTATGTACTTTGCAAATCTCTATGTCAAACTGTAAACACTGCTACCACACTCCACTTGGTACTATTCCAAATGGCTTCTCCACTATATGTATCCAGATTGCTACTACGAGTCATCCGGTTTGGTGTTAAAGCTTGCATCGACGTAACTCTTTACGACGAAATCTTTATCACCTCCATAATCGAGAAACATCTCCTTAGTCCTCTGGTTACTAAGGATAATCTTGACCGCTGTCTAGTGATCCACTCCTAGATCACCCTCGTACCCCTTGACATACTCATGGCAAGGCACACACCAGGCGCGGTACACAGCATGGCACAAGATAGAGCCTATGGCTAAGGCATAGGGGACGACGTTCGTCCTTTCTCTTTCTTTTGCCATTGTCGAGCTTTGAGTCTCACTCAACTTCACACCTTGCAAATCAGGTGAGAACTCTTTCTCTAACTGATCCATTTTGAACTCTTTCAAAATCTTGTCAAGGTATGTACTCATTGAAAGTCTTATCAAAGATCTTGATCTATCTCTATAGATCTTGATGCTCAACAATTAGGTAGCTTTATCCAGGTCTTCCTTTGAAAAACACTTTTCAAACAACCTTTTATGCCTTTCAGAAATTCTACATTATTTCCGATCAACAATATGTCATCCACATATACTTATCAGAAATTCTATAGTGCTCCCACTCACTTTATTGTAAATACAAGTTTCTCGTAAACTTCGTATAAACTCAAAAACTTTGATCAACTCATCAAAGCGTATATTCCAACTCCGAGATGCTTGCTTCAGTCCATAGAAGGATCACTGAAGCTTGCTCACCTTTTAGCATCCTTAGGACTGAGAAAACCTTCTGGTTGTATCACATACAACCGTTCCTCAAGTAAACCGTTAAGGAAACGATGTTTTGACATCCATCTGCCAGATTTCATAATTGAAAAATGCAGCAACTGCTAACATAATTCCAACAGACTTTAGCACCACTACGAGTGAGAAAGTCTCATCGTAGTCAACTCCTTGAACTTGTCAAAAACATCTTTGCAACAAGTCGAGCTTTACAAATGGTGACATTTACCATCAGTGTCTGTCTTCATTTTAAAGATCCATTTGTATTCAACGACCTGTTGTCCAACGAGCAAGTCTACCAAAGTCTATACTTGGTTCTCGTACATGGATCCTATCTCGGATTTCATGGCCTCCAACCATTTTTCGGAATCCGGGCCCATCATCGCTTCTCCATAGCTCGTAGGTTCATCGTTGTCCAACAACATGACCTCCAAGACAGGGTTGTCGTACCGCTTAGGAGTAGTACACATCCTTGTCGACCTACGAAGTTCGATAGTAACTTGATCCTGAAGCTTCATCATCTTCATCATCAACTTCCTCTTCAACTAACGTAGGCTTCACAGAAACATCTTTCTGCGCTGCGCTACTCTCTGGTTGAACAAAGGTTTAACAACCTCATCAAGTTCTATCTTCCTCCCACTCAATTCTTTCGAGAGAAACTTTTCTCGAGAAAGGACCCAGTTTTAGCAACAAACACTTTGCACTCGGATCTGAGATAGAAGGCATACCCAACTGTTCTTAGGGTATTCTATGAAGATACATTTGTCCGCTTTGGGTTCGAGCTTATTAGGTGAAAGCAATTTCCACACATGTGTCGCAGCCCCAAACATTAAGAAATGACAGCATAGGTTTCTATCAAACCATAATTCACACGGTGTCATCTCAACGGATTTAGATGGTGCCCTATTTAAAGTGAATGTAGTTGTCTCTAATGCATAACCCCAAAATTATAGTAGTAAAACAATAAGAGACATCATAGCACGCACTATATCCAATAGAGCATGACTATGACGTTCGGACACACCATCAAACTATGGTGTTCCAGGTGGCGTCAGTTGTGAAACAAATTTCACATTGTCTCAAGTTGTATGCCAAACTCGTAACTAAGATATTCACCTCCACGATCATATCGCAGTCATTTTTATCTTTTTGTCATGATGATCTTAAACTTCACTCTGAATTTGCTTGAACCTTTCAAACGATTCAGACTTGTGTTTCATTAAGTAAATATACACTATATCCACTCAAATCATCAGTGAAGGTAAGAAAATAATGATATCCATTGCACGCTACAAGACTCACTGGATTGCATACATCAACATGTATCATTTCCAATGAATCACTTGCCCGCTCCATCCAATGGGGTCCTTTAGTCATCTTGCCCAAGAGGCATGGTTCGCATGTCTATTACGAGTTTAAAGATCCATCAGCATGGAGTTTCTTCATGCGCTTTATACCAATATGACATTCTGCGGTAGTGCCACAAATATGTGGTACTATCATTATTAACTTTGTATCTTTTGACATCAATGTTATGAACATGTGTATTACTACAATCAAGATTTCAACAAACCATTCTCACTGGGTGCATGACCATTGAAGGTATTATTCATGCAAACAGAATAACCATGATTCTCTAATTCAAATGAATAACCGTATTGCAACAAACATGATCTAATCATGTCCATGATCAACACAAAACACCAAATAACATTTATTCAGGTTCGTCACTAATCCTGAAGGTAGAGAGAGCGTGCGATGTTGATCACATCAACCTTGGAAACTCTTCCGACACATATCGTCACCTCACCCTTAACTAGTTCTCCGTTTATTCCGTAGCTTTTATTTCGAGTTACTAACATTTAGCAACTAAACCGGTATCCAATACCCAGGTGTTACTAGGAGTACTAGCAAGGTACACATTAATAACTCGTATATCAAATATACTTCTATCGATGTTGTCAGCCTTATTATCTACCAAGCATCTAGGGTTGTTCCGCTTCAGCGACCGCTCACCTCATAACAGAAGCACTTAGTCTCGCGTTTGAGTTCAACTTTGGGTTGCTTCACTGGAGCAGCAACTGACTTGCTATCCATGAAGTTTCCCTCCTTGCTCTTGCCCTTCTCAAAACTAGTGGTTTGATTAACCATCAACACTTGACGCTCCTTCTTGATTTCTACCTTCGCGGTGTCAAACATCGCGAACAGCTCAGGAATCATTATTTCTATCCCTGGCAATTTATAGTTCATCACCAAGTTCTAGTAGCTTAGTGACAGTGACTTGGAGAACAACATCAATCACTATCTTATCTGGAAGATCAACTCCCACTCGATTCAAGAGATTGTAGCACCCAGACAATCTGAGCACATGCTCAACGATTGAGCTATTCTCTTTCATCTTGCAGACAAAGAATCTTGTTGGAGATCACATATCTCGCAACACGGGCACGAGCCTGAGATCACAATCTCAGCTCTTAGAAACATCTCATATGTTTCGTGACGTTCAAAACGTTTTTGGAGCCTCAATTCTAAGCCGTAATGCATGATGTACTAAACTATCAAGTAGTCATCAGAACGTGCCTGTCAGATGTTCACAACATCTACAGATGACGCTAGAGGGGTTGGCGCACCGAGCGGTGCATTAAGGACATAAGCCTTCTGTGCAGCAATGAGGACAATCCTCTGATCACGGACCCAGTCCGCAATATTGCTACCATCATCTTTCAACTCTATTCCTCTAGGAACATATAAAAAATTAAGGGAGCTACAGCGCGAGCTAGTAATCTACAACATAATTTGCAAAGTCAATACTGACTATGTTCATGATAATAAGTTCAATTAATCATATTACTTAAGAACTCCCACTCAAATTGACATCCCTCCGATCATTCGAGTGATACATGATCCAAATTCACCAACTTAAGTCCGATCATCACGTGAGTTGAGGTGGCTGCAATGGTGAACATCATCATGTTGATCATATCTACTATATGACTCATGTTCGACCTTTTGGTCTCTTGTGTTCCAAGGCCATGTCTGTACATGCTAGGCTCATCAAGTTTAACCTGAGTGTTCTGCGTGTGCAACACTGGCTTGCACCCGTTGTATGTGAACGTAGAGTCTATCACACCCGATCATCACATGGTGTCTCAACACGACGAACTTTCGCAATGGTGCACACTCGGGGAGAACACAATTTATCTTGAAATTAAGTAAGGGATCACCTTATAATGCTACCGTCGTCCTAAGCAAAACAAGGTGCATAAAAAGGATTAACATCACATGCAAATCATAAGTGACATGATATGGCCATGAACTTGTACTTTTGATCTCCATCTAGAAAGCACCGGCATGATCTCCATCGTCACCGGCATGACACCATGATCTCCATCATCTTGATCTCCATCAACGTGTCGCCATCGGGGTTGTCACACCCTGCATGCTTCTACTACTATTGCTACCGTTTAGCGATAAAGTAAACAATTACATAGCGCTTAATGATTGGCACGCAGGTCATACAATAATTAAAGACAACCCTATGGCTCCTGCTGGTTGTCGTATTCATCGACATGCAAGTCGTGATAATCTATACATCACATGATCATCTCATACATCACATATATCACATCATGTAATTGGCCATATCATATCACAACATACCCTGCAAAAACAAGTTAGACGTCCTCTAATTGTTGTTGCATATTTTACGTGGCTGCTACGGGTATCTAGCAAGAACAATTCTCACCTACGCAAAAACCACAACGGTGATACACTAGTTGCTTTTCAATATTCTCAAGGACTGCCTTTGTCGGATCTAATCCAACTAAAGTGAGAGAAATTGTCACCTGCAAGCCATCTAGGCAACAAGTTGCGTCGAGGGAACCGGTCTCTCGTAAGCGTACGAGTAATGTTGGTCCGGGCCGCTTCATCTCACAATCCCGCTGAACCAAAATACGACCAAGGGAGGAAGCAATCTAAGCATCATCGCCCACAAACCTTTTGTGTTCTACTCGAGATCTCATCGAACCATCAACCTAGCTCATGATGCCACTGCTGGGGAACGTCGCATGGGAAACAAAAATTTTCCTACGCACACGCAAACCTATCCATGGTGATGAGCATCTACGAGAGGGAGAGTAGATCTACATACCCTTGTAGATCACTAAGTGGGAAGCGTTAAGAAACACGGTTGGTGTAGTCAAACATCTTCACGATCCAAATCGCCGAGCGTCCCGCGATCTCATCACGATCCGTCCCGCGAACTCATCATGATCCGTCCCGCGATCTCATCATGATCCGTCTCACGATCTTGATCACGATCTGTCCCGCGAACTCATCACGATCCGTCCCGCGATCTCATCACGAACTGTCTCGCGATCTCGATCACGGTCCTTCCGATCTAGCGCCGAATGGACGGCACCTCCGCGTTCAGCACACGTGTAGCTTGATGACGATCTCCACCGTCTTGATCCAGCCAGAGGAGTTGGAGTGGAGAGAGAGTTCACCGGCAGCATGACGGCGCTCCGGTGATGGTGGTGGTGGAGCAATTCCGGCAGAGCTTCGCCTAAGCACTGCGGAAAACCGATCTAGAGGAGCACCGGTGGAACGGGTAGCACGTGGCCGTAATTTCTGTGCAAAAACCCTCTATTCCACTAGTATATATAGGAGGAGAGGAGAGGAAGAGGGGCTGGCGCACAAGGAAGCCAACCAGCCTTGTGCGCCAAGGAGGAGAGGAATCCTACTTCTCCTCCAATCCAAGTTGGACTAGGATTGCTCCCTATTGGCTGGTTTTCCACTTTTTCCTTTAGCCTTTTCTTCTCCTGCGCCATGGGCCTTTTGTGGCTGTTTCACCAGCCCACTAAGGTCTGGTTATTATTCTCCCACAGCCCATGGACCCTCTAGGGTCGAAATAACCCTCCCGGAGGTCTCCCGGTACACTACCGGCACTCCCGGTACACTACCGATGAGCCCGAAACTTTTCCGGCGACCAAACTGGGACTTCCTATATATGAATCTTTACCTCCGGAGCTCCTCGTGATGTCTGGGATCTCATCCGGGACTCCGAAAAACCTTCGGTCACCACCATACATAACTCTATACTACCGAAACGTCACCAAACCTTAAGTGTGCAGACCCTGCGGGTTCGAGAACTATGCAAACATGACCGAGACACCTCTACGGTCAATAACCAATGGTGGGACCTGGATGTCCACATTGGTTCCTACATATTCTACGAAGATCTTTATCGGTCGAACCTCTATGTCAAGGATTCAGTTAATCCCGTACGATGTTCCCTTTGTTCTTCGGTATGTTACTTGCCCGAGATTCGATCGTCTCTATCTCCATACCTAGTATAACCTCATTACCGGCAAGTCTCTTTACTCGTTCCGTAATACAAGATCCCGCAACTAACAATTAGTCACATTGCTTGCAAGGCTCATTGTGATGTTGTATTACCGAGTGGGCCCTAAGATACCTCTCCGTCACACGGAGTAACAAATCCCAGTCTCGATCCATGCCAACTCAACAGACACCATCGGAGATACCTGTAGAGCACCTTTATAGTCACCCAGTTACGTTGCGACGTTTGATACACACAAGGCACTCCTCCTATTTCCGTGAGTTACATGATCTCATGGTCATAGGAACACATACTTTACATGTAGAAAATAGTAGCAATAAACTGACACGATCATATTCCACTAATGATGTGATCCCGTTATCAAATGACATCTCATGTCCATGGCTAGGAAACCTTCAACCATCTTTTGATCAACGAGCTAGTTCACTAGAAGCATACTAGGGACACGGTGTTGTCTATGTATCCACACATGTATCTATGTTTCCATTCAATACAATTATAGCATGGATAATAAACGATCATCATGAACAAGGAAATATGATAATAACTAATTTATTATTGCCTCTAGGGCATATTTCCAACATTCATATAGGGGTTAGCTAGCTAATACAGAGAAGTGTCCTCTCTTTCTTCATGCCTGGTCGACGCTAGCTACTATAGAGAGAACTCGAGACGCTAACTAGTAAGAAAATGAACGAACCATTAAGTACACAAGATCGTCATGAACATATACAGAGCGAAGTGATCGACCTCTCTTTCTTCGAGAGATTGGTCGAACAACAAGTTCACGTGTATCTATCCGACGCTATTAGCTACATATATACAATATCAGATCTCCTACAATCCCTAAGATCCAATCATAAATTCGTATGGTATTCTCCGTCTTTAGGTATGACATGGTCAAGAAAGAATCTCGCCAATTCCTCTTGAATTGCTCGTATGCGATCATGTGGTAGGAGTTCATCCGGCATCTGCCAGATATAATTTAAAGAAGGGGGTTAATACATGCATATATATGAATAAAAACCAACACAATTGATGGTAATATATATAATATAATTGTGAATATTATTTATGTACTTCAAATTGTTTGTCAGAGAAGCCCCGCTCAGAGATCGTGTGGCGAATGAACTCGCATACGTAGTATCCACATAAAACAGTCCCTTCTTTCTGGTACAAGCACTTTACGAGAATAGAGTTCAATCAAACAGATAAGCAAGCATGATAATGATATATTGATGAAAATTTGAATCAATTAGAGACGCGAGGAAATAGTTAGTACTACTTACTTTGGGGTGCGTAAATCGCAACTCTTTGTTTAGACCGGGAACCTTTCGGATGAACTTCTTCCAAACCCTACCAGGCAAAGAAAATGATTACCTGATTAATGAAAGTTGCATGCCGATATGGTCCCGGTATTGACTGAACTTACTGCTTGAGCATTGCAGTCATGTCCGCATAATTCTTGAGATCTTTACGTCTCGAGTCTAAGACAGTTACTAATGCCCCATCAAGTTTAATGGATAGCAGAATAATTTATTTTCTGATCATTTTTCATATATAATTTATTTTCATGTGAGTTATGGTTGAATTTCTATGATTTTTTTAAAGATTATAACATTTTCTAGAAATTCCTGAATTATTTTATTACTAGAAATTCAATTAATGCATTAGCAAGACGTCAGCATTGCGTCAGCAGGTCAATAGGGCTGGTCCATGTCAGGGGCTAGGCCACCTGTCGGTGACCCAGGGGGGCCTAATCCTAGTCAACTGGGGTCAAACCCATCGCAGTTGACCTGCGGCTTGTCGCCGGCGAGGCCTGAGATGACGGAGGTGCTTGGGAACGGTCCTCCGGTGACCAAAATGACGGTGGAGAGGCTTCGCGGGGAGCTAGGACTCGCGCGTTTATCTGTGCAGTCGGCTTCACCAGAGGTGGCCGGAGCTGAGCACAACGACGACGGAGGCGGCAGCCGGAGCTCGGCCTCGAGCGGGTTGCATAAATTTAATATAATTTTAGTTCAAAAATACTAGAGGTTTATAAAAGATTTTTAGTTGATTCCTTTTGCTATTGGAGTTTTATAAAAGCTTTTTAGTTGATTTTTTTTGCTATTGAAGAATATTATAGTTTTGTTTTAGTTGATCATAACAGAATATTTTAATTGATTATTTTTAGTTCATTCTTTTTGCTATTAGAGTTTCATAAAAAAAATCTAGTTCATTCATTTTGCTATTAGTTCATTCTTTGAGCTAAATGGCCCTGAAAATGAAAAGCACTACAAATGTACTCTGAAAAGGTTGACAGTTGGCATGGTATCATTATTTTACCCGCATAGCATGTGATAAAAAGTTGAGCGGGTTATGGCAAAAACTGGATGCACTTCGTGTACAAAATGGATAATCTCTTTCGAAGTATCAGGGTTTCGGACGAAAACTCATCTATTACAAAGGAATTTTTATAACATATTTGAAATCCGGACTTTTTGTGTGTTCAAAATGCACAATTCAAAGCCACATCATTAATTTTCAACGCTTTCTAACTTCATTTGGTATTTTTCATGCATTTACTGATTTTTTTGAGCTAAATGACCCTGAAATTGAAAAGCACTACAAATGAACTCTGAAAAGGTTACAAGTTGGCATGGTATCATCATTTCACTCACACAGCATGTGCTAAAAAGTTGAGAGGGTTACGGAAAAAACTGGATGCACTTCGTGTACAAAATGGACAATCTCTTTCAAAGTATCAGGGTTTCGGACGAAAACTCATCTGTTACAAAGGGATTTCATTTTTTTGAAGTTATATGAACTCCAGACTTTTTGTGTGTTCAAAATGCACCATTCAAAGCCACATCATCAATTTTCAACCCTTCTGACTTCATTTGGTATTTTTCATGCATTTACTGATTTTTTTGAGCTAAATGACCCTAAAGTTTAAAAGCACTACAAATGAACTCTGAAAAGGTTGAAAGTTGGCATGTTATCATCATTTCACCCACATAGCATGTTATAAAAAGTTGAGAAGGTTATGGCAAAAACTGGATGCAATTCGTGTACAAAACGGACAATCTCTTTCGAAGTATGAGGGTTTTTCATACGAAAACTCATCTGTTACAAAAGGCATTTCATTTCTTCACATGTAACTACAATGATATAGCTGTGGAGAGAAAGTATTCACTATTTATTCGTTTGTGTTCTTTGCTTATTGTGCCGTAACCATGGATAATCTTCATCGTTTGACAGGGTGCTTGGGTCAGCCTTGACTTTGAAGGGAGGCATTTCATGAAACTTTTCATAATCTTCAGACATGTCTGTTTTGCCCTCCAATCCCATGATGTCTCTTTTTCCTGAAAGAACTATGTGGCTCTTTGGCTCATCTTATGATGTATTCGCTTCCTTATCTTTTCTTTATTTCGGTTCGGTAGACATGTCCTTCACATAGAAAACCTGGGCCACATCATTGGCTAGGACGAATGGTTTGTCTGTGTACCCAAGATTGTTCAGATCCATTGTTATCATTCCGTACTGTGGGTCTACCTGTATACTACCTCCTGACAGATTGACCCATTTAAACTAAAACAAAGGGACCTTGAAATCATGTCCATAGTCAAGTTCCCATATGTCCACTATGTAAACATAATATGTGTCCTTTCCCCTATTGGTTGCTGCATCAAAGCGGACACCGCTGTTTTGGTTGGTGCTCTTTTGATCTTGGGCAATCGTGTAAAATTTATTCCCATTTATCTCGTACCCTTTGTAAGTTAATACAGTCAAAGATGGTCCCCTAGCCAATGAGTACAACTCATTAGAAACCGTGTTGTCACCCATGAGACGTGTTTGCAACCAACTGCCGAAAGTCCTGATGTGTTCATATGTAATCCCGTCGTCACACTACTCCGGGTGTTTGGAGCGTAGAATCTTCTTGTGTTCATCGACATACGGGGTCACCAAGGTAGAATTCTGTAGAACTGTATAGTGTGCTTGAGACCAAGAATGCCCGTCCCTACATATTACTGAGTCTGCTCCTAGCGTGCCTTTTTCAGTCAGTCTCCCCTCATACCGCGATTGAGGGAGACCAATCTTCTTAAGGTTAGGAATGAAGTCAGCACAAAACATAATGACACCCTCTATTTGATGGCCCATGGAGATGCGTCCTTCTGGCCTAGCACGGTTACGAACATATTTCTTTAAGACTCCCATGAACCTCTCAAAGGGGAACATATTGTGTAGAAATAGAGGGCCCAGAACGACAATCTCGTCGACTAGATGAACTAGGACGTGCGTCATGATATTGAAGAAGGATGGTGGGAACACCAGCTCGAAACTAACAAGACATTGCACCAAATCACTCCTTAACCTTGGCAGGATTTCTGGAGCGATCACCTTCTGAGAGATTGTATTGAGGAATGCACATAGCTTCACAATGGCTAATCGAACGTTTTCCGGTAGAAGCCCCCTCAATGCAACTCGAAGTAGTTGCGTCATAATCATGTGGCAGTCATGAGACTTTAGGTTCTGGAACTTTTTCTCTGCCATATTTATTATTCCCTTTATATTCGCTGACAAGCCACACGGGACCTTCATACTGAGCAGGCATTCAAAGAAGATTTACTTCTCTTCTTTGGTAAGAGCGTAGCTGGCAGGACCTTCATACTGGTTTGGATGAATGCCATCTTTTTCATGCACACGTTGATGTTCCTCGCGTGCCTCCGGTGTATCTTTTGTCTTCTCATACACTCCCAAGAAGCCTAACAGGTTCACGCAAAGATTCTTTGTCACATGCATCACGTTGATTGCAGAGCGGACCTCTAGGTCTTTCCAATATGGTAGGTCCCAAAATATAGATTTCTTCTTCCACATGGGTGCGCGTCCCGCATCGTTAGTCGAAACAGATAGTCTGTCAGGACCTTTTCCAAAGATTACTTGTAAATCATTTACCATATCAAGCATGTGATCACCGGTACGGAGGCGTGCTTCTTCTAGTGATCTGCCTCACCTTTGAAATGCTTTCCTTTCTTTCAATATTGATGGTTGGTCGGAAGAAATCGACGATGCCCCAGGTACACATTATTCCTGCATTTGTCCAAATATATACTGTCGGTGTCATCTAAACAGTGTGTGCATGCATGGTATCCCTTGTTTGTCTGTCCTGAAAGGTTACTAAGAGCAGGCCAATCATTGATGGTTACAAACAGCAACCCATGTAGGTCAAATTCCTCCTCTTCGTTCTCATCCCACACACGTACACCTCTTCCATTTCATAGCTGTAAAAGTTCATCAACTAATGGCCTTAGGTACACATCAATCTCATTCCCGGGTTGCTTAGGGCCTTGGATGAGCACTGTCATCATAATGAACTTCCGCTTCATGCATAACCAAGGAGGAAGGTTATACATACATAGAGTCACAGGCCATGTTCTATGCTTGCGGCTCTGCTCCCCAAAAGGATTAACGCCATCTACGCTTAAACAAAACCATACGTTCCTTGGGTCACCTATAAAGTCGCTCCACTTCCTCTCGATCTTTCTCCACTGCAACCCGTCAGCGGGTGCTCTCAACTTCCCGTCTTTCTTACGGTCTTTTATGTGCCATTGCATCAACTCGGCATGCTTTTTGTTTCTGAATAGACATTTCAACCGTGGTATTATAGGAGCATAACGCATCACCTTGGCAAGAACCCTCTTCCCGGTGCGCTAGCCCTAAACATCACCAAGGTCATCTCTTTTGATCTTATATCGTAATGCACCGCATACCGGGCATGCATTCAAATCCTCGTACGCACCGCGGTAGAGGATGCAGTCATTAGGGCATGCATGTATCTTTTGCACCTCCAATCCTAGAGGGCATAGAACCTGCTTTGCTTTGTACATACTGTTGGGCAATTCGTTATCCTTTGGAAGCTTCTTCTACATTATTCTCAGTTGCAAAATAAATTCCTTGTCAGATACACCATTGTCGGCCTTCCATTCCAGCAATTCCAGTGTGGTACCGAGTATTCTATTGTCATCTTCGCAATTTGGGTACAACCCTTTTTTGTGATCCTCTAACATGGGATCGAACTTCAACTTCTCCCTTTCACTTTCGCAGTCTCTCTGTGCATCAACAATGACCTAGCGAAGATCATCATCGGGCACATCATCTGGTTCCTATTGATTTTTATCTTCCCCCATTGCAGCATCACCGTATTCAAGGGGCGGGTAGTTGTCATCATCCTCTTCTTCTTTGTTGTCTTCCATCATAACTCCTATTTCTCCATGCTTGGTCCTAACATTATAGTGTGGCATAAAACCCTTCTCAAGTAGGTGGAAGTGAAGGGTTTAAGAGTTGGAGAAAGCCTTTGTATTCTCACAGACAGTACATGGACAATGCATAAAACCATTCTTCTTGTTTGCCTTAGCCGCTTTGACAAAATTATGCAGTCCCTTAATATACTAGGAGGTGCGTCGGTCACCATACATCCATTGCCGATTCATCTGCGTGCGTTATATCATAAAATATATTAAAAACCATTACAACATATCATGAGTAGAGAAGTGACCAAATTAATAGAAATTCCTCATCACATTAAAGTCAAAGTACAATAGTGACCAAAATAAATACATAACGTTCATACATAGTTCTCATTATTGAACAACATAATGCTCTCTATAGCATCTAATTAAAACATACATTGAAACTATGTAAAAAAATTAAATGCAACAAAAAATGCGATCATAACCGCAACTAAGGTACCAATTGATCCAATGGCATAATGATACCAAGCCTCAGTATGAATGGTATAGTTTCTAATCTTTCTAATCTTCACGCGCATTGCATCCATCTTTATCTTGTGATCATCGATGACATCGGCAACATGCAACTCCAACTTCATCTTCTCCTCTTCAACTCTTTGTAAAAAAATTCAAGTAATTCTTTTCTTTTTCAACCAATTTAACTTCTCGACAAGAATTTCTATGTCGGTTGGAATTTCCGGTTCACATACCTCCTAGATTAAAAAAATCTATGTCACGTTGGTCGACATAATTGTCATAAACACTAAATAAAACAAATAGTTATAAAAGATAATATATATATACCACGTCCGAATCATAGACAGGACGAGGGCCGACGGAGGCGGATACCAAAACCATCGCACTATATAATAACAACCAATAATAAAAATAAGAAAATTACACAAGTATCTATCTAAATCATACAAGTAAGAATTTTTTTTCTTTTAGAAAGAAGATAAAAAGAACAGGCTAACCACGGTGGTGCCGGCTCCGAGATGGGCGCGGGCGATCCATGGCGGTGAGGATGGGGATGGGACAGAACGGTCCGCCAAACCTAGACAAATTTTGAAGAAAATTGAGCTTGGACAAGGAGCTTCGAGAGGAGAAAGCTTAAGTGTGGCTCGGGCATTTCATTGAACACCTCATGTGCATAGGAGGTGAGCTAGAGCACCACAAAGCTCTCCCACGGCCAGCAAAAAAACAGAGCAGTGCACTGCTCTGCTCGCGGGCAGGGGGTATATATAGGCCAACCATTGGTCCCAGTTTGTGGCTGGAACTGGGACTAAAGGACACCATTTGGTCCCGGTTCCAGCCACAAACCGAGACAAATGGTTGTTGGCAAGGAGTGAGGCCCATTGGTCCCGGTTCGTGTCTAGAACTAGGACCAAAGGGGTCAGACGAACCGGGACCAATGACCCACGAGGCCCAGCCGGCGCCCTGGCCTCACGAACCGGGACCGATGCCCCCATGGGTCCCGGTTCGTGAGTGAACCGGGATTAATGGGATTTCTGGCCTAGACCAAAGCCTTGTTTTCTACTAGTGAACGCTCTCGAGTTGTTCTTAGTTATACCCACCACCAACCTTAGCACAAACTCCCAGGACGGTATGTGTGCTGTATGTGGAATTGTAGATTGCAGACACAAAATTCGTAGAAGGACAAGCACACAGCTTGTTTTTTTGGGTGGAAAGCACACACTTTAGAAGCTTGGAGTTTTTTAAACCACAGTCACATTTCTAAACCTTCAGATCAACATTCAACCAGCCGCATCTCAAGTTAGCCCAACTGTACAGTACGAAGGGGGTAGGGTAAAGGAGCATGATCTACCGAGATGCATATGGCTGACACGGTATTTTTGCGAATTTGGGCCTCTCACGATGGAGATAACAACCCTACGTCTCGTGCTCCGGAGAGGCTTTGTTTTATCTGAGTATGTATCCGGAGATTACAATGTGTGTGAGAGAGAGCGGGGAACGGATCCCCTGCCTGAGCTAAGTCCGAAAACTAGTAGAGAGAGATGAGAGAGATGAGAGGAAATGAGAGAAGAATCCGCCCCCCTAGCTACGTGGTGGGAGGTGGATTATATAGAGTGTGCCACCCCCACCTCTTATCTTACAAAATGAGGCATGAATGCCATAATGCTAACCCACTAGGAAGCCTCCATTATGAGAATGATGCTTTGACTGCCTTGTTGCCTGCTGTTCTTCGCATACCCGAGTGAGTCCTACAGCCGAGTGGTGGACTGTCATCCGAGTGGATGGTATGTTGCTTGTCGAGTGAATAGTATGTCTGTATGAACTTTATCTGGACCCACATGATGTGTGGACCCCATGCTTTATGATATTTCGTCCCTTCGTGGGCCTACCTGTTACGTGTATCCCCAACATTAGCCCCCGAATCGATTGTGATTTTGTAGAACGAGTTTGTGAAAGACACAATTTGGCCCAAGTGATTACTGAAATAGTCGGTACCTGTCATCGTGCTTTCAACAACCAAGGTTTGAACAAAATCTCAATGGATTCTGGCACTGCGCTTCCCGACCGATCCGGGGTAAGTGCCCGCGAGGAGCAACTTGGTGACATTCGTTCATCTCTCGGACGAGGTTAACTCGTGATCACAGTATGGGTGTGTCATTAAATCCGGGAAACAAGATTGACACATGGACTGTTCTCTCGGAGAGATGCCATTCTTATCCTAGAGGAACATCAAAACGAGTCGGTTCTAGATCTGAACTTATTAGTTTCACGCTTTGAGTCCTAGAAGAAGGCTCAAAACAGGTCCACGGAGGAGCATTAAACTCACCTTGTAGCAATTTTTTGGTAGCCGACGGGAGCCTTAGAACTTGTTTGTTTGTTGTTCGTCACTCGGACAGGTCAGGCCATACCGAGTGGAGATTACTCTAGTGGGGGCACGTTGAGTGCACCCACTAGGTGTAGTCCCCGAGGCCACCATCGACTGCGCGCAGTCGCCAGGGGTCTAAGAGAACTAAAAATCTTCTTAACTTGTACTGATCCAACTTGTTCCTCTCCGACTCGGAGGTCGAGTAGTACTTGAGGAACTGGTATTGGTCTAGCTTTTTTCTCCTCGACTCAGAAGTCGAGTAATACTTGAGTGATCTGGAGCTGGTCTTGACCGAGCAAAATGTTATTTTCTGAGTTCTCTTCCGATGGGGGCACACTGAGTGCACCCACTGGGTGTAGTCCCCGAGCCTCTGCCGGACTAGATGAGTCTGGCAAAGGGTTTAAGTCTCCTAGTAAACCTCCATGCAGTCGGTACGGTGAATATCTTTTAGTCTGAAATTGAGTCAATCGGATGGATCTTCAGGCGCTTGGCATGGTAAATAAGCTCAGCATGTAGCTGAACCAGTCGGACTGATCTTCGTGCACTTAGTACGGTAAATAAATTCAACCTGGAATTGGATCAATCAAGCGAATCTTCGTCCACTCGGCACGATGAATGAATTCGGCCTTGAAACTAGGTGTAGTCCCCGAGTGATACTCGAAAGAGGTAAGCTTGCTACAACGTGCGATATGAGGTTTTGATCATATGAGTGACTTAGTCGTTCCCGTGTTGGGGGAGTAGTGGTGAAGACATGTCCAACTAATGGCGACGCGCGGGGGAGCCAAGGGGTGACGATGTGTACAACCGAATGGCGACGTGCGGGGCGGACGAGTGGTGAATACGTGCACAAACGAGTGGCGACGCATGGGGCGGTCGATTAGTGAAGACGTGCACAACCGAGTCGTGACGCGCGGGGCGGTCAAGTGGTGAAGACGTGCACAACCGAGGGGCGACGCGCGGGGCGGCCGAGTGGTGAAGACATGCACAACTGAGCGGCGACGCGCGGGGCAGCCGAGTGGTGAAGACGTGCACAATCGAGTGGTGACGCGCAGGGCGGTCGAGTGGTGAAGACGTGCACAACCAAGTGGCGACGCGCGGGGCGTCTGAGTGGTGAAGACGTGCAAAACCGAGTGGCGACGCGTGGGGCGGCCGAGTGGTGAAAACGTGCACAACCTAGTGCTGACGCGCGGGGCGGACGAGTGGTGAAGACGTGCACAACCGAGTGGCGATGCGTGGCGCGGCCGAGTGGTGAAAACGTGCACGACCTAGTGGTGACGCACGAGGCGGTTGAGTGGTGAAGACGTGCACAACCGAGTGGCGACGTGTGGGGCGACCGAGTGGTGAAGACGTGCACAACCGAGTGGCGACGCGTGGGGCGGCCGAGTAGTGAAGACGTGCACAACCGAGTGGTGACGCACGGGGCGGTCGAGTGGAGGACTACGCGTCCAACCAAGTGACGAAAATGGTCTTCGAAGGAGTTAGCCAGATGCTTTCGAAGTTGATGTAGCGACGAGGTCGGTGTAATGTGGTTGCGACGTAATAAGACCGACGCGACAACTGAGGCTGAGTAGGAACGAAGATGGGACACAGAGCGCTTGAGTGATTATGTAACTTGTCAAAGCGGCGGATATGAATGTACTCGTTGAAGTGAAGGATCTGACTGGTGATGAAGGATTCGACTGCTCAGGAGAGTGTGATTCCGAATGAGCTGTAGCCCCCGAGCGTACTACCAGCTCGACAGTTGACCAGTCGGAATACGAGAAATACAGTTTTGAATGGATATGTTGCAATCCATCGAGTAGGACTCGCGTAAAGGTGAGAGCAGTTTCCGAGTGATGCTCAAAAGAGGTAAACTTGCAAAGGAGTGAAATATGTAGTTTAATTATAAGGGACTTATTTGTCTCATGCAAAATGAGACGACGAGGTCAATATCGTTGACACGTTGAAGAGGACACCATGGTGGGGTTGACTATTGTGTTCAAAGTCAACAGAGCAACAATGTCGGTGTTACGGTGTGCTAGGATCGATACGGTGACCGAGACCGAGAGGCAATGAAGTTGGCGCACAGGGCCGTCGAGTGATCGCGCAACTTGTGTACGAAAAATAACACAAGCCAACGTAATAATTTGTCGAGATAATTTGACGTGTGCTAAAATGATTTGTGAAAATAACACCCATAGACACCCACTGGGAGTGCAAGGGGCTTGCCGATTGAGAACCAGCAAGAGTCTAAAAGAGCGAATGATCCGATCAAACTTGTCGAAGTGAAGGGTCTGACTGAAGTCGTTGGCGTACTAGACCCAAATGAAACGGAAGTGTAGTGTTCCGACTGAGTTGTAGCCCCCGAGGACCGATGCGAACTCGAAATGAAGAACACATGGTGTTCGTGAATGACATACGCGTTAAAATGGAAGTTTGACTCGGGAGTCAAATAATCAGTACTAAGCCACTGTGTGAAAACAAACAACCCAATGTAGAGGTACACTCGGTGACGTGGCCTCCGAGTGAATGTAGTGTGAGAATTATGGGACACTCGGGAACGTGGAAACAACAGAATGTAGTGCATGTAGAATGACTTAGTTGTTTGACGGTGCGTGAGTGGCCGAGTGATGTAGATGTGTCTCACCGAATGGCGACGCGCAGGGCGGCTGAGTGGTGAAGAATTGTCTCACCGAGTGTGATGCGTGGGGCAGCCGAGTGGTGAAGGAGTGTCTCATCGAGTGGCGATGCATGGGGCGGCCGAGTGATGAAGAAGTGTCTCACCGAGTGGCGACGCATGAGGCGGCCGAGTGGTGAAGAAGTGTCTCACCAAATGACGACGCACGGGGCAGCCGAGTGGTGAAGGAGTGTCTCACCGAGTGGCGACGCACGAGGGTGGCCGAGTGGTGAAGAAGTGCTGACGGAGTGGCGACGCACGGGGCGGCCGAATGGTGAGGACGTGTCCAATAGAGTGGCGACACGCAGGACCGAGCTTTTTTTTTGTTCGGTCTGAATGCTTCAGGAGCACTCGAAATATGTTTCCGAATCATGGCTAGTTGCGCCTTGGATGAAAACACAACAGATTCCGGACTGAAAGGTTCTCCGAATGATTGGATGTTGTTGATCGCCGAGCAAAACTTGGTGGCATTCATATGTCTCTCGGAAGATATAGACTTAAGGTCCGAGTGTGGACATGCCATAAAAACTCGAGTGACAATGCTAACGCGTGGTATGATTCTCTGGGAAGATGCCACTCCTTATCCCAGAGGAACCCTAGCGTACGCCATCTACGAGTCCAAGTTTATGAGGCATGCACCTTGGACCCTAGTGGAAGGGCCAAGTTAACCCGCGGAGTGACTTTAGTCGGGTGTTTTACGTGTCCGAGTGCACGGGTTCCCACATAGGGTGGTCAGTCGGACTGACGGACGACCTTTCGAAAAGAACTGTGAACAATCGATCTGATCGATTTGCCTCGGAAATTCCGAGCGAGGACTAGCCCAACCGGGTGGCGATGCACGGGTGTCCAAGTGGTACGTATCCAGTTGAATGACGAGGAAGCACGGGGCGACCGAGTGATTGCTGCAGCAAAACGTCCTTGTCCGACTGTCGCGGTGGTGTGTTAACCATACGAGTAAATTTGTCTGAGCATGCGTGAGAATCGTTCGAGTGGACGGTCATTCAAGTGAGCTTTAGTCCCGTCCAAGTGATCCTGGGTTCGAACAGAAAAGGGACTGTTAAACAATTGTACAGTAATTTGAGAACTAAACTGTAAAATGACCGGAGAGGTTGAGGTCCTTAATCCTCTGTCGAGTGGCTGGGGACTTGTTCCGCCGGGTTCGTCGCACGGGCGGCCGAGTGGCGGCGCACGGGCGGCCGAGCACCAGTGATCCGGTTTAGTCCGAGTGGGCTAGTCCCATCCGAGTGATCATGTCGACTGGAGGGAGTTGCTGCCGAGTGGTTGTTGCCGGAAGGAATGTGCGCCGCGTCGGGCCGACGATACATGATAGATGACCCGCCGAGCGCCCACAGAGGCTGCCGCCGAACCACCAACGTCCGAGGGAGAAGCTGCTGAGCGTGGCGGCATGGCCAACTCCTGGTCCCCGCACCGTTTCGGGTTTGTGCCTCCAGCGCGGGAGACGCTGTCGTGTGCGAGGGCTGAGACAACTTCCGGTTGCGGCGGTGTGCTGTTGGGTCTATCGTACACGCTATCGGCGAGCGCTTGGAGTCGGGCGGAGGAACCGCCGGGGATTCGCCAACGCCTGCCACTTATGATGCGGTTACCATGCATTGATGGAGTTGATCACGTCCAAAACCTCTACCATGCAAGAGGCTTAATTAGCGGTAAGTAAGCAAGAGTTTAAGATGGGACTGCATGAAATGGAAGTTTCCTTCTTCCACGGGGCATTTATCTCCATGCATGCAGTTTACTCCCTGGGAAGGAATTGAGATTTAATGGAGAGTGATTCGTCGAGTGAGCAGGTTAGCTGTCGGAGTGAACCATTCGTCTGAGCGCAAGATTTTTCCCGAGTGAACCAGCAAACCGCTCAATCGGACGCGTCTCCGCGGCGCGGAGGCCGCCATTGACCAGTCGACTGGGCGGAGGAGTCTTGCGCTGCGGCTGCTGCGTCTCGCTGCTCGAGGAGCCGGACCGCCTGTCGGGGCCATGAAGAAGACGTTACGAGGCATTGATGGAGTCGCCCACGTCCAGAATCTGCATGCTGTAACTCTTGCCAAATTGATGAAACGGCAGTTTCCTTCTCTTGGGATATGCGTGAGCCCGCATGCATGCGAGACAAACGCGAACCGAGCCGCAGAGTGATTGCCACCGGTTGGAGGAGGTGGCCGAGCGTGAGGACGTCGCAGACGGGCCGAAAACTACGCGGCGGACCGCGCCAGTGGCTGTTTGACGGCGCGGCGGACCGCGCCGGAGGGCGTTTGTACGAGCTCGCCCACGGCGTCGTAGACGAGGCCAGAGACAACGTGACGGACCGCGCCGGAGGGCGATTGTACGAGCTCGTTTACGATGTCGTAGACGATGCAGGAGACGACGGGACGGCCCACGCCAATGGCCGTTTGTGGTGGTTGCCATTGATGATGATTCTGTGAGAAGGCAAGAAAGATGAGGAATGACTTGCCCATTTCTTTTCCTCTCTGCTTCATGACCGATCATGCATGGGCGTGTCTGATCCTACAGAAGGAAAAGACAAACTCGTTGTTGGACAATGTATTGTAAAAAGACTAGATCGAATTGATACTTTCCTTATCCTTTTGTTTGTACGAATGGCGCGATGACCAGAGCTCTAGCGGCCAATTTCTCTGGCTATGGCAGTTGATCTGCTGTTGAAGATTGAAGAAAAAGATCATTTGCACCATGGTTTGACAGACGCCATGTCCCACGGTAGACGCCAACTGTCGTGAAAACTATTCTGACAGTACGAAGGTGGTACGGTAAAGGAGCATGATCTACCGAGATGCATATGGGTGACATGGTATTTTAGCGAGTTCGGGCCTCTCACAATGGAGATAACAATCCTACATCTCGTGCTTCGGAGAGGCTTTATTTTATCTGAATATATATCCGGAGATTACAACGTGTGTGGGAGAGAGCGGAGAACGGATCCCCTGCCTGAGCTAAGTCCGGAAACTAGTAGAGAGATGAGAGAGATGAGAGGAAATGAGAGAAGAAAATCCGCCCCCCTAGCTATGTGGTGTGAGGTGGCTTATATAGAGTGCGCCACCCCCAACCTCTTATCTTACAAAATGAGGCATGAATGCCATAATGCTAACCCACTACGAAGCCTCCATTACGAGAATGATGCTTTGACTGCCTTGCTGCCTGTTGTTCTTCGCATACCCGAGTGAGTCCTACAACCGAGTGGTGAACTGTCATCCGAGTGGATGGTACGTTGCTTCTCGAGTGAATTGTATGTCTGTATGAAATTTATCTGGACCCACATGATGTGTGGATCCCATGCTTTATGATATTTTGATCCTTCGTTGACCTACCTGTTACGTGTATCCCCAACATGTACCCTACTAACTTATAGTCTCATAATATAAAACTGCATAAACACTAAACCTGAACCTGAGGCAACTCAAGACCTAGAGCAGTATGCAAATTCTGAAAAAACTGAGGCAACTACTAGGAATTTGCAGGATTCCATTGAGAAATTGAATGTTACTGACTGCAGTGTCTGCCATCATGGTGATCAAGACGAAGTATCAGCTAAGTACTGGATGGGCGACCCGTGCGGTCCGGGGACTGTCATGGTGTGTGACAGCTTAACATACAGCTGAGCCATGGTGTGTGAGTTGTTCATATCTGTGCGGATCTTATGTTAGTAAAAGTTATAATTGGAAATGTCAAATGGCCAAGAGACATTGCTACTATGGAGGGAAACTAATCCACGTGGATGTCTGCTCTATGCAGCGACCTGTTTTCCAGAGGTCTGAAAGGGCTTTTTTTTAGAAAAGGGAATACCTCCGGCCTCTGCATTAACACGATGCATACATCCCTTTTATTCATGAATAAAAACAAATAATCCGCTGTTCCGCATAGTCTCCGAATGAACAAAGTAAATGGATAAAACAAAAGTGTCACAACCGGCTAAAATAGGTCTAATGCCTAACCATCTATCATATTACTGGACTGTCATCCAAATCGGTTGTAGATATCCCGCGCTACCATCTCCCACCGGGTAGACCCAGTAACCAAAGGCTCCCTAGTTCCAGAGGTCTGAAAGGTGATATATCATCATCTTTTGGCAACCTCAAAGCCGTCCAATACTTGTATGTTTTGAATTATGAATATATTTTAGCATCCGTTGAAGTCTTATGCAGCAACAAAGATAAGAAAATGTTTTATATATTGCAGGAATCTATCAAACAATAACTTGGTAGGTTCAATTCGGAATGTTCTTTCACAACTAACTTCATTGACAGTTCTGTAAGTCAGACAACTTTTGTCAAAGTATAAACATTCCCATGAATTACTTCGAGTCATGTAAATAGTTCTAGTATTTTTTTTCTCTACATAGATTTGTCATGCAACCAGCTCAATGGATCAGTCCCCTCCGGACTCCTCGTAAAGGTCCATGATGGCTCACTCGATCTAAGGTATTTTTTTCCTGTTTCAATTCCCATTCTATCATGATAGTTCATAAATTTAATGAAGCATCTTCATTTCATCTTGTGTTAGAGATATGACAACAATCCGAACATTTGCACCGATGGCAATTCATGTCAGCTGCCAACTAAACAGAAGAGCAAGTTAGCAATACACATTGCCAACCCTGTAGTTCTGATAGTGGTCATAGTAGTGGTAGTACTCTTTTCCTTTATAAGACGAAAAGGCCGAGGTGATGCATCGACAAGAGCACAACAACAGTCTGGTCTTTTTCGCTATCAGTGAACACTACTATTTTTTGGTTGTGCTATTTGTCACCTATGAAGGATCAACAAAAAACTCTGTGAGGCCACACAATGAGATGATGACCAGCTACGCGCCGGGAGATGATTTGTATGGGGATGGTTCGCTGCGACTTGAGACCCGCAAATTCACTTATGAGTTATGAGGAGCTCAAGATGATAACGAACAACTTCGAGCGAGTACTCAGACGGGGAGGGTTTGGTTACGTCTACGACAGTTTTCTGGAGGACGGCACTCAGGTCGCGGTGAAGCTGCGATCTCATTCTTCTGATCAAGGTGTCAAGGAGTTCCTCGCAGAGGTAAACAAATTGTTTGACTGCAATTCATGGTTCATGACTACATTGTCAGTATTGTGTGAAGGAGTTTCGGAGTGAAATTAGATAAGTTATGAACATTTTTCTAGGCTCACATATTGACACGGATTCATCAGAAAAATCTTGTCACCGTGATTGGTTACTGCAAGGGTGGGGAGTATATATTTGGCACTTGTCTATGAGTACACGTCAGAAGGAACCCTGCACTTGTTCTCGATGAAGTCGATGTATATGGATTTAATTAACCATGGACCCTATCAAGGTCGTTGCATATATGGAAGATCAAAGTCCCGTCACGTATTAAAATTTTCATGTGGTTTGTACACAAGGGTGTCATATTAACGAAGGATAACCTGAGAAAACGTAACTGGCACGAAAATGCTACTTGTTGCTATTGCGGTCATAATGAAACAATTCAACACCTCTTTTTAGATTGTCCACTAGCAAAATTACTTTGGCGTACAATTCAGATAGCTTTTAACATACAAGCACCAATGAACATCAACATGCTTTTTGGGGTGTGGCTCGATAGAGTCGACGCAACACTAGCTAATCATATATGCATTGGCATAAGCGCATTATTTTGGGCTATCTGGAATACTAGAAATGATATAATTTTTCAAGGCAAGAAACTTAAAAAAAATTTGCAGGTCATATACAGAGCAACGTCATGGATCCATATGTGGTCATTACTCAACCATGTGGACAACAGGGAGCATATGAATATTGGGTGCAACCGATGGGAGATGGTCGCACAGGCTAACTTCAGCTGGTTTGGATGGCGAGCTGTTAATAGGCTAGGTGTGTAGGCATCGTAGTCTAATGATGACGTCGGATGAGGCTTTTTATTGTACGTTTTTTTACTTTTTTATGGCTCAAACTGTGAGGCCTTTACCAACTTGAGACCTTGAGACTTTATTTGATTTATAATAATATGGCTGTATGCATCGTTCTCGACGCAGAGGTCGGAGGCATCGTTCCTTCTTCTTCAAAAAAAAATGTAATTTGTATACCAGTATAACTTCATTTTCAAATGTCTTTTAAGCATTTCAAATTGAAAAAATGGCAAACTTGTAGGAAGCAAGCTCGAAGGACAATGTTTGTCCTAGAGACAGACAGAGACTAAGAATTGCACTTGAATCTGCGCGAGGTACACACATCAATGTAGAGTATATTGTTATTGAATGTTTTCTGTTTCTAGAAATATGAGCACTGGCTGGTATGGGAATCTGCAGGGCTAGAGTATCTGCATAAGGGGTGCAACCCGCCTCTGGTTCACGGGGATGTGAAGGCCACCAACATCCTCTTAAATGCGAAGATGGAGGCTAGCTAGGATTGCTGACTTCGGCTTGTCCAAGGCCTTCGAAGGCGACAATAAAAATGTGTCCACTACCACACTTGTTGGCACACCCGGGTATGTCGACCCTCAGTATCAGGCAACGATGCAGGCGATGGCTAAGAGCGATGTCTGCAGCTTTGGCGTCGTTCTTTTGGAGGTAGTTACAGGGAAGCCAGCAATACTACGGGAAGTTACGCCCATCAGCATCATCCAGTGGGCACGACAACAGATGGCTCAAGGTAACATTGAAAGTGTGGTTGATGCACGTATGTGTGGCATTTACGATGTCAACAGCGTGCGGAAGGTGGTGGCAATCGCTCTAAAGTGCACTGAGTATGCATCGACACAACGAACCACCATGACCAGTGTGGTGGCGCAGCGACAAGAATGCATCGATCTTGGGGAGGGCCGCACCGTTGAGGACGCAAATGACAGCATGCACACTAGAGGTGGGGGGTGGGGGTGACAATCTGAACATGAGTTATGATAGTTACTTCGATGATCATTCTACATATTGATAGACCAAAACAACACTGCATTTCAGCCGGAATATAATGTTAAGCCGGTGCTGGCAATGTCCTCAGGACCGGTTGCACGTTGATGATTCCTATGTTTAGTTTCCAATCTGGTACAAATTTCACGAACGAGATATTTACACATGTTGCTTGAGTGTAAATGTAAACATATACAGTTCATATGTAGTGTTTCTAAAAAGAAAGCTCTTCTGTAGTGTGAAGTTTAAATTTTGAAAGTAAGGCCTTGAGATTATGCTTTCAAAGTGGGCTACCCCTATTATCTATTAGTAATTGACAATCGTCATTAGTTGGCTAATAATTCTATTTCTGTAGAGCTTATGCCATTTTTGATATATAGTAGATATATGTGTAAGGCTGGTACCCTTATGCTTGGAAATTCAAACCATGCACACCCTAGGCAGTCAACAATCATGTGTGAGGTGTTCGACCGCTCAGGCACCAACAAATTTTGGGTCCCGAATTCTACTCATGTAATATACATGTGCAATAGATATTGGAGGAGTTGCAGCACCGCCATGGAGAACTTCATATGTTATACATTACATGTGGCCATCAAAACGTTCAGGGATAACCTATTTACATGTAGTACCCCTAACTATGAATTTCAAATTTTTATTTTTCAATAAAGAGAGCTTTTACTAACTTAAAATATGGCATCAAATGGATTCACAGCATAATAAGTGACACCCATCCTCTGCATGAGTAGGATGATGCACAACCAATGTAGAAAGTCTGACAGAGTATAAAAATGACAGTGACTATAGTAAAGTCATACGAGACTAAAACTATGGCTATGCCGAGGAGGGTGGATGACCAATTTGGATACTATGCCGCTACCCGCTCCAACTGCATACATGCCGCCGTGAACAACGCTTGATACTCTATATGGTCAAGCGTAGACAACGCATGAAGCATGGGAGAAGAAGTTTTGTCATACAAATAAAAGATAACATCATTTCTGCATAGGTAAAGCTGCCATAGTAAGGTAGACGTTCCCACCCTTGTAAGCATACAATACTCTTTTGGTACTTCGTCGAGCTAACCTATATACTGACAACACTTGTGGAGGGATACAAATTGGACACAATTCGAATGTCAGACAATATAAAACGTGGAAGAAAGTGGCATTGACAGAAGAGGTGTTTGATTGCCTCATCATGAACACAAAAACTACAACTCTTACTTATTTGCCGGTTGTGGCGACCGATGTTGTCCTTTGTAGCATAACAACTGTACAAAGATAGCAGAAAATCTCAACTTTTAGTGATACTAGCCAATTGCCCGTGCATTGCAGCCATGGCATTTGGTTCAACATCAATCGTGTGTGACATATACCTTACACGCAACATATATATTCTTTTTTTGATAATATTTAATTTGATTTGAGTTTGGATAGGGAAACACAAGAAAGTTTTGATTGAGTTTACCTTTTTGATAATATTTGATTTTATTTGGGTATGGATAGGGGAATGCATGGGAAAGTTTGATTTATTTGAGATTTTGGTAATATTTGATTTGATTGAGGCATATGGGTAGACAACACAAGGAGAGTTTTGATTTAGTTACAATTTTGATATTGTTTGATTTGATTTGAATGTGTTAATGCAGGACATGGGAGGGGTGGCATACATGAAGGAGAAAAACAAATGGAGTGGGCAGGATTGGAGGCAAACGTACAACGATCAACTCCTATTTAATATGGTAGAGATGTTTGATTTTTAGATTCAATATACTTCCTTCGTCTCAAAATAAATTTCTAAACCTTAATACAACTTTATATTAAAGTTAGTATAAAATTACGACATTTATTTTGGAACGGATGGAGTACCTAAGAAGGGCAGGGGTGGAGGCAAACGTACAACAATTAACTCCAATTTAATATGATAGAGATATTTGATTTTCAGATTCAATATACTTCCTTCATCTCAAAATAAATGTATAAATCTTAATACAACTTTATATTAAAGTTAGTATAAAATTACGACATTTATTTTGAAACGGATGGAGTACCTAAGAAGGGCATGGGTGGAGGCAAACGTACAAAGATCAACTCCAAATTAATATGATAGAGATGTTTGATTTTCAGATTCAATATACTTCCTTTGTCTGAAAATAAATGTCTAAACCTTAATACAACTTTATATTAAAGTTAGTATAAAATTGCGATATTTATTTTGAAACGGATGGAGTATCTAAAAAGTTTATTCTCATTATTTATTTATCTTAACATGCAGCCTGCCCACCTCAACAATTCGGCCAAATCGGCAACGCTCTCAACACATGCACGACGCCACGTTATGCTGCATTTCCTTTCGAACAGTGAATACCGATCGACGTCTTGGTAAACATGCAGCATCCCACATCCTGTTCGTGCGGTGGCTCTTTTCATCTTCCCTCCATCAATTAATCTCCACCAAGGTCTTCCCGATTCTTCTTCTCCCTTATTTACCCGTGCCACTCTCGTACGGCACCACCACCGGACAAGCTTGCGTGAGTTGTCACCGCCAGCGATCTGCGCTCTGACCCCGTCAGCGAGCACCTGTGCTGGCTGGTTGGAAGGTTTCGATCCCAGCGGGAGTGTAGCTGAGAAGGACGAGACCTCCGGCCCCAGGTAGAGTATGGCGGCACTGATGGAGTCCCTGCTCATAAGGTTACTGCCGTCAGTTTTCTGTCCGGACCTCACGTTTGTGCTTTCTCTCTCAAATGCATGGACATTGCATGATGTGTTAGAGAACAAGATGCGTATTTGCACTTTTTTCGTCCAAGAGATGCATATGTTTTGTATGTGGCTGATGTGCATTACTGTTTGCACACGCCTTTTTAAATCTTTTTCGCTCTCAGTATGTAGCTGGTCTTGGGATCCTCCCTTCCCCCGAAACCCTATCCCCTCCCGCGCCGCCGCCCGCGTGGCGACGTGGAGGGCTCGCCGGTCTCCGCCCCCAGCCCCCGTTCCTCCTCCCCCTCCCCCGCCGCTGCCAGGGGGCTCGGCCGAGCAAAGCTCGCCCGAAGCCGGCGGCGGCAGGGTGCACGCATTCCTTGCTGGATGTGGCGCTACGCGGGCCGTCTTCTCCAGCTAGGGCGCGGCGCGGGCGCCGGGCACCGTGGCGCGGTGGTGTGGTGGTGGGCTTGGCCCTGCTGGCGCCCCCCCCCCCTCGCACTTCGGCCGGCGTGGCTGGTGGTGGTTCGCGTGGGCGTGCCATCGCTGCGGATCTGGCGCACAGCAGCTCCTTGTGGCGAGGGTTGGGAGCAGCGTGGCCTGGCGACTCCGGGTCGTCGGGCAGTGGGTGCTGGCGGCAGTTCGGCGACCCGGCGACGGTCCGGTGACCTGGCGGCGGTCGTCGTCGGCGTGCATGGTGGCGGCGTTGCTCTTTGGCGATGGGGCGGATTGGTGGCGTAGGGTGGCTGGCGACGCGCCCACAGCCCAGATCTGGGTCCTAGCGGCCTGGCCCTCATTGCGGCTCTGATGTCCTCGGCGTGGTGAGGAGGAGAGGCAGCTTGGACGGGGGTGGTGACGTCGACGGCGTGTGCCTGTTGCAGGGCAAGAGCTTTACGGGCTTTGAGGTCCCGATCGGGCCTGTGGGCCCACGAGCCTGGTATGCTCCTGCTACTGCGTCCGGTCGGCGACCATCGTTGGCGGTGGATGGTACCCCTTGTCTCGGCCCCTTTTCGTCCTTGTGCCCTCACCTTGCAGTGCCATGGTGAGACGGTGTGGAGGCTTCTAGATCGTGTTGGCGCAGGCTGGAGGTCGGCTTGGTGGCAGGCTTCGGAGCGCCCGAGGTGCAAGTTGGGGTCGGGGGAAACCCTTGTCGGCCTGGCCGACACCTTCGCGGTGGCGCCTCTGGGTGCCGCCGATAACCTTCCTGGAGGTCGTCGGGGCTACCCTTCCTTGCGCCTCATTGCATACCCCAGGGAAAATCCTGGACAACGGCGTCGTCATCGTCGCGGTCCTTCTTGGAGGTGCTGATTGGTACCGGCGCTTCGAAGGCTTGGAGCTTGGTGGGAGATCTCTGGTGGGCGCAGCGGTCACGAGGATTTTCCATTTTTGTCGATCCGCTGGTGTCGGCATTTGTTTCTTTTTTTGGGGGCATGACTGTGTTGTTTCTTCCCCTAGCACCTATCATTGGATGTATCGGTTGGTTGCTTTGTAATACAAAGTGGAAAAAATCCATTTTCGTGTATCGATATGTGGCTGGAGGCCATGCACGTATTAGCGATTGATATGTGGATTGTGGTCACGTGTTGCTGGTAGATTGCATATTTTGTGCTTTCGCTTTTGAATGGTTTCTGTTTTAATTCAAGAATCATTTGCGTTAGTGGATTTGTATGTCTTTAAGCTAGGCTGTGTGGTTTTGTTTCGCCTCAAGCTATGCTTCAGACTTCCTGGCTTTTGTATTGGGGCTATCTTAGACTTTGTTTTCAGAGAATCATCGTGTATTAGGCTGGTGCCTGAGCATGTTTTTAGAGAAATTCTCGTAAAATTAGATGTTCCTTTTTTTCATGCTATAACAACACGTACATTTAAATTTCCTATTGAAAAGTGATGCATTCTAATCGCACAAATATGGAAATACTCTATAGTGTACTGATTTTTTGACTTTTCATATCATACCATCAAAGTTCAAAATAGACACATTTCTATTAATATTTACTATTTTTCACTCTACTATCCCCTTTTACACATTGCTAGAACTTCCCGCAGCAAAGCGCGGGTTATCATCTAGTTTGATTAGTAGTGTTCACTTGCATCTCCGAGTGCAAAATGCATGGCACATAGAGTGGACTATGAAGAACTCATTTGTAGTTGGATTCTAGTGGAATACTTCATGCCCCTGTGTCAAATGAATCTCATCCAAATGGGATAGAAGACGTTTTCATGACGGTAGATGGGGGTCGAACAAGTCCCGCCTAAATACGATACATTTAGTGGGGAGGAGTTGAGAACATGCATAAGAGTACTATCTTTATCGTGTAACATGCAATACAAGGCTGGATACTCTGTCCGAAGAGTGACATTTCCCAACCACTTGTCCTCCCAGAAGCAGATCTCAGAGCCGTCCTTTACCGGAAAAGATCCAAAGCGAAAATTGTGTGACTCCTTTCCCTAGCAGGGCACTTTTCGTGGAGTGGGCGCACACTACTAATCGATGTGTTGATGGCACACGTGTAGATTTGCTTACAGCTTCACCATGGAGAAATTCATCTATGTTGCTACCAAAAGACTGGCCTAACCATTGCAAAAGGTACCCCTAACTAATGATTTCAAATTTAGGAGCAACAAATTAAGGAGTGTTAGTAAGATGCCCGTGCTATGCTACAGGGTAAGAAATGATTAGTAGAATATTATTTACTGAAGTTATAATGAAGAGACTCGTGCTTCACAACGAAACAACAATTTATTTTACTTTACTCAACATTTATCAAAGCGACCTTATATTGTTGATAGGGCCACAACTGAATATATGGTCCAAGCCAAACATTTTCTCCTCCATCTTCACTTTATAGGAAGACTTCGTGTTCTTCCCACTCGATTTCTCAATGCATGCTCTGTCCTATAGAGGGGCATAGAGCATGCCACAAATAGAAAATACATCCACACTCATTTGACAGTTATGACGACTCAAGCAACTTTATCCTGAGCCCAAATCAATCTATGTCTCTGGCTCCTCTGTGCTTAACACAGGCTTCACCTGCAGCCCGTACCATTCTTCGGTAGAAAATGTGACACATTATGCATTTCAGTTGTACCTAACTTTAATATCAATAATGGAATAAAAACAATGCGACAACATAAATACTTGTGCCCACAAATATTCGCAATGGGAGCATGACAAGTACTAACACATCTCCGGCTCAAGTCCAATGGGTTGCAACCCATTAGCGCATTATCTCGTTCCTCCACCCGCCCATGTCGAGCATTGTCATCTGATCGATCAACTCTCCTTGTCTATGAGCATTATATGATGCAACATGCCACCCATGGAAAAGAGATAATGCCAACGGTAAATCACGCGTCAGAAAAAATGATGTTGTAACATTCCCAACCACTTTGCATGATTTAAAATAAACAAATACCTTAAAGCATAACAACCTAGTGGATGTGATTTCTAACCTCTTAGTGTAGCTCTTTACCAAAAGGTGTTGTATCGGCCATCTTAGCTACTTCCTCTATGTATCCGCCTAGTCCCAGCAGCTGTATTGTTCGCCCCAGCCCGAGAACCTGCTCCGTGCAACCCAATGGTGAATCCCCCTAACACATTATAGCAGCACACGCATGGCACATCCAGCTGCCGGCCGACTCCTCCCAAGTACTGCCTGCTGTTGGCTTGCTCATAGCGTCCCCAACTTGACGACCACCATCTTAGTGCTTGTTGTAGTACTGCTCATATATCTGAGGTTAAACGGCTCTTAGTGTTGAGTAAATAGGCAATTTTTCGATCAGATTAACCCACGAAATAATAACTAATATGGCATTGACAAAGAGGCAAACATACTGATATTCGATCATGCAGGCACATACTACGCTAACAGTAGATCCATCTACACGTAACGCTAGTAGTATTAGAACTAAAATAAACAGAAGCGGGATAAACAGTTTATACCCTCCAATAGGCCAGTTGGCCGTAGCAGCAGCATTAGCGGCGGCGGCATCCTCGGCCGCCTTCCTGTCGGCTTTGAGCTTCTCGACAGCGGCACGGTCTATGTCGGTTGGGGACGACATGGTGATGACGATGATGAAGGCGACATGGACGTAGAGAAAGTAGATGAACGGAAGCGAGCAGTCGCGTAGTCGCTCCCCAAAAACCTAATCTACCCTTTCCCGTACAGGATCTGGAGAGGCAGGGTTTTGGAGGTCTGCTCTCCCGTCGGCCGTGTATGTGGCGAACGGGACGGAGTCGCCGGCGGCAGCAGCAGCAATGGGAACTACGGGCAGTGCGCATGGTGGCAGATATGATCTGATTTCCGTGGCGGCTAGGGTTGGACGAAGCCGTTCTTATATAGGCGGCGTCCAGGTGGAGAGACGTGCGCTGGACCCACGTCCGAGTCGGTAGCCCACGATCCAATGTCCCAACGTCTCAGATCGTGGCATTACGTATTCTTCGTTTCCGACCGGCAAAAATAAGCACGTAGGTATGAGCTCGGCTCATTGCCGCAACCCGTGGCGCATCGTGACGAGGCGGGCGGCGGAGGAGGAGTGCGTGAGGAACTCTTCTTTCCTCATGCTCCAATAGCATGTAGAAGAGAGCGCCTTATAAAGAGGTCCAACTCCCTCTCCACTAGCAAGGTGGTACTAAACTTCCCACCCCCCTTGTCATGCCACCTACATGGGCCCTTAGAGATTTTTCTGAAATTGTCTTATGGGCCTAAAGCCCATCTCAGATTTCAACAATCCTCCACCAGATCTCAAGGGCCCATTTCGTCCTCTGTTCCAATTACTGTTTTGATATACCAGCATTTCTGTGAAGACATGTTAAGGTTGAGCTTCACCTAGAGCAAGTAGCTACACTCCTTCACAACTGAAGAATGGACTATGCCTTGAATTGTCAGTTTGGCGTAAAGAAGTTTCACCACATGTCTTACTAGTACGAGGCTGCCGAAGGCTGACCCTTGGGTGGAGCATATTAGTCACACTCCTCGCCTGTTCATGAGTTTACTAGAGATAACCCCAATCTCATAGACTGTGACCAGCAGTCAGGCTCATATAGGTGTGTTCCTCCAGAGATCGCTCTGTAGGACAGCATCTTGCTTACATATAAGCTTTAGAACACATTAAGACAGTAGCCATCCTACCATACAGTATCCGAAAGTATTGCAGCTCCAACAGAGTCGGTTAGTAAAGTTACTCTCCTCAGTTCACCACTGGCTTGTTTTCCCAGGTCCTACTTCACGAGATCTCCGATCACATAAGTTGGGTTACTACCATGGCAACTCGTGTGGGTCTCATACCCATCTCCCACGATGCATTATCTATCACAACACGTGATAGCCCTTTAGTAAAGGGATCTGCCAGATTCTTAGCCGTTTGGATGTAATCCAACGCTATCACTCCGGAGCTTCTTAAACATCTGACAACTTTCAATCTCATTCTTATATGTTTGTTGGACTTCATGTTGTCCTTTGAACTCTTCACTTTGACAATGACTGTCTGATTATCGTAGTTCATAAGGATAGATGGAACCGGCTTCTCAACCACAGGCAAGTCCATCAAAGATCCCGAAGAAATTCTGCTTCGACACTAGATGTGTCTAATGCTGTTAATTCTGCTTTCATTGTCGATCTCGTTAAGATCATTTGCTTGCAAGACTTTCAGGAAACAGTACCACCTCCAAGGGTAAACATATACCCAGTAGTGGCCTTCATCTCATCAGCATCAGAGATCCAATTCGCATCACTATACCCTTCAAGTACCGACGGTTATCCGGTATAGTGAAGTCCGTGGTTCATAGTACCTTTCAGGTAGCACATAACTCTTTCAACAACATGCCAATGAACATCACCCGAATTGGCAACAAACCGCCTCAGTTTGCTCACAGCAAACACGATGTCAGGCCTCATTGCGCTAGCTAGATACATAAGTGAACCAATGATTTGAGAGTATCTCAATTGATCTTTGGTTGTTCCTGTGAACTTTCGAACTAGCACACTAGGATCATATGGTGTTTGAGAAACTTTGCAGTCTGAATATCCAAAAAAACTCAAAATCTTCTCAACATAATGGGATTGCAGAAGTGTAATCCCACCATCATCATCTCTCAAGAGCTTGATGTTCAATATAACATCAGTCACTCCAAGGTCCTTCATCTCAAAGTTCTGAGATAGAAAAGATTTAACCTCCTCAATCACTTTGAGATTGTTCCAAATATCAGTATGTCATCAACATACAAGCACAGTATAACTCCTTCGCCCCCACCATGGCGATAGTATACACATTTGTCAACTTCATTAACAATGAAGCCAACAGATGTCAGAGTTGTATTAAACTTCTCATGCCATTGCTTAGGTGCTTGTCTCAGGCCATATAAAGATTTCAGCAACTTACACACCTTTCCTTCTTGACCATCTATCACAAAACCATCTCGCTGTTGCATATAGATTTCCTCCTCTAGCTCTCCATTTAGGAAAGCCTTCTTGACGTCCATTTGATGGACGAGAAGACATGTGAGGCTGCCAATGAGAGTAGTACTCGAATGGTGGTTAGTCTGTCCACATGTGAATAAGTATCAAATAAATCTTCTTCTTCTTTCTGGGCATAGCCCTTGGCCACAAGCCTAGCCTTATACTTTTCAATTGTACCATTGGGCCTAAGCTTCTTTTTGAACACCACTTAGATCCCAATGGTTTGCAACCATAGGGACGCTCGGTTATTTCCCATGTTCCGTTAGCCATGATGGAATTCATCTCGCTACGGACCGCTTCTTTACAGTAGTCAGCATGAGGAGATGCATCAGCTTCTGAAATAGAAGTGGGATTATCATCCACAAGGTACACAAGGAAGTCATCACCAAAGATCTTTGCAGTCCTTTGACTCTTGCCCCTACCAAGGGTTTCCTCGTCATCCTCCTCGGGATTTTCATCATGTGTTTGTTCATAATATTCCAAATGAATGGCAGGCTCAGGAGTCTCCTCCGATTCCTGTCTAGAAGTGCTTTGCATATATCTCATGGGGAATATATCCTCAAAGAATGTAGCATCCTTAGACTCCATAATTGTACCAACCTTCATGTCAGGTACCTCATATTTCACTACTAGAAACCTATAGCCAAATCTATTCTTAGCGTAGCCCAAATTAACGCAGTCCACGGTCTTTGGTCCAAGCTTACACTTTTTGGGGATCGGCACATTGACTTTCGCCAAACAACCCCAAGTACGTAAGTAGGAGAGCATTGATACATCTCTTTCGTATCTATAATTTTTAATTGTTTCATGCCAATATTCTACAACTTCATATACTTTTGGCAACTTTTTATACTATTTTTGGGACTAACATATTGATCTAGTGCCCAGTGTTAGTTCCTGTTTGTTGCATGTTTTTTGTTTCGCAGAATATCCATACCAAACGAAGTCCAAACGCGATAAAAACTTACGGAGATTTTTTTGGAATATATGTGATTTTGGAGAAAAAGAATCAACGCGAGACGATGCCCGAGGAGGTGGCAAGCCTGCTAGGCACGACCCACCCCCTGGTCGCGCCTCGCAGGCTTGTGGCCACCCCTTAGGTCAGTTGGAGCTGTCCTTTGGCTCAAAGGAAGATATTTTTATAATAAAAATCCACTAGAAATTTCAGCCCGATCGGAGTTACGGATATCCGGAAATTTAAGAAATGGTGAAAGGCCAGAATCTGGGAGCGCAGAAACAGAAGGAAACAGAGCAAGATATCCAATCTCGGAGGGGCTCTCGCCCCTCCGCCGCCATGGAGGCCATGGACCAGAGGGGAGACCCTTCTCACATCTAGGGGGAAGGTCAAGGAAGAATAAGAAGGAGGGGGCTCTCTCCCCCTCTCTCCCGATGGCATCGGAACGCCGCCGGGGCCATCATCATGACGACGATCTACTCCAACAACTCCGTCATCTTCACCAACACCTCCATCACCTTACCCCATCTATCTACAGCAGTCCACTCTCCTGCAACCCGTTGTACCCTCTACTTGAACATGGCGAATTATGCTTCATATTATTATCCAAAGATGTGTTGCCATCCTATGATGTTTGAGTATATTTTTGTTGTCCTATGGGTTGATTGATGATCATGATTGGTTTGAGTTGCATGTTTTATTATTGGTGCTGTCCTATGGTGCTCTACGTGTCGCGCAAGCATGAGGGATCCTCGTTGTAGGGTGTTGCAATGTGTTCATGATTTGCCTATGGTGGGTTGCTTGAGTGACAGAAGCATAAACCCGAGTAGGTGGGTTGTTGCATATGGGAGTAAAGAGGAGTTGATACCTTATAATGCTATGGTTTGGTTTTACCTTAATGAACTTTAGTAGTTACGGATACTTGCTAGAGTTCCAATCATAAGTGCATATGATCCAAGTAGAGAAAGTATGTTAGCTTATGCCTCTCCCTCATATAAAATTGCAATAATGATGACCGGTCTATTTATCGATTGCCTGGGGACAATTCCGCAACTCCTACCGCCACTTTTCCACACTCGTTAAACTAACTTAATTGTTACTTTATCTTAGGATCCCCTGGTTTTTATTTGCATGCTCTTTATATTATTGCAAACCTATCCCGTTACACCTACAAACTACTTCTAGTTTCATACTCGTTCTAGGTAAAGCGAACATTAAGCACGCGTAGAGTTGTATCAGTGGTTGATAGAACTTGAGGGAATATTTGTTCTACCTTTAGCTCCTCGTTGGGTTTGACACTCTTACTTATCGAAAGAGGCTACACTTGATCCCCTATACTTGTGGGTTATCAAGACCTTTTTCTGGCGCCGTTGCCGGGGAGCAATAGCATGGGGTGAATATTCTCGTGTGTGTGCTTGTTTGCTTTATCACTAAATAGATTTTATTTTCTGTTATTAACTAGTTTTATATCTTTAGATATGGGTAGGAAACACAAAATATCAAAATAATTAGATGTACTTGCTGCTCCAAAAGTTGAGGAACCACTAGTTTCCATACCACCGAAGAATATTACTTGGGTCATCTTCGATCCACTTGTGCTCGTGCTGAAAACCCAACTAGCTTAGTTGAGGGAAAATCATTAAATGAGCATGCTTATTATGTGCGACACCGCATATCTCAAAAAGGGAAACTCTTGTGGCATCAAATTAATACTTTGTGTTGCTATGCTTGGAATTTATGTGAAATTTATGATTTTACTTGTTGTTCTAAGGAAGTTAAAAAAACACCTTCCCTACCAATGTGTGTTTAATGATAATGAAATATTATCCTCTTATGCCAAGGAGGCCTATTGCTATAATGATGTTGAACAAATTGAAGAATTGATTGCTTTTAAGGGTACCTACGAAATTTCTTCTTTCGTTGAAAAGTATGATGCCACTCTTTACAATTCTGAAAATTTTGCCATACTTAAATATTGCTATGAAAACTATGCTTCTAATTCTTATGTTAAAGAGTTTATTGAAAGAATGACCGCTGCCTTGGAAGAGACTAATATTTTGCAGGAATCTATGGAAGAGGAAGTTGCTAAAATTGTAAGCTCATTAGATGAAAAAGATGAGGAGGAGAACGAAGAACAAAAGGAGGAAGAGCGGATTAGCCCGTACCCACCTTCTAATGAGAGTAACTCTTCAAATCATACATTGTTTAATTTCCCTTCGTGCTTACCGAAGGATGAATTCTATGTTGATTGCTATGATCCCTTCGATTCTTTTGAAATATCCTTTTTTGATGAAATTGATGCTTGCTATTCTTGTGGCCATGATGCCAATATGAATTATGCTTATGAAGATGAACTTGATATAGTTCCTTATGTTAAGAATGAAATTGTTTCTATTGCACCCACACATGATAGTCCTATTATCTTTTTGAATTCTCCAAACTACACTATATCAGAGAAGTTTTCACTTATTAAGGATTATATTGGTGGGTTGCATTTTCCTATTGCACATGATGCTTTTAATGAATATAACATGCATGTGCTCGCTTCTCCTACTTGCAATTATTATGAGATAGGAACTACATATTCACCTCTCTATGTTTTCGATACAATAAAATTGCAAGAAGCTATGTGTGCTATGCATTGGCCTTTACTTTGTGTGCATGAATTGTTCTTTTATGACATGCCAATGCATAGGAAGAGAGTTAGACTTTGTTATCACATGATATATATCACTTTGTGCACACTACTAAATTACAAATCATTGTTAATTAAAATTGGCTTTCATATACCTTGGGATCCGGGTGGATCCATTACTTGAGCACTGTATGCCTAGCTTAATGGCTTTAAAGAAAACGCTGCCAGGGAGGCAACCCGGAAGTTTTAGAGAGTCATTTTATTCTCTCGTGTGCTTTTATATAGTTTAAAAACAAAAAAAAGTGGGGAACTTAACAAAAATTCAAAACGAAAAGTGAAAGTGAGAAAGACGAGCAACATTGAAGTGGGGTCTAGCCTTGAACTTTGTTCATGCCCATGGAAACTTCGTGAATCTTGATTACAGAAACTTTTCAAAAAAAATAATTATACCCTTGTATCAATCCAATGTATTATAAAAATAATGTGCCAAGAATTACCTTTAGGATGTTTAAATTGCTTGTTTGATATGTGTTGTGTAATAACAGAAATGTTTGCTACAGTGTTTGAATTTCTATATTTCACTGGAGCGTGCAAAAATTCGGATATTTTTACAAAATAATGTTATACAAATTTTTACCACGTTATAATTTTTCAGAATTTTTAGAGTTACATAAGTATGGTGAATGTTCAGATTAATACAGACTGTCCTGTTTTTGACAGATTCTGTTTTTTGATGCATTGTTTTGCTTGTTTTGATGAAACTATCGATTGTATCAATGGTATAAGCCATGGAAAAGTTATATTACAGTAGATAAAATGCAAAAACAAAATCTGAATTGGTTGGCAACAGTACTTAAAGGGGTGGTTTGTTTTATTATACTAACGTATCTCATGAGGGTTTTGTTATGTTTTGTGTGATTGAAGTTTTCAAGTTTTGTGTGAGATCACGATGGATGAAGGAATAAGGAGTGGAAAGAGACTAATCTTGGGGATGCCCGAGGCACCCCAAGGTAATATTCAAGGACTCCCAAGAAACTAATCTTGGGGATGCCCCAGAAGGCATCCCCTCTTTCTTCTAACAACCATCGGTAATTTTACTTGGAGCTATATTTTTGTTCGTCACATGATATGCGTAAATCTTGGAGCGTCGTGTGCTTTTCTTTTAATAATGCACCATGCTGGTATGAGAAAGTCCTTGGTTGATTTATAGAAGGCTCTTTGCACCTCACTTATATCTTTTGAGTATGGCTTTATAGAATGCTTCATGTGCTTCACTTATATCATTTGAAGTTTGAATTGCCTGTTTCTCTACACGTAGAAAACCACCATTTGTAGAATGCTCTTTTGCTTCACTTATATTTGTTAGAGCGTGGGCATATCTTTTGTAGAAATAATTAATCTCTAATGCTTCACTTATATCTATTTAGAGATTTAACAGGAGTTGGTCATTCACATGGTTAGTCATAAAATCCTACATAAAACTTGTAGATCACTGAATATGATGTGTTTGATTCCTTGCAATAGTTTTGCGATATATAAGATGGTGATATTAGAGTCATGCTAGTGAGTAATTGTGTATTGGTAGAAATACTTGTGTAAAGGTTTGTGATTCCCGTAGCATGCACGTATGGTGAACCGTTATGTAAGGAAGTCGGAGCATGATTTGTTTATTGATTGTCAACCTTTATGTGAGGGTCAGGAGCGCGCGATGGTTAACTCCTACCAACCTCTCCCCTAGGAGCATGCATCTAATACTTTACTTCGATGACTAATAGACTTTTGCAATAAGTATGTGAGTTCTTTATGACTAATGTTGAGTCCATGAATTATACGCACTCTCACCCTTCCACCTTTGCTAGCCTCTCTAGTACCGCGCAACTTTCACCCGTGCATTACACCCACCATATATCCTTCCTCAAAACAGCCACCATACCTACCTATTATGGCATTTCCATAGCCATTCCGAGATATATTGCCATGCAACTTCCACCGTCCCGTTTATTATCACACGCACCATCATTTTCATATTGCTTTGCATGATCGTAAGATAGCTAGCATGATGTTTTCATGGCTTGTCGGTTTTTTGATGTCATTTGCTATGCTAGATCATTGCATATCCTAGTACGCCGTCGGAGTCATTCATATAGAGTCATATTTTGTTCTAGATACCGAGTTTTAATTCTTGAGTTGTAAGTAAATAAAAGTGTGATGACCATCATTATTAGAGCATTGTCCAATGTGAGGAAAGGATGATGGAAGCTTTGATTCCCTCACAAGTGGGGATGAGATTCCAGACTTTATGAAAAATAAAAGAGGCCAGCGAAGCCCAAATAAAAATAACAATAATAAAAGAGGCCTTAGATGCCCACAAAAAAACAAAAAAATGAGAGAAAAGAGAGAAGGGACATTGCTACTATGTTTTTCCACACTTGTGCTGCAAAGTAGCGCCATGATCTTCATAATAGAGAGTCTCCTATTTTGTCACTTTCATATAACTAGTAGAATTTTTCATCATGATGCACGTCTACTTAGTTTCTTTTTGATATTTCATACACTTATAGCTCTAGTGCATTCGTTGCATGGCAATCCCTACTCACTCACATTGATATCTATTAATGGGCATCCCCATAGCCCGTTGATACGCCTAGTTGATGTGAGACTATCTTCTCCTTTTTTTTCACAACCTCCACCATATTATATTCCACTTATAATGTTATATCCATGGCTCACGCTCATGTATTGCGTGAGAGTTGAAAAAGTTTGAGAACATAAAAGGTGTGAAACAATTGCATTACTTGTCACCGGGGTTGTGCATGATATAAATACTTTGTGGGGGGAAGATGGAGCATAGCCAGACTATATGATATTGTAGGGATAACTTTATTTTGCCATTATATTTTGAAGAGATACAATTGCTTTATTGGTATGCTTGAAGTATTATTGTCTTAATGTCAAATGATAAACTATTGCTTTGAATCACTCGTGTCTTAATATTCATGCCATGATTAGATTTTATGAACAAGACTATGCTAGGTAGCATTCCACATCAAAAATTATCTTTTTTATCATTCACCTACTCGAAGAAGAGTAGGAATTAAGCTTGGGGATGCTGATACGTCTCTATCGTATCTAAAATTTTGATTGTTTCATGCCAATATTCTACAACTTTCATATAGTTTTGGCAACTTTTTATACTATTTTTCCGACTAACATAATGATCTAGTGCCGAGTGCCAGTTCCTGTTTGTTGCATGTTTTTTGTTTCACAAAATATCCATACCACACGAAGTCCAAACGCGATAAAAACTTACGGAGATTTTTTGGAATATATGTGATTTTTCGGAAAAAATAATCAACGCGAGACGATGCCCGGGGAGGTGGCAAGCCTGCTAGGCACGTCCCACCCCCTTGGTCGCGTCTGGCAGGCTTGTGGCCACCCCTTAGGTCGGTTGGAGCTGTACTTTGGCTGCAAGGAAGATATATTGATAATAAAAATCCCCTCAAAATTTCAGCCTGATCAGAGTTATGGATCTTCGGATATTTAAGAAACGGTGATAGGCCAGAATCTAGGAGCGCAGAAACAGAAGGAAACAGAGAGAGAGATCCAATCTCGGAGGGGCTCTCGCCCCTCCGCCGCCATGGAGGCCATGGACCAGAGAGGAAACCCTTCTCCCATCTAGGGGAAGGTCAAGGAACTAGAAGAAGGAGGGGGATCTCTCCCCCTCTCTCCCGGTGGCACCGGAACGCCCCCAGGGCCATCATCGTGAAGACGATCTACTCCAACAACTCCGTCATCTTCACCAACACCTCCATCTCCTTAACCCATCTATCTACATCGGTCCACTCTCCGGCAACCTGTTGTACCCTCTACTTGAACATGGTGCTTTATGCTTCATATTATTATCCAATGATGTGTTGCCATCCTATGATGTTTGAGTATATTTTTGTTGTCCTATGGGTTGATTGATGATCATGATTGGTTTGATTTGCATGTTTTATTATTGGTGCTATCCTATGGTGCTCTTCGTGTCGTGCAAGCATGAGGCATCCTCGCTGTAGGGTGTTGCAATGTGTTCATGATTTGCCTATGGTGGGTTGCTTGAGTGACAGAAGCATAAACCCGAGTAAGTGGGTTGTTGCATATGGGAGTAAAGAGGAGTTGATACCTTATAATGCTATGGTTGGGTTTTACCTTAATGAACTTTAGCAGTTGTGTATGCTTGCTAGAGTTCCAATCATAAGTTCATATGATCCAAGTAGAGAAAGTATGTTAGCTTATGCCTCTCCCTCATATAAAATTGCAATAATAATGACCGGTCTAGTTATCGATTGCCTAGGGACAATTCTGCAACTCCTAGCACCACTTTTCCACACTCGTTAAACTAACTTAATTGTTACTTTACCTTAGCAGCCCCTAGTTTTTATTTACGTGCTCTTTATATTCTTGAAAACCTATCCTGTTACACCTACAAAGTACTTCTAGTTTCATACTTGTTCTAGGTAAAGCGAATGTTAAGCGTGCGTAGATTTGTATCGGTAGTCGATAGAACTTGAAGGAATATTTGTTCTACCTTTAGCTCCTCGTTGGGTTCGACACTCTTACTTATCGAAAGAGGCTACAACTGATCCCCTACACTTGTGGGTTATCAAGTGTCGTCCTTCTCTTCGACCACTTCTCATAGGGAGTGACCTCATTATCTTTTGTCGGAACCTTATTCATGAAATGAGACGAAGTCAATATAGCCTCCCCCCACAATGCCTTGGATAAACCAGATGTATCTAACATGGCGTTAACCAAATCAGTTAGAGTACAATTTTTCCGCTCAGTAACCCCGTTTGACTGGGGCGAATAGGGAGGCGTCCTCTCATGAATAATGTATTTTTCCGCACAGAAAGAATCAAACTCATTTGAGAAGTACTCTCTGCCACGATGAGACCGGACTCGCTTCATTTATTTTTCCAAGTTGATTCTCAACTTCTGCCTTATAGATTTTAAAGTAGTGTAGAGCCTCATCTTTAATATTTAATAAATACACATAGCAATATCTAGTGGAATCATCTATCAATGTCATGAAGTATTTCTTTTCACCTTTAGTTAACACGCCATTCATCTCACAGAGATCAGAATGTATGAGTTCTAATGGCGCCAAGTGTCTCTCCTCCGTAGCCTTGTGAGACTTGTGAGGTTGCTTTGCTTGCACACACGAATGGTACTTAGAACCTTTGGCTAAAGTGAAACTTGGGATTAAATTCAGTTTTGCTAGCCGCGACATAACACCGAAACTAATGTGACAAAGACGTGAATGCCAAACTTCAGATTCATTAACACTCGAATGAATATTGTTCAAGACTTTATTACAAAAATCAGCAAGGGAAAGGCGAAACAGACCTCCACATTCATAATCTTTTCCAATGAAGAGTCCATATTTCGTAACAACTACTTTATTAGACTCGAATACCAACTTAAACCCTTCTCTACACATAAGGGAGCCAATAACGAGGTTCTTCTTGATGGTGGGAACATGCTGCGCGTTCTTCAGCTGCATGATCCTTCTTGATGTGAAATTCATATCGACCATGCCAACACTAAGAACAGAAGCACTCGCGCCATTCCTCATCAATAAGGAATCTCGGCCTGTGACCTGATAAGAAGAGAACAATGAGATGTTAGCACACACATGAATATTTGCACCTGTGTCCACCCACCAATCAGTGGACTGACAAATTGGGAATACAGTAAACAAATTACCGTACCTAGATGCACCACTTTCATTGTTGCCCACAATCATATTGGCAGACTTATTGTCCTGCGCTGGCTTCTTATACCTGTTTGGGCACTTGTTGGCCCAATGTTCCTCTGAACCACAGTTGAAGCAGTCATCACCCTTCTTATTCCTCTTGAAGGTCTTCTTTCCCTTCTTCTTGAAGTCGGCATTCTATTGGACATAATTCTTTCCCTTGGGCTTGTGGGAATTGAAGTTCCTCTTATGTACCATATTGGCAACAGAAGAGATTTCAACCGCTTTTCCATGCGAGTCCTCTGATCTCGAGTTCTGCTCAACACTCAGATGGCCGATGATATCCTCTATTGAGAATTCATGCCTCTGATATTTCAGAGTGGTAGCAAAGTTCCTCTAGGAATTAGGGAGCTTAGCGATGATGCAACCCGCGACAAATTTGCCCAGTAAAATGCACTTAAGAAGCTCAAGCTCCTTAACTATGCATTGTATCTCATGAGCCTGTTCTAGTACAGAACAGTTCTCGACCATTTTGTAATCGTGGAATTGCTCGATGGCATACATCTCGCTACCAGCATCTGTTGCGCTGAACTTAGATTCGAGCGCCTCCCACAGATCCTTGGCAACCTACATATTTAAATATGCATCGACCAACTTATCTCCGATCACGCTAAGAACTGCTCCTAGAAAGTAGACGATGGCTGATAGGTCTCCAACGTATCTATAATTTATGAAGTATTCATGCCATGTTTGCAATAATTCTATATGATTTTGGTATGATTTTATTAGAACTAACCCGGACTGACGATGTTTTCAGCAGAACTATCGTGGTGTTCTTTTTCTGTAGAAATAAAAGTTCTCAGAACGAGCTGAAAATTTACGGAGAATATTTTTGAAAAATATAAAAAATACTGGAGCGAAGAGTCACCCAAGAGGAAGGCCGAGGAGGCCACAAGCCCCAGGGGCACGGCCACCCCCCTGGCCGCAACCACCAGGCTTGTGGGCCCCTCGGGAGTCCACCGACCTCCCTCTCAGCTCTATAAATCCTCAAATATTCCAAAACCTCCGAAATATAACCTATACCGGGAGTTCCGCTGCCGCACACCTCCAGAGCCACGAAAAACCAATCTTGGCCCTCTCCGGCACCCTGCCGGAGGGGGTCACCATCACCGGAGGCCATCTTCATCGTCCCGGAGGGGCCATCAACACCATGGAGGCCAAGGATCAGAGAGAGAACCTCTCCCCACAGAGGGGGAGGCTATGGAGGAGGAAGCACGAGGGGGAGAACCTCTCCCTCTCTCTCCCGGTGGTGCCGGAGTGCCATCGGGGGAACCATCGCCGCGGTGATGGTCTTCATCAACATCACCTTATTCATCACCATCCTCATCTCTTTTGAGCGGTCCACCTCCTGCACCGCTGTAATCACCTACTTGAACATGGTGCTTTATGGTACATATTATGATCCAATGATGTGTTGCCATCCTATGATGTTTTGAGTAGATTACTTTTGTCCTATTGGTTGATTGATGATCAAGATTGTTTTGAGTTGCATGTTTTATTATTGGTGTTTTCCTATGGTGTTCTCCGTGTCGCGCAAGCGTGAGGGATCCTCGCTGTAGGGTGTTGCAATATGCTTATGATTCGCTTATAGTGGGTGGCGTGAGTGACAAAAGCACAGACCCGAGTAAGTAGGTTGTTTGCGTATGGGAATAAAAAGGACTTGATACCTTATACTATGGTTGGGTTTTACCTTAATGATCTTTAGTAGTTGCGGATGCTTGCTAGATTTCCAATCATAAGTGCATATGAGCCAAGTAGATAAATTATTTTAGCTTATGCCTCTCCCTCATATAGAATTGCAATAATGATTTCCGATCTTGTTAACAACAGCCTAGGATAATTCCGCACACCGACCCATCATTATTCCACACTCGCTACTTGTAATATATTGTAATATTATGATAATATCACCTATATTTATATTTTAGTTCTCCAATATCATGTAAATCTATCCTCTTCATACCCACAACGTAGTTTTATTTCTCATTTCTAGTTGGAAGCAAACGTTCGGTGTACGTAGAGTCGTATCAGTGACAGATATGACTTGAGAGAATATTTCTAGTTGGAATACAGTATATATAATGCTAATGTGAATTTGGAATGAGTTAACAACAGTACTTAAAGTAGTAATTTTCTTTATTATACTAACGGATCTCACGAGGGTTTTGTTAAGTTTTGTGTGAATCAAGTGTTCGAAGATCGCGGAGGTATCGATATAAGAAGAATACGGAGAGATAAGAATTCAAGCTTGGGGATACCCAAGGCACCCCAAGTAAATATTTCAAGGAGACTCAAGCACCTAGCTTGGGGATGCCCAGGAAGGCATCCCATCTTTATTCTTCAACAATTATCGGTATACCTCGGTTTTTGTTTTGTTCACATGACGTGTGTCTTTAATGTTTGTCTTTTCCTTTATGCTCCCTTCTAGTATGAGATAGTCCTTTATGGATTTGTAGAATGCTCTTTGTTCTTAATTTAATTATTTTCAGTTTGGATATTGGTTAATCTATATTAATTAAGAATGCTCTATGAACTTCACTTATATCTTTTAGAGTATGAATATAATGATCATAAGAATTTGGCTTGGAAGAGTATCACACTACTAGGAAAAAGCCTAATAGTAGCGCGGGTACCCGCGCTACTAATATGGCGCTACAGCTAACTGATAGTAGTAGCATTGTGCATCTCGCGCTACTAGTACGTGTGTTAGTAGTAGCGCGGGTTCCACACGCGCTACTACTAACTATCTGTAGTGCGTCTGTGACCCGCGCTACTACTATTAATTTCAAAAACCAAAAAAAATCCCGACCCCGTGCGTGCTGTCAATGGTTCGATCCAGCGATAATAGGGCTCGCCGGAGGGTCTGAGGGGTGTCCCGCAGGAGGCCAGAGGGTCGGCGCGCGGCGGATCTGGTCGTCCCATGACTGAATCTGGCTAGACGAGGAGGATGCGGGGCACGCTCCGGCGAGGTTGAGCGTCGGAGACGAGGCGTGGGGAAGGCGGGGTGCTCCGGCGAGGACCTGGTGGTGCGTCGGTGGGGCGACAAGGGGCTGCGCAGATGGAGGTGAGTAAAACCATAGGTAGAGAGAGGGTAAAGGATATCAAGGGAGAGAGGAAGGATATGGAGGGGGCATCGGGTCTGGTCGCCGGTAGTGAGGTGCTCCGTAGTGGTGGCATGGAGGCGAGGGGGAAGACGGGCGAGCTCTTGGATGCCAGCGATGCGAAGAGGCTGCCTCGTTGGGCGCCATGGAGGAGGAGGTGTTCTTGGGAAGGAGAGCCTATGGAGAGAGGGGGAGAGTGAGGGAGAGAGGAGGGTTTCGGCCGAGGATATGGGGACTTCACCTACCTTGTACTTAGTAGTAGCGAGGGGTATAAACCCGCGCTACTACTATCAAGTTAGTAGTAGCGTGGGTTTATACCCCTCGCTACTACTATGGCATGTCCTGGGGGGACACGGTAGAGACCATTTAGTAGTAGCGAGGGGTATAAACCCGCGCTACTACTATCAACTTAGTAGTAGCGCGGATTTAGACCCCGCGCTACTACTATGGCCTATCCCGGGGGTGGGGGCTAGAGACCACTTAGTAGTAGCGAGGGTTAGAAACCCGCGCTACTACTATCAACTTAGCAGCAGCGGGGGTTATAAACCCGCGCTACTAGTAAATAGCAGTAGCGAGGGGTATAAACTCACGCTACTAGTAAGCGGCTACCTGTAAGCTTTTCCCTAGTAGTGTCATTGTAATATCATCCCTAGCTAAAAAGGCATTAAAGAAAAGCTCTTGTTGGGAGACAACCCAATACTTTTACTTTATGTTTTGATGTTTTAACATGATTATTCTACTATATTAATCATGTTTTGTGCCTTTCATTTCAATAAAGTGCCAAGTAAAGCCTTTGGGATAGTGTGAATACTTTCTTGTTCGATTCTGTGCAAATATAGAAAAATTTGCATCCAGTATTTGAATTGTCTGGTTTTACTGGAGAGTCAAAAAAATCTAAAAGTTCTACAAAACATCTATATGAAAATTGTGTGATATTTCCTAATTTTTCAGAATTTTTAGAGTCAGGGAAGTATGGTGATCATGCAGATCTTTACAGACTGTTCTGTTTTTGACAGATTCTGTTTTGCATGCATAGTTTGCTTGTTCCAAGTGTTCCTATAGCTTATATTGAGTAATATAAACTATGGTAATGACATAAAACAGTAGGTATAATGGGGAAACAATTATGAATCTTATCTTGACAGTACCTAAGTGAATGATTTATCTTTATTACACTAACCCTTCTCACGAAGTTCCGTTAAGTTTTGTGTGATTGAAGTTTTCAAGTTTTGGGTGAGATACCGATATGAGGAGAATAAAGAGTGACAAGAACCCAATCTTGGGGATGACCAAGGCAACCCCAAGGTGACAATAAAGTAACACTCAAACATCTGAGCTTGGGGATGCCCCGGAAGGCATCCCCTCTTTCGTCTTCAACACTATCGGTATATCTTACTTGGAGCTATATTTTTATTCGTCATATAATATGTGTTTTTCTTAGAGTGTCATTTTATTTTATTTTATCTTTTATGTGTTACTTATAATCTTGTTTTTCAATAAAAAGTTTCAAGAATTGCCTTAGGATGCTTGCATTGCATGTTTTATGTGTGCTCTGTAAATAACAGAAACTTTTGCTGTAGTGTTTCAATTTTCATATTTTACTGAAACATGGAAAGTTTCTGAATTTTCTACATAGTGTTTTCATATAAATTAATTAGCATGTCCTAAATGTTCATATTTGTTTGAGTTTGTAAGTACACTGTTTTCATAAATTTCTACAGACTGTTCTGTTTGGACAGATTGCTGCCATAGTTTTGTTATCTAGTTATCCTATAGTTTCCATAGCCTATATTGGTAGATGTAAATTATGGAAATGATAGTATACAGAATCTAATGTTTTAAAATTATTGTGCAACTTGTCTTGGCAGTACATGAAATGTTGATTTGTTTTTATGTGTACTAACCTATCTCACGAGTTCTTTTTGAGTTTTCTCTGGATGAAGTTTTTGAGAATAGGTGAAACGGGATATGAGAGGATTGAACAAGATACAAAAGCTCAATCTTGGGGATGCCCAAGGCATCCCAAGAAAATATTTGAAGAACTCTTAAGTATCTAAGCTTGGGGAGTGCCATCGGGGGATTGCCGGTGGTGCCGGAGTGCCATCGGGGGAACCATCGCCGCGGTGATTGTCTTCATCAACATCACCTTCTTCATCACCATACTCTTATCCTTTGAGCGGTCCACTCTCCCGCACCCCGCTGTAATCACCTACTTGAACATGGTGCTTTATGCTACATATTATGATCCAATGATGTGTTGCCATCTATAATGTTTTGAGTAGATTACTTTTGTCCTATTGGTTGATTGATGATCATGATTGGTTTGAGTTGCATGTTTTATTATTGGTGTTGTCCTATGGTGCTCTCTGTGTCGTGCAAGCGTGAGGGATCCTCGCTGTAGGGTGTTGCAATATGCTTATGATTCGCTTATAGTGGGTGGCGTGAGTGACAGAAGTACAGATCCGAGTAAGTAGGTTGTTTGCGTATGAGAATAAAGAGGACTTGATACCTTATAATGCTATAGTTGGGTTTTACCTTAATGATCTTTAGTAGTTGCGGATGCTTGCTAGAGTTCCAATCATAAGTGCATATGATCCAAGTAGAGAAAGTATGTTATCTTATGCCTCTCCCTCATATAGAATTGCAATAATGATTTCCGATCTTGTTAACAATTGCCTAGGATAATTCCGCACACCGACCCATCATTATTCTACACTCGCTATTTGTAATATATTGTAATATTATGATAATAGCACATATATTTATATTTTAGTTCTTCGATATTATGCAAAGCTATCCTCTTCATACCCGCAACGTAGTTTTACTTCTCGTTTCTAGTTGGAAGCAAACATTTGGTGTACGTAGAGTCGTATCGGTGGCGGATAGGACTTGAGAGAATATTGATCTGACCTTTAGCTCCTTGTGGGTTCGACACTCCATACTTATCACTTCCACCTTTGGAAATTGCTACGATGATTCCTTACACTTGGGGATTATCAGTGGCCTCCTTGAACGCCTTCTCCCTTTCAGGAGTGATCGTTCCCGTAGGAGTAACACCGGCTACCAAGAACACGTTCATAGCCGTGAGCCATAAGCTGGTCTTGGTATGTCAACGCTTAAAGTACGTACCGGTAAACTTATTCGGTTTCAGTGCAGCAGCAAACCATTACTCAAAAAATTCCTACACAAATTAGGTTTTTGGATTGTTGAGTAAATAGGCAATTTTTCAATCAGATTAATCCACGAAATAATAACTAGCATGGCATTGACAGAGACGCAAACATACTGATATTCGATCATGCAGGCACATACTACGCTTACAGTAGATCCATCTACACATAACGCTAGCTGTGCTAGAACTAAAATAAACAGGAGCGAGATAAACAGTTTATACCCTCCAATAGGCCAATTGGGCGTAGCAGCAACATTAGCGGTGGCGACATCCTCGGCCGCCTTCCTGTTGTCTTCGAGGTTCTCGGCAGCGGCAAGGTCTACGTCGGTTGGGGGCTACATGGTGATGACGATGATGAAGACGACGCGGGCGTAGAGGAAGTAGACGAGCGGATAGGCGAGTAGTCGCATAGTCGCTCCCCAAAAACCTAATCGTCCCTCTCCGATACAGGATCCGGAGAGGCGGGGTTTTGAAGGCCTGCTCTCTCGTCGGTCGTGTACGCGGCGAACGAGGCGGAGTTGCCGGCGGCAGCAGCAGCAATGGGAACTACGGGTGGTGCGCGTGGAGGAAGATGTGATCTGATTCCCATGGCGGCTAGGGTTGGCCGAAGCCCTGCTTACGTAGGCGGTGTCCGGGTGGCCCACGATCTAACGTTTCAGATCGTAGCGTTGTGTATTCTCCGTTCCCGACCGGCAAAAATAAACGCGTAGGTATGAGCTCGACGCGTCGTGACGAAGCGGGCGGTGGAGGAGGAGTGCGCGAGGGTCTCTTCTCTTCTCATGCTCCAATAGCATGTAGAAAGGAGCACCTTATAAAGAAGTCCAATTCCTTCTCCACTAGCAAAGTGATACTAAACTTCCAGCCTCCTTATCATGCCACCTACATGGGTCTTTAGATTTTTAAAAAAAAATTGACTTGAGGGCCTAAAGCCCATCTCAAATTTCAACACTTAGATGGTGTCCGTTGGTAGGGGTTCTGTATCGTATGGGTAATTTGCCCCTGGAATCAGTCCGCCATGATGCTCTAGTTTATGTGTGTGTCCTATCAGACTGGTTATAGTGCGCGCCCTCATGTAAACATCATGCTACCTTGTTAATGCTCTGGAATAGTCTAATATTACTATATGCCGCAATCATTAGTATTCCTTCCGTCTTATAATATAAAACGTTTTCCTTTTCACCCGTTAATTAGGAAAACAAATATAAACGCTAGATAACTGGCCATGCGCACTTCCGTGTGCCATTACTTCATATTTTAGAAAGCAGGCATAGAATAGCACCAGAGCTACATCTCGCGAAATCACTAGTTAACGAATACACCTTTCAGCGATTACTCTCACTTTCTCAGGTTGCGATAAGTGGCGCACTGCATGCATGTCACTTGTCGTAACCTGTGAGGTTTTTTTTTCGTAGATCCATATTTTCAAAACGTTTTATCTCCTAAACCGTGAGTCGAATCTCGAACTGTTTTCACCATTGGCTTTCACGCGTCGGCATCTTCAAAACTAGGTCCCATATTGATAGGTTTTGACGAACTTTTTTTCCACGAAAAACCGAACGAAAAAACCGTGCCTCATGCGATAGAAAAATCCAGAAAACACGTTCTTTCCCCTTTTCTGGAGGCACGGCCCGTGCCTCTCGCGAAAGCAAAACCGTGCCTCTCGCGTAAGCAAAACCGTGCCTCTCGCAGAAAAAAAGAGAGCAGGAAACGCGTTTTTTCCCTTTCGGGAGAGGCACGGCCGTGCCTCTCGTGATAGCAAAATCGTGCCTCTCGCTGAAGCAAAACCGTGCCTCTCGCGGGAAAAATAAGAGAACAGAAAACGCGATTTTTTTCCTTTCCGAGAGGCACGTCGCGGAAGCAAAACTGTGCCTCTCACAAAAAACCAAAAAAACAAGTTTTTTTTTCCTTTCCTCGCGAAGGCAAAACCGTGTCTCTCGCAAAAAAAAACAGAAAACGCATTTTTTCGCGTAAAAAACAGAAAACACGTTTTTTTGCGCAAAAAAGTCAATTTTTTTGTCCAAAAGCTATGAAAGACCGGTGAAAAACCGGAACACCAAAAAATCCAAAAAATACCCACTATAAAAGGCAAAAACGCATGTGAAAAAATAAAAATAAAAATCCAAAGGGATTGCTCAGAGCGCGACACGTCACCGCGACTGGGAACGCATCAAGTGGCAACGCGTGGGAGCGAACGCTGGAACGCTTGTGAGGAAGTTCTCGCTAACTAGTTGCTCCCTATATGTCGGCATATTATATTAGGCGCGTGAGCCGCCCATTACTGTTTTTTCCGTTCGGTTTTTGCAAACGGGCGCCTGAAGCCCGCCAGGCTGGGGCGGCCATAATGGCCCTTATTATTTTTTATCTATCCTTTTCTTTTCTTTTTTTTTTCTTTACATAATGTTTGTCAATTTTTTGAACATCGTTGATTTTTTCGTTCAAACGAATAAATTTTCAAGTTTGTGAACTATTTACAGAATTTGATGATATTTTGTCAATATTGATAAACTTTTTATAAATCGATGCATTTTCTAAGAAAGTTCTGAAAAATTCATGAACTTTTTCAAAATCTATGGACTTTTTCAAATTTATAAGAAAATTCTAAGTCGACGAACCGTAATTCAAAATTTGTGAACATTTTTCAAACTCGTTGAACATATTTTCAAAATAACTAGTCTTTTTTCAACATCAATGAAGTTTTCTCAAAAAAGTTTTTTTTCGAATTCAATGATCTTTCTAAAACATTTGATGACATTTTTCAAAATAATTTTAAAATAATGATCTATTTTTTAAAATCTGTGAACTTTTTTGAATTCACGATTTTTTTCCTATTTCCCCTTGTATCTTTGTCATGTTTTTCTCAAAGGTGAACGTGTACATGAGACGTCCCCCCTCCACCGGCATGTGGACGCCAGGGAGATTTCCTGACGCGTGAAGCGCCAAATAGGAGAGGAGCGCCTATATGACGCTCTTTGCGTCAAACAGTCATCGCATCACATAGGGCATCCCACTGGCGAGCGCAGAGCAGTGGGCCAGGTGGATTTTTACGCTCCATTTTCTGTTTACGGTTGTTTTTCGTTTTGTTCGACTAGTCGTTGCTTATGTTTCTCTTTCCCCCTAAAAAGGCTGCTTATGTTTTTGTTTCCTAGCTAGACTACTAGCGGCTCGTGTTTTTGTTTTGATGCGCAACTACTAGCCTATTTCCTTCACTGCTTTGGCACTCGCTAGAGTAAATAATTATTTTTTCATTCTGAAAGATACAGCAACAGGATACGAACGGAAACAAAAAAATAAGAACAAAAGGTGGTTGTTGACGCTGTTTAATTGCTACACGAAACACACAATGGTTCTTCAATTCAAAAAAAATATCAAGGCAATCAATATTATTCATCAACTAAAAACTTTATACATAAATGGAAAAATTATTCTCAGATTCAAAAATATTCATGACATTTGGAGAATGTTCTTGAATTAATAAAAGATGGCGTTCCAAAAATATAAATACATTAAAGAGTCTTTCATGGATTAAAAAATGTTCAAGCGATTGAAGAAATTATTCATGGATTGAAACATTGTTCACGACATTAAAAAATCTTTGGAATTGAAAAATATTCTTCGATTCAAGAAACATTCAAGGCAATTTAAATGCTCTTGGGATAAAACATTTGTTTGAAATTTAATATTTGTTCTTGGATTCAGATAATTATAAATTCAAAAACTGTTCTTGTATTAAAAGAAATGTTCAAGGCATTTAAACGTTGTTCCTAGAATTAAATATTGTAAGAGGATTAAAAACATTTAGGCATCAAAAACATTTTCATTTCAAACTGGTTTCTTTGTTTGATTTAGAAGAAATTCATGACCTTCAACTTCATACTTGTATTAAAGAATGTTCAACATATTCAATTTTTTTCCTTGCAATCAACATTGTTCATGATTTTGTTCATTGATTCTAAAGATGGTCGTGTATTCAGAAAATGGTCACAACATTGAAAATTCATTCTTGGAATTCAAATTGTGTGCTATGATTCGGAAAATATTCCTGCCATTCAAGATGGATGTACAAGATGCCAACAAAGATGCCAAGGCATAATACAGATTGCTATGCATGTAAAAATTCATTTGGACATAATTTTGCGTTTTCACAAAAGGCAATAATATTGGAAATTCAATCAAATGTTTCAAGACTCCAACTTTTTTTTGGATTCTCCAACATTTTTGAAAAACAGAAACAAAATTGAAAATGAGTCTTTTTTAAACTACGATTTGTTTTCTAAAATGTCAACATTTTCTGAAAACGGGAACAAAAATGGAAAACACAAACTTTTTCAAACATTATGAACAAGTTTTTCAATACGCAAATATTTTATATAATACCCAAAAAAATTAGAATTTCTAGAAAAAAAGTTAAATTTAATAGTTTTTACTGAGGGAATAAATTATTAAAAACAGGAACATTTTTTTAAAATCATAAAAGTTTTAAGAAATTACCCAATATTTCTTGAAAATATGAATATTTTTAACATGAAAATTTTATAATTAATGAAAAAACATTAAAACAAGGATATTTTATGAAATTCCCCTAATTGTTTCCGAAAAAATGAACGTCTTTGAATTTGTGAACTAAATTGCAAAACAAGAGTATTTTCTGTAATTCACAAACGTTAAATATGGGACCAAAACTTCAAAATTTGAAGTTCTTTTTGGAATACTTTAAATTTCTTTGTATTTCGAATATTTTTTAAATAAGTGAACAAATACAGGAATGCTAAACTTTTTTCTGATAAAATTGAACAAAATTTAAAACAGACTGTTTCTGAAAACGAACAAATATAGAAAATTACAAAAAAGAAATTTATGAAAATTCTTTAAAAGTAAAATAAACTCTAAAAACCAAAAAATGAAATGAAAGAAAGTAAAAAAGGAAATAAAAGAAACGGAAACAAGAAATAAAAATAAAACCGAGAGTAAAAACAAGGAAACTAAACAGTAAAATAAAAGATCGAAAAAGAATGGATGGCTTGGTAACCTCCTAGAAAGTTTCCAAAAATTTTAATTGCTCAAACGTTTAACGAAATGGATCATCCCTAATAATCATCGATCTCCCTGTTCGTAACACGGACAACTTCCCGCGGCGAGCGGCAAATAGGGTTTTCGGAATAGGAACTTGGCATTTCCTATTTGGCATTATACGCGCCAGTTAAGGCAAATTTTGTTAAATGGCGCCTGTCGTGTTCGAACTGGACCGGGCCATCCAGGAGCTCGTGAAACTTTTCCTTTTTGAAAATTCTATGAACTTATTTTAATATAGACAAATTTTTTAAGATTGGTGACTTTTCTCAATCTACATGAACTTTGCTGAAATTTGAATAAATATTTTTCAAACTGGATGAAGTTTTTAAGAATTGTCATTTGTTTAGTTCAATGAACTTTTAAAAAAACACATGAACATTTTCTGGAATTTTAGGAACTTTTTTCAAATTTATTGATCTGTCACAAGATTTAATGAACGTTTCCTAAATTGGATGAACTTTTTTTCATTTTCAATGAACTTTTTTTCAAATTGATGAACTTCGCTCAAAATTTATAAACCTTTCTTGAAGATATGAACTTTTTTTCAAATAGATTAAACTTCTTTTTTTAAATCTGTAAACCTTTTTCATTTTATATTTCTCTTTCGTAACAAAAATAAAATAAAATAAAACTTGGAAGCACTCCAATGGGCCGCCCATGGTAGCAGCGCTGTAGGCGCCGGATCGTTAACGGGCACCTGCAGCCCTGCATAGTGACCTAGCAAGTCCCCTATATCTCTCGTCTCGCCTGAAGGGTCTCCAATTCTGGGCCAGCCATTTCAAAGCGTTTTCTCGCTTGTTCGCCCGGTAGCTTCTTCTTCTCGTTTGTTTTCTTTCGGTTTTTTCTTTTTGTGCTTTTGCCTTGGTTTTCTTTGTTTTCTAAAATGTATTATTTGTTTTTTTTTAATTTTTTCCTTCGTTTTTTTTTCTGTTTTTACCAGGTTTTTTTCTTCCTCTTTTTCATCAATTTTTTTAGTTTCTTTATTTCTTTGCTTGGTATTCACTATCTTATTGGCTCATTTTTCTTCGGTTTTGTTTCATGTTTTTGGTTTTTCTTCGTTTGCTTCTGGGTCATGGGATTCTTTGGGTTTACCATTTTTTTCCAAAGTGTTTCTTTGGTTCTTTCTTTCGTTTCTTTGGTTTTCAACGATTTTCTTTGTTTTTTTTCTTCAACACATGTCTCTGTTTGTTCATACACATCTGTACATCTTACATATGAATCAAGAATATCTTTTTTACGCTTGTCTAACACTTCTCAAATACACGATTAACCTTAAAAATAAGTTATATCACTTTTTTTCTCAGACCTATAATACATCTTTATTATATATCAGGATCATTTTTAATACATGTTTAACATTTTTTAAATATAGTCTTAATATTTGTTATACACGTTCATTTTGTTGATAATTGTTATATTTTTGGTTTCAAATTTTAATACCCGTCCTACAATATTTGTAGACACTAGTAACATTTTCTGTACACCTTTAAGACTTTATAAATTTATGGTAAAAAAATTAAAAATTTGTTTGATGACTAAATTTTCATACGCATTATATATTTTTGGTATATATCAGGATTTTTTTTTTGAAATATATGATTAAGAATTTTTTATACACAATCAACATTTTGTAAAATTTTATATTTTTTTCTTCAAAAAATTTAATACATGTTCTACATTTTTTGTATACCCCGGGAATATTGTTTTGTTCGTCTTTAACAGTTTGCTAAATAGACATTTAACATTCTTAATATTTTTGTATCAGATGACTTGTTTTCCGTAGACATTGCATATTTTTTTGTATATATCAGAAAAATATTGTACATGTTTAACATTTTCGAAAGAAAAAAAGTTCATTTTACTACCCTGAAAAAACTGGGTGTTTACATTACCCCCGATCCATTTTTTTGCTCCTTTCCCCCCTAAACAATCCCAAACCGGACAAAAGACCCCCCCGGGGTGGTTTGTCTCAACTTATAGCTGACGTAGCGCTAGTCAATGGTGATTTTGACCTGCGGGTGGGGCCACAAGAATTAACTTAACCAAAAATGAAATTAGCATATGGTTAACTAGACAGTGGGACCCACTTGGCAGTGACTCAAAGGGGTTGATTAACTAAGTGTTACCGATAGGTTTAGCCGCTGGCTAACCAGAGCACGACGCAGAAAGGGCGCAAACGGCGGGGAGGTACTGCCGCGGCTAGCAACGGAGGAGCACTGGGCTCATTCGTACGCGGAGGAGCTCGGGGCGGTGTCATGGCGGCTGTAGAGAGTGCGGCCTTTCGTCGACCAGAGGCAACCAAACATTGATGTGGGGGTGGCAGAAAGGGGCGGCCATCGACGTGGAGGCGGCAGCAAGGGCCGGCGGCGAGCAGAGCTATAGCTGTGTGGCAAGGTCGGCGGGCCAATGGAGCAGGGGCAGCGCTCCGGCGCCGAGGCTCGAGCACGCGAGTCGAGGCGCGTGTCGGTGACGTAGACCCGGCGTCCCGCTGGAGGACGAGGGAGCGGGTGAATCAGGACACAGGGATGGCTGCCCTTAGCCGGCAGCGGCCATGGCCCACGAGGCACAGGAAACAAGAGGAGAGAGAGGATTTAGGGTTAGGTGTGGTGTGGGCCTTGGGCCCACTGGTCAAATACAACCTTTGACAAACAGGAAAACCAGCCAGGGATGATTTTTGTCAGGTTTGGGATTGTTCAGTGGGGCAAAGGAGCAGAAAAATAGACCAGGGGGTTATTTTTCTTTTTGAAATATATGATTAACATTTTTTAATACATAATCGTCATTTTTCAAATTCTTGATTAACATTTTTGTAATACACAATCAACCTTTTTCATGCACAATGTCCATTCTTGTATACATAAGAAACATTTTTTCTATACACATTTAACATTTTTAAAATGGTAGTTTTTCATTTTTCAAAAACAATATGTAGAGTACTTTTGTCATATATTATTTGACAATCAAATTAAGTAGGAACTATCATGTAAAATTGCTTGTTATTCATTGCTCTGTTCGTCACTTGTGGATTGAAGATTTGGTACTGTGATGTAAACTAGTGTGGTATAGGTTTAGGAGCAAGTGTAGTTTTCGGCTCCTCGACTCCAGCTCCAAGGTCTAAGTTTTCCACCAGATTCACACATTGCAGCAAGGATTCAACTCCAAGCCCCAAAATTTCTAGCAGATTGAAACATTGTAGCAAGGATTCAAGGTTAGATTTTGTTCATTTAGCCCCCATTATGTATTTCGCAATGAGGCCCCTAGTTCCTAGAAATGGCCATGAGCGCACCTACTTTGGTATGGCCTCACGATAATATATGACAAATCTTGTAATAGCATTTGCACATGATATGTATTTTAAAGCAAGATATGCATAGAATAATAACGTAGAATTGCTTAGAGGAAAATACAACATCAGCAAATACTTGATCTTAAAGGAAAATTGTAGAGGATATGTTTTTTGAGACATTCTCCCTAGGCTTTATTCAAATTGTCACAACATTTACAGGAATAAAACTCAAGTCTCTAGGTTGGCCTAACCAAACAAGGCACCCAAACCCGAGTGAAAAGCATGCCTAGCGAGATTGTGAGATTCGAAATTCGAGTTTCTAAACTCGTGGATAAAATTACAAGTAGATAAATAATTGATCTATCTATGATTTCATTTATAATAGCCGAGTGATCCGCTAAAGATCCCTGCTTTATATCATCCACCACATTCTTGCAATCCGACACGGCTTGAATCTTCTCGACATAAAGATCACCTGCGATTGCGAGCGCCTCTTGTACCGCCAAAGCCTCTAGTGTGACAGGATTATGAATATATTTGAAATCGATAGAAGAAGCACCTAGAAAAACTCCATTCCTGTCTTTCAAACCACTGCCACAAAAACTATCATTCAAAACTGCTGCATCAACATTAATTTTCACATACTCTAGAGGTGGTGGAATCCACTGTGAAGGCCTGTTCAATGTACTTAGTATGTTTGTTGGTTGTCTTGGTTTCGAGAGAATGTCGATGTCCCTCAGGAATGAAGTGATGAATATATGGGTTTGCAACATGCTATCAAAAAATTCTTCATGTATGGGTCTCCGCCTTGCTCTCTAGATTGCCCACAATGGTACTACCATACGCATGAAGTCGTCGTGGGGTAGTATTTCATGCATCTTGAAAACAAAATATTTTGCATTCAAACATAGATTGTCACATTGCCTCCACCAGCTCCTCATATGAAAGAGACCAAACACATCCGGTAGCAACACATTCTATTAAAGCATGCTTACAACTATGTTCTACTGAAAAATGAGTATGATCAACTTGTGGGAATGTGACGGTTGTGTAGCACCTTTGCAGTCGGAACCAATTCATTACAAAGTCTCCAGATAAAGTTTTTGAGCTTCGATGGAACCTTGATGTTCCATAGGGATGTCCAGTCCTTCATCTCTTGCCGTACCAAGGATGTTCCAGATGTCCCATCATAAACATTATCCATGTCATCTCCTCACCTTGCAACTGGACCAGTAGTCATGGTTGCGACCTTGCCTACATGATCCATGTCTACAACATTGATATGACTCACACCATCAGACTGGTTAGTGTAACCATCATAACTGAAGACCGGGTCGCTGCTCCCCGTGGTGTAAAAATAGTATTCGCACCGCTACCCCTGCAACGCATAGTCTCAATCTCAAGACACTTTCATCTGCGCCAGTACCTCGGTCATTGTGGGCCGTTGAGCTCGTGTTTGCACAATGCACTTAAGAGCAATACCCGCTGCTTTCCAGATGCCATTGATGTCATGCACTCCTCGCATGCGTGTGTCCACAGTGCCCACTATGTTGCCCTATGAAAGGCATTGTTGCGCCCACTCGGTGCTGCTTATAGGATCTACATCATTCAAGCTGTGAGGTCGAATCGTGACTATTTCCAGCAACACTACTCTGAAAATATATACGTCGACTGCTCTTATTAGTCAGCTACAATCTTACTACATACATGCAAAAGTATGGACCGCATTGTGAGTACAGTTTCGAACAGAAAAGTTTGTGCGCATCTCCTATAAATGGATGAATTGTTGGTTAACTTCCAGGTCGAAGGGACCAGGTAATGATCATTGATCTTAGGATAGAAGGTACAACATAGTGAAAAGTACTACCTTTTTAGACAACTATTAAAGTATACTAGTTTTTAAACGGAGGCAAAACCTTTGTCTCATTCATTAATTAAGAAGAAGAGAGTTTCCTGTTTAATTTATGGAAAACCGGGCGAAAACCTTTACATGCTTAGCCACGAAATGCAACCAAGCCACAACCCCAGGATGCAAGCGGACTACTCCCAAAATATGAGACCACAAGACCACAAAGAAAGACCAGCAAACTCCCCCACCACGCTACTCCTACAACCCACTTGCACACAGTAATCAACTTCCCAAGTGAGCCCTCATAAAAAGGTGATAACTTGAGGAACAAACATAAACAAAGGCCACGAACATGACCACAATCATGATGATATGTTAAAACAGTGAGAACCATCAATCAAGAAAATGATGGCACCTTTTCTATAGTGCCACTTTTTTTGCTTCTGTACTTGTTTGATTTCGCATTCAAGATTATTGGACGAGATCTAGCACCCCTACTCTTCTTATCCTTGATGTCCTTTTCCTTGAGAAGATACCCGATCGTCTTACAGGATCCAGGGTTAGCAGCTCCAAGGTAGCAAGGAAATAGCAAATTGAATAGATCCAAAGGTACTTGTGCCATTGCTCTAGTCACGTCAAGCACATCACCTACAAGAACCAAGTTCCCAATAGGCTCGGGCGAGCAAGAGATTGCAACACCTGAATTCCCACTCTACTCGAAGCTGAGCATCTAGCTATGGTCCACGGGTGGAGCTGGCGGAAAATCCACAACGAAGATCTGAGGGGTGGGATCCACCTTCAACTGCTCTAAGAACATAGGAAGAGCCAGGTGGCCGCCCAACTCCAAAAGCTCTACCATGAGTTGTAGCAATGGTGTCATACCCACATCCCCATCATTGACCAGACCCTCAAAAGCAGACAATGGTGAATTGTCCTTAGGCCTAGGAGAGAAGGTACCATAAATCTCAGCTCCCCTCACGTCCTCGAAGCTAACGTCAGGCGTAACAAATGGGCGTGATACGTTAGAGCTCTCCAGGACATGTGGAGCCAAGGAAAGCCTGTCCAGTGTAGCCTCAGCTCGCTCGAGGAAGCTTCCCATGTGCACCATCCAACTTTGCATGGAGTCAACAACATCAAGAAGGGGCTGGACTATCTCCTCAATCGAGAAGGAACCCATGCCAAGTAGTTCAAAGCGTAGCAGCTCAGCCTGGCCCACCAAGGCGGACCGCATCAACATATTCACTGAAGCCACCGAGCCAGTAGGAGAGAAACAATCAACACCCAAGAATCATGACGAAATGTCCCAGAGAGTGGTGGGGCTTCTATCTGGGCCTGGCAAGGAGATGGAACTTGACGATTCTCAGCCGTGAGGTGGGGTAATGACAAACAACATAGCTTGTCAATAAGCCGAGTGGACGCCAAGCATTGTGGCCACACGCGCATGGTCTCCATTCTCATGGCACCAGAGCATCTCAAAGGGTATGTGCAACTTGCTGCGTGATGACTAGGAATGAGACATCTATAACATCGACCATGGAGCCAAGTAGGGATGGGTCGGGGAGCTATATCCTGGGTTGATGATGTCAGACAATGTTGACTACGTCGAGTGGCACCATCGGCCAACCCCCGCTCACATCCATCGCACACTCCACACCCACCTCGTTGGAGTCGATACCCATGGAGGCCAGCGATGGGTCCCCGGGGCCAACTCGTCTTCTTATTCATCATCCTCGTCGTTCCCAGCAGAGCTCCAGAACACAAACTGCTTAGAGCCCACAAGTAGTATATCAGGAGTGTTGGGCGCCGGCTAAAGCAGACCAAGGATCGTGGGCACGGAGGGGGCCAGACCCGGCAGCAGCGTCAGAGGAGCGGACTATGCATTCATCAGTGCAGGGGCACGCAGCTGCCGGTAGTTGGGGTCGGGGTGCGCCGAAGGCGGTGATGGTGGCGGCGACAGCATGTCGATGGAGTCAACGACAGAGGTAGTAGTTGAGGCCGCCGCGTGGGCGGCGAGTGTCGATGCCGGAGCGACGATCATCATCTTCGTAGGCAAGGTACATGGAGGACTCGAGGCCTGAACGCACGCGTTCTCCTCTCTAAGCCTGGAAGTTGGGGGTGGCCGCCTCGAGCGAGGGATGGGGCACACCGAGGCGGGAGCGAGCGCCACCGGCGTGGCCTGGTTGGTGGACGCAGTGACAAGAGAACACATCTCATTGGGAACTCAACGAAGAAGTACTTGGCGCACTCGGAGCAAGGGAGGCTGAAGGACAAGGAACTGGGTAGCCTGCGGGAGGAGATGAGACGAGTGCGCGATGCTGAACCCGGGTCCGGTCTCACACATAGTTTTAAATAGCCCGCTATAGCCTTGCTATAGCCTTTTGAGCATGGTGCCGCTAAATGGTCCCATGTACAAACAACACACTATATCCCGCTATAGCTTATTTCTCACATGACGCGAGCGTTGTAGGAGCAAGGATATCAGGGTGGCGGCGATGGCGCGCTTGCTCAAGCAGCACGGTCGCGAGAGCTCCCCGTCCTACTTCCTACGTATATAAACTGAACTAATTAGTACACCAAATTATGCTAGTTCTCCTATTAAAAGATATTGTTAAAGCATAATAAACAAGGATTAAGAACGATTCACTTACTTAGGGGCAAGGTAACCACGTGTGACGACCAACATGGCCGTGAACACATGAGTATCACAGTCGCGATCGAAAGCCTTGAGTAAGCCAAAATCAGCAATCTTGGCCTCAAGATTGGCATTAAACAAAATGTTGGATGTCTTGACATCCCTATGAATGCGAAGTGGATTGCACTCCTTGTGTAGAAACTCTTGAAACAGGCTTTCATCCTGATTTATATATAAAGCAACATCCGAAGAAGTACACGGTCAAGCGATACAAAATGACGAGGTAGCATTCTTACAAAGTCGATAGTGAAATAACCGCCACACTCAGAATGCACACGACTACGCTACTAGGAAAGAGCACCTTGAGAACTAAACACAAACCACGCAATGACCTAGCACACCTAAACTCCATAATAACGCCCTCAAGAGGGAGAACGACATAGAACGTCGTCGTTGCCGAGTCCACACGGACAAAGGTCTTCACCCAGCACCCTGCCACCAAGAGAAGAAACACAACACCATCTTCAAGAAGAACGATACACTCGTGTGTGTCGCCGTCGTTGGCGCCAAGTCACGGAGCTTTCGCTCGGCAACTCACTCGTGTCACCATGATGCCGCTAGGAAGCACGCGACAATGTCAGCTCCCAGATCCGGATCAGGACGCCGCCCCTCTGAGAGAGGGCACGTTCGAGCTACCCGCCACAAGACCTCATGTTTCCCACACAACCGGGGAGGAGAGCCACCACCCCCGCAATGATGCTGACCGATCCCACACAAGCTGGGAGGAGAGCCACCACTACCGCGATGATGCTCGTCGAAGAGCAACCATGCGAACCACCATCGAGGGCCATGGCCCCGGCATCCCTGTCGCGAGACAACATGCACTACTCACATCACAACACACCGAACCACAATAGGAAGAGCGACGACATACCATCTACTCCTAGCCCGACATCAGTCCCGGAGTCTGGGTAGGCGCGTCCACCATGGGAGGCACCCATGCCTACGTCCCCGGCCAATGCCTGATGGACTGGGGGGACATGACTTTTAGATTGCGCCGGCCGTTGGCAAGCCATCACTGAACCCATGGCCAGGTGAGCTCACACGGTGCCATGTCCATGGTCACCGGTGCCGATCTGCGCACCAGCACAACAAACACGACCAGCACCATCGACCACCTAGCCCGCGAGGAGATCACGGGTCCCACCTGCAAGCACATCCTGGACCACGCCCAACCTCCTTCCCTACCCGAAGCCCACGCCTCGATCCGCCCCATGCCCCGATCTGGCCCGCTCGAGTACAAACTTTAGATCTAAGCCATCGCCAAGGCGCGTGCAGCCGGCACCATCTGCCCCTACCCCGCGCTGCCAGCTTCGATCGAGGAGAAGGAGAGGCGCAATATCAACCCTACGTCGTGAGTAAGGCTATGGCACATGTGTCACCAAAGCTGCCACATGCTTGCCCCTCTGCCCCAATCCGCGCTATCAACCAGGCCAGGAACGAGCCAGGGAACCACCTCCGACCACGCCACCTCGGCCCCGCGCCGTCCGCCGATAGAATTCCCCCACCCCTCCCGATCTAGATCTGGATCGAGAAAGCCATCAGTTGCTTCTAAATCAGGCACTCTCGGCAGTTACACAACCACCCACCCCTCCAGACCAGGGCAGCACCGCCCGGCCGCAACCATGCCGTGCCGCCCTACATAGCCGCGCGCCACCACGTTGTGTCGCTGTCCTGTGCAAACCCAACACCGCAGGAGGGGAGATGCGCTCTGCTGCCACCAATGCCGGTCGGGCTTTAAGCTTTGTCGCTCCCTGCAGAAACATTGTCGGATGAATAATACGTTTGTCAGAGATATTATTTCAATATTTGAGTCATTGGATCTTTAGAGAGTTCTGAGTTGACAAAGTACTAATGTTCTTAAAGTTTGCACACTTGAGAAATTCACATACCTATAAGCTGTTCATGTAGTGCTCCTTCAGACACGTCCTCATACTGTCATACACAAGGCCATGCGTTCTCTCTCGTTGCAGTAGCCAACCATGCTTACCAGATTTTGTGATAATCTTAGGTAAAGTCTGAGCCTAAACCGGCACGGATCGATGCATTAACAACTCGTGAAGAAAAGTTGCATGGTTTCCTATGGCATATACTTGAGCAAACCTTACCTCGACCAGGAACTCCTGTACACCTTGAGCTGATGACTCAGACCGAAGCTTGATAGCCACCTGGGTGCCATCCTCCAAGAATCCATCATAGACTTTTCCAGACATTTATTGGCCAATCGCTCGCTGGAAGTCCCTGTTAGTGAACCGACGATTGTCAAGTCGTAATGGGCTGTCATTGTTTCTGTTCCGAGAGTGCGATGGGACAAAGCGTGTCTCTGTCTGAGGCTTAACACTGTTGCTTTGTTCTTCCTTCAGAAACCAAGCACGTAAACTGGTGTCCTTAATCAGTCATACTTACATTCAGGCTTAATTTTTTACTAGAAGTGTTGGACACGCTCTGCTGCGCCATTGGTGTTATTGTGTTTTCATAAAAAAATCCCTCAATTTCAAAAGATAGAGAAATATATCAATATCCATAAATTAAATCGGTGTCATTAGATTCATTAAGAAATGAATTTTCATATTTTATTTAGTTGGTATATATTGTGGATGTCGATATTTTTGCCTCTAAACTTGATCAAAGTTAAAGAAATTTGTCTTTTCCAAAAACTAATACACTTTATATTTTGGAACCGAGGGAGTATTTGGTTTGGTGAGTTGGTGAGATGATAGAGTGTGTTATATTTTTATTTTATAATGCGGTGTTTAGTGGGTCTTTTGCGGTGTGATTCTGAGTTATCTGCTAATCAATCCATAATTATGTGGAAAAGATGAGAGGGTGCATAGTATTGCTAAGGTTTTATAGGCCGGTTGTTGTCGATTGATCTGAAAAAATCGTTAACCTGGTCAAAATGTGAATCAAATTCAAAATTGAACATCTCAATTATATGGGAGAGCTCCAAAATTTAGGACCACAGGGAATTAAACGAATATAATGAAAGAGCTTCATAAGAATTTTTTGACCTGGTCAAAATCGAGTGACCAAATTTTCAATTGGAGACCTCAATTGATTTTGGAGCCTCTAAAACTAAGGAGCATAGTGTACTAGATAGATGTTTCAGAAAAATATCTCACCTTGTTTTCTCCTTCGCATGCAAATGACAACAATAAAAGCAACAAAATTACAACCGCAAAAAAATAAAAATAAAATACAAGTACTACAACTATTGGAATAACAACATAGATGGGAACCATAGAATTGATCTTCCATTTTGAAGGCACGCAAAAATTGACATTGTTGCAGAGGTCCAGGTTATTACCATATCTAGCAAAACTAGATAATCTTAACAGCATTCCTGCCCTTAGCTAAGATTGTGAAAACCAAGCCAAAAATAATTGCAGCAAAACCAAATACTAGTGGGGGATAAACCTCAGAGTTAGGAAACCATCATGACTTCTTTTCAGAAGCCTGGATGAAATTTCTCCTGTAAGCCGATTTCCTGTCAAATTACTAGAAGAAGAAAAATAGTGTTTGATGTTAAAATAAATGATGAATATCTAAAATTTGAAGAATATTACACCGATGCATCCTTTATATAATCATAGTAGTTAATTTAGTTTGTTCAAATTATCTTCAACGCTTACTCGGGTGAACACACATCTGAAATTGTTTCCAACTCAGAAGCGCCATTTTAATATTGTACACGAAACACGATCTAATTAGAAATTTAGTGTTAGTTAAATCACTAAGAAATAGTTACCTGGGTAGATCAGCACATTGTCAAATCAGAACCATACAAATAAATGCGCAAAAAAAAAGAACCATACAGATAAGTATCTACATAAAAGATAACGTGAGGGCTGTTTTGGCTCTGGGGAGCATATGCTCCTGGATAAACAGTAGATTCAAAATAAATAGTAAAGGAAATTTCAAAATTCTGTTTTTTTGTGGATGTTCATGTCAGTGTAACAAGTGTGCTTAAAAAACTTCATGCCAAAGGGGTTAGCAGTTCTTCGTAAGTGAAAAACCAAAATTAAGTGTAACATTTAGAGGTAACATTTCGCATTTGATTTGATTTTTCTTTGCACAAGTCAAAATGCTTAAGCCTTTTCACTAAATTTTGGTGCTAGCATTTGGATGTGACACTGAACACATTTATTTCTTTCAATCGTTTTTGACATTTGCAAAAAACAATTTTGGCAGGCAAGAGCATATGCTCCCAAAAGCCAAATTGGATTCCTGAAAATAAATAAATTACATTGGCTGTGTGCATCACAATGATGTATCTGCTAGAGTTACCCCCTTTTTCGAAGAAAATGAATATTGTACATAGTCTTCAATACGTAATTATGTATTTTTTTGCGGGGTTAAAGGAGATTCTAATTACTCAAGGAGGCTTCTTAGCCATCGACAAGTTTACAATGAAGTCGATCCCTGTGTGCAACTACACTGCAGTGCCGGGGGGGGGGGGGGGGGGGGTACTACACCCGTAGGCAACCAACTCATGACTAACTTTATTCCGCGAACGACTACAATGAGTAAAATAAATCTCCCTCTCCTCCGTAGTGACTATCCTCCGGATCTCCTCAACGAGAACACGGTTCCGTGAACGGCCCATTCCTTGTTCTATAAGCATCGTGATCGCTTCCACACTATCCAGTTCTACCATGATAGTCAAACTCGTCCTATGCAATTCCAACTTCAAACCCTCCTTACATGCTGCAAGTTCTGTAGAAGGCTATTATCACATGTGTTTATCTCCCTACACGTACGAAAGTGATCTCTCCTCCATCATCGCGGAGTACCATGCCCCCTCCTGCAGTACCTGTGGCCGGTATATAACTACCCCCCATGTTTAGCTTCGTCCAGTCTGGCCTAGGCGGTGCCCAGGCTATCTCCGGTTTCGGTTCAATGCGGGACCTTGAGGCCGTCGGCGCAGCATGCATGACCATCTTCCCTTTCTCAACATTTCCTTTTGGATGTTGATGAATGCATAAAAGCGAGTTGATGTACCCATTAAGGAAGCGACATGATGCTTCAGTTGGGGGGGGGGGTGGCTTCTTCCCATGTGTGATATCATTGTGCACGTGCCAGGTTTGCCACATAATCATGAGGGTGACCAGGTGTCGTCTCGTCCAGGGGGTCCAGGAGGGAAAACAACCACTCCGGTCCATTGTTGCATATTGCATCGAGCTTCGGGATTGTCCAGCTCACCTCCATAGTCTGCCACAGTTCTCTACCAAGTGGGCATCTGCATAGTGCATGGAAACCGTCCTCTCGTTCCACACCACAAAGAGGACATATGTCAGTAAGCTCAAGATGGCATGAAAATTTGTTGGCCCACGTAGCCAACGAGTTGGTCACCACTCTCCATGAAAACACACATACTTTAGAGGGAGCAGGGCAACCCATATTATTTCCCAGATGGCGAGAGGGCCATCCAGTTCCCTTCTTGTGGTCGTGGCCAATGGACATTCCTGCTTGTCCATGGCGAAGTGGTAGGCGGACCCAGAGGTGAAGATATCGTTCTTCTCTGACGCCCAATCAATGATGTCATCGGTGATGCAGGGCGAGGTGCGGATGCTAGTGATCGCGTCGATGTCCGTCGGGGGGAAGTAGCGGCGGAGCTGGTCCATGTGCCAAGACCCATCGCCCCGAGAAGCTCCGCCACTCTTCTCAGCCGGCAGTTGCCTTGCTGTGTAATGGGCTGGTGTGAGGGCCCCCTAAGCCCCCAGTTGTCATGCCAGATATGAATGTTCTGTCCATTCGCAGCACGCTAGATGGTGCCCTTCTTCAGAAGCACGAGGTCATAATGGATGACCTACCAAGTAGGAGAGGCACTCCCCGCAAAGACTGTGTCCTCAAAGCGCCCATCGGGATAGTACCGCGCCTTCAACACCTGCGCACATAAACTGTCAGGCTTAGTTAGCAAGCGCCACGCCTGTCTCGCAAGTAGAGCTTGGTTGAACACCCGGTAGTCCTTGAAACCCAAGCCACCCTGAGATTTGTGCGCCAGAACTTTTGGCCACGCCAACCAGTGAGTTATCCTCTTGCCCTCTGAAGCTCCCCACAAAAATTTCGAACCATTATGTTCAGTCATCGCACACTGACATAGACAATTAAAGATGCCCATAATATAAGTAGGAATGACATGTGCGACAGCTTTAATCATAATCTCTTTGCCATCAAGAGAGAGGATATCACCCCAGGCGATGATTCTTTCCAGAGGCTTGACTGCAAATTCTGAAATTTACCTTGCGTTATACGGCCGTCTGGCGTTGAAAGTCCTAAGTACTCCTCAAAAGTGCTCTCAACAATGTGAAGGGCAGCCCGTATATTGTCATGTACGTGCATGGCGCAAGATGGACCAAAAAGTGCACTGCATTTAGCAGGATTAATAAACTGACCTGTAACTCGCTCATATAAATTTAGCACTTCGTGAACCTTTTTGCTTGTGCCTCCTCCGCTTTAAAGAACAGTAGTGTATCATTCGCAAAATGCAAGTACGACACACCCGACGCTCTACGACAGATTCTCATTGGTGAATAGTCACCTCTTTCCCAGCATCTTTACCACTAGCAGAAACAGGAGCAGGGATAGAGGATCATCTTACCGAAACCCACGCGACAGTGCAAATGAATCGAAGAGGGTTTCATTAAATTTTGTTGTATATCTCACTGAAATGACACAAGCCATAATTCATTTGACACACCGACGAGTGAAGCCCATCTTTTGCATCATTCGCTTCAAGAAGATCCAATCACTAGTAGAAAACAGAGCATTGGTTCGGGCCAGGCCAGCCCATTAGTTCCGGTTCAGTCACGAACCGGGACTAATGAGGGCAATGGTCCCGGTTCGTGAGGCCAGGGGGCCGGGCGGGCCACATGGGGCATTGGTCCCGGTTCGTCTGGAACCTTTGGTCCCGGTTCCAGACACGAACCGGGACCAATGTGCCTCGCTCCTGGCCCACAACCCCTTTAGTCCCGGTTCCAGTCACGAACCGGGACCAATGAGATGCCTATATATACCCCCTCGCCAGCGAGCAGAGCACTCCACACTGCTCTGTTTTTTGGCCGGCGAGGGGAGAGCTTTGTGGTGCTCTAGCTCACCTCCTATGCACATGAGGTGTTTGATGAAATGCCTAAGCCAAACTTAAGCTTTCTCCTCTCGAAGCTCCTTGTCCAAACTCCATTTTCGTCAAGATTTGTCTAGGTTTGGCGGTCCGTCCTGTCCCGTCCCCGTCCTGAAACTGCCCTCGATCGCCCGCGCGTGGTGGGCCTCTTGATCTTATCTTCTTGCTAAAAGAAAATATAATTACTCGTATGATTTTCTTACTTTTATTATTGTTTGTTATTATATAGTGCCATGGTTATGGTATCTGCCCACGTCGGTCCTCATCCAGTCTATGATTCAGATGTGGTATATTATCTTTTATATAACTATTTCACACATCTAATGTCTATGACAATTAATTATGCCACCAACTTGACGTAGATGTTTTTATCTATAGGAAGTAGTTGAACCAGAAATGGATACCGACTATGCAATTCTGCTCGACAAGTTAACTAAAGCTGAAAAAGAAATCGATCATTTGAAAGAAAAATTGAAAAGAACTGAAGATGACAAGATGGGATTGGAGTTCCATGTTGCCAATATCGTCGACGATCACAAGACCAAGATGGATGCAATGCGCTTGGAGCTTACAAAGATTAGAAAATATGCCATTCATACTGAGGCTTGGTATCATTATGCCGTTGGATCAATTGGTACCTTAGTTGTGATTATGATCGCATTTGTTGTTGCATTGAAATGTTTTAAATAGTTTCAATGTATGTTTTAATTAGATGCTCTAGAGAGCTATATGTTGGTCAATGAGAACTATGTATCTAGTTTGGTTTTAATGTGATGATGAACTTCTATTAATTTGGTCACTTCTATATTCCTGATGTTCTGTAATGGTTTTTGACACACTTAATTATATATAATGCACGCAGATGAACCGGTAATGGATGTACGGTAACAGACGCACCGACGAGTACATTAAGGGGGTGCATCATTTTTTCGAAGTGGCCGAGCCAAACAAGCAGAATGGTTTTATGTGTTGTCCATGCCCTACATGTGGGAATTTGAAATCCTACTCTGACCAGAAAATCCTTCACAACCACCTGTTTGTGAAGGGTTTCATGCCACACTATAATGTTTGGACCAAGCACGGAGAAATAGGGGTTATGATGGAAGACGGCGAAGAAGAAGAGGATGATGACAACTATGTGCCCCCTGAATACGGTGATGCTGCAATCGGGGAAGTTGAAGATCAAGAGGAACCAGACGATGTGGCCGATGATGATCTTCGCCGGGTCATTGTTGATGCAAAGAGACAGTGCGAAAGTGGAAAGGAGTAGCTGAAGTTCGATCACATGTTAGAGGATCACAAAAAAGGGTTGTACCCCAATTGTGAAGATGGCAACACAAAGCTCGGTACCACACTGGAATTGCTGCAGTGGAAGGTAGAGAATGGTGTACCTGACAAACGATTTGAGAAGCTACTGAAAATATTAAAGAAGAAGCTTCCAAAGGATAACGAATTGCCCGACAGTACGTACGCAACAAAGAAGGTTGTATGCCCTCTAGGATTGGAGGTGTAGAAGATACATGCATGCCCTAATGACTGCATCCTCTACCGCGGTGAGTACGAGGAACGGAACGCATGCCCGGTATGCGGTGCATTGCGCTATAAGATCAGACGCGATGACCCTGATGATGTTGAGGGCGAGCGCCCCATGAAGAGGGTTGCTGCAAGGGTGATGTGGTACGCTCCTATAATACGACGGTTGAAACTTCTGTTCAGAAACAAAGAGCATGCCAAGAATATGCGATGGCACAGAGAGGACCGTAAGGAAGACGGGAAGTTGAGAGCACCCGCTGACGGGTCGCAGTGGAGAAAAATCGAGAGGAAGTACAGGAAGGAGTTTGCAGGTGACGCAAGGAATGTATGGTTTGGTTTAAGCGCGGATGGCATTAATCCTTTTGGGGAGTAGAGCAGCAATCATAGCACCTGGCCCGTGACTCTATGTATCTATAACCTTCCTCCTTGGTTGTGCATGAAGCTGAAGTTCATTATGATGCCAGTTCTCATCCAAGGCCCCAAGCAACCTGACAGCGACATTGATGTGTACCTAAGGCCATTAGTTGAAGAACTTTTATAGCTGTGGAATGGAAACGATGTACGCGTGTGGGATGAGCACAAACAGGAGGATTTTGGCCTGCATGCGTTGTTGTTTGTAACCATCAATGATTGACCTGCTCTCAGTATCCTTTCAGGACAGTCAAACAAGGAATACCACGCATGCACGCACTGTTTAAATGACACCGAAAGTATATATCTAGAAAATTGCAGGAAGAATGTGTACCTGGGGCATCGTCGATTTCTTCCGACCAACCATCAATGTCGAAAGAAAGGCAAGCATTTCAAAGGCAAGGTAGATCACCGGAAGAAGCCCGCGATCCGTACCGGTGATCACATACTTGCTATGGTCAATGATTTACAAGTAATCTTTGGAAAGGGTCCCAGCGGACTATCTGTTCCGAATGACGCTGAGGGACGCACACCCATGTGGAAGAAGAAATCTATATTTTGAGACCTACCCTACTGGAAAGACCTAGAGGTCCGCTCTGCAATCGACGTGATGCACGGGACGAAGAATCTTTGCGTGAACCTGCTAGGCTTCTTGGGCGTGTATGTGAAGACAAAAGATAGACCGGAGGCACGGGAGGACTAGCAACATGTTCACGAAAAAGACGGCATGCCTCCAAAGCAGTATGAAGCTCTTGCCAGCTACGCTCTTACCAAAGAAGAGAAGGAAATTTTCTTTGAATGTCTGCTCAGTATGAAGGTCCCGTCTGGCTTCTCGTCGGATATAAAGGGAATAATAAATATGGCAGAGAAAAAGTTCTAGAATCTAAAGTCTCATGACTGCCACGTGATTATGACGCAACTGCTTCCAGTTGCATTGAGGGGGCTTCTACCGGAAAATGTTCGATTAGCCATTGTGAAGCTATGTGCATTCCTCAATGCAATCTCTTAGAAGGTGATCGATCCAGAAATCCTACCAAGGTTAAGGAGTGATGTGGCGCAATGTCTTGTTAGTTTCGAGCTGGTGTTCCCACCATCCTTCTTCAATATCATGACGCACGTCCTAGTTCATCTAGTCGACGAGATTATCATTCTGGGCCCTGTATTTCTACACAATATGTTCCCCTTTGAGAGGTTCATGGGAGTCCTAAAGAAATATGTCCGTAACCGCGCTAGGCCAGAAGGAAGCATCTCCATGGGCCATCAAACAAAGGATGTCATTGGGTTTTGTGTTGACTTCATTCCAGACCTTAAGAAGATTGGTCTCCCTCAATCGCGGTATGAGGGGAGACTGACTGGAAAAGGCACGCTAGGAGCAAAGTCAATAATATGTGGGGACGGGCATTCTTGGTCTCAAGCACACTACACAGTTCTAGAAAATTCTACCTCGGTGACCCCGTATGTCGATGAACACAAGAACATTCTGCGCTCCAAACACCCAGAGCAGTGTGACGACTAGATTACATGTGAACACATCAAGACTTTCGGCAGTTGGTTGCAAACACGTCTCAGGTGTGACAACACTATTTCTGATGAGCTGTACTCGTTGGCCAGGAGACCATCTTTGACTGTATTGACTTACAATGGGTACGATATAAATGGGAATACATTTTACACGATCGCTCAAGATCAAAGGAGCACCAACCAAAACAGTGGTGTCCACTTTGATGGAGCAACGACCAATGGGAAGGTCGACACATATTATGGTTACATAAAGGAGATATGGGAACTTGACTATGGACATGATTTGAAGGTCCCTTTGTTTTGATGCAAATGGGTCAATCTTACAAGAGGCGGGTACAGGTAGACCCGCATTATGGAATGACAACAGTGGATCTCAACAATCTTGGGTACACAGACGAACCATTCGTCCTAGCCAATGATGTGGCGCCAGTTTTCTATGTTAAGGACATGTCTACCAAACCGAGAAAAAGAAAAGATAAGGAAGCGAATACATCATACGATGAGCCAAAGCGTCACATAGTTCTTTCAGGAAAAAGAGACATCATGGGATTGGAGGGCAAGACAGACATGTCTGAAGATTATGAAAAGTTTCAGGAATGGAATGAGCTATTGTCAGGTGGAGCTATTGTCAGGGACAGCATCCCGATCAACATCCAGCAATGGAATGAGCCAGCTAAGAACGCTAAGAACTACGACCCTCAAGTTTCTTATTGTTGGGAGACATAGTAGTAAATCAAAAAAATTCCTACGTGTCACCAAGATCTATCTATGGAGAAACCAGCAACGAGTAAGGAGAGATTGCATCTTCATACCTTTGAAGATCACTAAGCGGAAGCATTACAAGAATGCGGTTGGTGGAGTCCTACTTGTAGCGATTCAGATCGCGGTGGACTCCGATCTCAGCGCCGAGCAACAGCGCCTCCATGTTCAACACACGTGCAGCCTGATGACGTCTCCTACGCCTTGATCCAGCAAGGAGGAAGGAGAGGTTCAGGGAGAGCTCTGGCCGCACGACGGCATGGTGACAGTGGAGCTACGTGGACTCCGGCAGGGCTTCGCCAAGCGCTACGGAGAACGAGGAAGAGGAAGGGTAGGGCTGCGCCGAGAGAGAGAGAAGTCGTGTATCAAATCAGCCCAAAACCTTGGGTATATATAGGAGGAGGGAGAGGGAGGGCTGCCTTGGCCCCTCATCAAGGAGGGGAGGTTCGGCCGAACCTAGGGAGGAGTCCACCTCCCACAAGGGAGGTGGATCTCTTCCTTTTGAATCCTTTTCAACCTTATCTCTTATCCCTAGCCGCATGGGCCCTTCTGGAAGGTCTTGGCCAGCCTAATAAGGGCTGGTACACCTCCTCTAAGGGCCCACGAAGTCCTTTGGTCGTCACACCCCTCCCGGGGGTCCTCCGGCATCCTCCCGACACTCCCGGTACACTACCGATGAGCCCGAAAACTTTCCGGTGACCAAAACAGGACTTCCTATATATCAATATTTACCTCCAGAGCATTCCAAAGCTCCTCGTGATGTCCAGGACCTCATCCGGGACTCTGAACAACCTTCAGTAATCACGTATACTATTTCCCTACGACCCTAGCATCATCGAACCTTAAGTGTGTAGACCCTACGGGTTCGGGAGACACGTAGACATTACCGAGACACCTCTCCGGTCAATAACCAACAACGGCATATAGATACCCATGTTCGCTCCCACATGCTCCACGATGATCTCATCGGATGAACCACGATATCGGGGATTCAATCAATCCCGTATACAATTCCCTTTGTCTACCTGTATGTTACTTCCCTGAGATTCGATCGTCGGTATCCCTATACCTTGTTCAATCTCGTTACCGGCAAGTCTCTTTACTCGTTCCGTCATACATCATCCTGTGGCTAACTCCTTAGTCACATTGAGCTCATTATGATGATGTCTTACCGAGTGGGCCCAGAGATACCTCTCTGTCACACGGAGTGACAAATCCCAGTCTCGATTCGTGCCAACCCAACAGACACTTTCGGAGATACCCATAGTGCACCTTTACAGCCACCCAGTTACGTTGTGACGTTTGGCACACCCAAAGCATTCCTACGGTGTCTGGAAGTTGCACAATCTCATGGTCTAAGGAAACGATACTTGACGTTGAAAAGCTTTAGCAGACGAACTACACGATCTTGTGCTATGCTTAGGATTGGGTCTTGTCCATCACATCATTCTCCTAATGATGTGATCCCGTTATCAACGACATCCAATGTCCATGGTCATTAAACCGTGATCATCTATTGATCAACGAGCTAGCCAACTAGAGGCTCGCTAGGGATATGTTGTGGTCTATGTATTCACACATGCATTATGGTTTCCGGTTAACACAATTATAGCATGAACAATAGACAATTATCATGAACAAGGAAATACAATAATAACCATTTTATTATTGCCTCTAGGGCATATTTCCAACAGTCTCCCACTTGCACTAGAGTCAATAATCTAGTTACATTGTGATGAATCGAACACCCATAGCATTCTGGTGTTGATCATGCTTTTCTCGTGAGAGAGGTTTAGTCAACGGATCTGCGACATTCAGATCCGTATGCACTTTACAAATATCTATATCTCCCTCCTGAATGTAATCATGGATGGAGTTGAAGCGGCGCTTGATGTGTCTTGTCTTCTTGTGAAACCTGGGCTCCTTCGCAAGGGTAATAGCTCAAGTGTTGTCACAGAATAGAGTCATCGGGCCCGACGCACTTGGAATTACTCTTAGGTCGGTGATGAACTCCTTCATCCAGACTCCTTCCTTTGCAGCTTCCGAAGCAGCTATGTACTCCGCTTCACATGTAGATGCCGCCACGATGCTTTGCTTGCTGCTACACCAGCTGAGTGCCCCTCCGTTCAAAATATACACATATCCGGTTTGCGACTTGGAGTCGTCCGGATCTGTGTCGAAGCTAGCATCGACGTAACCCTTTACGACGAGCTCTTCGGCACCTCCATATACAAGAAACATGTCCTTTGTCCTTTTCAGGTACTTCAAGATATTCTTGACCGCTGTCCAGTGTTTCGCTGCGGGATCACTTTGGTACCTCCCTACCAAACTTATGGCAAGGTTCACATCGGGTCTGGTACACAACATGGCATACATAATAGAGCCTATGGCTGAAGCATAGGGGATGACACTCATCTCTTCTCTATCCTTTGACGTAGTCGGGCATTGAGTCGTACTCAATCTCACACCTTGTAACACAGGCAAGAACCCCTTCTTGGACTGATCCATATTGAACTTCTTTAATATCTTTTCAAGGTATGTGCTTTGTGAAAGACCTATGGGGCGTCTCGACCTATCTCTATAGATCTTAATACCTAATATGTAAGCAGCTTCTCCAAGGTCCTTCATTGAAAAACATTTATTCAAGTAGGCCTTTACACTTTCCAAAAGTTCTATATCATTTCCCATTATTAGTATGTCATCCACATATAATATGAGAATGCTACAGAGCTCCCACTCACTTTCTTGTAAATACAGGGTTCTCCATAAACCTGTACAAGCCCAAATGCTTTAATCACCTCATTAAAGCGAATGTTCCAACTCCGAGATGCTTGCACCAGCCCATAGATGGAGCGCTAGAGCTTGCATTTTTTGTTAGCATATTTAGGATCGACAAAACCTTCCGGCTGCATCATATATAGTTCTTCCTTAAGGAAGCCATTAAGGAATGTCGTTTTGACGTCCATTTGCCAGATCTCATAATCATAAAATGCGGCAATTGCTAACATGATTCGAATAGACTTTAGCATCGCTACGGGTGAGAAAGTCTCATCGTACTCAACTCCTTGAACTTGTCGATAACCCTTAGCGACAAGCCGAGCCTTATAGATGGTCACATTACTTTGACACCAATATTTTCAATTGCGTCAGTCTTCTTCTTAAAGTCCACCAAAGTCCATACTTTGTTCTCATACATGGATCCTATCTTGGATTTCATGGCGTCAAGCCATTTGTTGGAATCCGGGCCCACCATCGCTTCTTCATAGTTCGAAGGTTCACCCTTGTCCAACAACATGATCTCCAGGACAGGGTTGCCGTACCACTCTGGTGCGGAACGTGTCCTAGTGGACCTTCAACGTTCAATAGTAACTTGATCTGAAGTTTCATGATCATCATCATTAACTTCCTCTCTAGCTGGTGTAGGCTCCACAGAAACAACTTCCTGTGCTGCGCTACTCTCCGGTTCGAGCGGAGGTACAATTACCTCATCAAGTTCTATTTCCCTCCCACTTACTTCTTTCGAGAGAAACTCTTTCTCAAGAAAGGATCCATTCTTAGCAACAAAGACTTTTCCTTCATATCCGAGGTAGAAGGTATACCCAATAGTCTCTTTGGGATATCCTAGAAGATGCACTTTTCTGCTTTGGATTCGAGCTTCTCAGGTTGAAGTTTCCTCACATAAGCATCGTATCCCCAAACTTTTAGAAACGACAGCTTAGGTTTCTTTCCAAACCATAATTCATACGGTGTCGTCTCAACGGATTTTGACGGTGCCCTATTTAAAGTGAATGCGACAGTCTCTAATGCATATCCCCAAAATTATAGCGGTAAGTCGGTAAGAGACATCATAGACCGCACCATATCCAATAGAGTGCGATTACGACGTTCAGACACACCATTTCGCTGAGGTGTGCCAGGCGGCATGAGTTGTGAAACAAATCCACGTTTCCTTAGGTGCGTGCCAAACTCGTGACTTAAATATTCTCCGCCACGATCAGATCGTAGGCACTTTATTTTCCTGTCACGTTGATTCTCTACCTCACTCTGAAATTCCTTGAACCTTTCAAAGGTTTCAGACTTGTGTTTCATTAAGTAAACATACCAATATCTTCTCAAGTCATCAGTGAGGGTGAGAACATAATGGTAGCCACCACGAGCCTCGACGCTCATTGGACTGCATACATCAGTATCTATTATTTCCAACAAGTCAGTTGCTCACTCCATTGTTCCGGAGAACAGAGTCTTGGTCATCTTTCCCATGAGGCATGGTTCACACGTGTCAAATGATTCAAAATCAAGAGACTCCAAAAGTCCATCAGCATGGAGCTTCTTCATGCGTTTGACACCAATATGACCAAGGCGGCAGTGCCACATGTAAGTAGGACTATCGTTATCAACCTTACACTTTTTGGTACTCACACTATGGACATGTGTAACGTCACGTTCGAGATTCATCAAAAATAAACCATTGACCAGTGGGGCATGACCATAAAATATTTCTCTCATATAAATAGAACAACCATTATTCTCAGATTTAAATGAGTAGCTATCTCGTATCAAGCGAGATCCAGATACAATGTTCATGCTCAAAGCTAGTACTAAATAACAATTATTAAGGTTTAAAACTAATCCCGAAGGTAGATGCAGAGGTAGCGTGCCGACGGCGATCACATCGACCTTGGAACCGTTCCCGACGCGCATCGTCACCTCGCCCTTCGCTAGTCTCCGCTTATTCCGCAGCTCCTGCTTGGAGTTACAAATGTGAGCAACTGCACCGGTATCAAATACCCAGGAGCTACTGCGAGCGCTGGTAAGGTACACATCAATAACAAGTATATCACATATACGTTTAACGTTGCCAGCCTTCTTATCCGCTAAGTACTTGGGGCAGTTCCGCTTCCAGTGATCGGTACCCTTGCAATAAAAGCACTCAATCTCAGGATTGGGTCCATTCTTGTTCTTCTTCCCGGCAACTTGCTTACCGGGTGCGGCAACAGCTTTGCCATCCTTCTTGAAGTTCTTATTACCCTTGCCTTTCTTGAAACTAGTGGTCTTATTTACCATCAACACTTGATGCTCCTTTTTGATCTTGACCTCCGCTGATTTCAGCATCGAGTATAACTCAGGAATGGACTTCTCCATCCCTTGCATGTTGTACTTCATCACAAAGCTCTTGTAGCTAGGTGGAAGCGACTGGAGGATTCTGTCAATGACCGAGTCATCTGGGAGATTAACTCCCAGATGAGTCAAGCGGTTGTGTAGCCCAGACATCTTGAGGATGTGCTCATTGACAGAACTGTTCTCCTCCATCTTATAGCTGCAGAACTTGTCGATGACGTCATATCTCTCGACCCGGGCATGAGCTTGGAAAACCAGTTTCAGCTCTTGGAACATCTCATATGCTCTGTGTTGCTCAAAACGCTTTTGGAGCCCCGGTTCTAAACTGTAAAGCATGCCGCACTGAATAAGAGAGTAATCATCGCAGCGTGAATGCCAAGCGTTCGCAATGTCTTGCTCTGCTGGGAGAACGGGTGCGTGACCTAGCAGTGCATCAAGGACATATAATCTTTTGGAAGCTATGAGGATGATCCTCAAGCTATGGACCCAGTCCGCATAGTTGCTTCCATCATCTTTCAGCTTGGTTTTCTCTAGGAACGCGTTGAAGTTGATGTTGGCATTAGCGTTGGCTATTGGATCTACAATATAGATTGTAAAGACAATTTTAGACTAAGTTCATGATAATTAAGTTCACATAATCAAATTATTTAATGAACTCCCACTTAGATAGACATCTCTCTAGTCATCCAAGTGACACATGATCCATGTCAACTAGCCCGTGTCCGATCATCACGTGAGACGGACTAGTCATCCATGGTGAACATCTCCATGTTGATCGTATCTTCTATACGACTCATGTTCGACCTTTCGGTCTTCCGTGTTCCGAGGCCATGTCTTCACATGCTAGGCTCTTCAAGTCAACCTAAGTGTTTCGCGTGTCTAAATCTGGCTTACACCCGTCATATGCGAACATTAGAACCTATCACACTCGATCATCACGTGGTGCTTCGGAACAACGATCCTTAGCAACGGTGCATAGTTAGGGTGAACACCTTTCTTGAAATTTTATTGAGAGATCATCTTATTTACTACCGTCGTTCTAAGAAAATAAGATGTAAACATGATAAACATCACATGCAATCAATATAGTGACATGATATGGCCAATATCATCTTGCTCCTTTGATCTCCATCTTTGGGGCACCATGATCATCACTGTCAACGGGATGACATCATGATCTCCATCATTGTGTCTTCATGAAGTTGTCTCGCCAACTATTACTTCTACTACTATGGCTAACGTTTAGCAATAAAGTAAAGTAATTACATGGCGTTTATGATTGACACACATGTCATACAATAAAATAAGACAACTCCTATGGCTCCTGCCGGTTGTCATACTCATCGACATGCAAGTCGTGAATCCTATTACAAGAACATGATAAATCTCATACATCACAATGCATCACATCACATCCTTTTGGCCATATCACATCACAAGGCACATGCTGCAAAAACAAGTTAGACGTCCTCTAATTTGTAGTTGCAAGTTTTTACGTGGCTGCTATAGGTTTCTATCAAGAACGTTTCTTACCTACGCCAAAACCACAACATGATATGCCAATTGCTACTTACCCTTCATAAGGACCCTTTTCATCAAATCCAATCCGACTAAGGTGGAAGAGAAAGACACCCGCTAGCCACCTTATGCAACAAGTGCATGTCAGGCGGTGGAACCGGTCTCACGTAAGCGTACGTGTAAAGTTGGTCCAGGCCGCTTCATCCCACAATACCGCCGAATCAAGATAAGACTAGTAGTGGTAAGCAAATTAACAAGATCGACACCCACAACTGCTTTGTGTTCTACTTGTGCATAGATTCCACGCATAGACCTAGCTCATGATGCCACTGTTGGGAGACGTAGTAGTAAATACATTTTTTTCCTACGTGTCACCAAGATCTATCTATGGAGAAACCAGCAACGAGTGAGGAGAGACTGCATCTTCATACCTTTGAAGATCGCTAAGCGGAAGCGTAACAAGAACGTGGTTGGTGGAGTCGTACTCGTAGCGATTCAGATCGCGGTGGACTCCGATCTCAGCGCCGAACAACGGCGCCTCCGCGTTCAACACACGGGTAGCCCGATGACGTCTCCTACGCCTTGATCCAGCAAGGAGGAAGGAGAGGTTCAGGGAGAGCTCCGGTAGCACGACGGCGTGGTGACGGTGGAGCTACGTGGACTCCGGCAGGGCTTCGCCGAGCGCTACAGAGAACGAGGAAGAGGAAGGGCAGGGCTGCGTCGAGAGAGAGAGAAGTCGTGTCTCAGATCAGCCCAAAACCTTGGGCATATATAGGAGGAGGGAGAGGGGGGGCTGCCTTGTCCCCTCCTCCAAGGAGGAGAGGTTCGGCCGAACCTAGGGAGGAGTCCACCTCCCACAAGGGAGGTGGATCTCTTCCTTTTGAATCCTTTTCAACCTTATCTCTTATCCCTAGCCGCATGGGCCCTTCCGGAAGGACTTGTCCAGCCCAATAAGGGCTGGTACACCTCCTCTAAGGGCCCACGAAGTCCTTTGGTCTTCACACCCCTCCCGGGGGTCCTCCGGCACCCTCCCAGCACTCCCGGTACACTACCGATGAGCCCGAAAACTTTCCGGTGACCAAAACAGGACTTCCTATATATCAATCTTTTCCTCCGGACCATTCCGGAGCTCCTCGTGACGTCCGGTATCTCATCTGGGACTCTGAACAACCTTCAGTAATCACGTATACCATTTCCCTATAACCCTAGCGTCATCGAACATTAAGTGTGTAGACCCTACGGGTTCGGGAGACACGTAGACATTACCGAGACACCTCTCCGGTCAATAACCAACAGCGGGATATAGATACCCATGTTGGCTCCCACATGCTCCACGATGATCTCATCGGATGAACCACAATATCGAGGATTCAATCAATCTCGTATACAATTCCCTTTGTCTACCGGTATGTTACTTGCCCGAGATTCGATCGTCGGTATCCCTATACCTTGTTCAATCTCGTTACCGGCAAGTCTCCTTACTCGTTCCGTAATACATCATCCCGTGGCTAACTCCTTAGTCACATTGAGCTCATTATGATGATGTCTTACCGAGTGGGCCCAAAGATACCTCTCCGTCACACGGAGTGACAAATCCCAGTCTCGATTCGTGCCAACCCAACAGACACTTTTGGAGATACCCGTAGTGCACCTTTATAGCCACCCAGTTACATTGTGACGTTTGGAACACGCAAAGCATTCCTACGGTGTCCGGGAGTTGCACAATCTCATGGGCTAAGGAAACGATACTTGACATTGAAAAGCTTTAGCAGACGAACTACACGATCTTGTGCTATGCTTAGGATTGGGTCCTGTCCATCACATCATTCTCCTAATGATGTGATCCCATTATCAACGACACCCAATGTCCATGGTCATGAAACCGTGACCTTCTATTGATCAATGAGCTAGCCAACTGGAGGCTCACTAGGGACATGTTGTGGTCTATGTATTCACACATGCATTATGGTTTCCGTTTAACACAATTATAGCATGAACAATAGACAATTATCATGAACAAGGAAATACAATTATAACCATTTTATTATTGCCTCTAGGGCATATTTCCAACACTGATGTCACCGATAGACAGAAAGAAGATCTTTGGGAGGCCCTGAAGGCAAATTTCACCCTACCGCCAGAGGAGGATGAGAGTAATCTAGTTATAGAGCCACTGGTCAGGTCGTTTTCTCTTAAGAAGATGGAAGATCTTTTCAAGAGGTGGAAGAATGAGTTGAAAGCTAAGTTTTTCGACCAAGAAAAGACTCCAGTATTCATCGGCCGATATGTGCGGATAAGAGATCAATCGGACAAGTTCGTGGCCTACAAGACTTCTGGAAAGAGTAAGAAAATGTCAGCGATAAACAAGAAAAATGTTGAAAAGAAGTTGTTCCATCATCGCACGGGGTCAGGTGGCTACCTCAGAGCCCGGCAGTTGTGGGCCAAATCGGAGGATGACCTGCGAGCTAAAGGGGTCGAACCACAGACAGCGAACTGGCCAGACCGTTCAAGGACTTGGTTGTTCGGGGTTGGGGGAACTTTGGACCCTGAAACAGGGAAGTGCGTTTGGACGGACGAGCAACTTGCAATACCATTCAGGAAGCTTGAGCAAGTTATCAAGGAAGCGCTGGAAGGCAGGTTCAAACTCGACAGAGAGAAGGACGAGCTAACTGATGACCTCGGGAATCCTGAGCACCCTAGACGAACACGAGGCATGCCAGGCTCCGTTCCATGGAAGCTTGGGTTTCCCGGCGCAGGTGGTTACAAAAGCCGGGAGAGGAAGAGGAAACAGGAGCTGAGCGTTGTGCAGGAGCTCAATGCAAGAGTACAAAGGCTAGATGAAGAAGTTATGAGCCAGCGAGCTCCCGACCAGCAGCTTGTTCAGGGGCACGAAGCTACCCCAGAAGCTATCCCACCATCTCAACGGAAAAGCAGCGTGGCTTCCACAGAGGTCCTTCAGCAGCCTGACTTCACGGCTCCTAGCTACCCCGTGGATGCTATCACAGATGGCGAACATTGCGAGCTTATGACGAAATGCGTTAACCTCACCCTCAAGGCGGCTGACGGCCTTGTTGCACCTCCTCGAACTGACGGAACTTTTCACCACGGTCAGATTCTACATGGCTATGATGTCGTGCAAGTGGATGAAATAATGGGGGGATTTGAGGAGTTCGAGCTTGACCACCCTACAGGTGAAGGGGAGACTCAGCTGAGATTTGCTCTGAGGAGCACATGTCTATGGCAGAAGGAGCACATCAAGCTTTTGAACTGGATGCCTCCGCCTCCTCCTCCTCCTCCGGCGAGTGATGAAGGCACTCATCCTCCTCCTCCTCTGACAAGGGATCAAGGCACTCCGCCTCTTCCTTCACATCGTTTGACGTGTGATGTCGACGATCAAGGCACTCCGCCTCCTCCTTCACCTCGTCCGACGTGTGACGTCTATGATCAAGGCACTCCGCCTCGTAAGCAACGACGGAAGAGAGACGCTGTCACTCCGGCTGCTAGTAGTACACCCACTGGCAGGAGGCCATACAAATACGGTCCTAAGTCTCTCAAGCCATTGGAAAAGTTGCCATACGAGAGGACCACGGAGGAAACCGCTAAGATCTCTCAAGACGAAGTGAGGGCCCATTTTGCAAAGAAAGCTCCACCTCCGAAGCAGACGATAGAACCGGTGGCAGCGAAGTGCACTATCAAGGACCTGAAGCAACCAACACCGCCTCCGCTGGATACCAACTATATCTGCGCTACTAAAAAGGCATATTAAAATGCGATGCAAACGAGAACTACTTACAGTGATGAGAGGTTAGCTAAACGAAGAAGTGGGAAAACAATTCCCCAGCTCGACGAACAGGCTAACCAATCGTTTTCCCGCTGAAGGTGTCTACCGATATCGTGCCTAATCTGGCGCCGGGGGTGGTGATGGAGGGGATGTCGCCCGGTTATGACAATATTATCGATTACCTTGATGTTGAATTCCCAATAGCGGAGGTGGAATAAAAGTACTAGTATGGGAAGCCTCTCGTCAAAGATGGAAGTCCTCCTCTAGGAACGATGATGAGACAATTGCATGATTGGTACATCAACACCTGCAGGGAGTCTAGGATGGATTGTTTGATGCTGAGTATTAAAGAGGAGCATGACTTCTTTGGCCAAGAGCTGATTCCTGTTGAATTTGACGAGCTTTTCCAGTTTTATAATCAAAAAGACATCGACAAACAAATCATGATTTGCTACTGTCTGTAAGTACTTTTGTAATTAAGTCTCTATATATAGCTCACCTCTTTCATTACATGTATATATATAATTATCCTCATCACTATATTATGCAGATTGAAGATCGTCGAATGCAGAAAAACAGGAATGTATGACATTGGGTTCATTAACCCAAATATCATAAATGAATGGATGATTAAACACAAAGCCTGAGAAACCAAAGACAACTTGCTACAATCGATGCTTAAAAATCAAAACAAAGACAAAATACTCTTTCCTGACAACTTCAAGTGAGTGTTACTGTCTTGTGCATATTCGGCTTCTCCCTTATCACTCAAGGGTATAGTAATGTAATTGATGAGCTATGCATGTGTGCGCAGCCACCACTTTATTCTACTAGAGATTAAGCTTGAGCAGGGAGTAGTAACCGTCTTAGACTCGAAACGAAATGCTCCCGAGTTGTATGCGAACCTAACTGAAATGCTCCAGAGGTAAGCTCAATCGATCATTATTGCACCATATCGACAACTTTGTTCATTTCCTAATATATATCAAGTAATTATTTTCTTTGCCTGCCAGGGTTTGGAAAGATTTCACCAAAATTGCTCTGTGACTGCCTACTTTGCTGCAATTTAGACACCCGACAGTAAGTAATATATACTACCTAGTTCCGCCCATCTCCCATTGATTCTAGCTAGTTTCATCAATATATACCATTTAGCATGCTTGCTTATCAGTTTGATTGACCTATATTCTCCTATAGTGCTTGTTTCAGGAACAAGGGACTAGTTTTTGTGGATACTACGTTTGTGAGTTGATCTACAACGAGACGAATCCTAATAAGCGGGGCTACACTGAAAAAGAATATGAAGTGCGTAGGCAAAAATATTCACAATTTTATTTTATTACATTCATTTGTGTTGAGTTTCATTCATATACATGTATTGACCATCTTCTTCAATTTAGATCTGGCGGATGCAGGATGAACTCCTACCACAAGATCGCATACGAGCAATTCAAGAGGAATTGGCGGGATTCTTTATTGACCACGTCATCAGTAAAGCCGGAGAATACCATGTGGAACTTGATATTAGATGTTAGGGATTGTAAGATAGGATAGATATACGAAAACTTGTTGTTTGACCAATCTCTCGGAGAAGGAGGAGGTCGATCACTTCTCTCTCTATATATGACGATCTTGTGTACTTAATGGTTTCCTTCATTTGCTTACTAACCAGCGTGTCGCGACCTCTCTCTATACGTATAGTACATAGCGTCGCGACCAAGCACGGAGATAAGAGAGGTCACTTATCTTTATTAGCTAGCTAACACAATATATGAAACCCCTAAATTAACCCTTCAAAACCCTCAAAACCGCCCCCTCTTTAAAAAAACCCAGCTCCTGAGCTGCTGATGTGTGGACGCTCTTTGGTACCGCTTGGTGTTACCAACCGGGACCAAAGGCCCTCCTGCCTGGGCTCGGCGGAGCGGCCACGTGTAGCCCCATCTGTCCCAGTTCGTAAGTGAATCAGGACTAATGGTCATGGGCTTTAGTCCCGACCCTTTAGTCCCGGGTCCAGAACCGAGACAGATGGGCCTCTGGAACCGGGACAAATGGGCCTTTTTCCACTAGTGAATCCATCCTGTCATATGCCTTAGACAGATCTAGCTTATACGCACAAAAGCTCTTGTTAGGGTCTTTCTCCTGCTAAATAAACTGAATGCACTCGAAAGCAATTAACGTGTTATCTATAATCATCCACTTAGGGACAAATGCGCTTTGCTCTGGAGAAATAATGTCATCTAAAATAGGCCGTAGATTGTTAACCAGACACTTTCCCACCACCTTGTAGATGACGTTACACAAACTGATAAGGCGGAACTCTATTAGCCTCTTCGGACTATCCACCTTTGGAATAAGAACAATAGAGGTGTTGTTCACTCCGTCCGGCATGATACATGTGTGCAAAATTCCTTCACCCCAGCTATGACTTGTTGTCTCATGGCTGCCCATTTCCTTTGGAACACTACCAGAATAACGGTATTTGCCGATGACCTAATCTATGCCTACGACCACCGTCGGCATAGATGGAGGTATACCGATGGCCGAGGCTAGACCGTAGGTGTAAAAACGCCGTCGGCATACATAGAACTATGCCGACGGTGGCCGTAGGCATATATATGTCGTTGGCATACCGGCCTCTATGCCGACGATGGCCGTAGACATAGGAAGGCCGCCGGCGTTGACGTGACGTAGGCAGGCCAGGGGTGGACGATGGGCTCACACCGTTACTACTACGCTAACGGCTCGGACGGAGGCCGTCGGCGTAGTGATGCCGACGGTTTGGCTGTCCGCATAGACTTGTGTCCATATCATCGATCCGCGGTGCATGGCGCGTCATCGATCAGAGGCGCGTGCCTGGTCGATGCAGGTAGAGGTATGCCGACGGCCAAACCGTCGGCATAGACTTGTGTCCATATCATCGATCCGAGGCACGTGCTTGGTCGATGTAGGCAGGCCGTCGACATATTTGTTTTGTCTGTTTTTTCCTTTCTCTAAATACAAACCATATATTTCTATTATATTTTAATCTGTTTTCTGGCATATCTTTTTTTATTCAGTTTTTAGGTAAATTTCTCTTACCTAGATACAACAACCAGGTGAAAATGTTCATCGGTTCTGGGGTGTGGCCCCCCTCACGGACGTCGATGCTGCCGTCGCATGGAGGGTTGAAACGACCATGTCGGGGAGATACAGACGCAATCTTGTGGTGGGTTGGGCCCGGACCTTGATCCGAAGCCTATCTATGGGCTGCCTATCACAACAAGGTGAAAATGTTCATCGATCTTACCTCGTCCGATGAAAGTCAAAGGGATAGACCCGTCCGGTCAACGGTGCTATGGTTATACGAGACGAGGGACTTGTGAGGGTAACAATTCTGCCAGGTCTTGCGATGGGACCTCTTATACGTCTGGAAGTGTGGTGACAGGTGCAAGCACTCGGCATGTGGCTCCGTAGTGTGACCCCCCTCACGAACAACGCTGTCACCATCGCACGAGGGTGGAAACGACCACGTCGGGGAGACACAGAGGCAATCTTGCACTGGGTTGGCCCTAGACCATGATCCGGAGTGTATCTATGGGCTGGCCTATCACACCGAGGTGAAACTTTCCATCGGTCATACCTCGTCCGGTGAAAGTCAAAGGGGTAGACCCGTGCGGTCAACAGTGCTAGGGTTAGATGGGACGGGGTACTTGGTGGGAGGCAATGCCGCCAGCTCTTGCACTGTGCCTCTTTATATGTTTGGAAGTGTGGAGGTAGGTGCAAGAACCCGTCACGTGGCTCCGGGGTGTGGCCCCCTCACGGACGTCGATGCCGCCGTCGCACGGAGGGTTGAAACGGCCACGTCAGGGAGACACAAAGGCAATCTTGTGGTGGGTTGGGCCCGGACCTTGATCCGAAGTCTATCGATGGGCTGCCTATCACACCCAGGTGAACATGTTCATCGGTCATACCTCGTCCGATGAAAGTCAAAGGGGTAGACCCGTCCGGTCAACAGTGCTATGGTTATATGGGACGGGGGACTTGCGGGGGTAGCAATGCCGCCAGGTCTTGTGCCGGGACCTCTTATACATCTGGAAGTGTGGTGCCAGGTGCAAGCACTCGGCACGTGGCTCCATAGTGTGACCCCTCTCATGAACGTCACTGTCACCGTCGCACGGAGGGTGGAAACGACCACGTCACGGAGACACAAAGGCAATCTTGCACTGGGTTGGGCCCGTACCATGATCCGGAGTGTATCTATGGGCTCGCCTATCACACCCAGGTGAAACTTTCCATCGGTCATACCTCGTCCGGTGAAAGTCAAAGGGGTAGACTCCTGCGGTCAACAGTGCTAGGGTTCCACGGGACGGGGTACTTGGGGGGAGGCAATGCTGCCAGGTCTTGCACCGGGTCCTCTTATATGTCTGGAACTGTGGGCGCATGTGCAAGCACCCGGCACGCGGCTCTGGGGTGTGGCCCACCTCACGGATGTCGATGCCGTCATCATACGGAGGGTTGAAATGGCCACGACGGGGAGACACAAAGGGAACTTTTGGTGGGTTGGGCCCTGACCTTGATCCGAATTCTATCTATGGGTTGCCTATCACAGCCAGGTGAAAATGTTCATTGGTCATACCTCGTCCGGTGAAAGTCAAAGGGGTAGACCCGTCCGGTCAACGGTGCTATGGTTATACGGGACGGGGGACTTGCGGGGGTAGCAATGCCGCCAGGTCTTGCGCTGGGACCTCTTATACGTCTGGAAGTGTGGTGCCAGGTGCAAGCACTTGGCATGTGGCTCCGTAGTGTGACCCCCTCACGAACGTCGCTGTCACCGTCGCACGGAGGGTGGAAACGACCACGTCGCGGAGACACAGAGGCAATCTTGCACTAGGTTGGGCCCGTACCATGATTCGGAGTGTATCTATGGGCTCGCCTATCACACCCAGGTGAAACTTTCCATCGGTCATACCTCGTCCGGTGAAAGTCAAAGGGGTAGACCCATGCGGTCAACAGTGCTAGGGTTAGACGGGATGGGGTACTTGGGGGGAGTCAATGCCGCCAGATCTTGCACCGGGACCTCTTATATGTTTGGAACTATGGGCGCATGTGCAAGCACCCGGCACGCGGCTCCAGGGTGTGGCCCACCTCACGGACGTCGATGCCGCCATCGCATGAAGGGTTGAAACGGCCACGTCGGGGAGACACAACGGGAATCTTGTGGTGGGTTGGGCCCCGACCTTGATCCAAATTCTATCTATGGGCTGCCTATCACAGCCAGGTGAAAATGTTCATCGGTCATACCTCGTCCGGTCAAAGTCAAAGGGGTAGACCCGTCAGGTCAATGGTGCTATGGTTATACGGGACGGGGGACTTGCGGGGTCGCAATGCCGCAGGTCTTGCGTCGGGACCTCTTATACGTTTGGAACTGTGGTGGTAGGTGCAAGACCCGGCACACGGCTCCGGGGTTGACACAGAGGGAATCTTGCGGTGGGTTGACATGGAGGGAATCTTGCGGTGGGTTGGGCCCAGACCTTGTTCTAAGATTTTGCTATGGGCTGACATATCACAACCAGGTGAAAATGTCCATCGGTGATACCTCTTCCGGTGAAAGTCAAAGGGGTAGATCCGTCCGGTTAACAGTGCCAGGGTTGGGACGGGACCGTTTTTGGGGGTGTAGCCATGGGCTGGGTAGCAAACACGTCAGGTCTTGCGGTGGGCCCTCCTACGCCCGTGGAAGCATGGTGGTAGGCGCAAGCACCCGACACGCGGCTCCGGGGTGTGCCCCCCCTCACGGGCGTCGCTACCGCCGTGTCACTGGGGGGGAAACAACCATGTCGAGCGACACGGAGGGAATCTTGCCGTGGGTTGGGCCGGAACCATGTTTGGGGGGTGTAGCTATGGGCTGGGTTATCACAACCCGGTGAAAAGGTCCATTGGTCAAATCCCGTCCGGTGAAGGTCAAAGGGCTAGATTTGCCGGACGTCTATTTTAGGGTTAGACGGGATGGGGTACCCAGGGGGTAGAAAACACGCCAGGTCTTGCGCTGGGCCCTCCTATGCGTGTGGAAGCGTGGTGACAGGCGAAAGCACCCGGCACGCGGCTCCGGGATGTGCCCCCTCATGGGCGTCGCTGTCGTCATGTTACGAAGGGGGGAAACCTCCTATCTATGCCGACGGCCAAGCCGTCGGCATAGATCAACCTTATCCACTCGGGGAGCTGCCACTGACACGTGGGTCCCAGGCTATACCGACGGCCAAGCCGTCGGCATAGTGCCCCCTTATCCACTCGGCCGGCTGCTTCCTCCTCCACTCGTTCGCTATCTCTCTCCCTCGACCCCAACTCCCTCTCTCTTTCTTGCCGCCGCCGACGCCACTTCGTTCACTGCCACCGCCGTCTCTTCCCGGACTTGCCCGCGCCGCCGTCGTCTACGCCCAGACCCTCCACCGCCGCCTTCGCTAGGGCCCTCCTCCTCCGCCCGCGCCGCAGCCGTGCCCGCGCCGCCGCCTCCCTCAGCCCGGACCCGCCCTCACCCCTGCCCCTGCTCTCCTCTTTCGCCCGCGCCGCTGCCGTCTCCGCCCCGACCTCCATTGACCCCCGCCCCGGCCACACCGCCACCCCACCTCGGCCACCTCGTCCCCGCCCCAAACGCCCTCGCCCCAGCTACCCCGCGCGCGACCGGCCCTCCCCTGCTCTGGCCCGCCATTGCCCGTGTCTGCCCTTCCCCTCCCCCCACCGCGCACCCCCCGAGCTGTCCCTCCCTCATGGTAAAGTCCCTCCCTCTCTGTAGCAATTTTTTTGTTAATTTAGTTGTTGTTCATAGTTATGTAATTAGATGGATCGATGCATTATGTATGATGATAGTTAGATGATAGATGATTTGATGATATAGTTAGAAATGTGAGAAATGCAGGAATGCAATTTTTTAACAAGAATGCAATAAATGCAAATGTATGATGATAGTTAGATGATAGATGATTTGTTGATAGCTAGAAATGTGAGAAATGCAAGAAATGCAAGAAATTTAACAAGAATGCAACAAATGCAACTGATATTTGATGATGTTGATGATGATAGATGATGATGATTTTTTTATGCTCCGATGATTGTTAGGTGATGATAGATGATGATGATGAATATATTGTGATGTTCTTAATTTTTGTCATGGTGCAATTTGCAGGTTCGGTGGTGTTCCATCTTGGTGGAGTGATCGTCGTAGGAGCTGTTGGTCCTGGGTCGTCCCTCCGCTATTGGACTACTTCCTCTACAGCCGATGGTGAGCTAGGAATCATGTCAGTAGATTTACTTCTCATGTCAAGTCGCGTAACCTAGGCGTCTCCCGTCCGAAAGGGTTGCACTGATAAATATGCATTCAATTGCATATTTATGACCGTAGCTCTTTCAGACTGTCCAGCGTTTTCGACGGACAGCCCGAGGATGTGTAGATTGGGTACGTTCACCATGTTCTACCCTGTTTCGAGACAGGATTTCGGCGACGCCTCCCCATTGTTCTCCGGAGCACATTCTCTCGGCTATTTACTGAGACGTGTATCTGGAGAACAATGGGGATGTGCTGCCGAAATGTTGTCTCGGAACGGGGTAGAGCATGGAGAACGTACTCAATCTAGAGATCCTCGCGTGGGATTAGGACCCATCTTTACCTATTAGAGATGTTGGTGGATTCAACGCAGAAGAAAATAAAAATTTGATGTGATTAATTCAAATGAATCATTAATTTTGTTGTGTGGCTCCCAATAAAGTAGAGGATGGCAGATAATCAGTGGATGTACAGTGGTTTTATCCGTTGGAATCAAGTAACATCAGAGTGGATCGCGAAAACCAATGTGTATTTGAAGGATATATTCCGTAGTCCAATGACAATTATCCCACCATGCCCATGTGCGAGATGTGGCAAACGTCAACGTAAAAATCAGAAGGACATGACTGACCACCTTCGCACGCACGGATATATGCCAAACTTTGACATGCCACCGATGAACTTAGCTGAGCATGACCGTGGCAGAGAGGAGGTGATGCAACAACGCATCGATGGTTATGAAGACGACGAGGTTAGGGACATGCTAGATGATGTCATTGCTATAGAAACGGCAAATGCAACACCTTCAGAGAATGAACTGGAGGAGCCGGAGGCAATCGCAAAGGCCTTCTTGGTGTTCTTGGCCTCGTCGAAGAAACCTCTTTATGAGGGTGCCAAAATATCTCACCTGGATGCCATCTCGCAACTTATTGCAGTCAAGGCTGAGTACGGCTGTAGCCATAAATGCTTTGAAGCATTCCTGGGAGTATGGGCTAACAGCCTCCCCGAGGGTCATCAACTGCCGAAAAGCATGTACGCTACAAAGAAAATCATGAAGGCACTCTCTATGGATTATAAGAAAATACATGTTTGTCCGAAGAATTGCCTTTTGTTTAGGCACGAGTATGCGGATGACAAGTACTATAGGGAGTGTGGTTCGTCCATTCTGGTTTCATGAATGATTGTAGAAATACTATCGAGTTCTTCCAGAGCACAAGGCCACTACCGACAAGATCGTGCTACGCCAGATGTAGTACGAGGTGCGCTTGGTGTCCACCACACAATACTATCATGACTATCTTGGTGTGAAGATAACCAAGGAAGAAGCAAAGACGGGGGACATTACCTTGGAGAGGGACGAGTACTTGTCGGTAAGTATTAACGATTTTTCAGTCCGAAGTTTGTGGTAAATTTCATCGTTTCGTGTTAGACATGCCATTATGCTTCCATTATGTAGGTGTGTCCAAATTGGTGTTATGGAAAAGACGAGTCCTGGGCGGCATTGGTGGACCTGTGGTGTGGTCAGGATGAAGCCTGGGCGGCTACGAGCAGCAAAAACAAGGCTAACCAAGGGAAGGAGGGAGTACATGCTCAGGGAAACCGGAACCGCTTTCTCCACAAGGCACTTCAGGTATGACTAACCTCATTAAACAATACCATCACTTTTTTATGTATGACTAACATATGTTTGTTGGTGTAGGAGGAGAAACTCAAGCGGCCGCTCTCATACATGGAGGCATGGGAGATTGCCCATAGTCTGAGGAGGCCCAAGCCTGGCGAAGACAAGTACTACAGTAACACCGTGGAGAAGAAGAAGAACTACTCTGCGGCGTATCTGAATCTACATCCTGACACACCTGACACCATCAAGGCGCCTTTGGACGACAGGATGGTGGTTGGCATGGGGCCGAAGGCCCATGGTTGGCAGCCGGTTCTGGATGCTGTCGTCACTCCTTCTATCTCCTACACACAACTCCGAGCTACCGACCCAAGCCTGAGACAGCGCACGCCCATGACCACTGCGCAGTCACAGTCCCTCCTAGCCGAGCAACACTCTGTAAGTATTTTTCCCTCTTATCTTCATTGCTCACTTTATTTTCCGCATTGAGATGTTTAATGAGTTCCATCACGTCATATTGTAGGCCTACATGGAGTACACATGCCAGAAGACCATGCCGTGGAGCGCGAGAGTTGCAGCCCTCCAGGACCACACCACTCGCATGATGACGGTTAGTTTAGCCCCTTTCATTCGTGTACGGAAAGGCCTGCAAAACCAAGATCGCCCAAGCCGCAAACTTCGAGAATATCACGCAAAGCAATCATCTGACCTGTCGGCCGTCAAGTTTCGGAGAAGTGCTCAAAACTCTAGATGGCTTTATTAAAAACAATCACCATTAAATCTCTCATATGAAGATGTTAGTACAATAAAGAAACTTATGATAATGTGAGAGTATATTTTTTTTTACAAATTCAATCATATAATTAATGTATTACGATCCCATCAATTTGAATACTTTTTCATATATTAAATTAAAAGTCAAAGTTACAAAAGCTTGACTGCATATACATTTTAGGATATCATCAATTCACATATAAGATAGAAACTAGCCATAAAAATACAATGGATTGAGTTACTTACAGAAGTGTATGTGACGACAATTGCGAAAGGATGTTGGGAATGGAACCTGTCAGATTATGTGTGACAAATCCCTGCCATTTAGTGAGCTTCCAGATCATAGTCGAGGAAATCGTTAACTAATAGCTGTTTGGTTAGCTGGCGAGTAGGGGATTAATAGACAAGTTAATTGGTCATTAAATCAATTAATTGGTCAATTTATCAATTTATTGCCTATCCAGTGACCCTAAAACTACGAATTAATCAACAAGTGAACTGGTTATTGAATGAATTCTTAAAAAAGGTTCCAGATAAACCACTGAGTTAATTACTCATGGGAAAATGCATAATGTATAATAGTTTAGATAGTCTTTTGCTTCACAAGTACTCTAATCCTCTCAGATACCCAAAAGAAGACGAGATGTTGCCACTCAGACCCATAGAAGATAGGTTCCTGCATGTACATATATGTACAAATAAGTTCAAATAATACTTGTGTCCACCGAATAATCTTTTCGTAGAAAAATTAACGCACACGCCTGCAATCAATACATCCCACACAAATTTTCTCGGAACACATGGATCCCCCGTCCAGTTCTTTTTCACCCGGTACCTGGCCCTGATCGCCATCACGGCAGATACTGTTGCATTTCTCACCAGCAACACACGAAGCTCTTATTAGCGACCTAAAAATTAGCTGGAGTGAGACGTTTTGGTGCTCAGGCTTATCTGCACCCGTTCAGTAAAAAATCAAAACAAATACTAAAACAATTCAACAAATTCCAAATTTTTTTTGGTGTAAAATAATTTCATGCCTGAGGTTCGCTCCAATTTTTTGTATCATTTGAACATCTCCGCAGCTCTCAGCAAAAAAAGAAAGAAAAAAACAAATCGGGATAAAATAGTGCGTGAACAGTATAGTTTTTTAGAGACCCCAAATTTGTCTTTTTTGCCGAGAGCTGTTCAGATGTTCAAATGATACAAAAATTGGAGCGACCTCATGCATGAAATTATGTACCACCCAAAAGAAATTGGATTTTTTTTAAAAAAAATTAGTATTTGTTTTGATTTTTTTACTCAGCGGGGGTGCAGATGAGCCCGGACTCAAAAATGAATTTTCGCATTGCTAGCTGCTTCATGACCTGCCGTGAAAAACGGATCGCTTCCAGTGATCCCTTTCCTTCTCTCTCCCCTCGCCGCAGCCGACGGGCGTGATCGGGCGAAGCCCGGTCGGCACCGGCACCGGCAGGGTGGTATTGTCTCCTCAAGTGGGCCCTCTGGCACGGGCGAAGGAAGACTGGCCTCGATGTAGCGCTGGCAGTGCGCCGAAGCTCTTCGGCAACAACAACATGACGACGATGTGTGAGGTGTCAAGGTGGTGTGCCGTTGGGCGGTGAGGGTCACCGGACAACGGGCAGACCAATTTGGCCGCTCGAGCGAGGCATGCTGAGGGCATTGTGGGTTGCGGGCTGCTGGCTCCGCCGTGACTATCGACTGGTGGAGTTAGTGGCGTAGGAGTGGTGGTTTGGCCCTAGCGCTCTTCTTCCACCAAGTCGTCTGCTTCCGGATGTCGACCTCTTGCATCTGGTCGCTGACGAGTTTCAGTCTTTCCCATCGAAGATATATACAGATTCACGTATGTCTTCCATGTTTTTTTTTGGAAAAGAGTATGCCGTCCATGTATATCTAGATCGAAAATAATTCGGGCGCACACACGTATTATCAGCCAATACGGCCTCAACAGGGCGCGGCGTGAAACTACGCTTTTTTATCGGTGTCATGAGACATGTCCAAGTCAAGGTTCCCAAGGCATTTATAGAGGTGGTGATGAGGTCGTCTACCATGGGTAGGGTCATAAGGCTGACTTCTAGGCCCACCTATGGATCCTCATTGACATTAAAGCTCGAGAAGTAAAAGTGCACTCGGACGCACCTGAAGAGGCAATCAGACACACCTGAAGAGTCACTCGCATGGCTAAGGCTACACTCGGACAACAGGAGCTCAACAGCCCAGGAGTGGTAGCGTTCGAGGAACCTGAAGGGGTCTCCGTTACCAATAACGGTCTAGTTAAAGCGGCAATTCCTGTAACATAGCTTTAACTAGCATTAAATGTGGCGCTCGGCTGGTGGTGGCGCACTCTATATAAGCCACCACCGAACACCGTAGCAAAGGTTCCTACACCTGTAATCTTCTATTCCTCCATAAGGAAAACAAACCAGCCCCCGGGCTCGAGACGTAGGGATTTTACCACTTCCGAGTGGGGCCTGAACTCGTACACATCCAAGTGAACATCTGAGCCATAGCTAGACTTCGCCCCTTCATGCGTATGTAGGAGATATGCCCTAGAGGCAACAATAAATGTTATTGATTATCTCCCTGTTCATAATTAGGTTTATGTTCCATGCTATAACTTCTATGGTTCTTGAGTCTACAATAACCACGAGGCTTGAAGGAAGACTCATATGCACGTGTGGAATAATAAACGGTAAATTGTATTCCTAGTCTGGCCTCTAAGACTGGCTCAAGTATTGCATGATGATCCTGTTTTCCTGATCATGGGCATGGCTATACCGGCAATTTTGAGGGCACAATGTTAGAAGAACATTTGTGTTGAATCGACCCGAATTGATGTTATGCTATGAGATACATTCGTCATAAGTTAATGGTAAATAACATAGAGAAGTTAATGTTTGCATAATTCCTTAGACCATGAGAGTATCGAGTTTCTTCATGCTTGCTTCATGAACTTTGAGGTTTGTTAAACGTCATCCGTAAATGAGTGGCTATTACGGCGGCTTACGGGTTCATGGAAAAGTATGTCAAGTAACTTGATAGCTCAAGATTGAGATTTGCTCCTCTGACGATGAAGAGATATCTCTGGGCCCTCTTGGTGTTACGGTATCCATCATCGTCTGGCCAGACACTTTGTGATTTGATCACGCGGATGCCGGAACACGGGAACGAGAAAAGAGAACAATACTGGTAACGAGGTAACTGGCATAGTGGACAAGTTGTTGATCCACAGGGATGCCAACATGTCTCACCTCGGGTATTTGTAACATATCGCGAAGCAACAGGAATAGCACACGGCAACTGGAGGTTCACTCGAATATTCATTCGTGTGGGTATAGGGGTCAATATGGGTGTCCACGGCTCCGATGTTGATCATTGATCGGAAGGGGTTCCGGGTCATGTCTATGCTTCACCGAACCTATAGGGTCACACGCTTAAGGATCATCTATCTCCTGAATACTAGACAGGGAGTCTGAGAGAAAATCACCGAAAAAGTTTCGGACACCGAAAAAGTTCCGCAGGGAGAACCCCGGAACAGTTTTGGTAAAACTGAAAAGTTGTTTCAGGGGATACCATTAAGTCAAATTGGTTTCGGCACATGCCTAATAATTCTTGGAGGGTGCCAGAATCATTCTAGAAACTTTTGGTAATTTTTCGGAAGAAAAAACGAAAATGTTCCGGAGCTGCCGGAACAGCTTCAGATGCTTTTCGCAGATGAAAATCACTAAACCGGAATTATTTCGAAAGGTGTTGAAAATTATTTTAGTGGGTACTGGAAATTTTCTAAGCCCACATAAATATTTTCAGTTCGATCACACGCTGAAAAATGTCGTCGTGAATAGTAAAATCAGCTTTATGGTTGCTTTTTGGAAAGCCATCTTTTTGGGCTTTTGCTCCAAAATATCTTGGAGATGACATGGATGGATGTGGCTGAAATTTCAGTCCCTCCAACCCTCCTTCTCCTATAAATAGAGGTGGAGGGGCAGCCCAAAACTCACTCCTTCTCACATACAAGTGCCATTGCAATGATCTGGCTTCTTCTCTCCCTCCCAGCGAAATAGTTTCGTAGAGCCGAAAGGCTGTCTGGGTTCCGGCAGGAACTAGTTCTGGACGGCGAAGCCCTACCGGATAGATGACACCGTATGTGTGCAACTCTGTAGAGAGATCGTAGTTTCGGTCTTAGTTCGAGAGTGCCTCCCGGAGGGCTGTCTGTTTGACCGTCCGAGTTTCGAAGGTCCTCCCGAAGGGCTGTCCGAGTGACTGTCCAAGTTTTGGAGGTCCTCCCGAAGGGCTGGCAGCGACACCATCCGGGGGACTGTCTGACCGCCTCCCGGAGTGTCCAAGGGGCAGATGAGGGTATACAACCTCGCGGTTGGGAGGTTGTAAATCCTAGCTACGGGGATCTGCACCGCCGATTGTCATCGACTCTACTTCCGTTGTGCTACGAGTCGGTAACGAAAAAGATCAAACCTTGTATGTAGTCTCCATAGTGGTCCTGGGCTGGTGCCTAGGTCGGAATTTTTTTGTTTTCTGCTGCGTTACCCTACAGTGGCATCAAGAGCCGTGCTATGCGTAGATGCAGGTAGCGATCTAGAATACATAGAGATGTATGGGTGTTGCACAATATAATTAGGTAGTAGGTGAGATCTATTGCTGGAAATTATTTGTGCAGGTAGCAGATGAAATCTGTTACCCGATGTTCTTGTTGCTTCCCTGGAATTTGCGTAGTCCTGATCTTAATGGCATGGTGGAATCTCACAAAGTTCTGGCAATCCGCGATCCTTTCATGCTGCTCCTGAGTATGCTGATTGATAGATAAACGAAGTGCTAACAGTTCTTTGGGTTTCCACCATAGTTGAGAAAGATGGATGTTTCGCATACGAAAGGGCAATGCAGGTATGATCTGCACGGGGGTCACGCGTATGACGAATTTTAGTATGAGGCTCGAGATTTTATTATCTCGTGTTTCATACACCCTGGAAATTTAATCTAGCAACTTGGATTTTTATGCTTGATGATGAACATTGGTAGCTTCGGTTTGTTTCGAAACCTTAGAAGCCACGTAAAACAAGTTTTTGCATGAACCGATTAGAGGCGTCTAACTTGGTTTTGCAGGATGATTTGCATGTGCATATGATGTGGTATAGCAAGTCTCATATTAATTCGATTATGTATGAGATGGCTATATGATGTAATTTGATTAACATGACCTGTGTGTCATGATTCGACATGATGGCTGGAGCCATATGATTGCACTTTAATGACCTGCATGTCAACCTTATGTAATGCACTTGTTTTATTAGCTATAGAGATAGCAATATTATTTGGTGCATCGACAAGGTGGTGGCAATCTTCGCGAAGGTGAACACCGACATGAATGTCGAAGACGAAGAAATGAAAGACTTCTCCGTCAGAAAGGGCTATACCATATCATGCTATTATAAATTGCTTGAGATGTTTATCCCTTATGATGCATCCTTCTTGATTGCGCGGTAGTCGCTTTTATTAGGGTGATCTCTCACAAAAAATATAAAGTAGTTAGTGTTCTCCCAAGTGTAGCACCATCACGGCACCGAACTTTTCGGGGTGCGCCATGGATGCATGGGTACGAACGATTAGGGATGTGTGATGCGGGTAAGTATAGACCTTGCAGCGAGATCACTTGGTTGTCTTGACGTTCAGGCATGAAAGTGATGATCTCGGAACACACGCATTGAAAGATGAACGAGAGTCACATGGAGATGTGATCGGCAAGTTGGCCTACCGATTAAAATTCCCGTCATGAGATGATGATTCTATGACGATGAATTGAAGTCTGGATCTTGTATCACTCAAAATCAATTATGAGAGATATTGATTTGAGTGGGAGCGCACTATTGAATTAACTTGTTTAATTCTGAGTGCAATTAATTTTGAACATTGTCTAAGTGTGTTTTGCATAATAGTTGTAGAATAATGGCTCGCGTTTCCACCTTCCCTATTAAAATTGAATAGTTGTTAAATATCTGGTTATAACTTTATGGTTGGTAACGTAATGTGATGATTGTCCTCAATAGTGCCGAGAAGGACTTTTTCCTATCACATACTTTCGGTATTCTCCTGCTAATTCTATGGATCATGTGACTCTCGTCCCTCGATCCAAAAGCTAGAGTTTTGTTTCAGTCAAGTGCAATACATTTGCTTCCATGAGACCCGGACTTCGAAAGTTTGGATTGTTATGTGATATTCATGGAATCCGAAAATCATTTTCAGAGAAAGACAAAGGCTAAAAGATATGAGATATCCAAAGCAATGCTTGTTTGCAAACTATTAGTAAAGGAGTTTACTATGCATTAGACTGATAAGAGAGGGATCTAGGAGAACGCCTGTCATATGATGAAAGGTGAATAAAACAACAACTTAAAGAGAGAGGAAGTGTCCGAAGGGTGTTAGTGAGACTTTCATGCCTAGGAAGTACAGGGCTAATGCCACTCTTAAGTTGGATGCTTCTTCTGAGAGTAGGAGAAATACTGAAACTTAAACTGTTAGAAGTATAATGGCAATAGAAAAGAAGACTGCAATATCCAGCTCATGTATGAATGTCATACAGGTTTTTGATGTATAGAAGGCTGGTCAAAGATATAGTTCTTGGGAATTATATTTAAACATGTTAATCACTAATTCTTGGGTATTGTGAGTTGGTCACAAAGATACCCGCTCAATTGCGTTCTATTGCAACTCGATGTAAGAACTACTATGGCCTGAAAGACTAGCCAGGGATGAGGTTTAGATACATGCAGGGAACATAGTAAAATTTACTATGCCTTCCATCGGTGTATGCCCTATGTATCAAGTTTCATAATTCATTTTAGAGTTTCACACTCTAGCCCTTTGCATAAGGTATCTTGCAAGAAGGTTGTTCATAAGAGAACTTTTCATGTTCGGTGTTATGAATAACATAAGGGCCATACTTTCATTATGAATGAGACGTATGTTATGAATATTGATAATAATACATTACCTCTAGGTTTACTTTTATAATTCATTTTAGAGTTTCATAGACTCTAGCCCATTGCACAATGTTTGTTGCAAAAGAGTTGTTCATAAAGACAACAATTGTTGTTCAGTATTATGAATAACATGAAGGGCCATGCTTCCATCCTAGATGGGATGTATGTTATCAATATTGATGGAAATATGATACATCCATAACACTGACGCTAAACGTCGCAAGACTAAAAGAATACCACATATGTGTGGCACTGCATTTGGTCACATTGGAGAAACCCGCATGGAAAATTCCATTATGATGGATTTTGAAGTCGTTTGAGTTTGAATCATCTGACACTTGCAACTTTCCTCCAAAAGGTGAAGTAACTAAAATACCGTTCACAGGCCATAAGGAATGAGCAAAGAACTTATTGGTGATCATATATTTGATGTATGTAGTCCGATAAATATTGTTGCAAACAGTGGCTTTGTCTACCTTCAAAAATGACTCAAGTAGATATATGGATATTTACTTGATGATACGTAAGTCTGGATCTTTTGAAATCATTCGAAAGGTTTTCAAAAATAAAGTAGAAGTTATTGTACCAATAAAATTATGTTCCTGTAATTTTATTGCTGAAAGGAATATTTGAGTTACAAGTTTATCGGATGTCTGATGAGTTATGAAAAGAGTTTCATAACTTACACCTTCCGGAACACCACTTCAAGTGAAAAGTCCGTGAAGATGTAATCAAACCATTTATGACATGGTAAGATCAAAGATGACATAAATAGATTTGCCGTTATCCCTTTTATAGAGTGATGCTTTAGAGACTGCGGCTTTTACACTGAAAAGAGATCCATCAGGTGTGTTGAAATGACGCCATGGTATGGTATGCCCAACCATGTTATATCTTTTCTTAACATTTGGAATATGGGGCCTGTGTAAAAGGTTACAAACCTATTTCAAATAAGACAAGTGCTACTTTGTATGGTTATCCCAAGTCATTAGGTATTCCCCCACCACTATACCGAGGCAAAGGGTTTTGCCACAAAATGGTATGCTTTTATAGAGAATAGTTCTTACAAAAGGTGAGTGGGAGGACAGTGCAACTCGACGAGATAACCAGTATCTTCGTCATCAGTTCAAAGGAAAGAAACCCTGGAAGTGATTCCGTTGTTTTCCTACTACGACTGATATTGAAGTATCTACAATAAAATGTATGGACTTCGGTCGAACGTGCAGCTGAACCACATAGACAAAGCTCGTGCAAACCTATCAGGTGCACAAACGAGATATTGTTGTTAGACAATAGTATACCTATAGAACAGAAGGAAGCGTTGATGGGCCCTGACTCCGGAATTGGCTAAATGCCAATACAATCCGAGATAGTTTCCATATAAGTGATTCAAGATTAAAACCTTGATACACCTTTCAGAGGACTTAGAGTCTAACGAATATTTATGGAACTAAAAAACTGATACGGATAAAAATGTTTTATCCATAAAGCTCGACTTTTTGAAATAACAAGTTCAAGAAGTTGACTACGCTGAGGTTGTTTCACCGTAGCGATGCTTAAGGTCGGTTCGGGTTGAACTAGCAATTAATACATATATCAATCCTGAGATATGAAACATGGATGACAAAAGGATTTCCATCTGATGGAAATGAAACCTAGGACTTGTATGTGATACAGTCCAAAGTAATTTGTCGATCCAGAGGATGCTAGTAAGTATGCAAACTTCAGAGTTCCAACAATGGACAAAAGAGAGCAAAATGGAGTTGGAATCTTCATGGTTTGATGAAATGGTCAAAAAGGGTTTTTGACTTCATCAATGGGTAATGAAGATGCTTGTGATTCAAGAAAGTAAGTGGGAGCATAATAATATTTCTAAAACGTTGTGTGCTTGACACATTGTTAATTGGAAATGAATTTCTTGACATGAATTAGGACTTCATTTGAAAATAGTTTTGCGATGAAGTGCTTAGGCTTGATAGCCTCAATATTAGGCATGATGATCTATGGAGATAGATTTACCTAATGGGGCTAAGCAATTAATACATATTGACAAGGTGCTAAAACCTTTTAGCATTTAAAAACGCCAAGGAGTGATTCTTGCCGAAGTCACATGGAAAGAGTTTTTGCAAGACTGAGTGTCCCAAAACACTGACGAGTAAAATACACGGTGAAGATTCCACACACTCTAGTATTTGGATTAAATCATGTATTCCATGGTATGTAAAAACACCCAGATATGTCCGATACTCCCAAGGTTGTGCGAGTATAGATACCAAAGTGATCAAAGCACTGATCATGGGACAACAGTGAAAGATGTCATTAAGTAATAGAGTAGTGTTGATGACATGTTTTCTCGCAAGCAGAGATTATGAAGTGCTCGTTGTAAGTAATTACATCGATACAGTCTCAATCAACGCTCCATGTGATTTTCGATTTAAGTTAAGGGTTTTGTGTAATACATAATATGGTGGCACGGTAGTTGGAAATTGTTCCAAACAAGATACTGTGGCGAATTCTGTAACAAAGGCTAAGTATGTTGACGCTTTGGAAGCGACAAAGAAGTTGTTGAATCATATAGTTCATTCATGAACTTAGTATGGTTTCAAGATGGCTTTGGTCTATGAGACACTATTGTAGATAGTTGCTCCATAGCTCAGTCTGAGGAATCAAGTTTCGACCAATGATTCACACATATGCAAAGCCAAGTTCACACAAAATACGAATTTTGTGATAGCGTGAAAACGCGAGGATATGCATAGTTATACACGGAGACTTATATGCACGTGTGGAATAATAAACGGTAAATAGTATTCCTAGTCTGGCCTCTAAGACTGGCTCAAGTATTGCATGATGATCCTGTTTTCCTGATCATGGGCATGGCTATGCCGGCAATTTTGAGGGCACAATGTTAGAAGAACATTTGTGTTGAATCGACCCGAATTGATGTTATGCTATGAGATGCATTCGTCATAAATTAATGGTAAATAACACAGAGAAGTTAATGTTTGCATAATTCCTTAGACCATGAGAGTATCGAGTTTCTTCATGCTTGCTTCATGAACTTTGGGGTTTGTTAAACGTCATCCGTAAATGGGTGGCTATTACGGCGGCTTATGGGTTCATGGAAAAGTATGTCAAGTAACTTGATAGCTCAAGATTGAGATTTGGTCCTCCGACGATGGAGAGATATCTCTGGGCCCTCTTGGTGTTACGGTATCCATCATCGTTTGGCCAGACACTTTGTGATTTGATCACGCGGATGCCGGAACACGGGAACGAGAAAAGAGAACAATACCGGTAACGAGGTAACTGGCATAGTGGACAAGTTGTTAATCCACGGGGATGCCAACATGTCTCACCTCGGGTATTTGTAACATATCGCGAAGCAACAGGAATAGCACACGGCAACCGGAGGTTCACTCGAATATTCATTCGTATGGGTATAAGGGTCAATATGGGTGTCCACGGCTCCGATGTTGATCATTGATCGGAAGGGGTTCCGGGTCATGTCTATGCTTCACCGAACCTATAGGGTCACACGCTTAAGGGTCATCTATCTGCTGAATACTAGACAGGGAGTCTGAGAGAAAATCACCGAAAAAGTTTCGGACACCGGAAAAGTTTCACACAGCGGAAAAGTTCCACAGGGAGAACACCGGAATAGTTTCGGTAAAACTGAAAAGTTGTTTCAGGGGATACCATTAAGTCAAATTGGTTTCGGCACATGCCTGATAATTCTTGGAGGGTGCAAGAATCATTCTGGAAACTTTTGGGAATTTTCCGGAAGAAAAACCAGAAATGTTCCGGAGCTGCCGGAACCGCTTCAGATGCTTTTCGCAGATGAAAATCACTAAACCTGAATTGTTTCGAAAAGTGTTAAAAATTATTTTAGTGGGTAATGGAAATTTTCTAAGCCCACATAAATATTTTCAGTTCGATCAGACGCTGAAAAATGTCGTCGTGAATAGTGAAATCAGCTTTATGATTACTTTTTGGAAAGCCACCTTTTTGGGCTTTTGCTCGAAAATATCTTGGAGATGACATGGATGGATGTGGCTGAAATTTCAGCCCCTCCACCCCTCCTTCTCCTATAAATAGAGGTGGAGGGGGCAGCCCAAAACTCACTCCTTCTCACATACAAGTGCCATTGCAATGATCTGGCTTCTTCTCTCCCTCCCAGTGAAATAGTTTCGTAGAACCGAAAGGTTGTTTGGGTTCCGGCAGGAACTAGTTCTGGATGCAAAGCCCTGCCGGATAGATGACACCGTATGTGTGCAACTCTATAGAGAGATCGTAGTTTTGGTCTTAGTTCGAGAGTGCCTCTCGGATGGCTGTCCGTGTGACCGTCCGAGTTTCGAAGGTCCTCCCGAAGGGCTGTCCGAGTGACTGTCCAAGTTTTGGAGGTCCTCCCGAAGGGCTGTCCGCGACACCGTCCGGGGGACTGTCTGACGACCTCCTGAAGGGCTGTCCAAGGGGCAGATGAGGGTATACATCCTCGCGGTTGGGAGGTTGTAAATCCTAGCTGCGGGGATCTACACCGCCGATCCTCATCGACTCTACTTTCGCTGTGCTACGAGTCGGTAACGAAAAAGATCAAACCTTGTATGCAGTCTCCATAGTGGTCCTGGGCTGGTGAGTAGGTCGGGAAATTTTTGTTTTCTGCTGCGTTACCCTACATCGTACCCCTGGTAGTATTGTTAGGCTAGTTCCCTCGACAGGAAAAACCCATGACGGCTGCGATTGGAGGTCTTGAGCTTCGATGAAAGGGTGTATTAGATGTGACGAAGCATGTGTGCCAGGTGTTTGGTGAATTGCGGCAGCGGGCTCGACAAGCGGGGGTGACATCACTGGAGGACTGCCTTTTTAATGGTGCTCTTCTAGTACCGAGTCTTGATTTGCAGGGTGAAAGCCCAAGGTCTAGCCTTTATGGGTTGTACCTAGCAATGACCTTATTGAAGGCGCTGTTTTTGGATGAACTCGGACTTTCTACATGATGAAAACCCAAGATCTTCGATCGGAAACAACAATGCTTGTGCATTGTTTTCCTCTGTGAGGCATTGCTTTTGAAGGATCTCTGTAATCAGGATGTTGTCTTTGATGATGGTTAGAGTGCTGCTGATGCTAACGATTGATCAACCGGGCGGGTCTTTTTTCTTCTGTTCTATTTTGTTGTTTTTGTTGTGTGTATTTTTAATGTTTTTAAGACATTTTGTTGGTACAGAGGTCAAATATAATAGTTATCTTTGCGATACTAAATATATTCCCTTTGTAAGAAAATAACTGCTTCATGACCAATTTTTTGTTATCTGCAAACAGTAAATGGTTACCATCCTGAGTGGCCGTGGGTGTGAGTAAGCTAGTGGTAGGGAAGACCTGCAAGACCTCGAGGGCGTTGATGATCGGTGGAAGCCTCCAGTTCATGGTGGCGTTCAGCGAGATGTCATACCAGTCGTAACCGTTGAAGGGTTTGTCATTGCGGATGGCATCTGTTTCAAGGTACCAGGGCGACATGGCGAGAGGGTACAGAAGTTTGTCATTCATACTGATGTAGAACTCGCGGACGCGTTGCTCTGGAGCTCTGCAAACTCGTTGGCGTTCGCAGTGGCGGATCTAGTGTGGGTGCCCTGGCACCTCCTTCAAAAATGCAAAACGTTTTGAGAGAATTCCATATTTAACACTGTCCTAAAATTTTATGCCATATTTGATATCAACAAATTATTTCTTCCCTATATAGCAACGAGTCTAAATTTTATGTCTTTTATAACATTTTTGTTCATTTTAAGCCTAAGTTACACCTGAAAAGACCATTTTACCTCTCATATTGTGTGTGTGCTGCTGCATGAGTGTTGCTGCGTGTTTGTGTGCGCACACGTATGCTTGCTGCTACGTGTGTGTGCGTGCGCGCGCGTGCGCGTGTGCGCGTGTGTGTGCATGCGTGAGTGTGTGCGTGTGCGTGTGCGTGTGCGTATGTGCCGCTGAATGTGATGTTGCGTGTGTGTGTGCTGCGTGTGTTGCTGCTGCTGCTGCTATGTACTGTTGCGTGCGTGTGTGTACGCAGCGTGTCTGTTGTGTGTGTGTGCGCTATTACGTGTGTGCGCGCGTGTGATGTGATGTTACGTGTGTGTTGTGTGTGGTGTTGTTGTGTGTTGTTGCGTGTGTGATGTTGTTTGTGTGTGCTATTGCTCCGCATTGATGTTGTGTGTGTTATTGTCCTGCACACACACATATCGTATGAGGGGCAAAATTGTCTTTTTAGGTGTTATTTAGTCTTGAAATGAACAAAAGTATTATAAAAGGCATAAAATTTAGTCTTGTTGTCAAAAAGGGAAGAAAAAGTTTTGAGTGTTAAATAAGGAAACAGATTTTAAAAATAGTGTTATATAAGGAATTGTTTCAAACGTTTTTTACCTAGTACTCCAGTTAGTCTAATCCTAAATTCGTTAAAGGGTTAAAATGCCAAACTGACAATTTTTTATCATTAGATATTCTAATCCTAATTGCATAAAAGGGTTGAAGTGCCAAACTGACAATCTTTTTTATCATTATATATGGATTTTTTTGGTGCCAAACTAACATAAAATGGCTCTTTTATGGTGAGTGAGAAGATTGGCAACCCCTTGCGATCAAGCTCCAGGTCCATCCCTCGGTCACTGGGCGTTCGATTACGCGTCCTATGAGAACCGGATGGAGGTGGAGGAGTTGAGAACATCTTCAACAAACGCGCGGTAGCGCGGCGCGTTAATTTTCTTACAGTATTGAAATAGCGTTTTAACGTGTTGGGCTGGTGTTTTGTTTTACCAGAAGCGTTATAATATTACGCGTTGCAGGTAGTGCTTCAGCATGGGCCAAATTCCAGCACGCACACCCAATACAAACAACATTCCTCACCCAAACATAGAACCAAGAAGATTAAACACACACAAAATAAATCAACAATAAATAGTTTAATTATTATTACAACTCAAACAAATAGTTTATCTTCAATACAACAAATAGTTCATGAATAATACAATATATAGTTCATCAACGATATGTGGAGCCAAGCATACCTGGGAACCCGCGAGCTTTGTTGACCTCCAGAAGCCTTGCGATGTCTTCAGCACTAGAAGCTCTCAAATATTCTGAACCAAACACTTGCACAATTCCAACAGCGAAGTGCTTGACACACATGATGGCTTGGCTCTCACCCATGGCCAAGTGGTCATCAACTAGATCCGCCGGAATACCATATGCCAACATATGCAAAGCGACAGTCACCTTTTGGAAGGTGGTATGTCCGAGTTTTCCGATGGCATTCCTCCATTGCCCGAACAACCGATCATGCCTCGTCAGTTTCTCCGCATTGTGTTTGAACAACTCGATGCTCCCCCTAAAACGGCGTCGAAAGTAGGAGTTGGGGTATGCGGGATTCTCCACAAAATGGTTCCCCATCAATCTGTTTTGGGCATCGATACTTTCCCTCCACAACTACTAACGAATGAAAACTAAACCACCATGCTTCGTCTTTGTATTGACATGGATAGTTAGGATCACTATGACGTCCTCCTTTTGAGATCAAATTCTGCATTGGAAGTTTCATAGGACAAACTCATCTACAAACTTGAATTTAAACTAATTTAAAACTACAAACAACATGCATCAAATTTATCTACAAATATAAAGTTAAAGAAATATATACCTTGCAAGTGTTTTGTCAAACACCTTGTGGGCGTTGAGCTGCAAACGGCTGCCGGACGCTGTTCGTCGGAGGAACGGTGTGCTCGAGGGGCGATGGTGAGGAGAAAAGGTGGAGGAAGCAGCGTCAGGCACCGGGAGAACCAGGGGAAGCGACAACATGCTGGGGAGAGGTGGGGGAAGCGCCGACGGCAGGTACTACGCTTGGTCACCGGAGCAAATGAGGAGGTGCGGGCGGTGGTGCGAGCGCCAGGAGGTTGGTGAGATTCGCGTGCACGATTTACTTGTCCAGCGTGTTGGAACAAACGCATCAAATACCCAACGCGCAATTCAATTTTTTCCAACGTGCTGGCGCCTGTTTACCGTGCGCCGGACTATAACATGGCTGTTAGAGCGCTACTTTCAGCAACACATGCGCTATATAGCCGTTTTTTCATCGTGCGGTTTTTTTTAACGCATGCGTTGGAGATGTTGCGAGTAGCTTGATGGCGCTCTGCATCACGGCATATGACACTGCAAAGCTCACGACCTTTATCACACTCTTTTTTTCCAGATCTCCGACCACTGCGTCTACGTGGGGTCGAACGACGGGAGGCATGTACGGTCATATGTATCGTCTGGGCATCTGCAACATACACACATGCATGAACGCAGTGCATTTTGTATCGAAATTTTACTACTACAAATTTTTGCTGTCAGCAAATGCAAGAAGACGCATGCTTGACTTTTACTACAAGACTTTTACTACAAAATTTGGTAGTCAAGTGAGACCATTTGTACTTGTATTGCTAGGTTTCGTTTATCTCTGCACCGGGATGATTTTGAACATGTGTTATCTCGAAACAGGCTTTCGTCCCGCTTTATATATAGAGCAACAACCACAGAAGTACACGGCTGAACGATACAAGATGGAGGAAGCACTCTTACAGAGCCGATCCTGAGATACCCGACACACGTAGAAGACACGCGACTACGCTACCGGTAACATGCACCGGGCGAGCTAAACACCCTCACTCTACGACCTAGCATAACTTGGCTCCACGATAACGCCCTCAAGAGGGAAAACGAAGCAGAGCGCCATCGCCGCCGAGTCCACTGGACAAAGGTCTTCACCCGAAGCCCTAAAACGAGGAGAAGAACCACAACGACGTCTTCGGGAAGAGCACGACACCCACGGGTGTCGCCGTCGTTGGCATCAAGGCACGGAGCTTTCGCCCGGCAACTCACCCGTGCCACTACGAGGCCGCCAAGAGGAGTACGACGATGTCAGATCCCCATATCCTGATCAGGATGCCCCCTCTTCGAAAGAGAGAGCAGGTCCGAGCTACCCACCACCCCACCTCCCGTTGCCCTCATAACCTGGGAAGGGAGCCACCATCGTCGCAATGCTGCCCGCCGGAGAGCAAGCATGCGACCCGCCATCCGGGGCCGCCGCCCCGGTATCCCTGTCGCAAGATACCATCGGTCGGGCACCTCATGTCGCACACAACCATGATAGGAAGAGCAATGCCAGTCCATAACTCCTAGCCCGACATCAGTCCCCGAGTCTCGGTAGATGCCTCCACCGTAGGAGGCATCCACACCTGCACCCCCTGCCAATACCCAGTGGACTGGAGGGGACACGACTCCAAAACTGTCGAGCTAGCCCCTGGCCCATGGCCAGGCGAGCTCACCCGACGCCATGCCCACGGTCACCGTCGCTGATCCAAGCACCAACCCACCGGTATCACGACTACCACCAGCGAGCACCGTACCCGCGAAGGAAGCCCGAGCATCCCCTAGACCTGGCCCATTCCCGAAACGCATGCGGCCGACACCGCCGCCCCGCGCCGCCTGAAGGAGCCTGGCCGTCACGCCACCACAACCTGTCCGACGCGCTCTGCCGTCGAACCTCGATGTTGCCCAGGACGAGCGCACAACCGAGGGAGAGCATGAGCAACCTCCCTGCCACCACCGCCTGCAGCACAGCAGGGGCCGTCAGCCCGCGCCACCCTTAGCCCTCGCCGTCGGTTGGCCGCCGGGCGCCAGATCTGGGCGAGCCCCTCACCGTCGCCACAGCCACTCCCCCACGCGAACCACCACCAAGGACGCCACCGCCGCCTTCAGCCACCACCGCAAAGATGCAGCAGAGGACTCTGGCTCACACCAACTGTGACCCGCATCGTCTGCAACCGTCGGGGACCAAATCGAGCCAGATCCCGATCCGATCCCAACCCCGCGCAGGCACGCCCTGTCCACACGAAGCCCTCTAGGCCGCCGTCCAATCGCACCCGCCACCACAGGGAGAGGCAGGGAGCAGCCGCCCCCCGTCGCGCCCCTCGTCCACGCGTCGTCCTGGCACATGAGAGTCGCCCCGATGCAGCACCCCAGAGCGAGGAGGAGAAGAACCCCGCCGCCGTCAGCGCCGGACGGGCTTTCCCCGTCCGCGCCCTCTGGCGGCGGCGAGGCAGGGGGCGGGGGAGAGGAGAACCGGCGGGAGCGGCGACGGATGCCCTCCCCGTCACCTTCGGGTGCGACAAGGGGTGTTATCTTCCGCATAATAAATTATTGATAGTGGAATACAACGGTGTGAAGACGCTCCACGGGAACCACGGGAGACCGACACATATCGATGCAATATTTCATACCTTAATGTAATGTTTCATATCATCATATCGTAAGAACATGCGTACCCAGCTGGGGAAGCAAGTATATAGGAGTACTTAGTGTATCACCACATGTCCACATGATGCCAATCTATTCGTATAAGCTTTCACGGTTCCATTCAAAATTGAACTCCAAGCTGGCAAGCCTACTCAGTTGGGGGGCGCATATGCGCAGATCACATGGGCGCTCGATTGACCGTTGACTTTTGCTTCCCTAACCTCTTCATACGCGGTTGTCACGATGGACAGTTCGTGCCACTGATGTTTGTGACTATGTTCGAGCCTTTGACATTTTCCAACATCGCGCAACTTGCATTAGCTTATATTATAGTAAGGCATCTTCAAGGCGGAGCCACAAACCTCTTGCATTCGTCCGGACTATGGAAACCGTCCAACGCGATCCTGTATGGGTTCGTGGCATGGTCTGAACATGTTTTTTTCCAGCAAACCAGAGACAAAAGCGGGGATGTTTGCGAGAGTCTAGACCGATCCCAAGCCCATTTCTGACCGTCCTGGTCATCAAAAAACCCTCCCACATTCCGCAAGCGCTTCCCGCCCGACTCTAGCTGCCCGCATTCGTGTTGTTGTTGAGTGCACCGTTCCACATTGAAGGTGGCTTAGGACGGACGCGGTCTCTCATTGCCTCCGCCATTGAAGTGACACATCGACCGAGGGCGCCGCCCAGTGCACGTCCGGCTGAAGACGCCTCCTCGCCACATTCAAACCCGCGTGGAAGCCAAGAAACCTACTCCGGTCACACGTTCGTTCATGAGCAGACCGACATTAAACACAACGTTGATCGAGCTTCCCCCGTCCGTCCTCTATTTAAATAAGGCCAGACGCCGGGCAAGAACCGCACCTCTCCGCTACTTCCCATCTCCTCCTTCACCATTTTCTCAACTTTTCTGATGGCTTCCGAAGAACAGTTCTCCGGCATATAAGCCAGCTGGGTGGTCCGCTGAGCCCGTCGGATACGAGCAAGGCAGCTCGCTGCTCCACCTCCCTCGCCTAGCCCGACGGAGCCAGTTCCCGCCCCATGCCGGCGCGTGGTTCAACAACTCACCGTTCCATGCCAGCTCGATGAGAAGTGGTGAGTTTCTCTACGCCGACAAGATGGGGAGCATGGCGGCAACCTGCCTCCTGTGTCTGCGATCGTGCCGCCCGTGCCTATGACCGTGCCTCCCGTGCCTGCGACCGCATCTCCCGTGGCCATGGTCGTGCCATGCAGGCAAAGACAGTGGACAATGGACAATGTCTCCGCGCCCGCCACCATCATCGAGGAGAAGTAGAGCACGGGAGGCCGCCGCTGCTTGGGTCCCATGAAGGCCACAGCCGAGGTGACGCCGAAGTACAGATCCGCTGTCTTGCCTGGTTCTTCTTTTGCGAGGACCATCGCCAAGTCTGCATGGGCACCACGGAAGCGGAGGCGCCCCTTCCTCTCCCACTGAAGCATTAGCCGGGGATTTCACTCCGATGAGCAGTGGGGAAGCAAGTCGTCCTTTGCGTTGAAGTATATACCTCTGGGGCTTCCGGCAGTACGGTGATCGGGCTACCGGATATGAGGAAGAGAAAGGGATCCGCCGTGCCACCATTGCTTAGTTGATGTAAATGTAATGAAATCTGTCATTTTTATATGAAAATCCAGCATTTTATATGAGATCCTTCATCTTTATGAAATCCGGTCGTGTTTGCAAAAATTTCGCCCGGTTGATTTGAATTATTGTCAAAATGTATGTGACCACGGCTGGATATCGTTTTCCCACATCCTTGTCCGCGGACTGGTCTTCCCCTGTCCGTGGACGGATGGGGAAGGAAATTTACGGGTTGCCATTGAAGATGCCCTAATACTTCATGCACTAACCGTAGTGTTGGTCCGCCGTACCCCTCGCACATCGCAAACGTTTTCGCATGGCACCCGGATTATTTTAGGTCTAGATTCTTCTGACATGGTCAAATACATTGGAGAAATAGATGTGGTTTAACAGCCCGAAGAGTAGGGCAGGTGGTCTTGGTGCATGATCTTAAGATCAAAATGATGTTCTACTTAGCAAATGTCTACATGAGTTTCTGAATGAGGAATGGGTCGGGCAAACTCTCGGGGGCAATAGGCATCTTTGCTCAAAAGCTTTGTCGAAGGCATATTGCAAAACATGTGGACTCACATATTTTGGCAGAATTAATGAAGCAAAGTTTTCTATCATGCATGGGATATCCCTTTTGTTCCACCTTCGAGATTCATGCAAAAAATCGCTCGAAATCATTGTAATGGGTTTCCTTTTCTATACTTCATATAATATGCATTCTGAAAGTGTACACCAGCACATCAAGTGGATAATGTGTATTTTCTTTTTACCTTTTCTCTCATTTCACACACGTACCCAACTTTAATTCAAGGACATGCGGGGTAACTTATGTTGTCGCCCACTATAGATGAGTAGTGAATTTTTCATGCGATTTCAAAATTTGAATCTTTTTTATGTTTTGAACCAGTAGTACAATTTATAATCTGTTAGCACATTTCTGTTTGGAATTAGGACTACGAAACAAGACCACTTGTAAATATGTCTTGACATGTTTTAAAAATTAAATTCAGAAACTTGATGAAGCTGTAAATCTTATAAGCCTAAGAGAGTTATCCCCCCTAACTTACTTATATTTTTTTGAGAGGCACTAACTTATTTATGTTAACATGCAAACATGTCACCTGATTCGTACTATTATGAAATGGGAGAATGACCATCTCAGCATGCAATCATGCATGAGAAAAATGTCACTGCATCATTCGAAAATTCATGGGAGAATGTTTTCCATTCAATTATTCTTCTTATATTCGACAAATAATGCTACAACTATAGATAATCAGATATAAATAAGTCTTAGGTATTTCAAATTTTGGTTCTCATGTTATCAAGACAATTCCCGCAGCAACATGTGAGCTATCCTCTAATTGTTGTAGATAGGCATAACATCAACAAATAATATATTCACACTGTCTTCGTGGTAGCTTCAACTCCACCACCAAAAAAAACCATAATAATCCCCCGCAAACATGTCAAAGATTAACACGAGCTTGACATCACTCCCCCCCCCCCCCCCCCCACACACACAATTAGCGTTGTCATATGAGCTGATGAAGAAACAACTCAAGCCGCAACCTCTGGGCACACACCACTGGTTCATCTAGCTTAACCCCCGTTTCGATAACTGTGACCCCAGGAGGTACACAATGCGGGGACCTGTCACCTTCTAATCCAAAAAACCACATCCTGAATTTCCCTAGAGCAATGAATCAATATGGGAGAGGAGGACTTCAACATGAGAATGCATGCAGGACGGTTGCGACTCCCACATGCATCGTCATTGTGAGCTTTAGCCATCGCTGGAGGCAAGCCTTGCGAACATCGTCACATGTGTCCTAAAACCGAATGAGGTGGACAACTTGACCTTCAGCACTGCACCAATCTACACCACGCGACCCGTGACACTAGCTCGGTGCAAGCCCATTGGCCTATGTTGCTGTAACAACAGGATCTAGAGGCAGAACCTCCTAGATCTAGGCTCGCCAGATCTGCCCACCGGAGTTATGCGGCCAGCCGGAGTCACGCGTCGTGTTGCATCGTGGACCATACACCGCGTCATCTAGAGCTGTCGTATAGCTGAACAAGGATAATGTACTTTGTAGAAGTACCTAATTAGCACACTCAGTTTTCTCAAAAAGTGATGTTTACCGACGTTTTAATTGAAACACATGCATGCATGACCACTAAATGACCAAGAACTTGTAATTGCATTGATGAGTATTCTCTTGATCCTTGCATGCGGTGATTTAATGCACCTCAAAATGTGAGTATGTGATAGAACTGAGAGAAATAAATAGAAAAAAATCATGTTTAGCCTGTAAAACGGAAAGGGGGGAGCACAACACAAGCGGTGGAGGGATGGGTTTCTTTGCGCCTCCGGGATGATATTTTCTTCCTTTCTTTTTTGAATGATAAAAGGGGGAAAATTGTGGATAATTATGGTGGTATTGATGTACATTATGCTACATTAATTAGGCTAGCTAATGGAAGTCTGGCCAAGTTAGCTTTTTAGGCTTTTATCATTTATGCCACTACTTGTATTTGACAACTCAATTTTGCTACTAGGAATGTCAATTTCTCAAAAAGGCCATCGCTTCACTACGTGCTTTTGCGAAAGTGCCACTCAACACCATTACTATCAGTTCAAAGCCCGTTTACCATGTTATAACGACAAAAATATCCATGGACCAACATGTCAGCTCTCTCTTTATCTCAATATGATAAATTGTAGGTCCAAGTTGATCCCCAATAGTGTTCTTATTTTTCTCTCAAATTAATTTCTTGCTTGCTCCTAACAAGTGGGTCCCACAATTATCATTGCGAGATAGAGAGAGCTGGCATGTGGGTCTAGGGGTAATTTGTTCATATAATCTGATCAACGGGTTTGACCATACAATAACGACGTCTAATAGCATTTTTGAGCAAACATCTAATGAAACCATGCCATTTTTTAGGTATCTAATGACATTGTTTAGCAAGCATCTCAAGGAACGAAGACATTTTTCAGCAGTTGTAACTTTTGAGGGCAAAATTGAGTAGTACGACACAACTAGTGGCATAAATGATAAAAGCCCTAGCTTTTATGCTTAGGTATATGTATTATATACTAGTCTATATTGAAAATGTCAAAAAGAAAAGTCTAGATTGATGCTTCGCATGTATGGAGACATGGTTGGAGCACTTAGGATCAAACATATATTCTTTGAGCAACAAAACATATACTGTTTCTTAAACGACGAACTATATGAAACATGTCCTTATATGCTCGCCAGATCTAGGCTCGCCAGATCTGCCTATCGGAATCATGTGGCTAGGTGGAGTCACGCGTCGTGCTGCATCGTGGACGATGCACCGCGTCACCTAGAGCTGTCGTATAGCTCAACAAGGATAACATAGTTTGCAAAAGTACCTAACTAGAACACTCATTTTTCTCAAAAGGTGATGTTTAATGATGCATTAATTAAAACACATGCATGCATGACCACTAATAAATGACCAAGAACTTCTACTTGCATCGATGAGTTTTCTCTTGATCCTTGCATGCAGTGATTTAATGCACCTCGAAATGTGAGCATGTGATGGAAGTGAGACACATAAAACGAAAAATCATTTTTTAGCCCTGCAGCATAACACAAGCAGTGGAGGGATGGGTTTCTTTGCGCCTCCAGGATAATCTTTTCTTCCTTTCTTTTTCGAATAATAAAAGGGGAAAAGTTGTGGATCATTATGGTGGTATTGATGTACATTATGCCACATTAATTAGGCTAGCTAATGGAAGTCTGGCAGAGTTATCTTTCATGAGTTTTATCATTTATGTGACTACTTGTATTCCACTATTCAGTTTTGCCACTAGGAATGTCAGCTTCTCAAAAATGCCATCGCTTCGCTAGGCGCTTCCTCAAATATGCCACCTGAACACCATTAGTGTCAGCTCAAAGCTCCTTTATCAAGTTATAACGACAAAAATATTCATGGACCAACATATTAGCTCTCCCTCTATCTCAGTACGATAAAGTGTAGGTCCAAATCCATCCCCAACAATGTTCTTATTTTCCTCTCAAATTAATCTCTTGCTTGCTCCTAACTAGTGGGTCCCATAGTTACCATTGTGAGATAGAGAGAGCTGGCATGCGGGTCTAGGGGCAATTTGGTCATATAATCTAGTCAATGGGTTTGACCATACAATAACAATGTTTAATGACATTTTTAAGCAAACATCTAATGGAACGATGGCATTTTTTAGGTATCTAATGGCATTTTGAGCAGTTGTAACTTTTGATGGCAAAATTGAGTAGTGGGACACAACTAGTGGCATAAATGATTAAAAGCCTAGTTTTTATGTTTAGGTATATGTATTATATAGTCTAGATTGAAAATGTCAAAAAGAAAAGTCTAGATTGATGCTTCGCATGTATGAGACATGGTTGGAGCACCTAGGATCAAACGTATATTCTTTGAGCAACAAAACATATACTATTTCTTATACGACGAACTATATGAAACATATGTACTTAGATGCTCCGTTAGGTGCTCTTCCATATGTGCAATGGAGCAATCAACGCGGCGAAGAATGGCGGCAATGCCGTGGCTGCTGCTTCTTTGTGTTGCGGCTTGCGGCACGCTCCAAGCGAACGCGCAGCCAGACAGCAATGGTACGCACGCGTGCCTCCTCATTTTTACCGCATGTTCCCACAAATCATATTGCAATGGGTGAATCTTGTGTCGTGCAATGCAGGATTCATAAGCATAGACTGCGGTCTCTCGGGGGTGAGTGGCTATGTGGACGACGCCACCAAGATCTCATTTGTCCCTGATGCTGGGTTCACGGATGTTGGCACCAATCACAATATCTCCGCCGAATATGTCATCCCGTCCATGGCCAAGAGCTGGTGCAACGTGCGCAGCTTCGCTGGTACCAGCGCCGGCACGCGCAGCTGCTACACGCTCCATTCCCTTGTGTCTGGACTCAAATATATCATCCGGGCCAAGTTCAAATATGGCAACTATGACGGCCTCGACCGGAAGCCCATCTTCGACCTTCATATCGGCGTCAATTACTGGCAAACAGTGAACATCTCCGACCCAGAGACGGTGACGTTCGTGGAGGCAATCGTGCTGGTGCCGGACGACTTTGTGCAGGTGTGCCTGGTGAACACTGGTGCCGGGACGCCGTTCATTTCTGGGCTGGACCTGAGGCCCCTGAAGAGGAAGCTCTACCCGCAGGTGACCGCGGAGCAGGGTCTGGTCCTGTTTGTCAGGCTCAACTTGGGCCTGACCAACGACACCGCCTTTTCCAGGTATCCGGATGATCCACACGACCGGATATGGGATCCTTGGGTCGACACGGTAACATGGGCCTCAATATCAACCTCCAGCAGAGTGGAGCAGGATGTGAACAAGGATGTCTTCGAGGCGCCGACGGCGGTGTTGCAGACGGCGATCAGACCGAGGAACGCCTCTCTGAACTTAGACTTCAACTGGCGGTTGGAGCCCACCCCCAACGACCCTTCCCCGGGGTGCATGTTTATCCTGCACTTTGCCGAGCTGCAGGTCCTCCCCAGCAACGCCGTGCGCGAGCTGAACGTCGTGCTCAACGACAAGCCGATGTATACGAGCGGCTTCATGCCAGTACACCTCTACGACTCCACCGCCTACAACATTATCCCCTTCCGATACAGCGGCTACAACCTCTCCATCAAGGCCACTGCTAACTCGACGTTGCCGCCTATCATCAACGCGCTCGAGATATTCTCCGTCTTTCCCAGCACCAACCCTGCCACGGACTCCCAGGATGGTACGTACTCGCTGTGTGTGTGCATGAATGAGCTAGCTGCATGGGTAAGCACATCTTTGGTGGTACTGAAATTACTGATGCGAGTAACTGCAGTTTCTGCAATCATGGCGATCAAGGCGAACTATCGAGTGAAGAAGAACTGGGAGGGTGATCCGTGCGGTCCAAAGACTATGGCCTGGGACAGGTTGACCTGCAGCTACCCCCCGGGCAGCCCTCCAAGGATCAGAAGCGTGTAAGTACTTCCACATCTGTACCCAGGCTAGCTGACTTATGTTCATGACATACTTAACGGAAACAGTCTTGCTAAGTTTCAGTCGACCGAGACTAAGGTTGCACATAACTGTCGTGCAGCCTGTAGTGAAACTGATCCACTTCATTTGCTCCCTGCAGAAACCTGTCGTCCAGTGGTCTAAATGGTGATATATCATCATCTTTCGCGAATCTCAAGACAGTCCAATACCTGTACGTCTGGAGAGTTTTCTACTACCTCCATCTCATAATATAATGCGCAAGTTTTCGCAAAAGTCATACATCTCAAACTTATTTGGTCAAATTTGTAAAACAAAATATCTATATCTACAATATCAAATATATTTCATGATAATTTTTTCTACAAACTTGATCGAAGGTTAGGAAGTTTGACTTTAAAAAAAATGTAAACACACTATATGTATTTCCGGATGGATAGCTCAAGTATCTATTTTGACCCAGTTAATATTTGTTTTTAGTTTGCACCAGAATATATATAAAAGAAGATCTTGTTTCGTATCTTGCAGGGACCTGTCAAACAATAACCTTACAGGCTCAATTCCAGATGCTCTTTCGGAATTACCCTCACTGACATTTTTGTAAGAACGGAAAATTCCTTTGAATTTTTGAACCATTCGCACGAGTTGTCATTTGAATATGTCGAGTGTTTTGTTTCCAAGAGATGTTTCAGGCAACCAGCTAAATGGATCAATCCCTTCTGGACTCCTCAAAAGAATGAGAGATGACTCTCTGGATCTAAGGTACGACCCATTTCAGTTTCTTCCCATTCTATCTGGCAATGATACTTACAATTTCATTAATATCTTGTGTTGCATATTTTGCTAGATATGGCAACAGTCCAAACCTCTGTACCAATGGTAATTCATGTAAGCTGCCTGCTAAAAGGAACAACAAGCTAGCCATCTACATCGCTGTGCCCGCAGTTCTTGTGGTGATAGTATTAGTGACATTGCTACTGTTTTGCTTGCTAAAACGAAAGAAGCAAGGTGAGATTTCTGCATCAGCACAACAATCCACTGACAAATTTCCCCATATGTCAGCACCAATTAATATTAGCTAGTGCCATTCATCCCTTGTGAAGGATCAGCGACCAACTCCATAACACCCCGGAATGAGACGATGACAAGCTATGCCCCGGGAAACAATGTCTCTACCGACAGTTCGCTGCAACGTCTTGAGAACCGTCGGTTCACGTACAAAGAGTTGGAGATGATAACCAACAACTTTCAGCGAGTGCTTGGACGGGGCGGGTTCGGGTATGTCTACGACGGTTTCTTGGAGGACGGCACCCAAGTGGCGGTGAAGCTGCGGTCTCATTCTTCCCATCAAGGCGTCAAGGAGTTCCTTGCAGAGGTATACTTTCTTTCATTATACTTGATGTTTCAGAGTTGGAGAGATTTCAAAATGAAACTTGATAAGTTGTATATGAACATTTATGCAGGCTCAAATTTTGACACGGATTCATCACAAGAATCTTGTCTCCATGATTGGTTATTGCAAGGATGGAGAGTACATGGCACTTGTCTACGAATACATGTCGGAAGGAACGTTGCAAGAGTATATTGCCGGTATGCAAGTTGTTTTGCAGTATCTTTTCTACTTCCTGCACTCCAAAATAAATGTTGTGGTCATGCTGGAGGTAGTACTTACAATGATTTCAGTTGGTGATCCACTGATCGTCTGTTCACTCCTCCCTTCCCAACCTCCCTCGTTTTAACCCTCACAAGTGGTCCATGCAAATCCACCAGCATGACAGCAATGATCCTCTCCCAAAACCTCCTACGTCTTGTGCCTCTCCTCTCCAAATCCCCTCCTCTTCCAATATGCAATATATGTCTACCTGGCATAGAATCTAAATCAAACAATGTATACTCTCATTCGTGCAAAACTATAAACCATGTATATCAAGGTTAACATTAATATCCGTCCTATCAAGGTTCACCCTATAAACCTTGTCTAAATTCACATTGCACGTTATAGTAGTTACATCATTTATCCATCAGTCAAAACCGATGAATCATCCAAGTGAATTAATTCTATATATATAACTTAGCTAAACTATGTTTCACATTATTTTCTTGGTTCCGTAGTATAGCATGGGCATCTTGCTAGTAGGTTGACAGTTCGAAGTATTTCTTCAAAGAAGATAATTGTTCCAGACTTCAGTACCCTTTGAGGTGATTTAGTGTTACTTGTGCACTTTGCACTGACAAAATTAATATTGTTATCAATCTTAGAATGTTAATCTATTTGTAGGAAGCACCCATAATGGAGCACGTCTATCATGGAAACAAAGACTCCGAATCGCACTTGAATCCGCACAAGGTGTGTACTTGAAGGCACAGTGCACTGATTTGTGCTGCCACTGCTGTTTAACGTCTTGTGTTTGAACTTTAAAAAAACTTAAGCACCAAGTCTGATAATTTGTAGGGATAGAGTACCTACACAAGGGGTGCAATCCACCCCTCATCCATAGGGACGTGAAGGCCACCAACATCCTATTGAATACAAGGTTGGAGGCAAGGATCGCTGACTTCGGCTTATCCAAGGCCTTTGATGGCAACAACGAATTCCATTTGCATACAAATACACTCGTCGGCACCCCTGGATACGTAGATCCAGAGTACCAGGCGACAATGCAACCTACGACGAAGAGTGATGTGTATAGCTTTGGGGTCGTGCTACTGGAGCTGGTCACGGGGAAGTCAGCCATCATACAGGAGCCGATCCCCATGAGTATCATCCAGTGGGCACAACAACGGCTTGCACAGGGCAACATCGAGGATGTGGTGGATGCACACATGCATGGAGGTTATGATGTCAACAGTGTGTGGAAGGTGGCCGACATTGCGCTCAAGTGCACTGCACAGATGTCAATGCAACGACCCACCACGACTGATGTCGTGGTGCAACTACAAGAGTGCATTGAGCTCGAGAAGGCTCATGGTGATGGTGACATTGCGAATGGTAGGTTCTACTCTCGCAGCAACAGTGAGAACTCAAACTCAAATTATGATGCTTACACCACGGACCGGTCCACTAATGTGAGCCAAAATGAAACTACATTTGAAATGGGACATAATTTTAAGAGAGTGCCTACAATGGATACCGGTCCTTCTGCACGTTGAAAACTTCCATGTTTTGTTGACATGCTTGTCTAAAAGCAAGTGCGAGCTATGCAATTTATCTTCCTTCGTATCTAAATGTCTTGCATTTACGATTTTAACTAAGTGAGTAGGAGTGTGGAATTCAGCCATATATAGGAATAATATAATATTTATTTTTTCATTAGGTTCAGAATTTGTGCTGTGAATAATATTCTAAGAATTGGTGAAGTAATTTATGATTCGCTTGTGAAACACAATTTGCATGTGTATGAGTACTATTTTTATTGGATCCTGGGTTGGAAAATGTATGCCGATTCATGACTGTGTGTCTTGATCACTGATATGGAGATATCAAACCGATATTATGGACATCCAATAATTAAACTGGCATTGGACATTGGGTATGGCCACTCACGAAATATACCATGAGAGCACCATCTTGGCCATCAGTACATATAGTGCATCTTATATGCATCATGGGGAAGGGAATTTGTGGCTCGTAGGGACGGGGCACCGATCCCATTTTTCTTTTATCTTCCAATCTTTAATATTCGTATCTTTCCAACCAAAACTAGAAATTGAGTTTTCAAATAAGACCCATTTTAATATGTGTGTTTCTTGTGACGAGAGCTTTCAAATAAGACCCATTTTAAATATGTTTTGATGAGTTTCTAGAAATTTGATATTTCAAATGTCGAAACTTGATACAAAGAACGACGAAAATCATATGTTTCAGAAACTAAAACTTAAAAGGTGATGTATACTCGTGTGGAATTCAATGACTTTGCAGAACACAAGGCAATTCTGCGATCGGGCATCGCTGGGCCCCTGCATGTCCCTGCGAATATGCAAACATTATGCATGTCTACATCCTTTGGTTGAGATCATGGCATGAACGGCTTATTAGGGGTCGCTAATCTTTGCTTCATAATCAGGTCATAAATGTAATTATCTCAACTATAAAAATGCCGTATGCTGATGTCTGCTGATTGAGTAAAGATTTCTCAGTGGATTCAGATCTATCCACATACACTTACACGGTTCCTTAAAAAATAGTACACCAAGCTTACTAAGTTTGGGTATAGAGATGAGCAGATCACATGGGCAATGGGTTGACTTGCGTGCGAGTCAGCCGATCGCCTCTTGCCGTTGCGCCGCAAGACGTGCATAGATGCTGTGATTGATTGACCATTGACTTTTGGCTTTCCTGCCCTGTTCATGGGCGTTTGTGACGATGGACAGTTCGTGCCAGTGATGTCCATGACTATACTATGCACTACGAATCTTTGACATTCTGTGACAGTACACAACAATAGGGCATCTCCAACGTGGACGCTTATTCTTTCTTATATATGTTTGGAGTGATCGGTCTGGATATGTTTAGGCTCTGACCGTGAGGTGACGACGTGTTAGAGAGGTACCCTCGCGTGGAAGTGGTGTGGTCACCGACGGCCAGGGCAAATTGGAGCCTCACGGTGACGTTGGATTTGGGAGCTGGGGCTCCAACAGGTGTAGAAGGCGCGGCCCAAGATGGAGGCGGACACACGCCGGAGCCGGCGCCAGCGTGACACTGCGGCCTAGGACGAATATCACGGTGGCTGGGGCGGCTTCTACGACCTCCGTCGCTGCCACCGGCAGCAACGACGACGACTACGATGATAGCATTCCTGATGGCCTCAGAGCCATGCATACGAAGTCACCTTCCGCTATTTAATTTAGGCTTGGATTAGTTTAGATTAATTTTGAATAGTTTGGATGTAATATATATCAAACTAGTTAAGTTTCATCAAAATTTGCATGTTACATCGATCTAGTCTCAATTTCGTTATATATGCGAGTTCGAACTCTTTGTATTGGAGAAATTTGAGGGTGGCCTCGGTTGCTTCCGGCCGGCCGGATATCCACAAACATGTCCGCACATGTTCACGGACATTCGAGGACTTTCAATTGTGGCATAGTGTGGGAGATGAGCTTACATTTCATTAACGGAAGGACCTATCCTATTCCTATGCACATACTATAGAAGGGTGGTGTCGGGTTTTATCCGAAAGTGTTAGTCTAGTTATTCTTTTGTCACCTCACGCGGTTGAAAACAGAGTGTACCTTGCTCGTTGTTGTAAAAATTGGTTGCATTATATCTTAGTGAGATTGAAAAGTGAATATTTAAAGTTAAAATATAAGAACTAAAAAGAGATGATTTATTATATAGTTGTAAAACATGTATTCCTATTTTTTGAATATAAGTAGCATGACAGTTTTCTATGCATGGTGATTAGGTGGGCCTTGTCGCCGGCACATTTACATGTTAAGATGGGATGCTTGCATGTTAACATATATAAGTTAGTTGTGATCACTTATTTACTAAGATATAAGATATGTGATTAGTTTCCTTCCCTTGCAATGCTCCTACCACGAAGACTCACCACTGCCTTCCGCCATCTACCATAGGCTTTGTTAGGTTTGGTGGGTGACGGGGGAATACCCAACTGGGTAGGCCAACAAGACGAAGAGGAGCCAGCATGTCCCTGGAGGACCTAGAGTGGGCAAGGTTCTTGAAGACAGTACCCGGCATGAAGACAAGACCTGGCCCGAAGACAATACCCGGCCTAGAGACAGGACCCGCATGAGGACAAGACGCGTCCTGGAGAGAGGACTCGGCCTGAGAACAAGACCCGACCCGTTTGAAAGATCCGGCCTGAGGACAGGATCCAGCCCGGAAACAGGACCCGACCAGTAGAGACAAGAATTGGTTTCTCGGAGTGCAGGTACAAGGCAGACACTTCCAAACTTGGTAGGCATGAAGAACCAAAAGACTTAGAGTATGACTCCGACTGCGTGTACGTAGAACCCGGAGTGTTTCGTAACCCTAGGAACCCAAAGGGATCAGTGGGAGGTCAAGCAGTCCAATTGCTCATTTGGTCAACAACAAATCGCTTACCTGGTCGTGTAGTTGATCCTATAGGTTTTTCCACTGACCCAGGTTGATTCAGACTATCAAACAATGGCCCACTCCCACAACAACAAAGCAGGTGTGCGCGGTTTCCTTGTCCTTGCGGGCTAGTAAAGAAATTTTTTCCCACCACTTCGGCATAATTGCAAGACCACTGTTCGGTTTGCTCAAGAAGAACCAACCATATGTGTGGACTCCAAATACAAATCAGGCATTTGAGTTGCTCAAACAGAAACTGATCACTGCTGCAGTACTACAACTTCCTGACTTGAGTAAACCCTTTACAATAGACACGGGTGCGTGTAACTATGGTGTGGGTGCAGTACTGCAACAAGGGAGCCACCCTATAGCCTATCTGAGTAAAGCACCGAGGCCCAAAAACCGTGGTTTATCCACGTACGAAAAGGAATGTATGGCTACTCTCATGGCTGTTGAATAGTGGAGGCCATATCTACACAAGGATGATTGAGAGAATTACTTATTTGACACTCCTTTAAAATCATGTTCCTTATATGGAACTGAGGAATTTTTTTCCCTATATGACCTATAGTCTTAATATTTTCCCTATATGACAATCTAGTTCATTTTGTACACGTGAAAAGACTTTTTTACCCCTGTACATAATGTGACCAGAAATATGTAGCATTGAGCCTAATTAGATAATATGTTTTGTTGGTAATAGATGCACCTATGGATTGATCGATTTCATAATAATGGCACGACGATTAACGCCCGCCTATCACTTGGCCAATGGAGCGAAGCAAACGTTGCCGACGTCCTAACACTAGTAGAAAAAGGCCCATTTGTCCCGGTTCGTCAGGCCCATTTGTCCCGGTTCTGAAACCGGAACTAAAGCCCAAAACCTTTAGTCCCGGTTCGCTTACCAACCGGAACAGAAGGGGCTCCACGTGGCCGGTGCTGGGAGCCCAGGCAGGAGGACCTTTAGTCCCGGTTGGTAACATCAACCGGGACCAAAAGACACTGGGGTTTTTGGTTTTTTTAAAAGGGGGAGGGGGTTTAAGGGGGTTTGTAGGGTTAATTTAGTGGTTTCATATTGTGTTAGCTAGCTAATAGAAAGAAGTGTCCTCTCTTTCTCCGTGCTTGGTCGACGCTAGCTACTATAGAAAGAACTTCACACACTAGCTAGTAAGCAAATGAAGGAACCATTAAGTACAGAAGATCGTCATGAACATATATAGAGAGAAGTGATCGATCTCTCTTTCTCCATTTGTCCCGGTTCCAGAGGCCCATCTATCCCGGTTCTGAACACGGTACTAAAAGGTCGGGACTAAAGCCCATGACCTTTAGTCCCGGTTCTCTTACGAACCGGGACAGATGGGGCCACGACGCTACGTACTATACGTATAGAGAGAACATATAACACTATTTAATCATCATTTTCGTGAATAAGACATCATATAACAAGTTGGTCACTAGTCATAATCACAACTCGTCCTCCTCCTCATCATCAACTCTAACACATTGTAGCACATCATAACACATTGTACCTAGGACCTACCTACTCCTATCTCGTAGGACCTACTCTACCCTCTCTTAGGTACAATATCATAAAACAAGATAGGCCCTGACTCTCCATTATGAAGAACGGAGATCATCCTGTCTCCCATTCTTGGCCTACGCACAATGTTGCTTCCAAGTAGCTCTCTACGATTGAGCATACATTTTTTCCAATCTTTGATTGTCATGACTCCATCTGTTTTAGAAATCCGGTATGGACAGGAGTGATGCATAGGCTGACCTGGCCGTGGTGGCCCTGAGCTCGTAACGACAGCGCGACCTCTCGGAAACATCAGATGAGGCACACAATCCTTTGGGATTTTCTATTGAAAAACATAGTAATAACTTTGTAGTTAGCAATGTAGTTTAGTTTTAAAAGAATTTATGCAAAAGATGCACGGATGTCGTAATAGTAGAATTAAAATCTTACCATACAATCTCCATGGATGTTACCGTAGTTCATCACGTGTACTAGTGGCACGTATTGACCATAATGTGCAGGAGTTTGATAATAGCTATTGTAATTCTCAAGATGACTAAGAAATGCGGTAAGATGGTCTTTCTCCTTATAATTTAGTTCTGCTTCATCACTGTAGTAGTAGGTTCTGTCTACCATCTTCCGTACATTTTTTGAAGAATGAAAATAAGTTGTCAATGCAAATAAGTTGTCAACTATTTTTAAATAAACAATATAAATTACTTAATAAATATGGTTGAGAAACTCACATAATGATAGAACTGGAGGCATCTGCACATCGACCCAGATGTCGATATTACCTTCAATTTCATCTTCCGGACGAATATCAAAGGTGATAAGCATATTAGTCTCAAATGCATAAGCTTTGCATAGTGCTTGCAATGTTTTGCATGCAAAATAGCAGTAGGTGTCTGCATGGTATAATTTTATCGCAAAAGTAAAACCATGCTCGGTCCTCAAGTGAACTATCTTTACCTCCGTATCTTTTTTAGTATTGAAACCAATCTTATCCAAGACAACAATTCTTGCATGGCAGGGGATACGCTAATAGAATAGTAAAAAATTAAAATTATAAGTTGAAGCAAAAAAGCAGAAGTCATGCTTAATTACGAAAAAAGACTTGTCGTTGTGACTTACTGTATCCACTTCTAATGTCTCATCCAGCATGATGCTAAAGCGCCTACCATCAACTAGGAAAGGCATGTCACAAAGGCCGCGCTTGTCTTCGCAGTATTCGCACATAGCGAAGTCCCTTTCGTCGTCACACATTTCCTATGTTCATAGTTGAAACATTTAAAATCGATCGAAGGAAACTACAAAAAAACTGATCAACACACAAATCACTATTACTCAATATGGAACGGGTTGACTTTAGGTCTGTCGAGTCTTTCCTTCCTAAAATCTCATCTCACGTATATGGTGGGCACTCCCTTTGATATTGCGACCGTCGGTGATAGTGGCTCCTCCATTCGTCCCAGAGTGCATTACACAAAAATGTCTAGCACACTGGAACGAAGGAGAAGCGACCCCCACGACAACAGTCGCGATTCTTCCTCTCTCATAAATATATATATATATATATGATGGACACTCTCCCTCACTAAAAGACACCCAAGTACCCGAAACAGATCTAAAGTCAACCCGTTTCATATATCGAGCAATGACATAGAAAAAATTTCCTATGTTTTATCAGAATGACTTGCAAATCACAAATACATTTATAATGAACTCGAATATAATATCACTAATACATCATCCCGAATAAGTCAGTTCAAGAATTACGGCACGCTTTGGATCCTAATGCGTGTGTGACTTTCGGTCCGTCGAGACTTTCCTTAAGTTACTCTCATATCTCATGGTGTGTTGGTGCGCTCTCTCTCACACTAATATGGTGGTGTATGTATGTTGGTGGGCACTCTCTCACAGTAATAGTTCGACCGTCGGTGATGGACGCCCCCCTTTTCTCTTCTTGCGCAATATATCGACGAGTATATCGCAAAGAAGAAAAAAAAGAGGAGGCGCCCCCACGACAACAGTCGGGATTCCTCCATCAAGAACACACATGAAAGTCACACAAGGAGCAACGACAGACCGAAAGTCACACACACATTATACCGATAAAATATCACAAATACATTAATATTTATAATGAACTCGAATATAATATCACTAATACATCATCCCGAATAATCCAATTAATGCATCATCAAATATTAACTAATACATTTCGAATATTATCATATAAGATCACTAATACAGATCGAATATCCTAGAATCCAAAGTGGAGGACGGTGAACTCGGTTCACTAGCGGTCTCTGAGTCGTCGATGGTGGACACCCAAAGATAAGGAACCATCACGGGATCACAACTTAGGTGAGATCCCTAAAGGATCTCCCAGGTATTGTTGAACCGAGCATCCAACGCCGCCATGTAGCGACAGACGTGCTCGTCCTCCTTCCTGATACGGTGACGTACCACCTCCGCGGGTACCCGCTCCGTCGGCACCGAAAATGGCCCGCGTGACCGCCACCACACAAGGTCCGGGTCGATGACGATACGTGGATTTCTCACCAACCTCCGAGCCCGGAAAGGTAGCACCTCCGAGTGCCAGCCCGGCGGAGCCCAGTCCCGGACATGACATCTATCAAGCAGGCTCTCGCGGACTACTCGACGACGAGGATGCGGGTCGGGCATCGTCAACAAATTCCTATGGGAACACTTTCTTATCGTTTAATCACTATTTTTTCAAAAACCCAATTTTTTTCTATAATCTAACATATACATACTAATTTTTCCTAAGAGTCCTAATACTTAATAAAACATAAAACAACTAAAACATAAACATTCATCATATACACATAAACCCTAAGGCTCACACATAGGGCGCATAAAATGAATAGATAAAACAAGCAAAATGGTATTAGTGATGAAAACAGTTTTTAAGATACAACGTTGATTTTAGCTAATGGTCAGTTATATCTATATTAGCATGATGCAAATTCAGCGGACAAGTGACATTTTGGAAAATGTTTAAACAAACAGCTTAACACTACAATAATTGTCCATAAAGTACAATAACTTAACTGCAAGCAAAACAATAGACAACATTACAACAATAGACAAAATGTTTAATCAACTAATTTTTCCTAAAGCTCACAGCAGGGCCGGCGGCGACGGGGCGGCGACGGAGAGGGCGACGGCAGGGCAGGGTCGCGTTAACGGCGACGGGCAGGGGCGCAGCAACGGCGTCGGGACAGCCTGGCGTCGTCGGCGTCGTCGGGGGCGAGATGAAAAATACTGAAAATCCCAAAGTGTCGGCTTATATAGCCAGCGCATTGGTCCCGGTTGGTGACACACACCGGGACCAATGCCACCTTTAGTCTCGGTTGGTGCCACAAAAGGCATTTCATTTTCTTAAACTTATCTGACTTCCAGGCTTTTTGTGTGTTCAAAATGCACCATTCAAAACCACATCATCAATTTTCAATCCTTTCTGACTTCATATGTTATTTTTCATGTAGTTATTGATATTTTTTAGCTAAATGACCCTGAAATTAAAAAGTAGTACAAATGAACTCTGAAAAGGTTGAAAGTTGGCATGGTATCATCATTTCACCCACATAGCATGTGCTAAAAGGTTGAGAGGGTTACGGCAAAAGCTAGATGCACTTCGTGTACAAAACAGACAGTCTCTTTCGAAGTATCCGGATTTCGGACGTAAACTCATCGGTTACAAAAGGCATTTCATTTTCTTGAATTTATTTGAACTCCATACTTTTTGTGTGTTCAAAATGCACCATTCAAAGACACATCATCAATCTTTAACCCTTCCCGACTTCATTTGTTATTTTTTATGCAGTTATTGAGTTTTTGAGCTAAATGACACTGAAATTGAAAAGCACTATAAATAAACTCTGAAAAGGTTGAAAGTTGACATGGTATCATCATTTCACCCACGTAGCATGTGCTAAAAGTTGAGAGGGTTACGACAAAAGCCGGATGCACTTCATGTACAAAACGGACAGTCTCTTACGAAGTATCAGGATTTCGGACGAAAACTCATCTATTACAAAAGGCATTTCATTTTCTTAAACTTCAGCTTCCCCCATTGCAACATCACCGTATTTGGTGGGAGGGTAGTTGTCGTCATCCTCTTCTTCGCTGTGTTCCATAATAACCCCTCTTTTTCCGTCCTTGGTCCAAACATTATAATGTGACATAAAATCCTTCTGAAGCAGGTGGAAGTGAAGGGTTTTAGAGTCGGAGAAAGACTTCGTATTCTCACAGACAGTACATGGACAAGGCATAAAACCATTCTGCTTGTTTGGCTCAGCCGCTTTGAGAAAATTATGCAGACCCTTAATATACTCGGAGGTGCGTCGGTCACCGTACATCCATTGTCGGTTTATCTGCGTGCGTTATATAATAAAGTGTATTGAAAACCATTACAACATATCATGAATAGAGAAGTGATCAAATTAATAGAAATTCATCATCATATTAAAGCCAAAGTACAATAATAACCAAAATAAATACGTACAGTTCATACATAGTTGTTATTATTGAACAACATATAGCTATCTAGAACATCTAATTAAAACATACAGCAAAATTATGTAAAAAATTTAAATGCAACAACAAATACAATCATAACCGCTACTAAGGTATTAATTGATCCAACAACATAATGATACCAAGCCTCGGTATGAATGACATATTATTCTAATCTTTTTAAGCTTCAAGCGCATTGCATCCATCTTGATCTTGTAATCGTCGACAATATCGCCAACATGCAACTCCAATGCCATCTTGTCATCTTCAGTTCTTTTCAATTTTTCTTTTTCAACTCCAATTTCTTTTTCAACTTTAGTTAACTTGTCGAGCAGAATTGCATAGTCGGTATCCATTTCTGGTTCAACTACTTCCTATAGATAAAAACATCTATGTCAAGTTGGTCGCATAATTAATTATCATAGACATTAGATGTGTGAAATAGTTATATAAAAATAATATACCACATCTGAATCATAGACTGGACGAGAGCCGATATGGGCGGATACCATAACCATGACACTATATAATAACAAACAATAATAAAAGTAAGTAAATTATACGAGTAAGTATATTTTCTTTTAGCAAGAAGATAAGATCAAGAGGCTCACCACGCGTGGGCGATCGACGGCGGTTTCAGGACCGGGACGGGACATGATTGACCGCCAAATCTAGACAAATCTTAACGAAAATGGAGTTTGGACAAGGAGCTTCGAGAGAAGAAAGCTTAAGTTTGACTTGTGCATTTCATTAAACACCTCATGTGCATAGGAGGTGAGCTAGAGCACCACAAAGCTCTCCCCTCACCGGCCTGAAAAAGAGAGCAAAGTGGAGTGCTCTGCTCGCTGGCGAGGGGGTATATATAGACATCTCATTGGTCTCGGTTCGTGGCTGGAATCGAGACTAAAGGACCCCCTTTGGTCCCGGATCCAGCCACGAACTGGGACCAATGGTTGTGTGTTAGGAGCGAGACACATTGGTCCTGGTTCGTGTCTGGAACCAGGACCGAAGGTTCCAGACGAATCGAGACCAATGCCTCACGTGGCCCGCCTGGCCCCCTAGCCTCACGAACCGGGACCGTTGTCTCTATTGGTCCCGGTTCGTGACTGAACCGGAACTAATGGGCTGGCCTGGCCTGGACCAAAGCCATGTTTTCTATTAATGTAACTAACTAAAGACCGGCTTGCTGACATACAAGAGCACACCTATCAACAGTTCCCCCGTGATACACGCTAGCAATGTTGTAATTAACCAGGTTGTGATCATGGTTAAGAGTCCTAGATAGTTTTCTTGCTAAGCTTATTTAGACGTTGTTTAGGAAAAACGATTATGTTAACTAAACCGGTCTCGTCTCGTGTATGATTCCCGGTCGCGTCGCGTTGGTTGCTGGGCGAGTCTGCAACGTGTTAAACGTGACGATGTATCTCTTTATATACTGTAGAGAAATAAAATGAAAAGGTACAAGTTATACGTACCGCAAAAACCAGTTTCGCTCCGTTTGTTTGTTTCGCTAAGTAGAGTTTCCGTCGAGGATCGAATCGATCCGATCAATCTAAAGCTAGCTAGACGCGCACGTACTACTGCCTTGAATGATCAATCAAGCTACTTGCTAGCTTGCTTGCTAGTTTTGCACTTACGGGCTATAGCTGCGGAGTGTTTTGATGTTCGATTTAAAAACCAACAAGCAACTCTTTCTCATTTGCTGTCTTGTTCGATTAAAATACCTCTGTTACATATACAAATCATGCGATGTCAAGTCAATCGATCGATTAGAACGCCCAGAGAATCAATCTACCTTAAAACTAGCTATATCTGCACCATGTACTAGAGATGAAATCATGGATCTACCTTCCATAGCTAGCTTTGCGTGCCACGTTACCTACCTGCGTGAATATGTCGACTAATTTGGCTCCACCGACCCATCAAGTTGACCCATCAAGTTTACCTAAAATGATTAATAAGCCAAAAATCTGAGTAATCACAGATTTTTTTGGAACAGTTATTATCTTGTACTCCCTCCGTCTGGAAATACTTGTCCTACAAATGGATGCATCTAGACTTATTTTAGTTATAGATACATCCGTTTTATTCATTTTTAGGATAAGTATTTCCGGACAGAGAGAAAAAATATTTCCGAAAGGAGGGAGTACATATTTGTGGTCATATTATACATATGGGTAAAATGGTCTTTTTACATGTACAAAATGCACTAGAGTGTCATATAGGAAAACAATTAAGATTAGAGGTCATATAGGAAAGATTTTTTTTATAGTGTCAAATAAGGAACACAATTTTAAGAGAGTGTCAAATAAGGAATTCTTCCAAAAGATTTTATGATCAGGACAAATCAACGAAACTTGACACAGTTGGATGCTCAACCTCTGACCACCCCTTGACAACAGAAGGGCTTTACAAAGTTATTGGGGCTGCGGTATAATTTTTTTTACAGACCTGACACTACAAACATCGCAGCAGATGCATTATCTCGCCGTGCTCTCTCTGCAACTAGCGTATCTGCTATGTCAGTATGTCAACTAGTCTGGCTCCATGAAATGATCAAGAACTATTCCACCAATCCTAAAGCATCCAAGATTATAGTTCAACTTAACAAGCGTCCTAACCCAAAGAAGAGGTTCAGTATGGAAAGTGAACTACTCAAGTTTCGTGGCCGTATTTGGCTGGGAGGTGCACCTGCTCTACAGTAGAAAATACTAGCTGCATTTCGTAACAGTACTACACGAGGTCACTCGGGCTTTCCCGTGACATACAGACGCATCATGAAAACTTTTGCTTGGTCCAATATGAAAGAGCAAGCCAATATGAAAGAGCAAGTGCATTAGTATGTTTCGGTCGTGCCAAGTTTGCACTATGGGACTGAGCTTAGACGCGGACGGCCAAATGTCGGGGCCGTCGGCGTAGATGGCCCAGCTCGTCAGCCCTGGCAGCGGGCCGTCGGCATCCGCGAGCCGTCGGCGTAGGCCACTTTAGGCCGAGGGCAGCCGTCGGCGTATAAAGGCCGTCGGCGTAGGTCCATTTTAGACTGAGGGCCGCCGTCGGCGTATCGCCAGCCGTCGGTGTAAGACTGCCAGGTGGGCCCCGGTGACGGTCGAGCAGTAATGCCGTCAGCCCAGTAGAGGCTCTGCCGACGGCCCCGACCTTTGGCCGTCGGCGTAGACCCTGTTTTTATTTTTTGTTTTCATTTTTATTTTCTTTTGTTTAACCGTTTAATCTTATATTACTAATACATAAAATAATATTGGAAATGGGATTATAATATATATCATCTCATTTCAACCCTCGATTTACACCTCTTTATTCTTTTTGTGTCTACTAATTAATACATAAAATAATATATTAATATATTATAATATTTATGCTACTAAATTAAAATATATTTTGCTACTATTACTATATTAATATGTATGCTCCACAGTTGAACCTTGTGCGAAGAAAGCTATAAGGATAAACCGCCGCCCCTCTCCAGCCCCCTCGCGCCCGGACTAGGCCGGGTTTCGGTGAAGAAAGACCGCCGGAGCGCAATAGTACCGCATGAACTTGCATGTGATTGTAGGGTATGTGTCCAAGTGTGGTGTAAGATCCATAGATGCAACGTCTAGATCCTTGGTGTGACCATCTTCACATTCATGCGATAACACTATGCAAAGTCATGGACATGTAGGTGGAATACACCCGTTTGCGGGTATACCGGGGGCTACGATGTGTTACAAGGTCCCAACCTTGTTTTCCATGTAGTTATGTCCTAAACAAACCTCAACAAACAAAAAGTACATTGTTTGAACATCGTGCAGAGAAAGCTATAGGAGTAGACCGCCAGGCCCCCCTCTGGAACAGGATGTCACAGGTGAATTACCGCCGAAGCGTCGGAATCCTGCAAAAACTTGCATGTGGACCTAGGGTATGTGTACAAGTGTGGTGGAAGACCCATATATGCAAAACATAGATCCCAGGTGTGACCTTCTTCACACATGAATGCGATAACACTTAGAGAGATTCGTGCACACGTGTAGACAGAATACTCCCGGTTCGGCTTAACCGGAGGCTACGATGTGTTACAAAGGTCTCAAACCTAGTTTTCCATGTAGCTATGGAGTAAACAAAACTAAGCCAATGAAAAAGTACATTGTTGAAGCCTCGTGCAGACAAAGCTATAGGGGGTACATTGTCGGGCCCACATTCCCCCTCCAGAGCAGGATGTTGCAGGTGAATGACCGCCGTGGAGCGTCGGAATCCCACAAAAACATGCACGTGGACCTAGGTTATGTGTAAAAGTGTGGTGGAAGGCCCATAGATGCAAGACATGGATCCCGCGTGTGACCTAGCTTCTTCACACATGAATGCGATAACACCTAGAGACATTCGTGCACGTGGAGACGGAATACTCCCGGTTCGGCTTAACCGGAGGCTACGATGTGTTACAAGGTCCCAAACCTAGTTTTCCATGTAGCTATGGAGTAAACAAACCTAAGCCAATGAAAAAGTACATTGGTGGAGCCTCGTGCGGAGAAAGCTATAAGGGGTACAGCGTCGGGCCCACATTCCCCCCTCCGGAGCAGGATGTCGCAGTTGAATGACCGTCGGAGCGCTGAAATAGGCCCCACCTTGGTTTTCCATTACATATGTGCTAAAAAACATAGATAGAGAAAAAAGTCCATTGGTCCACCCTCGTACGGAGAAAGCTATATGGGTAGATCTGAGGGTCCCCCCGATCTAGGGTTTCGCCGGAGGAAGACCGCCGGAGTGTTGGAATCACTGCAGGGGTAGATCAATGAAAAACTGTTTGGCTGAACTTGCCTATACTTGAACCTTGTCTTGAGATCTCCAATGGTGTCCTCCTAGTCTAGATTATAATACTCTTCAAGCTCCTTCTCAAGCTCCACCTTGTCCTTGAGAGAAATCTTACCCTTTCTTTTCTCGCCTACCTCCTCACCATTTGCACGCTCCTTGTTTTTCTTCTTTCTTTTTCTTTTCACCAGTGGAAGTAAACCCTTCTTTACCATCAATGGCCCAATCTTTAGGTAGCCCAAGCAATTCATCTTCCTTGTCAAAATCAGGTTTACCCAAATCCAAATCATCTCCACTTCCAAACTCAGATATGTGCTAAACAAACATAGATAGAGAAAAAAAAGTCCATTGGTCAACCCTCATTCGGAGAAATTTATAGGGGTAGATCTGCAGGTCCCCCCGATCTAGGGTTTCGGAGGTGAATGACCGCAGGAGCGTCGGAATCACTCGAAAACCTGCATGTGTCCCTGACATATGTGTAGAAGTGTCATGTAATGTTGGTAGTTGGCATATCCAGGTCATGTGTTTGACGTTGTTCACAGACATGGGCTAACACTTAGTAAAATCCTGAATCTATATGTCGAAACTTTCGGTACGGGTCAACCGGTGTGAATAATGTGGTGAAATGTGTCCAACCTTCGTTCTCGATGTACATATGTGCCAAACAAACATAGATAGAGAAAATAAGTCCATTGGTCAACCCTCGTATGGAGAAATTTACAGGGGTAGATCTGCGGGTCACCCTGATCTAGGGTTTCGGAGGTGAATGACCTCTTCATGCGCATGGGAGAAAGCCCCGTATCATATACCCCCTAGATATTCACCGGATGAGGGTAGCCCGGTGGACATTTGTCTTGGGTTGTGTTTGGTTAGGTCATAGGGTCATTACAAACCATGTTTGAGCCCAAGCTGTCACAAGATCCTACCCCGTTCCACCGAAAACGGGGAGTTTCCCCCTAATAATTAAACACCGGAACCTCCGTAGCTAGGTGACAGAGGATGTCTGCGAAGGGGTATAGACCTAAGCTTGAAAACAATTAAAAACAATGGTTTAAAAAAGTAAAAGAGATTTTATGTGCTTGAAAACATAAAAGAATACAGAAATAAGAAAATAAAATAAATGTAAATGTCCCTAAGCCGACGGCCAGGCCGTCGGCGTATATCGAATTAAAAACAATTAAATAGACCTAAGCAGACGGCCAGGCCGTCGGCATAGGTCCTCGTCCCCTAGATTCGGACACACGCCCGCGGGAACGTTATCCGAAACCCACCCCACTCGCCCACTTCCCCCGCGCCCCCACGCTCCCCGACCCCGCCGCCGCAGCGCTGCCCCCTCCCGTCCCGCAGCCGCCGGCCGCGCCACACGCCACCGGCTGCCCCTCCCGTCCCACCGCCACCCGCCCCGCCCTCCCACGAGCTCCCTCTTGCCAGCCCGCCCCTCCCGCGAGCGCCTCCCATCCCACCGTCAGCCACACTGCCCCTCGCACGTCATGCCGCCGCCGCCCTCCCGCGAGCTCCCTGCCGCCGGCCCACCCCTCTTGCGAGCTCCCTCTCGCCCCCGCCGCCGTCCCGCCCCTCCCCTGCTCCTCCCTCATCCCTCAACCGGCCGTCGGTCGGACCCCGCCGCTGCCGGAGCCTGAGCCCGAGCCCGCCGCCACCTGAGCCGGACCCCACCTCCGGCTTGACCCCGACGCCGGCCTGACCCCAAGCCGACCCCCACCTCGGTAGTAAGTTGCTCCCCCCCACTCTCTTCTCCATTTTTTAGATTTTTGTTTTAAAATCCATAGAAATATACATATTTTGATGTCACATGATATTGTACTTAGATAATTTTAATTACAAATTCATTTTCAAAAATCTTAACGTATCATACAAATATACGTTTTAGGGGTTTAAAAAAATAAAAATGTTAAGCAAAATGAATTATAATTGTAATAATATTATGGTTGATCAAAAGAGACAAGACCGAAAAGATAAATTTTTTAGGTTTGATCACATGTTCACGATCTAATTATAGACTATCTCGGAGCCGCCGTCATCTTGGAGCCCCCTCCGTCGCCTTGCACCCCCCGTCGTCGATCACGCTTCAAGGGTGAGAATTCATTCACCCCTCTCGTTTACCTAGGTTTATTTTCGTGTCTAGATCACCAAGTCAAGTCGCGTCACCTAGGCGTCATCCCGACTATAAGCGTTACGCGGATAAATATGCATTAGTGGTCTCGCATATTTTGAACCGTAAGGCTTACGGCTTTTATTGAGCAGTCGGCGGATTCGTAGTTGGGTATGGTTCTCGCTGGCTCTTCCTCGATCCGAGAAAGGATTTCGGCGGCGCCTCCTCGTTGTTCTTCAGATGCACATTGTCTTGGCTTTTTGTCGAGACGTGTATCGGGAGAGCAGCGGGGAGGTGCTGCCGAAATCCTGCTCGGATCGGGGTAGAGCCAGGGAGAACTTACCCAATCTATGGATCCGGTGGCTGGTTAGGACCCACTTTCAAGTTAGACCTGTAGGTTGATGCATGCGTAAAAAATGAAGCATTTTAATCTCCTGTTTGATATGAAATGATATTTTTGTTATTTGGCTCTCAATAAAGCAGAAGAGGATGACTGATAATGGATGGATGTATAGTGGCCGTACTAGTGCTGTTGACAGAACAGATGAGTGGGCATGGAAGACCGAAATGGTAGTGCAGGAGATAGCCCGTGGTCCAAAGACACTTGATCCCTGTTGCCCTTGCGCCCGTTGTAGGAACCGTCAGCGCGCTAAAAAGGAGATTATGAAATAACACCTTTGGGCTTCTGGGTATATGTCGGGCTTCGTCACGACGGTCGACTTACTTAGAACGAACGTGACAGAGGTGACGTGATGCGGCGGCGGATCAATGGCATAGAGTACGATGGCATGCGAAACTTCCTGGAGGATTTCCGTGATGCCATGCCGGAGTCTCCACCTTCTGCTGAACCAGAGGGACCGCCGGAACCGGAGCAACCGCCTGAACCACAGGATCCCGAGCCATCCGCTAAGGCGTTCTATGATATGATGGAATCGGCTAAGAGGCCTCTGTACCCGGGTGCAAATGTTTCTCAGCTCGATACCATCTTGCAAGCACTAGCCACAAAGCTCCAGTTCAACATGACCCGTTCATGCTTTGAAGCCAATCTGGTAAAACATGGTAACACGTTGCCCGAAGGGCATTGTCTGCCTAAAACCTTGTACGACTGCAAGAAAATCACGCGAGCACTCAACATGGACTACACAAAGATATATTGTTGTCCAAAAGGTTGCCTTCTGTTTTGGAAACAGTTTGCGGATGACAAGTACTCTAGCTTGTGTGGGGCCTCTAGGTATCTTGAGTCCAAGGGAGCCGATGGTGAGCCCAAGGTGAAGACAAAGATCCCCGCTTCGATTCTTCGTTATCTCCCATTCATAAAAAGAATCCAGCGGCTTTACATGACCTTGGAGTCTGCCAAACAGATGACATGGCACAAGTATGGGAAGAGATACCCTGACGAGGACAGACGGGAAACAATGGGACATCCATCTGATGGCAGGGCATGGAAGAAGTTCGATGAAGACCACCCCGATCTGGCGGCAGAGGCCCGGCACTGCAGAATTGCCATATCTTTGGATGGATTCAATCCATATGGCATGTCGAGTTCCTCGTACAGCTGTTGGCCGGTGTTTCTTATTCCGCTCAATCTCCCTCCCCCGGCCCTAATGCAAAGGAATACCATATTCTTGATGCTCATCATTCCAGGCCTGACTACCCGGGGAAGAATTTGAGTGTCTACATGCAGCCGCTTGTGGATGATCTGAACCACTCTTGGCACCACCCAACGTTGACATACGACCGTGCATCGAAGACAAACTTCTTCATGAAAGTTTGGTACCAATATTCCATGCACAACATGCCTATACGCCGACGGCCGGCCACCGTGAATGAAGGTTGGCATATACATTGTATCTGTGAGAAGGTGATCAGTGTGAACGACACCGAGAATGAAGAGCTCGCCCTGATGTGAACGATGCCAACGACGCGGAGCTCGGCCCAAGGTCCCAATATGACCATTGTTGCAATCATCAACATGAGTCATGTAACAAAAGGGTTGGCTTGGAAAGCTCAACCTGAGATTGTAGCATGACGAGTGTTGCAACCGCATAGGTCGTGTTGCACAAGTTTGCAACTAGATGGCTGACACAACACAGACTGGTCGGTTGTCGTTTGCCGGATCCAAGGGCACTGAAAGTGGCCGACGTGTAAAGTCTGCTACTAAGCGAAGAAGCCCTTAGATGAAAAGAGGAATAAGAAAGCTGAGCAAAGTCAACTTTCATGTCTCTTTTTTCGTGAAGGACCCTGTCAATTTGTAGGTATGTATTATTTTAGACTAATTTCATCAAAATGGGAATGAAAATGTACTTCATCCGATGTGAATTATCTGACGCAGCCTTTATACGATGTTCATTTTCCACGTCGACGCGGTCCACAAGCTCTATCATCTACTGTTCTTCTGACCCGAACGTTGCTATAAATAGGCTGTAGGTTTGTGACCTTGGAGACGAGAGTTCAGTCAACCGCTAAGCTTCCCTTTATCCCCCTTGTCGCCTCGCCGCCGGCCAATCGGAGCATCCGCCATGGCCTACGTCCCTCCCCACAAGCGCCATTCGAGCACCTCCGAACCCGCTCCAACCCCTTCCCCGCCCACCTCCTCCCTCCGTCCCCTGTCCATCTTCTCCCCTCGCGGGCGTCAGCGTCACCACACCCCCCCGTCCAACAGGATCATCCACGACGCAGATTGCGTCTCCCGCTGGTCCCCGCTCCCGCCCTTCTCCCACTACGCTGAATCTCTCCGCCTCGAGCCCTTCCCCTGCGATCCCATCGAGCGCAAGACCGGCGCCAAGCCCCTCGTCCTTGCCCTCTCATCCCCCTCCTCCGGCTCCACAAAGGAGGCCGCAGCCGCAGCCATCACGGAGAGGTTCTTGCCGGACCTCCTGGACGCGGCGGAGAGGGCGACGGCCAAGGCGCACGATGTGCCCAGGGAAGAGGAGGAGGCAAAACTGAGTCTCATGGCAAGGGTGGGCAAGGTGCTGTTCCAACGGTGAGTGTTCTTCTATCCGTCCCACTACTCCATTCCAGTTCTTGGATCTCTTCTCGCGTGATCGCGTCACATTGCGATTAATGCGCGCCACAACCCAGTTTATGTGGCGGTGGATTGCCGGTCTCCCTCGACGGCGACGCGGTCCGTGACCTCGCAGAAGCAGGGACGGAAGGATCCAAGAGCCAGGTCCGTACAACGTTCTATACGAATCTTCCCAGTGATTTCCTGAATGATATGGAGCGATTCGCCATGGAAAGGATGGAGCTGGATTTCGTTTCAACCAAAGAGCACTACCATGTCAAGGTTTGTGCCTCTAACAATTTGAGACTTATCCCCTGGTGGTTGTTGTTGTTCACAATTCAGATGAGTACGAATTTGACTTTGGGGCATGTAACTACAAATACCCGACAGGTGTTCGACAAGCAGCGAAGTGATTCCACGATGTCTTGCAAATGCATTGTGCAAGAAGACGGGAAGCTTGCAATCGACAAGGTGTGCTTACCATGCAGTACATTTGGTTTTCAGGACTCAGGGTTACAATTAACTTTTAGCACTACCAGGCGTTGATTATATGGGTATGCTTGCTAATTAAGTACTCCCTCGGTTTCTAAATATAACTATAATGCAAAGGCAGAGCACCTGCCATTCTCTCTCAAAAATATATGACTATTTTTAAAGATTCCACTATGAACTACATACAATTGTATATGGACATACTTTAGAGTGTAGATTCACTCATTTTGCTCCGTATGTAGTCCGTAGTGAAATCTCTAGAAAGATTTATATTTAGAAATGTAGGTAGTAATAAAGAGTATGAAAATGTCAGGATTGCGCATAGTTTTATTCTTTTATGCCTGACGGTTAAGAACCCCAAGTCTGTCAAGATAAATAATCTGTAAGTTAGTTTTATTGAAACGATGTATATATGATTCTAACTTTTAGCTATCAATTATCATACTTGTTGCAATTCAAAGGATTTTTTGGGCAATGAAGATGAAGGCATGTGTAAATATACTCAGTTTGTATACATAAAATCGTTCAAATAATGCGTGCCACTATATGTGGTCTTCTGATTGCTCTCAAGTGACTGATGGTTTCTTCTTTCTCTGAAGCAGCCATGTCTCTTGTTTGTAGTCTATCACTTGACAGTTAGCTCTAAACTCGTTATATAAGTTTTCCTAACTAAAGAAATTGCTGTAATAAAACTCAGCCTCATAGCATTGTTATGCAAAAGCAACTATGTTTGCTTGAAATTAGTTAGCGTGAGATTGTTTCACTGGCAGATGTTGTCTGTAGCTCGCTGTGATATCCATTTTTGCCTTGTTTTTTTTATTATTCTATTGCAGATATTGCTGGGCATAACATTTTCCCTTGTATATTGGTGAGGAGATATGCAAATTTTCGTTTATACCATGTATAGGGCAAGTTGGTTAGGTTCTCATGTGACTAGCATACTGTGGCTTGTGCTAAATTGTTCAGAAGTAGTACTATTCATTAAAAGACACTAGCTAACAATAGCTTTCTTTCTCTTTCGTCTCCGCTGTTACTTCTCGTGCAGGTTGAATTGAATCAGATACGATAGTTAGTGGAAGATGTATCCTGCCTGTCCAAAGATCTTGATTTAAGGCTGATGTTGAATACGAAAAGGATCTTGAAAAAAATAGACGTAAGTTCATATGGGAACTACCTCTAGTACTAGTCTTTCTGTTACAAACTTATCTTCTGCAGACTCATGTGATAACACTTGCAGCCTGAAGTGGAAAATGCTATAAAGAGCTTAGTGTCTTCAGCTATTGTTGATCCTAATGCCAGAGGGGGCCTTAGATGGCCACTTGGGAACAGGTCGATTGGTGAGAGGTTCAGCGTAGCTGGAGTGTGGCATACAAACTACAAAGCTTTCAGGAATAAATCCTTCAAGATGTATCTAAGGCATGCTGACCGGTTTGACCAAGGGAGCTCCACTGGAGAGGTTTGCAATGAAGTTACCTTCAAACTAGCTGGCATGTCCAAGAGACTGCAGGTTAGTACACTATACTCTGTGATGTTCCTGAGCAAATTATTTTGTTACATGTGTAAAGTACCTGCATTTTATGCTGGCTTTGCTTGACATAATTTCCAAACAACAATTCTCTGAATTGATGCGCACATCTAGTATCATGTTTTAGTCTTTACCTAATATTAAAGGGAGAAAGCTATCATAGTTCTCCATCCGTCACGTGTTTCGTGGTTCTCCATCCATAAGTTTAATTCAGGAGACCGAACCGATCGACCTTAATACTGTTGCCCCGATAAATACTTTACCAACATCTATACCGATTTATGTCTACAAGAACCTCTATCGATTCATTATTATACTTTGCACTGGAAGATGTGGTCATTGCCGTTGTCCTTCATCAACATAGCAAACAGCACCTGCGTCCATGGCCGTTGGCCTGGTGCATGGTCATTGTGCCGGCAGTGCCAAGGACACGGCGCGCTCTGGTGCTTCCACCCGCCACGGCGGCAAACGGCAAGGCGTCGCCATGGACTTCGGCCACGATCCGGCCTCCCAATGCGGCTGCGCGTCAAGACGTAAATACACTACACAACCTTCTCCGTAGGGCGTGACCTAAGTCTTGCTCCGCTTATCCTAGACGTGGATGGCTGCGCCTGCATCCACGGTCTCCCTCCGCACAGCTGTCTACGACAGCAGAGGCCTATTGGGGCGCCCACTTCCCGGCAGCAACAGCCAAAGTACGCAGTGCTCCTCCCTCACGCGAAGCATCACGACGTCGCGGCTCGAAGCCTGCGGCACAGGCGGCCGACGGTCGGCGCGCGCAAGCTAGCATGGCCCCTCCTACAGGCTGGTGGCGCACATCACCATGGCAAGCACGTGGTTCCAGCCGGCGGCCGTTCTCCAAGACATAGCAATTAGGTTATCTGTAGAATCCTCGATCTAACTTTTCAATTTATGACTCAACTATGATCCGTTCATGACTCATGACAAGACTGATTTTTTTAAGCCGGCCAGCTGTGGATCACTGTCATATACTCGTATTTGATCATAGGATCACCGCAGAACAGGCTTTGTAGCAGGCTCTGATTCACGGGGAACTCCCCAGCAGCCTCATCTTTTGAGGATATTAGAGGGATATTGTTCCAGTATGCCTCCAATAGATAAAGGAAGTCAAATTTTCAGTTGGTAATTTGCACGACAGGGTTCTAGCTATTATGATTGTGCCTACAACAGACTACCTATGACTGAAGATTTGTGGTGTGACTCAAATTTCCTGTTGTTAGAAATCAACAGTGGAAATTTAAGTTCTTGTCATATATATTCGTACGAATTTCTTATTTAAGAGATCATATTTTATTCTGTAATCAGATCTTGGTATGTATTTCGGTTTTTTCAGAGAAGCAAAAAGTCTAGGGGTGTGGGTGTTTGTCATATTTTTAGGGGGGGGGGGGGGTGGGGGTTCAAGTCTGCAGAATACACACTGATTTGAGGAATTCGGATTTTACCAATGGTCATACACTGATGTAGTTTATAATGTTTATTAGCATCTTATGCTGATGGTGTGTAAGCATCTCAGCCTCCCGCTGCCTGTTTCATTTATTGCGGGGCGTTATGGCTGGGTTAATGGAGGTATATCAATTTTATACTGAACCTTCGGTACATAGAATGCTAGCCAAGCAGCATCACAACTGCCCTCCCCAGATAGCTTCAGATTTGGTTGTGTCTCACTAAGCTAGATGACAAGATTACAGATTTACAGTACTAATTTCCATAGATTTATAATTGTTTACGCTCGTTGTTTATGGTCGAAATTCAGGATAAGCACATTTCAGGCAAGCGCTTTTGTGTGAGACTACTATTTTTATAAGATGCAGCATTGTCCATCTAATGTTCCTCATTCTACTTATGACACCTGATCTGGTTTATTGATAAGCTAAAGGGCTTAAAGAAATGAACTGATTAAGACGTGGATCATGTCTTGCGTTTTATTACCCGATCGCAAAATTCAAGTTTTCGACCAATATTTTATAGCTAGCTACTTGCAAAGTTTGCACATATACATGGCTAAAGTGTATATCATCTTATATTCCAGCAAGAGAGATATTGAAAATATATAGAGGAAACAAATATGCATACATTATTAACATCTTGCAATTTCATATTTGGGCTCATGGTCACTTCAATATCCTTGTCTGGTGATCTGCAATACTTCTTTCTTGATCAATGTGTGATATATGTTTTTTTCCATGTCTTCTATGTTAGTGAAAAATTATGCAAATTTATATTCATTTTGTTCTCTAACGAGTATACGAGGACACTTATTTGAATAGGCCTACTATGCACGTGGAGCTCAAAAAAAGCTATATGTGGAAACTTGACATATCATAATATTGGTACATGGATCCCAGATAGGATTGGCAATGTGCATCTCAAATCTTTAAATGATTTTAACTACTGCCAGTACCAGTGTGGCCGCATTGTTGATTGCAGTGAAAATGGAGATGCTATTGTAGATTCGACTTTAGTGTTTGCATCTATACTCATATGCTTCCCTCCCCTCCCCTCCCCTCCCGCGACGCCCCCATAGGCGTCGGGGAGGAAACCATAGCCGCCACCGGACTTCTTCCCCCTCTCGCCTCCTCTCCTCCCCCGTCGTCGCCACAAGGCGCGACCTGGTGAAGCCCGACCGGCGCAGGCGGTAGCGGGACTTCTCGCCCCTCTGCGCATGAGGGTCGGTGCGGGCCGTTGTTGATGAGCATGGGCGCCGCGGTCTGGTGGTCGCGGCGGCACGGTGGTGATCCTCCCTAAGCGGGTTGCTGGCGACGCAGGCTGGTGGTAACCGCCTCTGCCGTCGATAGTGGTGGTGGCGCAGCGACAGTGGGTGGTGGTGGTGCAAGCCGTGGTTGGGGACGACAGACATGACGACTCGTCTAGATCTAACCTCGTGGCGCCGCGAGCAGATAGGGCTGCGGGCAATTCTCTCCGACCGGGCCCTCTTGGCTGGTTCGACCTCCTCCTCTTGACTCATGCGGCGTTCGGCACCGTGGATGGCAGTGCGTCCGACGGGTGGAGCATGACGGTTCAGTGCTTCTCGCCTTTGGCTAGCCTCGGTGGAGGGGCGCTCTGGGGATTGGTATGGGTGCCTCCGAGTCTTGTTGTTGCCCGGGGTGGCGACGAAGACCTGGCCTCAGTTCGAGAAATGGCGCTGTAGCTGCGGCATGACCGGTAGATGTCTATGGCCTCCCCCTACCCTACTTATGCCGCAGGGCCCCTGGACATACCAAAAGGGCCTGCCTTTCTAGCCTTAGTGTCAGTGGTCCATGTTGATGGGGTTGGGGTGGTCTTGGATGCCGTGATGGCGACTTTGGAGGTGGGAACGCGGGGCTTGTTAGCGGGACACGTACTCAGGTGTTGCCTGATGGCCATGGCCATGTGGGCGGCGTGGAGGCCGGATGTGTCAATTGGTGGCGGTGGTGTGACGTTCAAACCTATGGCGAGGGCGATGAGTGTGGGCCAGGATGAAAATATGTTCTGTCTTTGGACAGGCCGGCTACGGTGACTTTGTTCCCTTCTTGAAGGCATCGCCGCGGTCCTCATTGCTCGTCATGTTGCTCCAGGGGATCCCCGATCCTTTGGTTAGGGTCATGGCGACACTCTGGTGTCGTATCCTTCGGGAAGGCATTGTTTTGGAGCTCACGGGTCGTCGTATGCATCTTATGTTTACCTAATTTTATTGTTAGTTTAACATGATTTTAATCATATTTAGTTGGTTGTTCTATTTTTGGAGCGAACTATAATTTGCAACTAGTTATTTTTATTTATTTTCATATGCCTTCAATTTCCGCATATCCTGAGAATAATGAATTTGATTAATCAAAAATCAATCTAATACCGAATTCCAGGGAAAGAGGATAAGCGTAGGAATTGATGCGGTGTCGTACTGAAAAAGAGGTCCTGAATGACCTATGTGTGTGCGAGTAGGGGGGTTATAAGTCAATATTATTGGGTTAGGTCCGTGTGTTCTTCCCATTGCAACGCACAGGCATGTTTCCTAGTACTGACTTCTGGAAACTCTGAATTGGAATTATCATGTCATGTGCAGACCTAATGTTATGTTTTTCTGCCAATATACGGTTACCCTGGAGTTAGAATTATTGCCGTCGTGTTTTGTAATTGACCGTGGATTGAACAGCATAATGACTATATCTCCTTAATCATTTACTAGGACGGCGGCAATCCAGAGGTGGACACTCTAAAGGGGATGCTGGATTGTGCGGTGCAGATGATCTGGGACTGTGCTTTGAGTTATCACTAGCAAGCGTGCACGTGCAATGCACCTCTTGTTAGAGTTAAAAATTTGAGTACTTTAAAGTTTAAATTTTCAATCCATGTATATGTGCAATGATTTGGATACATTCCATAAATGCTGTAAGTTTAAATCCTCATCGGATCTCCTACATTAATGTACCAAGATTAAATACATCACCAACATCTATCTCTATTACCATTCAGATAGAATAGTTATACAATTCCAAACACTTGTGAGGCATCATCCTATCTCCACCAAAGGCATCCTACCAGGAATGATTTCATGCACATATATGAGTTCGCAAAATTCCATATTTGAATGTTATAAAACATATCACAACCCCTTCACAGTTTCACCTAAAACAGTATAAATCCCACAATGTAAGTGTGAAGAGACGCATGGTATGAACAGTCTTGTAGATTCTTCATTATAAGATGGCAAGGTCTCAAATGAATTCACAATTTTAATATGGAAATGGCTTACCATCACCCGGCGGATTACAGTGGCCGCGTCCGCCACCTTCTCGGCCTAACACGCGTCTAGACAAGGGCACACTTACCATCTTTCGTCAAACTCGCTTCTGCAACAGGGGCAATGTTTTTAAAACATACGCGGTGTTGCAATGGTCTACGACGGGTTTATATTTCTCAACAAAACCTTTGTTAGAGATTTTTTTTTCAACAAGACCCTAGTTGCAAAAGAATGTAACAAAACCACAGTTGCAAATATTTTTTGCAACAAAACAATTGTTGCAAAAATTATGCAACAAGACGTGTGCTGCAGAAATAATTCTGCAACAACCTCTGTTAGAGAAATAATTTGCGAGTTCGAACTCTTTGTATTAGAGAAATTTGAGGGTGGCCTTGGTTGCTTCTGGCCGGCCGATATCCACAAACGTGTCCGCACATGTTCACGGACATTCGAGGACTTCCAATTGTGGAATAGTGTGGGAGATGAGCTTACATTTCATTAACGGAAGGACCTACCCTATTCCTATGCACATACTATAGTAGGGTGTTGCCGGGTCTTATCCGAAAGTGTTAGTCTAGTTATTCTTTTGTCGCCTCACGCGGTTGAAAATAGAGGATACCTTGCTCGTTGTTGTAAAAATTGGTTGCATTATATCTTAGTGAGATTGGAAAGTGAATATTTAAAGTTAAAATATAAGAACTAAAAAGAGATATGATTTATTATATAGTTGTAAAACATGTATTCCTATTTTTTGAATATAAGTAGCATGATAGTTTTCTATGCATGGTGATGAGGTGGGCCTTGTCGCCGGCACATTTACATGTTAAGATGGGATGCTGGCATGTTGACAGAAATAAGTTAGTTGTGATCACTTATTTACTAAGATATAAGATATGTGATTATTTTCCTTCCCTTGCAATGCTCCTACCAAGAAAACTCACTACTGCCTTCCACCATCTACCATAGGCTTTGTTAGGTTTGGTGGGTGACGGGGGAATACCCAACTGGGTATGCCAACAAGACGAAGAGGGGCCAGCAAGTCCCTGGAAGACCTAGAGTGCGCAAGGTTCCTGAAGACAGTACCGGGCATGAGGACAAGACCCAACGGGAAGACAATACTCGGCCTAGAGACAGGACCCACATGAGGACAAGACGAGTCCTGGAGAGAGGACCCGGCCTGAGGACAAGACCCGACCCGTAGAAAAGATCCGACCTGAGGACAGGATCCAACCCGGAGACAGGACCCGGCCAGTAGAGACAATACCCGGTTTTCCGGAGTGCAGGTACAAGGTAGACACTTCCAAACTTTGTAGGCATGGAGGACCTAAAGGACTTAGAGTATGACTCCGATTGCATGTACGTAGAACCCGGAGTGTTCCGTAACCCCAGGAACCCAAAGGGATCAGTGGGGGGGTCAAGCAGTCCAAGTGCTCATTTGGTCAACAACAAATCGCTTACCTGGTCGTGTAGTTGATCCTATAGATTTTTCCACTGACCCAGGGTTGATTCAGAGACTATCAAACAATGGCCCACTCCCACAACAACAAAGCAGGTGTGCGTGGTTTCCTTGTCCTTGCGGGCTAGTAAAGATTTTTTTCCACCACTTTGGCATAATTGCAAGACCACTGTTCGGTTTGCTCAAGAAGAACCAACCATATGTGTGGATTCCAGATACAAATCAGGCATTTGAGTTGCTCAAACAGAAACTGATCACTGCTGCAGTACTACAACTTCCTGACTTGAGTAAACCCTTTACAATAGACACGGGTGCGTGTAAATATGGTGTGGGTGTAGTACTGCAACAAGGGAGCCACCCTATAGCCTATCTGAGTAAAGCACCGAGGCCCAAAAACCGTGGTTTATCCACGTACGAAAAGGAATGTATGGCTACTCTCATGGCTGTTGAATAGTGGAGGCCATATCTACACAAGGATGATTGAGAGAATTCTTTATTTGACACTTCCTTAAAATCATGTTCCTTATTTGGCATTGAGGAATTTTTTCCCCTATATGACCTATAGTCTTAATTTCTTTCCCTATATGACAATCTAGTTCATTTTGTACACGTGAAAAGACTTTTTTACCCTTGTACATAATGTGACCAGAAATATGTAGCATTGAGACTAATTAGATAATATGTTTTGTTGGTAATAGATGCACCTATACGAGTTGCTGCATTTTTCAATTATGAAATCTGGTAGATGGATGTTGAAACATCGTTCCCTTAATGGTTTACTTGAGAAAAGGTTGTATGAGATACAACTAGAAGGTTTTGTCTGTCCTAAGGATGCTAAAAGGTGTGCAAGCTTCAGTAATCCTTCTATGGACCAAAACAAGCATCTCGGAGTTGGAATATACACTTTGATGAGGTGATCAAAGTTTTTGAGTCTATACAAAGTTTATGAGAAACTTGTATTTACAATAAAGTGAGTGGGAGCACTATAGAGTTTCTGATAAGCATATGTGGTTGACATATTGTTGATCGGAAATGATGTAGAATTGCTGGAAAGCATAAAGGGTTGTTTGAAAAGAGTTTTTAAAAGGAAGATCTGGATAAAGCTACTTAATTGGTGGGCATCGAGATCTATAGAGATAGATCAAGACGTCTGATAAGACTTTCAATGAGAACATACCTTGACAAGATTTTGAAAGAGTTCAAAATGGATCATTCAAAGAAAGAGTTCTTGCCTGATTTGTAAGGTGTGAAGTTGAGTGAGACTCAAAGCTCGACCACGGCAGAAGAAAGAGAAAGGAAGAAGGTCGTCCCCTATGCCTTAGCCATAGGCTCTATATTATGCGATGTTGTGGACCTCACCTGGTGTGTGCCTTCCCATGAGTCTGTGAAGGGGTACAAGAGTGATCCAGGAGTGGATCATTGGACAACGGTCAAAATTATCCTTAGTAACCAGAGGACTAAGGATATGTTTCTTGATTATGGAGGTGATAAAGAGTTCGTCGTAAAGAGTTATGTCGATGCAAGCTTTAACACCAATCTGGATGACTCTTAGTTGCAATCCAGATACGTATAGTGGAGTAGCCATTTGGAATAGCTCCAAGTGGAGTGTGGTAGCTGTGCGTACAGTAAGACATAGAGATTTGCAAAGTACACACAGATCTAAATGTCGCAGACCCGTTGACTAAAAGACCTCTCTCACATGCAAAGCATGATCGAGCCCTAAAACTCATTGGGTGTTAGATTCATAACAATGTGAATCACATGGTCATGTGAACTAGATTATTGACTCTAGTGCATGTGGGAGACTATTGGAAATATGCCATGGAGGTAATAATAAATTGGTTATTATCATATTTCCTTGTTCATGATAATCGTTTATTATCCATGCTATAATTGTATTGATCGGAAACTCAGATACATGTGTGGATACATAGACAACACCATGTCCCTAGTACGCCTCTAGTAGACTGGCTCGTTGATCAAAGATGGTTAAGGTTTCCTAGCCATGGGCATGAGATGTCATTTCATAAATGGGATCACATCATTAGGATAATGATGTGATGGACAAGACCCAAACTATAAACGTAGCATATGATCGTATTAGTTTATTGCTACTGTTTTCTGCATGTCAAGTATTTGTTCCTATGACCATGAGATCATGCAAATCACTGACACCGGAGGAGTGCCTTGTGTGTATCAAACTTCGCAACGTAACTGTGTGACAATAAAGGTACTCTACAGGTATCTCCGAGTGTGTCTGTTTGGTTGGCATGGATCAAGACTGGGATTTGTTACTCCGTGTGACGGAGAGGTATCTCAGGGCCCACTCGGTAATACAAGATTACAATAAGCCTTGAAAGCAATGTGACTAAGTGTTAGCCACGAGATCTTGTATTACAGAATGAATAAAGAGACTTGCCGATAACGAGATTGAACTAGGTATAGAGATACCGACGATCGAATCTCGGGCAAGTAACATACGGAAGAACAAAGGGAACAACATACGGGATTAACTAAATCCTTGACATAGAGGTTCGACCTATAAAGATCTTCGTAGAATATGTAGGAACCAATATGGGTATCCAGGTCCCGCTAATGGTTATTGAACGTAGAGGTGTCTCCGTCATGTCTACATAGTTCTCGAACCTGTAGGGTCTGCACACTTAAGGTTCGGTGACCTTTCGGTAGTATAGAGTTATGTATGGTGGTGACCAAAGGTTGTTCGGAGTCTCGGATGAGATCCCGAACATTACGAGGAGACCTGGAATGGTCCGGAGGTAAATATTGATATATAGGAAGTCCTGTTTTGGTCGTCGGAAAAGTTTTGGGCTCATCGGTAGTGTACCGGGAGTGCCGGTAGGGTACCGAGGGACCATCGGGAGGGGTATTCGACCCAAGAGGCTACATGGGCTGTGGGAGGCTGAATAACAGCCCTTAGTGGGCTGGTGGAAGTCCCACAAAGGGCCCATGCGACTGGGAAGAAAAGCCCAAAGAGAAAAAGGTGAAAAAAAAGGCAAAAAGGCTAAATAAGGAAGGAGTCCTAATCCAACTAGGAGTGGAGGAGGAGGGCTCCTCTCCTCCTTGCGCAAAAGGCCAAAGGGCTGGCCCTTTTGCGCCAGCCTCCTCCTCCTCTCCTCCTATATATAATAGAGGTTTTGAGGGTTTTGAGATACAGAAAAACAACCACGTGCTGCCCTCTTCTCTTGATCGTAGTTTCTCCTCTAGATCGGTTTCAGCAGTCCTTAGGTGAAGCCCTACTGGAATTACTCCACCACCATCGCCGCAACGCCGTCGCGCTATCGGAGAACTCGTCTACCTCTCTGCTCCCTGTTGCTGGATCAAGAAGGCAGAGATGTCATCGAGCTGTACGTGTGCTGAACGCGGAGGTGCCATCCGTTCGGCGCTAGATCGGAAGGACCATGATCAAGATCGTGATGAGATCATGGGGCGGATCGTGATTGGATCGTGGGATGGATCGTGATGAGAACACATGACACTCAGCGATTTGGATCGCGAAGACGTTCGACTACAGCAATCGCGTTTCTTAACGCTTCCCGCTTAGCGATCTATAAGGGTATGTAGATCCACTCTCCCTCTCATAGATGCTCATCACCATGGATAGATCTTGCGTGTGCGTAGGATTTTTTTGTTTCCCATGCAACGTTCCCCAGCAAAGAATGGCACTCATAATCTTTAAACATAATCTTAATAGAAGGTTCCCACTCATCATATGTCTTTCTAGGTATAGAAACTTCCAATTCAAGTTTTTCTTCAAAAGATTTCATCATAGCATGAACAATATGTTTAGTAAAAGTTTTGTTTTGATATAAGCATGAGAAGAATTCAACATGGATTGCAACAAGGAAATACAATCAATCAAAGAGCAGTTATCATAATTAAAGTCCTTGAAATCCAAAAGAGTGGGTTCATTGCTATTTAAAGTTTTGACCTCTTCAATCCCACTTTTATCAATCTTAGCATTAAGATCTATAAACTATGAATCATTGGGACGAATTTTAACTAAAGTTGACTCATATCCAGTCCCATATTTATCAAGATTAACATTGGAAAACAAAGATTCAATAGGACTCACATCAATCACTTTAAGATCTTCATCAATATTATCAGGAGAACACACTTTTTCAAGCCATTCACGCTTAGCACGTATCCTAGCGGTTCTTTCCTTACACTCATCAATAGAAATTATCATAGATTTTAAAGACTCATTAATATTATGCTTGGGTAGAATAGATCTAATGTTTAAAGAATCAATCTCAAGAGAAATTCTATCAACGTTCCTAGCTAAATCATCAATCTTGAGAAATTTTTCTTCAATCATAATATTGAATCCTTTTTGCGTACTAATGAATTCCTTAATATTATTCTCAAGATCAGAGGGCATCTTATTATAATTTCCATAATAATTGCTGTAGGAATTACCATAATTATTAGAGTAATTACTAGGAAACGGCCTAGCATTGAAATTACCTCTATAAGCGTTATTACCGAAATTGTTCCTACCAACAAAATTCCCATCCATATATTCATTATTATTTTGAATCAAAGAAGACAAAGGCATATCATTAAGATCAATAGGAGCACTCTTACTAGCAAACAATTTCATCAATTCATCCATCTTTTCACTCAAAGTATTAATCTTTTCAATAGCATGCACCTTTCTACTAGGAGGAGATCTTTTGGTGTGCCATTGAGAGTGATTTTCCATAATATTATCTAGGAGTTTAGTAGCTTCTGCTAATGTGATTTCCATAAAAGTACCACCCATGGCAGAATCTGAGAGATTCCTAGAAGCAAAATTCAATCCAACATAGAAAATTTATATAATCATCCATAAACTCAAACAATGCGCGGGGCAATTCCTGATCATAAGTTTCATCCTCTCCCAAGATTGTGCGACATGCTTATGATCAAGTTTCTTAAAATTCATTATATAGTTCGTGAGGGAGATGATCTTAGCAGGCGGAAAGTACATGGAAATAAAAGCATCTTTACACTTATTCCATGAATCAATACTATTTTTAGGCAAAGGTGAAAACCAAGTTTTAGCACGATCTTGTAGTGAGAACGGGAATAGGTTCAATTTAACAATATCATTATCCACATCTTTCTTGTTTTGCATATCACACAACTCAACGGAAGTATTTTGATGGGATGCGTCATCTTCATTAGCAAGGCCAGAAAATTGTTCTTTCATAACAAGATTAAGCAAAGCAGCATTAATTCCATAAGATTCCGCACTAGTCACACAATTGTTCTTTCATAATCGGAGTACTAATAAAATCATTATTATTAGTATTGGAAAAGTCACACAACTTGGTATTCTCTTGAGTCATCGTGACAAAGAAAGCAATCTAGCACACAAGCAAGCAAAAAGGAAACGAAAAGACGAATGAAAAAGGGCGAATAAAAAGGCAAATCTTTTTGGAAAATCATTTTAGAAGTGGGTGAGAGGAAAACAAGAGGCAAATGGCAAATAATGTAAATGCAAGAGATGAGTTTGTGATGGGTACTTGGTAGGCTTGATGTAGATCTCCCCGGCAATGGAGCCAGAAATTTGCAAGTTGACGAGAGAGTTCTTATTCTCACTTGCTATGTATCTCCCCGGCAACGGCGCCAGAAATCCTTCTTGGTACTTCTCGAGCATGCGTTGGTTTCCGTGAAGAGGAACGGGTGATGTAAAAAATTAGATAAGTATTTCCCTCAGTTGTTGAGAACCAAGGTATCAATCCAGTAGGAGATACAAGCAAGTCCCCTACACAAAGAATCAAGCACTTGCACCCAACACTATAATGGGGTTGTCAATCCCTTCACAGTTACTTGCAAGGATGAGATTCGATAGAGATGGATACAATAGATTGCTTGAACGGAAAGTAAAAAAAAGGTAAAAATAATGCAACAAGTTTTTTTTGTATTTTTGGTTTTAGATCTGAAAGTATAAGATGGAAAATAGACCCGGGGGGCATAGGTTTCACTAGAGGCTTCTCTCATGATGGAAGTATTACGGTGGGTGGACAAATTACTGTCGAGCAATTGATAGAAAACCAAATAATTATGAAGATATCCAAGGCAATGATTATCCAAGGCACAACGTCAGTGTCAAGTAGACCAAAACGATTCTGCATCTACTACTATTACTCCAGTCATCGACCGACTCCTGCTTGCATCTAGAGTATTAAGTTCATGAAGAACAGAGTAACACATTAGGTAAGATGACATGATGTAGAGGGATAAACTCAAGCAATATGATGAAAACCCCATCTTTTTATCCTTGATGGCAACACTACAATACGTGCCTTGCTACCCCTACTTTGTCACTGGGTGTGGACACCACAAGTTTGAAGCCAAAACTAAGCACTTCTCCTTTTGCAAGAATTACCAATCTAGTTGGCCAAGCCAAAACATTAACTCGAAGAGACTTGCAAAGATATGAAATCATGCATATAAGAATTCAGAAAAGACTCAAATAATATTCATAGATAATATAAACAAAAACCCACAATTCATCGGATCTCGACAAACACACTGCAAAAGAGTATTACATCGGATAGATCTCCATGAAGATCATGAAGAACATGGTATTGAAGAGCAAAGAGGGAGCTGCCACGGGCCCACAAGCCAGGGGGCAGTCCCCCTAGGGCGCACCTATGGCTTGTGGCCACACGGCTACTCTCCTGACTTCATCTCCAAGTCTTCTGGGTTGCTTCTGGTCCAAGAAAAATTATTCCGAAGATTTTATTCCGTTTGGACTCCGTTTAATATTCCTTATCTGCAATACTCAAAAACAAGTAAAAAACAGAAACTCGCACTAGGCTCTAGATTAATAGGTTAGTTCCAAAAATAATAAAAAATAGCATATTAATGCATATAAAACATCCAAAACATATAATATAATAGCATGGAACAATCAAAAATTATACATACGTTGGAGACGTATCACCTGTATCTCCTACTGTATTGATACCTTGGTTCTCAACAACTGAGAGAAATACTTATCTAGTTTGCTGCATCACTCTTTCCTCTTCAATGGAATTCAAAGCAAGCTCAAGAAGTAGCAAGAAGGATTTCTGGCGTCGTTGTCGGGGAGATCTACATCAAGCCTACCAAGTACCCATCACAAACACATCTCTTGAATTTACATTATTAGCCTTTTTCCTCTCATTTTCCTCTCCCCCACTTCTAAAATGATTTTCAAGAAAAAATAAAAAAGATTTGTCTTTTTATTCGCCCTCTTTCTCGTTTGCCTTTTTCTCGCCATATCTCTTTTTGTTTCCTTGTGTTGCCATGTGCCTTCGATTTGCTTGCATCTTCGCTTGCTAAAAATTTATTGATATGGATCCTCATCCACTTTCTAAACTTCTCAAAAGGACAAATTGTGATGAACGAATTGCTAGTGAGTTGAGTGCACTTTATTATCTCTATGAAGTTTTGTTTGAAGTTCATGAATATGAAATTTTTGATGAAGTGTTGAAAGAAGAAATTTATAAGGTGATTCATGATAGTCCCTTGAATGATGAGAATGATTGCAATGTTGCTAGTATGAATTCTCTAAATATGTATGATTCTTATGATATGCAAAGCAACAAGCTTGGGGATGATATGTTTGATGAAGAATATTTTTTTCCCCCAAGTTTTGATGAGAAAATTTATTATGATGATTGCATGCCTCCTATTTATGGTGATGGTGATGACACATATGCTATAATGAGTAATTATAACCATGAAACTTATCATCATGATTTTAATTTGCAATGTGGTTGTGTCAATCAATTGTCCCATGATAGTTATTTTGTTGAGTTTGCTCCCACTACCATGGATGATAAGGAATTTGCTTATGTGGAGAGTAATGAAAATTCTATGCTTGTGAAATATGAAAAGAATGATTTATGTGATAGTTATATTGTTGAATTACTTTATGATGCTACTGAAATTCATTATGAGAGGGAACATATGCTTGTAGGAATTGCAATAATATCAAGTTTCCTCTCTATGTCTAAAGTTTTGAAGTTTTGCTTGTTTTGCCTTCCTATGGTAGTTGATTCTTGTTCACATATTTTTTTGCTCAAAAGATCCCTATGCATAAGAACTGGGTTAGACTTAAATGTGTTTTACATGCTATTCATGATGCTCTTTTGTATATCTCAATTTTATGTGAGCATCATTGAAATCATTATGCCTAGCTAGGGGCGCTAAACAATAGTGCTTGTTGGGAGGCAACCGAATTTTATTTTTATGTTCTGGTTTTTGCTTCTGTTTTTGAGTGTTTTACACATTATTACCTCTGTAGTAACTCTTTTTTGGTGTTCTAATAATTGTTTGAGACAAGTAAGACCGTTGGGATTGTCTATGGTGACTGTTGATTTGATCTTGCTGAAAAAAAGAAATTTTTGCGCCCAGTCCAGGAATTTTATAAATTTTAAGAGCGTCGAATGAGTCTGAAATTTTTATGCGAGATTTATATACAAATTTTCTAGGTTGTAGTAATGTTTCACAATTTTTGGAGTTACATAAGTATTCAAAGCTTACAGATTGCTAGAGACTGTTCTGTTTTTGACCGATTTTGTTTTCTTTGTGTTGTTTACTTATTTTGATGTATCTATGGGTCGTATCGGGGGGTATGAACCATGGAGAAGTTAGAATACAGTAGATATTACACCAATATAACTAAAGAAGGAGTTCACAAGAGTAACTAAGTGGTGATTTAATTTTCTTATACTAACAGATCTCATGAGTTTTCTGTTGAGTTTTGTGTTGTGAAGTTTTCAAGGTTTGGGTAAAGATTTGATGGACTATGGAATAAGGAGTGGCAAGATACTAAGCTTTGGGATGCCCTAGGCAACCCAAGACATATTCAAGGATACCGAAGAGCCTAATATTGGGAATGCCCTGGAAGGCATCCCCTCTTTCGTCTTCAATCCATCGGTTAATTTACTTGAGGCTATATTTTTATTCACCATATGATATGTGTTTTGCTTGGAGCGTCTTTTATGATATTAGTCTTTGCTTTTTAGTTTGCCGCAATCATCATTGCTGCACACATCTTTTGAGAGACACACGCATGAATCATGGACTTATTAGAATACTCTTTGTGCTTCACTTATATCTTTTGAGCTAGGCAATGTTGCTCTAGCGCTTCACTTATATCTTTTTAGAGCACGGTGGTGATTTGTTTTATAGAAATAATTGAACTCTCATACCTCCCTTATATTAGTTTGATAGTCTTTAAACAACATGGTAATTGGTTTAGGTTATAAATTTAGTCCTAATATAATAGTCATCCAAGAGGGATATAATAAAAACTTTCATATAAAGTGCATTGAGTATTATGAGAAGTTTGATTCCTTGCATAAAGTTTTGAGATATAAAGATGGTAATATTAAGAGTCATGTTAGGAAGTAATATTTAATTGGTAAAAATACTGGTGTAAAGGTTTGTGATTCCCATAGCATGCACGTATGGTGAACCGTTATGTAAGGAAGTCAGAGCATGATTTGTTTATTGATTGTCAGCCTCTGTGTGATGGTCGGGAGCACGCGATGGCTAATATTTTGATTCGATGACTAATAGAGTTTTGCAATAAGTATGTGAGTTCTTTATGACTAATGTGAGTCCATGGATTATATGCACTCTCACCCTTCCACTTTTGCTAGCCTCTCTTGTACCGCACAAATTTTGCCGGTGAATTAAACCCACCATATATCCTTCCTAAAAACAGCCACCATACCTACCCACTAGTAGAAAAAAGGGCTTTGGTCCAGGCAAGGCCAGCCCATTAGTCCTGGTTCAGTCACGAACCGGGACTAATGGGGGCAACGGTCCTGGTTCGTGAGGCCAAGAGCCCGGCCGGGCCACGTGGGGGAATTGGTCCCGGTTCATCGGACCCCTTTGGTCCCGGTTCGAGACAAGAATCGGGACCAATTTGCCTCGCTCCTGGCCCACAACCATTGGTCCCGGTTCGTGCCTGGAACGGTACCGGTTCCAGCCACGAACCGGGACCAATGAAATGCCTATATATACCCCCTCGCCGGCGAGGCAGAGCACTCCACACTGCTCTGTTTTCTTGGCCAACGAGGGAAGAGCTTTGTGGTTCTCTAGCTCACCTCCTATGCACATGAGGTGTTTGATAAAATTCCCAAGCCAGATTTAAGCTTTGTCCTCTCGAAACTCCTTGTCCAAGCTCCGTTTTCCTCAATATTTGTCTAGGTTTGGCAGTTCGTCCTGTTCCGTCCCCGTCCTCACCGCCATCGATCACCAGCACCCAACTCGGTGCCGACACCACCGTGGTTAGCCTCTTCTTATTATTTTTTTATATGATGAATGTTTTTGTTCATATATAATGTATATATGTATGTGGCTATATATAATATATAATGTATATATGCATGTGGCTATATGTTCTGCGAGATTAGTTGATTTTGTTTATGATGCTTTTTATGTTTTAGTTGTTTTATGTTTTATTTAATTATCAGGAGTCCTAGGAAAAATTAGTGTGTTTACGTTAGATTACAGAAAAATTCTTGGTTTTGGAAAAATTAGTGATTAAACGATAAAGAAACATTCTCATAGGAATTTGTCTTGACACGGAGGATGCCCGGCCCGCATCCTCATCGTCGAGTGGTCCGCGAGAACCTGCTTGATAGGCGCCATGTCCAGGACTGGGCTCCGTCGGGCTGGCACTAGGAGGTGGTACCTTCCCGAGCTCGGAGCTTGGTGAGGAATCCAGGTCTCGTCATTAACCCGGAGCTTCTGTGGTGGCGGTCACGTGGGCCACTTTCGGTGCGGAGGGAGCGGGCCCCCGCGGAGGTGGTATGTCGCCGTGTGAGGGAGGAAGACGAGCACGTTGGGCGCTACCTGGCGGCGTTGGACGCTAGGTTCAACAATACCTGGCAAATTCTTCAAGGATCTCACCCGAGTTATGCTCCCGTGACGGTTCCTTATCTTTGGGTGTCGACCGCCGGTGACTCAGAGACCACTAGTGAACCGAGTTCACTGTCCTCCACTTTGGATTCTAGGATATTCGATCTGTATTAGTGACCTTATATGATAATATTCGAGATGTACTAGTTAATATTTGATGATGCATTAACTGCATTATTCGGGATGATGTATTAGTTAATATCGAGTGCTTGTGATTTGCCAGTCATTCCGGCAAAACATAGGGAATTTTTTCTATGTCATTGCTCGATATATGGAACGGGTTGACTTTAGTTCTGTTTCGTCTCCTTGTGTGTCTTTCAGTGAAGGAGAGTGTACACCATATATATATATATATGAGAGGAAGAATCCCGACTGTTGTCGTGGGGGTCAGTTCTCGTTCGTTTCCGTGTGCAAGACATCTTGCTATAATGCACTCAGGGACGAAAGGAGGAGCCACCATCACCGATGGTCGCAATATCAGAGGGAGTCCCAACCATATACGTGAGATGAGAGTTTAGGAAGGAAACACTCGACAGACCTAAAGTCAACCCGTTGCATATTGAGTAATAGTGATCTGTGTATTGATCAGTTTCCTTCTAGTTTCCTTCGATCGATTTTAAATATTTAAAATCGATCAAAGGAAATATTAGTGATCTTATATGATAATATTCGAGATGTATTAGTTAATATTTGATGATGCACTAATAACTTGGTTATTTGAGATGATGTATTAGAGATATTATATTCGAGTTCATTATAAATGTATTAGTGATATTTTATCGGTATAATGCGTGTGTGACTTTCGGTCTGTCATTTCTCCTTGTGTGACTTTCATGTGTGTTCTTGATGGGGGAATCCCGACTATTGTCGTGGGGGGTGCCTCCTTTTTTCTTCTTCTGTTCTTTGCGATATACTCGTCAGTATAATGCACAAGAAGAGAAGAGGGGGGGGGGGCGTCCATCACCAGCGGTCGAACTATTATTGTGAGAGAGTGCCCACCAACATATATGCACCACCATATCAGTGTGAGAGAGTGCGCACCAACACACCACGAGATATGAGAGTTATTTGAGGAAAGCCTCGACAGACCGAAAGGCACACATGCATTAGGATCCAAAGCGTGTCGTAATTCTTGAATTATGAACACAAGAAATGTGGTCGTCATCAGACGACAATAGGATTCAAGCGTGTGAATTATGTGGTGAAGATAAGGGTCTTCGTGATCAACCTGGGCTGCGAGACGACAGGTTCTTCACCATGAAGCTTTACGAGGACTTTGATATTTCTACGGTACACAACGATGATAACTGTTTTTTCGTAAATAAGCATGACTTTTGTTTCTTTCCTTCAGTGCGTAATTTCTGTTTTATACAATTCGACTAGTTCGTCCCCTGTCATGTAAGACGGTATTTCTTGGAGAGGCTCGGTTTCGAAGAGCACGAGAGTTTCGAGACGAGGACAGCTAACCTGAGGACTAAACATGGTCACACATTTCTTGTGAAAGTAATGAATGCACTTAATAACACAGAAGAGGGTGCTCAAATTGGGAAGCTCTTTGGAAGGCATATGGATTTCAGGAGGATATGGAAATAACCTTCGATCTTTGTCCTAAAGATCATATTGAAGGAAACATCGACATTTGGGTGGATGTTGATATGCTTCCTGTTTTACCTCCATGCGAGTTTGTCAACCATGCATATTTTTCAAGTAATTTGCATTCTATATATAAATATTTGGTGTTCATTCATAATAAATTTGTTAATTTTTAATTTACAGCTTATTTTGTTTCTTCGTGTGAAATAGAGAACATAATCGACACGACACACTACACATATGGATGACATCTAACTTGGTATGAGAAGGATGATCGTATCTAATTTTTTATTGGTGTCATAGCTGGTACGGACATCTTCTCATATAGTTTGGGAACTGGCCCAAATTATACATTGTATAGGACACTAGTGCATAGGTTTTGGGCGGATGACATTCGCCGAAATATGATGGTAAGAGTTGCTAATTAAGTACACTAGTACTGTTGCATAAATGGTATTGATTACATTGCTAACTAGGCTACTATTATGTTCTTCAACAGAAATTTCCAAATGAAGTTGTGCCACCGTTGATGCAACCCGAAGGTAATATGATAATAAAATCCACCAAGTTATCTTTTGCATACTCGAGTGAGCGCAAACCACCAAGAAGGATCCAAATTGAAGCATGGGGACAAATAAAGAAGTATCACAAGCCACAAGTTGGATACTATTGGATCTCTTTGCTTCATCATGGAGACATAGGTGTTATTCTTTTTTATGTCATTTTACCTAGGAGGGAGGAGTAGGTCCTATGAGGGAGGACTATGTCATTTTATCTTTTTTTGTTTTGTTTTATGAGACTTTAACTTTGTATAATTAAGAGGATGATGATGAGTTGTTAGATCTTCTGGAATTAATGGTTTCCTTCATTTTCTTATTTGCTAGCATTGAGTTCTCTCTATATGTATTGTAGCTAGCAGCGTCGACCAAGCACGGAGCAAGAGAGGACACTTCTCTCTATTAATTAGCTAGCTAACACGATATGAAACCCCTGAATTAACCCTCCAAAACCCCCTAAATCCCCCCTTTCAAGAAACAAAAAACCCAACAACTTTTGCTCCCGGTTGGTGTTACCAACTTGGACTAAAGGTCCTCCTGCCTGGGCTCCCCGCAGAGGCCACGTGGAGCCCCTTCTGTCCCGGTTTGTAAGTGAACCGGGACTAAAGGTTTAGGGCTTTAGTCCCGACCCTTTAGTCTCGGTTCCTTAACCGGGACTAATGGGCCCCTGGAACCAGGACAAATGGGCCGTTTTCTACTAGTGACCTATTATGGCATTTCCATAGCCATTCCGAGATATATTTCCATGCAACTTCCACCGTTTCATTTATTATGACACGTAACATCATTTTCATATTTCGTTTCATGATCATAAGATAGCTAGCATGGTGTTTTCATGGCTTGTCTGTTTTTGATGTCCCTTGCTATGTTAGATCATTGCACATACCGGTACACCGCCAAAGGCATTCATATAGAGTCATATTTTGTTCTAGATACCGAGTTGTAATTCCCAAGTTGTAAGTAAATAAAAGTGTGATAAACATCATCATTAGAGCATTGTCCCATGCGAGGAAAGGATGATGGAAGCTATGTTTCCCTCACAAGTTGGGATGAGACTCCGTACTTTATGAATAATAAAAGAGGCCAGTGAAGCCCAAATAAAAAATAGAGGCCATAGATGCCCACCAAAGAAAAGAAGAGAAAATAGAGAAGGGACAATGCTACTATCTTTTTTTCCACTCTTGTGGTTCGGAGAAGCACCATGGTCTTCATCATAGAGAGTCTCCTATTTTGTCACTTTCATAAACTTGTGGGATTTTTTCATTATATAACTTGGCTTTATATTCCAATGATGGGCTTCCTCAAATTGCCCTAGGTCTTCATGAGCAAGCAAGTTGGATGCACACCCACTTAGTTTCTTTTTGAGCTTTCATACACTTATAGCTCTAGTGCATCCGTTGAATGGCAATCCCTACTCACTCACAATGATATCTATTAATGGGCATCTCCATAGCCCATTGATAAGCCTAGTTGATGTGAGACTATCTTCTCCTTTTCCTCACAACCTTCACCATATTCTATTCCACCTATAGTGCTATATCCATGCCTCACGTTTATGTATTGCACGAGAGTTGAAAAAGTTTGAGAACGTAAAAGGTGTGAATCAATTGCTTGACTTTTCATCGGGGTTGTGCATGATATAAATACTTTGTGCGAGGAAGATGGAGCATAGCCAGACTATATGATTTTGTAGGGATAACTTTCTTTTGCCATTATATTTTGAAGAGATACAATTGCTTTGTTAGTATGCTTGAAATATTATTGTTTTTATGTCAACATTAAGCTTTTGTTTTGAGACTTATGGATCTGAATATTCATGCCACAATAAAGGATATTACATGGATATATATGTTAGGTAGCATTGCACATCAAAAATTCTGTCTTTATCATTTACCTACTCGAGGATGAGCAGGAATTAAGCTTGGGGATGCTGATACGTCTACAACGTATCTATAATTTTTTATTGTTCCATGCTATTATATTATCTGTTTTGGATGTTTTATATGCATTTATGTGCTATTTTATATGTTTTTGGGACTAACCTATTAATCTAGAGCCAAGTGCCAGTTTCTGTTTTTTCCTTGCTTTTGAGTATTGCAGATAAGGAATATTAAACGGAGTCCAAACGGAATAAAATCTTCACGATGATTTTTCTTGGACCAGAAGACATCTACCAGACTTGGAGGGGAAGGCAAGAGACGTGTCAGGAGGTCACAAGCCAGGGGGGCGCGGCTACCACCCCTTGTCGCGCTTGGCAGGCTTGTGGCCCCCCAGCAGGTCTCCTAACCCTACTCTTCGGCCTATAAATTCCCAAATATTCCCCCAATACCAGAGGGAGCCACGAAAATACTTTTCCGCTGACGGAAGCCTCCGTTCCCGAGAGATCCAATCTTGGAGCTTTTTCCGTTAATCTGCTGGAGGTGGATAGGATCACGGAGGGCATCCACATCTACTCCATTGCCCCTCTGATGATGTGTGAGTAGTTCACCATAGACCTTCAGGTCCATAACTAGTAGCTAGATTGCTTATTCTCTCTCTTTGTACTTCAATACCATGTTCTTCATGATCCTCATGGAGATCTATCCGATGTAATACTCTGATGTAGTGTGTTTGTCGAGATTATCCATGAATATTATTTGCCTTTCTGAATTATTATATGCATGATTTCTTATCTTTGCAAGTCTCTTCGTGTTATTGGTTTAGTTTGGCCAACTAGATTGGTAATTCTTGCAATGGGAGAAGTAGTTTTGGATTCAATCTTGCGGTGTCCTCCCCCAGTGACATAGTAGGGGTAGCGAGGCACGTATTTGTATTGTTGCCATCAAGGGTAAAAAGTTGGGTTTTCATCATATTGCTTGAGTTTATCCCTCTACATCATGTCATATTACTTAATGCGTTACTTTGTTCTTCATGAACTTAATACTCTAGATGGAGGCAGGAGTCGGTCGAGGTGTGGAGTAATAGTAGTAGACGCAGAATCGTTTCAGTCTACTTTAAACGGACGTGATGCCTATATGCATAATCATTACCTTGGATATCTTCATAATTATTCGCTTTTGTATCAATTGCTCGACTATAATTTTTTCACCCACCGTATTATTTTCCTTCATGAGAGAATCCTCTAGTGAAACCTATGGCCCCTGGGTCAACTTTCCATATCATATTTCAAGTTCAATAAACCTAAAATACCAAAAATACTTTGCTGCAATCTTTTTTACTTTTGTTTTACTTTTTGTTTTAGTAATCTTCTATATCTATCTCTATCAGATCTCATCCTTCTTAGTAGAAAACAAGGCTTTCGTCCAGGCCAGGCCAGCCCATTAGTCCCGGTTCAGTCACGAACCGGGACCAATGGGGGCAACGGTCCCAGTTCGTGAGGTCAGGGGGGCGGCTGGGCCTCGTGGGGCATTGGTCCCGGTTCGTCTGGACCCTTTGGTCCTGGTTCCAGACACCAACCAGGACCAATGGGCCTCGCTCCTGGCCCACAACCATTGGTCCCGATTTGTGGATGGAACCGGGACCAAATGGGGTCCTTTAGTCCCAGTTCCAGCCATGAACCGGGACCAATGAGATGCCTATATATACCCCCTTGCCAGTGAGCAGAGTACTCCACATTGGTCTGTTTTTCTGGCCAGCGAGGGGATAGCTTTGTGTTGTTCTAGCTCACCTCCTATGCACATGAGGTGTTCTATGAAATGCCCAAGCCCCACTTAAGCTGTCTCCTCTCGAAGCTCCTTGTCCTAGCTCCATTTTCCTCAAGATTTGTCTAGGTTTGGTTGTCCATCCTGTCATGTCCCCGTCCTCACCGTCATCGATCGCCCGCGCCCATCTCGGTGCCGGCACCACCGTGGTTAGCCGCTTCTTCTTATCTTCTTTCTAAAAGAAAACAATTTTTACTTGTATGATTTAAATAGATACTTGTGTAAGTTTTTTTACTTTTATTATTGTTTGTTGTTATATAGTGCGATGGTTTTCGTATCCGCCTCTGTCGTCCTTCGTCCTGTCTATGATTCGGATGTGGTATATATTATCTTTTATAACTATTTGTTTTATTTAGTGTTTATGACAATTATGCCGACCAACATGACATAGATTTTTTAATCTAGGAGGGGGTAGTTGAATAGGAAATTCCAACCCACATATCAATTCTTGTCGAGAAGTTAAATTTGGTTGAAAAAGAAAACAATGACTTGAAAGAAAAATTACAAAGAGTTGATGAGGAGAAGATGAAGTTGGAGTTGGATGTAAAGAGTTCAGCGCAATTGTTCCGAGACTGCGGAGGGAGCTACAATTTACACATCCGAAAGTATGTACTACTAGCTAGCTAGTTACGCGGCTCTCCCATTGATTCTAGTTTCATCAATACCATATATCATGCTTGATTATCAGTTTGATTGAACTCTATTTCTCGTAAAGTGCTTGTGGCAGGAAGCATGGATTGATTTTTGTGGATACTACGTTTGCGAGTTCATATACAATGCGAGGATCCCTAAGCGAGGCTACTTTGAAAAACAATATGAAGTGCGTAATCAATAATATTCACAATTTTATTTTATTACAATGATTTTTGTTGAGTTTCATTCATATATATGTATTCACCCCTTCTTCAAATTGGATGTGGCAGATGCGGGATGAACTCCTACCACATGATCGCATATGAGCAATTCAAGAGGAATTGGTGGGATTCTTTCTTGACCACATCATAAATAAAGCCGGAGAATACCATCTGGAATTTGACATTAGATGTTAGGGATTGTAAGATATCTTATATTGTATATATGTAGCTAGTAGCATCGGAAGGATATACGAACACTTGTTGTTCGACCAATCTCTCGGAGAAAGAGAGGTCGCTCACTTCTCTCTGTATATGTTCATGACGATCTTGTGTACTTAATGGTTCCTTCATTTGCTTACTAGCTAGCGTGTCGAGTTCTCTCTATAGTAGCTAGCGTCGACCAAGCACGGAGAAAGAGAGGACACTTTTCTCTATTAATTAGCTAGCTAAGACAATATGAAACCCCTAAATTAACCCTATAAACCCCCCGAAAACCCCCACTTTCAAACAAAAGATAAACACCAGCTCCTGCCAGATGCTGACGCGTGGATGCCTTGTGGTCCCGGTTGGTGCTACCAACCGGGACTAAAGGTCCTCCTGCTTGGGCTCCCCGGAGCGCCCACGTGGAGCCCCTTCTATCCCGGTTTGTAAGCGAACCGGGACTAAAGGTTTAGGGCTTTAGTACCGATCCTTTAGTACTGGTTCTAGAATCGGGACTAATGGACCTCTGGAACCGGAACAAATGGGCCGTATTCTACTAGTGCTTGCAAATAACCGTGAATGGATTGACAACCCCTTTATAGCGTTGGGTGCAAGTGTTTGATTGTTTGTGGAGGTGCAAAGATTGGGGACTTGCTTGTATCTCCTACTGGATTGATACCTTGGTTCTCAACAACTGAGGGAAATACTTATCTAATTTGCTGCATCACCCTTTCCTCTTCAAGGGAAAACCAACGCAAGCTCAAGAAGTATCAATCAGCCTCCAACAAATCATCATCATCTTAATCAACGATCCTCATTATTGTAGTTATCAAAAGGTTGAAACACTAACTGCTGCTAGGTAAAGAAGTATAATAAAGGTGAACTCCGCCATCTCCCGATTGAAGAACACAGATCAACCTATCTATAACACTTGGGATGCGCAGGTGTTCCTCTCGAAGTGGCAACATAAATGCTTATATTGCATTCCTCCATCCTGTGATTTTTAGGGTTTCTTCACTTTGAGATATCCTATAGCTACCACTGTAATTAATCGGGAGTGTTTGTAAGTTAACCATTTGCAAATCACCATTTGTGAACATCCATCTAGGGATGGTCTCTGAGAGGAGTACCTATTGAAAAACATTAGTAATAATAATATAGCTAGAAAACTAGTTTTTCTTAAGAACAATGTATATACGAAAAAGATGGACTAGTGATGCAATGGTAAAAAAATCTTACAAAGTTGTTTGAAGTGATGTTATGATGGTTCAACTTGTGCACTAGTGGCACATGTCCATTATAAATGTGGCCAGTCCGGTAATGTTTAGCATGATCCTCAACATCATTAATAAATGAGATGAGATGATTTATCTCCGAACAAGTAAGTTTGGAGTCATGATTGTAGTACGTACGATTTATTTGTCGGGTAGTTCTTATAGCACGGAAATAAGTTGATAATTAAAAATAAAAAAATTTAGTCGGGATGAGTACCAAATACTTTTCAAAAATCAATATAAAGTGCCTAACAAATCTGTTGACAATCGCACCTGGAGGTAGCACCAGAATCAAGTCATCCTCCGCAAGCACCCAAATATCTGTATTATTATCACGAACATCGTCATTACCAAGATTGAAGGTAATGTTCATGTCCTCATCCAACCCATACATGTTGCAAAATGCTCTCCAATTAGAACAACAGAAATACGTGTGATCTTCTTTATTTTTCACCTTAACAACAAATGTGTAATGCTCTGTTCTTAGGTGAGGTATCTTAGGCTCTCTACTATCCTTCTCTTTGAAATGGAACTTGTCGAAGACAACGAATCTTGCATGACAAGGAACACACTAGTCAAATTTTACAAAAGAAAATGAAAGGTTAATTAAAGAAAAAAAGCACACGTCATACTTCATTTCAAAAAATAACATGTCGTGTGTACATACTCTAATAATACTAAATTCTTCTGTTAGCTTGACAGTGAACAACCTATCGTTGTCTAGGTGAGGATAAATGTCACATATACCCCTGTCATCCCAGCACAAAGGGCACTGAGGGATCCTATCGTCGTCAGATGATGTTGACATTTCCTATGTTCATGATTCTAAGAATAAAAATCGACGGCAAAATTTTGAAGCAAGATCATCATATAATATCACTAATACATATGATATCACCGGGGAAAGTCGGGGACTCTTCATTTAATATTATCATATAGTATCACTAATTAATACATCTTGAATAATCCAGTTAATGAAGCATCGAATATTATCGCTAATACATCTCAAATATTATCATATAATATCATTAATTAATACAGATCGAATTGTCGTCTAACGGCGCAGGCTGTGTACACCCAAAGAGAAGGAACCATCGCCGGTTCATACTTTGGGTGAGATCCCTGAATAACCTACCAGGTATAGGAGAACCTGGCATCCAATGTGTCCATGTAGCGATGGACGTGCTCGTCATCCTCCCTGACACGACGATGTACCAGCTTCGCGGGGCCCGGCTCGCTCTGCCCCAATGGTGGCCCACGCGACCGCCACCAAAGAAGCTCCGGGTCAACGACATGACCCGTATTTCTCACCAAGGTGTGTGCCTCGGAAGGTAGCACCTCCTAGTGCCAGCTCGGTGGAACCCAGTCCCGGACATGGCGCCTCTCAAACTGGTTGTCAGCGTCGAGTCGACGACGAGGATGCGGGATTGGCATCGGAGATGAGAAAAAATTATGGCTATATAGCAAATATCATTTTATTTGACAACAATAACAACAATGCCATATTTAATATGCATTCCTATCCCTACATAACATTGATTCCTATCCTCCACATTTGAGAGGAAAACAAAAAATAGCCTAGACAATGCTTTCTTCCTGTTATCTGAAAACATACCACAATAGCACTACTACTACTACTTCTTCTACTTAGGATAAAATGTTGTGATCGATCAACTTCCTATCATGACATTCAGTTGTTATAATTGTATCCAAATTTTGAAAATTGAACTTCGGGGTCTATTAAACGTTTGTGATTTTTGGCAACCCACCGAAAAATTAACTAGGTTTTAACTAAGTTTTTTAACTAAGTTTTAACTAAGTCTTTAACTAAGTATCTGACCTCAGGGTCTATAACAACAATACCATAACTAAAAACTGTCATCTAACAATATTTTAACTAAGTTTTTTTGCAACTGAACTGTCTCCTAAGGACGGCACACTGCTCTGGCCGGCAACGGGGACGGGCGATGACGGTGGCTATAGGGGGGATAGGAGGAGGGGAACGGCGGTGTGCTGGTGGCTCACCTGGGAGGAGCAGGGGAGCAGGCTCAGGGAAGTGATGATGTCGGGAGGGAATGACGGGGACGGCATTAGGGGTGGCGACGGGGGCGGCGCGACGAGGAGCGGGCTCGGGGAGGCAACGACGCGGACCGGGAGCCTCGCGGTGTCAAGCTTTTCTTTGGTGTCGTCGAGGGAGATGGAGATTGAAAGCTACAGATGGATTTTAGTCCACTTATATACCCCAACATTTAGTCCCGGTTGGTGGCTCTGATTGGGACTAAAGACCCCCCCTTTAGTCCTGGCTGGAGCCACCAACCGGGACTAAAGGTGAATTTTCACCAGGCGAAAGGACAGGAAGCCCAGGGCCTTAGTCCTAGTTGGGGTCTCCAACAGGGACTAAATGGGTCCTTTAGTCCCGGTTGGATCAAAAAACCGGGACTAAATCCCTGTTCCTGGCATAGTGGGAGTTTAGTCCCACCTCGCCGAGCGAGGAGCGCTCGTACTGGTTTATAAGTGTGTCTGCAACTACCGTCTCGAGATCCTCTCTATCACAGGCATTGCATGCCTAACTATCTTTGCCCTGTTGGGCCTATTTGCCCCATGGGCCTGGCCCATGTACATTGGGTTACTAGTCGTATGCAGGGCATGGTAGCCTAGTAGGAGGGCATTTTCTATGTTATTTTCTGCAAATTAAAAGTTCTTAACAAAAAATACTTTATGAATTTTTTTGCTATTAAGTTTTTTAACAAAAAATACTTTCTGAATATTCTTTTTGCTATTAAAGTTTTTAACAAAAATAAATTTGATAATTTTATTTGCATAAAATTTATATAATATTAAGTTAAATAACTTTGATTAGACGAAAACTCATCTATTACAAAGGGATTTCATTTTTTAACAGATTTTAACTCAAGACTTTTTCTGCATTCGATATGCACCATTCAAAGCCACATCATCACTTCTCAACCCTTTTCTGACTTCATTTGCTATTTTTCATGCATTTCATGATATATTTTGAGCTAAAATGACCCTGAATTTGAAAAGCACTCGAAATGAACCCTGAAAAGGTTGAGAGTTGGCATGGTGTCGAAATTTCACCCACATAGCATGTGCTAAAAAGTTGAGAGGGTTACAAGAAAAATAGGATGCACTTCGTGTACAAACTGGACAATCTCTTTCAGAGTTTCAGGGTTTCGGACGAAAACACGTCTATTGCAAAGGGATTTACATTTTTTAAACATATTTTAACTCAAGACTTTTTCTGCATTCAATATGCACCATTCGAAGACACATCATAACTTTTCAACCCTTTTCTAACTTCATTTGCTATTTTCCATGCATTTCATAATTTATTTTGAGCTAAAATGACCCTTAATTTGAAAATCACTGCAAATGAACTCTAAAATGGTTGAAATTTGGCATGGTATCATAATTTCACCCACATAGCATGTGCTAAAGAGTTGAGAGGGTTACAGGAAAAACTGGATGCACTTCGTGTACAAACTGAACAATCGCTTTCGAAGTATTAGGGTTTTGGACGAAAACTCATCTATTAAAAATGGATTTCAATTCTTCACATGTAGCTGTAGTGATATTCTAGATGAAATCCATCGGCTGAATAGTTGCGGACAGAGAGTCTTCACTTTTTCTTCACGTGTGTCCCTTGCTTATTGCACCGTAACCATGAATAATCTTCATCGTTTAACAAGATGCTCAGGTCAGCCTTCACTTTGAAGGGAGGAATTTCATGAAACTTTTCATAATCTTCAGACATGTCTATCTTGCCCTCCACTCCCATGATGTTTCTTTTCCCTGAAAGAACTATGTTTCGCTTTGGCTCATGGTTTGATATATCCGCGTCCTTATCTTATTTTCTCTCGGTTTGATAGATATGTCCTTCACATAGAAAACTTGTGCCACATCATTGGCTAGGACGAATGGTTCATCTATGTACCCAAGATTGTTGAGATCCATTATTGTCAATCCTTACTACGGGTCTAATTGTATGCCGGCACCTGACATATTGACCCATTTGCACCGAAACAAAGGGACCTTAAATTTATGCCCATGGTCAAGTTCCCATACCTCCTCTATGTATCCATTATATGTGTCCTTTCCCCATTAGTGATTGATGCATCAAAGCGGACACCACTATTTTGGTTGGTGCTCTTTTGATCTTATGCCATCGTCAAAAATGTATTACCATTTATCTCGTACCCTTGGTAAGTCAATACAGTCGAAGATGGTGTCCTGGCCAACAAGTACATGTCATCTACAATAGTGTTTTTACGCATGACATGCATTGGCAACCAACCGCCGGAAGTCTCGATGTGTTCATGAGTAATCCAGTCGTCAGACTGCTCCGGGTGTGTCTAGCATAGAATATTCTTGTGTTCATTCATATACGGGGCCACCAAGGTAGAATTATGCAGAACTATGTAGTGTGTTTGCGCCAAAGAATGCCTTTTCCACTCAGTCTCCCCTGATATCGCGATTTAGGGACACCAATCGGCTGAAGGTCAGGAAAAAAGTCAACACAAAAACCAATGACCTCCTCTATTTGATGGCCCGTAGAGATGCTTCCTTATGGCCTAGCATGATTACGAACATATTGTCAGAAATACAGGACCCAGAATGGCAATCTCGTCGACTAGATGAACTAGGATGTGAGTCGTGATATTGAAGAAGGATGGTGGGAACACCAACTCGAAGTTGACAAGATATTGCACCAAATGTTCCATAACATTGGTAGGATTTCACGATCGATTACTTTGTGAGAGATTGCATTGATGTATGCACATAGCTTCACAATGGCTAATCAAATGTATTCCGGTGGAAGCCCCCTCAATGCAACTGGAAGCAGTTGCGTCATAATCATGTGGCAGTCATGAGCCTTTATATAGCTTCACAATTTTTTCTGTGCCATGTTTATTATTCCCTTTATATTCGACGAGTCGCCATACGGGACCTTCATACTGGGCAGGCATTCAAAGAAGATTTCCCTCTCTTCTTTGGTAAGAGTGTAGCTGGCATGGCCGTGATACTGCTTTGGATGCAAGTCATTGTTTTCGTGCACACGTTTTTGGTCCTCCCATGCCTCCGGTGTATCTTTTGTCTTCCTATACACACCCAAGAAGGTTCACGCAAAGATTATTCATCACGTTCATCACGTCGCTTGTAGAGCGCACCTCTAGGTATTTCCAATAGGGTAGGTCCCAAAATATAGATTTCTTCTTCCACATGGGGGCGCGATCCTCGACGTCAGTTGGAACAGATTGTCCGCTAGGACCCTTTCCAAAGATTACTTTTAAATCCTTGACCATATCAAGTATGTCATCAGCAATACGGAGGACAGGCTTCTTCTGGTGATCTGCCTCACCTTTGAAATATTTACCTTTCTTTCTTAAGGCATGCTTGGTGGGAAGAAATCGACGATGTCCCAGGTAGACATTCATCTTGCATTTGTACAAAAATATACTTTGGGTATAATCTAAACAGTGCGTGCATGCGTTGTATCCCTTGTTTAACTATCCTGAAAGATTACTAAGAGTAGTCCAACCATTGATGGTTACAAACAGCAATGCTCGTAGGTGAAATTCCACTAGCTCATGCTCATCCCACACATTTACACCTTTTACATTCCATAGTTATAAAATTTCTTCAACTAATGGCCTTAGGTCCACATCAATGTCATTGTCGGGTTGCTTAGGGCCTTGGATGAGCACTGGCATCATAATGAACTTCTGCTTCGTGCACAATCGATAAGGATGGTTATAAATTCATAGAGTCACAGGCTAGGTGCTATGATTGCTTCTGTGCTCCGCAAAAGGATTAATTCCATCTACACTTAAACCAAGCCATACGTTCCTTGCGTCACCTGCAAAGTCCTCCCAGTTTTTCTCAAATTTTCTCCACTGCGAATCGTCAGCGGGTTCTCTCAACTTCCCGTCTTTCTTACGGTCTTTTCTATGCCATTGGAACAACTTGGAATGCTCTTTGTTTCTGAACAGACGTTTCAACCGTGGTATTATAGGAGCATATACCACATCACCTTGGAAGGAACCCTCTTCCTAGGACGCTCGCCGCTAATATCACCAGGGTCATCTCGTCTGATCTTATACCGCAATGCACTGCAAACCGGTCATGCGTTCAATTCCTCGTACTCACCACGGTAGAGGACGCAGTCCTTAGGGCATGCATGTATCTTATGCACCTCTAATCCTAGAGGGCAGAGAAACTTCTTTGCTCCGTACATAGTGTCAGACAATTCGTTATCCTTTCGAAGCTGATTTTTCATTATTTTCAGTAAGTTTTCAAATCGCTCGTCAGGTAAACCATTCTCTGCCTTCCATTGCAGCAATTCCAAGGTGGTACCGAGCTTTGTGTTGCTATCTTCGCACTTTGGATAGAACCCTTTTTTGTGATCCTCTAACATGTGATCTAACTTCAACTTCTCCCTTTCACTTTCGCATTCTCTATGTGCATCAACAATGACCTGACAAAGATCATCATCGGGCACATATGGTGCCTCCTGATCTTCTGCCTCCCCTATTGCAGTATCACCGTATTCAGGGTACATAGTAAGATAATTTTCATCATCCTTTTATTCTTCGTTGTCTTCCATCATAACCCCTCTTTCTCTGTGCTTGGTCCAAACATTATAGTGTGGCATGAAACCCTTCTCAAGCAGGTGGAAGGGAAGATTTTTAGACTTGGAGTAATCCTTCGTATTCTTACAGATAGTACATGGAAAATACATAAAACCATCTTTCTTGTTTGCCTCAGCCACTTCGAGAAATTTATGCAGGCCCTCAATGTACTCGAAGGTGCGTCGGTCACCGTACATCCATTGTCGGTTCATCTGCATGCATTATATAATTAAATGTATCAAAAACCATTACGGAACATAATGAATAGAGAAGTGGTCAAATTAATACAAGTTCATCATCGCATTAAAACCAAAGTACAGTAGTGATCAAGTGTTATTACTGATCAAATTAATATGGCGGTGAGGATTGGGATGGGGACGACACCCTACGCATGTGCAGACTCTAAGAAGATAATTTCATCTCTAATTGTGCGTCTAAATCAAAAGAACTCCCACATACACTCCTCCACTAAAACCCACAAACCACACTCTGCTTCTAGAGCATTTGAAATGAGCTAAACTAGCAGTGAGAGTTAAAATGATGAAGTCGTTAACCTTTTAGAACACATGTGTAGTTGGTGCACCGCCAAACCTAAACAAATCTAGGGGAAATATATCTTAGAAGTCGAGATTGGAGAGGAGAAATCTTAAGTGTGACTGCAGCATTTCATCGAACACCTCATGTCCATAGGAGGTGAGAACAGAGAGCAACACACCTCCCAAACACCGGCCGGCCAAAAAACAGAGGAGTGAGCGGGCAGGGGCGAGCATATATGTAGGCGTTGTATAAGTCTCAGTTGGTGGCTAGCACCGGGACTAAAGGGGCTTCTTTAGTCCCAGTTGGTGGCTATCACCGGGACTAAAGAGGATGGGCCAGGAGCGAGACCCTTTAGTCTTGGTTCGTGTCTGGAACTAGGACTAAAGGGGTCAGACGAACCGGGACTGGTTCCTGCTAAGGCCCGACCGACGCCCTGGCCTCATGAATAGGGACTAATGTACCCAATAGTCCCGGTTTTTAACAAGACCGTCGCTAATGCAATATTTTGGCCCGTTTCAAAGCCCTGTTTTCTAATAGTGTAGGAACAGATACTTGACATGCAGAAAACTATAGCACTAAACTGACAAGATCATATGCTACATTCATACTTTGGGTCTGGTCCATCACATCATTCTCCCAATGATGTGATCCCATTATCAAATGACATCTCATGTCTATGGATAGGAAACCTTGTCCATCTTTGATTAATGAGCTAGTCTACTAGAGGCATACTAGGGACACAATGTTGTCTTTGTATCCACACATGCAATTGAGTTTCCAATCAATACAATTATAGCATGGATAAGAAACGATTATCATGAAGAAGTACGTATAATAATAACCACTTTATTATTTCCTCTAGGGCATATTTCCAAGAAAAACTACCGGAGGGGGGCCACTGATACATCTCCAATGTATCGATAATTTATGAAGTATTCTTGTCATATTTACCTATGTTTTTACTATGGTTTTATGATTTATTGGGACTAACCTATTAATAGTTTCAAAAGTGCAAAGGTATTGCTTCACACTTTGATGTGTAGGAATTTATTGGAAATGGTCAAAAAAACGCAAAAGCTCCTTTGGAGGAGGACTTTGACTTCCATGAAATCTGTCCACAAACAGTTTTAGAGATCCTCAGTTTGACCCCCGAAGATGGCGTCAAATGAGATAAGTTAAAACTAGGAAAGTGTCGTCCAAAACGGAGTTCGGATGCGATCTGGAGACCTGATTTATTGAACGAAAATATCTGATGACGGGATTACCAGAATTGATGACGTGATTGAGTCCAACTCTTACCATATCTGACATTTTCGGGAAAGCCATGACTTTGGGGACTCATATGAGGGCTGTGAGAAGCCCCTAGGAAGGTTCTAGAGGTGCCCAAGAGCCATTGTATCAAGGGTCCATCCATCGGAGGGCCATGGAGCACCACAGAGGCACATATAAAGAGAGGGAAACCCTAATTTTGGGAGAGCCACCAAAACCACGAATTTGGCTCTCCCTTAGCATCCGCCAAGAAGGGGAGATGCTCATCTATTGCAGCACCAACACCAAGGAAGAAGGGGGGGGGAAGGGGCCGCCGCCAGTCGCCACCGGCGGTGTCCGTCGTCGGTGCCGTGGCCACCATCACCTCCATCTCTTTGGGGCTGCACCTCTCCATCCACAAATCACTCTTTATCACCATGATAATGTGTGAGTAGTCCACCCTCAGGGCTAATGGTTTGTACCAGTAGCTATGTGTTCAATCTCTCTCTCTCTCTCTTTCGTGTTGTTGAGATGGCATGATCTTGATGTATCATGGGCTTTGTTAATATAGATAGATCTTGGGTGTTCCTAGGAATTTTTTGTTTCCTATGCAATGTTCCCCAACAGTCGGCCCCTCGTGGCTCCGTCCGACCTAATTTCACCCCTAAAAATTCTCTAAAATCAGGAGACGAGCAGAGAGCCACACAAAATACTTTTTTTTCCACTGCAAGTCTCTATTTCGCCATGATACCATCTGTAGCCCTCTTCTGGTTTCCTGTCGGAGAGGGGGTCAATCACGAAGGGCATCTACATCAACCTTGCTGGCTTGTAGAATCCGAAGTATGTCTAGAGGGGGGGTGATTAGACTACTTGACCAATAAAATTCTAGCCTTTCCCAATTTTAGTTGTTGGCAAGTTTTAGCAATTTTATCATGTCAAGCACACCCTACACATGCATGTCTAAGAGTATGGCAGCGAAAAATAAAAGACAAGCACATGTAAGTAGAGGGAAGGTATAGGAAGATCAAATACAATGGGGAACACAGAGATTTTTCCGTGGTTTCGATAGGTGGTTCTATCGCACGCCCACGCTGAGAGGGACTTCAACCCATGGATTGTAGAATGTTTGTCTGTAGTCCCGGTCGGGATGGGCCTTTAGTACCGTTTCCCCAACCGGTACTAAAGGGTCGGGACTAAGGGTCCAGACCTTTAGTACTTGTTGGCCCACGGACCGGTACTAAAGGCCCACCACGTGGCTGCCTGCGTGGGCTGGTGGTGGAGGACCTTTAGTACGGGTTGGTGATACCAACTGGTACTAAGTGTTCTGTTTTTTTTGTTTTCGCTTTTAATTAGGTTTTAGTTTTCCTCTCTATTTTTTGTGTTTTCCATTCATTTCAAATTTATTTTACGGTGCTACATACTGTAAACAATACACAAGTTGATGCATATATATATATGTAATATAATATAAAATATCTCATACACAGTATATATACAAATGGAATTAATTACACATCCACATATATTCTGGACTTATAAATTAAGGCCCAAAACCCGGCTGGGACTAGCTAGCTAGTGCTCCGGATGAAATCTCAGTTTTCTACTACTGATTTGCTGGCATTATTGAGGCGGCGGTAAGGAATAGTGCTCTTCGTTTACATCAATGACATGTCAAAGAAGAATTGTCACAAACTCCCCTTGAAGTGCTACAAAGCGTTTCTTGGGTGAGAGCTTCGACATCATCTGCCAAACCTCGAGTTGTGTTTCACGTGCTCCTCCGCGACGTATACGGTCTTCGGTCTGGATGCGAATGTTCTCGCAGAGGAAGTATCCACATAAATTTGTCCCCTGTGGCTGCTCCATGCACTTTGCAAAAGAATAGAATTCAATAAGATAATTAATAATGAAGCATGATAATGGTATTGAAACTAGAATTAAAGAGATTTGCGGACCTAGTAGTACTACTTAATTACCTGCATCTTTTTCCACTTCAGCTTCGTTTTCCATTGACAACCATGATGTTTTTTTATTATGATCTTTTTCCAAACACTATGCGGCAAAGAAAAAGAACGAAAGAGTTATTATAATTACTTTTGATATCAGGAAATAATGAAAGAAAGCGAGGTCGATAAAGATTGAAGTTAGCGTTCTATCATAAAATACAAGTCCACGTATGATTGTTCTAGTGTATCTAGTGAGTCATACACTTGAACAAGTCCATATGCGAGGATAATATTTAGGAGGATATAGTGGTCTCTGCGCAAAATTTTATATAATTAAGAAGGCATGCATATAACTCATCAACTATACTTGACAACGAGCTAGTAAGAAAAAATAGAATTTGTAGTATACAAGAGAGTAAACACTCACCCCATGTTGTAAGGAAATATTATAGTAAATTTGGTATTCATTACTGCCTCTAGAAATTTTTCCAAGAGATCTTTTGTGTCCTTGGCAAAATGTTTTACCACATGACCATGAACGGTATTTGGGTCGATGAACCCAATGTCATCAATTTCCTCTTGTTTCAATTCCCACATATTCAATCTACATAATAGCGTAGAAAAGAACATATATAGTGAGGATAAGCCAATGAACGATATCTAAGCTAGAGACTTAAATTATTAAAGATATAAATCACTTACAGACAATAGCAACTGATGAGAGTTTTGTCAATAGAGTCCATGTGGTATAACTGGAAAAGTTCTGAGAATTCAAGACATATGTCACATTCATTGACGTAATGCTCTTTCCTTACTTTGACCATGACCGCCGTCTCCCCTCGCTTTGCTTCACGCAGGTACCAATCATGCAACCGTTGCATCGCAGTTGGTAGTTCCTTGTACTGCTCGAGTGTGACAAGTGGTTTTCCGATGGCATATTGCATTGCGTAGTCAGCTTTACCATACCCGTGGATTTCCTCGGTGCCAAGGATTTAGCCAAGAGTGAGACCTGCAACCTCTACTACTTCGAGGTCGATTGGGTTGCCTTGCACGTTGACTGCTTGGATCGATTGCTTGCTTGGATTGGTACACACCTTGAGTAGGGAGATCGTTTGCTTGGATTGTTCTCTGAGCTGGAGAACTGTTTTCCCACTAGTAGTACCACCTGTCGTTGATGTCATACTTCCCGACTTCTTCCTTGGGCTGGCCAACTTCTCTACTCACTTGCCTTCTGAATCTGTCGCTCATAGTCTGTCGGCATACGCTCCACATATGCCGGGGGTCGATCAATAAAGTGTTCCCTAAAGTTTTCTTGGACTTCCTTAGATATTACCTCCTTTGGTGGTAGGGTCTTCTTCGCAAAAAGGCTTTCACTTGGCGATCTCTTTCAATTTTGTTTTCCTCTCGTGTCATGTCGTATGGCAGCTTCCTTTTGGCCGGAGGCTCGGGTTTCTTCTTTTCTTTCTTCCGAAGAGGACTACTGATGGCCTTCCTCTTCTGGGAGCCCTGCTAGTGGGACTGCTGCCGGGGTGGAGTCGGCTTACGCGGCGGAGATTGATATTGACGATATGGACTCGCGTCATGCTCCGTCCCAAGGTTGGGTGGACTCGCACTGGGATCCATATCGAAGTGGGATGCCTCGCAAGGTGGGGAGGACTGCTGGCGCTGTGATGCCTCTGGCTGGGATCCCTCGCGCTGGACATCGATACTCGGAGGAGCCCATGGCCTTAGCGCCGAGTGTGGAAAGACGATGCAGTCAATACTCCATAGAATGAGACCACGGCCGACTTTTGCCAGTGTGGACTCCCCCTCACCTCCAGGGATGTCAAGTTGTAGTTCATCATATCCTGGCTCTATTGCGTCCACCGTGACACGAACATACCTAGCTGGAAACGGATTGAAATGCCAGAGAACATCAGGTGTATTTGGTAAAGCATAGCCCGTCACGACCTGCACGGGTATGTTCTTCATTTTCTGGATTAGCTCACAAGATGTCTTCTCGGCGATGTCATCCACGGGGGGTGTGACCCAGCGGTGCCCTCGTGAAACCCACGTTGCTTTTCGGCAGTGTAGATGGGACGGGTTCCGATGCCTCCTGCCGCGGAGTTGCCCTTTGGTGGGTATGTACCTGTATCTGCAACTGCTGCTGCTCGTACTTCTATTACAACTTTGAAAGTTGGTCTGATTCCACCTTCTTTTTTCTAGAACGACTTTTTTAACTGTCCTTCTAGCCCGCAAACCCCTCATACCACGGAACAATGCCCACGCCTCGTGTTCGTCCTCCGTGTTTGGGATTCCCGAGGGCGCGTGTAAGCTCATCGTTCTCTCTATCGGTGTGAAACTGTCCTTCTTGGGAAGCTTCTATTGCTTCAATCAACTCATCTGATGCATGCTTCAGACTGGCTACTGCAATAATCTTCCCTGTTACTGGGTCCAACTTTCCCCCATGCGTAAAAAATCAATTCTTGCACCTCCGGGGCTAGTGGAAGGTTACTGGAGTGATCCCTTCAGCATGCATCTTATTCTCTAATGCATCCCACGTAGGAATGGCTGACTTGTATCCACGTGTCCCTAGTTAATGGTGATACTTTTTTTCTCCGCATTTATCTTATTCTTTGCCGACTTCTCCATAGCAGCTTCCGATGTCTTGTACTCGATAAATGCGTCCCAGTGGTTCCTTACATTCTCGTATATTCCTGTGAATTCAGGCGCCTTCTTGCCTCTAGCGTTGTACTCTGTCCATAATCTTTTCTTCCATGTCTGGAACACGCCGGCCATCTTATGGAGATAAAACTCCTTGACTTTGTCCCTTTGGCGCTCCGAGAGAGAATCTGGTAGGATAAAATGCTCCATGAGATCTCGCCAAAGGTCATCTTTAATTCTTTTATCGACATAATTCACTCCTGGTTTTGGTTTGTTTGGCAGAATCCATTCTTGCATTGTGATCGGAACTTCGTCCCTAAGAACCACTCCGCATTGACGCACAAATGTCTTGGCATTGGCTTTAGGGTGAGTCGGTGCGCCATCATGTTTGAAAGCATCAAGATTGAGCATTACATTGATGTCCAATATTTTGGCACCACCTCGCACCTTTCTACTAGATTGGCTCGATACGGTGGTATGATAATTAAAAGAAGATTTTTTTTAATATATATATATATATACAAATCAATTAATACACATGTAATGATCACCAGAGGCTAATATCTATATACCTTGCCGGACATTGAAAGTTGTTCCGGATTTTGGAACATAAGTTGTTCTTCCTCTGCCTCACATCCATCACCATAAGATATTGTGAGCCGTCATCATCATGTGATTCACCCAGAAGGTCCGTTGTGTTTTCGGAGGAGCATATCATGTCGAAGATGTCCTCTTCATGAGATCTATCGGTATTGTCCATAACTTAATAACTAATCCATAATAATATAGATAAAACAAATTAGTATTCAAATTAGCATGCATTCAAGAAGCAAAATAACTGATAGTTAATTAATAATGCATCATTGAATACATATATAGTAGTTCTTAGAAAAGATCTCATCACATAATCTCGGATAATAGTTAATATATCGTCTGATCCATCGATCTAGCTAATACATCATAATGAAACATATATAGTAGCTAATATATCGATCTAGCTAGAACCCTAGCGCTCGACGGATATCGGAGCGGGAGGTGGACAGTCAAAGAGAAGGAACCATCACAGGAACATAGCTCCAATGAGATCCCTGAAGAATCTGCCTGGTGTTGTCGGACCTGGCTTTCAAAGCTACCATGTAGCGACGAACGTGCTCGTTCTCCTTGCTGACATGGTACTGTACCACCTCTGTAGGGGACTCAAGCCTCCGAATCGTGTGTGGCCCATGCGACCGCCACCACAAAACCTCCGGGTCGACGACGAGCTAGCTCCTCACCAAGCTACGCCGCCCGGAAGGCAGCACCTGCCAGTACCAGCCCGGCAGAGCCCAGTCTCGGACATGGCCCCTCGGCTCAAGCAACAAACCTCCTCCGCCGACTCGACGACGAGGATGCGAGATCGGCATCGTCGACGTCGAGAAGAAACACTTAATTATGAAAACAAATTAAATAACACTTAGCAAAATTAACACTTAGCATCTAACAAATTAAATAACACTTAGCAAAATTAGTGGATTAGGGGGCAACTCCACATTTTAGTTGATTAGGGGGCGGCCCCACTTGTTAGTTGATTAGGGGGCGACCCCACTTGTCATTGACATCTAAGAAAACACTTAGCGAAATAGCACTTATCATCTAACAAAACACTTAATCATTTTAACAGAAAAAACAGGAAACTAACTAAAAAACTAACTAAATTAACTAAATTAACCTAATACCCTAATAACCTAAGAAACTAACTAAAATAACTAAACTAACTAGGAAACTAACTAAGAAACTAACTAAAATAACTAAGAAACTAACTAAGAAACTAGGAAACTAACTAAATTAACTTAATTAACTAAATTAACTTAATAACCTAATAACCTAAGAAACTAACTAAATTAACTAATATAACTAAACTAACTACGAAACTAACCAAGAAACTAACTAAACTAACTAAGAAACTAACTAAGAAACTAGGAAACTAACTAAACTAACTAAGAAACTAACTAAAGTAACTAGGAAACTAACTAAGGAACTAACTAAATTAACCTAATACCCTAATAATCTAAGAAACTAACTAAATTAATAGAAAAAACAGGAAAAAGGTGGGGGCGGCCAGGCACTCACCGAAGCCGGAGTTGGGTGGGGGCTGCCGGGGCGGCGTAAGGGCCGCAGGGCGGAGGGCGGTGAGGCAACGCGCGGTGTCGGGGCGGCGCGTAGCGTCGGGCCGGCGGGGTCGGGGCGGCGGGCAGCGGCGACGGTGGATTTTGGCAGCCTGGCGGCGCAAATCAAGCTTGTCCCGGTCCGTGGCTCGGCCTGGGACGAGGGCGATACTATTTATATGGGGACGACCTTTAGTACCGATGTGTGGCTCGCACCAGTACTAAAGGTTTTTTTTAATTCATTATTAATTATTATTTTCTGAAAAAAATCCTAAACTTTAGAAAATCATAGAAAAAAATGTATGAATCCAATGGAAATAAATAATATATGAAAAAATGTCAAAAAATAATAAAAAATCTGTTTATGGCATTTCCATGCATGTTTGAACAACTTAAACTGCTGTATAAGACAATTTGATTAAATGGCATTTGAAATGTCATATCTCGAGTTTGAAAAGCAGTACAAATGAACTCTGAAAAGGTTGTAACTTGGCATGACATCATAATTTCACCCACATAGCAACTTCTGAAGAGTGGAGAGGGTTACGACAAAAACTGGATGCACTTCATGTACAAATTGGATAATCTCTTTCGAAGTATGAGGTTTTCGGACGAAACCTCATCTATTGCAAAGGGATTTCATTTTTAATAACTTATTTTAACTCCATAATTTTTGTGTCTTTAATATGCACCATTCAAAGGCACATCATCAATTTTCAACCCTTTCTGACTTCATTTGATATTTTTCATGCATTTAATGATTTATTTTGAGCTAAATGAGCCTGCATTTGAAAAGCAGTACAAATGAACTCTGAAAAGTTGTAACTTGGCATGACATCATAATTTCACCCACATAGCAACTTCTGAAGAGTTGAGAGGGCTACGGCAAAAACTGGATGCACTTTGTGTACAAACTATTACAAAGATACCATGCTAGAAAATGCATGCATATGTTCTTCACATAGAAAGTGATGATGGTGAAGTCGGTCACATACGAGAGTGGGATCTCGTGGTGTAAGACTTTTTCTACGTGTTTGTCACTTGCTTATGATTGCGCCGTAACCATGGAGAATCTTGATCATTTAACAGGATGCTTGGGTCAGTCTTCACTCTGAAGGGAGGGATTTCATGAAAATTTTCATAATCTTTTGACATGTCTGTCTTGTCCTCCACTCCCACAATGTTTCTTTTCCCTGAAAGAACTATGTGGCGCTTTGTCTCATCGTATGATGTATTCGCTTCCTTATCTTGATGCTCCTTGGTTTGCTAGACATGTCCTTCACATAGAAAACCTGAGCCACATCATTGGCTAGGTCGAATGAGTCGTCTGTGTACCCAAGATTGTTGAGATCCACTGTTGTCATTCCGTACTGCGGGTCTACCTGTACCCTGCCTCTAGTATATTTGACCCATTTGCACTAAAACAAAGGGACCATAAGATCAGGTCCATAGTCAAGTTCCCATATCTCCTCTATGTAACCATAATATGTGTCTTGAAAGTTGGTAGCATCATAGCGGACACCACTATTTTGGTTGGTTCTCTTTTTATCTTGTCCAATCGTGTAAAATGTATTCCCATTTATCTCATACCCTTTGAAAGTCGTTACAGTCGAACTTGGTGTCTTGGCCAACTAGTACAGTTCATCTGGAACATCGTTGTCATTGATGAGCTTTGTTTGCAACCAACCGGCAAAAGTCTCCATGTGTTTACGTTCAATCCAGGGGTCAGACTGCTCCGGGTCCTTGGACCGTACAATAACCTTGTGTTCCTCGATATATGGAGTCACCAAGGTGGAATTTTGCAGAACCATGTAGTGTGCTTGAGTGAAAGAATGCCCGTCCATATTCATTGCTTCTTTCTTTCCTAGTGTGCCTTTTCCACCCAGTCTCCCCTCATGTCGCGATTCAGGAAGACCAATTGGCTTAATGTCAGGAACAAAGTCAACACAAAACTCAATAACCTCTTCCGTTCCATATCCCTTGGCGATGCTTCCTTCTGGCCTAGCATGGTTATGAACATATTTATTTAAGACTCCCATGAACCTCTCGAAGGGGAACATATTGTGTAGAAATATAGGACCCAGAATGTTAATCTCTTCGACTAGGTGAACTAGTACGTGCGTCATAATATTGAAGAAGGATGGACGGAACACCAACTTGAAACTGACAAGACATTGGACCAGGTCATTCTATAACCTTGGTAGGATTTCTGGATCGATTACCTTCTAAGAAATTGTATTGAGGAAGGCGCATAGCTTCACAATGGCTAATCGAACATTTTTCGGTAGAAGCCACCTAAGTGCAACCGGAAGTAATTGCGTCATAATCACGTGGCAGTCATGAGACTTTAGATTTTGAATTTTTTTGTTGGCCATATTTATTATTCCCTTTATATTCGACGAGAAGCCAGACGGGACCTTGATACTGAGCAGGCATTCAAAAAAGTTTTCCTTCTCTGCTTTTGTAAGAGCGTAGCTGGCAGGACATTGATACTGCTTTTGAGGCATGCCGTCTTTTTTGTTAATTCTTTGCTTGTCCTCCCGTGCCTCTGGTGTATGTTTTGTCTTCTCATACACGCCCAAGAAGCCTAGCACGTTTACACAAGGATTCTCCGTCACGTGAATCACATTGATTGCATTGTGGACCTCTAGGGCTTTCCAATATTCAAGTTCCCAAAATATAGATTTCCTCTTCCACATGGGTGCGTGTCCATTGGCGTCATTCGGAACAGATTGTCTTCTAGGACCCTTTCCAAAGATTACTTGTAAATCCTTGACCATATAAAATATATATTCACCAGTACAGAGGCCAGGCTTCTTCCGGTTATCTGGCTCACCTTTGAAATAGTTGCCTGCCTTTATTAAGATATGCTTGATCGGTAGAAATCGACGATGTCCCAGGTACACATTCTTCTTACATTTATCAAAATATATACATTCAGTATCATCTAAACAGTGTGTGCTTGCATTGTATCCCTTGTTTGTATGTCCTGAAAGGTTACTAAGAGTAGGCCAATCATTGATGGTTACAAACAGCAATGCTCATAGGTCAATTTCCTTCTGTGTGTGCGCATCCCACACACGTACACCTAGTTTTTTCCACAACTGTAGACGTTCATCAACTAGTAGCCTTAGGTATACATCAATGTCATCGCCGGGTTGCTTAGGGCCTTGGATGAGCACTGGCATCATAATGAACTTCAGGTTCATGCACAACCCTGGAGGAAGGTTGTAGATACATAGTGTCATGAGCCAGCTATGACTGGAGGTCTGCTCCCCAAAAGGATTCATGCCGTCTATACTAAGACCAAACCATAAGTTCGTTGCGTCAGCTGCAAAGTCCTCGAACTCCCTCTCGATTTTTCTCCACTGCGACCCATCAGCGGGTGCTCTCAATATCCCGTCTTTCTTACGTTCTTCTTTGTGCCATTACAACAACTTGGCATGCTCTTTGTTTTGGAACAAACGTTTCAACCATGGTATTATAGGAGCATACCACATTACCTTGGCAGGAACCCTCTTCCTGTGGTGTTCGCCCTCCACATCACCAGGGTCATCGCGGGGTATCTTATAGCATAGTGCACCGCATACCGGGCATGCATCCAAATTCTCGTACTCCTCACCGCGGTAGAGGATGCAGTCATTACGACATGCATGTATCTGCTGCACCTCTAATCCTAAAGGGCAGAGAACCTTCTTTGCTTCATATGTACTTTCAGGCAATTCGTTATCCTTTGGAAGCATCTTCTTTATCATTATCAGCAATTCTTGAAATCCCTTGTGAGTTACACCATTCTTCGCCTTCGATTGCAGCAATTCCAGGGTGGTACCCAGCTTTTTCTGGTCATCTTCACAATTTGGATACAAGAATTTCTTGTGATCCTCAAACGTGCGTTTCAACTTCAACCTCTCCTTGTCACTTTCGCAGTTTCTCTTTGCATCAGCAATGACCCGACCCAAACCATCTGCGGGCTCATCTAATGCCTCTGCTTCAGCTTCCCCTATTGATGCCTCTTCTTCAACTTCCCCCATTGTTTTATCGGCGAAAGGATAGTTGTCATCATCCTCTTCTTATCATTTTCTTCCATTATAACTCCTCTTTCTCCGTGCTTGGTCCAACAGCTATAGCCGGACATGAAACCGGACTTCAATAGGTGGTAGTGAAGGGTTTTTGAGGTAGAGTAATTCCTATCATTCTTAGAGTCACTACATGGACAACACATGAAACCATTCTGCTTGTTTGCCTCAGCCACACGAATAAAATCATGCAGGCCATTAAGGAACCCTGGACTTAGTCGGTCATCGTACATCCATTGCCGGCTCATGTTCACTACAGAACATTGAAGTGACCAAATTAATACAACTTCATCATCACATTACAACCAAAGTAGAGCTAGCAGTGACCAAATGTTATTACTGCAAAAAATAGATACTTATAGTTCATACATACATCTCATAAAACAACATACAACTATCTAAAACATGTAAATGCAACAAAAAATGCGATCATAATCGCAACTAAGGTAAAAATTGAGCCAACGACATAATGATACCAAGCCTCTTTATCAATGGCATATTTTTTAATCTTTCTAAGATTCAAGCACATTCCAGCCATCTTGTTCTTGTGATCATCGAAGATATCGGCAACATGCAACTCCAATCCCATCTTCTCATCTTCAGTTATTTTCAATTTTTCTTTCAAATGATCAATTTCTTTTTCATCTTGTGTTATTTTCTCGAGCAGAATTGCATAGTCGGTTGGAATTTCTGGTTCAACTACTTCCTACAAATTAAAACATCTACGTCAATTTGGTGGCATAATTAATGTCATAGACAGTAGATGATGTGTGAAATAGTTATAAAAGATAATGACATACCACATCTGAATCATAGACTAGACGAGGGCCAACGTGCGCGGATACCATAACCATGACACTATAGAATAACTAACAATACTACAAGTAAGTAAATCATACACGTAGCTATCTAAATCATACAAGTAATTTTTTTAACAAAAAGGTTTTAAGAAGAACAAGAGGCTCACCAAGGTGGCCGGTGCGGACGATCGACGGTGGTTAGGACGGGGATGGGAAGGCACCAAATAAACCACACCTACACATATGCAACCTAACAAGTTAATTTGAGCTCAAATTGCATATAAATCAAATAAACTCCCACATAATGATCACTCGCCCATAACCTAGCTAAAACCCACAAGTCACATATCTTTGAGCATACCACAAGCTAATCTAGCAATGAGAGATGAAGGGGCAAAGTTGCTAACCTTTGTGAACACTTGGATAGATGGGGTGTGTTCAAATCTTGACAAATCCTTGGCAAAATGGAGGATGAGCTTCGACCAAGAACAAGAACAGGGGAGAAAACAGAGAAATGAGAGCCCCTTCGATCTGCTGCGGAAGAAGCATATATATATATATATATATAGGAAGTCTTTAGTACCGGTTTGTGACACCAACTGGTACTAAAGGTTGGTTCGTGCCACCAACCGGTACTAAAGAGGCACGCGGGGCCCAAGTCTGACCAAAAGCCTGCCACGCCCCCTTTAGTACCGGTTTGTGACACGAACCAGTACTAAAGATCCCTTGCCAGCCGATACTAATGGTCACCCTGCTCCTAGCCGTTGGAGCCGGCACGAACCGGGACTAATAGCATCTTTAGTACCAGCTCGTAACCAGACCGGGACTAATGCTTGGGACGAAAGGTCTGTTTTCTACTAGTATCGAATTGATCTCTCCCTTTGAGATGTCATTATGTTGGATTGAATATTGGATATGAGAACACTTGATATATGTCTTGTATGCGGATACCCCTAGTGACATTGGGGTATTCAAGTGATTCACTTGATCTATGTCCTGGTACTCAACTTGCGGATTCCCGAGGTGACCTTGGTGTAATCCATGAATAGGGGGTTTGATACACGTTCTTGTCCTAGCTTCTTCGGTAGAAATCTTGGAGCACTCTTTGAGGTTCTTTGTGTTGGATTTAGTATTAATCTGAAATTGTTTTATGTGTATCATATAATTAACTCATGGATACTTGTGGTGACATTGGAGTACGTAGGTGACATTAGAGTTGTATGATGCGTATCATATGGTGTTATTCTAGTACAAACTCTTAGATAGATCGATCAAAAAGGATAACTTGGTTATCTTAGTACGAACTCTTGGATCGATCGATCGGAAAGGATATCTTGGTTATTTTAGTATGAACTCTTGAATAGATCGATTGGAAAGGATAACTTTAAGGTGGTTTCATACCCTACAAACAATTTCTTCTTATGCTCTCCGCTAGATAAGAACTTTGAAGTGATTCTTCATTGCGCGTTGAGGGATGGTTATGTGATTATGTTATCATTGTTGAGAGATTGCACTAGCGAAAGTACGGACCGTATGCCTTGTTTTCAAGCATTGCAATACCGTTTGTGCTCACTTTTGGCACTTGCTACCTTGCTGTTTTTATATTTGCAGATTACAAAAATAAATTTCTACTATCATAACTACACTTGTATCACCATCTCTTCACCGAACTAGTGCACCTATACAATTTGCCATTGTATTGGGTGTGTTGGGGACACAAGAGATTTCTTGTATTGGATTGTAGGGTTGTTTGAGATACACCATCTTCATCCTACACCTCCCACGGATTGATAAACCTTAGGTCATCCACTTGAGGTAAAATTTCTATTGTCCTACAAAACTCTGTGCTTGGAGTCCCAACACGAGTCTACAAGAATAAGGTTGCGTAGTAGACATCAAGCTCTTTTCTGGCGCTATTGCCGGGGACCTGAGTGCTTGCAAGTATTTAGTTTCTTCTTTTTAAATAGTTTGGTTTTATATAATCAAACTACAAAAAATGGAGTTTAGGTTGCATCAATGGTTTCATCTCTGCAATGTCTTTCGTGAAAATGATGATTCGGAAAATTGTGCTCAATTTGTAGAGGAAGAATTTAGGAAAATACTTGATGAGAATTCCTTGAATGATGAGCATGATAGAAATATTGTTGGTATGAATTATCTGAATATTACTGATGCTAATGATATGCAAAGCCACAAGCTTGGGGATGCTATGTTTGATGAAAATGATATTTTTAGTGCCCCAAGTTTTGATGAGCAAAACTATTATGATGGTAGCATGCCTGCTATCTATGATGATTATTGTGATGAAATGTATGATATAAAGTGTAATGATGACCATGATACTTGTTATCTTTATTTTAATATTCAAAATGTTTATGTCTACCAAGTACCTTATGATAGTTATGTCGTTGAGTTTGCTCCCACTATTATGAATGAGAAGAAGTTTGCTTATGTGGAGAGTGATAAACTTTCTATGCTTGTTGGAATTGTTGAATGTGATAGTTATATTGTTGGTTATAAAATAATGCTGTATGTGATAGTTATATTGTTGAATTTCTTCATGATTCTACTGAAAACTATTATGAGGGAGGAACTTATGCCTGTTGGAATTGCAATAATATCAACTTTTCTCCCTATGTACTCAATATTTTGAAGATATGCTTGTTTTGCCTTCCTATGCCAGTTGATTCTTGCTCCCATAAATTTATTTCTCAGAAATTTACCTATGCATAGGAAGTGGGTTATACAAAAATGTTCTTGTCATGAGATTCATGATGCTCTGTTCCATTTCCAAATTTTATTCCTATACGAGCATCATTGAAATCATCATGCCTAGCTAAAAGGGAGACAACCCCACACTATTACCTTGTGTTTTTATGTGTTCACATGACTAAGATACTGTAGTAATTATGCTTGGTGTCTTTTATTTCAATAAAGTGACAAGTAAAGCCTTTGGGATAGCATGGGTACTTGCTTGTTTGATTCTATGCAAACACAAAAAGTTTTGAGTCCAGTATATGAATTATATGATTTTACTGGAGAGTCAAAAAATTCTGAAATTGTTACAAAAAATTTCTATGACAATTCCATGCCCTTCCCTATGTTTTCAGATTTGTTTGAGTCAGGTAAGTATGGTGATCATTCAGATCTTCAGAGACTATTCTGTGTTTGGCAGATTCTGTTTTGCATGCATAGTTTCCTTGTTTCAAGTGTTTCCGTAGCTTGTATTGAGTAATATAAATTATGGGAATGATGGAATGTAGTATGTATTATGTGAGAACAATTATGAATCTTGAATTGATAGTACCTAAGTGAATGATATATTTTTACTACACTGACCCATCTCACGAAGTTTCGTTAAGTTTTGTGTGATTGAAGTTTTCAAGTTTTGGGTGAGATACCGATATGAGGTGAAAAAGTAGCAGCTAGGACCTAAGTTTGGTGATTCCCAAGTAACCCACAAGGTAATATTCAAGTAATACTCAAGCGTCTAAGCTTGGGGATGCCCCGGAAGGCGTCCCCTCTTTCGTCTCTAACATTATCGGTATATCTTACTTGGAGGTATATTTTTATTCGTCACATGATATGTATTTTGCTTGTAGTGTTATTTTATTTTGGTTTTATATGTTATCTGTTATTTATAATATTTTTTCAATAAAAAGTTCCAAGAATTTCCTTAGGATGTTTGCTTTGCATGCTTTGATGTGTGTTGTGCAAAAGCAGAAACTTTGTCTCTAGTGTTGGAATTTTCATATTTTACTCGAACGTGGAAAATTTATGAAATTTTAGGACAGTATTTTCATATAATTTTTTTATCACTTACTAAATTGTAAAAAAAAATTGAGTTACATAAGTAAACTGGTTTAATTGTTTGCTACAGACTGCTCTGTTTGGACAGATTGCTATCATAGTTTTGTTGTCTACTTATCCTATAGTTTTCGTAGCCTATATTGGTAGATATAAATTATGGAAATTATAGTAAACAGTATATGATGTTTGAAAATTATTATTTAATTTTTCTTGGCAGTACATGAAGTGTGGATTTATTGTAACATCCCAAAATTTCATTTTGGAATGTTATGAAATATAGCTATGCATCATCATCACATTGTTTGAGTGAATATAATTTTTGAAGTGTTTCTTTTGAATTTCTGAAAGGTCACTTTCATCTTTCCCTTTTTCTTGTTTCACCTATTGGAAAACCTTTGGAAAAGTTCAAAGAAAGAGAGGAGTAACATGACACTCCACACCAGGGGCATCTTGGTGAAATATTTGAAGAATAAAACCTGGGGGTCATTTGAATAAAATATTTGCAAAAGGTTTTAAAATCAAATAGGCATATTCTGAAAATAATTATTTTTTCAATGTATTCAAATGACACAGGAAAAATGTTCATTGAATAGAATTTATTCTCCTCATCATTTTGATATATATATATTTACTATATTTGGAACCGATTTGAATGCATTTAAGATGTTTTAAACCCTCTCGATATTAAAAAGGAAAGTATTTAATTTGAATCGGGCCGGCCCACAGGCGTTAACTCCTGAATTCATTTCGAATCGGTTAACCGACGTGCTAACGTCGCCTTTCTTCTCACTGATGCCCTGGCCCCACCGCCCGACCCCGATGACGCCGCGGTCGTCCCCTTCCTCGCGCGCACGCCGCTGTCGCCGGAGATCCCTCTCACAGATCTCCCTCCTCTTTCTCTCCCCGACCCCGCACCTGGCCCTATAAATAGCCCTAGCTCGCCGCACTCCATTCCACCCCGAGCCCCCCACTCCACGTCGCCAGAGTGCTGCCCACACCCTCGTCGGAGTTCGGATCCCCAACCGAACCCTCCCGGAGCTCGTGCCCGTCGCCTCTGTTGTCCCCACTCCTCTCTGATACCACCAGAGTACTACGGAGCCCCGCCGCTGTCGTTTGAAGCCCTCGGACGCCGTACCCAGCCACCGGAGGGACGCCCCCGACGACCTCGTCGCCTCGGCCTCGCCGGAGAAACCCATCGCCGGTGACCCCCTTCTCTATGAGCCCGCTTTCCCGCTCTTAGCCGTTCGATCCAGATCCAACGTCTACGATTAGATCATTTTAAAACCCGAACTGGTATGTCCTAAGCTTCGATCACCCGCCCGCAGACGCCCGAACGCACGCTCCTTCGACCAATAGGAAGTCGACACGTAGCCCCTGTCCGATCGTTTTAGTTTTTCTCTTTTTCAGTTTCTGTTTAGAAAACAGAATGTTTTCAAATTTTGTTTTGATCATATCTTTTAATTTATTTAGTGTTTTTAGCTGATTCTTTTTGCATTAGTTCAAAAATTAGTTGTAGTTCATATCTGCATGCTTAGATTTCAAATTTAAGTTTTAAATTTTGAATCTAATCAAATTTGTTCAAATTACTAAAATCTGTATAACTAGAGTTTAAAAATATATTTTTGAGTGAATCTTTTTGCTACTGTTTGGTATTAGTTAAACCTATCTTTCTACACAGTATGCGATTTTTTAGAATGAATTTAGTTACTGTTTTTAACAAAAACAGAATCTTTCTAGTTCTTAATTGGTTTTAACTAAATTGAATTTTTATTCAATTTGAACCTAAAATAGTTTAACTTTTGTTTTAGTTTTCATTAGGTTCTGTTGTTCCAAACATTTTGGTAACATTACTAGATATTATTTAGAATGATTGATTAGTTTATTACCATGTTGTTATATGAATCTTTTTCATTAGCTAATGTTTTATAAAACAATTTAGTTTTACTTTCACAAACTAGATAGATGATTAAATTAGGTTTTCTAATATATAATTTTTGTAATTCTATTCTGTTAAGTAATATGATGATAATAATATTAGTGTTTACAATAAGTTGTTTTGGTTTCTTATTCCAAAGTTATAGGAACATTCTAGTCATTTTTCATCTAGTAGTGTTTTGCAAATTAAAATATTTTAGTAGCAAATCTTTTCACAAAAATCTTAGTGGATTTAATTCTGTTTACTAATATAGATTTTTATTCTTCCCTTTTCTGTTAACCATTGTTTTGTTATTAATTTAGTTGTTTGTCTTATTTTATATTAGTAGTAGTTTTGACACTAATTTTTTTTTGTGAGCCAATATTTGGTTTGATTTCTTTCTCTTGATTGTTACTAGTGAATGGTTTTTAGTATTGATTTAGTTTTATCTTGATGATTGTGTGAGTTGTATTTTAGTAGTATGCTTATTGTGTGCTCTTGTTTGATTCGTTAGATCATCCGGAGTGCGAAGCTTGTTATCTAGAGTCACTTGATTACGAGGATCGTCAGCAAGGCAAGTCACTTTGACCATGTATACCGATGCTTTATTGCATTAGTTCTTCCATCACCCCAATTGCATGCAAAGTAGGTAATTGGAAACTTGGTTACTTGTTGTAGTATCATGTGGTAGGTACGCCCTCAACCTTTGACACATTGGCCCCAGGAAACGTTGTTTTACATTTTGCTATGATGTGAGTAGACGGGGTTGGTTGTGTGATACATGAGAGTTGTGAGTTAATAATTTCAAGACCTACATACTGATCAAGACATCAAGACTTCGAGTTTTCAATATACCTCTGAGTGGATGATGGTTGAACGGCGCCCTAGACAAACAAGTGGTTAGCCTAGATGATGCTGGATATGTGCCAGTATTCATGCGGAAAGGTCCACCCAGGCACAAAGAGATGGATGGATGCTTCAAGATCCAAGGCTTACCTGCATAGCCACAAGTCATTATGGGATCTGGCTTGGTTGGATATCATGGTGACCCTGGACAGGCGGTGCGACAAGAGGTAGAAGAATGGTAGGAAAGGATGGGCACCGACAGAGTCGCAGGGAAACCCTTTAGAAGACCATGTTTTGGTCATCCGTTCCTCAAACACCCTGAAGTGCGAGGAATCCAACAGAGGCGATCAAATATTGTGGGGAACGTGTGCAAAACTCTGTAGAGTACCCAAACCTAATCGATTAGCCGTGTCCACGGTCATGGACAATTTGAGCCAAAGGAACTGAAACTATCTGGAACTCTCAACACAATTAATTATATTGATGTGGGTTATGAATGTCAACTTGGGTATGAGAATTGGTTGGTGGAACCAGCTCATTAATCAACCAACATTGTAGTAATAACTTTATGCCCTCTCTTGTTGTAGGAAAAATTGGCTTTATGCAAAAACTTACTACCCCACGTGCCATATTTGCATATAGACTAGATGATTACTTTACCCCCTCTTTTGTGACATTGCCGGCATATTCAATATGCTGACCTACACGGCTGCAACATATCATGTTGTAGAGTACTTTTCCGAACAGGAGTGAGGACACGTTCTATGCTCGGTGAGATGCCCTTGGAGTCAGACGGACTCATCTACCTTTGAAGCTTCCGCAAGTTTAGTTATTCTCATGAGTTGGCCTTCAGCCAATTTATTGTAATTCTTATTGTAATAAAGGACTCGATATGAGATTTCGATAAATAAAGCTCTGTGATTTCCCTATGATATATACATTGATGTAACGTGTGTGTAACAACATGATCTTGGGATGGTACGGAAACACCGGAGATTCAACCTTTCAGGTTGGGTCGCTAGAGAGATGGTATCAGAGCACACGCTGACCATAGGACATAACCTCTAGGATTGGAAAAGCCTTAGGATTTATTTTTTCTCCTTTCGTCTTTAAAAAACTTCTTATACTCTCATCTATTCGTTTCTGACTTCCCTCCGATTTATTTCAAAATTTATAGATGGCGACCTTCATCCTAGTTTTGATCACGGAGTTTTGCCAGACTGATGCAACGATGCCCTTTGGCAAGGAGCTGATGAGGATCGTCAAGGATGTAAGGATTGCTTTGCCGAGCATCACCGGGACTTCCATCATGTCTTTTCCACAAGACGGACGCTACAGGATCGAAGTGCATATCCCCGGGCACCCAGCTGGATTCTTGGGAGAGACATGGCCATTCATCGTGCCCTTGGACGTATTCAGGAGGAATGCAGAGGTGGAACCATTTGACCTGGACTCAACATGGTTTGTCGCAGGGATGCCAACAAAAATATCATCAACACTCCCACTCAAGACACCACCATTTCCTATATCCAGACCTTGGAGACTCACATCAGGACTCTGGAGCTTCGGGTTCGTGCCGACACGAAGACGTTCAAGAGGCTGATTAATTGTGAGATTGACCTCGAAGCTGACTTACGGGAAGCCGAGTACGAGCATGAGTATGAGGTGAAGGATTTCTTAGAGAGGATCGACAAGCTGAACACTCGCATCGCAACTCTGGAGGAACAGATGGACATGGGTGAAAACCTTCATCCCGAAGGAGACATGGCTCCTTTGATCAGGAACGATGATGACTATGAGGAGAGCACCACCGGAGGAGGCTCCTTCACTATGTACTTTTGAGGAGAACTTTAGTCATGCCCTCCATGTATCTTTTGTTTCTTCGTTAAAGCGTAGGTCGATGCTTAGTTGATTTGAGACTTGTATGTCGATGTTTGAACCTTGAGTTGAATAAATGAATGAGTGTTTTGGTGCGATATGTTTGTTGCATTGCATATGGGTAGTGAATTCCCCTTTTAGGTCATTGTTCTATTCTAAATTCTCACCCCTCTGAAAACAGCAAGATGCCTCCAAGATGTGAGCCCGACTTCACATTCCCGCCAGAGCTCACCCAACTTCTTCAGCAGCAGAACGCCCTGATGCAGCTGTTGATTCAAAATCAGACCAACAACCACAACAACAACCCTCCACCTCAGGGCGACAACCTCACCCGTTCTCTGAGACTGAATCCACCAACCTTCTCCAGCAGCACAGAGCCCATTGTGGCAGACGATTGGCTCCGCAAGATGGAGAGAGAACTCACCACGGCAGGATGCACTAAGGCTGAAAAAGTGCATTTTGCCGTCCATCAACTAGAGGGCCCAGCAGCTTCATGGTGGGAGAACTACACCACCACATACCCCATTGCTGGTGTAACTTGGGAGCAGTTCAAGCAAGCTTTCCGCACCGCACATGTCTCTGCTGGAGCCATGAGTCTGAAGAAGCGTGAGTTTTGCAACTTACGCCAGGGGAACCGTTCCGTGGCTCAGTATGTGGAGGAATTCAGTATGTTGGCTCGTTATGCACCAGGAGATGTGGCCAATGATGCAGCCAAACAAGAGAAATTCCCGGAAGGACTCAACGATGAGCTGAGCATACAACTGATGGTGGCTACGTTCAACAACTACCAAGAACTAGTAGACAAGGCTCTTATCTTGGAAGGGAAACAACAGCAAATCGAGAGCCTCAAGAGGAAGTATGTACAAGGGATGTCTCACTCAGGAACTCATCAGAAGCCCCGTTACTCCCCATACTCAGGAAATACCGGGTCAGGAACCGGTAAGTATAGAGGACATACCCATCATGTGCACCACCATGGAGGCCACCACCATGGAGTAAATGGGAATAATCGTCCCAACAATGGTAACTTCAAGAATGGTATTGGAAGTGGGAATGGAAACCAACATCTTCCCGCTCCAACTTAGAAGGATCTGAACCATATCACCTGTTTCAAGTGTCAGAAGACAAGCCTCAGAACAAGCAAGGGAATGGAAACGGCAACTCCGCAGCTAAGAAGCCAAATCCGTTTCCTCGTGCCCAGGTGAACCACCTCGATGTGGAAGAAGTCTATGATCAGCCCGAGACTGTGGTTGGTAAGTTTTTATTGCATTCACATTCAGTTAGGGTACTTTTTGATTCTGGTGCAACTCATTCATTCATATCAAGGGTAGTTGTGGAAAACTATGGTTTACCCACCAGAACCCTTAGTCAGCCCATTAAGGTCCATTCCCCAGGAGGTATGATGATGGCAGGGATAGGATGCCACGCCCTGAAAATCCACATAGGAAACCATGTTTTTCCTACCGACCTCATCGTCTTAGAATCCCAGGGATTGGATGTAATCCTAGGCATGGATTGGATGACCAAGTATGAAGGAAACCTGGATTGCCCCAGCAAGTCTATTTCACTCACCACTACGGAGAATAAGAGGATTAAGTACGTATCCCGACGCACATAGATGAGTGCTCAGTTAAATTCCCTCACAGGAGTTGTTCAGGAGGAAGTGCCGGTTATGCAAGATTATCCAGATGTATTCCCGGATGAATTACCTGGCATGCCACCAGATAGAGAGATTGAGTTTCTGATAGAGTTACTACCAGGAACAACCCCAATTTACAAGAGACACTATAATATGCCCACAAATGATTTAGTGGAAATCAAGAAGCAGATTAAGGAGTTATTGGACAAGGGGTATATTCGCCCAAGTTCATCACCTTGGGGAGCCCCAGTTCTCTTGGTAGAGAATAAAGATAAAACCTTGAGAATGGTGGTCAATTATCGTGCATTGAACGAGGTGACTATCAAGAATAAGTATCCTCTTCCAATGATTAATGACCTGTTTGACCAACTAGTAGGCGCCAAAGTATTCTCCAAGATCAATCTTCGATCAGGGTATCATCAACTGAAGATTCATGAATAGGATATACCCAAAACAGCTTTCACCACCAGGTATGGCTTATATGAGTATATAGTCATGTCCTTTGGTTTGACAAATGCTCCTGCCTACTTCATGAATTTGATGAACAAAATGTTTATGGAATATTTGGACAAGTTTGTCATGGTGTTCATCGATGACATTTTGATATTCTCCAAGAGCGAGGAAGAACACAAGGAACACTTGCGTTTACTTCTGGAGAAGCTTAATGAGCATCAGTTATATGCCAAGTACAGTAAATGTGAATTTTGGCTGACGGAAGTCGGATTCCTTGGACATATTATTTCCGGAGAAGGAATAGCAGTAGACCCCACTAAGGTTGAAGTAGTCACTGAGTGGATGTCACCCACCTCAGTTAAGGAGATCCGCAGTTTCCTCGGACTTGTTGGATACTATCGGAGGTTCATTGAGAATTTCTCAAAGATTGCCAAACCCATGATGGAATTGTTGAAGAAAGACACTAAGTATATTTGGACCGAGGAATGTGAGACCAGTTTCCAGGAGTTGAAGAAATGTTTGGTCACAGCCCCAGTGTTGATACTGCCAAACATTCGGAAAGACTACCAGGTTTATTGTGACGCATCACGTCAAGGACTTGGAGGAGTGCTCATGCAGGAAGGAAAAGTTGTAGCATACGCATCCAGACAGCTACGACCCCATGAGTCAAATTATGCCACCCATGATTTGGAACTAGCAGCCGTAGTGCACGCACTCACGAGTTCTTTTCGAGTTTTTGTGGATGGAGTCTTCGAGAATAGGTGAAGCCATGGTATGAGAGGATTGAACTAGATACAAATAAGAAAAAAAGAAGGAAAATACGAAGGAAACGAAGATAGGAAAATAAGAAGAACAAGAAGAAGAAGAAGAAGAAGGAAAAGAAGAAGGAAAAGAAGAAAGGAAAAGAAGAAGAAGAAGAAGAAGAAGAAGGAAAAGAAGAGGAAGAAGAAGGAAAAGAAGAGGAAGAAGAACGAAAAGAAGAAGAAGTAGAAGAGAAAGAAGAAGAAGGAAAAAAAAAAAGGAAAAGAAGAAAGGAAAAGAACAAGAAGTAGAAGAAGAATAAGAGAAGAAAAAAGAAGAAGAGGAGAAGAAAAAGTGGAGAACAAAAAAATCAGAAAAGAAGAAGGAATAGAAGAAGGAAAAGAAGAAAGGAAAAGAATAAGAAGAAGAAGAGGAAGAATAATTAGAAGAGGAGAAGAATAGAGAAGAAGAGGAGAGAAAAAAAGAAGTAGTAGTAGTAGTAGTAGTAGAAGAAGAAGAAGAAGTAGAATAAATTTAGGGTTTATTTTTTGTACTTGTTTTATATTTTGTACTTGTTTACTTGTTTTATATTTTGTACTTGTTTTATATTTTGTCATTTTGCAATATGAACCCTATGTCATTGATGTCATATATGCTTCGGGTGGCCTATGTTTTGCTGGAATGTTGACTCATTTCCGTTCCGGCAAATTTCAAGCGATCCATCTGTCATCTTTTTAGCAAAGGTCTTGACAAAATTTTCCGCGATTTTCGGCATGTCTTGTGCTACAAACTAGCTAGGACATATGTAGTGCAGATAAGTTCATCCCGCGATTTGACTACATCTACGACATGTTCCACATGATCAAGCTGGATTTTCATTTCATCCACACGTATGTGATTTATATGAACTACATCCTCAGGCATGAGAATATAGAATATATCTGCGTCGCGGACCCATACTATATGCACGAGAGCTTCTTGGAAGACTGCAAAGAGCACCGTGGCTATGTGAGCAAGTACATCGCGGAGTTCAAGGTCGCTAATAAGGACAAGGGAACGATTCTCCTACCTTATCATCCCACGTAAGTCATCCACGAATGTCCTTTCATAATTTTTAATCATTCCTTTGCAAGCAGGGAGTCTAATTTGAGATGTACTTATTTTGCGCAGTGGGAGGGGGGCATCCTCATCTGTCTATACCCATAGTACTCCCATGCTTTGTACTTGGACTCTGCGAAGAACACCGAGAAAAGGGATTACAAGCACATAAAGAGTGTTCTTGATAGAGCCATTTTCACCTTCGGCCTTACTGGTGGAGATATCAAGGTGAAAAAGTACAGGAATAACGGGCTGGTTTTTGTCCATAAGACCGACTTCTGCTGCATCCAGCAACCGAAAGATAGTAAGGCTGACGGATTCTACCTCATGCATCACATGATCGAGTACATAAGGGATAATCAACGCCTTCGCATGTCGGCTAATTCCAAGGATACCGAGATTGTCAACTAGTCCTATAGCATAGGAAAGACACCGGGTCATCGAATCCGAGCTTAGTTATATCACGTACAATGTGAACTTGCCCAAGTGATCATGAAGGAGGTACTCAAACAAAAAGGAATGTTCTACCATGGGCCAATGAGGCGGGAGACTGTCCGGGAACTGCTCAACGCTCCGCGTCTGGACATGAATCCTTTCACGAAGCTTGGGTCCTTCATCCTTGACTATCAAGATTGGAGCGCCGACCTGATGGACTGATTGACGATGACAATGTGTATGTTTAATTAGTACTACTGTCTTCCTATATGAACTAGCATAGATCGCGATAGTTAATTAGTTTGGTTACGTATGAGGAAGTTCCTTATTTATGTTTACTATATATAGGTCACTTGTATTTTGTTAACTATATATACATGCCTCTTTGTGTTTCTCAAGTACATTATGTTGCATATTAAATCAACTTACAGTGCAGGTTGATAGACTGGGAGATGGCGAAGGACTGGTACCCGGGAGCTAACCACAGAGGGTTCGACTGTAGAGGGAGATGCTACGGTAAGAGATAGGGAGTGAGACCGGTGCCTCAAGAAGTACTGCATAGTCGTGCTCTTGCTCATACTGATCGCACTTCTCTTCTACATGGTTTAGATAGAGATGATGAAACTTGTGGGTGTGCCATGACCATGCAGTTTCATATATTCGATACATGGCTTGTGTATCGCTATTTTTGAGATGTGTGATGATATTTGTGTTGGATAATATGATGATGATGGTGGTGTTATATATGATGACTCTCCTATATATGTATGATATGATGAGAATAATGTATGTTTATTATGATATGATGAAACTACCATATAGAGCATGCACAAAAAAGTGAATAGAAAAGGAATGGAAAAAAAAGAAAACAAACTAAAACCTAGGCTTAGTAGTAGCGCTGGTAATTTGTAGTAGTAGCGCTGGTTTAGCAGCAGTGCTTGTTGTAAACCAGTGCTACTGCTAACGGCACTTACCAGTAGTGCTGGTTTTCCAGCACTACTGCTAAACACTTAGATGTGGAGCCTTAGTAGTAGTGCTGGCCCCAGCGCTACTAGTAGAGGGAAAACCAGCGCTACTAGTAGGCTTTCTCCAAGTAGTGAAAATATCAAGATTGGGGATGCTCAAGGCACCCCAAGTAAATATTTCAACAGGTCTCAAGCATGTAAGCTTAGGGATGCTACTCATCCCACCTATCTTCGTCAACTATCGGTTAACCTATGTAGAGCCTAATTTTTTACTCATTCACATGACATGTGCTATTCTTGGAGTGCTATTTTTCTTTTGCTTCCTATTTAAATAAAATACTCAAATCTGAAAATCTTTATTGAGAGAGAGTCATCACATAGCTACTTGATTGTTTACCTACTCATTGATCTTCACTTATATCTTTTGAAGAGTAGTTTTGACGTTACTCTTGAGCTTCACTTATACCCTATGAGTAAATTGTGAATCAATGAAATATCGTAAGTATGAAATTATCAATGTGCTTTATACTTAGTAGTAGATTAACATCTGGTTTATAAACTAAAATCTATTGAAGTTTGACAATCACAATATTGGTCATACAAGCAATTCATGAATGACTAGTATAAGGAAGAGAACTATCACATATAAATATATTATCTTGGACATCTTCACTGCTTGTGAATAACCATTAATTATTTTCAAACTCGAGCAAATTAGTTGAAGTTAGACAAGGAAGACAACGTAATGAGTTATGGTTGCATATATTCACATAGAAGTTATATTGTTATGGATCCTCCAATGTGGTGCTTGTTTAGAACCTTTTACTTGCCAAAAAATTGTACTAAGTAGAGATACTACTTGTGCATGCCGAAACCCTTAAACCCAGTTTCTTGCCATGAGAGTCCACTATATCTACTTATATGCGGTATTACGCTGTCGTTCCAAGTAAATTTGCATGTGCCAAAATTTTTAAATGAACATATGTTTTATGTGCCTGGACCGCTCGTGTACCAGCAAGGGATGGCTAGTATCTTAAATTTTAAGCGGGTTATTCTCATGATGAGTGTTTATGCACTCACCCTTACATGAGAGGGCGGTAATAGGGATTCCCAGTCCCAAAATAAAAAAAACGCAAATACTAAAACAAATCTCCCCTAGGAATATTGTTGTTATGGACGGTACCCGTGGATTTACTTAGCTGTGGAGTGTGATTGCTGGTCGAGGGGGAGTAAACCTTTACTTTTACCACTTGGGAACCGCCTCTAATGTGTTTAACATGGAAGATATTGATAACTCTTGGTCATAACATTGACAGGAACGGTGCACCTCCCCAAATTATATTTCTCTGTGTTTTAAACAGTTAGCTCTAGCACATATGCAAATCCCTACTTCCCTCTGTGAAGGGACAATCTATTTACTTTCATGTTATCTACTTTTCATGTTGTAAACTTCTTATTCCAACCTACTTCTATTAGTTTGCAAGCATCATGTGACGGGGAAAGATCTAGGCACATATGGATAGTCAAATATTTGATCATGACTTATTATTGTTAACAATTATCTTGATGATAAGTGTGTTGGGAGGCGAAACATTAAGCCCCTATCTTTCTTTGTGTTCGATGGATGCCATTTGTTCTAAAAATATTCTTTGAGTACTAGAAATCATATAAGAATATATGATGATTGAGTATGTAGATCTCTTACTTAGACTTTGTTGAGAATAAGGTGAATTGCAATTGTTTGGTGACTAAGAACATAGGTTGTTAAGTTTCAAGAGAATTCATTGTTTGAACCATAACATGTGAAGTGGTTGCTACTTTATCATGATGAGTTTTATGAGAAAGAGTTGTTGTTATAATGCTAGGAAAAGTGTTTGAAATTATCATTGATCAATTTTATGCACTATGCTAGCATTCACACTTCATAAATTATTTGTTTTATCATTTACCTACTCGAGGGCTATTAGGAAAAGCTTGGGGATGTTGATACGTATCCAACATATCGATAATTTGTGAACTATTCTTGTCATATTTACAAATGTGTTTACTATGTTTTTATGATTTATTGGCACTAACCTATTAATATTTGCAAAAGTGCACAAGATATTGTTTCATACTTTGATGTGTATGAATTAATTGGAAATTGTCGAAAAAACACAGTAGGAGCCTTGCTAAAGGAGGAATTCGACTTTCCTGAAATTTGTCCACAAACAGTTTTTAGAGATTGTCAGTTTGACCCCCGAAGATGGCGCCAAATGCAATCGGTTATAACTAGGAAAGTGTGCGGAATTTAATGGCAATGACTAGGGACTACAAATTCGTCCAAAACGAAGTTCGGTTTCAATCTGGAGACCCGTTTTCTTGAAGGAAATACCTAATTACGGGATTACGAGAATTAATGACGTGATTGAGTCCAACTCTTACCATATCTGATATATTCGGCTAAGCCATAACTTTGGGGACTCATGAGGGATGTGAGGATCCCCTATGAAGGTTCTAGAGGTGCCGAAGAGCCATTGGATCAAGGGTCCATCCATCGGAGGGCCATAGAACACCATAGAGGCACATATAAGGAGAGGAAAACCCTAATTTTGGGAGAGCCACCAAAAGCCAGGAATTTCCCTCTTCATTGGAAGCCGCAAAGCAAGGGAGAGGCTCATCCATTGCAGCACCAAGACCAAGGAACAAGGAGGGCAAGGGGCCGCCGCCCGTCGCAACAGTCGACGCCCGTCGCCGATGCCGTGGCCATCATCGCCTACATATATTTGGGGTTGCACCTCTTCATCAACAAATCTCCCTTTCTCACCATGATAATGTATGAGTAGTCCACCCTCGGGGCTGATGTTTTGTACCAGTAGTTATGTGTTCAAGCTCTCTCTCTCGTGTTATTGAGATGGCCTGATCTTGATGTATCACATGCTTTTTTAATATAGTTGGATTGGTGTTTTTCCCTCTCTATCTTGTTGTGATCAACTGAGTTTTTCCTTTGAGATTTTGTTATGTTGGATTGAATATTGGATTTGAGAAAACTTGATATATGTCTTGCACGCGGATACCCGTAGTGACATTAGCATATTCAAGTGATTCACTTGATCTATGTCTTGGTATTCAACTTGCGGATTCCCGAGGTGTCATTGGGGTAATCTATGCATAGGGGTTGATACACGTTCTTGTCCTATCTTCTTCTGTAGAAATCTTGGGGCATTCTTTGAGTTTCTTTATGTTGGTTTGAGTATTATGAATCTGAAATTGTTTGATGCATATCATATAATTTACTCATGGATACATGTGGTGACATTCGAGTGCTCGATGACATTAGAGTTGGTTGATGCATATCATATTATGTTATTCTAGTACGAACTCTTAGATAGATCGATCTAAAAGTATAGCTTGGTTATTTTTGTATGAACTCTTGGATAGATCGGTCTGAAAGGACAGCTTGGTTATTTTAGTACGGACTCTTGAATCAATATATCGGAAAGGATAACTTTAAGGTGGTTTTGTACCCCACAAACAATTTCTTTTTATGCTCTCCTCTAGATAAGAACTTTGAACTGATTCATCATTGCACGTTGAGGGATGGTTGTGTGATACAATTATATTAGCATTGTTGAGAGATTGCACTCGCGAAAGTTCGGACCATATGCCTTGTTTTGAATCATTGCAATACCCTTTGTGCTCAATTTTTCACTTGCTACCTTGTTGTTTTTATATTTTCATATTACAAAAATCAATATCTACTATCATGAATACACTTGTATCACCATCTCTTCTCCGAACTACTGCACCTATAAAATTTGCCATTGTATTGGGTGTGTTGGGGACACAAGAGATTTCTTGTATTTGATTGCGGGGTTGTTTGAGAGGGATCATCTTCATCCTACACCTCCCATGGATTGATAAACCTTAGGTCATCCACTCGAGGGAAAATTGCTACATTCCTACAAAACTCTTCGCTTGGAGGCCCAACTTGAGTCTACAAGAATAATGTTGCGTAGTAGACACCAACCACCAGGTGAGGAACAACCACCAGGGCGCGCCAGGCCCCACTGGCATGACCTGGTGGGGCGTGCTCACCATGGACCACCTCCGGAGCCCATCTTCTGGTATAACTTCTGGAAAAACCTAAAAAAATTAAGGGGAGGACTTTCGGGAGGTAGCGCCGCCGTCTCGAGGCGGAACTTGGGCATGACACTTTTGCCCTCCAGCAGAGCGATTCCCCTGGGGGCGTCGTCACCAACAACCCTCTCATCTTGCAGAGGCCATTCTTCAAAAACATCTTGAAAAACACCATCTCCTATCAAACCCTAGTTCATATCTTTTGTTCAGTCTTTGCACCGGAACCTCAGATTGGTACCTATGGGTGACTAGTAGTGTTGATTACCTTGTGTAGTTGATTGCTATATAGTTTATTTGGTGGAAGATTATATGTTCAGATCCATTATGCCATTCATACGCCTTTGATCTTGAGCATGAATATTATTTGTGAGTAGTTACCCTTGTTCTTGAGGTCACATGTATAAGTCATGTTGCAAGTAATCATGTGAATTTGATATGTGTTCGATATTTTGATGATATGTATGTTGTGATTCCCTTAGTGGTGTCATGTGAATGTCGACTACATGACACTTCACCGTCCTTGGGCCTAAGGGAATGCATTGTGGAGTAGTTATTACATGATGGGTTGCTAGAGTGATAGAAGCGTAAACCCTAGTTTACACGCTACTTTGTAAGGGGCTGATTTGGGTCCATATGTTTAATTCTATTGTTAGACTTTGTCCTAATACTTTTCTTGTAGTTGCAGATTCTTGCGAGGGGGTTAATCATAAGTAGGTTGTTAGTTCAAGTAAGAACAACCCCTTAGCACCAGTCCACCCACATATCAAATTATCAAAGTAGCGATTACAAATCAAACCAACATGATGAAAGTGACTAGATGAGATTCCCGCGTACCCTCAAGAACACTTTGCTTATTATAAGAGATTGTCTTGGCCTATCCTTTGCCACAAAGTGATTGGGATACCTTGCGGCACCTTACCTATTGTTACCGTTACTTGCTCGTTCCAAATTACCCAGCTATCAAACTACTTGCTACTTATAATTTCAGTGCTTACAGAAATTACCTTGCTGCAAACCGCTTATCATTTCCTTCTGCTAATCGTTGGGTTCTACACTCTTATTTATCGAAAGGACTATGATTGATCCCCTATACTTGTGGGTCATCATTCGTCCGACCCCTCTTGCAAGCAACTCTACCTCCTCAACATCCTCTACGTTGGTATTGCTAGTTCCTCTACTTTTTGAATTAACCGGGACCATTTGATAGTTTGGACTTATTTCCTATATTTTGTTCTTACTCAGTGTCTAGCAATTTTGGTCATCAGATTTAGAGTATGTTTTGAAGCTTCAATTGGCCAAAAGCTAGCTAGATACTCCGAAATAATTCCTTGGTAATCTGCTTCTTAGAACTAGACCCAGTTATAATTGATTGGTGGATTTCTTGTGTGGTCTTTTACTTGCCATGTTCATGTTGTTGTAAGATGTTTAAACTATTGGGTGCCCTAATCTGTTGGTTCTTGCTTGCAATTGTTGTTGCATCTCTCATGAAAGAGTGAGTAAATATCATGAAAGAAGGTTTCTCTAATTCTACTTGAATCATAGACAACAATTTTGGAAGAAAAACATTAATATGCAAAAATGATTTTGGAACTAATACTTGTGTGGTAATGCAGAGGAAGAACATCTGTACTCATTGATGATCTTAATTAGCAAAGTGAAAACTTTGTTCAAAATTGGGAACTGAGATGATGTATTGTATTGAATATTGATGCCATATTGCTACGTGGGCATGACCAAACACTTACCGGGAGGTCTCTGTCTAAGAAATAGGCTCAATAAAAGTATGTGTAGTGTAATATTTCACTTCACTTAATCTCTCTCTCTCTCTCTTTGTAACAATTTGCTCTTGTTTACATAATACCAATACTTATTAGAGTGGTTGTATTTACTACTGTATTGCAACTACTATTTAATTAGGTGACTCTAGCTTAGCTCTTATTAATTTTACTAGTTGATATTGCATAATTTGTTTGGGTTTAGTGTCGCCCCCTGTAATTCCTCGCCCCAACTGAGAGCATTTGTCACATGAGATGCTTCTGCAAACTTCTATACCTTTTTCTTCAGCGCAGTAACTAGAATTTGTTCAACAAGTTTTGATTTTACGTGAAGATAATGACTAAGTATGGAACACATTCCCTAGAATGTACTTATAGTATCTTTGATATCATACAACCTAAGTTTGTTTATGCTAAGGAGATCTTCCATGGCAGTAAAATGGATGCTACAACTAACAACTAAATTAGTGTAGCCTTGTAAGTGTACTACGTTCAATCTTTGTGAAAAATGTTTTTTTCTGTGTCGCTTATCTCCATTACGGACCGAAGGTAGAAAAGCTGCTAGATAGAGAACCTATTTTTGTCTTATTTCTATTCGCTTATCACCATTGTTTTGTGTAGTATGTTGTCTGAATTTCATATATACATATGTAGACATAGTTTAACGGTATTTATATCATTAAGTTCTCATGTTCTAGTGATATGGTACTGAAAGTGTGTGATCAGTCTTAGCTGGTTAATAGAAATCTACTTCATTTTATTACTTTGCACTAGTAGAAAACAAGGCTTTGGTCCAGGCCTGAAATCCCATTAATCCCGGTTCACTCACGAACCAGGACCCATGGGGGCATTGGTCCCTGTTTGTGAGGCCAGGGCGCCGGCCGGGCCTCGTGGGTCATTGGTCCTGATTCGTCTGACCCCTTTGGTCCCATTTCTAGACACGAACCAGGACCAATGGGCCTTGCTCCTGGCCCACAACCATTGGTCCTGGTTTGTGGATGGAACCGGGACCAAATGTTGTCCTTTAGTCCCGGTTCCAGGCACAAACCGGGACCAATGGTTGGCCTATATATACCCCCCCCCCGCCCCCGCCCGTGACCAGACCAGTGCACTCCTTTGTTTTTTAGCCGGTCGTGGGAGAGCTTTGTGGTGCTCTAGCTCACCTCCTGTGCACATGAGGTGTTCGATGAAATGCCCAAGCCAGACTTAAGGTTTGACCTCTCGAAGCTCCTTGCCCAAGCTCCATTTTTCACAAGATTTGTCTAGGTTTGGCAGTCCGTCTTGTCCCGTCCCCGTCCTCACCGCCCTCGATCGCCTGCGCCCATCTCGGCATTGGCATCACAGTGGTTCGCCTCTTCTTCTTATCTTCTTTCTAAAAGAAAAAAGTTCTTACTTGTATGATTTAGATAGATACTTGTATAATTTTCTTACTTTTATTATTGTTTGTTATTATATATTGCGATGGTTTTGGTATCCACCTCCATCGTCCCTCATCCTGTCTATGATTCGGATGTGGTGTATATTAACTTTTATAACTATTTGTTTTATTTAGTGTTTATGACAATTATGCCGACCAACGTGAGATAGATTTTTTTAATCTAGGAGGTATGTGAACCGGAAATTCCAACCCACATATAAATTCTTGTCGAGAAGTTAAATTTGGTTGAAAAATAAAACAATGACTTGAAAGAAAAATTACAAATAGTTGAAGTGGAGAAGATGAAGTTGGAGTTGCATGTTGCCGATGTCGTCGACGATCACAAGATGAAGATGGATACAATGTGCTTGAAGATTAGAAACATTAGAAAATATGCCATTCATACTCAGGCATGGTATCATTATGCCGTTAGATTAATTGGTACCTTAGTAGCGGTTATGATCGCATTTGTTGTTGCATTTAATTTTTTTACATAGTTTCAATGTATGTTTTAATTAGATGCTCTAGAGAGCTATATGTTGTTCAATAATGAGAACTATGTATGAACTGTATGTATTTATTTTATGACCCACCTTATTGGAAAGAATCTTTGCGTGAACCCGCCAGGCTTCTTGGGAGTGTATGGGAAGACAAAAGATACACCGGAGGCACGGGAGGAACAACAACGTGTGCATGAAAAAGACGACATGCATCCAAAGCAGTATGAAGGTCCTGCCAGCTACGCTCTTACCAAAGAAGAGAAGGAAATCTTCTTTGAATACCTTCTCACTATGAAGGTCCCGTCTGGCTTCTCGCCGAATATAAAGGGAATAATAAATATGGCAGAGAAAAATTTCCAGAACCTAAAGTCTCATGACTGCCACGTGATTATGACGCAACTGCTTCCGGTTGCATTGAGGGGGCTTCTACCGAAAAACATTAGGTTAGCCATTGTGAAGCTATGTGCATTCCTCAATGCAATCTCTCAGAAGGTGATCGACCCAAAAATCTTGCAAAGGTTAAGGAGTAATTTGGTGCAATGTCATGTTAGTTTCGAGTTGGTTTTCCCACCGTCCTTCTTCAATATCATGACGCACGTCCTAGTTCATCTAGTCGAGAGATTGTCATTTTGGGCCCTGTACGTCTACAAAATATGTTCCCCTTTGAGAGATTCATGGGAGGCTTAAAGAAATATGTTCGTAACCTCGGTACGTCAGAAGGAAGCATCTCCATGGGCCATCAAAAAGAGGATGTCATTGGGTTTTGTGTTGACTTCGTTCCTGACCTTAAGAAGATTGGTCTCTCTCAATCGCAGTATGAGGGGATACTGACTAGAACAGGCATGCTAGGAGCAGATTCTATAATATGTAGGGACGGGCATTCTTGGTCTCAAAGCACCTTGTTAAACGATGAAGATTATCCATGATTACGGCGCAATAAGCAAAGGACACAAGCAAAGAAAAAGTGAAGACTTTCTCTCCACAACTATATCATCACAGTTACATGTGAAGAAATGAAATGCCTTTGTAACACATCAGTTTTTGTCCGAAACCCTGATACTTCGAAAAAGATTGTCCGTTTTGTACACGAAGTGCATCCAGTTTTTGCCGTAACCCTCTCAACTTTTTATACCATGCTATGTGGGTGAAATAATGAAACCATGCGAACTTTCAACCTTTCCAGAGTTCATTTTTAGTGCTTTTCAATTTCCGGTTCATTTAGCTCAACAAAATGAGTAAATGCATGAAAAATACAGGATCAAGTCACAAAGGGTTGAAAATTGATGATGTGGCTTTGAATTTTTCATTTTCAACACACAAAAAGTCTGGAGTTCAAATAAGTTCAAAAAATGGAATCCCTTTGTAACAGATGAGTTTTCGTCCGAAACCCTAATACTTTGAAAGAGATTGTCCTTTTTGTACATGTAGTGCATCTAGAGTTTGCTGTAACCCTCTCAACTTTTTCTAACATGCTATGTGGGTGAAATGATGATACCATGCCAATTTTCAACCTTTTCAGAGTTCTTTTGTAGTGCTTTTCAATTTCAGGGTCATTTGGCTAAAAACAGTAAATGCATAAAAAATACCAAGTGAAGTCAGAAAGGGTTGAAAATTGATGATGTGGCTTTGAATGGTGCATTTTGAACACACAAAAAGTCTAGAGTTCAAATAAGTTCCAAAAACGAAATCCTTTTGTAACAGATGAGTTTTCGTCCGAAACCCTAATACTTCGAAAGAGATTGTCCATTTTGTACACAAAGTGCATCCAGTTTCCTCCGTAACCCTCTCAACTTTTTAGAACATGCTATGTGGGTGAAATGATGATACCGTGCCTACTTTCAACCATTTCAGAGTTCATTTGTAGTGCTTTTCAATTTCAAGGTCATTTACTCAAAGAATAAACTTATAGCAAAAAGAATGAACTAGAAAACTTTTATGAAACTCTAATTTATGCAACTAAAATTATCAAAGTTTTTTTTGTTCGAAACATTAATAGCAAAAAGAATTTTTTTGTTAGAAACTTTAATAGCAAACTAAAATAACCAAATTTGTTTCTGATTTAAACAGACATTTGAAATAAACTAAAACTTACCAAATTGAATATAATGACAAACCAAAGTAATATTAAATAGCAGGAAATAGAATCACTCAAAAATCTATTTTTAGTAAGATTATTCGCAAACTAGTGATTCACACAAATTTAAAAAATTCAAATTTAAACTATTCAAATTTGAAAACTAATGGCACTAACAGAAAGTGTATAATTTTTGTGATTTAAAAGCAAAACAGAATCACTAAAACCTGTAAGTAGGAACAAAATAAAATAACTAAAGCAAAAAACAAAAACAAAAGCAAAAACAAAATAAAATAAATGCCACCTACTAGCCACCACGGCCTTAATACGACTAGAAACCCAACAAGCTTGTTGGGCCAGGATTCAGGCCCGCAGAAGGCCCAATAGGCCCAAAGGCAATACGACTAGAAGCCTGCAGTTGAGAGGAGCTCGAGAGGATGTGCGCATCAGTGCTTATAAACCACTCTCGAGCTCTCTTGGCTAGCGAGGTGGTACTAAAAATTTGGCCCCGGGCAGCACCACCCTTTGGTCCCGGTTGGTGCCACCAACCAGGACCAATGCACCTCTTTAGTCCCGGTTGGTGCCACCAACTCGGACCAAAGGTCCCTGTTTCCCGCCCTTTGGGCTGCTGAAAACTGACCTTTGGTCCCGGTTGGTGGCACCAACCAGGACCAAATGGCAGCATTGGTCCTGGTTGGTGCCACGAACTGGGACCAATGCCTCGTGTATATAAGCAACACTTGTGAAAATTTCCATTCAGTTCTTCGATCTCTCTGACGACGCCACCAGGCTGCCCCTGCCCCGCTGTCACCATCGCTGCCCCCGACGAAGTCGTTGCACCTGCCCCATCATTGACATCGCCGTCGCTGCCCCAACGTCGTCGCCGCGCCCCTACCTCGAGCCCTCGCCGTCGTCACCCCTACCCCATCGTTGGCGTCATCGTCGCTGCCCCCGACTCCCCCGACGCTGTCGCCGCGCCCCTGTCCCGAGCCCTCGCCGATGCGACCGACGCCGTCGCCGCGCCCCTGCCCCCGAGGCTGTCACCGTGCCCCAAGCCCTCGCCGACGGTCCTCGCCGCCCCACGCTATGGTCCAGTCGGTCCCCTTTCCTCCCTGTCCTCCTCCCCTGTTGATATACATTTTTTTGTTCATATGATTGTTAGATATGATGATGTTGATAATTGTTAGCTAGATGATGTTGATGATAGATGATGTATGCTTTTTTTTGTTCATATGATGATTTTTTGCATATTTATAAAAATGTATGTATGTATGTCGAGGCCACCCCAAACCCTAGAAGCGTTGTCGAGGCCACCCAAATTTGCCAAGTTAAATGACTTAAATGATTTAAAAGAGCGTTATCGAGGCCACCCCAAACCCTAGACGTCGGACATGACATGAAGGGGGACGTCGGACGTCGGACATGAAATGAGGGGGGACATTGGACATAACATGTGGGGGACGTCGTGCGTGAGGGGTGAGCGTCATTGTCGTCTATGCCCTCCCCGCTAACTTCGACATGAGGGGGGACGTCGGACATGAAATGAGGGTTGAGCGTTGTTGTCGTCTGCCCCCTCCCTGATAACTTCGACACGAGGGGGGACGTCGGATGTCGGACATGAGGGGTGCGCATCGTTATCGTCTACCCCCTCCCCGATACCTTCGAAATGAGGGGGGCGTCGTACGTCAGACATGAGGGGTGAGCGTCGTTGTCATGTGCATTTTTTTGTTCATATAGAAAACTCCGGTAACATAGATTTATCAAGAATGCCCCCATTATGGATTTGCACAAGTTGATCCAATTTTTTTGTTGATCCCATATATATATATATATATTCTTCTATATGTCATGTTGTGTCCCAAAGTATTGAAGAAATCCATGGTTTCATCATTAGCCAAAAGTAACCGGCGTATGATGCTACGAAGATATTCAAAGTTGTTTTGGAACGGAGTTCCGGATAGAATAATTCTGTTTTTGGTACGAATTTCAGCAAAGGCCTTCCAAATAGCGATATTCGGAAGGCTCTTGCTGAACTTCATACCAAAAAGCTAATTATCCTATCCGGGACTCCGTTCCAAAACAAGTTTGGAGAGCTTCATACCATTATGCGCTTGTTACTTCCGGCTAATGATGAAGCCGTGGTTTTCTTGAATCCTTTGACACTAGACCACACGACTTATAGAAGGGTAGATGAGATCAGGAAAAATATGGACCCTTTTCTACACATCCATAATGGCACCATTTTGTTAAATTCCTAAAAGGTTAAGAGAATCCCCTCTCGCCCGACCAAACCCTAGAAGCGTCGAGGCCACCACTAACCCTAGAAGCGCTGTCGAGGCCACCCCAAACCGTAGAGAAGTATATCCATCTCTCATGTTTGTATATTAATTGCCATGTTTTAATATTTGCAGAAACTATGGATCAAAGAGACTAGGAACAAGAACAGTTATTGGGGGACATAATCCGAGCCGGTCCTGATGTTGTCTTTTCGTTTCTCAACGACACCGATGGTCTTGAAGGAGAGGATTACTACTCCCGTGATCAAACAACGGAGGAGGAAGGACATGATCATGATGGCTCAGGTCACCGAATGCCGGAGTAATAAGGAGACCATGGTGACGGCTCCGGTGACCGAACGGAGGAGGGAGATGTTGCGAAGTCCAGCGAGGTATATATATTAATTAAGCATGTGTTGACTAGCTAATTAATGCATTAATTGTTTTGGTATGTACATATGTTTGTTGGAAACATGCCCTAGAGGCAATAAATAAAGTGTTTATTATTATATTTCCTTGTTCACAATAATCGTTTATTATCCATGCTATAATTGTATTGATTGGAAACACATTACATGTGTGGGTAAATAGACAACACTTGGTCCCTAGTATGCCTCTAGTGAACTAGCTCGTTAATCAAAGATGGTCAAGGTTTCCTAGCCATTGACATGTGATGTCATTTGATAATGGGATCACATCATTAGGAGAATGATGTAATGGACAAGACCCAAACTACAAACGTAGCATATGATTGTGTGAGTTTATTGCTACTGTTTTCTGCATGTCAAGTATCTGTTCCTATGATCATGCAACTCACCGACACCGGAGGAGTGCCTTGTGTGTATCAAACGTTGCAACATAACTGGGTGACTATAAAGGTGCATTACAGGTATCTCCGAGGGTGTCTATTGGGTTGGCATGGATCAAGACTGGGATTTGTTACTTCGTGTGACGGAGAGGTATCTCAGGGCCCACTTGGTAATACAACATCACAATAAGCCTTGCAAGCAATGTGACTATGTGTTAGCCACGGGATCTTGTTTTACGGAATGAGTAAAGAGACTTGCCGGTAACGAGGTTGAACTAGGTATTCAGATACCGATGATCGAATCTTGGGCAAGTAACATACCAAAGAACAAAGGGAACATCATACGGGATTAACTGAATCCTTGACATAGAGGTTCGACCGATAAAGATCTTCATAGAATATGTAGGAACCAATATGGGCATCTAGGTCCCGCTATTGGTTATTGACCGTAGAGGTGTCTCGGTCATGTCTACACAGTTCTCGAACCCGCAGGGTCTGCACACTTAAGGTTTCGTGACGTTTCGGTTGTATAGAGTTATGTATGGTGGTGACATAAGGTTGTTTGGAGTCCCGTATGAGATCCCGGACATCATGAGGAGCTCTGGAATGGTCCGGAGGTAAAGATTCATATATAGGAAGTCCTGTTTTGGTCGCCCGAAAAGTTTTGGGCTAATCAGTAGTGTACCGGGAGTGCCGGTAGTGTATCGGGAGACACCGGGAGGGGTATTTAAACCCAAGAGGCTTCATGGGCTGTCGGAGAATAAATAACAGCATTTTGTGGGCTGGTGGAAGTCCCACACAAGGCCCATGCGGCTTGGGAAGAAAAGCCTAAAGGGGAAAAGGTGAAAAGGGCCAAAAGAGGAGGAATCCTAGTCCTACTAGGATTGGAGGAGGAATCCTTCCCACTTCGGCCAAACCAAGGAGGTCTTGGCCCTTGCGCCAAGGCGTCGCCTCCCTCCCTCTTATATATACTGGAGGTTTTAGGGTTTTTGCACTAGTTTTTTCAGCCACGTCCTGCCCGTTCTTCAAGTGCATAGTTTCTCCTCTAGATCGGATTTCTGCAGTGCTTAGGCGAAGCCCTGCCGGAATAGCTCCAGCACCATCGCTGGAGCACTGTCACATTGCTAGAGAACTCTTCTTCCTCTCCGCTCCCTCTTGCTGGATCAAGACGGTGGAGATCGTCATCAAGCTGTACGTGTGTTGAACGCGGAGGTGCCGTTCGTTCGGTGCTAGATCGGAAGGACTGTGATCGAGTTCGCGGGACGGATCGTGATCAAGTTCGCGGGACGGATCGTGATTGGATCGTGGGACGGATCATGATTGGATCGCGGGACGCTCGGCGATTTGGATCGCGAAGACGTTCGACTACACCAACCGCATTTCTTAATGCTTCCCGCTTCGCGATCTACAAGGGTATGTAGATCCACTCTCCCTCTTGTAGATGCTCATCACCATGGATGGGTCCTGCATGATCGTAGGAATTTTTTTGTTTCCCGTGCAACGTTCCCCAATAGTGGCATCATGAACTAGGTCTATGTGTCGATGAGATCTCTATTAGAACGCAAAGAGCTTGTGGGCTTTGATGCTTAGATTGCTTCCTCCCTTGGTCGTATTTTGGTTCAGGGGTATTGTGAGATGAAGCGGCCCAGACCAATATTACTCGTACGCTTACGAGAGACCGGTTCCCTCAAATGCAACTTGTTGCATAGATGTCTTGCGAGTGCCAGTTTCTCTCACTTTAGTTGGATCGGATTCGACAAAGGCGGTCCTTGAGAAGGTTGAAAAGCAACTAGTGTATCACCATTGTGGTTTTTGCGTAGATGAGAATTGTTCTTGCTAGATACACGTAGCATCCATGTAAAACATGAAACAACAATTAGAGGACGTATAACTTGTTTTTGCAGGGTATGTTGTGATGTGATATGGCCAATTACATGATCATGTGTTGTATAGAATATCACGACTTGCATGTCGATGAGTACGGCAACCGGCAGGAGCCATAGGGTTGTCTTTAATTATTGTATGACCTGCGTGTCAATCATTAAGCGCTATGTAATGCTTTACTTTATCACTAAACGGTAGCAATAGTAGTATAAGCATGTTGGGCGCGACAACCCCGATGGCATCACGTTGATGGAGATCAAGATGATGGAGATCATGGTGTCGTGCCGGTGACGATGGAGATCATGCCGGTGCTTTGACGATGGAGATCAAAAGTACAAGTTCATGGCCATATCATGTCACTTATGATTTGCATGTGATGTTAATCCTTTGATGCACCTTGTTTTTCTTAGGACGACGGTAGCATTATAATGTGATCCCTCACTTAAATTGCAAGATGAATTGTGTTCTCCCCAAGTGTGCACCGTTGCGAAAGTTCGTCGTGTTGAGAAACCACATGATGATCGGGTGTAATAGACTCTACGTTCACATAAAACAGGTGCAAGCCAGTGTTGCACGTGTAGAACACTCGGGTTAAACTTGACGAGCCTAGCATGTACATACATGGCCTCGGAACACAAGAGACCGAAAGGTCGAACATGAGTCATATAGTAGATATGATCAACATGATGATGTTCACCATTGAAGCCACCTCAACTCACGTGATGATCAGACTTGAGTTGGTGAATTTGGACCATGTGACACTCAGATGAGCTGAGGGATGTCAATTTGAGTGGGAGCTTTAGTAATTTGATTAACTAAACTCATTATCTTGAACAATAGTCTGAGGGATGATCATGTGTTGTATAGAATATCACGACTTGCATGTCGATGAGTACGGCAACCGGCAGGAGCCATAGGGTTGTCTTTAATTATTGTATGACCTGTGTGTCAATCATTAAGCGCTATGTAATGCTTTACTTTATCGCTAAACGGTAGCAATAGTAGTAGAAGCATGTTGGGCGCGACAACCCCGATGGCGACACGTTGATGGAGATCAAGATGATGGAGATCATGGTGTCGTGCCGGTGACGATGGAGATCATGCCGGTGCTTTGATGATGGAGATCAAAAGTACAAGTTCATGGCCATATCATGTCACTTATGATTTGCATGTGATGTTTATCCTTTTATGCACCTTGTTTTGCTTAGGACGACGGTAGCATTATAATGTGATCCCTCACTTAAATTTCAAGATGAATTGTGTTCTCCCCGAGTGTGCACCGTTGTGAAAGTTCGTCGTGTTGAGAAACCACATGATGATCGGGTGTGATAGACTCTACGTTCACATACAACAGGTGCAAGCCAGTGTTACACGTGCAGAACACTCGGGTTAAACTTGACGAGCCTAGCATGTACAGACATGGCCGCGGAACACAAGAGACCAAAAGGTCGAACATGAGTCATATAGTAGATCTGATCAACATGATGATGTTCACCATTGAAGCCACCTCAACTCACGTGATGATCGGACTTGAGTTGGTGAATTTGGACCATGTGACACTTAGATGAGATAAGGATGTCAATTTGAGTGGGCGCTTTAGTAATTTGATTAACTAAACTCATTATCTTGAACAATAGTCTAAGCAACCTTTGCATATTTCTGTTGTAGATCAATGGCTCGCGGAGTAGCACCCCTGAATTTTAACTAGAGAAAGCTAAGTTGAAAGATGATGGAAGTAACTTTGTTGACTGGGCCCGTAATCTGAGGATTATCCTCACGGCTTCCCAGAAATCATATGTCCTTGGTGCACCGCTTGCTGACCAACCAGAAGACATGTCTTCCGAAGACGTTAAGAACGCTTTGGAGGCACGTACTGGAGATTACTCAAAAGTTCAGTGTGCAATATTGTATGGCTTAGAACCGGGACTTCAAAGACGTTTTGAATGTCATGGACCATATGAGATGTTCCAGGAGTTGAAGTTTATCTTTCGGAAGAATGGCCGGATCGAGAGGTATGAGACCTCTGATAAGTTCTATGCTTGCAAGATGGAGGAGAACATGTATATCAGTGAACATATACTCAGAATGTCTGGGTATTCGCTTCGTCTAGCGGAGTTGGGAATTGCCCTTCCGCCAGAGGCGATGACTGACAGAGTTCTTCAATCACTACCACCTAGTTACAAGAGCTTTGTGATGAACTATAACATGTACGGGATGAACAAGTCAGTCGCCGAGCTGTTTGCCATGCTAAAAGTCGCTGAGTCTGAAATACAGAAAGAACATCAAGTGTTGATGGTCAATAAATCCACTAGTTTCAAGAAGAATGGCAAGGGCAAGGGCAAGAAGGGTAAAACCAAGAAAGATGGCAAAGCAGTTTCTACTCCTGTAAAGAAACCCAAGCATGGACCCAAGCCAGAAACTGAGTGCTTTCATTGCAGGGGAACTGGTCACTGGAAGTGGAACTGCCCCAAGTACCTGGTTGACAAGATGGCGGCCAACAACCAACAAGGTATATATGATATACATGTTGTTGATATGTACCTTACTAGCTCTCGTTATAGTGCCTAGGTATTTGCTACTGGTTCGGTTGCTCACATTTGCAACTCAAAACGAGAACTACGAAATAGACGAAGGCTAGCAAAGGATGAAGTGACAATGCATGTGGGAAATTGTTCCAAGGTTGATGTGATCGCCGTCGACACGCTCTCTCTTTGATTACCATCGGGATTAGTGATGAACCTGAATAATTGTTATTTAGTGCCTGCGTTAAGCATGAACATTAATTTGGATCTTGTTTATTGCGAGACGGTTACTCATTTAAATCAGAGAATAAAGGTTTTCCTATTTATATGAGTAATATCTTTTATGGTCATGCACCCAATGTGAGGGGTTTATTCATATTGAATCTTGATAGTGATGACACACACGTTCATAACATTGATGCCAAAAGATGTAGAGTTGATAATGATAGTACCACTTTCTTGTGGCAGTGTCGTTTAGGTCATATTGGTGTAAAACGCATGAGGAAGCTCCATGCTGATGGACTTTTGGAGTCACTTGATTTTGAATCACTTGACACATGTGAACCATGCCTCATGGGCAAGATGACTAAAACGCCGTTCTCTGGAACAATGGAATGGGCGAGTGACTTATTGGAAATCATACATACTGATGTGTGCGGTCCAATGAATATTACAGGGCGTGGTGGATATCGTTATTTTCTCACCTTCACTGATGACTTAAGTAGATATGGGTATATTTACTTAATGAAACACAAGTCTGAAACGTTTGAAAAATTCAAGCAATTTCAGAGTGAAGTTGAGAATCATCGTAACAAGAAGATTAAATTCCTGCGATCTGATCGAGGAGGTGAATATCTGAGTAATGAGTTTGGCAGTCACTTAATACAGTGTGGAATTGTTTCACAGTTGACACTGCCCGGAACACCACAACGTAATGGTGTGTCCGAACGTCGTAATCGAACCATATTAGATATGGTGTGATCTATGATGTCTCTTGCTGATTTGCCACTATCGTTTTGGGGTTATGCATTAGAGATAGTTGCATTCACTTTAAATAGGGCACCCTCAAAATCCGTTGAGAAGACGCCATATTAACTATGGTTTGGCAAGAGGCCAAAGTTGTCGTTTCTTAAAGTTTGGGGATGTGATGCTTATGTCAAAAAGCTTCAGCCTGAAAAGCTGGAACCCAAAGCGGAGAAATGCATCTTCATAGGGTACCCGAAAGAGATGGTCGAGTATACCCTCTATCTCAGATCCGAAGGCAAAGTGTTTGTCGCTAAGAATGGAACATTTCCTGAGAAAGAGTTTCTCTCGAAAGAATTGAGTGGGAGGAAAATAGAGCTTGATGAGGTTACTGAACCTTTACTTCGACCAGAAAGTAGCATAGCGCAGAAAGATGTTTCTGTGGAACCTACAACGGTAGAAGAGAAAGTTAATGATGATGATCATGAAGCTTCAGATGAAGCTACTATTCAACCTCGTAGGTCGACAAGGGCGCGTACTACTCCTGAGTGGTACGGCAACCCTGTCTTGGAGGTCATGTTGTTGGACAACAATGAACCTACGAGCTATGGAGGAGCAGTGATGGGCCCGGATTCCGAGAAATGGTTAGAGGCCATGAAATCTGAGTTGGGATCCATGTACGAAAACAAAGTATGGACTTTGGAAGTATTACCTAAAGGGCGAAAGGCCATTCAGACCAAATGGATCTTTAAGAAGAAGACAGACGCGGACGGTAATGTCACCGTCTATAAAGCTCGACTCTTGGCAAAGGGTTTTTCACAAGTTCAAGGAGTTGACTATGATGAGACCTTCTCACCCGTAGCGATGCTTAAGTCTGTCAGAATCATGTTGGCAATAGCTGCTTATTTTGATTGTGAAATTTGGCAGATGGATGTCAAAACCGCGTTCCTCAATGGTTTCCTTGAGGAAGAGTTGTATATGATGCAACCAGAAGGTTTTGTCAATCCAGAGAATGCTGACAAAGTTTGCAAACTCCAGCGATCCATTTATGGGTTGGTGCAAACATCTCGGAGTTGGAATAAGCGCTTTGATGAGGTGATCAAAGCGTTTGAGTTTATACAAGTTTATGGAGAAGGTTGTATTTACAAGAAAGTGAGTGGGAGCTCTATAGCGTTTCTAGTATTATATGTGGATGAAATATTGCTAATTGGAAACAATATACAAATGCTGGAAAGCATGGAGGAATATTTGAACAAGAGTTTTTCAATGAAGGACCTAGGAGAAGCTGCTTTCATATTAGGCATTAAGATCTGTAGAGATAGATTGAGACACTTAATAGCACTTTCACACAGCTCATACCTTGATAAAGTTTTGAAGAAGTTCAAAATGGATCAGTGCAAGAAGGGGTTCTTGCCTGTGTTACAAGGTGTGAAGTTGAGTAAGACTCAATGCCCAGTAACTGTAGAAGATAGAGAAAAGATGAGTGTCATCCCCTATGCTTCAGCCATAGGCTCTATCATGTATGCAATGCTGTTCACAAGACCCAATGTCAGCCTTGCCATAAGTATGGCCGAAAGGATTCAAAGTGATCCTGGAATGGAGCACTGGGCAGCGGTCAAGAATATCCTTAAGTACCTGAACAGGACTAAGGAAATGTTTTTCGTTTATGGAGGTGATGAAGAGCTTGTCGTAAAGGGTTACGTCGATGCAAGGTTTGACACTGATCCGGATGACTCTAAGTCACAAACCGGATACGTATTTATTCTCAACGGGGGAGTGGTAAACTGGTGCAGTTCCAAGCAAAGCGTGGTAGCCGATTCTACATGCGAAGCAGAGTACATCGCAGCCTCGGAGGCGGCGAAGGAAGGTGTCTGGATGAAGCATTTCATGACAGATCTTGGAGTAGTGCCCAGTGCACTGAATCCGATGAACTTGTTCTATGATGACACTGGTGCCATTGCTCTGGCCAAGGAACCAAGGTTTCACAAGAGGACCAGACACATAAAGCGACGCTTCAACTCCATCCGCGATTACATTGAGGAGAAGGACATAAATATTTGCAAAGTGCACACGAATCTGAATGTTGCAGACCCATTAACGAAACCTCTTCCAAGGGCTAAACTTGATCAACACTAGAACTGCATGGGTGTTCGATTCATTACAATGTAAATCACATAGTGATGTGAACTAGATTATTGACTCTAGTGCAAGTGGGAGACTATTGGAAATATGCCCTAGAGGCAATAAATAAAGTGTTTATTATTATATTTCCTTGTTCATGATAATCGTTTACGATCCATGCTACAATTCTATTGATTGGAAACACATTACATGTGTGGGTAAATAGACAACACTTGGTCCCTAGTATGCCTCTAGTGAACTAGCTCGTTAATCAAAGATGGTCAAGGTTTCCTACCCATTGACATGTGATGTCATTTGATAATGGGATCACATCATTAGGAGAATGATGTGATGGACAAGACCCAAACTAAAAACGTAGCATATGATCGTGTTAGTTTATTGCTATTGTTTTCTGCATGTCAAGTATCTGCCTATGACCATGACATCATGTAACTCACTGACTCCGGAGGAGTGCCTTGTGTGTATCAAATGTCGCAACGTAACTGGGTGACTATAAAGGTACTCTACAGGTATCTCCGAGGGTGTCTGTTGGGTTGGCATGGATCAAGACTGGGATTTGTTACTCCGTGTGACGGAGAGGTATCTCAAGGCCCACTCGGTAATACAACATCACAATAAGCCTTGCAAGCAATATGACTAAGTGTTAGTCACGGGATCTTATATTATGGAACAAGTAAAGAGACTTGCCGGTAACGAGGTTGAACTAGCTATGGAGATACGGACGATCGAATCGCGGGCAAGTAACATACTGAAGAACAAAGGGAACATCATACGGGATTAACTGAATCCTTGACATAGAGGTTCGACCGATAAAGATCTTCATAGAATATGTAGGAACCAATATGGGAATCCAGGTCCTGCTATTGGTTATTGACCGTAGAGGTGTCTCGGTCATGTCTACATAGTTCTCGAACCCACAGGGTCTGCACACTTAAGGTTTCGTGACGTTTCGGTAGTATAGAGTTATGTATGGTGGTGAACGAACGTTGTTCGGAGTCCCGGATGAAATCTCGGACGTCACGAGGAGCTCCGGAATGGTCCAAAGGTAAATATTCATATATAGGAAGTCCTGTTTTGGTCGCCGGAAAAGTTTCGGGCTAATCGGTTGTTTACCGAGAGTGCCGGTAGTGTACCGGGAGACCATCGGGAGGGGTATGTCGACCCAAGAGGCTTCATGGGCTGTGGGAGAATAAATACCAGCCTTTTGTGGGCTGGTGGAAGTACCACACAAGGTCCATGCGGCTAGGGAAGAAATGCCCAAAGGGAAAAAGGTGGGAAAAGGGCAAAAAAGGAGGAATCCTAGTCCTACCAGGATTGGAAGAGGAATCCTCCAATCCTCCAACTTCGGCCGAACCAAGGAGGTCTTGGCCCTTGCGCCAAGGCCTCTACTCCCTCCCTCTTATATATACTAGAGGTTTTAGGGTTTTTGCACAGAATTTTCAGCCACGTGCTGCCCGTTTCTCCAATGTATAGTTTCTCCTCTAGATCGGATTTCTGCAGTACTTAGGCGAAGCCCTGTCGGAATAGCTCCACCACCATCGCCGGAGCGCCGTCATGCTGCCGTAGAACTCTTCTTCCTCTCCGCTCCCTCTTGCTGGATCAAGACTACGGAGATCGTCATCAAGCTGTACGTGTGCTGAACAAGCGAGTTTCCGTCCGTTCGGCGCTACATCGGAAGGACAGTGATCGAGTTCGCGAGACGGATCATGATCAAGTTCGCGGGACGGATCGTGATTGGATCGCGGGATGGATCGTGATTGGACCGCGGGACGCTCGACGATTTGGATCGCGAAGACGTTCGACTAAACCAACCGCGTTTCTTAACGCTTCCCGCTTAGCGATCTACAAGGGTATGTAGATCCACTCTCCCTCTTGTAGATGCTCATCACCATGTATAGGTCTTGCATGAACGTAGGAATTTTTTTGTTTTCCATGCAACGTTCCCCAACAATGTTAACTCTTATTTCTTCTTTTATAGCCCTCCGGATCCAGCCAAACTTCGGTAACGAGACGAAGCCCGAAGAGAAGGTTGGCCAAGGAAGAAAGGTTCACGATCACAGCACTCGCGGATGATGGCCTACCGATTGAACCAAAGTGGACCAAGGACGCATTTGTTGCTCAATGCGGAGCTATTGTTAGGGACAGCATCCCGATCAAAATCAACCAATGGAATAAGCCTAAGGACAACAGCCCTGAAATTTCTTATGTCACCAATAGACAGAAAGATGATCTTTGGACCTCGCTGAAGGCAAATTTCACCCTACCGCCAGAGGAGGATCCGAATAACACAGTTATAGAGCCACTGGTTAAGGCATGTGCTCCTAAGAAGATGGCATAGCTATTCAGGAGGTGGAAGAATGAGTTGAAATCAAAGTTTGTCGGCAAAGGGAAGACTCCATAATCCATAGGCCGATTTGAGAAGATAAGAGATTACTGGCCCAAATTTGCGGCCTACAAGACATTGGACAAGAGTAAGAAAATGTCTGAGAGAAACAAGAACAATGATGCAAAGAAGCAGCATCACCATCATACGGGGTCAGGTGGCTACCTCAAAGGCCGGCCGTTGTGGGACAAAGCTGAGAATGACCTGATTGCTAAGGGGTCGAACCACACACATTGAACTGGCCAGATCGTTCAAGGACTTGGTTCCTTGGGCTTGGGGGAACTTTGTTCCCTAAACAAGTGTCGTTGGACGAACGAGGAACTTGCAATACCCATCAAGAGGCTTCAAAAGTATATCACTGTAGCGCAGGAAGGGACGTTCATTCCCGGCAGAGAGAAGCACGGGCTGACTGAGGCCCTCGGGAATCCTGAGCAGCTTGGACGAACACGAGGCACACCAGGCTCCGTTCCATGGAAGGTTGGGTTTCTCGAAGCAGGCGGTTACAGAAGCTGACAGAGAAAGAGGAAAGTGGAGCTGAGCGACATGTAGGAGCTTAATGCAAGACTAGGAAAGCTAGAGGAACTTGAGAGCCAGCAAGCTACCAGCCACCAATCTCAGCGGCACGAAGCTACCACAGAAGCTACCCCGCCATCTCAACGAAGAAGCAGCATGGCTTCCACAGAGCTCGTTCAGGCTGACTTCACGGCTCCTAGCTACCTCGTGGATACTGTCACGGAGGTTCAACATTGCGAGCTTATGACCAAATTCGGAAACCTCACTTTCAAGGCGGCTGACGGCTCTGTTGCACCTCCTCAACCCAATGGAACTTTCCACTGCAATCCGATTACACATGGCTATGCTGTTGTGATGGTGGATGAAGTACTAGAGGGATTTGAGGAGCTCGAGCATGACCACCGTACAGTTGAAGGGGAGAATCAGCTGGTTCATGCTTTGAGGAGTACATGTCTATGGCGAAAGGAATACATCAAGCTTCCAAACTGGACACCTCCGCCTCCTCCTCCTCCTTCGGCGAGTCAGGGCACTCCACCACCTCCTCCTCCTCCGGCGAGTGATCAGGGCACTCCGCCTCTTTCTACGGCTCCTCTGGCACGTGAGGCCACTTCGCCTTCTCTGGCACATGAGGGCAGTCCGCCTCCTCCGGCGCCTGAGGCAACTCCGCCTCCTACGACGCGTGAGTCCACTCAACCTCCTCCTCCGACATGTCAGGTCACTCCGCCTCCTCCACAACGGAAGAGAGACACCGCTGCCGCTCCGGCGGCTAGTAGTACAATAGGAGGGGGGGAAATTCAAATTTGGTCCAAGCCTCAAGCCTGTTACAAAGTTACCATACGAGAGGACTGGCGAAGAAAGTGCTGACATCAGTAAAGCCAAAGTGAAGGCACATTTTGCACGGAAACAACCACCTTCGAAGGAAGCAATAGATACGATGAAAGCGAAGTGCACTCTAGATGCCCTGAAGCGACCATCACCGCCTTCGCTGCCATCTAACTATAACTGCTGTATTATAACTACATATAATGAAGCGCAGTGGTCGAAAAGTACTTCTAGTGTTGCTCGAGTCAAAGAACGAAGAAGTGGGAAAACAATTCCCCAGCTCGGCAAATAGGAGCAGCAATCGTGCCGCCCGCTCAAGGTGTCTAGCGATATTGATCATCTGGTGCTATTGCCCGGTACCAAACTTGGTGATTAGTTGGGGGATGATGCATATTTTGAAATGGCTGAGGTAACTAAAGAAGAACATGAATACGTGCACGGGAAGCCTCTCGTCAAACCTGATCATCCTCCTCTAACAACGATGATGTACAAATTGCATGAGTGGTACATGAAAACCTGCAGGGAGTCCGGAAGAGACACTATGTATGTGGCAGTGAAACCAGAGCACGAATTCATTGGATTGAGCGTGATGCCTATTGCATTTGTGGAGTTATTTCAGTTGTTCAATCAACGGGCCGTCGACAAACAACTCATGACTGCCTACTATCTGTACGTATTACTTCTAAGTCTCTAGCTCAGCTCGTTCATTGCATGTATATATAATTATCATCACTATATTATGCAGATTGAGGATCGTCAAATGCAAAAAAGGAATCTTCGACGTTGGGTTCATTAGCCCAGATGCCGTAAGTGAATGGTCGATACGAAATGAAACCAAAGTGACTGAGAAGAACTTGCTACAGTCGTTCTTTAGACATCAAAACAAAAGGGAAATACTCTTTCCTTACAACTTCAAGTGAGCGTTGCTGTCTCCTCTGTATACGCGGTTTCGGTTACTCGAGGTTAGGTAATGTAATTGATGAGTGATATATGCGTGCGCAGTTTCCACTATATTCTGCTATCCATCAAGCTTGACGGGGAATTAGTAACTGTCTTAGACTCAAGACGTAAAGATCTCGAGAATTATGCGGACATGACTGCAATGCTCAAGAAGTTCAGTCAATACTGGGACCATATAGGCATGCAAATTTCGTTAGTTTGCTGATATCAACTAATCATTTTCTTTGTCTGGCAGGGTTTGAAAGAAGTTCACCCGAAAGGTTCCCGGTCTAAATGAAGAGTTGCGATTTACGCACCCCAAAGTAAGTAGTACTAGCTAGTTCCGCGTATCTCTAATTGATTCAAAATTTCTTCAATATATCATCACCATGCTTGCTTATCGGTTTGATTGAACTCTATTCTCGTAAAGTGCTTGTACCAGCAAGAAGGGAATGTGTTATGTGGATACTATGTATGCAAGTTTATTCACCACTCGACCTGTGAGCAGGGCTTCTCTGACAAACAATTTGAAGTATGTAAATAATATTCACAATTTTATTTTATATATTATGTTAACATCAATTTTGTTGAGTTTTATTCATATATATGCATGTATTGACCCCGTTCTTTAAATAAGATCTGGCAGATGCGGGATGAACTCCTACCACATGATCGCATATGAGCAATTCTAGAGGAATTGGCGAGATTCTTTCTTGACCACGTCATACCTAAAGACGGAGAATACTATGTGGATTTGTGATTCGATCTTAGTGATTGTAAGAGATCTTATATTGTATATATGTAGCTAGTAGCCTTAGATAGGTATACGAAAACTTGGTGTTCGACCAATCTCTTGGAGAAAGAGAGGTCGACGACTTCTCTCTGTATATGTTCATGACGATCTTGTGTACTTAATGGTTCCTTCATTTGCTTACTAGCTAGTGTCTCGAGTTCTCTCTATAGTAGCTAACGTCGACCAAGCACGAAGAAAAATAGGACACTTCTCTCTATCAGCTAGCTAACACAATATGAAACCCCTAAATGAACCCTCTAGAACCCCGTAACCCCCCCTTTCAAAAAACCCAGCTCCTGCCAGATGCTGACGCATGGATGCCTTTTGGTCCCGGTTGGTGTTGACAACCGGGACTAAAGGTCCTCCTGCCTGGGCTCCTGCATAGGCCACGTGGAGCCCATTCTGTCCCGGTTCGTAAGCGAAGCGCGACTAAAGGTTTGGGGCTTTAGTCTCGACCTTTTAGTCCCGGTTTCAGAACCGGGGCTAATGGTCCTCTGTAACCGGGACAAATGAGCCGTTTTCTACTAGTGTTGGCAGTTTTAGCGAAACTGGTCAAGAATGGACAAGAGATGGACTGATAAAGCTGCACACACACACACACACACACACACACACACACATATTGATGGTGTAAAGAAATTCATAGAGTTTTCTTGTACCCATTCAGCAAAAATGCGAGCTCAAGCAAGCTAAGGAGATAATGTAAATGGTTCTCTTGGTTATTGCTATGTTAGACACTCTCTGTTCACAAATATAGGATGTTCTAGATATTTTAATATGGACCACATACGGCCTAAAATAAGTCAACAAACACACTAATATGTCTCTATATACACCCGATTCACAAAAATATATTAAAACAATGGCCTTCAATCAATATTTTGAGAATTTTCTCTTGACTTCTTTGTTCTTTGCAACTTCACTCTCACCCTTAATTTAATCACACTGGTACTGTATATGCGCTAAACTTAAAAACTGTCAATTTTTAGTCATAAACAGAGGTGATATAGTTACTTTCACTTTACTTAGTTACTTTCACTTTACTTAGTTACTTTACTTAGTTACTTTCACCTTACTAACTGATCCATTTCTTTCCATAACTATATCATGTACAATATGGCTAGTCCTTGTTGTAATTTCATGTATATTAAATTGCATGCTTAAATAGTCGGTTGTTTTATAATATGCATATTTCTCTTGGCTATTGTTATATGATATTATTTCTATTTTTCTTTTTGTTGCGCTTATTTGTGTCGTCTGATTTTTCACCTATGCATATCATTTAGGATGTAACTTTTACCTTTAATTTTTGTTGTTGTACAATTGTCTGGTTTCTTCAAATTTGTTTTGTGCATTCTTTCTTTTACTCCTGGTTCACTGTTTCATATTAGATCCAAAACTTCACTGATAAAATTAGTGCAATCTGTTCCTTTGGGCTACAAAGCATGGACACGACAGTTAACCCCCAATAGTCTTGAAGCAGATCGCCTCGCATATACGTATGTATACTAGTACTTAGCTTGATAACTCCATACTAGGCTGGCAGCTAGACCTTCTACTACGCTTGTGTGGAACTGGAAGCCCAATAACCAAGAGGTCAGCCAATGGAGGCGCACGTTAATCTTTCTCAATGAAATTATTATACGGTTTGAAAAAATCACGAGTAAATTCCCGATCTGCCGTTCTGATACGGCGGGGTACGCGTGTCCCCCATCCCATGATTTTCGATTAAAAAAGAAAGAAAAAATGCAGGGACATGTATATGACACGGTTCGGAAATGACCTGGCCCAAAAACAAGCTTGGCCCAAAACGAAACCCTATTTTTTTGCACGAGTCGCACCCACCTCTCCACACAAAAACGAGGTGCTCCCAGGTTGCATCCTCTCCTGGATCAAAGCTGACACCTCCTACATCGAAGCCACCGCCGCCTGGACCCGACGTCGCCGACGCCAGCGACTTCTGGACTCGATCGACGACCGCTCCTCCAGCACCAGCAGGCAGCAGCCTCTCCTCCCGACGACAGGTAACCCTGACAGATCTCCAAACCCAGCAGCCTAGCTCTCCTCAACTTCTTCATCTTTTTTATTCTGATTCATTCCATTAAGCTGGTAGATGGTGTGCTTGCTGCTCTCTGAACGCTTATAGTAATCATGCTGCTCTTTTCAATGCTTGTGCTGCTGGCCTGCTATTGCTGCTAACCTGCTGTTGTGTGTTGCTACCCATGTCATGTTTGCTAGTTGCTAGTTGAATGCTTGTGCTGCTGTTGAACATGAATGATGATTAATTGATGAATGCTTGCTCCTTGTACTGCTTGTTGTTAGGTAGCATGAATGTTTATTGCAGGTTTCTCAAAGATACACAAGTTGATGGAGGTTTGGAAGATCTACAAGTTGCTAGAAGTTTGGAAGATCTACAAGTTATTGGAGTGATAATATATATGTAATAGGCCTTTTTTTTTTCTTGAACCTTGAGACATTGAGTTTTACGCTGCATTTTGGGGGTTGTTTCAGCACACAAGCCATCGTATGCTCATTTTGGTTGTGTGGAATGATTTGTTTACCTTGAACATATGTAATTTCCTTCGAGGCACAATGTCCTTGTATATGATCAGTTCATGCATGCATAAGAAATGTATATTTTTGTTATGTTTATGTTGTTGAACAAGGGCTTGTGTAATTTGATTGAATTGTATGTATAAGTTGTGTGATCTGTCATGACTGTTTGAACACAATGATTGGATATTAAATTAGGGATATCCCTTCCAGAACTATAGAGATTGCTTGTGAAAAGGCATGTCATGGCATATTACCCGCCGGGAAAACTTGCTTGTGCAGGCAGTGAAACTGCCAGTAATCTGCAGTTCCTATGCTAGGATGAATCTGACGGGAGAAAAGAAACTGCCGGCAGATACAATGGCTGGGGAGGAAAAACTATCGGGATTATGTATCTGCCGGGACAAAAAATTGCCGGCAGCCATTGTTGTGGCAGTTCTATCTGTCGGGAGAATATCTGTCCCGGCAGTTTATGTGCCCTCTTAAGTGAGTTCTTCCGGCAGATAATATGCCGTTGCATTGGTGTTGTGGTGTAGTGCCTTGCGCGCGGCGCCGTCCTGGCCTTGAATGGCGGCGACATTCTGGCGTCCTTCTGCTTCCTGCACGCCGTGACGGAGGCAGTGCCTGAGCAGCTCACGTGCCAGCAGCATTGCGACAAGGCTGAGCTCCCTCGCTACCTTCCATGACCAGGAGTAGCAGTAGCATGATGGCCGTGAGCATGGAGGAGCGGAGGCATCTCTCTCTTTGTCTCTCGAGAAGAAAAGATGGGAGCGGCCATGGCTGGTGTTGGTGCCGATGTGGTGGTGGTCACGCCACGACAGCGGTAGCACACTTAAACCCAATGACACTCGGGCAGGAGCTTGGGCGCCTGACCCAGGAAGGCGGGGACAGTGCCGATAAGGAGGACGGCGGCACGGCCCAGAGTCCGACGGTGGCCGTAGCGTCGAGTCTGATGGTCGCGTGTCAAGCTAGTTGCTTACATCGTCGTTACCGTCCATCACAGTTGCCATGGCACTGTATAACTCTAAGTGTATTATTTATAGTTGTTAACTTTTAACCATATTCAGTGTATATGACCAAACACTGTGTAGTTACGTGAGTGAAGATAATGTAGGACACCGAACAACTAGTAAAAACGGATCCATTAATATAGGAAGTCTATGGGCGACTAAACGAGATACATATGTTGATTTTTTCTGCCGTTTTTCTTTCGATGCAAGCAAATTCGTAGATGGCAACTAAACACGCCCTACCATACCCGGTTAGGGTAGGCATGCAGGAGCATGCAACCAGAACATGCAAGTCATATATAGGATTATTTAGTATAACAACACCACATGTGCACATGGCAATCTGTTGATATGAGCTTTACACGATTCCTGTAAAAATAGTGCTCCAAGTATACTAAGTTTGGGCAGAGATGAGGAGATCACATGGGCGATAGGTTGACATGCATCCTCTCGCCGGTGCGCCGCAAGACGTGCATGCATAGATGCTGTGATCGATTGACCGTAGACTTTTGGCTTTCCTGACTTCTTCTTCATGCGCGGTCGTCACGATGGACGGTTCATGCCAGTGATGTCTGTGACTATCCTATTATTCCTAGCTTTTGACATTCGATTCTGTGACATTGTACAGCTTGCATTAGCTTTGATTAATTAACGCCGGGAACTAGTAGTACTAGTAATCAGGAAGCGGTGGGTTGGTGTTATCCGGGAGCGTGTTGGTTTGGCCTGGTCCCTCGCGCACCGCAAACGGTGCCGTCACATGCAGGTGATCATGTGTGCCGCTATCCCAATTACCCATCGATCCGTGACATGTCATCAGCGCAATCTTCTCCCCTACCCATCCCATATTTTGTTTTGAGTTCTCTTTGTTTTCTCCCCTCCTTCCACTAGACGTCTTATACGCAAGCGGCAACCCGAGCCCGCGCCTCTATAAATCATGTCCATTCTACGGGTACGAAGCGGCGGCGGCGGCTGGGATCCCATCTCAACGCCATGTGCTCCTTGGGAACGACCGCCGATCTGGGGCTATGTTCCCCTTGCGGTGCCTGAATCGTCAAGACGGCGGTGCGCTGGCCCTCCCTTCCCTCGTCTGTCTTGTTTTCATCCATGGTAGCTCCAGCGCTACTCCTCCACCGGTCTTATGCGCCACCCAAGCACATCCTCTTGCGTCCACCACCCACACAGTCGTCGCCTTCCTCCCTAGCTCATGTCTGACAGCCAAGCTAGCCGTACACTAGTATAAAAGAGAGCTTTGGTCCAGACCGGTCCAGCTCATTAGTCCCGGTTCAGTCACAAATCGGGACCAACGAAGAAACGGTCCCGGTTCGTGAGGCCAGGTGACCGGCCGGGCCATGTAGAGCATTGGTCCCATGTAGAACATCCCTTTGGTCCCGGTTCCACACACGAACCGGATTCAATGTGCCTCGCTCCTGGCCCATATCCATTGGTCCCGTTTCGTGTTTAGAATCGGTACCAAAAGTGGTTCTTTAGTCTCGGTTTCATCCACGAACCGGGACCAATGAGATGCCTATATATACCCCCTCGCCGACGAGCAGAGCACTCCACACTGCTTTGTTTTTTTGGCCGGCGTGGAAAGAGCTTTGTGGTGTTGTAGCTCACCTCTTACGCACATGAGGTGTTCGATGAAATGTCCAAGCCTCATTTAAGCTTTCTCCTCTCGAAGTTCTTTGTCCAAGCTCCATTTTACTCAAGATTTGTCTAGGTTTGGTGGTCCGTCCTGTCCCGTCCCCGTCTGCACCGCCGTCGATCGCCCGTGCCCATCTCGGTGCCGGCACTACCGTGGTTAGCCTGTTCTTCTTATCTTCTTTCTAAAAGAAAAAAGTTTTTACTTGTATGATTTAGATAGATACTTGTGGAATTTTCTTACCTTTATTATTGTATTTATTTTGGTCACAATTGTACTTTGGCATTAATGTGATGATGAATTTCTATTAATTTGGTCACTTCTATATTAATGATATGTTGTAATGATTTTTAATACACTTTATTATATAACGCACGCAGATGAACCGACAATCAATGTACGGTGACCGACGCACCTCTGAGTATATTTAGGGCCTGCATAATTTTCTCGAAGAGGCAGAGGCAAATAAGCATAATGGTTTTATTCATTGTCCATGTACTCTCTGTGAGAATAAGAAGGCTTTCTCCAACTCTAAAACCATTCACTTCCACCTGCTCGAGAAGGGTTTTATGCCACACTATAATGTTTGGACCAAGCACGGAGAAAGAGGGGTTAAGGTGGAAGACAACGAAGAAGAAGAGGATGATGACAACTATGTGCCTCCTGAATATGGTGATGCCGCAACGGAGGAAGATGAAGATCAAGAGGAACCAGATGATGTGCGCGATGATGATCTTCGCCGGGTCATTGTTGATGCAAAGAGACAATGCGAAAGTGAAAACGAGAAGTTCAAGTTCGATCGCATGCTAGAGGATCACAAAAAGGGTTGTACCCCAATTGCGAAGATGGCAACACAAAGCTCGGTACCACACTGGAATTGCTGCAGGGGAAGACAGAGAATGGTGTAACTGACAAAGGATTTGAGAAGCTACTAGAAATATTGAAGAAGAAGCTTGCAAAGGATAACGAATTGTCTGACAGTACGTATGCAGCAAGGAAGGTTGTATGCCCTCTAGGATTGGAGGTGTAGAAGATACATGCATGCCCTAATGACTGCATCCTCTACCGCGGTGCGTACGAGGATTTGAACGCATGCTTGATATGCGGTGCATTGCAGTATAAGATCAGACGAGATGACCCTGGTGATGTTGACGGCGAGTGCCCGAGGAAGAGGGTTCCTACCAAAGTGATAAGTTATGCTACTATTATACCACGATTGAAACGTCTGTTCAAAAACAAAGAGCATGCCAAGTCGATGTGATGGCACAAAGAGGACCGTAAGAAATACGGGAAGATGAGAGCACCCACTAACGGGTCGTAGTGGAGAAAGATCGAGAGAAAGTGGAGCGACTTTACAGGTGACCCAAGGAACATATGGTTTGGTTTAAGTGTAGATGACATTAATCCTTTCGGGGATCAGAGCAGCAAGCATAGCACATGGCCTGTGACTCTATGTATGTATAACCTTCCTCCTTGGTTGTGCATGAAGTGGAAGTTCAATATGATGCCAGTGCTCATCCAAGGCCTTAAGCAACCCGGCAATGACATTGATGTGTACCTAAGGCCATTAGTTGATGAACTTTTACAGCTATGGAATGGAAGACACTAGTAGAAAACTGACCTTTTGTCCGCATCATTAGTCCCGGTTGGCTTTTGAACCGGCACTAATGTGATCATTAGTGCCGGCTCGTGACGGGGATCACTAGTGCCGGTTCGTTACGGACCTTTAGTCCCGATTTGTGGCTCCAACCGGCACTAAAGGTGTGGTGGCAGGCTGGCGTCAGCCTGGGGCCCCACGAGAACCTTTAGTCCCGGTTGGTAGCTCCAACCGCGACTATCGGCTAACCTTTACTCGCGGTTGGAGCCACCAACCGGGACCAATGGCCTTGCACAGCGGTGTGGTGAGAGTTTAGTCCCACCTCGCCAAGCGAAGGTTGCCCGAACCTGTTTATAAGCCCCGCCGCGGCTGCTACAACTCCTCTCAAATTGAAAATAGATGCCCTTATACAGCAAATTTGACCTAAATTCCAAATGCTAGTTAGGCGCCTAATTATCACTTTGAATTTAGGTTGAATTTTCTCTATAAGCACATCTATTTTCACTTTTGCTATTTTTTATGTTATTTTTTGGATATTAAAAGTTCTTAACGAAAAATACTTTATTTATATTCTTTTTGCTATGAAAGTTTATAACAAAAAAACATTGATAATTTTTGTTGCATAAATTTTATATAATATCAAGTTTAGTTATATAACTTTTATCGGACGAAAACACATCTGTTACAAAAGGATTGCAATTTTTTAAACATATTTGAACTCAAGATTTTTTCTGCATTCAATATGCACCATTTGAAGCCGCATCATCCCTTTTCAAAGTATCACTATGCAGCACTGCAGCTTCTAGTTGTCCTCTCTGCTTTATTTCGATCTCTATTTTCTTGTTAGGATAACTTTGGATCTGCAATAAGTGTTAATCTGATGTTCGCCACGTAAAGGTGTGCATGCAACTGGCCGATCGAGCATGTCCACGTCCATCGACTGTGCACGGCTAGGCATCGGCGGTGCCGAGCACAGATCGCACTCGACGAGCTAGAAGACTGTGACAACACAGTGCATGCAGTCGCCACGTAGCCCACAATAGCCCCGGTTGCTGGACGCCAGCCCGTTTTCCACCCAAGCCCGCCCTCTCGAGCCTTCGAAGTGTTCACCACTTGACTAACATGACAAGACCTCCCCTTATTTAAACTCCATACTTTTTATGTGTTCAAAATGCACCATTCAAAGCCACATCATTAATTTTCAACCCTTTCTAACTTCATTTGGTATTTTTCATGCACTTACTGTTTTTTGAGCTAAATAACCCTGAAATTGAAAAACACTTCAAATGAACTCGGAAAATGTTGAAAGTTGGCATGGTATCATCATTTCATCCACGTAGCATGTTATAAAAAGTTGAGAGGGTTACGGCAAAAACTGGATGCACTTCGTGTACAAAACGGACAATCTCTTTTGAACTATCATGGTTTCGAACGAAAACATGCCTGTTACAAAAGGCATTTCATTTTTTTAATTTATTTCAACTCCAGACTTTTTGTGCATTTAGTATGCACCACTCGAAGGGAGGCCATCAATTTTCAACCCTTTACGACTTCATTTGCTATTTTTCATGCATTTACTATTTTTTGAGCTAAATGACCCTGAAATTGATAAGCACTACAAATGAACTCTGAAAAGTTTGAAAGTTGGCATGGTATCATCATTTCACCGACATAGCATGTGCTAAAAACTTGAGAGTGTTACGGCATAAACTGGATGCACTTCGTCTATAAAATGAACAATCTCTTTCGAAGTATCACAGTTTCAGACGAAAACTCGCCTGTTACAAAGACATTTCATTTTTTTACTTATTTCAACTTCAAACTTTTTGTGCATTCATTATGCACCATTCGAAGGGAGGCCATCAATTTTCAACCCTTTCCGACTTCATTTGCTATTTTTCATGCATTTACTGATTTTTTTGAGCTAAATGGCCCTCAAAATTGATAGGCACTACAAATGAACTCTGAAAAGGTTGAAAGTTGGCATGCTATCATCATTTCACCCACATAGCATGTGCTAAAAAGTTGAGAGGTTTACGGCAAAAACTTGATGCACTTCGTGTACAAAATGGACAATCTCTTTCGAACTATCAGGGTTTCAGACGAAAACTCGCTTGTTAGAAAGGCATATCATTTTTTAAACTTATTTCAACTCGAGACTTTTTGTGCGTTCAGTATGCACCATTCGAAGGGAGGCCATCAATTTTCAATCCTTTCCGACTTCATTTGCTATTTTTCATGCATTTACTGATTTTTTGAGCTAAATGACAGTGAAATTGATAAGCAGTACATATGAACTCTGAAAAGGTTGAAAGTTGGCATGGTATCACCATTTCACCCACATAGCATGTGCTAAAAAGTTGAGAGGGCAAAAACTGGATGCACTTTGTGTACAAAATGGACAATCTCTTTCGAAGTATGAGGGTTTCAAACGAAAACTCGCCTGTTACAAAGGCATTTCATTTTTAACTTATTTCAACTCCAGACTTTTTGTGCATTCAGTATGCACCATTCTAAGGGAGGCCATCAATTTTCAACCCTTTCTGACTTCATTTGCTATTTTTCATGCATTTAATGATTCTTTTGGGCTAAATGACCCTGAAATTGATAAGCACTACAAATGAACTTTGAAAAGGTTGAAAGTTGGCATGGTATCAATATTTCACCCACATAGCATTTGCTAAAAAGTTTAGAGGGTTATGGAAAAAACTGGGTGCACTTCGTATACAAAATGAACAATCTCTTTTGAAGTATCAGAGTTTCAGACGAAAACTCGCCTGTTACAAAGGCATTTCATTTTTTAAATAACCTAAGAATTACCAAATTGGATATAATGATAAAACACGATAATATTAAACAGTAGAAAAAAGAATCACTAGAAAATCTTTTTTTAAAGTAAAGTTATTCACAAACTAGTGATTCACACAAATTTCAAATAATTCAAATTTAAACTATTTGAATTTGAAAACTACTGCCACTAATAGAAAGTTTATAATTTTTATGACCTAACGCAAAAAGATTCACTCATTAACTCTCAATAAAGCACAAAAAACTCAGAAACAAAAGAAAATAAATAAAGCAAAAAATGAAAAAATGAAAAATAATTAAAAAATAGTCCGTCCACGGGGCCGCCACGCCTTGCATACGACTAGAAACCCAACCTGGGCCAGGATGTAGGCCCGGAAGGCCCAGTAAGCCCAACAGGGCCTCACAGGTGTGATAGGCCCACATAGGCCTGCTTAGAGAGGAGCTTGAGGCAACAGCCGCAGCGTGGCTTATAAACCAGTGCGGCTGCCCCTCACCTTGCAAGGTGGGACTAAAGACACCCCTTTACTCGTGGTTGGAGCCACCAACCGCGACTAAAGTTCAATTTTAGCCAGCCCACGCGACGGGAAGCCAGACCTTTGGTCGCGGTTGGTGGCTCCAACCGCGACTAAAGCGGGGGGGGGGGGGGTCTTTAGTCGTGGTTGGAGCCACCAACCGCGACTAAAGGCCTCCTTATATATACAACACTTCAAATTCTTCTAGTTAGTCTGCATTCTTCTCCGCTTTGCGACATCGTCGCCGTTGACGTCTCGCCTCCCCGACGCTGCCCGCGCCATCGCTATCTCGCCTCCTCGTGCCGATCTCCGACGCCGCCCACGCCCATTCCTCCCCAAGCCCGGCCTGACCTCGCCTCGCCTCACCGTTGCCTCACCGTCACCTCGCCTCGCCAAGCCCGTCCTGACCTCGCCTTGCCTCCCCATCGCCCCATCGCCCGACTTTGAGCTCCCTCCTCCCCAACTCTCCCTCGCCCGCTGTGCCGCCATTGCAGCCGCCGGCCCCTCCTCGGCCCGACCCCCCCCCCAATTTTGATGAACACACACACAATTTTGATAATTAGATGATTAATTAGATGTATATATGATTAGAGGCAAGAATTTTGATATCTTTAGAAGAATTTTGACTTTTTTGACATTTGAGGAATTAATTAGTATAGTGTATATATGTATAGAAATATTGACGGATTTTGACATTTTGATACAATGTAGAAATTAAGGGTTTAGGGTTTATACAATGTAGAAATTTTGACATTTAGGGTTTAGGAATTTGACATTTGATCGAATATATGTATAGCAATTAGTATATGTATGTATAATGTACATAAAACATTTGAGGAATTTTGACAAAGCATAGGAAAAAAGTTTGTTATGTATTTGCAAAAACAAGTTAAAAAGAATTACAAAAATCACAATCAAGCATTTTTTTAAAGTTACATAGAATTTGTTCTCGGAGTCAACGATGCCTAGCCCCCATCCTCATCGTCGACTCGTTCGCGACGACGTCCTGCTTTAGAGGGGCAACATTCGGGAATGGGCTCCGTCGGGCTGGCACTAGGAAGTGCTACCTTCAGGGGCGCGCAACTTGGTGAGGAACCCGGGTCCCGTCATCGACCCGGATCTTCTTTGGTGGCGTTCGCGTGGGCCACTGTCGGTGCGGAGGCAGCCGGCCCCACCGGAGGTGGTACACCGCCGTGTCAGGGAGGAGGACGAGCACGTCCATCGGTACATGGATGCGTTGGACATCAGGTTCTCCAATACCTCGCAGGTTCTTCAGGGATCTCACCCGAGCTATGATCCTGTCATAGTTCCTTCTCTTTGGGTGTCCACCGCCTGCCGCGCGAAATGTCAACTAGATCTGTAGTAGTGATATTATATAATTAATAATATTCGAGAGGTATTAGTGATAATATTGTTGGAAATATGCCCTAGAGGGCAATAAATGAAGTGTTTATTATTATATTTCCTTGTTCATGATAATCGTTTATTATCCATGCTATAATTGTATTGATTGGAAACACATTACATGTGTGGGTAAATAGACAACACTTGGTCCCTAGAATGATGTGATGGACAAGCCCAAACTACAAACGTAGCATATGATCATGTCAGTTTATTGCTACTGTTCTTTGCATGTCAAGTATATGTTCGTATGACCATGAGATCATGCAACTCACAAACACCAGAGGAGGGCCTTGTGTGTATCAAACGTCGCGACGTAACTAGTTGAATATAAAGGTGCATTACAGGTATCTTCGAGGGTGTCTATTGGGTTGGCATGGATCAAGACTGGGATTTGTTACTCCGTGTGACAAAGTGGTATCTCAGGGCCCACTCGGTAATACAACATCACAATAAGCCTTGCAAGCAATGTGACTAAGTGTTAGCCACGAGATCTTGTATTACGGAACGAGTAAAGAGACTTGCCGGTAACGAGGTTGAACTAGGTATACAGATACCGACAATCAAATCTCGGGAAAGTAACATACCGAAGAACAAAGGGAACATCATACGGGATTAACTGAATCCTTGACATAGAGGTTCGACCGATAAAGATCTTCATAGAATATGTAGGAACCAATATGGCATCCAGGTCCCTCTATTGGTTATTGACCGTAGAGGTGTCTCGGTCATGTCTACATAGTTCTCGAACCCGCAGGGTCTGCACACTTAATGTTTGGTGACGTTTCGGTAGTATAGAGTTATGCATTGTGGTGACCGAAGGTTGTTCGGAGTCCCGGATGAGATCCCGGACGTCTCGAGGAGATCCGGAATGGTCCAAAGGTAATGTATGATATATAGTAATATTGGAAATATGCCCTAGAGGCAATAATAAATTAGTTATTATCATATTTCCTTGTACATGATAATCATTTATTATCCATGTTATAATTGTATTGATCGGAGACTTAGATGCATGTGTGGATACATAGACAAAATCATGTCCCTAGTATGTCTCTTATAGACTAGCTCGTTGATCAAACATGGTTAAGGTTTCCTAGCCATTGACATGAGATGTCATTTGATAACGGGATCACATCATTAAGAGAATGATGGGATGGACAAGACCCAAACTACAAACGTATCATATGATCGTGTCAGTTTAATCCTACTGTTTTCTGCATGTCAAGTATATGTTCCTATTACCATGAGATCATGCAACTCACTGACACCGGAGGGGTGCCTTGTGTGTATCAAACGTCGCAACGTAACTGGGTGACTATAAAGGTACTCTACAGGTATCTCCGAGGGTGTCTGTTGGGTTGGCATGGATCAAGACTAGGATTTTTTACTCCGTGTGACGGAGAGGTATCTCAGGGCCCACTCGATAATACAACATCACAACAAGCCTTGCAAGCAATGTGACTAAGTGTTAGTCACGGGATCTTGTATTACAGAATGAGTAAAGAGACTTGCCGGTAACGAGGTTGAACTAGGTATGGAGATACCAACGATCAAATCTCGGGCAAGTAACATACTAAAGAACAAAGGGAACATCATACGGGATTAACTGAATCCTTGACATAGAGGTTCGATCGATAAACATCTTCGTAGAATATGTAGGAACCAATATGGGCATCTAGGTCCCGCTATTGGTTATTGACCGTAGAGGTGTCTTGGTCATGTATACATACTTCTCGAACCCACAGGGTCTGCACACTTAAGGCTGTGGGAGAGTGAATACCAGCCCTTTGTGGGCTGGTGGAAGTCCCACACAAGGCCCATGCGGCTAGGAAGAAAAGCCCAAAGAGAAAAAGGTGTAAAAAGGCAAAAAAGGAAAAAATAAGGAGGCACTACAAGAAACAGGTACTTTGCCGTCCGTCATCCCGGACGGTGAAGGCATGAAACACGAACGGCAAAGGCTTTGCCATCCGCCAGCGGACGGCAAAGGCTTTGCCGTCCGCCAGCGGACGGCAAACCGTCCGGCTGAATAATCCATGCTAAAGGCTGCTTTGCCGTCCGCTGGCGGACGACAAAGACCTTAGGTTACGTTCTTTGTCGTCCGCCAGCGGACGGCAAAGAGCCTGGACGTCACACGTGGGCACTTAGCTCCGTTAGGAGGCTTAATGGCGTGCTTTGCCGTCCGCTGGCAGACGGCAAAGAACTTAGGTTCTTTGCCGTCCGCCCGCAGACGGCAAAGAACCTACGTTCTTTGCCATCCGCCAGCGGACGGCAAAGAACCTACGTTCTTTGCCATCCGCTAGCGGACGGCAAAGTACCTTTTTTTTATACCTGGGGCTGGCCTAGGTGGGTTCTTTGCCATCCACTGGTTTGCGCAGGTACTTTGTTCTTTGTCGTCTGCCAGCGGACGGCAAAGAACCCACCTAGGCTAGCCCCAGTTTGCGCAGGTAGCTGCCACATTGAATCTTTGCCGTCCGCCAGTAGATGACAAAGGGCCTCGACGGCACACGTGGCACCTTAGCTTCGTTAAGGGCTTAATGTCGTCTTTGCCGTCGACTGGTTGACAGGAAAGACCTTAGTTCTTTGCCGTCTGCTAGCGGACGGCAAAGAACCCACCTAGGCCAGCCCCAGTTTGCATAGGTAGCTGCCACGTGGACACATTGTCGTCTGCTGGCGGACGGCAAAGCTCTTTGCCGTCTGCCAGCCGACGGCAAAGTGGCTATATAGCCCCTATTTTTTTATTTTTTTCTTAAAATCATTCAATTTGACAGAATATTCATATATATCCAGCATATACATATCCAGAACATACATATCATTCAACAAGTTCCAACAAGCATACAAAATAAGTTGAAACAAGCATATATATATACCAATAATTAAATTCCAACATAGAAGTCCAACATATATAAAAGTTTCCAACAACACACAATATGGATTCCAACAACATATCCATACATATGTATCCAAAACAAGTTTTCCATAAACATAAAGGTAGCAGAAGTAGAAGAGTACAGTCCATCAATGCACTCTTCCTCATCTATAGCAAATCTGCAAAGTAGGAAAGATATAGTTAGAAGAAGAAGAAGACTAGCTAGAAGAAGAAGAAGAAAATCAAGAAAAAAAGAAGAAGAAGAATTTATCTTCTATTTCTTTTTCTCCTCTCCTCTCCTCTCCTCTCCTCTTATCCAAGGTGGTAATGCCATTTTGTAGCTAATTATGTCATAAATGAACTAGCTATAGATCATTATTGAGCTATACTAGCTACTAATGCTATTTTCTAGCTAACTAAGCATATCAAGTCATTTTGGAGGAAAAAATGCTAAGTATAGGTCATTTTATAGCTATCCTAGGTAGAATATACCATTTTCTAGCTAACTAAGCATATCAAGTCATTTTTGATGAAAATAAGCTAAGTATAGGTCATTTTATAGCTATCCTAGGTAGAATATATCATTTTTTGAGGTAAGTAAGGTTATTATGTATTTTTGAGGAAAATAAGCTAAGTATAGGTCATTTTGGAGGTAAACGAAGGTTATTATGCCATTTTTTACCTAAGTGAGCATATTATGTCATAAATGAACTAACTAAGCTAATTATAGATCATTATTGAGCTATCCTAGGTAGTTATGGCATTTTGTACCTAAGTGAGCTAATTATGTCATAAATGAACTAGCTATAGATCATTATTGAGCTATACTAGCTACTAATGCCATTTTCTAGCTAACTAAGCATATCAAGTCATTCTGGAGGAAAAAATGATAAGTATAGGTCATTTTATAGCTATCCTAGGTAGAATATACCATTTTCTAGCTAACTAAGCATATCAACTCATTTTTGATGAAAATAAGCTAAGTATAGGTCATTTCATAAAAGGCCTTTGCAGATTCCTCCATCTCATCGTCCGAATCCCGAGCATCATCAAAGTCTTGCACCATGTCTTCGATCCCGGTACCATGCTCGTCGGTGCGACGACGAAGCACCTCAGCTCTGGCACGTTGGGCAGACTCACCATGAAATTTCCAGACCGTATAATTAGGCGTAAAACCCCACTTCTGTAGGTGATTGATCATTTCAAACTCTGACTTCTTATAGTTGTCGCAATCGACACAAGGGCACCAGGTTGTTTTCTGTCCATTTGCAAATGCGACTCTCACAAACTCCTTGGTTTTTGTTAACCATTCATGGGTCATGTCTTTCTGACTAGTGTGACCGGTGTACATCTGTAGTGACCCGACCTGAAAGGTCGAATCTCCGGTGTTTCTGTACCATCCCAAGAAGATGCTGGTACACACACGGTACATCAATCTATATATCAAAGGGAAATCACACAGCATTATATTGACAAAATCTCATATCGAGTCCTTTATTACAATAATCATTACAATAAAGTGGCTGGAGGCCAACTCATGAGAATATCTAAATCTTGCGGAAGCATCGAAGGTAGATGAGTCCATCTGACTCCAAGGGCATCTCACCGAGCGTAGAACGTTGTCCTCACTCCTGGTCGGAAAAGTACTCTGCAACATGATACGTTGCAGCCGTGTAGGTCAGCATATGGAATATGCCGGCAAAGTCACAAGAGAGGGGTGAAAAGATAATCATCTAATCTATATGCATATATGGCAGGTGGGGTGGTAAGTTTTGCGTAAAGCCAATTTTCCTACATCAAGAGAGGAGAAAAGCAAAATGTTACTAAGTTGGTTGATTAATGAGATGGTTCCACCAACCAATTCTCATACCCAAATTATTAACACCCACATCATCATATTAATTGTGTTGAGAGTTCCGGAAGTTTCAGTTCCTTTGGCTCAAGTCGTCCATGACCGTGGACACGGCTAATCGATTAGATTTGAGTACTCTGCAGAGCTTTGCACACATTCCCCACAAGATTTGGTCGCCTCCGTTTAATTTCTCGCACTTCAGGGTGTTTGAGAAACGGATGACGAAAACATGGTCTTCCAAAGGGTTTCCCTGCGACTCTGTCGGTGCCCATCCTTTCCTACCGTTCTTCTACCTCTCGTAGCACCGCCTGTCCAGGGTTACCACGATATCCAACCAAGCTAGAGCCCATAATGACTTGTGGCTGTGCAGGTAAGCCTTGGGTCTTGAAGCACCCATCCATCTCTTTGTGCCTGGGTGGATCTTTCCGCGTGAATACTGGCCATCTCCAGTATCACCTAGGCAAATCCACTGGTTTCTCCAGGGTGCCGTTCAACCATCATCCACCCAGAGGTATGTTGAAAACTCGGAGTCTTGAAGTCTTGTTCATTATGTAGGTCTTGAAATTATTAACTCTCTCAACTCTCATGAATCACACAACCAACCCCGTCTACTAATAGCATAGCAAAAGTAAAACAACGTTTCCCGGGGCCAATGTTGTCAAAGGGGTTGAGGAGGTACCTACCACATGATACTACAACAATGTAACCAAGTTTCCAACTAACATATCTTGCATGCAATTGGGGAGATGGTAGAACTAATGCATATAAAACATGGATAAAACATGATCAAGGTGACTTGCCTGATTGATGATCTTCGTACGTGAGTGACTCCAAGTAACAAGCTTCGCACTCCGGATAATCTAACGAAGCAAACAAGAGCACTCAAATAAGCATACAACAAAATATTGTAACTCACAAACATCAACCAAGAACTAGTAAACAATCAAGACAAAATAATGCACAAATCATAAGTAAGAAAAACACACAAAGTTTTGTTTACTAGGAGATGATGGGTAAACCACTACTAACATAACAAAACTATTTTATAATAACAAAACAATAGTTGACAGCAAGGAAACAATAATATATTTTATTAATAAAGAGAAGAAAATCAATTTAAGTTTGTTGGGAAAACTTTAGTAAAGTTTATAAAAGTTTTGATAAACACTATATGAACCAAATATAGTTTTACTAACAAAAGAGCAAAACAAAACTTATTATTTATTAGTAAACATGTTCTTAACAGAACTGAATTTACAAATAAACTTGTTTTATAAAACAGAATTTAAATTATATAAAACTTTGTTTGAAAGCAAAACTATTACTAACTAGTTGTTTTAATCAAAATAAACCTATTTGAAAATAAGTTGTGATTCCTATATTAACAAAGAAATAAACTAAACAATTTTATATTTTTATTAACAATAAATAAAACACTAAATGTTTAAACCACGGAACCTACTAAACAAATTAAAACTAAATCTAAGCTAACTAAAACTAAGTAAATAAAACTATACTATAATACTAGGCACATTTTGTTTATAGCTAAAACACTAACAGTAATCATATTAAAAAAATCCTCAAACTAAACATGGTGATAGTCCTAACCAATATCAAACAGTAGCAAAAAGATTCATATCAAAATCTATTTTCAAACTCTAGTTATTCAGATTTGAAGATTTTGAGAAAATTTGATTCAATTCAAATCTTATAGTTCAAATGTGAAATTTAAAAGTACAGGGTGAAAAAACATGAAAAATGTGAGCTATTGCAAAAAGAATCAACTCAAAACATTAAATAGATTAAAAGTTATAGCTAAAACAATATTTGAATTCACTCTGTTAACTAAAACAAAAACAGAAAAGGGTGAAATCTACCGGACGGCCAGGGGGCTACGTGGCACTATCCTATTGGCTAAGGGGGTGTGTGCGAGTGGTGCTTCGGGCGGTCAACCGAACCTAAACAGAAAACGGTTCGGGAATAACCCGATCTAATCGCGGCCGTTGCGTCTGGATCGGAGGGAGGTGGTGAGTTCGAAGATTTTACCGGAGGGGGAAAATGGACTCCGGCGATGGTGGCGGCGGCCGGTGGTCGAGGACGTCGTCGGAGGTGGCTCCGGTGGTCGAAACGGAGCGCGGACGGGCTCATACGGCGGAGGAGGTCCTCCGGTGCCGGTTGGTGGTGTCGGAGAAGGGCGAGGATGACCGAGGCGATGACTTCGGGAGATGGAAGATCCGGTGGTCGTGCTACTCTGGCGAGGAATCTGGCAGCGTCTCGGCGAGGGAGAGAGGGTGCTCGGGGGGAAATGGAGAGAGGAGAGGCAGCGCTATTTATAGGGTGCTCGGGGGGTGCAGGGAAGGAGAGAGGAGAGAGTCCCGGGGGGGAGGGAGTACCTGCCGGCGAGGTCCGGCACGCGCGAGAGGAGGAAGGCGACCGTGCGGGGCTAACGGTCGGTCGGGGTGGGACCCGGTGTCAGCAAGGGAGAGAGAGGTTACTGCGAGTCGGTCGACCGGTCGGTATTGATTTCGCGAATAACTGCCGTGGGCCGGCCCGTTTTATTATAAAACCGTTACCGTTTTCATTTAATTATTTTCCAGAGCGTTTCAAAAACCTTTAAAGCATTCAAATCATCTCTAAATATAGGATTATTATATATCAAAATTAACACAATAATAAATGCTATTTAATGAACATTTTTATTCTGTCATTTGAATACTTGCAAAAAATATTATTTTCAGAATTGCCTATTTGTTTTTAAATCCTTTTTGCAAATATTTTCAAAACAACCCCTGGTTTTTATGGTTCAAATATATCACCAAGATGACCCTGGTGTGGAGTGTCATGTTACTCCCCTCTTATTTTGAACATTTTACCAAGATTTCAAATAGGTGAAAGCAACTTAGGGAAAGTAGAAAGGGCTTTCAGAAATTTAGAAAGAACATTTCAACAATACATGTATTCAAGCAATGATGATGATGGATGCATAGCTATATTTCATAACATTCCAAAATGGAATTTTGGGATGTTACAACATCCACCCACGATCACTCATCCTGCCTAGCTACTAGACACACACAAAATATATACATAATTCAGAAAACCATATTCATTACGCTGATGCAACCTAGACGCTAGTAGGTAAACATAGGTCCTAATCCCACCCGAGTATGTGTAGATTGGGTTCATTTTCCCATGCTCTGCTCCGGATCCGATGCAAAATTTCGGCAGCACCTCCCCGCTGTTCTCCTGATACACGTCTCGCAAATAAGAAGAGAGGATGTGTACCCGGAGAACAACAGGGAGGCACTGACGAAATTCTGCATCGGATCCGGAGCAGAGCATATGGGAAAACGAACCCAATCTACACATACTCGGGCTGTCCATGGATAACGTTGGACAATTCAAAAGAATCACGGTTATAAATATGCAAATGTGTGCATATTTATAGATGTAACCCTTTCAAACGGGAGACGCATAGTGTTCACGCAAACTGATGATTCAATCTACCTACAGCTAGCATGTTTCATCGGCACGAAGACCGGAACAGAGAAAATGAAGGGGGAGGAGGAGATGTCATTTGTGCTCACCCACGAACGCTGGGGTGGAGCTCGTCGAACGCACGGGGAGGTCGTCGAACACCAAACCCTCGCAGCAACGAAACAACTGCACATTTAAATCCACCCGATCAACACAAATATATATATGATATTTTTCATAACAAAATCAGAAATTATATGACCTAACTCATAATTCACACATATATGACCCCGTCGGCATTTGGAAGGCCGAAGAGCACCCTTTCGGTCAATAGGAGGCCGAAGAGGTGTCGGGGGTCGGGGGTGTCGTGTCGGGGTGTCGGGGTCAAGATGTCGTGTCGGGGTCGGGGGTGCCGTGTCGGGGTGTCGGGGTTGGGGTGCTGTGTCGGGGTCTCGGGGTGTCGGGGTCGGTGTGCCGTGTCGGGGTGTCATGTCAGGGTGTCGGGGTCGGGGTCGGTGTCGTGTCGGGGTCAAGGTGTCGAGGGTGTCGTGTCGGGATCGGGGTGCTGTGTTGTGATCGGTGGTGCCGTGTCGGGGTGTTGGGGTGTCGTGTCGGGGTCGGGGTGTAGGGGGTGTCATGTCGGGGTCGGGGTGCTGTGTCGGGGCCTCCGGGTGTCGGGGGTGTCGTGTCTGGGTGTCGTGGTGTCTGCTTTGTCATGTCGGGGTCGGGGTGTCAGGGTGTCGTGTCGGGGTCGGAGTGTCGGGGTGTCGGGGGTGTCATGTCTGGGTGTCGTGGTGTCGGTATCGTGGTGTCGGGGTCGGGGTGTCGGGTCGGGGTCGGGGTGTCATGGTGTCGGGGTCTTCTTCTTCTTCTTCTTCTTCCATTTTCCTTTTTCCTTTTTCCTCTTCTTCTTCTTCTTCTCCTCCTCTCCTGTTTCTTCTTCTTCTTCTTCTTCTTCTTCTTCTTCTTCTTCTTCTTCTTCTTCTTCTTCTTCTTCTTCTTCTTCTTCTTTTCTTCTCCTCCTCCTCTTCTTTTCTTGTTCCTTTCCTTTTCCTCTTCTTCTCCTCCTCTCCTCCTCCTCTTCTTCTTCTTCTTCTTCTTCTTATTTTTCTTATCCTCCTCCTCTTCTTCTGTTTCTTCTTCTTCTTAGTTTTTGTTCCTTTCCTTTTTTTCCTTCTTTTCTTTTTCTGCTTCTTCTTTTCTTCTCCTCCCCCTTTTTCTCTTCTCCTCCTCCTCCTCTTCTTCATCTTATTCTTCTTATTCTTCTTCTTTTCTTCTCCTAATAATTTTTTTTCAAGAACTAACCTAACTAACCTAGAACTAACCTAACTAACCTAGACCTAACCTAACTAACCTAGAACTATTCTAACTAACCTAACTAACAGTAGTAACTAACCTAACTAACAGCAAAAAAGGAAAAAAACAGGGGGGAGAGCTCACCGGAGTGGGGCGGCGGGGCACCAGGGCGGCGAGGGCGTCGGGGCGGCGGGGCGCCTGGTCGTCGAGGCAGCAGGGGCAGCGGGGCCGCAGGGCGGCGGGCCGCTGGGCCGCAGGGGCCGCCGGGCGCTGGGCCGTGGGGGGCGTCGGTGGCGGTGCGTGGCGGGAGGCGGGCCGGCACGGCGTGGGGTCGGGGCGGCGGTGGGGTGCGGTCGGGGGCAGGAGGCCGTTGACGGTGTGAGGCGACAGAAGGGAAGGGGCGGGGGAGCGGAGGGCGGCGGCGGAGGGAGATAGAAGAGAGAGAGAGGGAGAGAGAGAAGAGAGAGAGGAGGGGGGTAATGGCCCGTTAAGTTATTTTCTTTGTCGTGTGCTAGCAGACGGCAAAGTTTCTTTGCCGTCCGCTAGCAGACGGCAAAGTTTCTTTGCCGTCCGCTAGCAGACGGCAAAGAGGTGGGGTGGGCCGGTGCAGTTAACTGGCCTCCACTGGGCCCGACCCCACCTCTTTGTCGTCTGCTAGTGGACGGCAAAGCGTTGGCTGATGGCAAATAGTGTCTTTGCCATCAGCCAGCTCTTTGCTGTCTGCTTTCCCAAAGCGAACGGCAAACAACCTCTTTGTCGTCTGCCAGCAGACGGCAAAGAGCTGGCAGATGGGAAATAACTGAATTCCAGTAGTGAGGAGTCCTAGTCCTACTAGGATTGGAGGAGAAATCCTCCAATCCCACTAGGTTCAGCCGACCCAAGGGCTTCCCCTTTGGCAGCCAAGCCTCCTCCTCCTCTCCTTCTATATATGCTAGAGGATTTTAGGGTTTTGAGACTGAATTTTCAGCCACGTGCTGCCCGTTCCTCCAGTGCATAGTTTCTCCTCTAGATCGGATTTCGGCAGTGCTTAGGTGAAGCCTGGCCAGAATAGCTCCACCATCATCGCCGGAGCATCGTCATGCTGCCGGAGAAATCTTCTACCTCTCCGCTCCCTCTTGTTGGATCAAGACGTCGAAGATCGTCATCAAGCTGTACGTGTGCTGAACGCGGAGGTGCCGTTCGTTCGGCGCTAGATTGGAAGGACCGTGATCAAGATCGCGGGACGGATCGTGATGAGTTCGCGAGACGGATCATGATGAGTTCACGAGATGGATCATGATGAGTTCGCGGGACGGATCGTGATGAGTTCGCGGGACGGATCGTGATGAGTTCGCGGGACGGATCATGATGAGTTCGCGGGACGGATCGTGATTGGATTGCGGGACGGATCATGATGAGATCACGAAGACGTTTGACTACACTAACCGCGTTCCTTAACGCTTCCCGCTTAGCGATCTACAAGGTACGTAGATCCACTCTCCCTCTCGTAGATGCTCATAACCATGGATAGATCTTACGTGGGCGTACGAATTTTTTTGTTTCCCATGCAACGTTCCCCAACAGTGGCATGATGAGCTAGGTCTATGTGTAGATGAGATCTCAAGCAGAACACAAAGAGTTTGTGGGCGTTGATGCTTAGATTGCTTCCTTCCTTGGTCGTGTTTTGGTTCAACGGTATTGTGAGATGAAGCGGCCTGGACCAACATTACTCGTATGCTTACGAGAGACCGGTTCCCTCGACCGCAACTTGTTGCATAGATGGCTTGCGGGCGATACTTTCTCTCACTTTAGTTGGATCGGATTCGACAAAGGCGGTCCTTGAGAAGGTTGAAAAGCAACTAGTGTATCACCGTTATGGTTTATGCGTAGGTGAGAATTGTTCTTGCTAGATACCCGTAGCAGCCACGTAGAACATGCAACAACAATTAGAGGACGTCTAACTTGTTTTTGCAGGGTATGTCGTGATGTGATATGGCCAATTACATGATGTGATATATGTGATGTATGAGATGATCATGTGTTGTATAGAATATCACGACTTGCATGTCGATGAGTATGGCAACCGGCAGGAGCCATAGGGTTGTCTTTAATTATTGTATGACCTGTGTGTCAATCATTAAGCACTATGTAATGCTTTACTTTATCGCTAAACGGTAGCAATAGTAGTAGAAGCATGGTGGGCGCGACAACCCCGATGGCGACACGTTGATGGAGATCAAGATAATGGAGATCATGGTGGCATGACGGTGGCGATGGAGATCATGTCGGCGATTTCATGATGGAGATCAAAAGCACAAGTTCATGGCCATATCATGTCACTTATGATTTGCATGTGATGTTAATCCTTTTATGCACCTTGTTTTTCTTAGGACGACGGTAGCATTATAAGGTGATCCCTCACTTAATTTCAAGATAAATTGTGTTCTCCCCGAGTGTGCATTGTTGCGAAAGTTCGTCGTGTAGAGACACCACATGATGATCGGGTGTGATAGACTCTACGTTCACATACAACGGGTGCAATCCAGTGTTGCACATGCAGCACACTCGGGTTAAACTTGAAAAGCCTAGCATGTACACACATGGCCTCGGAACATAAGAGACCGAAAGGTCGAACATGAGTCATATAGTAGATATGATCAAGATGATGATGTTCACCATTGTAACCACCTCAACTCACGTGATGATCGGACTTGAGTTGGTGAATTTGGATCATGTATCACTCGGATGACCGGAGGGATGTCAATTTGAGTGGGAGTTCTTAAGTAATATGATTAATTGAACTCATTATCATGAACGTAGTCAGTAGTGTCTTTGAAAAATTATGTTGTAGATTACTAGCTCACACTATAGCTCCCTTGAATTTTTATATGTTCCTAGATAAATAGAGTTGAAAGATGATTGTAGCAATATTGCGGACTGGCTCCATGATCTGAGGATTGTCCTCATTGCTGCACAGAAGGCTTCGAATTGAGGCTCCGGAACGTTTTGATGGCTCCATGATCTGATGGTAGCAATATTGCGGACCGCTCGGTGCGCCAACCCCTCTAGCGTCGGTTGTACATGTTGTGAACATCTGATAGGCACGTTCTGATGACTACTTGATAGTTTAGTGCGTCGTGCATTACGACTTAGAATTGAGGCTCCGGAACGTTTTGAACGTCACGGAACATATGAGATGTTCTAAGAGCTAAAATTAGGATCTCAGGCTCGTGCCCGTGTTGCGAGATATGAGATATCCAACAAGATTCTTTGCCCGCAAGATGAAGGAGAATAGCTCAATTGTTGAGCATGTGCTTAGATTGTCTCGGTGCAACAATCGCTTGAATCGAGTGGGAGTTGATCTTCCGGATAAGATAGTGATTGATATAGTTCTCCAAGTCACTACCACTAAGCTAGTAGAACTTGGTGATGAACTATAAAATGCCAGGGATAGAAATAATGATCCCTGAGCTGTTCGCAATGTTTGACACCGCGAAGGTAGAAATCAAGAAGGAGCGTCAAGTGTTGATGGTTAGTAAAACAACTGGTTTCGAGAAGGGAAAGGGCAAGGAGGGAAACTTCATGAATGGCAAGTCAGCTGTGAAGCAACCCAAAGTTGAACTCAAACTCGAGACTAGGTGCTTCGATTATGAGGAGAGCGGTCACTGAAGCGGAACAACCCTAGATACATGGTAGATAAGAAGGCTGGCAACGTCAACAGAAGTATATTTGATATACGTGTTATTGATGTGTACCTTGCTAGTACTCCTAGTAGCACCTGGGTATTGGATATCGGTTCGGTTGCTAAATGTTAGTAACTCAAAATAAAATCTATGGAATAAACGGAGAACTAGCTAAGGGTGAGGTGACGATGTGTGTTGGAAGTGTTTCCAAGGTTGATTTGGTCGACATCGCACGCTCTCTCTACCTTCGGGATTAGTAACAAACCTGAATAAGTGTTATCTGGTGTTTTGCGTTGAGCATGAACGTGATTAGATCGTGTTTATGGCAACACGGTTATTCATTTAAAGTTAGAGAATAATGGTTATTCTGTTTACATGAATAATACCTTCAATGGTCATGCACCCAGTGAGAATGGTTTGTTCAATCTTGATCGTAGTAATACACATGTTCATAACATTGATGCCAAAAGATGCAAAGTTAATAATGATAGTACCACATACTTGTGGGACTGCCGCTAAATGTCATATTGGTATTAAATGCATGAAGAAACTCCATGCTGATGGATCTTTGGACTCTTTCGATTTCGAATCGGTTGAGACATGCGAACCATGCCTCTTGGTCAAAGATAACTAAGGACCCCATTTTTTGGTTTGACGGAGCAGGCAAGTGATTTGTTGGAAATGATACATGTTGATGTATGCAATCCAATGAGTCTTGTAGCGTGCGGTGGATATCGTTATTTTCTTACCTTCACTGATGATTTGGGTAGATATAATGTATGTTTACTTAATGAAACACAAGTCTGAATCGTTTGAAAAGTTCAAGCAAATTCAGAGTGAAGTTTAAGATCATCGTGACAAGAAGATAAAAATATCTGCGATATGATCGTGGAGGTGAATATCTGAGTTACGAGTTTGGCATACAACTTTAGACAATGTGAAACTTGTTTCACAACACACGCCACCTGGAACTCCATAGTGCGATGGTATGTCCGAACGTCATAGTCATGCTCTATTGGATATGGTGCATGTTATGATGTCTCTTATCGTTTTGCTACTATAATTTTGGGGTTGTGCATTAGAGACAACTACATTCACTTTAAATAGGGCACCATCTAAATCCGTATAGATGACGCCATGTGAATTATGGTTTGATAGAAACCTAACCTATCATTTCTTGATGTTTGGGGCTGCGACGCTTGTGTGGAAAATGTTTTCACCTAATGAGCTCGAACCCAAAGCAGACAAATGCATCTTCATAGAATACCCTAAGAACAGTTGGGTGAACCTTCAATCTCAGATCCAAGCATAAAGTGTTTGTTGCTAAAACGGGTCCATTCCCGAGAAAAAGTTTCTCTTGAAAGAATTGAGTGGAAGGAAGATAGAACTTGATGAGGTTGTTGAACCTTTGTTTCAACAAGAGAGTAGCGCAGTGCAGAAAGACGTTTCTGTGGAACCTATGTCAGTTAAAGAGGAAGTAAATGATGATGATGATGAAGCTTCGGATCAAGTTACTATCGAACCTCGTAGGTCGACAAGGATGAGTACTGCTCCTGAGCGGTACGACAACCCTGTCTTAGAGGTAATGTTGTTGGACGACGATAGCATTATAAGGTGATCCCTTACTTAAATTTCAAGATGAATTGTGTTCTCCCCGAGTGTGCACCGTTGCGAAAGTTCGTCGTGTCGAGACACCACGCGATGATCGGGTGTTATAGACTCTACGTACACATACAACGGGTGCAAGCCAGTGTTGCCCATGCAGAACACTCAGGTTAAACTTGACGAGCCTAGCATCTACAGACATGGCCTCGGAACACAAGAGACCGAAAGGTCAAACATGAGTCATATAGTAGATATGATCAACATGATGATGTTCACCTTTGAAACCACCTCAACTCACGTGACACTCAGATGACCTGAGGGATGTCAATTTGAGTGGGAGCTCTAGTAATTTGATTAACTAAACTCATTATCTTGAAAAATAGTCTAAGCAACCTTTGCATATTTATGTTCTGGATCAATGGCTCGCACAGTCGCACCCCTAAATTTTAATGCGTTCCTAGAGAAACTAAGTTGAAAGATGATGGAAGTAATGTTGTTGACTGGGCCCGTAATCTGAGGATTATCCTCATGGCTTCCAAGAAATCATATGTCCTTGATGCACCGCTTGGTGACCAACTCGAACACATGTCATCCGAAGACGTTAAGAACGCTTGGGAGGCAAGTTTTGGAGATTACTCAATAGTTTAGTGTGCAATATTGTATGGCTTAGAACCGGGACTTCAAAGACGTTTTGAATGTCATGGAGCATATGAGATGTTCCAGGAGTTGAAATTCATCTTTCAGAAGAATGCCCAGATCGAGAGGTATGAGACCTCCGATAAATTCTATGCTTGCAAAATGGAGGAGAATGGGTCTATCCGTGAACATATACTCAGAATGTCTGGGTACTCAATTCGTTTGGCAGAGTTGGGAATTGCCCTTCCGCCAGAAGTGATCATTGAGAGAGTTCTTCAATCACTACCACCTAGTCACAAGAGCTTTGTGATGAACTATAACTTGCAGGGGATGAACAAGTCAGTCATCGAGCTATTTGCGATGCTAAAAGTTGCTGAGTCTAAAATCCAGAAAGAACATCAAGTGTTGATGGTCAATAAAACCACTTGTTTCAAGAAGAATGGAAAGGGCAAGGGCAATGGCAATAAGGATAAAACCAAGAAGGATGGCAAAGCAGTTGCTACTCCTGTAAAGAAGCCCAAGCATGGAGCCAAGCCAGAAACTGAGTGCTTTCATTGCAAGGGAACTGGTCACTAGAGGCGCAACTGACCCAAGTACCTGGCTGACAAGAAGGCGGCCAACGACAAACAAGGTATATATGATATACATGTTATTGATGTGTACCTTACTAGCTCTCGTTGTAGTGCCTGTGTATTCGATACCGGTTCGGTTGCTCACATTTGCAACTCAAAACAAGAACTACAGAATAAACGAAGGCTAGCAAAGGACGAAGTGACGATGCGCGTGGGAAATGGTTCCAATGTTGATGTGATCGCCATCGGCACACTCTCTCTTCTATTACCATCGGGATTAGTGATGAACCTGAATAATTGTTATTTAGTGCCTGCGTTAAGCATGAACATTATATCTAGATCTTGTTTATTGCGAGACGGTTACTCATTTAAATCAGAGAATAATTGTTGTTCTATTTATGTGAGTAATATCTTTTATGGTCATGCACCTAATGTGAGGGGTTTATTCATGTTGAATCTTGATAGTGATGATACACATGTTCATAACATTGATGCCAAAAGATGTAGAGTTGATAATGATAGTACCACTTTCTTGTGCACAGCCATTTAGGTCATATTGGTGTAAAACGCATGAGGAAGATCCATTCTGATGGGCTTTTGGAGTCACTTGATTTTGAATCACTTGACACATGTGAACCATGCCTCATGGGCAAGATGACTAAAATGCCGTTCTCTGGAACAATCGAATGGGCGAGTGACTTATTGGAAATCATACATACTGATGTGTGCAGTCGAATGAATGTTACAGCGCGTGGTGGATATTGTTATTTTCTCACCTTCACTGATGACTTAAGTAGATATGGGTATATTAACTTAATGAAGCACAATTCGAAAACGTTTGGAAAGTTCAAGCAATTTCAGAGTGAAGTTTAGAATCATCGGAACAAGAAGATTAAATTCTTGCGATCTAATCGAGGAGGTGAATATCTGAGTTATGAGTTTGGCAGTCACTTAAGACAGTGTGGAATTGTTTCATAGTTGACACCACCCGGAACACCAAAGCGTAATGGTGTGTCCAAACGTCGTAATAGAACCTTATTAGATATGGTGCGATCTATGATATCTCTTGCTGATTTGCCACTATCGTTTTGGGGTTACGCATTAGAGACAGCTGCATTCACTTTAAATAGGTCACCATCAAAATCCGTTAACACGACGCCATATGAACTATGGTTTGGCAAGAGGCCAAAGTTGTCGTTTCTTAAAGTTTGGGGATGTGATGCTTATGTCAAAAAACTTTAGCCTGAAACGCTGGAACCCAAAGCGGAGAAATGCGTCTTCATAGGATACCCGAAAGAGACAGTCGGGTATACCTTCTATCTCATATCCGAAGGCAAAGTGTTTGTTGCTAAGAACGGAACATTTCTTGAGAAAGAGTTTCTCTCGAAAGAATTGAGTGGGAGGAAAATTGAGCTTGATGAGGTTATTGAACCTTTACTTCAACCAGAGAGTAGCGCAGCATAGAAAGATATTTGTGTGGAGCCTATGATGGTTGAAGAGGAAGTTAATGATGATGATCATGAAGCTTCGGATCAAGTTACTATTGAACCTCGTAGGTCGACAAGGGCGCATACTGCTCCTGAGTTGTACGGCAACCCTGTCTTGGAGGTCATGCTGTTGGACAACAATGAACCTACGAGCTATGGAGGAGCGATGATGGGCCCGGATTCCGAGAAATGGTTAGAGGCCATGAAATCCGAGATGGGATCCATGTATAAAAACAAAGTGTGGACTTTGGAAGTATTACTTGAAGGGCGAAAGGCCATTCAGAATAAATGGATCTTTATGAAGAAGACGGACGCGGACGGTAATGTCACCGTCTATAAAGCTCGACTTGTGGCAAAGGGTTTTTCACAAGTTCAAGGAGTTGACTACGATGAGACCTTCTCACCCGTAGCGATGCTTAAGTCTGTCAGAATCATGTTAGCAATAGCTTCTTATTTTGACTATGAAATTTGGTAGATGGATGTCAGAACAGCGTTCCTCAATGGTTTTCTTGAGGAAGAGTTGTATATGATGCAACCAGAAGGTTTTGTCGATCCAGAGAAAGCTTACAAAGTTTGCAAACTCCAGCGATCCACTTATGGGCTGGTGCAAGCATCTCGGAGTTCGAAAGAGCGCTTTGATGAGGTGATCAAAGCGTTTGAGTTTATACAAGTTTATGGAGAAGCTTGTATTTACAAGAAAGTGAGTGGGAGCTCAATAGAGTTTCTAGTATTATATGTGGATGACATATTGCTAATTGGAAACAATATAGAAATGCTGGAAAGTGTGAATGAATATTTGAACAAGAGGTTTTCAATGAAGGACCTAGGAGAAGCTGCTTTCATATTAGGCATTAAGATCTATAGAGATAGATCAAGACACTTAATAGCACTTTCACAGAGCACATACCTTGATAAAGTTTTAAAGAAGTTCAAAATGGATCAGGCCAAGAAGGGGTTCTTGCCTGTGTTACAAGGTGTGAAGTTGAGTAAGACGCAATGCCCAGTGACTGCAGAAGATAGAGAAAAGATGAGTGTCATCCCCTATTGTTAGTGCATCTAGTGCCCCTTCGTGATTTTGGTATATTGAAGACTTATAGGTTAAGGTACTAATGTGTTTGTGAGTGTACACAGGCTCTATAAGTCTATGAGGAGTTTAATATATCCAGAGATTATCGACCCCTAAAAATGTATGTCTTCAAGTGAAGACTTTGCTGAAGAATTTGTGAAGACTTTGAAAATGAAGAAGTTGGTGTGACCTTGAAGATATGAACGAGGAACTTGAAGCTTGAAGACTTTTGTTTTCATAGTTTCATTTCCTTTTCTTTGAGTCATAGGAAACACCATACTGTTAAAGGGGGCCGAGGTAATACTAAGGAAAATTTCCAACTGATGCTCAACTCCAAAATCCTCAATCTATACAATCCTTCGAGTGAAGCCTTTGGAAATCTCTTACAGCTCAGACAAGTTCTTTAGTGACAAAGACAAAGTTCTTCTGGTCTCTGAGGAAGTTGATCTGACTAAGGAGTTAGGATTTCGCTAGTGCGAATTGCCTACAAGTGAGGAACATGAAAAGCTGAGGACTTTCATTGTTCGAAATTATGACAGTTGCTGTGCTTAGCGCCAGCTATCCCCAATCATTCTTATCCACATAACAATCATATAATTGGGGGAATTCATGTCTTATCATGTCAGGTTGCACCCTGGCTATAAATAGCCACCCCCACAACCACTAGTTGGTTGGCTGCTCCGAGAGAGAACTCACACTTGTCATTTGAGAGCAACTCATCCTCCGAGGAATTTTGAGAGAAAATCATCAGTGAGGAAAAACCCACAACCAAATCACTAAACACAAAGTGATTGAGCATCATTGAAGAAATTCCTGTGTGGAACTGACGCTTGTTACCTTTGAGGACTGTGCATCCTCGAGACAGTTAGGCGTCATGGTCTAGTGCTCCTGCAGTCAATTGGGGAGCAAGAAGTGACCTTGGTCTAGAGCATCCAGCAGTAAATTGTGGATTGCCGGGTGACCAGTTTGTGAGGGTTTTGGAAGTCTACTCTGAAGAATCACCATGAGTGTTGGGCGAGGACTGTGTGACCTTAGCTCAAGCAGAGTACGGTAAGGACTGTGTGTCCTGGGACTGTGTGTCCTGTAGTTTAAATACCAGGCCGCTCCAAACCAGACATACAACTGTCACAACAGTTGGAAGTAGGTCATCCAATCATTATCTTCGTCAAGCTACCTGGTTCTATTTCCTCAACCCTTCCATTTCCACGTATAACTTTTGATGAAATTGAACTTTACTGTTTGAAGAATTTGATTGAACTCTTTCCCAAATTCCTCACCTCAAATTCTTCAGTTACCTTGTTGATCGCCGCTTATCCTGTCTCACGCTACTTGTAATCTATGCATGTTTCATTTCATCATGATGACTATGCTGTCGCTATGTTCCTCATGCACTTGAGTACTTATTCCGCTGCGAGTTATTCATAACATTTCAAATTCCTCAAAGTTTAAATTCCTCAAGTGATGAATTTGTAAAAATCGCCTATTCACCCCCCTCTAGTCGATATAACGTACTTTCAATCGGTATCATAGCAGGTACTCCCTCGCTCTGTGTGATTTTGGTTTAACCACCTGGAGTTCTAGTTATGTCGACTGTAGGTATGATCAAGGTTTCTGTGGGGTGTCCTACCTTCGATGGGCTAGACTACCCCTACTGGAAGAACAAGATGCGTAGGCACCTTGAAGCTATTGACAACGATCTCTGGTATGTTGTGGAAAATGGTGTGCCCTGTGTCACTCCCACTGTTACTACTGCTGATGTGAAGTGATTCAAGCAACTCGATTCTCAAGCGAAGACTATCATCTGTGGCCATCTGAGCAAAGGTCAGTATGGCCGAGTGAGTGCTTTGGAGTCTGCTAGGCTTATCTGGGATAGGCTGTCCAAAGTCAACGAAGGTGTTTCCACTCAACGTGACTCTCGTGTTGATGTTCTTCGCAATCTCTTCAACCGGTTCAAGAGACATGACAATGAAAATGTTCAGCAAACTTTTGATCGTCTCACTGATATCTCCAATGAGCTTCAAGCACTGGGTGCCACCGATATCACTGACCATGAAGTGGTGAAGAAACTGCTAAGATCTCTTGAGTCCTCATTCGATACTCTGGCTTTGATGATTCAAGAACGTGGTGGCTACAAGTCACTTGATCCTGCTGATATTATTGAGAGACTCAATACTCATGAATTCCAACCAACTGAGAAGAGAGACCTCTACGGGACAAGCTATGGAAGATCTCGTGCATTGAAGGCAAAAGCAATTTCCTCATCCGAAGAAGAAGATTCTGATAGCAGCCTTGGTGATCCTGAAGAACTAAGTCAGGAACTAGCAATGCTTGTGCAAAAATTCCAGAAGTTCTCAAGGAAGGGTGGATTTGGAAAGTCATCAAAAAGTGTCTTGAGGAAATCAGATTCCTCAGAAGACTACAAGAAAAGAACTTGTCATCGTTGCAAGAAGTCTGGTCACTTTATCTCTGACTATCCACTTTGGGAAAAAGATTCAAAGAAGAAGAAGAAATATAAGGATGCTAGTTCTGATGACTTGAAGAAAAATAAGAAATCTTCAAAGTCCTCATCTGCAAAGTCCTCATCTTCAAAATCCTCAAAGCACAAGAAGAACGGTTCTAGAAAGGCTCGAGCATTCATCGGCAAGGAAATGGACTCTAAGGAAGAATCTAAAGAATGTGAAGAAGAGGAAGAAACTGAGGAGGAATCAAAATCTGATGTCGCTAGCCTTGCTCTCGCTACTGCTTTCGTCAGCAAGTCCATCTTCAACGATGAAGAGTATGACTACTCCAACGACTCTGACATCAGCAATGATGATTATGCTCCCACCTATTGCTTCATCGCAAAAGCCTCAAAGGTACACAAACATCATTCCTCATCTGAATCAAGTGAAGGTGAATCTAATGAATATGTGAAAGCTAGCTATGCTAAACTTGTTAAAATTGCCACTAAGCAACAAAGTGCACTTGAAAAGCTTCAGAAAATGCTAGACAAAAGCGATGATCTGTTGAACCATGAAGTGGATCAGACTCAAACTCTGTCTGTCGATCTCAAAAGTCTTCAGACGAAGTATGATAACCTACAGAGTCATCATAATGACCTCTTAGCTTATCATGAGAAGCTTTCTTATGAATTTCCTCAAATAAAGCAAGATCTTGAGAAACCGAGGGTGTTACATGAGGATCTCCAAAGGGAAAACGATTCCTTGCTAGCTCAACAGATCAGTACCGCTCAGAAAAATTTCGTTCCACCTTGTTTGAAATGCATCGAACGTGAAACTGCAAATTCTTTACCTGAATGTTCAAATGCTTCTATTGCTGCAATTTCTTCAACTATTCCCGTGGTATTAAACTCCACTTCTAAGGATACCACTAGTATCACTGATGACAATGCAGGGTTGAAGGAATTGTAGGTGGCAGGCATGTACAAAAGTCTCAAAGGGCATCAAACCCTTTGCGATGTCCTCAAAAAGCAGATTCTGAACAGGAACTCTAGGAAAGAGGGTATAGCCTTTGTGAGGAAACTCAACGCTGATGGATCCTACTCGACACCTGAGCAGTACCCCAAAACCTCATGGGTTGCTACGAAAGGATCTCCTGTAGATCCATCTCCTTTATCTGGCTTTACGTGTGAAATTTCATATTTCTCTGATGAATCACTTGACTCGAACTACAATTTTTTCAAAAATTAGAACGGTGAAGTATTTGCTAGATTTGTTGGAACTAACTGCAGGAATGGTTCTCCTAAGAAGAAAATCTGGGTTCCCAAGAGCTACCTACAAAATCTTCAAGTGAATGTCCTCACGACAGCACTCATGAAGAATAGGAACCCAGATCACATTCCTCATATGGACCAAAGTCCTCACTTGGACCAAATTCCTCAAATGGTCAAAATTATCATTCTCATACTAATGCCTCTGTTTAGCAGGGAAAACCTAAGAGTAATGAATATGTGCATTATTCTTCAAACCATTATGTTCATAAGTCCTCGAAGAATTTCTCTGCTTATTCATTTGAGTACTCTAATCCTCGCCCTGTGAAACGAAGAACACTTGCTTCAATGCCTCCTTTCTCACATGGTGCTCGCAGAATGATGAACTCTTTGCCACCCCTCCAGATGTGGATGGTGAAGAAATTGAACTAATTTCTTATGTAGAGTCAGGTCTCTAGATGAAACTGAACATATGATGAACTTGCTGGAGACCTGAGGAAATGCTTGAAAGGACGCAAGATAACTATGCAGAAATGAATTCCTCATTTCTCTCGTCCTCACACTACTTGCTTACTATCTCGTGTGATGAAATTCTGCCTAATGAAATTGATGTCATATTCTTCACTCGGAAGCATATGAGTTTGTAAGTAGTACTAATTCATCTAATGGATGATACTTCAAAAGCTATTGAGTGGGTCCTCGATAGTGGATGCACAAACCACATGACAGGTGACAAGAATCTACAGATGAATTTGCCACTCACTCCATCTCCTCTAAAGCATATCACCTACGCCGACAAAGGAAAAAGCAAGGTATTGGAACTTGGTAACGATGCTATCTCAAAGGACTGAACCATGGATAAGGTGAATCCCTTGGGTTCAACCTTATGTCTGTCTCAATGCTTTATGATCTTGATATGGTTGTCGTGTTTGGAAAATTTCGTTGTGTTGTCATCATGGAATCTGACAATTCCAAATTCTTCGAAGGCTTTAGGAGAGGAGACTTGTATATTGTTGATTTCTCTATAGGTCCTCAACCTGCCACTTGCTTGCTTGCAAAGTCTTCGAAAGGTTGCCTGTGGCATCGACGACTTGGACATGCTGGTATGAGGAACCTGCACACACTCGTGAAGAAAAAGCACGTCATTGGCATCCAGGGTGTCAAATTCCTCAATGGCCACCTCTGCGGTGCATGTGAATCTGGGAAGATGACCAGATCCAAGCATCCCTCGAAGACAATCATGACCACGACTCGACCCTTTGAATTGCTTCACATGGATCTCTTTGGCCCCACTCATTACTCCGTACTAACAAATGCATCAAGTTTGTATGGCTTTGTCATTGTTGATGATTACTCTCGTTACACATGGGTGCATATTATTCTGTAGAAAAATGAAGTGCAGGATGTCTTCAGACGATTTGCTTCAAGGGCCCCACCAACTTCGGCGTCAAGATCAAGCATATTAAGAGTGATAATGGGACTGAACTCAAGAACACTAATCTTGATGAATATCTTGATGAACTTGGTATTACTAATGAGTTATCTGCCTCGTATACTCCTCAACAGAATGGCATCGTGGAGCGCAAAAATAGGACTCTCGTTGAGATAGCTCGCACCATGCTTGATGAATACAAGAGTGCTCGTCGCTTCTGGCCTGAGGCAATTGATACTGCATGCCACATCATCAATAGGGTATATCTTCACAAATTCTTCAAAACGACTTCATATGAACTTATGACTGGCAAGAAACCCAATGTAAGTTATCTCAAAGTCTTTGGTGCAAAATGCTGGATCAGAGATCCTCATCACAGTTCTAAGTTTGCACCGAAAGCACATGAAGGTTTTATGCTTGGTTATGGAAAGGACTCGCACACCTACAAAGTCTTCAACACCTACCATCACAAGGTTGTTGAAACTGTAGATGTGCGGTTCGATGAATCTGATGGATCGCAAAGAGAGCAGCTACCTTCTGTGTTAGATGAACAGACTCCTGAGGAATCCATCAAGCTAAAGGCAACTGAAGATATCATACCCACTGAGGAAGTCATTCCAACGAATGAAGATATTCATGCCAATTCACCCAAAGACAATGGTGCTGATGAAAATCCTCAGCCACGTCAACCTACTCATCCTGGAGTTACAAATGAAGTACAGATTGACAAAATCATTGATGACATCAATGCACCAGGTCCCCTCACTCGCTCAAAAGCTTCACATTTCACTAACTTTTGTGGGCACTTTGCCTTTGTCTCTATAATAGAGCCCACCAAAGTTGATGAAACATTCAAGGAGACCGAGTGGATTCAAGCTATGCAAGAGGAATTGCATCAGTTCAAGCTCAACAACGTGTGGGAACTTGTCAAGCGACCAGATCCTCGCAAGCATAACATCATAGGTACCAAGTGGATCTATCGCAACAAGCAAGATGAAAATGGCCTCGTGGTGAGGAATAAGTCTCGTCTTGTAGCTCAAGGATACACACAGGTCGAAGGAATTGACTTTGATGAAACGTTTGCACCTTTTGCTAGACTTGAAGCTATTTGCATATTACTTGCTTACGCTAACCATCATAATATCATCTTATATCAAATGGATGTGAAAAGTGCATTCCTCAATGGTAAGCTTGAGGAAGAAGTATATGTTTCTCAACCCCTAGGTTTTGAACACCCTAAGCATCCTGACAAAGTCTTCAGACTAAACAAGTCCCTCTATGGCCTCAAGCAGGCCCCTCGGGTGTGGTACGACACTCTGAAGGAACTCCTCATGAATAAAGGCTTCAAAACCGGTTCACTCGACCCAACTCTTTTCACAAAATCTTATTACAATGAACTGTTCATACGCCAGATATATGTAGACGATATTATCTTTGGCTGTACTAACAAACGTTACGATGATGAATTTGCCTATATGATGAGTGAAGAATATCAAATGTCTATGATGGGAGAGTTGAAATTATTCCTAGGTCTTCAAATTCGTCAGCAAGACAACGGCATGTTCATCTCACAAGAGAAATACCTCAAAGATGTTCTGAGGAAATTCGACATGCAAGATTGCAAAGGCATCAAAACTCCAATGCCTTCAAAAGGCCACCTCTGCACTGATGAAAATGGTAAAGATTTCGATCAGAAGGTATACTGCTCCATGATTTGTTCATTATTGTATCTATGTGCATCTAGGCCTGATATTATACTAAGTGTTTACATGTGTGCCCGATTCCAAGTAACACTGAAGGAATCACACCATAAGGCTATGAAACATATTCTTCGATACTTAGCTCACACACCAACACTTGGATTGTGGTATCCAAAGGGCTCAAATCTTCACCTCGTCGGATACTCTGATGCTGACTATGCTGGAGATCAGGTTGGTCGCAAGTCAACCTCAGGCACATGTCATTTCCTCAGACGATCCTTAGTATGTTGGTCCTCGAAGAATCAGAAATTTGTTTCACTCTCTACTACTGAAGCTAAGTACATTGCTGCCGGGTCATGTTGCGCTTAGCTACTATGGATGAAGCAAACCCTCAAGGACTACGGCATCAAGCTGAAGAATGTGCCTCTTTACTGCGACAACGAGAGTGCCATCAAGATTGCTTATAACACAGTTCAGCATTCCAAGACCAAGCACGTCCAGATTCATCATCACTTTCTTCAATATCATGTACTCAAGGGCGGCATCTCCATCGACCACTTCCCCACTGAAGAACAACTGGTCGAAATCTTCACTAAGCCCTTGGATGAAAAGAGATTTTGCAAGTTGCGGTGTGAGCTAAATATCTTAGAATCTTCGAATGTTCTTTGAAGAAAGACACACATCCTAACAATTATGCAAATTGATGACCTTGATGTGCAACACACTAAGAAATGTTTTTCTTCAATCAATGAAGAATAACCCTCTAAGTGTGAAGAAATTAATGAAGAATTTGATACTCAGAACCCTACGACAATTTTATGCGGTGTCTGAAATCATCATTCTCATACGGTGGGTCACGCCACCAACCAAAGTTGAAATTCTTCAAAATTGAGTTTTTCGTCATTTTTGGAAATTCTTCAAATTATCAGATTCCTCAAATTTGCAAATTCCTCAAGTTTTCAAATTCCTCAACTTTTCAAATTCTTCAAACTTTGAAACTCATGTTCTTCATTGACTATATATATATATTTGAGTTTTCAATATCCTCAACAACATTCACTTATTGCTAATTCTTCAAGTTGTTTTCCATCTACGTGAATGTGATCGGACCCTTTACACCTCTATGCTAAATTCAACCCAGTCTGTTCACAAATTGTTCATATGCGTTCGACTTTGAAACTCGTTCAAAGTCTTCACTATGTCCTTGACACCTTAAGAATTTGTGAACGGAAGATTTGAAATTTTCACTATCAAAATATTCGGTGGTTCTCGCTCAAAGGTTCCGATTCCAGCGCCTGGATAACCCACGATGGACACCGCTAAGTACGTGGGTGACACCTGTCGCGTGGAGAGCAAGGGTCAGGGGCAATCCTGTCCAAAATCTCCGGGCGGATTTGTTTTCACTTCCTCTATAAATAGTCCCTTCCCTTCAACTGTGCTCGGTTACTCATCATCTCATCCCTCTCCCGAGCTCCAACCTAGCGCTGCCGCTAAAGTCATCGTCGCCGGTGGGGAAGACCTTCACTACCTCAACCTCATCGTTGTCGTACTCGCATCGGCCGCGGAAGTCCTCATCCAGCCACCGTTGTAGCTGTCTCCCTCTGCCAAGCTAGGGCATGGGAGATCTGAACGGACGAACCTCCAAATCTCATCTCTTGTTCATCGTGTCCTTCACCACGGTAAATAAAAATTATTTTTACTACCCCTGTTTGATCCTTAAATTCTTTAGATATTCCTCAAAAGGTGTTTATTCTTCATGAACCTTATTCTAAAAGCACCTTACATATTCACCTTCTTGATGTTTTTCCCTAAGTAGTAATTTTCTTCATGATTCCTCAATTGTGTGAATCCTAAAAATTTGCACAACTCTGGAACCCGAGACAAAAGAACACTTGGTGAAATTCCTCAAGATACTCACGGTCAATTTCCTCACACCTATTTTGTTCAAAATTTCTGAGAACGCATATGACCTCTTCAAATTCCTTGCACCTATACTCTGTTCACAGGTACAACATGTCCGCTGATGAATCACTAGGTTCTCATGAACTTAACTCATTTGCATCACTTCTTGAAGAAAAATTGTGTACGTTTACAGAGTCCTTAAGACTTCATATTCCTCAAGTAAAGAAAATGGCTGACGGAAAGAAACCTTAGAAAGGTGGAAAGAAGCCAGACCTGCACACTGCCTTTGAGATTCCAGATGATATGTATGAGGAATACTGCACACCTGATGAAGAAACTCATGACAAAGAGACTACCAAGCAGAGAAAGATTCATCTGCAAAAGATTGAGAGGAGATGGGCAAGGGAATGGAAGCAATATCGTTATGTAACCCCAAAATACATGATGAAATTCGCAGTAAAACCTCCTTGCAGCAGGCCTCCCCTTGCACCAAATCAAAATGCTGATCCCAGTAGCCTCAAGACAGGTGAGGGCTTTCCTCACAAATGGGAGAAGCAGCAAGCAAAGCTGGCAAAGAAAGCCAAGGAAGCAGTGATGAAATTCAATGAGGATTCTACTCATGCTGCTACCTCTGTTGGAGCCTCTGCAAGTGCTCCAAAGAAACTCAAGATGAAGAAATCTACAGTGAAGACAAGTTCTTCAACCTCAAAACCTTCATAGCAGATTCCTCAAGGTCAAAGGCCTCAGCCTACAAAACCTTCAGCTGCTGGAACAGTTGCTGCTCAGTCTTCTGCGGCAGCTGCAAAGTCCTCAACCCCAGTGCATCTAGCAACATGTAAGAGGACCGAGGGATTCTCCAGAGTTCCGAAGATCATAGCAAGCCCCTCCAGCACTTCAAAGTCTTCAACCAGCCCTTCTGCGTTGAGAGTGAAGAAAACTGCTGGACAAGGTCATAGACCAAGTCCCCACTCAAGCAAGGCTGTGTTGACCACACCCTCAGGTTCTGAGGATAATGATGATGAATCTGATGATGAAGAATTAGAAGAAATCATCAGGCAAAGTCAGCAAAGGGCTGCTACAGCAAAGGGAAGCTCTGTTCCTCTCATGCTGGATCCCAAGATGATCCTCAACTTCATCGATATATGGCATGAAGACCCGAGCACCCCACTTTGTTCACTAAATCTGCCTCATGGAGTGGATCATGTCCTCGCCCACTTCATCTCTAAAGAAAAATGGAAGAGAGAGCAAGCTCTAAGAGCTAACAGGAACAAGGTTCGAAAAGAAAAGTTCCTAAGAGACGATGTGATGATTTTGACCCCAAATCAACTCGTCACTGTTCAGTATGAAATTCGCACACGCTCTGCGGATCAAAAGAGATATGATATTGAATGGAAAGGCACCAAGGTTAGATTCGTCAGGGGTGCTCAAGCAGCAGTAAAGGATCAAAACACCATGGTTACAGCCCGATCGCAACCAGAACATCATCAGTCATATGAAATTCCTCAAGCTGCTGATGAAATAGCTCAGCCTGTTGAAACTGCTGATGCAAATGCTTCTGCACCAGAAGCAACTGCCAGTGCTCCTGAGGAAACTCAGACCACTGATGATCATGCCAGGACAACATCCATTGTTGTGCCTGAAGAAACTGATAGGCCAGCTGAAAACTCTGATGTGCCTAAAGAAACTGAACCCACCAGGGCGGGTGCAACAGTCGTTCCTGAAGAAACTACCACTACTGAGGAAAACACTTTCAAGAGAAAGGCATCAGCTTTAGAAAACCCAGCTTTGAAGAAGTTGAAGACTATGCCAAGTTCTTCAACTTCACCAATTGATGCAACCCCAGTTTCCTCATCACCTGCCTACGAGATTGTGCCATTTGGGGTAGAAAACTGCATCCCAAAGGAAGAAGAAAATCATTTTGCTACTTCAATAGAGCAGATTGATGAAGAAATAGTTGTTGAAGACACTGCTTGAGTACATGTAGCGACCCGACTCAAAACGAGTCAAGCCTCTGTGTTTTTTGTGCCATCCCTGGATTAGTATGCTGGCGCACACACTACATAAATGTATATATCAAAGTGCAATCACATGCAATTAACGTAAAAACTGATATATACCTTAAAATCTCTGCGAAAATAGTCAACGGGAGTGGAGTCCCAATAACACCAATGGCAGGCTGAGTGTAAACCGTAACCCTGAATCGTACACTTACCCGTCGTAGAGCTTATCTGCAACATAAGACGTAACAGCCGTGTAGGTCAGCATTTTGAATATGCCAGCAAGTCACAAAAGGGGTGTAAAGTAATCATCTATTCTACATGCATATATGGCAAGTGGGGTAATGGGTTTTGCATAAAGCCAAATTTTTCCTACAACAAGAGAGGGCAAAAGCATAGTTACTACAATGTTGGTTGATTAATGAGATGGTTCCACCAACCAATTCTCATACCCAAGTTGTCATTAATAAACCCACATCAATACAATTAATTGTGTTGAGAGTTCCAGATAGTTTCAGTTCCTTTGGCTCACACTGTCCATGACCGAGGACACGGCTAATCGATTAGGTTTGAGTACTCTGCAGAGCTTATGCACACGTTCCCCACAAGATTTGATCGCCTCCATTAGATTTCTCGCACTTCAGGGTGTTTGGGAAATGGATGACCAAAACATGGTCTTCTAAAGGGTTTCCCCAAGAGTCTGTCGGTGCCCATCCTTTCGTACCGTTCTTCTACATCTCGTAGCACCGCGTGTCCAGGGTCACCACGATATCCAACCAAGCCAGAGCCCATAATGACTTGTGGCTGTGCAGGTAAGCCTTGGTTATTGAAGCATCCATCCATCTCTTTGTGCCTGGGTGGACCTTTCCGCGTGAATACTAGCACTTCCCCAGCAACACCTAGGCTAACCACTAGTTTCTCCAGGGCGCCGTTAAACCATCATCCACCCAGAGGTATGTTGAAAACTCGGAGTCTTGAAGACTTGATCATCATGTAGGTGTTGAAATTATTAACTCACAACTCTCATGAATCACACAACCAACCCCGTCTACTAATAGCATAGAAAAAATGTAAATCAACATTTCCCGAGGCCAATTTGTCAAAGGGTTGAGGGGTACCTACTACATGATACTACAACAAGTAACCAAGTTTCCAATTTGCCTACTTTGCATGCAATTGGGAAGATGGAAGAACTAATGCAATAAAACATAGGTATACATGGTCAAAGTGACTTGCCTGTACTATTGATGAAGAATAAAATCGCTCTCAGAGATAATTGATAGACTATTCGTCACTCTCCGATGAAAATCTATATAATCAAACATTGCATTCTTATAAGCAATCATACTAGCAGTCAATACTAACAATCGAAAAGGCAACACAAAACCAAAAGCAACATGGTGGTGATGAAAGGAAATACTTAAGACAAAAGTTAAAATCAACAAAACATCATCCACACAACCAAAGTTGGTTTTTCTCTACAAGTACATCCTAATTTTTCAAAAGTAGCAAACAAACACAAGGTAAAATATAATAAAAGTAGTTTAGTAAACATTTTACTTAGCAAAAGAATTACTTTTGAAGAACAACTAATAATTTAGAAAACAATACTCTAGCAACATAGGTTTTTTTAACTACTAGAACATATCAGCAGAAAATACCAAGTTAATAAATGAAAAACAAGTTTATTAAACAAATAGAAAGTATTTTCTCATAAGTCTTTAGTTTGCAAAAATAACTAAGTGAAAAGCTTTTATAAGGATTCTTCTTTTGATATAAAACAAGGTCATCCTTGGCTTAAACCACAAACAATCTCAACTATAATACAAATTGTTTCTGGTCTAGACCTTGACTAACAGAAAATCAAAATTATAAAACAATTTTTGGACACTATTTTCAAAGTAGAAGATCAACAGAGTCGATAAAAATCCAATTGCAAGTTATAATTGAACTAGAATTGAATTTTCATGCAATAATCTAATAAAAACTTATTTATTTTGAAGGTTTACTATTAACTAGCAGAAAACTTTATAAATTCTATCAACTAATATAAAATAAAATAAATTAAAACAATTTAAAACAAAAGAAATATAGATAAGCCTAACGAGAACTAAACATAATCTGTTTTGGTGGAAAATACTATTTTAAAATGTTCTAAAAAAATTCCAAACTCTACCTACTGATAACTAAGGTCACTAGTGACAAGTAGCAAAAAGAATCAACTAAAATTATATTTTTAAACTCAATTTATTCAAAATACAAGATTTCAATCAAATCTGTTTGAATCCAATTTTAATTAAAGCAAAATGGTCAAACTTGATATCAACAGAAACTAGAACAAATTGGTGACACAATGCAAAAAGAACCAATCAAAAATATTCAAAAACATAAAAGATATAACAAAAATAAAAACAAAACCTATTCTATTTTCTAAAACAAAACAGAAAAGAAAAAAATACAACTAACGGACAGGGTGCTACGTGGTAGTTTCTGATAGGCTACGGAGGGTGCGTGTTCTAATGATTCGAGCGGATGGCCGATCACTAAAAGAAAACGGTTCAGGTTTAAGTGATCTAATCCTAGCCTTTGATCTACGATCGAACGGTTAAGAGAGGGAGAGGGGGCTCATAGAGACGGGGTCGCCGGCGAGGCCGAGGCGACGAGGTCGTTGGGGGCGGTGCTCTGGTGGTCCTCCGGCAATGACGTGGCCTCCAATCGACAGCGGAGTTCCTCCGGGGATGGCTGGTGGCGAAAGGGAGACGAGGGGGTGACGGTGGTGAGCAGCACGAGCTCCGGGAGCTGCGGGAGGTGGCCGAACTCCGGCGAGGCAGCGGTGGGGCATTCTGGCGAGGCAAAAGAGGGGTTTCGGGGTGGACGAAGAGCGGAGAGAACCGACTCTTATATAGGCCAGGTGCGGGGTCAGGGAAGGGAAGGAGGAGCGAGATCCGGTGTGATGGCCTCGCCAGCGTTGTCAGGGGCGCGATGGAGGGGATGAGCGCGTGGTGAGTGGGAGCGGTCAGTGGGGCGGGTGCGTCAACGAGAGATAGGGAGAGATCAGCACGTCGGGCAGCCGATGCGGAGAGGTTTCGGGGGAGGGATCAGGGGCTATGGGCCGGCTCGTTTAATACACGCGTTAACTCTTTTCTTTTATTAAATACCAGAGCATTAAAAACAGCATGAAGAAATTCATAACCAGTCCAAAACATAAAGTTTTATATACCAGAATGATGAGGGAGATAAGTGCCATTTAATGAACATTTTTCCACGGCGAAAATAAGTACTTTTAAAAAAATTATTTTCAGAAAATGCCTAAATGGCTTTATTTATTTTTGCAATTTGTTTTCAAGTAAACCATTGGGTTTTATTGTTCAAGAACTTCACAAAAATACCCCTGGTTTGGAGTGTCATATTACTCCTCTCAAAATTTTTGTCAAGGGGTTTGAATGCTTACAAATTCAAATATGGAAGGTGAAACTTCATATGAGAAATTTTCAAATGGTTTTCAAATTCCCTTTCCAAATGTTTTCATGTTGAAGAAGTCATGTTTTTCCCTGACTGATTTTGAAAAGTAAGAATTTGAATTCAAAAGAAAATGGGAAAGTCATTTTATTCCCTCTCATTTAAAATTTAAGAAAAAGGTTTCAAATTTTACTCAATTTCAATCACTCAAGCAAACAAACAATCATTCTAGTATTAATTATAACATTCCCAAATTTGGGATGTTACAGTACACTGCTTAGGAAGCTGGAGTTGAAGAAATTGATGAGGAATTTGGCATTGGTGACACCACTCCGATCATCAATGATGAATATTGGGAATCTGCACACCCAAATTCACCAATGACTACTCCTCGGCTGCAGATTCCTAAGTCACCTGCTCCGACTGAAGAAATACCTGAAGAATCTACAAATCTGAATATTCAAGTCAATGAAGAAATTCCAGCTGCAACAGCTCATATTCTTGATGCTCTCGCGCGCAGCTGAGGAACCTGTCCTTGAAATAAACCCAGTATTAAGTTCCTCCCATGCCAAAGGAGATCAAGGGCCACTTCAAGCCAAATCTTTAACCGAAGACCAGCATGCCATTCAAAGGCTCAACGCGCCCCAAATTCCTCAAAAAAATTCTTTAGTGAGCGCATGTTCTTCACAGGTCCAAATCCCTATGACTCTGCAAGGGCAGGACGCAACAGATTCTTGACTGCAACACTACTCAACTACTGCGCATCTTATCTTTGTGAGAAGAAGAAAGTCTTCGAGCACCACCAAATTCCTCATGCTGTCATGGAAACCATTCCATCAGTCACAACGGTGCTCCAAGTTCTTCATGATGTAGGCATTCTTCCATTCTGTGTTGACATCTGCGACTGGAATGAAGACCTTATTCTTCAGTTCTATGCCACATTGCATAACAGCGGCAATGCTTCAGACGTCAACTCCTGGATATTTGACTGGATGACAGGATCAACACACTTCACTGCTCAAGCTTCGGAATTGCTTCAGTGTGTACCAGTTCCAATTCCCTCAGATGTAGCTCGCAAACTGTTTAATGAGCCTGCACTTCCAAATCAGCTGATGCAAGTGTTGATGACGATGAAGACATTGACGACACTGCTACAGGCTCTGCATCGACAAACGACCCCGACAACGCTGGCGCTCCTTCCTCGCCAACATGATGAAAGTCTTCAAAGGGGCGTTAGTCCTCACTTTTTTGTCCCTTTTGGTCTTCAATGACAAAGGGGGGGATTTGAGATAGTCTTCAAGCGGGTCTCTCTATATGGGCTATATTTTTGTTTAAGTTACAACTCTCGCTCTTCTGAAACTTTTGTTGGTTGAGTTGTAAACTTAAGTCCGATGGTGGTTTGACACTTATGAGCTATTTCCTCGCATGTTTATTTCCTCAAGTACCTTAATGCATACATGCTGAATTTCGTCACACACCATTTTCCTCACGCATTTCAAATTGTTCATATCATATATTCAAATGCGTGCATGAATTACAAGATATAGGGGGAGTTCTCCATGTTTTAACCTGCCATGTGCATTTGAAGTCCAAAGAAAATTCCTCAAATATGCACATCTTCAGGGGGAGTACTTTCACTTCATATGTTTATCCCCGTTGAAAACTTAACCTATTTGTCATCAATCACCAAAAAGGGGGAGATTGTTAGTGCATCTAGTGCCCCTTAGTCATTTCGGTATATTGAAGACTTATAGGTTAAGGTACTAATGTGTTTGTGAGTATACACAGGCTCTATAAGTCTATGAGGAGTTTAATATATGCGGAGATTATCGACCCCTAAAAATGTGTGTCTTCAAGTGAAGACTTTGCTGAAGACTTTTTGAAGACTTTGGTGAAGACTTTGTGAAGACTTTGAAAATGAAGAAGTTGGTGTGACCTTGAAGATATGAACGAGGAACATGAAGTGTGAAGACTTTTGTTTTTGTAGTTTCATTTCCTTTTCTTTGAGTCATAGGAAACACCATACTGTTAAAGGGGGCTGAGGTAATACTAAGGAAAATTTCCATACGATGCTCAACTCCCAAATCCTCAACCTATACAATCCTTCGAGTGAAGCCTTTCGAAATCTCTTACAGCTCAGAAAAGTTCTTTAGTGACAGAGACAAATTTCTTCTGGTCTCTGAGGAAATTGATCTGACTAAGGAGTTAGGACTTCGGCAGTGCGAATTGCCTACAAGTGAGGTACATGATAAGCTGAGGACTTTCATAGTTTGAAATTCCGACCGTTGTTGTGCTTAGCGCGAGCTGTCCCCAATCATTCTTATCCACATAATGATCATATCATTGGGGGCATTCATGTCTTATCATGTTAGGTTACACCCTCGCTATAAATAGCCACCCCCCACAACCACTAGTTGGTTGGCTGCTCCGAGAGAGAACTAACACTTGTCATTTGAGAGCAACCCATCCTCCGAGGACTTTTGAGAGAAAATCATCAATTTGAAAAACCCACAACCAAACCACCAAACCCAAAGTGATTGAGCATCACTGGAGAAATTCCTGTGTGGAACCGATGCTTGTTACCTTTGAGGACTGTGCATCGTCGAGACGGTTACACGTCATGGTCTAGTGCTCCTACAGTCAATTGGGGATCACGAAGTGACCTTGGTCTAGGGCATCCAGTAGTAAAATGTGGATTGCCGGGTGACCAGTTTGTGAGGGTTTTGGAAGTCTACCCGGAAGACTTACCACGAGTTTTGGGCGAGGACTCTGTGATCTTAGCTCAAGGAGAGTACGGTAAGGACTGTGTGTCCTGGGACTCTGTGTCCTCTGGTTTAAATACCAGGCCACTCAAAACCAGACGTACAACTGTCACAGCAGTTGGAACTGGGTCATCAAATCATTGTCTTCATCAAGCTACCTGGTTCTATTTCCTCAACCATTCCATTTCCTCATATAACTGTTGATGAAATTGAACTTTGCTGTTTGAAGAATTTGATTGAAGTCTTTCCCAAATTCCTCACCTCAAATTCTTCTTTTACCTTGTTCATCACCGCTTATCCTGTCTCACGCTACTTGTAATCTGTGCATGTTTCATTTCATCATGATGACTATGCTGTCGCTATGTTCCTCATGCACTTGAGTACTTATTCCGCTGCAAGTTATTCATGACATTTCAAATTCCTCAAAGTTGAAATTCCTCAAGTGATGAATTTGTAAAAATCGACAATTCACCCCCCCCCCCGCTAGTCGATATAACGTACTTTCACCTATGCTTCAGCCATAGGCCCTATCATGTGTGCAATGCTGTGCACAAGACCCGATGTCAGCCTTGCCATAAGTATGGCCGGAAGGTTTCAAAGTGATCCTGGAATGGAGCACTTGGCGGCGGTCAAGAATATCCTTAAGTACCTGAACAGGACTAATGAAATGTTTCTCGTTTATGGAGGTGATGAAGAGCTCGTCGTAAAGGGTTACGTTGATGCAAGCTTTGACACTGATCCGGATGACTCTAAGTCACAAACCGGATACGTATTTACTCAATGGGGTAGCGGTAAGCTGGTGCAGTTCCAAGCAAAGCGTGGTATCCGATTCTACATGCGAAGCAGAGTACATCACAGCCTCGGAGGCAGCAAAGGAAGGTGTCTGGATGAAGCAATTCATGATAGATCTTGGAGTAGTGCCCAATGCACTGAATCCAATGAACCTGTTCTGTGACAACACTGGTGCTATTGCTCTGGCCAAGGAACCAAGGTTTCACAAGAGGACCAGACACATAAAGCGATGCTTCAACTCCATCCGCGATTACATCAAGGAGAAGGACATAAATATTTGCAAAGTGCACACGGATCCGAATGTTGTAGACCCGTTGACTAAACCTCTTCCAATGGCTAAACATGAGCAACACCAGAACTGCATGGGTGTTCGATTCATTACAATGTAAATCACATAGTGATGTGATCTAGATTATTGACTCTAGTGCAAGTGGGAGACTGTTGGAAATATGCCCTAGAGGCAATAAATAAAGTGTTTATTATTATATTTCCTTGCTCATGATAATCGTTTATTATCCATGCTATAATTGTATTGATTGGGAACACATTACATGTGTGGGTAAATAGACAACACTTGGTCCCTAGTATGACTCTAGTGAACTAGCTCGTTAATCAAAGTTTGTCAAGGTTTCCTAGCCACTGGCATGTGATGTCATTTGATAACGGGATCACATCATTAGAAGAATGATGTGATGTACAAGACCCAAACTACAAATGTAGCATATGATTGTGTCAGTTTATTGCTACTGTTTTCTGCATGTCAAGTATATGTTCCTATGACACTGAGATCATGCAACTCACGGACACCGGAGGAGTGCCTTGTGTGTATCAAACATCGCAACGTAACTGGGTGACTATGAAGGTGCATTAGAGGTATCTCCGTGGGTGTTTGTTGGGTTGGCATGGATCAAGACTAGGATTTGTTACTCCGTGTGACGGAGAGGTATCTCAGGGCCCACTCGGTAATACAACATCACAATAAGCCTTGCAAGAAATGTGACTAAGTGTTAGCAACGGGATCTTGTATTATGGAAAGAGTAAAGAGACTTGCCAGTAACGAGGTTGAACTAGGTATACAGATACCGACGATCGAATCTTGGGCAAGTAACATACCGAAGAACAAAGGGAACATCATACGAGATTAACTGTATTCTTGACATAGAGGTTCGACCGATAAATATCTCCGTAGAATATGTAGGAACCAATATGGGCATCCAGGTCCCGCTATTGGTTATTGACTGTAGAGGTGTCTCGGTCATGTTTACATAGTTCTCGAACCCGCAGGGTCTGCACACTTAAGGTTTGGTGACGTTTCGGTAGTATAGAGTTATGCATAGTGGCGACCGAAGGTTGTTCGGAGTCCCGGATAAGATCCCGGACATCACGATGAGCTCTGGAATTGTCCGGAGGTAAAGATTGATATATAGGAAGTCCTGTTTTGGTCACTGGAAAAGTTTTGGGCTCGTCGGTAGTGTACCGGGAGTGCCGGTACTGTATCGGGGGACCATCGGGAAGGGTATTTCGACCCAAGAGGCTACACGGGCTGTGGGAAGGTGAATACCATCCCTTAGTGCGCTGTGGAAGTCCCACACAAGGCCCATGCGGCTGGGAAGAAAAGCCCAAAAGGAAAAAGGGAAAAAAAGGCAAAAAGGAACAGATAAGGAAGGAGTCCTAATCCTACCAGGAGTGGAGTCGGAGGACTCCCTCCTTGGTTCGGGCGAAGCCTGGGGCTGGACCCTTGAGGGACAAGCCTCCTCCTCCCCTCCTCCTATATATACTAGTGGTTTTGATGGTTTTTGCACAAGATTTTCTGCCACGTGCTTCCCTCTCCTCTAGTGCATAGTTTCTCCTCTAGATCGGTTTTCTGCAGTGCTTAGGCGAAGCCCTGCCAGAACAGCTCCACGACCATCGCCGGAGCGCCGTCACGCTGCTGGAGAACTCTTCCACCTCTCCGCTACCTTTTGCTGGATCAAGAAGGCGGAGATCGTCATCGAGCCGTACGTGTGCTGAACGCGGAGGTCTCGCCCGTTCGCTGCTAGATCGGGACGGATCGTGATTGGATAGCGGGATGCTAGGAGATTTGGATCGCGAAGATGTTCGACTACATCAACCGCGTTTCTTAATGCTTCCCGCTTAGCGATCTACAAGGGTACATAGATCCACTCTCCCTCTCGTAGATGCTCATCACCATGGATAGATCATGCATGTGCGTAGGAAAAAATTTGTTTCCCATGCAACATTCCCCAACAAATATTTGAGATGTATTCAAGATGTATTCGAGATGTATTCGAGTTTATATTGGATAATATTCGAGATGATTTATTCAAGATTATATTCGATGATGCATATTATGTACTATGATTCACTTTTCCTTATTGATTGCATGCATGCTAATTTGAATACTAAATTGTTTTATCTTTCTTCTGAGTTAGTTAAATATAAGTTATGGACAATACCAGCAGAGAAGGAGAAGAGGCTCTGTTCAACATCATACGCTCCACGAACACAGAGCATGAACATGAAGAGGATGACGGCTCGCAATATCTAAACAATTCTGGTGAGGGTTGTATCTTTGATGAAGACGAGAGAATAGATAAATTTGACAACGATATTGATGAAGAAAATGTTCTTCAAATAACAAAGACCGGCGAGTTATATTTATTATATAAGCCATCCGATGCTCATTACATGTATTATTCAAGAATCAATGCGTAGTTATTGTCAGGGACCAAATCCCGATCTCCACACAAGAATGGAAAAAGCCAGCAAAGGGAGGTCGAGAAGGAGTTGCTTTTGTCGATGAAAGAGCAAAAGAAGTGCTTTGGACCGAGATGATGTCACATTTCATGCTACCAGATAATTTGACAGATGCAGATCTAAATAAATTCAGAAACTATGCTCTTAAAAAGATGGCGATCACATTCAACACCTTCAAGAAGAATGCATGGGCTGCGTACATCAAAGCAAACAAGACGACTCCAAAATTCGAGGGAGCACTGGTGAAGGCAAAAGATCACTGGGACGATTTCGTGAAGTTCAAGGAATTGGAACTAGCTAAGGAATAGTCGAGAAAGAACAAGATTAATGCTGCGAAAAAGGAGTGACTCCATACTCTGGGGCCATGTGGCTACAAGACGGCCCTACCTAAGTGGGATCAACCCGAAAAAGATATGATTAGTGCAGGGGTCACTCCAGTTACAATGACCTAGCCCTCGAGGGGCAGGACATGGTTTTATGCGCATGGGGGGAAGTTGGACCCAAAGACAGGGGCTATTATGGTGAAGGCAAGTCTTAAAAAACTGACTGACAAAATTCTCATAAAAATCGAAGAAGCTCGAACGGGGGTGTTCACGGCTAACAGAGAGGACGACGATCTTATGCGCGCCCTAAAGAATCTTGAACACCTGGGAAGAACTCGAGGCAAAGGCGTTGTTCCGTGGTTTGAGGGGTTTGCGGGTTGGAACGACGACTACAAAAGTCGTGCGAGAAAGAAGATGCAGGAGGAGAAGAAGAAGAAGGAGGAAGCACTCCGCCTTGAACGCCTCGAATCAAAGTACCTGGAGTTGGAATCCAGAGTCAGGCGGCAGCAGGAGCAGATCGACTCAGCCAGGAAAGGGCGTGTCAGCGGCAACATGAGCAGATCGATCGACCATTGGATACCACCATCCCATCTATGCCGAGAAGCAGCATGGGTTCCACCCCGGCCGATATCGATGATGATGCACTGCTAGCTAGGTACCCTGTGGATGATATCAAAGACAGGACTAATTGTGAGCTACACATGAAAGTGAAGAACTTATCCATGAAGGTGGCAGACGGCTATGCTTTAGCAAATCCACCAGAAGCAACCTTCCATTGCAATCCCATTCCCGCTGGCTATGCTCGTGTCGGGGTTGATGAAGTTATGTTAGCATATGACGAGCTACAATTTGACATTCCTGGAGGTGGCGACGAGAGAACACTAGGAGAGGCCATACATCGTATCATTCTATGGAAAAGGATTGCATCGTCTTTCAAAGGCCACCGACTCCTCCTCCTCCAAGTATGCCTCCGTGTCAGTCGACTCCGACTCCTCCTCCAAGTCCGGCATCGCGTCAGCCGACTCCTCCTCCATGTTTGGAACGACATCAGTCAACTCCTCCTCCTCCAAGTCCGACACCACGTTAGCCGACTCCTCCTCTAGGTCCGGCACGGCATCAGCATGGTCCGGCACCTAAGCAACAATAGAAAAGAGAGACCGCAGCTACGACGACTAGCAGTACGATCGGCAAGAAATTCAAATATGGTCCAATCCTCAAGGCTCTTCTGAAGTTTCCTTACCACCTGACCGACGAGGAACTCGACATCGGAGTGGATGCCAATTTGAAGGCCCATTTTGGAACGAAACCGCCTAGTCGCCAAAGGAGAAAGTACCTGAGCATCTCTCACAACACTTCATTGATATGGATCAACCAGCTCAAAAGGACGGCGACTATGTGCGGTCTATCAAGAAGTCATATCTTGCAGGACAAAAGGAGTCGAGCTCGAGCTCGAGCCAAGGAGTTGGCAAAAAAGCGAGAAAACTATCCCCCAGCTGGGAGAACAGACAGTGCAATCGACCCCCCCCCCCCCGCTCATTGTACAAACACGTGTGAGTACCTCTGGTCGGCCAGAAGTAACCGAAGAACATATTAGGATCGCTAAAGAGGCCGGTGTCACTGTTGAAGATCTCCTAGGCATTGAGGAAGTGCCCGTGCTTAAAGAGTAAGAAGTAAAATATCAATATGACCGCGGCAAACCTCTGGTCAAGCCTGAAGATGTCAAGCTTCTATCAACGAGAATGTATGAATTGCATATGTGGTACATGCAAATAATAGCAAGTAGCAATGAAGAGTCCCTCATGGTGAGAGTCCAAGAGAGGCATTACTTCCATAAAAACGATGTGTGGATTCATTATGCAGAGTTGTTTCAGTTATTCAATCAAGACGCACTCGACAAATCTTTAGTCAGCTGCTATTCTCTGTAAGTGATTTCTTTCTATAATTTCAGTCTCTAGCTACCGGTGCTCCCGTTCATTACCTGGAATTATCCTCACTATATTCGTTTCTATGGTATTGTGCAGAATGAAGTTTTATGAAATGAAACAAGTTGGACGCTATGGCATTGGGTTCATTGACCCAAATACGATTAATCAAAAGATATGGGAAACTTCATATTTGAGAAAAGATACAGAGAAAAAAATGCTAGAATTTTTGGTGCATCTAAACACCCAACCAGAAATACTACTTCTTTACAACTTTGGATGAGTGTTACTATATATATATATATCTTGTACTACAAATTCTATTTTTTTCTTACTAGATGTTAATAAGTGTTGTTGATGAGTTATGCAGTTACCACTGGATCTTGTTAATCATTGAAGTTGACAAGGGAAAAGTTGAAGTACTCGACTCGCTATTAAAGGATCCATCCGGATACGCAATCGTGAGGGGGCTGCTTGACAGGTAATTTCAATCATTATCGCACTATGTCGGCCTCTTTTTTTACTTCATTTCCTGATATCAACTAGTTAATAACTCATTTATTCATTTTCTTTGCCGTCGGGCAGGGCTTGGGCCAAGTTCATCAAATTGGTCCCAGGCGACTGAGCACAACAACTGAAATGGGTGCAACCCAAGGTAATTAAGTCCGTGCATCTCTTTAATTGTAGTTTCAATGCCATTATCTATCATGCTTGATTAATTATTAACTGATTGAATTTTATTCTCGTATAGTACATGGTGCAGGAGCAAGGGACTAGTTTATGCGCATACTACGTTTGCGAGAACATTCGCATGATAACGTCTGAAAGGAGCAGAAACGAAAGAAATCTTTGGGTACGTTTGCCAGAACACTATCCACAATTTTTTTATCATGATCTAGCTAATATATATATACACAACTAACATATTAATCTTCATTTCCATCTTGTAGCTAACGGAGATGCGGAGCCAGCTCATAGCAGAGGCCCGGGTACAAGCAATTGAAGAGAAATTAGCTGAATTTCTGCTTGACCAGGTCATAGATTCCAAAGGAGAATACCATTAAAAGATCTTCAGGAATTAGCTGGATTTCTGCAGGGCCTGCATATATATCTAATGATCCACAAATTGTAGGAGAAATTGTATACATATATATATGTATGTATGTATGTGAATAGTGGCCGTAGTAGCAATTCGATGAGATACATATATAAATATGATCACGGTTCTATGAGAAATTCTATTTATATTTATATATATGCGCATGCACAACGTGTGTATAGTATCTACGTAGTAGCGTAATATTTGTTTGAAATAAAAATTAATTAAATAGAAAACAGAAAAATAAAAGAAAATTAAGCCATAATTAATTCACAAACCCCTAAATAACTAAAATAAAAAATAAAACAAAACTAGAAAAACTAAATACTTTTAGTCCCGGTTGGTGTGACCAACCGGGACTAAAGGTCCCCCAGCCCACGACGCCGTCGGATGCCACGTGTAGGGCCTTTGGTGCTGGGCCGTGTTGAACCGGCACTAAAGGGGGGTAGGCTTTAGTCCCCACCCTTTAGTGCCAGTTGAAGAACCGGCACTAAAGGCCCTTACCAACCGCGACAATAGGTGGGTTATGCACTAGTGAGAGGTGTACGTGTGTGGGATGAGAACAAACAGGAGGAATTTGACCTAAAAAATTTCCTACGCACATGCAAAGAAATCCATGGTGATGAGCATCTATGAGAGGGAGAGTGGATCTACGTACCCTTGTAGATCGCTAAGCGGGAAGCGTTAAGAAACGTAGTTGGTGTACTCGAACATCTTCGCGATCCAAATCGCCGAGCGTCCCGCGATCTCATCATGATCCATCCCGCGATCCAATCACGATCCGTCCCATGAACTCATCACGATCCGTCGCGCGATCTCATCACGATCTGTCTCACGATCACGATCTGTCCCGCGAACTCATCACGATCTGTTCCACGATCTCATCACGAACCGTCTCGCGATCTCGATCACGGTCCTTCCGATCTAGTGCCGAATGGACGACACGTGCGCATTCAGCACACATGCAGCTTGATGACGATCTGCACCATCTTGATCCAGCAAGAGGAGGTGGAGAGCAGAGAGAGTTCACCGGCAGCGTGACGGCGCTCCGGTGATGGTGGTGGAGTGATTCCGGCAGGGCTTCGCCTAAGCGCTGCAGAAATCAGATCTAAAGGACCACCGGTGAAACGGTTAGAATCTGTGCAAAAACCCTCTATTCCACCAGTATATATAGGAGGCAGGGAGAGGAGGGCGCAGCCTTGGCCTCCAAGGTCTGCTGGCTCGGCCAAACCAAGTGGAGGAAGAGTCCTCCTCCATCTGAGAGTCCACCTCTCACATGAGAGGTGGAACTTGGGGAGGAATCCACCCCAATTTGGTTTGGGCCTCTCTCCCTACGCCCAGGCCACCTTGGCCGACCCCAGCAGCCCACTAGGGGCTGGTGGGTCGCTACTTTGGCCCATGGGGTGGGTTGGCCCCACTGGTGCACCCCCGGGACCCATTCGTCACTCCCGGTACACTACCTAAAGTGCCCGAAATCTTTCCGGAGACCAAACACCACATTCCTATATATCAATCTTTACCTCCGGACCATTCCGGAGCTCCTAGTGACGTCTGGGATCTCATCCGGGACTCCGAACAACCTTCGGTCACCACCATACATAACGCTACACTACCGAAACGTCACCGAACCTTAAGTGTGCAGACCCTGCGGGTTCGAGAACTATGTAGACATGACCGAGACACCTCTACGGTCAATAACCAATGGCGGGAGCTAGACATCCACATTGGTTCCTACATATTCTACGAAGATCTTTATCGGTCGAACCTCTATTTCAAGGATTCAGTCAATCCCATGTAACGTTCCCTTTGTTCTTCGGTATGTTACTTCCCCGATATTCGATCGTCGGTATCTCCATACCTAGTTCAATCTCGTTACTGGCAAGCCTCTTTACTCGTTCTGTAACACAAGATGCCACAACTAACAATTTGTCACATTGCTTGCAAGGCTCATTGTGATGTTGTATTACCGAGTGGGCCCCGAGATACCTCTCCGTCACACGGAGTAACAAATCCCAGTCTTGATCCATGTCAACTGAACAGACACCCTCGGAGATACCTGTAGAGCACCTTTATAGTCACCAAGTTACGTTGCGACGTTTGATACACACAAGGCACTCCTCCGATATTCGTGAGTTGCATGATCTCATGGTCATAGGAACATATACTTGACATGCAGAAAACGGTAGGACTAAACTGACATGATCATATGCTATGTTTGTAGTTTGGGTCTAGTCCATCACATCATTCTCCTAATGATGTGATCCCATTATCAAATGACATCTCATGTCCATGGCTTGGAAACCTTAACCATCCTTTGATCAACGAGCCAGTCCATTAGAGGCATACTAGGGACATGGTTTTGTCTATGTATCCACACATGCATTTAAGTCTCCGATCAATACAATTATAGCATGGATAATAAACGATTATCATGAACAAGGAAATATAATAATAACTAATTTATTATTGCCTCTAGGGCATATTTCCAACAGTCTCCCACTTGCAGTAGAGTCAATAATCTAGTTCACATCACCATGTGATTCGCATTGTTATGAATCGAACACCCAACGAGTTCTGGGGCTCGATCATGCTTTGCATGTGAGAGAGGTCTTATAGTCAACGGGTCTGCGATATTCAGATCTGTGTGTACTTTGCAAATCTCTACGTCAAAACACTGCTACCGTACTCTGTTTGGTACTATTTCCAAATGGCTGCTCCACTATACGTATCCAGATTGCTACTACTAGTCATCCGGATAGGTGTTAAAGCTTGCATCGATGTAACTCTTTATGACGAACTCTTTATAACCTCCATAATCAAGAAACATTTCCTTAGTCCTTTGGTTACTAAGGATAATTTCGACCGCTGTCCAGTGATCCACTCCTGGACCACTCTTGTACCCCTTGACAGACTCATGGCAAGGCACACACAGGTGCGGTACACAGCATGGCATAATATAGAGCCTATGGCTAAGGCATAGGGGACGACGTTCGTCCTTTCTCTTTCTTCTGCTCTTGTCGAGCTTTGAGTCTCACTCAACTTCACACCTTACAAATCAGACAAGAACTCTTTCTCTGACTGATCCATTTTTAACTCTTTCAAAATCTTGTCAAGGTACGCACTCATTGAAAGTCTCATCGAGCATCTTGATCTATCTCCATAGATTTTGATGCTCAACAATTAGGTAGCTTCATCCAGGTCTTCCTTTGAAAATCACTTTCCAAATAACTGTTTTATGCTTTCCAGAAATTATACATTATTTCTGACCAACAATATGTCATCCACATATACTTATCAGAAATTCTATAGTGCTCCCACTCCCTTTATTGCAAATACAAGTTTCTCATAAACTTTGTATAAACATCAAAATTTGATCACCTCATCAAAGCGTATATTCCAACTCCAAGATGCTTGCTTCAGTCCATGGAAGGATCACCGAAGCTTGCACACCTTTTAGCATCCTTAGGACTGACAAAACCTTCTGGTTGTATCACATACAACCTTTCCTCAAGGAAACCGTTAAGGAAACGATGTTTTGACATCCATCTGACAGATTTTATAATTGAAAACACAACAACTGCTAACAAAATTCCAACAGAATTTAGCACCACTACGAGTGAGAAAGTCTCATCGTAGTCAACTCCTTGAACTTGTCACAAACATCTTTGCAACAAGTCGAGCTTTAGAAATAGTGACATTCACCATCAGTGTCTGTCTTCATTTTAAAGATCCATTTGTACTCAACGACCTGCCGTCCAATGAGCAAGTCTACCAAAGTCTACACTTGGTTTTCATACATGGATCCTATCTCGGATTTCATGGCCTCCAACCATTTGTCGGAATCCGGGCCCATCATCGCTTCTCCATAGCTCGTAGGTTCATCGTTGTCCAACAACATGATCTCCAAGACAGAGTTGTCGTACCACTTAGGAGAAGTACACATCCTTGTCGACCTATGAAGTTTGATAGTAACTTGATCCTGAAGCTTCATGATCATCATCATTAACTTCCTCTTCAACTAACGTAGGCTTCATAGAAACATCTTTCTGCGCTGTGCTACTCTCTGGTTGAACAAAGGTTTAACAACCTCATCAAGTTCTATCTTCCTCCCACTCAATTCTTTCGAGAGAAACATTTCCTCGAGAAAGGATTCGTTTAAGCAACAAACACTTTGCACTAGGATCTGAGATTTGAAGGTTCACCCAACTGATCTGAGGGTATTCTATGAAGATGCATTTGTCCGCCTTGGGTTCGACCTCATTAGGTGAAAACATTTTCCACACATGTGTCACAGCCCCAAATATTAAGAAATGATAGCTTAGGTTTCTATCAAACCATAATTCACATGGTGTCATCTCAACGGATTTAGATGATGCCCTATTTAAAGTGAATGTAGTTGTCTCTAATGCATAACCCCATAAATTATAGTTGTAAAACGATAAGAGACATCACAGTATGCACTATATCAATATAGCATGACTATGATGTTCGGACACACCATCACACTATGGTGTTCCAGGTGGCGTTAGTTGTGAAACAAATTTCACATTGTCTTAAGTTGTATGTCAAACTCGCAACTCAGATATTCACCTCCACGATCATATCGTGGTCATTTTTATCTTCTTGTCACGATGATCTTTAAACTTCACTCTGAATTTGCTTGAACCTTTCAAACGGTTCAGACTTGTGTTTCATTAAGTAAATATACACTATATCTACTCAAATCATCAGTGAAGGTAAGAAAATAACGATATCCACTGCACGCTACAAGACTCATTAGATTGCATACATCAACATGTATCATTTCCAATGAATCACTTGCCCGCTCCATCCAACGGGGTCCTTTAGTCATCTTGCCCAAGAGCCATGGTTCGCATGTCTCAACCGATTCGAAATCGAATGAGTCCAAATATCCATCAGCATGGAGTTTCTTCATGCGATTTATACCAATATGACATTTAGCGGCAGTGCCACAAGTATGTGGTACTATCATTATTAACTTTGTATCTTTTGACATCAATGTTATGAACATGTGTACTACTACGATCAAGATCTCAACAAACCATTCTCACTGGGTGCATGACCATTGAAGGTATTATTCATGTAAACAGAATAACCATTATTCTCTAACTTAAATGAATAACCGTATTGCAATAAACATGATCTAATCATGTTCATTCTCAACGCAAAACACCAAATAACATTTATTTAGGTTCGTCACTAATCTTGAAGGTAGAGAGAGCGTGCGATGTTGATCACATCAACCTTGGAAACACTTCCAACACATATCGTCACCTCACCCTTAGCTAGTTCTCCGTTTATTCCGTAGCTTTTATTTCGAGTTACTAACATTTAGCAACCGAACCGGTATCCAATACCTAGGTGCTACTAAGAGTACTAGCAAGGTACACATTAATAACTCGTATATCAAATATACTTCTATCAATGTTGCCAGCCTTCTTATCTACCAAGTATCTAGGGTTGTTCCGCTTCAGCGACCGCTCACCTCATAACAGAAGCACGTAGTCTCGGGTTTGAGTTCAACTTTGGGTTGCTTCACTGGAGCACCAACTGACTTGCTATCCATGAAGTTTCCCTCCTTGCTCTTGCTCTTCTCAAAAATAGTGGTTTGATTAACCATCAACACTTGACGCTCCTTCTAGATTTCTACCTTCGCGGTGTCAAACATCGCGAGCAGCTCAGGGATCAACATCTCTTTCCCTGGCATTTTATAGTTCATCACCAAGTTCTAGTAGCTTAGTGAGAGTGACTTGGAGAACTACATCAATGACTATCTTATCTAGAAGATCAACTCCCACACAATTCAAGAGATTGTAGTACCCAGACAGTCTGAGCACATGCTCAACGATTGAGCTATTCTCTTTCATCTTGCAGGCAAAGAATATAGTTGGAGATCTTATATCTCGCAACTCGGGCATGAGCTTGAGATCACAATCTCAGCTCTTAGAACATCTCATATGTTCTGTGACGTCAAAACGTTTCGGAGCCTCAATTCTAAGCCGTAATGCATGACGCACTAAAGTATCAGGTAGCCATCGAAACGTGCCTGTCAGATGTTCACAACATCTACAAAACGACGCTAGATGGGGTGGCGCATCGAGCGGTGCATTAAGGACATAAGCCTTCTATGCAGCAATGAGAACAATCCTCAGATCACAGACCCAGTCCGCAATTTTGCTACCAACATCTTTCAATTCTATTTCTCTAGGAACATATAAAAATACAAGGGAGCTACAGCGCGAGCTAGTAATCTACAACATAATTTGCAAAGACACTTTGACTATGTTCATGATAATGAGTTCAATTAATCATATTACTTATGAACTCCCAATCAAATTGACATCCCTCCGATCATTCGAGTGATACATGATCCAAATTCACCAACTCAAGTCCGATCATCACGTGAGTTGAGGTGGTTGCAATGGTGAACATCATCATGTTGATCATATCTACTATATGACTCATGTTCGACCTTTCGGTCTCTTGTGTTCCGAGGCCATGTCTGTACATGCTAGGCTTGTCAAGTTTAACCCGAGTGTTCTGCATGTGCAACACTGGCTCGCACCCGTTGTATGTGAACGTAGAGTCTATCACACCCGATCATCACGTGGTGTCTCAACACGACGAACTTTCGCAACGGTGCACACTCGGGGAGAAAACAATTTATCTTGAAATTAAGTGAGGGATCACCTTATAATGCTACCATCATCCTAAGGAAAACAAGGTGCATAAAAAGGATTAACATCACATGCAAATCATAAGTGACATGATATGGCCATGAACTTGTGCTTTTGATCTCCATCTAGATAGCACCGACATGATCTCCATCGTCACCGGCATGAAACCATCGTCATCTTCATCTCCATCAACGTGTCGCCATCGGGGTTGCCACGCCCTGCATGCTTCTACTACTATTGCTAACGTAGCGATAAAGTAAAGCATTACATAGCGCTTAATGATTGACACGCAGGTCATACAATATCTAAAGACAACCCTATGGCTCCTGCCGGTTGCCGTACTCATCGACATGCAAGTCATGATAATGTATACATCACATGATCATCTCATACATCACCTATATCACATCATGTAATTGGCCATATCATATCACAACATACCCTGCAAAAACAAGTTAGACGTCCTCTAATTGTTGTTGCATGTTTTACGTGGTTGCTACTGGTATCTAGCAAGAACAATTCTCACCTACGCAAAAACCACAACGGTGATACACTAGTTGCTTTTCAACCTTCTCAAGGACCGCCTTTGTCGGACCCGATCCAACTAAAGTGAGAGAAACTGTCACCCGCAAGCCATCTAGGCAACAAGTTGCGTCGAGGGAACCGGTCTCTCGTAAGCGTACGAGTAATGTTGGTTCGGGCCGCTTCATCTCACAATCCCGCTGAACCAAAATGAGACCAAGGGAGGAAGCAATCTAAGCATCAACGCCCACAAACCTTTTGTGTTCTACTCGAGATCTCATCGAACCATCAACCTAGCTCATGATGCCACTGTTGGGGAACGTCGCATGGGAAACAAAAAATTTCCTACGCACACACAAATCTATCCATGGTGATGAGTATCTACGAGAGAGAGAGTGGATCTACGTACCCTTGTAGATCTACGTACGGTTGGTGTAGTCAAACATCTTCGCGATCCAAATCGCCGAGCGTCCCGCGATCTCATCATGATCCATCCCGCGATCCAATCACGATCCGTCCCATGAACTCATCACGATCCGTCCCGTGATCTCATCACGATCCTCTCACGATCTTGATCACGATCTATCCCGCGAACTCATCACGATCTGTTATGCGATCTCATCACGAACCGTCTCACGATCTCGATCATGGTCCTTCCGATCTAGCGCTGAACGGACGGCACCTCCGTGTTCAGCACATGTACAGCTTGATGACGATCTCCACCGTGTTGATCCAGCAAGAGGAGGTGGAGAGGAGAGAGAGTTCACCGGCAGCGTGACGGCGCTCAGGTGATGGTGGTGGAGTGATTCCGGCAGGGCTTCACCTAAGCGCTGCAGAAATCCAATCTAGAGGAGCACCGGTGAAACGGGTAGCACGTGGCCGTAAAATCTATGCAAAACCCCTCTATTCCACCAGTATATATAGGAGGGAGGGAGAGGAGGGCGCAACCTTGGCCTCCAAGGCCGGCTGGCTCGGCCGAACCAAGTGGAGGAAGAGTCCTCCATCTGAGAGTCCACCTCTCACACGAGAGCTGGAACTTGGGGATGACTCCACCCCAATTCGGTTTGGGCCTCTCTCCCTGCGCCCAGGCCACCTTGGCCGACCCCACCAGCCCACTAGGGACTGGAGGGTCGCCACTTTGGCCCATGGGGTGGGTTGGCCCCACCGGTGGACCCCCGAGACCCATTCGTCACTCCCGGTACACTACCGAAATTGCCCGAAATCTTTCCGGAGTCCAAACACCAAATTCCTAAATATCAATCTTTACCTCCAGACCATTCCGGAGCTCCTCGTGATGTCCGGGATCTCATCCGGGACTCCGAACAACCTTCGGTCACCACCATACATAACTCTACACTACCAAAACGTCACCGAACCTTAAGTGTGCAGACCCTGCGGGTTCGAGAACTATGTAGACATGACCGAGACACCTCTACTATCAATAACCAATGGCGGGACCTGGACGTGCACATTGGTTCCTACATATTCTACGAAGATCTTTATCGGTCGAACCTCTATGTCAAGGATTCAGTCAATCTCGTATAACGTTCCCTTTGTTCTTCGGTATGTTACTTGCCCGAGATTCGATCGTCCGTATCTCCATACCTTGTTCAATCTCGTTACTGGCAAGTCTATTTACTCATTCCATAACACAAGATCCCGCAACTAACAATTAGTCACATTGCTCGCAAGGCTCATTGTGATGTTGTATTACCGAGTGGGCCCCGAGATACCTCTCCGTCACACGGAGTAACAAATCCCAGTCTCGATCCATGCAACTCAACAGACACCCTCGGAGATACCTATAGAGTTCCTTTATAGTCACCCAGTTACGTTGCGATGTTTGATACACACAAGGCACTCCTCCGATATCCGTGAGTTGCATGATCTCATGGTCATAGGAACATATACTTCACATGCAGAAAACTGTAGCAACAAACTGACACGATCATATGCTACGTTTGTAGTTTGGGTCTTGTCCATCACATCATTCTCCTAATGATGTGATCCCGTTATCAAATGAAATCTCATGTCCTTGGCTAGGAAAACTTAACCATCCTTTGATCAACGAGCCAGTCCATTGGAGGCATACTAGGGACATGGTTTTGTCTATGTATCCACACATGCATTTAAGTCTCCGATCAATACAATTATATCATGGATAATAAAAGATTATCATGAACAAGGAAATACAATAATAACTAATTTATTATTGCCTCTACGGCATATTTCCAACACTACATGCATTGTTGTTCGTAACCATCAACGATTGGCCTGCTCTCAGTAACCTTTCAGGATAGACAAACAAGGGATACCACGCATGCACACACTGTTTAGATGACACCGACATTATATATTTTGAAAAATGCAAGAAGAATGTGTACCTAGGGCATTGTCAATTTCTTACGACCAACCATCAATGTCAAAAGAAAGGAAAGCATTTCAAAGGTGAGGCGGATCACAAGAAGAAGCCGCCCTCCGTACTGGTGATCACATACTTGATATGGTCAATGATTTAGAAGTAATCTTTGGAAAGGGTCCCAGCGGACTATCTGTTCCGAATGACGCTGAGGGACACGCACCCATGTGGAAGAAGAAATCTATATTTTGGGAGCTACCCTATTGGAAAGACCTAGAAGTCCGCTTTGCGATCGACGTGATGCACGTGACGAAGAATCTTTGCATGAACCTGCTAGGCTTCATGGGAATGTATGGGAAGACAAAATATACACCGGAGGCACACGACGAATAGCAACATGTGCATGAAAAGGACAGCATGCATCCAGAGCAGTATGAAGGTCCTCCCAGCTACGCTCTTACCAAAGAAGAGAAGAAAATCTTCTTTTAATGCCTGCTCAGTATGAAGTTCCCGTCTGGCTTCTCATCGAATATAAAGGGAATAATAAATATGGCAGAGAAAAAGTTCCAGAACCTAAAGTCTCATGACTGCCACGTGATTATGATGCAACCGCTTCCGGTTGCATTGAGGGGGCTTCTACCGAAAAACGTTAGATTAGCCATTGTAAAGCTATGTGCATTCCTCAATGCAATCTCTCATATGGTGATCGATCCAGAAATCCTGCCAAGGTTAAGGAGTGATTTGGTGCAATGTCTTGTTAGTTTCGAGCTGGTGTTCCCACCATCCTTCTCAAATACAATTACGCACGTCCAAGTTCATCTTGTCGACGAGATTGTCGTTCTGGGACTTGTATTTCTACACAATATGTTCACCTTTGGAGAGGTTCATGGGAGTCTGAAAGAAATATGTTCGTAACCCCGCTAGGCCAGAAGGAAGCATCTCCATGGGCCATCAAACAGAGGATGTCATTGGGTTTTGTGTTGACTTCATTCCGGACATTAAGATGATTGGTCTCCCTCAATCGCGGTATGAGGGGAGACTGACTGGACAAGGCACGCTAGGAGTGGACTCAATAATATGTAGGGACGGGCGTTTTTGGTCTCAAGCACACTACACAGTTCTACGGAATTCTACCTTGGTGACCCCATATGCTGATGAACACAAGAATATTCTACGCTCCAAACACCTGGAGCAGTGTGACGACTGGATTACATGTGAACACATCAGGACTTTCGGGAGTTGGTTGCAAACACGTCTCATGCGTGACAACACTGTTTCTGATGAGCTATACTCATTGTCCAGGGGACCATCTTCGACTGTAATGACTTACAAAGGGCACGAGATAAATGGGAATACATTTTACATGATCGCCCAGGATCAAAAGAGCACCAACCAAAACAGCGGTGTCCGCTTTGATGCAGCAACCAAAAGGGAAAAGGACACATATTATGGATACATGGTGGACATATGGCACCTTCACTATGGACATGATTTGAAGGTCCCTTTGTTTCAATGCAAATGGGTCAATCTGTCAAGAGGTGGGGTACAGGAAGATCCACAGCATGGAATGACAACATTGTATCTGAACAATCTTGGGTACGCAGACGAACCACTGATGTGGCGCAGGTTTTCTATGTGAACGACGTGTCTACCGAGCCGAGAAAAAGAAAAGATAAGGAAGCGACTACATCATACGATGAGCCAAAGCGCCACATAGTTCTTTCAGGAAAAAGAGACATCATGGGATTGGAGGGCAAGACAGACATGTCTGAGGATTATGAAAAGTTTAATGAAATTCCTCCCTTCAAAGTCAAGGCTGACCCAAGCACCCTCTTAAACGATGAAGATTATCCATGGTTACGGCGCAATAAGCAAATGACACATGCAAACAAAAAGTGAATACTTTCTCTCCACAACTATATCATTGCAGTTAAATGTGAAAAAATGAAATGCCTTCTGTAACACATGAGTTTTCGTCCGAAACCCTTATACTTCGAAACAGATTGTCCGTTTTGTACATGAAGTGTATCCAGTTTTTGCTGTAACCCTCTCAAGTTTTTATAACATGCTATGTGGGTGAAATGATGATACCATGCCAACTTTCAACCTTTTCAGAGTTCATTTGAAGTGCTTTCAATTTCAGGGTTATTTAGCTCAAAAAATCAATAAGTGCATGAAAAATACAAAATGAAGTCAGAAAGGGTTGAAAATTGATGATGTGGCTTTGAATGGTGCATTTTGAACACACAAAAAGTATGGAGTTAAAATAAGTTCAAAATGCTATGTGTGTGAAATGATGGTACCATGCCAAGTTTCAACCATTTCAGAGTTCAATAGCAATGGTCTTCAATTTAGGGTCATTTTAGCTAAAAATAAATGATGAAATGCATGAAAAAAGCAAATGAACTCAGAAAAGGGTTGAAAAGGGATGATGTGGCTTTGAATGGTGCATATTGAATGCTGAAAAATTGTTGAGTTCAAATATGTATAAAGTTTTTGAAATCCTTTTGTAACGGACATGTTTTCGTTTGATATTATATACAAATCATGCAACTAAAATTATCAAAGTTATTTTTGTGAAGAACTTTAACATAAAAAATAATATTCATAAATTTTTTTGAGAAGAACTTGTAATATGCAAAAAACTAAATTGAAAATAGATGCGCTGATAGGGAAAATTCAACCTAAATTCAAAGTGCTAGTAAGTGCATACTAGCACATACTAGCATTTTGAACTTAGGTCAAATTTTCCGCATAAGGGCATCTATTTTGACTTTGAGAGGAACTCAACGTAGAAGCCGCGACAGGGCTTATAAACAGGTTCGAGAAACTAGCACTTGGTGAGGTGGGACTAAACTCCCACCACACCGCTACGCAAGGCCATTGGTCTCGGTTGGTGCCACCAACCGGGACCAATGCCTACCTTTGGTCCCGGTTGGTGGCACCAAACGGGACCAAAATTCTTTGTTTCCTGCCCTTTGGGCTGACGAAAAGGGACATTTGGTCCTGGTTGGTGGCTCCAACCGAGACCAATGCACCTTTCGTCCCGGTTTGTGCCACCAACCAGGACCAAAGGTCCCTGTTTCCCGCCCTTTGGGCTGCTGAAAAGAGGCCTTTGGTCCCGGTTGTTGGCACCAACCGAGACTAAAGGTGGGTATTGGTCCCGGTTGGTGCCACGAACTGGAAGCAATGTTTCTTCTATATAAGAAGCACTTAGCAAATTTTGCAGGTTTCATCCCCACTTCGCTGAGCCCGCCATCCTCATCCCCGTCGCCGCTTGCCGCCCCGAGCCCGCCGTCGCCGTGCCCGTCCCCGTTGCCGCCCTGTCGCCTCCCCGTCGCCGCCCCGCCGTCATTGTCGTCCCCCTCCCCATCACCGTCCCGTCCACGTCGCCCCCATCGCCGCCCCGCCCCTGCCCCCATTGTCCCCGTCGCCGCCCCTCCCCCGTCGCCTCCCCGACGCCCCCGTCGCCGCCCTGTCCCTGTCGCCTCCCCCTTCACCCCGTCGCCGCCCCCGCCCCCGCCCCTGTCGGCGCCCTTGCTGCCGCCCCTCCCCCGTCACCACCCCGCCGCCGTCGCCGTCCCTCCCCGTCGCCTCCCTCACCGCCCTCGTCGCCTCCCCCGCCTCCCCGTCGCCGCCCCGTCCCCGTCGCCCCCGTCGTCGCCCCGTCCCCATCGTCCCCGTCGTCGCCCCTGCCACCGCCCCCATCGCCGCCCCATCCCCGCCACCCCCGTTGCCACCCCGCCCCCGCCCCGTCGCCGCCCCCGCCCCTACTGTGAGCCGCCGCTGGCCCGGCTCTGCGGATTTTTTAAAATATATGTTTTGTTTATGATTAGTTGATTTTGTTTATGATGCCTTTTATGTTTTATTTAATTATTTGGAGTCCTAGGAAAAATTAGTATGTGTATGTTAGATTACAGAAAAATTCTTGGTTTTAGGAAAAAATAGTGATTAAAACGTTCTCATAGGAATTTTTCTCGACGTCAACGATGCCCGGCCCGCATCCTCGTCATCGAGTGGTCCGCGAGATCCTGCTTGATAGGCGCCATGTCCGGGATTGGGCTCCGTCGGGCTGGCACTAGGAGGTGCTACCTTCCTAGGCTCGGAGGTTGGTGAGGAATCCAGGTCTCGTCGTCGACCCGGAGCTTCTGTGGTGGCGGTCATGTGGGACACTTTCGGTGCGGAGGGAGAGGGCCTTCATGCAGGTGGTACGTCGCCGTGTGAGGGAGCAGGACAAGCACGTCCGTCGCTACATGGAGGCGTTGGACGCCAGGTTCAACAGTATCTTGCAAATTCTTCAGGGATCTCACCCGAGTTATGATCCTGTGATGGTTCCTTATCTTTGGGTGTCCACCGCTGGCGACTCAGAGACTGCTAGTGAACCGAGTTCATCGTCCTCTACTTTGGATTGTAGGATATTCGATCTGTATTAGTGATCTTATATGATAATATTCGAGATGTATTAGTTATAATATTTGATGATGCATTAACTGGATTATTCGGGATGATGTATTAGTTAATATCGAGTGCTTGTGACTTGCCAGTCATTCCAGCAAAACATAGAGAATTGTTTCTATGTCATTGCTCGATATATGGAACGGGTTGACTTTAGGTCTGTTTCGGCTCCTTGTGTGTCTTCCAGTGAGGAAGTGTGTCGACCATATATATATATATATACACACACATATGAGAGAGATTAAGAATCTCAACTGTTGTCGTGGGGGTCGCTTCTCCTTCGTTCCCGTGTGCTAGACATTTTGGTGTAGTGCACTCCGGGACGATTGGAGGAGCCACCATCACCAATGGTCACGATATCAGAGGGAGTGCACACCATATACGTGAGATGAGAGTTTAGGAAGGAAAGACTCGAGAGACCTAAGGTAACCCGTTGCATATTGAGTAATATTGATCTGTGTGTTGATCAGTTTCCTGGTAGTTTCCTGCGATCGATTTTAGATATTTAAAATCGATCGAGATAAATATTAGTGATCTTATATGATAATATTCCAAATTTATTAGTTAATATTTGATGATGCATTAATAACTGCATTATTCGAGATGATGTATTAGTGATATTATATTCGAATTCATTATAAATGTATTAGTGATATTTTATCGGTATAATGCATGTCTGACTTTCGGTCTGTTGTTGCTCCTTGTGTGACTTTCATGTGTGTTCTTTATGGAGGAATCCCGACTGTTGTCGTGGGGGGTGCCTCCTCTTTTTTCTCTTCTTTGCGATATACTCGTCGGTATAATGCGCAAGAAGAGAAGAGGGGGGCGTCCATCACCGGCGGTCGAACTATTACTCTGAGAGTGCCCACCAACATATATACACCACCACATCAGTATCAGAGAGAGCGCACCAACTCACCATGAGATATGAGAGTTATTTAAGGAAAGCCTCGACGGACCAAAAGTCACACACGCATTAGGATCCAAAGCGTGTCGTAGTTCTTGAATCATGAACGCAGGAAATTTTGTCGTCATCAGACCATGATAGGATCCAAGCGTATGAATTATGCGGTGAAGATAAAGGTCTTTGTGACCAGCCTGGGCTGTGAGACGGCAGGCTCTTCACCATGAAGCTTTACGAGGACTTTGATATTTCTACGGTACGCAGCGATGATAACTGTTTTTTTTGTAATTAAGCATGACTTCTGTTTCTTTCCTTCAACGCGTAATTTCTATTTTATACAATTCAACTAGTTCGTCCCCTATCATGCAAGACGGTATTTCTTGGAGAGGCTCGGTTTCGAAGAGCACGAGAGTTTGGAGATGAGGAGAGCCAACTTGAGGACTAAACACATTTATTGTGAAAGTAATGAATGCACTTAATAACACAAAATTAGGGTGCTCAAATTGTGAAGCTCTTTGCAAGGCATATGGATTTTAGGAGGATATGGAAATAACCTTCGATCTTCATCCTGAAGATCATATTGAAGGAAACATCGACATTTGGGTGGATGTCGATATGCTTCCTATTTTACCTCCATGTGAGTTTATCAACCATGCATATTTGTCAAGTAATTTGCATTCTCTATATATAAATATTTGGTGTTCATCCGTACTAAATTTGTTAATTTTTAATTTACAGCTTATTTCGTTTCTTCGAGTGAAATACAGAACATAATCGACACGAGACACTGAACTTAAGGATCACATCTAACTTGGGAGGAGAAGGATGATCTTATCTACTTTGTTATTGGTGTCATAACTGGTAGGGACATCTTCCCGTATAATTTGGAAACTGGCCCAACTTATACATTGTACATGACACTAGTGCATAGGTTGAGGGTGGATGACATTCGCCGAAATATCTTGGTAAGAGTTGCTAATTAAGTATATTAGTACTGTTGCGTAAATGGTTTTGATTCCATTGATAACTAGGCTACTATTATGTTCTTCAACAGAAATTGCCAAATGAAGTTGTGTCACCGTTGATGCAACCCGAAGGTAATATGACAATAAAAATGCCCTTCCATCCCGAGTTATCATTTGCATACTCGACCGAGCGCAAACCACCAAGAAGGCTCCAAATTGAAGCATGGGGACAAATAAAGAAGGATCGCAAGCCACAAGTTGGAGACCGTTGGATCTCTTTGCTTCATCATGGAGACATAGGTGTTATTCTTTCTTATGTCATTTTACCTAGGAGGGAGGAGTAGGTCCTATGAGGGAGGACTATGTCATTTTATGTTTTTTTGTTTTATGAGACTTTAACTTTGTATGATTAAGATGATGATGATGAGCTGTTAGATCTTGTGTAATTAATGGTTTACTTCATTTGCTTATTAGTTAGCGTCGAGTTCTCTCTATATGTATAGTAGCTAGTAGCTAGCAGCAACCCCTAAATTAACCCTCCAAAAACCCCTAAACCCCCCTTCAAAAACTTATGTAACCGGGACTAATGGGCCTATGTAACCTGGACAAATGAACCGTTTTCTACTAGTGACACAACCACCAGCGACCCACATCAGAAGTGTAGCTCCTCCTATGGATACCACCGTGGCTGCCTCATCGCAACACCGGCCAAGACACCGCGCGCATCTGGACACCATGCAGAGATGTATCTACTACATACTCGAGCTAAGTTGTGATTTTTTTTCCTTTTGACTATTTCTATATAATCAAGTGTTGCACATGAGGAGTTCTTCGTGAGTAATCAAATTTGGTTCACTAATGTCCACTGAGAAAAATAGCGTGCTATAGCGCCGCTATTAGCACTGAAAATAGTTTCTTATTACATGTGCAATGGAGCAACCAACTCGCGAACAATGGCTACGACGCCGTGGTTGATGTTCTTCTCTGGCTCGCTGTCTTCGTTGGCGTGCTCCAAACTCGCGCTCATCCTGACAACCAAGGTAAGTACGCATGCTCGCTCAATGTTTGTGCAACATTATTATAGGATGTGGAAAGAAATCACAACGGATGGACTGATGGCGTGCCGTCGGCGGTCTGATGCAGGATTCGTAACCATAGATTGTGGTTTCTTGGAGGAGATGCACTAGTAGAAAACAGGGTTTTCGTCCAGCTCGATCTACACACTAGTCTCGGGCATTAAGAACCGGGACGGTTCGAGTGGCTAGGGCGCCGGGCAGGCATCAGTCCCGGTTCAACAGGGACCTTTATTCCCGGTTCCAGCCACCAACCAGGACTAAAGGGGTTACTGCCCTTTAGTCCCGGTTGGTGTCTCGAACCGAAACTAAAGGGTAGGCAATTAGTATCGGTTTTAGGCACAAACTGGGACTAAAGGCGTTGAAGGTTTAGTCCCGGTTGGTTTCTCCAACCGGGACTAAAGGGTAGACCTTTAGTCCCGGTTGGAGATACCAACCGGGACTACAGGGTTTTGAAAGTTTTTTTTTGTTTTTCTATTTGTTTTTTGTTTTTAGTTTCTGTTTCAAATTCCTTATATCTTTTAGGATATTTGATGTTTTTGAATGATTCTTTTTGAATTAGATTCAAAAAAAATCTATTTTGTGTTTGTGCAATTAGTTTTCAAATTTGAATGGTTTAAATTTGAATTTGTTCAAATTTGCGTCAAACCCTAGATTGTGAATAACTTGAGTTCAAAAATTGTTTTTAATTAATTGTTTTCCTCCTAGGCACATGTTAGATGGTGCATGTTGAACGAACAAAAAGTCTGGAGTTGAAATAACTTTAAAATATGAAATGCCTTTGTAACGGATCAATTTTCGTCCGAAACCTAGATACTTCGAAAGAGATTGTCCAGTTTGTACACAAAGTGCTACCAGCTTTTGCCTTAACCATCTCAACTTTTGAACACATGCTATGTGCATGAAATGAGGATCCCATGTCGGTTTGAATGATGCATGTTGGACGCACAAAAAGTCTGGAGTTTAAATAAGTTTAAAAAAATTGAAATGCCTTTGTAACAGATGAGTTTTCGTCCGAAACCCTGATACTTCGAAACGGATTGTCCTGTTTGTACATGAAGTGGATCTAGTTTTTACCGTAACCCTCTCAAACTTTTAGCACACGCTATATGGGTGAAATGATGATACCATGCCAAGTTTCAACATTTTCAGAATTCATTTGTAGTGCTTTTCAATTTCAGGGTCATTTAGGTCTAAAAAATTAATGAATGCATGAAAAATAGAGAATGAAGTAGGAAAGGGTTGAAAATTGATGATGTGGCTTTGGATGGTGCATGGTGAACGCACAAAAAGTTTGGAGTTGAAACAATTTTAAAAAAGTGTTATGAAAGAGTAAAACGGCTATAACTTTTGCATCCGATGTCGAAAACAAAGTGTTATGAAAAAATATTTTTTTTCAAAAAAATGATGTCATATTTGGATTCCTCATATGTTTCTCATAATAATGGATATATTATTTGCTGAATTTTGATTTACAGATTTAAAGGTATTAATTATGCCATATTAAATGAATAAATGACAAAAAATGAATAAAATAATATTATTAATTATTTTATTTTCATTGAAATTCCATATTATTATTACTTATTTTCTTTTTAAATTTTTAGTATTTTGCATTTTTTCGTTTTTTGAGAAGTTTTGATATATTTCGATTTTTTTTCCCTTTTTTGATATTTTTTGGAGTTTTTAAATTAATCATTGTTGTTTGTTAATCATTGTTGTTTATTTTAATAATTGTTTGGAATTTAAAGAATTAAATCATGTGATATCAAGATCTAAGGGTTAATAGGATTAATAGCTTCTAATTATCAAAAAAAACAACAAATACAGACTTGGAAACTAGGACTGATAGAACTCGAAAGTTAAGCGTGCTAGGATTGGAACAGTGAGAGGATGGGTGACCGATCGGTATGTTAGATGATTTGGAATGAAGGATGATTAGAGATTAAATTGTCAAATAATTTAAGAGGAGTGTGGAGGGGTAATTAAAAATTAAATTGTCAAATAATTCACAGATTTGAAAATCAGAAAAAAATCAAAAAAATCAAAATATATTAAAAATATACCTTTAGTCCCGCTTCGAGACACCAACCAGGACTAAAGGCCATGCGGAGCCCCTTTAGTACCGGTTCGTAAACGAACTGATACTAAAGGTTTTGGGCTTTAGTCCCGATCCTTTAAGCCCGGTTCCAGAACAAGGGCTAATGGCCCTTTGAAATCGGAACAAATGGGTCATTTTCTACTAGTGCTGGGCTATGTGGACAGCACCACCAAACTCTCGTACACCTCCGACCCTGGCTTCATCGATGCCGACACCGGTACAAACCACATTATCTCGCCGGAGTACGTCAACCCGGTTTCCGCCAAGGTTTGGTACAGTTTGCGTAACTTCCCAACTTGAGTGCGAAACTATTACACGCTTCGCTCTCTCATGCCCAGGCTCAAGTACATGATCCAAGGTAGGTTCATGTATGGCAACCACGATGGCCTTAAACCGGCTGCCGGTGTTCGACCATATAGGCGCCAACTACTGGCACCCTGTGAACATAACGAAGTCGAAGGATGCGGTGTTCGTGGAGGCCATCGTGCTGGTGGCGGAGGACTTCATGCAGGTCTGCCAGGTGAACACTAGTGGCGGTATGTCGCTCATTTCTGGCCTGGATCTGAGGCCACTAAAAAGGACACTATACCCACAGGTGACCCCAACGCAGTGCCTGGTCCTATTTATCAGGCTCAACTTCGGCCCGACTGACGAGACCTTTCACATAAAGCATCCAGCTAATCCACATGACCGGATATGGAGGCCTTGGGGCGACAAGGTAATGTAGACCGAGGTATCAATGGCCAGTGGAGTGCAGAACATAGATAATGAAGACTTATTGAAGGTGCCCACGACGGTGTTGAAGACGGAGATCAAACCCCGGAACACCGCTAGGAACTTAGAATTCACCTGGTACCCCGTGCCCGCCCCCAAAGACCCGTCCCCCGGCTACATCCCGATCCTGCACTTCGCCGAGCTAGAGGTATTACCGAACAACGTGGTGCGCCAGCTGAACATCACCCTCAACGACAAGCTATTGTATCTATATACAAGCGACATTGCACCGGATCATATCTACATTGTCGCCCTCCACAATAGTTCCCCTTCATCCGTCACAACAACTACAACGTGTCCATCAACGCCATGGCTAACTCAACGTTGCCGCCCATCATCAATGCGACCGAGATCTTCTCACTCGTATCCACCACCAACCTTCACTAGTAGAAAATGACCCATTTGTTCCGGTTACAGAGGCCCATTGGCCCCGGTTCTGGAGTTGGGACAAAAAGGACGGGACTAAAGCCCCAAACCTTTTGTTCAGGTTCGCCGATAAACCAGGACAGAAGGGGCTCCACGTGGCCTCTGCGAGGAGCCCAGGCAGGAGGACCTTTAGTCCCAGTTGGTAACACCAAGCGGGACCAAAATGCGTCCACTCGTCAGCATCTCGCAGGAGCTGGGTTTTCGTTTTTTTTGAAGGGAGGGGGGATTAGTGGGTTTTGGAGGGATAATTTATGAGTTTCATATTGTGTTAGTTAACTAATAGAGAGGAGTGTCCTTTCTTTCTCCGTGCTTGGTCAACGCTAGCTACGATAGAGAGAACTCGACACACTAGCTAGTAAGCAAATGAAGGAACCATTAAGTACACAAGATCGTCATGAACATATAAAGAGAGAAGTGATCGACCTCTCTTTCACTGAGAGATTGGCTGAACAACAAGTTTTCGTATATCTATCCGATCCTACTAGCTACATATATACAATATAAGATCTATTACAATCCCTAAGATCCAATCATAAATCCACATAGTATTTTCCGTCTTTAGGTATGACGTGGTCAAGAAAGAATCCCGTCAATTCCTCTTGAATTGTTCGTATGCGATCATGTGGTAGGAGTTCGTCTCTCATCTGTTAGATCTAATTTAAAGAAGGGGGTCAATACAGGCATATATATGAATAAAACTCAACACAATTGATGGTAACGTAATATATAAAATGACTCATCGATTACATTACTTAACCTCGAGTAAGAGAAACCGATTATACAAAGAATATAGCAACCCTCACTTCAAGTTGTAAGGAAAGAGTATTTACATTTTGTTTTGATGTGTAAGGAACGACTTTAGCCAGTTCTCCTTAGCCTGTTTAGTTTCATTTCGTATCTTCCATTCATTTACAACATCTGGCATAATGAACCCAACGTCAAAGATTCCTGCTTTTTTGCATTCGACGATCTTCAATCTGCATAATATAGTGAGGATAATTATATATACATGCAATGAACGAGCTAGAGACTTAACTATAGAAGTAATACTTACAAACAATAGGTAGTCATGAGTTGTTTATCGTGAACCAGTTGATTGAATAACTGAAATAACTCCACAAATTCAATAGGCATCATGCTGAGTCCAATGATTTGGTGCTCTAGTTTCACTCGAACGTACATAGTGTCCCTCCCAGACTCCCTACAGGTTTCCATGTACCACTCATGCAATTTGTACATCATCGTTGTTATAGGAGGAGGATCAGGTTTGAAGTGAGGCTTCCCAAGCACGTATTTGTATTCTTCTTTAGTTACCTCATCCATTTAAAAATATACATCACCCCCCAAGTAATCACCAAGTTTTGTACCAGGCAGTAGCACCGGATGATCAATATCACTAGACACCTTGAGAGGGGGGCACGATTGCTGCTCCTGTTCGCCGAGCTGGGGAATTGTTTGCCCACTTCTTCGTTCTTTGACTCTGGCAGCACTAGAAGTACTTCCCGACCGTTGCGCTTCATTATATGTCTTTATAATACAGCGGTCATAGTTTGATGGCAGCGGAGGTGGTGATGGTCGCTTTAGGGCATCCAGAGTGCGCTTCGCTTTCACCGGGTCTACCATTTCCTTTGGAGGTGGTTGTTTCCGTACAAAATGGGCCTTCACTTCGGCTTTACTGATGTCAATGCCTTCTTCGTCAGTCCTCTCGTATGGTAACTTTGTAACAGGATTGAGGCTTGGACCAAATTTGAATTTTTCCCGCCTATTGTACTGCTAGCCACCGGAGCGGCGGTGGCATCTCTCTTCCATCGTGGAGGAGGCGGAGTGGCCTGACGCACCGGAGGATGAGTTTGAGTGGCCTCACGTGCCGTAGGAGGCGGAGTGGACTGACACACCGGAGGAGGAGGCTCAGTGGCCTCGCGCGTCGGAGAAGGCGGACCGCTCCGATGCGTCGGAGAAGGTGGAGTGTCCTCGTGCGCCGGAGGAGGCAAAGTGGCCTCACGCGTCGGAGGAGGCGGACTGCTCCGATGCTCCGGGGTAGTAGGAGTGCACTCACGCGTCAGAGGAGCCGTAGAAGGAGGCGGAGTGCCCTGATAACTCGCCAGAGGACGAGGAGGAGGAGGAGGCGGAGTGCCCTGACTCGCCGGAAGAGGAGGAGGAGACGGAGGCGTCCAGTTTGGAAGCTTGATGTACTCCTTCCACCATAGTCATGTACTCCTCAGAGCATGAACCAGTTGATTCTCCCCTTCACCTATATGGTGGTCAAGCTCGAGCTCCTCAAAGCCCTCCATTACTCCATCCACTATCACAATAGCATAGCCATGTCGAATCGTATTGTAGTGAAAAGTTCCGTTGGGTTGAGGATGTGCAACTGAGCCGACAGCCGCCTTGAAAGTGAGGTTCCAGAATTTCGTCATAAGCTCACAATGTTGAACCTGCGTGATAGTATCCACGGGGTAGCATGGAGCCGTGAAGTCAAGCTGAGCGAGCTCCATGGAAGCCATAATGCTTCTTTGCTGAGATGGCGGGGTAGCTTCTAGGGTAGCTTCATGCCACTGAGATGGTTGGCCGACAGCTCGGTGGCTCTCAAGTTCCTCTCGCTTTCCAAGTCTTGCATTAAGCTTCTGCATGTCGCTTAGCTCCGCTTTCCTCTTTCTGTACCGACTTCTATAACCGCCTGCTTCGGGAAACCCAACCTTCCACGGAACGGAGCCTGGTGTGCCTCGTGTTCGTCCAGGGTGCTCAAGATTCCCGAGGGCCTCAGTCAGCTCATCCTTCTCTCTGTCGGGAATGAACGTCCCTTCCTGCGCTGCGGTGATATACTTCTGAAGCCTCTTGACAGGTATTGCAAGTTGCTCGTTCATCTAAGGACACTTCCCTGTTTCAGAGTCCAAAGTTCCCCCAACCCCGAAGAACTAAGTCCTTGAACAGTCTGGCCAGTTCAATGTCTGTGGTTCGACCCCTTTAGCAATCACGTCATTCTCAGCTTTGTCCCACAACGGCCAGGCTTTCAGGCAGCCACATGACCCCGTGTGATGGTGATACTGCTTCTTTGCAGCACTGTTCTTGTTTGTCTCAGACATTTTCTTACTCTTGTCCGATGTCTTGTGGGCCACAAATTTGGGCCAGTAATCTCGTATATTCTCAAATCGTCCGATGAATTCTGGAGTCTTCCCTTTCTCGACAAACTTTGATTTCAACTCATTCTTCCACCTCCTGAATAGATCTGCCATCTTCTTAAGAGCACACACCTTGATCCATCGCTCTATAACTGGGTTATTCGGATCCTCCTCTAGTGGTAGGGTGAAATTTGCCTTCAGCGAGGTCCAAAGATCATCTTTCTGACTATCAGTGACATAAGAAATTTCAAGGTCGTTGTCCTTAGACTTATTTCATTGGTTGATGCTGATCGGCCTGCTGTCCCTAACAATAGCTCCGCACTGAGCAGCAAATGCATCCTTGGTCCGCTTTGCTTCAATCGGTAGGACATCGTCCGCGTGTGCTGTGATCGTGAACCTTTCTTCCTTGTCCAACCTACTGTTCGGGCCTCGTCTCGTTACCGAAGTTTGGCTCGATCCGGAGGGCTATAAAAGAAGAAATAAGATTTAATATATGTACATACTAAAATAATTTAATGCATCGATTAGCTAGTCAGCACAGGCTTAATTAATATATATACCTCGCCGTACTTTGCAATAGCTTCCTCCTTCGTTCCGTCACCGGAGACATCACCATGGTCTCCTTCTTCCTCCGGCATTCGATGACTGGAACCATCATGATCATGTCCTTCCTCCTCCATTGTTCAATAATCGGAGCAGCAATCCTCTCCTTCGAGACCATTGGTGTCGTTCAGAAACAACAAGACATCACCTCCACCTTGGATTATGTCCCCCAACAACTGTTCTTGTTCCAAGCCTCTTTGATCCATAGTTTCCACAAATATGAAAACATGGCAATTAATATACAAACATGAGAGATGGATATACTTCTCTACGGTTTGGGGTGGCCTCGACAACGCTTCTAGGGTTAGGGGTGGCGTCGACGCTTCTAGGGTTTGGCCAGGCAAGAGGGGATTCTCTTAACTTTAAGGGATTTCACAAAATGGCGCCATTCTAGATGTGCAGAAAATGGTCCATATTTTGCCTGATCTCATATACCCTTCTATATCTCATGTTGTCTAGTGTCAAAGGATTCAAGAAAACCACAACTTCATCATTAGCTGGAAGTAACAAGCGCATAATGGTACGAAGGTCTCCAAAATTGTTTTGGACCGGAGTCCCAGATAGGATAATTAGCTTTTCGGTACGAAGTTCAGAAAGAGCCTTCCGAATATCGCTATTTGGAAGGTTGTTGCTAAAACTCGTACCAGAAAGCGAATTATTCTATCCGGAACTCCGTTCCAAAACAACTTTGAAGAGCTTCATAGCATCATACGCCGGTGACTTCCGGCAAATGATGAAGCCATGGGTTTCTTCAATACTTTGACACACAACATGACATATATAAGAATATATATATATATATATGGGATCAGAAAAAAATTGGATCAACTTGTGCACATCTATAATGGGGACATTCTTGATAAATCTATGTTACCGAAGTTTATATATGAACAAAAAAAATCCACATGACAACGACGCTCACCCCTCATGTCCGATGTCTGACGTCCCCCTCATGTCGAAGTTATCGAGGAGGGGGTAGACGACAACGACGTTCACCCCTCATGTCTGACGTCCGATGTCCCCCCTCATGTCGAAGTTATCGGGGAGGGGGTAGACGACAACGAAGCTCACCCCTCATGTCATGTCCGACGTCCCCCCTCATATAGAAGTTATCAGGGAGGGGATAGACAACAACGAGGGTCACCCCTCATGTGCGACGTCCGACGTCCCCCCTCATGTCATGTCCGACATCTAGGGTTTGGGGTGGCCTCGACAATGCTCTTTTAACTCATTTAACTCATTTAACTTGGTAAATTTGGGTGGCCTCGACAATGCTTGTAGAGTTTGGGGTGGCCTCAATAACAGTTCGAGGGTTTGGGGTGGCCTTGGCAACGCTTTTTAAGTTCTGTTTTGGCGAGAGGGGGTTGATCAATCGACGTCCCCACTCATGTTGGAGATTTACCGGAGTTTTCTATGAACAAAAAAATACTACCTATCACATCCCAGTACCCGTTTGGGTGGACTCGAGAGTTTTCTATGAACAAAAAAAATTCTTTGCATATTCTTTGCATATGAAAAAACATACATTTTCTTTTTTTCTTAAATCTAACTTTTGTGTATATATATGAACATACATACACATTTTTTCTGCTAAAAATGCACATATGAACATATACAAAGAACATACATACATAAAACTTTTCTAGAAATGTAACTTTTGCATATATGAACATATAAAGAGAACATACATACATTTTTCTACAAATGCAAAAAAATCATCATATGAAAAAAAGCATACATAATCTATCATCAACATCATCTGGCTAACAATCATCAACATCATCATATCTAACAATCATATGAACAAAAAAATGTATATGAATAGGGGAGGTGGACAGGGAGGAAAGGGGGTCGGCCGGACCGTAGCACGGGGCGGCACGGACCGTCGGCGAGGGCTTGGGGCACAATGACGGCATCGGGGGTAGGGGCGCGGCGACGGCGTTGGGCGCGGCGGCGAGGGATCGGGGAAGGGGCGCGGCGACAGCATCAGAGGCGTCGGGAGTGCCGACGGCTTCGGGGGCAACGACGACGAGGGCTCGGGACAGGGGCGCGGCATCGGCGTCGGGGCCGTCGGGCGCGGCGACGGTGTTGGGGGCATCGGGGGCGGCGACGGCGATGCCAATGATAGGGCAGGGGCGACGACGGCGTCGGGGGAAGCAACGGTGACGGCAGGGCAGGGCAGCCTGGCGGCATCATCGGAGAGATCGAAGAACTGAATGGAAATTTTCACAAGTGATGCTTATATACACGAAGCATTGGTCCCGGTTTGTGGCACCAACCGGGACCAATGCTGCCCTTTGGTCCCGGTTGGTGCCACCAACCGGGACCAAAGGTCAGTTTTCAGCAGCCCAAAGGACGGGAAACAGGGACCTTTGGTCCCGGTTGGTGGCACCTCGCTAGCCGAGAGACCTCAAGAGTGGTTTATAAGCGTTGTTGTGCGCACCCTTTCGAGCTCCTCTCAACTACAGGCTTTCGGGCCTATTGGTTCTTCTACAGGCCTGAATCTTTGCCCAACAAGCTGGTTGGGTTTCTAGTCGTATTCAGGCCGTGGTGGCCTAGTAGGTAGCATTTTTTAAAAGATATTCTAGTGTTTTTTTTCTTTAATTATTTTATTTTGTTCCTACTTACTATTTTTCAGTGATTCTTTTTTGATTTTAGGTCACAAAAATTGTAAATTTTCTGTTAGTGCCATTAGTTTTCATATTTGAATAGTTTAAATGTGAATTTTTGAAATTTGTGTGAATCACTAGTTTGTGAAAACCTTTATTAAAAAAAAAGATTTTGAGTGATTCCTTTTCCTGCTATTTAATATTACTGTGGTTTATCATTATATTCAATTTGGTAAGTTTTAGGTTATATTAAATGTCTGTTTTAATCAGAAACAGATTTGGTTATTTTTGTTTGCTATTAAAGTTTCTAACAAAAAATTTCTTTATTTAAATTCTTTTTGCTATTAATGTTTCGAACAAAAAATACTTTGATAATTTTAGTTGCATAAATTAGAGTTTCATAAAAGTTTATAGTTCATTCTTTTTGCTATTAGTTCATTCTTTGAGCTAAATGATCCTGAAATTGAAAAGCACACTACAAATGAACTGTGAAAAGGTTGAAAGTAGGCATGGTATCATCATTTCACTCACATAGCATGTGCTAAAATGTTGAGAGGGTTACGAAGATAGCTGGATGCACTTCGTGTACAAAATGGACAATCTCTTTCGATGTATCAGGGTGTCGGAGTAAAACTCATCTATTACAAAGGGATTTCATCTTTTTGAACTTATTCAAACTCCAGACTTTTTATGTGTTCAAAATGCACCATTCAAAGCTACATCATCAATTTTCAACCCTTTGTGACTTCATTTACTGATTTTTTGAGCTAAATGACCTGTGAAAAGCACTACAAATGAACTTTGAAAAGGTTGAAAGTTGGCCTGGTATCATCATTTCACACACATAGCATGTTATAAAAAGTTGAGAGACCAATCTTCTTAAGGTCAGGAATGAAGTCAACACAAAACCCAATGACATCCTCTGTTTGATGGCGCATGGGGATGCTTCCTTCAGGCCTAGCGCGGTTATGAACATATTTCTTTAAGACTTCCATGAACCTCTCAAAGGGGAACATATTGCGTAGAAATACAGGGTCCATAACGACAATCTTGTCGACTCTATGAACTAGAATATGCGTCATGATATTGAAGAAGGACGGTGGGTAAACCAGCTCGAAACTAACAAGAAATTGCACCAAATCACTCCTAAACCTTGGCAGGATTTGTGGATCGATCACCTTCTGAGAGATTTGCATTGAGGAATGCACATAACTTCACAGTGGCTAATCAAACGTTTTCCGGTAGAGGCCCGCTCAATGCAACCGGAAGCAGTTGCATCATAATCATGTGGTAGTCATGAGACTTTAGGTTTTGAAATTTTTTCTCTGCCATATTTATTATTCCCTTTATATTAGACGAGAAGACAGAGGGGACCTTCATACTGAGCAGGCATTGAAAGAAGATTTTCTTCTCTTCTTTGGTAAGAGCGTAGCTGGTAGGACATTCATACTGCTTTGGATGCATGTCGTCTTGTTCATGCACACATTGCTATTCCTCCCGTGCCCCCGGTGTATCTTTTGTCTTTCTATACACTCCCAAGAAGCATAGCAGGTTCATGCAAAGATTCTTCGTCACGTGCATCACGTCGATTGCAGAGCGGACCTCTCGGTCTTTCCAATACGGTAGGTCCAAAATAAATACATACAGTTCATACATTCTCATTATTGAACAACATATACCTCTCTAGAGCATCTAATTAAAACATACATTGAAATTATGTAAAATTTGAATGCAACAACAAATTCGATCATAACCACTACTAAGGTACCAATTGATCCAATGGCATAACGATACCAAGCCTCAGTATGGATGGCATATTTTCTAATCTTTCTAATGTTGAAGCGCATTGAATCCTTCTTGATCTTGTGATCGTCGATGACATCGGCAGCATGCAAATCCAACTTCATCTTCTCCGCTTCAACTCTTTTTAATTTTTCTTTCAAGTCATTGTCTTCTTTTTCAACCAAATTTACCTTCTCGATAATAATTTCTATGTGGGTTGGAATTTCCGGTTCACATACCTCCTAGATTAAAAAACTTATGTCACGTTGGTCGACATAACTATCATAAGCACTAAATAACACAAATAGTTATAAAAGATAATACATACCACATCCAAATCATAGACAGGACGAGGGCCGACGAAGGCGGACACCAAAACATTGCACTATATAATAACAAACAATAATAAAAGTAAGAAAATTACACAAGTATCTATCTAAATCATACAAGTAAGAACCTTTTTATTTTAGAAAGAAGATAAGAAGAAGAGGCTAACCACGGTGGTGCCGGCGCCAACATGGGCGCAGGTGATCGACGCCGGTGAGGGCGGGGACGGGACATGACGGACCGCCAAACCTAGACAAATCTTGAGAAAAATGAAGCTTGGACAAGGAGCTTCGAGAGGAGAAAGCTTGAGTGTGGCTTGGGCATTTAATCGAACACCTCATGTGCATAGGAGGTGAGCTAGAGCACCACAAAGCTCTCCCACGGCCGGCAAAAAAAAATAGAGCACTGCACTGGTTTGGTCGCGGGTGGGGGGTATATATATGCCAACCATTGGTCCCGGTTTGTAGCTGGAACCGGGACTAAAGGACACAATTTGGTCCCGGATCCATCCACAATCCGCGACCAATGGTTGTGGGCCAGGAGCAAGGCGCATTGGTTCCGGTTCGTGTTTGAAACCGGGATCAAAGGGTCGGACGAACCGGGACCAATGGCCCACGAGGCCCGGCCGACGCCCTGACCTCACGAACCAGAAGCAATGCCCCATGGGTCCTGGTTCGCGAGTGAACCGGGATTAATGGGATTTCAGGCCTGGACCACAACCTTGTTTTGTACTAGTGCTTGGTACCGACTCCGAGGATGGAACGTATGTGTGTGTGCGTTCTGATAAAGCTTGCTACTGCTAAGACTGCCTTATCTTCTCCAACCCGGTTGCATGGGCTCACTCTCCTCTCTCCCACTCTATATCACCCCGCCTGCTGTCGCCAGTGCAGGCCTGCTGCCGCCGTCGCCCCGCCCGCCCGCCCGCCCGTGGTATGTCTCCCTCCCACCGTCTTCCTCCCCTGCCACTAGTATAAAACAGTTCATTTGTCTCGGTTGGGAAGGGCCTTTAGTGCCGGTTCCTCAACCCAGACTAAGTCATAGAGACTAAAGGCTCCCGTCCTTTAGTCCCAATTGGCCATGACCTGGGACTAAATCCCTGCCACGTGAGCGGCAGCGTACTCTGTGGGATGGGAACCTTTAGTCCTGGTTGGTGACACCAACCGAGACTAAAGATTTAGGGATTTTAGGGTTTAGGTATTTTGGTTTTATTGTTTATTTTTCATTTCAAAAATATTTTACGCTATTACATACTCACACGTTATGCATATATAATAAAAGTTCTCGTACAAGCAATGACTAATAGGAAAAATCTTATAGGTAGGACATCGGTAGTAGCATTGGAAACTAACAAGCATTGTTGCTAAGCAACACTGTATTTGGATAGCACTACAAGTGAAGCCTTTGAAGTAGCGCTGGAAATATAAAGGGCGCTACTGCTAAGTGGGATCCAACGACCCACCGACGCTAGCTGTAGTACCAGCGCGGCCCAGAATACAGCGCTACTTCTAAAGATTTAGCAGTAGCACTTGAGGTGAGGACACCACTACACCTATTGGCCCCCACTTAATAATAGCATTGCTCCGAACAAGCACTACTACTAAGCCCGATAGAAGTAGCGCTCTGAGTGATACAACGCTATTGCTAATCGTGGCTGGTGCCACCTTTTCACCCACCCCCCATCTCCCCCTTCCTCCCCCTTCGCCCTCTCCCCTCCTTTGCCCTCTCCCATCTCTAAGTTACTTCTCCGCCATTATTTCCCTTTTTCTCTCTTCCTTCTACCTCTCTTCTCTCCCCATTAATGCCCCCTCCACTATAATTCTCCTCCGTAAATGGCCTCTTCTAGCTCTATCTTCCACATTTATTTGGCTCTCCCTCCTTCCATACACATAGATCTAGATAGATCATCTCTCTTCCTCTCCGTAGCTAGAGTTTCATCTCTCCTCCCAACAAATAGATCTAGCTAGCTATTTAGCCATCCACTTTTGATCCCTATAGATAGCGAAGGCCTAATGATTTAATTAACCATGCACAATCTCTCTCGGGGTATAGATGGATAAAAAAGTTATGCATTTCAAGAATGGGAATATGTCTGTGTGCGATATGAAGGGATTTGTGTGAGTGACGTGCCCCGTGAGTTGCTTATGTTTTGTCGAAATATCGATTTATTTCTGTTTCAACGAATTCAAGCAAACTCGATATGTCATATTTTTAGGCAAGGTCATGCCAAATTTTTATATGACTTTGATGCATCCATGCATTTTGTTATAACCCTTTTGCTTGATTTACCATGCAGTGACGAAGGTGAGTGGATGGAAGGTGGAGCGATACTTGCAGTCCGCGGTGATGGACGTGTATGCAAATAAACGGACTGGGATTAGATGTCCGTGTACAAGATGCAAAGAAGGAATCATTTTGGACCCTTTTACTCGTGGTATTTTGAAGACACACGTGCTGATAAATGGTTTCATGGATGGCTATACTCGGTGGATAAGTGAAGATGATGATGAGGACGTCCACATGGCAGGGAATAACGACATGGGGCTAGACGAAGAGATGACTGACCGACACGAAGACAATGGCGCTGGACTATTGGGGAACGTCGCATGGGAAACAAACTGGGACATGCAAACCTATCCATGGTGATGAGCATCTACGAGAGGGAGAGTGGATCTACGTACCCTTGTAGATCGCTAAGCGAGAAGCGTTAAGAAACGCGGTTGGTGTAGTCGTACTTCTTCGCGATCAAAATCGCCGAGCGTCCCGTGATCTAATCATGAACCCTCCCGCGATCCAATCACGAACCGTCCCGCGATATCGTCACGATCCCTCCCGCGATCCGATCACGAACGTCCCGTAGCCTTGATCATGATCCTTCCGATCTAGTACCGAACGGACGGCACCTCCGTGTTCAGCACACGTGCAGCTTGATGACGATCTCCACCGTCTTGATCCAGCAAGAGAAGGTGGAGAGGAGAGAGAGTTCACCGGCAGCGTAACGGCGCTTCGGTGATGATGGTGGAGCAATTCCGGCAGGGCTTTGCCTAAGCATTGCGGAACTACGATCTAGAGGAGAAACTATGCACCGGTGGAACGGGAAGCACGTGGCCGGAAATTTTTCCAAAACCCTAGCTATTCCACTAGTATATATAGGAGGAGAGGAGAGGAGAGGCAGCCAAAACCTCCTTGGTTCGGCCAGCTAGGAGGAGGGTGGAATCCTATTCCACCTCCAATCCTAGTTGGAGTAGGATTGCCTCCTATTGGCTGATTTTCCACTTTTTGCTTTAGGACTTTATATCCTACGCCATGGGCCTTTATGTCTGTTTTCCCAGCCCACTAAGGGCTGGTTATTGTTCTCCCATAGCCCATGGACCTCTTCGTGTCGAACTCCCTCTCCCGGAGGCCTCCCGGTACACTACCGGCACTCCCGGTACACTACTGATGAGCCCCGAAACTTTTCCGGCAACCAAACTGGGACTTCCTATATATGAATCTTTACCTCTGGACCATTCCGGAGCTCCTTGTGACGTCCGGGATCTCATCCGGGACTCCGAACAAACTTCGGTCACCACCATACATAACTCCACACTAACGAAACGGCACCGAACCTTAAGTGTGCAGACCTGCGGGTTCGAGAACTATGTAGACATGACCGAGACACCTCTACGGTCAATAACCAATGGCGGGACCTGGACGTCCACATCGGTTCCTACATATTCTACGAAGATCTTCATCGGTCGAACCTCTATGTCAAGGATTTAGTTAATCTCGTATAACGTTCCTTTTGTTCTTCGGTATGTTACTTGCCTGAGATTCGATCGTCGGTATCTCCATACCTAGTTCAACCTCGCTACCGACAAGTCTCTTTACTCGTTCCGTAATACAAGATCCCGCAACTAACAATTAGTCACATTGCTTGCAAGGCTCATTCTGATGTTGCGTTACCGAGTGGGCCCCGAGATACCTCTCCGTCACACGGAGTACCAAATCCCAGTCTTGATCCATGCCAACTCAACAGACACCATCGGAGATACCTGTAGAGCACCTTTATAGTCACCCAGTTACGTTGCGACGTTTGATACACACAAGGCACTCCTCCAATATCCATGAGTTGCATGATCTCATGGTCATAGGAACATATACATTGACATGCAGAAAACAGTAGCAATAAACTGACACGATCATATGCTACGTTTGTAGTTTGGGTCTTGTCCATCACATCATTCTCCTAATGATGTGATCTCATTATCAAATGACATCTCATGTCCATGGCTAGGAAACCTTAACCCTCTTTTGATCAACGAGCTAGTTCACTAGAGGCACACTAGGGAGATTGTGTCGTCTATTTACCCACACATGCAATGTGTTTCCAAGCACTACAATTATAGCATGGATAATAAACGATTATCATGAACAATGAAATATAATAATAAACACTTTATATATTGCCTCTAGGGCATATTTCCAACACGGACATGGTGGCGGGGAAGAGTCCGGACATGGTGATGGAGAAGATTCCAGACATGGCAAAGAAGAGTCCGGACATGGCAGCGGAGAAGATTCCGGACACGGCGAAGAAGAGTCTAGACATGGCGGAGAAGAGGCGACGGACACACCGCAGTATTTGATGCTACTAAGTTCAGTCGTGCAGGACGCTCATGTCTGAGACCTCCTTCACAAGAGTACGACTAGCGACAGAGCTGCTTCTAGAGAGGAGGCCAAGCTGGCGCAACTTGAGGTAGACTCGAAGACTCCATTCTATGAAGGTTGCAATCCTGAGGTGACCCGCTTGAGTTTCATGCTCGAATTTCTAAAGACAAAGGCCAAAAACAAATGGATAGATAAAAGCCTCGATGAGCATTTGAAGTATCTACATAATAAAGGTCTTCCCAAGGGAGACCTGTGTCCTACTAGTGTCGAGGAGGCCAAGAAAACCGTTTGCCCTCTTGATCTGCCGTACATTAGAGACCACGCATGCATCAATGATTGCATCATTTATTGGGGGAGCACGTAGAAAAAACCAGCTGTCTAGTGTGCAATGCTTGTCGATACAAGAAGGTAGGAAAGAAATCTCCTCAGAAAGTTATATGGTACTATCCGATCACTCCCAGTATGCAGCGGTATTTCGTATATCCTAAGGAAGCAAAGCTCATGCGCTGGCGCGTGGAGAGGAAGAAATCCGATGATGGAGATGATCCAAAACTGAGGCACCTCACAAATGCTAGCTAGTGGAGAGCATTCAACGCCGAATATCAATTTTTTGGAGAAGTTGCAAGAAATATCATGCTTGGAGCGAGTACCTATAGGGAGACGTAGTAGTAAATCAAATAAACTCCTACGACGCCCAAGATCTATCTATGGAGAAACCAGAAACGAGTAAGGAGAGATTGCATCTTCATACCTTTGAAGATCGCTAAGCGGAAGCATTACTAGAACGAGGTTGGTTAGTCATACTCGCAATGATTCAGATCGCGGTGGAATCCAATCTAAGCAACGAACAACGGCGCCTCCGCATTCAACACACATGCAGCCCGATGACGTCTCCTACGCCTTGATCCAGCAAGGAGGAAAGAGAGGTTGAGGGAGGGCTTCAGAAGCACGACGGCGTGGTGATGGTGGAGATGCATGGTACTCCGGCAGGGCTTAGCCAAGCGCTACAGAGAACGAGGAAGAGGAAGGGTAGGGCTGCACCGAGGGAGGAAGAAACTAATGTGTCTGGCAGCCCCAAAAACCCCACTATATATAGGAGGAGGAGGAGGAGGAGGAGGGTGCGCACCCCTAGGGTTCCCACCATAGGGGTGGGGGCAGACCTAGATGGCCTTTGGTCGGCGGCCAAGAGAGGGAGAGGGGAGGGCGGCGCCCTAGGTGGGCCTAAGGCCCATCTGGACCTAGGGTTTACCCCCTCTCCTCCCTTGTTGTGCCTTGGGCCAGGGCGGAGGGTGCACCAGCCCACTCTGGGGCTGGTCCCCTCCCACTCTCGGCCCATGCAGCCCTCTGGGGCTGGTGGCCCCACTTGGTGGACCCTCGGAACCATTCCGGTGGTCCCGGTACGCTACCGGTAATTCCCGAAACTCTTCCGGTGACCAAAACCTCACTTTCTATATATCAATCTTTACCTCCGGACCATTCCGGAACTCCTCGTGACGTCCGAGATCGCATCCGGGACTCCAAACCACCTTCGGTAACCATGTACACTATTTCCCTATAACCCTAGCATCATCGAACCTTACGTGTGTAGACCCAACGGGTTCGGGGAACACGTAGACATGACCGAGACACCTCTCTGGTCAATAACCAACAACGGGATCTTGATACCCATGTTGGCTCCCACATGCTCCATGATGATATCATCGGATGAACCACGATGTCGGGGATTCAATCAATCCTGTATGCAATTCCCTTTGTCTACCGGTATGGTACTTGCCTGAGATTCGATCATCGGTATCCCTATACCTAGTTCAATCTCGTTACCGTCAAGTCACTTTACTCATTCTGTAACACATCATCCCATGGCTAACTCCTTAGTCACATTGAGCTCATTATGATGATGTCTTACTGAGTGGGCCCAAAGATACCTCTCCGTCACACGGAGTGACAAATCCCAGTCTTGATTCGTGCCAACCCAACAGACAGTTTTGGAGATACCCGTAGTGTAGCTTTATAGCCACCCAGTTACGTTGTGAGGTTTGGCAAACACGAAGTATTCCTACGGTATCCAGGAGTTGCACAATCTGATGGTCTAAGGAAATGATACTTGACATTGGAAAAGCTTTAGCGGACGAACTACGCGATCTTGTGCTATGCTTAGGATTGGTCCATCACCTCATTCTACTAATGATGTGATCCCGTTATCAATGACATCCAATGTCCATGGTCATGAAACTATGACCATCTATTGATCAACGAGCTAGCCAACTAGAGGCTCACTAGGGACATGTTGTGGTCTATGTATTCACACATGTATTACGGTTTCCGGTTAATACAATTATAGCATGAACAATAGACAATTATCATGAACAAGGAAATACAATAATAACCATTTTATTATTGCCTCTAGGGCATATTTCCAACATTACCGATGGCATTAATCCGTTTGGAAACTAGAACACCAACCACAACACATGCTCCGTCTTCGTATGGATGTACAACCTCCCCCCATGGTTGTGCATGAAGACAAAGTACATACACATGAGCATGCTGACTCAAGGGCCGAAACAACCGGGAAATAATATTAACATGTATATGGGGATTCTGAAAGAGGAGTTAGACACGTTATGGAAATTGCCGGTCAAGATATGGGACGCTAGCACAGGAGATTATTTCTATATGAGAACCACACTGATGATGACGGTGCATCACTATCTCAGTTACGGGTTCACTTCAAGCCAGGTGTGCCACGAGTACTGTGGATGCACGAGGTGCATGGATGATATAACCTCTCAGTAGCTTACGTCAACAAAAGATGGAGGGTCCGGGAAAATCGTGTACATGGGGAATCGCAAATGGCTCGAGAAGGATGACCCGTGGAGAAAACGTGGATGTCTTTTAAGTGGTTTGGCTGAGCATCAAGGACATCCACGTAAACGGAGCGGCGCCGAAATCACCGAGTTGTTGAATAACTGGGAACAGTGCCCGCCACCGAGAAAGATGGAAAAGGCGCCGGAGCCGCTGCTGAAGGTATGGAAAATGAGGTCTTTTTTCTAGGACTTGGAGTACTAGCACAATCACGACACGCCTTATTGCCTTGATCACGTGCATATCATGAAGAATATCCTTGATAGCTGGCTTGGCACACTGATGAACATGCCAGACAAGACCAAGGATGGGCCAAATGCAAGGAAATACTTGCAAAATTTGGAGATCATAAGAGATCTCCACATGCCCCGTAAAAAGTCGATGGACGACACGGAGACGAAGGCGAAGGCGGGGCCAAGGGAGAGAAAAGTCAACGAGAAGGAGGAGAATTATTGCCCCTCTTCTTGCTTCACCTTTAGTCTGAACGAGATCGATCAATTCATCAAGTGCCTTACGGGAATCAAAGTCAGTTTCGGTTACTATGGGAAGATAAGCAAATTTCTAGACATTAAGAAGAAAATTTTCAGCGGGATGAAGTCTCATGACTATCACGTGATGATGACGCAGATACTCCCGGTTGCCATTAGAGGGATAATGGAAAAGCATGTCCGTGACACGCTTACTAGTCTCTGCAAATTCTTCGACGTTATCTCCCGAAAGTCCATCGGTGTGAAGCAGCTCCGAAGGCTATAGGAAGAGATCGTTTTCATACTATGTGAGCTTGAGATGTACTTCCCGCCCTCGTTCTTTGACGTCATGGTGCATATGTGTGTCCACATCATGGATGACATCATCGACCTCGGGCCAACATTCCTTCACAGCATGATGTTGTTCAAGAGGACGAATGTGGTCATCAAAGGATTCGTTCGTAACATGTCCCGTCCCGGTGAGAGCATCGTCGAGGGTCATCTGACCCAAAAGTGCATCTCCTTTTGCGAGAATTATATAGGCGGCAGAGACCCTGTTGTTGGTTTGCCCGTCAATAAGCACCATGGTAGGCGCGGAGGAGAAGGTCACAACAACAGCCGGAGGGAATTGCACGTGGACTACTCGGATCGACGGGAAGACTTTCACAGGGCTAACTTATAAGTTCTACAACACCTAGATGTGGTAGATGATTATGTGACACTGCACAAAGAAACCATCGCAAAGAAGTACCATGATCAGGGGATGCGCAAGATGGAAGATGAAGTTACTTTAGAGCACAATGCCACTTGTGGCGTTGGTTCAAAGAGCAAATTCATGCTAATCCCCCTGAAGAGGGTAGTTCAGACGGATTGCTCATACACGCCTTAGCACATGGCCCCACGCCCAAACTCGCATCCTATCACGCATATGATATCAACGGGTACACATTCTACATGGCGGCCAAAGACATGGAAAGTGATTACCACAACTCAAGGGTGACGATTGAATGCATGACCGACACCAACACTAGTAGAATGTCAATCAGTAGTCCCGGTCGGGATGTGCCTTCAGGAACGGTTCCCCAACCGGTACTAAAGGGTCGGGACTAAAGGTCTAGACCTTTAGTACCATTTGGTCCACGGACCGGTACTAAAGGTCAACCACATGGCTGCTTGCATGCGCTGGCGGTGGAGGACCTTTAGTACCGGTTGGTGATACCAACCGGTACTAAAGGCCCACCACGTGGTTGCCTACGTGGGCTGGTGGTGGAGGACCTTTTCTGATTTCCTGATTTTCAAATCTGTGAATTATCTGACAATTTAATCTCTAACCACCCCTCCTCACTTCTTTTGAATTATTTGACAATTTAATCTCTAATCACCCCTCACTCCAAATCATCTAACTTCCCAGCCGGTCACCCATCCTCTCACTGCTGTAACCCGAGCACGCTAAACTTTCGAGTTCTATCACCCTTTGTTTCCAAGTCTGCACTTGTTGTTTTGTTGACAATAGTAAGCTATCAATCCTATTAACCCTTAGTTCTTGATGTCACATTATTTAATTTTTTGAATTCCAAACAATTATTAAAATAAAAAAATAAATCATAATAATATTGAATTTCTATGAAAATGAAATAAGTAATATTATTATTTTATTTCTTTTTTTTGCCATATATTCAATTCATATGGCATAATTAATATCTTTAAATCTATAAATCGAAATTCAACAAATAATATATCCATTATTATCAGAAAAATGTGAGGAATCCAAATATGGCATCATTTATTTATTAGCACATGTTATGTGGGCTAAATGATGATACCATGCCAACTTTCAAACTTTTTAGAGCTCATTTGTAGTGCTTTTCGATTTCAGTGTCATTTAGCTCAAAAAAGTCAATAACTCCATGAAAAATAACAAATGAAGTCGGGAAGGGTTGAAAATTGATGATGTGGCTTTGAAGGATGCATTTTGAACACACCAAAAGCCTGGAGTTCAAATAAGTTCAAGAAAATGAAATGCCTTTTGTAACAGATGAGTTTACGTCTGAAACCATGGTACTTCGAAAGGGATTGTCCGTTTTGTCCACGAAGTGCATCCAGCTTTTGCCGTAACCCTCTCAACTTTTTAACACATGCATGCTATGTGGATGAAATGATGATACCATGCCAACTTTCAACCTTTTCAAAGTTCATTTATAGTGCTTTTCAATTTCAGTGTCATTTAGCTCAAAAAAATCAATAAATGCATAAAAAATAACAAATGAAGTCGGGAAGGTTGAAAATTGATGATGTATCTTTAAATGGTGTATTTTGAACACACAAAAAGTCTAGAGTTCAAATAAGTTCAAGAAATTGTAATGCCTTTTGTAACCGATGAGTTTACGTCCGAAACCTTGATACTTCGAAAGAAACTGTCCGTTTTGTACACGAAGTGCATCCAGCTTTTGCCGTAACCATCCTAACTTTTTAGCACATGCTATGTGGGTGAAATGATGATACCATGCTAACTTTCAACCTTTTCAGAGTTCATTTGTAGTGCTTTTTAATTTCAGGGTCATTTAGCTCAAAAAAATCAATAACTGCATGAAAAATAACAAATGAAGTCAGAAAGAGTTGAAAATTTATGATGTGGCTTTGAATGGTGCATTTTGAACACAAAAAAGCATGGAGTTCAAATAAGTTCAAGAAAATGAAATGCCTTTTGTAACAGATGAGTTTCCGTCCGAAACCATGATACTTCGAAAGAGACTGTCCGTTTTGTAAACGAAGTGCATCCAGCTTTTGTCGTAACCCTCTCAACTTTTTAGCACATACGATGTGGGTGAGATGATGATACCGTGCCAACTTTCAACCTTTTCAGAGTTCATTTTGTAGTGCTTTTTAATTTCAGGGTCATTTAGCTCAAAAAAATCAATAACTGCATGAAAAATAACAAATGAAGTCAGAAAGGGTTGAAAATTGATGAAGTGGCTTCGAACGGTGCATTTTGAACACACAAAAAGCCTGGACTTCAAATAAGTTCAAAAAAATGAAATGCCTTTCGTAACAGATGAGTTTTCGTCCGAAACCCTGATACTTAAAAAGAGACTGTCCGTTTTGTACATGAAGTGCATCGAGCAAAAAGAATGAACTAAAAATAATCAATTTAAATATTATTTTATGAACTATAATATTCTTCAATAGCAAAAAGAATCAACCAAATAGCTTTTATAAAACTTAATAGCAAAAGGAAACTCTAAAAGCTTTGATAAACCTCTAGTATTTTTGAAACTAAAATTATACAAAACCTAAAAGTTACCAAATTGAATCTAATGTTAAAATAAAGTAATATTAGCAAAAAGAATTTTTTGTTGGAAACTTTAATACCAAACTAAAATAACAAAATCTGTTTTTGATTTAAACAACCATTTAAAGTAACCTAAAAATTACCAAATTGAATATAATGTTAAAATGAAGTAATATTAAATAGCAGGAAAAATAGTAAAGAAATAACATAAAAATAGCAAAAGTGAAAATAGATGCCCTTATACTGAAATTGAACCTAAATTTAAAGTGCTACGTAGGCATCTAACTAGCATTTTGAATTTAGGTCGAATTTCGTGTGTAAGGGCATCTATTTTCACTATGAGAGGAGCTCTCGATAGGTCAAGCGCGTCGGGGCTTATAAAAAGGTGCGGTCTTGCCTCGACTTGTGAGGTGGGACTAAGCATTTGACACCTGCTGCGCCACACCTTTGGTCCCTTCGATCGTCTGTGGACGAAGCGTATATGTATAGGAAGTCTTTAGTACCGGCTGGTGACACCATCCGGTACTAAAGGTTGCCCTTTAGTACCGGTTGGTGTCACCAGATGGTATTAAAGGTGCACGCGGGGCCCAAGTATGACCAAAAGCCTGCCACGCCCATTTAGTACCGGCTCGTGACATGAACCGGTCCTATAGATCGCTCATGAGCCGGTACTAAAGGTGGCCCTGCTCCTAGCTGTTGGAGCCGGCACGAACCGGGACTAATACCGTCTTTAGTACCGGCTCGTAACCAGACCGGGACTAATGCTTGGGACGAAAGGTCTGTTTTCTACTAGTGATGATTATGTGACACTGCACAAAGAAAGCATCGCAAAGAAGTACCGTGATCAGGGGATGCGCAAGATGGAAGACGAAGTTACTGTAGAGCACAATGCCACTTGTGGCGTTGGTCCAAAGAGCAAATTCTTGCTAATCCCCCTGAAGAGGGTAGTTCAGACGGATTGCTCATACATGCCTTAGCACATGGCCCCATGCCCAAACTCGCATCCTATCAGGCATATGATATCAACAGGTACACATTCTACATGGAGGCCAAAGACATGGACAGTGATTAACAGAACTCAGGGGTGACGTGAATGCGTGGTCGACACCAACGGCACAACAGAAATATTCTACGGAAGGGTCGAAGTGATCTGGGAGCTTGAGTATGCTGAATTGCATGATGCGCTGATGTACCGTGTCAGATGGGCTAAGGCCATCGTAAGACAATACAAGTATATTTCACTACCATGTCTATACCCGACGCGAATAGCGCTACCATGAATGTTAACATCATCGCGAAAACCCAGCCATGGGTACACGCTAAGCACGTGTGAAAGCACATTCGCTACCTTGGTGGTTTTGGTAAATAACAACATATATATCATTCAACTAATATTTTCACTAAGCATATATCAAGAAAGTTCAATGATGGGTTGGCAAAAGGATTGTGCAGAAATCCCTAGATGCAAGAAATGGATTGGCAAAGCTTCAAGCAAAGATGACTCTACGTTTTACTTTGTGACAAATCACTTTGAGTTCATAGGAAAGCCAATACTATTAAAAGAGGGTAAGGTACTGTTGGTGAACAAGATAAGCAAACATGCACAAGTGATAGTCACCAAAAACACCCACAAATGGTCATAGTAGAAAACAAGTTCATCTTTCCAGGGTTGCAGCTGATAAGAAAGAAGATAGAGCTTCAGGTGAAGCATGTCATCCTTAGGAATTTGTTAGCCTTGAGGATTGTTCCAGGAAGAACTTCTGATGACAACATGATGTTGGGCCTCGGGGACATGGTAAGCTACTGATGTTACAATTTTCATCCATGCAAACTTGTTTTTTTATTCTTGTACTACCACTGATCAAGATATGATTTCTTATAAGCATGCTTTAATCCTGCTTAACTTGTATACTAAGGGCAATTGTACCTTAAAAGGTCTTAAACTTGTGTAGGTAAGCAACAGAAATATATTAAAGAACATTGCCTTCATCATCCACTGGTGCCCGCTGGGTCATGCTCTGGAGCAAAGGTGCACGCCGCCAACACCATATGATAGTTGTGGTAATCAACGACGGGAAAAAGCAACGGTGGGGGATCATCACCGGTGGGGTGGTCGGGGAGAACATGGAGGCATGTAAGAGAGGAACGGGTATGGGCGGGTGTGAAAAGAAGAACAAGAGAGATATCGATGGTGTGGTGCTGCACCACTACTCTCCTACTGCTAGCTGAATTTTGGTATTGTTGTTGCCATCTGAATTTCACATACACATGGAGAGGTGCTACCCTGCGAGGTAAGAAGCATCCCTCTCCATGTGATCGGCGGTCTATGTCCGGAATGTATTTCAATATGCAAATAGTTATATTTTTCTCTAAGAAAGTTACAACAATCTTTGTCCAGAAATTATCCAAAGAGAATTTCATTCTGCAAATAGTTCGCACGCCATAGCATATACATCATTAAGGAATTATCTTCCATATAAACTAACACTACATGTTTCATGTCATTTCACAAGTGATTAAACTAGGTCTTGGAACTACAGTAATATCATGTATCTGAGTGTGTATCCTAAATACTGGCCAGGCCATATGATAGAAAGACAATACTTGCCTGATGCCAGGAATAAAAGCCTAGAAAACTCTCATTCCGCCTTGCTAACTTTTTAGCACTTTGATTGTCAAGAAACAAATATTCCAGAAAGTTGCAGTTTGCTGAGGAAACATGCACTTCCATTTGTAACTAACAACGCTATTGTAACAAGGTTTTTGTATTTTTAAATTATATGCCTTTGTATTGTTCGCAACCCGACCGAGTGGTTGAGCTTTGTGACGATAGATTATTAGCCTGTTATATGCTTACTTCTCAAATAGAAAATTATTTAATTATTAATGTAATAGAGTTGCCACTGAAGTGCTTATTAATTTTGCATTATATGACCGTTTGAAAAAATCATCACTTTTTGTTACAAAAATGTCATGTAACATTATATCTAGAACAATTGCCTCTTTTGGCTATTTCTTTCTTGTGATTATGTATCTGACACACTAATGAGAGCTGATTTCATCTGTTGTGCATTTCTACGGTGGTACATTTTTAAAAAATGTGGTAGTTAAGTGATGGATTGAATAATTTTGTAAGGAACTTAATAATCTAAGTAGTTTCCTCTTTGAGTTGCTTTCATTAAAATATTACGAAAGTTCAAGCTGTAGTACAATAACTTTTTTCATAGCCTTTTTCATGTGTCTATTATGTTGTGAGGGACAAAGCTCGTAGCAATTGATATATAAATTCTCATATGTATCTCTTATTGTGGGTGAGTACTCAGCAGGAAAAACAGGCTCTAAAGAGAACCTTGGAATATTTTGCAGTTGTTGCTCCATAGGAATACTTAATTTTTTCTTAGAGGGACTTTATTGTGCTTGGATTCACACCTCACGTACTTGTCGCCAGAGGTCCATATTGGTTTTTATCTTCCAATTTAGTCTGGGATTTGTCTATAAAAAAATTCATTGAGACCCCTTTGGTTCCAGATGAACATATATGCATGTTGTATTGTGCTTCCTTGCTCCATTGATATTCTGCGTTGTTGCAACGATTCAAGGACTGTGGAAATGATTTCCATTTTCATTGAAGTACTTATTTACATTGAAAGTGCATGTCCCATGTTGCAGCTTTGATTAGATTACAGTTGAAGATGCTCCAAGGTTCCTTTGCACATGATTGGTGTGGGATATGTGTAAAATTTATCCCCTTGGTCTGTCTAACTTCTTCAGATTTGCACTTCTTTTAGGTGGTGCTACTAATCTATCTTGGAGTAGATCACAATTGTATTGTGATAAAGTTAACATTCAGTTACATTAATGATCGAACATAGCAATTTTTGCAATTGTTCAGTCCGTCGGGGAATGGGGCACAGACTGCGGGTCACAAATCGAAGCCGCGAGGGTGGCTAGGGAAAGCAGGTGGTGCGATGGAATAGAGATGACCACCGGAGGGGGCAAGAAGCCATAGACGTGGCTACACGGGACACCAATTTATGTGGAGGTCGCCCTCGACACGGGAATCAGCCTGGGCTGGCCAGGTCGACGATGCGACTCAGTTGAGATAGAAGTCGCCCTCAACACCAGAAATCGTCCTGGGACTGCCGGATTGATGGTGTGGCTCGCTGGCGGAATGATCCGGCTGCTCACCGTAACACATTTGCTCACCGGTGCTCACCGAATTCACCCAGAACAAATAACCGCATCGTGGAGTGGAGGGGCGGGGGACATAGGGGTGGAGGGAATAGGAGGCGACAAGGACATGCCATGGCGGGGAGATATGTCGATTGCGGCCCCTGCGGATAGAATGAGATGTGTGAGTGAGGGCTTGCCGTGGGGTGAGAGAGTGAGAAGAGTGAAATTGTTAGGGCTTTGTAGGAAAAGGGGTAGCTTTTTCTATATATGGGAAAAGCGATTGTTGGCTCTTTTTCTATATAGGGAAAGATTGTGGACATTTGAAATGCCTTGTTCGAAACAATGAGAGATTTTTTATTTTTTATTTTTTATAAAATGAGGATTACTCCCAACCTCTGCATCTAGGCGATGCATGCATCTATTTTATTGATTAATCATAACCTTGCAAAGTAGCACAAAAAAAGTCTGAAGCCACCATATTAGCAACATCTGTCGCTACTCCTAACGACATGATGAAGGGGTGTCGATAGTCCGAGCCTAATACCAAACAAACATCCCACAAAAGCCTAACATCTAAAGCCAGAGGCCCCAACCAAGCCAAAAACTGGGTTTGAGACAACAACCGGTCCGACGCACTCTCATGTGTCATCGTCGTCATCCTCCATCAATCCGTCTTCATGTGTCGATAGTCCAATGAGAGTTGATTTGGCTATTTCTTTCTTGTGATTATGTATTTGACACACGAATGAGAGCTGATTTCATCCATTGTGCATTTCTAAAGTGATACATTTTTAAAAAATGTGGTAGTTAAGTGATGTATTGAATAATTTTGTAACTAACTTAATAATCTAAGTAGTTGCCTCTTTTAATTGCTTCTATTAAAATATGACGAAAGTTTAAGCTGTACTACAATAAAAAAAGTCATAGCCTTTTTCATGCGTAGATCGGATTGTGAGGGACAAAGGTCTTAGCAATTGATACATAAGTTCTCATATGTATCTCTTATCGTGGGTGAGTACTCAGCAGGAACAGTAGGCTCTAAAGAAAACCTTGGAAGATTTGACATCTGTTGGTCCATAGGAATACTTAAGATTTTCTTAAAGAGCCTTTAATTTTTTTGAATTCAAACCTCCCATATTTGTCACCACAGGTCCATCTATGTTTTCCTTGCATCCGTGCCCGTAGCAATGCACAGGCACTCTACTAGTAGTGTTGAGTCAGCAGTCTGCCTCACAACCTACATAGGAAACTAAATGAGACCGAAATTACTAACTGAGGAGTAATCTTTTCTAAGATCTCTCCCACCTCTCCAGATTACGACAAGTGGCGCACTGCATGTGTGCCACTTGTCGCAATCTGAGAGTTCTTTTTTTCGTAGATCAGTATTTTCATGACGTTTTATCTCTTAAACTGTGCGTTCAAATTCTGAACCATTTTTATCATTGGGTTCCTTGCGTTGAGATCTTTCAAAGCTAGATCCAGGTTGATAGGTTTTGACAAATTTTTTGTTTCACGAAAAAAACGTAACAGAAAAACCGGGCATCTCTTGATAGAAAAAAACACACAACATGTTTTTTTCGTTTCTAAGGGGCACGGCCATGCTTCTCGCCGAAGCAAAACCATATCTATCGCAGAAAAAGAGAAAACACATTTTTTTTCGTTTCCGAGCGTGTCTCTCATTATGCAAAACCGTGTCTCTCGCAAAAATAAAAAATAAAAATAGAAAACATGTCTTTTTCGTTTCCAAAAGGCACGATCGTGCCTCTCGCGAAAAAACATAAACAACGTTTTTTCGTAATTTTTCGAATATTTTGTGCTCCAAACTGTAAAACTGGGATAGGAGTCGGAAAAAATGCATTTTAATGGTCCATTTTAGCTATATGGCCGAACAAACACTGTAAAACAATCAGTAAAATTGGGATAAAGAGTAGTCCAGCCACCGTCGCCCCTTCCCGCAGCCGGTCGTGCAGGCCACGCCGGCCGCGCCCCGCCACTCATCGGTCGTGCCCCACCCCTGCCGGCCGCACCCCATCATCATGCCGGCTGTGCGCAACCTCGCCGGCTGCGCCCTGTCGCCCTCAGTCATGCCCCGTCGCCTGCCGGCTACGTCCTGCTCTGTTGCCAGTCGTGCCCCTTTGCCGGCCGCGTCGAGAGAATTTCGGTGGCCAGACTGAGGTCATGGGAGGCCATGGCAAGGTCGAGCTCGTCCAATTCGAACCAACAGCGATCAATTGCAGCGTCCAGCAGCCTTTTCCGGTGTGTGATGATGCATTCTGGCGAGTTTAGGGCGGACTCTGGCAAACTCTGCGGCGGTGTGTTTGCTTCGACGAGATTTGACCGGCCTCTTTCAGTTCGGCCTTCGAGCCTTCAGATATAAAGGTTTCGGGTGTGAATTTTCCATGCCCTGAAATAAATTACGAATTGAACCACTTTTAAGATTTTTGTTTTGCACACTTTTTTGATCAAAACTGCAAAAAGTAATTTTTTTACGAGTTTGATCATTTATACGGAACCGTTAGAGATGCTGTAACAGTCTTCTTACATGCATGCCATCGCACCGGAACTTCTTTAAAGGGCCTGGACGCAATTCTGGCAGGCGGCGTCGTGCTGCACGGTGTCCTTGCGTTTATGACCATCGGGAAGGTTAAAGTGGCCAGGACGGGCTGGACAAGATAATAAGATATGCTTTATCATTTGCTCCTAAAACATTTAAAAGAAACCACTCGTTGTCCGCAGCTGCAAGAAAAACTGTAGATGTAGACTGGAATATCGGAAACATGGCAATTTCGCTATGGCGTCCATCAGTACTAATAGTGTTTTTGACTACTGACATGGTCACATGGAGGGCGAGCTGGTCCTCACAAATTTTCCTTTTTTAACCAGTAACTGGTGCTCACATGGCAGGTCCTCCTAAGCATGAATGGGCCTTTCACTTCACGTGCTATGCTAGTGCCGACGGGACAACGAGGGATGAAATGGATCTGCGTCGCCGAGTCGTTGCATCATCGTCCATCTTCATTTAGGAAACTAACATAGAACATGAATAGTGTCACGTTGTTTAATCAATCATGACCGACACTTTGGATTTTTTTTTCAACACTAGTACCTATTTTGTACCAAATTCGAAAAACGTATGTTGATAATGAATAAAAATATTAAAAATAGCACCCCGTCGGCCTCTGGTGGGCCGACGAGGGACCGGTCGACTTACGGGTGGCCGAAGAGGCCCCATCGGCGCACGGGTGGCTAAAGAGGCTGCCGTCGGCCCACAGGAGGCCGAAGAGGGCCCGTCGGCCTTCGGGAGGCCGAAGAGTCCTTGGATAAGGCCCAACTGCTGGGACCTTCTTCTTCCTCTCTCGCTCGCTACTCATCCTCTCTCTCTCTCTCTCTCGTTTTCTTCACCGAATCCCCCCGATCTCCCCCATCGTCCACCCATTTTCCTATTCAATCCACTAAAACAATAGATCGTACCCATCTCCACCGCCGTACGGTCTCATTTTTTGCCATAGGATAGTTTGTTGTTCGTTCGGAGGAGACATGGTGGGGTGGTGGAGGTGTGAATGTGTTGGGGAACGTTGCATGGGAAACAAAAAAATTCGTACGTTCACGCAAGACCTATCCATGGTGATGAGCATCTACGAGAGGGAGGGTGGATCTACATACCCTTGTAGATCGCTAAGCGGGAAGCGTTAAGAAACGCGGTTGGTGTAGTCGAACGTCTTCACGATCTAAATCGCCGAGCGTCCCGCGATCCAATCACGATCCGTCCCGCGAACTCGATCACGGTCCTTCCGATCTAGCGCCGAACGGATGACACCTCCGCGTTCAGCACTCGCATAGCTTGATGATGATCTCCATCGTCTTGATCCAGCAAGAGGGAGTGGAGAGGAATAAGTGTTCTCCGACAGCGTGACAGAGCTATTCCGGCAGGGCTTCGCCTAAGCACTCTAGAAATCTGATCTAGAGGAGAAACTATGCACTGGAGGAACGGGTAGCACGTGGCTGAAAATTCTGTGCAAGAACCCTAAAACCTCCATTATATATAAGAGGGAGGGAGGAGAGGCCTTGGCGCAAGGGCCAAGACCTCCTTGGTTCGGCCGAAGTGGGAGGATTGGAGGATTCCTCCTGCAATCCTAGTATGACTAGGATTCCTCCCTTTTTGGTCTTTTCCACCTTTTTCCATTTCGGCTTTTTCCCTAGCCGCATGGCCCTTGTGTGGGACTTCCACCAGCTCACAAAGGGCTGGTATTTACACTCCCACAGCCCATGTAGCCTCCTGGGTCGAAATACCCCTCCCGATGGTCTCCCGATACCCTACCGGCACTCCCGGTACTCTACCGATGAGCCCGAAACTTTTTCGGCGACCAAACTGGGACTTCCTATATATGAATTTTTACCTCCGGACCATTCCGGAGCTCCTCGTGATGTCTGGGATCTCATCCGGGACTCCGAAAAACCTTTGGTCATCACCATACATAACTCTATACTACTGAAACGTCACCAAAACCTTAAGTGTGCAGACCCTGCGGGTTTGAGAACTATGTAGACATGACCGAGACACCTCTACGGTCAATAACCAATAGCGGGACCTGGATGCCCATATTGGTTCCTACATATTCTATGAAGATCTTTATCGGTCGAACCTCTGTGTCAAGGATTCAGTTAATCCCGTATGATGTTCCCTTTGTTCTTCGGTATGTTACTTGCTCGAGATTCGATCGTCGGTATCTCCATACCTAGTTCAACCTCGTTACTGGCAAGTCTCTTTAGTCGTTTGGTAATACAAGATCACATGACTAATACTTAGTCAAATTGGTTGCAAGGCTTATTGTGATGTTGTATTACCGAGTGGGCCCTGAGATACCTCTCCATCACACGGAGTAACAAATCCTAGTCTTGATCCATGCCAACTCAACAGAAACCCTTGGAGATACCTGTAGAGCACCTTTATAGTCACCCAGTTACGTTGCGACGTTTGATATACACAAGGCACTCCTTCGGTGTCCGTGAGTCGCATGATCTCATGGTCATACGAACATATAATTTGACATGCAAAAAACACTAGCAATAAACTGACACGATCATATGCTACGTTTGTATTTTGGGTCTTGTCCATCACATCATTCTCGTAATGATGTGATCCTATTATCAAATGACATCACATGTCAATGGCTAGGAAACCTTGACCATCTTTGATTAACGAGCTAGTTCACTAGAGGCATACTAGCGACAAAGTGTTGTCTATTTACCCACACATGTAATGTGTTTCCAATCAATACAATTATAGCATGGATAATAAATGATTATAATGAACAAGGAAATATAATAATAAACACTTTATTTATTGCCTCTAGGGAATATTTTCAACAGTCTCCCACTTGCACTAGAGTCAATAATCTAGTTCACATCACTATGTGATTTACATTGTAATGAATCGAACACCCATGCAGTTCTGGTGTTGATCGTGTTTAGCCCTTGGAAGAGGTTTAGTCAACGGGTCTGCAACATTCAGATCCATGTGCACTTTGCAAATATTTATGTCCTTCTTGTCAATGTAATCGCGGATAAAGTTGAAGCGTCGCTTTATGTGTCTGGTCTTCTTGTGAAACCTTGGTTCGTTAGCCAGAGCAATGGCACCAGCGTTGTCACAAAACAGGTTCATTGGATTCGGTGCATTGGGAACTACTCCAAGATCTGTCATGAACTGCTTCATCTAGACACCTTCCTTCGCCGCCTCCGAGGTTGCGATGTACTCCGCTTCGCACATAGAATCGGCTACCACGCTTTGCTTGGAACTGCACCAGCTTACCGCTCCCCCGTTGAGAATAAATACGTATCCGGTTTGTGACTTAGAGTCATCCGGATCAGTGTCAAAGCTTGCATCGACGTAACCCTTTACGACGAGCTCTTCATCACCTCCATAAACGAGAAACATTTCCATAGTCCTTTTCAGGTACTTAAGGATATTCTTGACCGCTACCCAGTGTTCCATTCCAGGATCACTTTGAAACCTTCCGGCCATACTTATGGAAAGGCTGACATCGGGTCTTGTGCACAACATTGCATACATGATAGATCCTATGGCTGAAGCATAGGGAATGACACTCATCTTTTCTCTATGTTCTGCAGTCACTGGGCATTGAGTCTTACTCAACTTCACACCTTGTAACACAGGCAAGAACCCCTTCTTGGACTGATCCATTTTGAACTTCTTCAAAACTTTATCAAGGTATGTGCTCTGTGAAAGTGCTATTAAGCGTCTCGATCTATCTCTATGGATCTTAATGCCTAATATGAAAGCAGCTTCTCCTAGGTCCTTCATTGAAAAACTCTTGTTCAAATATTCCTTCATGCTTTCCAGCATTTCTATATTGTTTCCAATCAGCAATATGTCATCCACATATAATATTAGAAACGCCATAGAGTTCCCACTCACTTTCTTGTAAATACAAGCTTCTCCATAAACTTGTATAAACTCAAATGCTTTGATCACCTCATCAAAGCGTTTATTCCAACTCCGAGATGCTTGCACCAGCCCATAAATGGATCGCTGGAGTTTGCAAACTTTGTCTGCATTCTCTGGATCGACAAAACCTTCTCGTTGTATCATATACAACTCTTCCTCAAGGAAACCATTGAGGAACGCTGTTTTGACATCCATCTGCCAAATTTCATAATCGAAATAACCAGCTATTGCCAACATGATTCTGATAGACTTAAGCATCGCTACGGGTGAGAAAGTCTCATCATAGTCAACTCTTTGAACTTGTAAAAAACCCTTTGCCACAAGTCGAGCTTTATAGACGGTGACATTACCGTCCGCATCTGTCTTCTTCTTAAAGATCCATTTGTTCTGAATGGCCTTTCGCCCTTCAGGTAATACTTCGAAAGTTCATACTTTGTTTTCATACATGGATCCCATCTCGGATTTCATGGCCTCTAACCATTTCTCAGAATCCGGGCCCATCACTGCTCCTCCATAGCTCGTAGGTTCATTGTTGTCAAACAACATGACCTCCAAGACAGGGTTGTCGTACCACTCAGGAGTAGTACGCGACTTTATCGACCTACGAGGTTCAATAGTAGCTTGATCTGAAGCTTCATGATCATCATCATTAACTTCCTCTTCTACCGTCGTAGGTTCCACTGAAACATCTTTTTGTGCTGTGCTACTTTCTGGTTGAAGTAAAGGTTCAATAACCTCATCAAGCTCTATTTTCCTCCCACTCAATTCTTTCGAGAGAAACTCTTTCTCAAGAAATGTTCTGTTCTTAGCGACAAACATTTTGCCTTCGGATTTGCAATAGAAGGTATACCCGACTGTCTCTTTCGGGTATCCTATAAAGACGCATTTCTCCGCTTTGGGTTCCAGCTTTTCAGGCTGAAGCTTTTTGACATAAGCATCACACCCCCAAACTTTAAGAAACGACAACTTTGGCCTCTCGCCAAACCATAGTTCATATGGCATCGTCTCAATGGATTTTGTTGGTGCCCTATTTAAAGTGAATGCAGCTGTCTCTAATGCATAACCCCAAAACGATAGTGGCAAATCAGCAAGAGACATCATAGAACGCACCATATCTAATAAGGTTCGATTATGATGTTCGGACACACCATTACACTGTGGTGTTCCAGGCGGTGTCAACTATGAAACAATTTCACACTGTCTTAAGTGACTGCCAAACTCATCACTTAGATATTCACCTCCTCGATCAGATCACATGAATTTAATCTTCTTGTTACGATGATTCTCAACTTCACTCTGAAATTGCTTGAACTTTTCAAACGTTTCAGACCTGTGTTTCATTAAGTAAATATACTCATATCTACTTAAGTCATCAGTGAAGGTGAGAAAATAATGATATCCACCATGCGTTGTAACATTCATTGGACCGCACACATCAGAATGTATGAGTTGCAATAAGTCATTCGCCCGTTCCATTGTTCCAGAGAACGGCGTTTTAGTCATCTTGCCCATGAGGCATGGTTCACATGTGTCAAAGTATTCAAAATCAAGTGACTCAAAAAGTCCATCAGCATGGAGCTTGCTCATGCGTTTTACATCAATATGACCTAAACGGCAGTGCCACAAGAAAGTGGTACTATCATTATCAACTCTACATCTTTTGACATCAATGTTATGAACATGTGTATCATCACTATGAAGATTCGATATGAATAAACCCGTCACATTGGGTGCGTGAGCATAAAAGATATTACTCATATAAATAGAACAACATTTATTCTCTGATTAAATGAGTAACCGTCTCGCAATAAACAAGATCCAGATATAATGTTCATGCTTAGCGTAGGCACTAAATAACAATTATTCAGGTTCATCACTAATCCCAATGGTAATCGAAGAGAGAGCGTGCCGACGTCGATCACATCAACCTTGGAACCATTTCCCACGTGCATTGTCAATTCATCCTTTGCCAGCCTTTGTCTATTCCGTAGTTCCTGTTTTGAGTTGCAAATTTGAGCAACCGAACCGGTATAAAATACCTAGGCACTACAACGAGAGCTAGTAAGGTATACATCAATAACATGTATATCATGTATATCTTGTTTGTCGTTGGCTGCCTTCTTGTCAGCCAGGTACTTGGGGCAGTTCTCCTTCCAGTGACCAGTTCCCTTGTAATGAAAGCACTCAGTTTCTGGCTTGGGTCCATGCTTGGGCTTCTTTACAGGAGTAGCAACTGCTTTGCCATCCTTCTTGGTTTTACCCTTCTTGCCCTTGCCCTTGCCATTGTTCTTGAAACTAGTGGTTTTATTGACCATCAACACTTGATGTTCTTTCTGGATTTCAGACTCAGCGACTTTTAGCATCGCAAACAGCTCGACGATTGACTTGTTCATCCCGTGCATGTTATAGTTCATCACAAAGCTCTTGTAACAAGGTTGCAGTGATTGAAGAACTCTGTCAGTGATTGCCTCTGGCGGAAGGGCAATTCCGAACTCTGCTAGACGAGTCGCATACCCAGACATTCTGAGTATATGTTCACTGATAGACCCGTTCTCCTCCATATTGCAAGCATAGAACTTATTGGAGGTCTCGTACCTCTCGATCCAGGCATTCTTCTAAAAGGTAAACTTCAACTCCTGGAACATCTCATATGCTCCATGACGTTCAAAACATCTTTGAAGTCCCGGTTCTAAGCCATATAATATTGCACACTGAACTATTGAGTAATCTCCAATACGTGCCTCCCAAGCATTCTTCACGTCTTCGGAGGTCATGTCTTCTAGTTGGTCACCAAGCGGTGCATCAAGGACAAATGATTTCTCAGAAGCCGTGAGGATAATCCTCAGATTACGGGCCGAGTCAACAAAGTTACTTCCATCATCTTTCAACTTATCTTTCTCTAGGTACGCATTAAAATTCAGGGGTGCTACTATACGAGCCATTGATCTACAACATAAATATGCAAATGTTGCTTAGACTATTCTTCAAGATAATGAGTTTAGTTAATAAAATTACTAAAGCTCCCACTCAAATTGACAACCCTCAGGTCATCTGAGTGTCACATGATCCAAATTCACCAACTCAAGTCCGATCGTCACGTGAGTTGAGGTGGCTTCAATGGTGAACATCATCATGTTGATCATATCTACTATATGACTCATGTTCGACCTTTCGGTCTCTTTTGTTCCGAGGCCATGTCTGTACATGCTAGGCTCGTCAAGTTTAACCCGAGTGTACTGGATGTGCAACACTGGCTTGCACCCGTTGTATGTGAATGTAGAGTCTATCACACCCGATCATCACATGGTGTCTCAACACGACGAACTTCCGCAACGGTGCACACTCGGGGAGACCACAATTCATCTTGAAATTTAAGTGAGGGATCACCTTATAATGCTACCGTCGGCCTAAGAAAAACAAGGTGCATAAAAGGATTAACATCACATGCAAATCATAAGTGACATGATATGGCCATGAACTTGTGCTTTTGATCTCCATCTTGAAAGCTCCGGCATGATCTCCATTTTCACCGGCACGACACCATGATCTCCATCATCTTTATCTCCATCAACGTGTCGCCATCGGGGTTGTCGCGCCCATCATGCTTCTACTACTATTGCTACCGTTTAGCGATAAAGTAAAGCATTACATAGCGCTTAATGATTGACACGAAGTTCATACAATAATTAATGACAACCCTATGGCTCCTGCCGGTTGCCGTACTCATCGACATGCAAGTCATGATATTCTATACAACACATGATCATCTCATTCATGACATATATCACATCATGTAATTGGCCATATCACATCACAACATACCCTGCAAAAACATGTTAGACGTCCTCTAATTGTTGTTGCATGTTTTATGTGGCTGCTACGGGTATCTAGCAAGAACAATTCTCATCTATGCAAAAACCACAACGGTGATACACTAGTTGCTTTTCAACCTTATCAAGGACCGCCTTTGTCGAATCCAATCCAAGTAAAGTGAGAGAAACTGGCACCCGCAAGCCATCTATGCAACAAGTTGCATTTGAGGGAACCGGTCTCTCGTAAGCATACGAGTAATGTTGGTCCCCGCCGCTTCATCTCACAATACCGTTGAACCAAAACACGTCCAAGGGAGGAAGCAATCTAAGCATCAACGCCCACAAACTCTTTGTGTTCTACTCGAGATCTCATCTACACATATACCTAGCTCATGATGCCAGTGTTGGGGAACGTTGCATGAGAAACAAAAAATTTCTTACGTTCACACAAGACCTATGCATGGTGATGAGCATCTACGAGAGGGAGAGTGGATCTACATACCCTTGTAGATCGCTAAGCGGGAAGCATTAAGAAACGCGATTGGTGTATTCGAACGTCTTCGCGATCCAAATCGCCGAGCATCCCGCGATCCAATCACGATCCGTCCCGCGATTCAATCACGATCCATCCCGCGAACTTGATCATGATCCGTCCCGCGAAATCGATCACGGTCCTTCTGATCTAGCGTCGAACGGACGACACCTCCGCGTTCTGTACACGTACGGCTTGATGATGATCTCCTCCATCTTGATCCAGAAAGAGGGGTGGAGAGGAAGAAGAGTTCTCCGGCAGCGCGACGGCGCTCCGGCGATGGTGGTGGAACTATTCCGGCAGGGCTTCGCCTAAGCACTGTAGAAATCCGATCTAGAGGAGAAACTATGCACTGGAGGAACGGGTACACGTGGCTGAAACTTCTGTGCAAAAACCATAAAACTTCTAGTATATATAAGAGGGAGGGAGGAGAGGCCTTGGCACAAGGGCCAAGACCTCTGTGATTCGGCTGAAGTTGGAGGATTGGAGGATTCCTCCCTTTTTGGCCTTTTTCCACCTTTTTCCCTTTGGGCTTTTCTTCCCTAGCCGCATGGGCCTTGTGTCGGACTTCCACCAGCCCAAAATAGGCTGGTATTTACTCTCCCACAGCTCATGTAGCCTATTGGGTCGAAATACCCCTCCCGATGGTCTCCCGATACACTACCGGCACTCCCGGTACACTACCGATTAGTCCGAAACTTTTTCGGCAACCAAAACAGGACTTCGTATGTATGAATCTTTACCTCCGGACCATTCCGGAGCTCCTCGTGACGTTCGGGATCTCATCCAGGACTCCGAACAAACTTCGGTAATCCTCATACATAACTCTATACTACCGAAATGTCACCAAAACCTTAAGTGTGCAGACCCTGGAGGTTCGAGAACTATGCAGACATGACCGAGAGACCTCTATGGTCAATTACCAATAGCGGGACCTAGATGCCCATATTGGTTCCTACATATTGTACGAAGATCTTTATCGGTCGAACCTCTATGTCAAGGATTGAGTTAATCCCGTATGATGTTCCGTTTGTTCTTCGGTATGTTACTTGCCCGAGATTCGATCGTTGGTATCTCCATACCTAGTTCAACCTCGTTACCGGCAAGTCTCTTTACTCATTCTGTAATACAAGATCCCATGACTAACACTTATTCACACTTCTTGCAAGGCTTATTGTGATGTTGTATTACCGAGTGGGCCCTGAGATACCTCTCCGTCACACGGAGTAACAAATCCCAGTCTTGATCCATGCCAACTCAACAGAGACCCTTGGAGATACCTGTAGAGCACCTTTATAGTCACCCAGTTATGTTGCGACGTTTGATACACACAAGGCACTCCTCCGGTGCCCGTGAGTCGCATGATCTCATGGTCATAGAAACATATACTTTGACATGCAGAAAATAGTAGCAATAAACTGACACGATCGTATGCTACGTTGGTAGTTTGGGTCTTCTCCATCACATCATTCTCCTAATGATGTGATCCCGTTATCAAATGACATCACATGTCAATGGCTAGGAAACCTTGACCATCTTTGATTAACGAGCTAGTTCACTAGAGGCATACTAGAGACAACGTGTTGTCTATTTATCCACACATGTAATGTGTTTCCAATCAATACAATTATAGCATGGATAATAAATGATTATCATGAACAAGGAAATATAATAATAAACACTTTATTTATTGCCTCTAGGGCATATTTCCAACAGAATGGTGAGAAGGAGGTATGGTGAAGAGGAAGAAGAAGGTGGAGAGGCAGAAGAAGGGCACACACGCATCGAAGGTATACCTTTTTTGTTAGTTTAGGTTAGTTTTTTTATTGTACGTAAAATTAGTTTATGTAGTGTAGTGATTTTAGTGTACGTGTTGGTAGTGTAGGTTTATTTAGTTTAGTTAGTGTAGACCTTTTTAGTGGAAGCTTGCTATTTTAGTGTAGGTTTATTTACTGTAGGTTTATTTTAGTGTAGGTTCATTTTAGTGTAGGTTTATTTAGTGTATGTAGGTATATTTTAGTGTAAATTTGTTCGTTGCGAATAATGAGAAGCCTCCAATGTCTAACCGGTGAAAGTGTCTGAATCCGTAAATTTCACTGTGTATTACGACCTTGGTAATGTTCGATATAATGAGTTGGGGGTTGATCTTAGCGAGTTTAAGAAAGGCATCATGACACTTTCAGACCCGGACAGACTGGACATTAGGCACTTGAAGCACTGGTTGACTACTACTTTTGGGCTGGATCGTGAAGTCTGTTCCGTCAGTATTCATGCATTGTGGACAAAATTCTGTGAAAATGTCAAGTGGGAGTTGATTCCGATAGATAGGAGCCAGCATTGGTTGTCCCTGTGAAGTCGTTGCAGAGACCGAAGAATCCACCCATATGCCCTAGTACAACCAGTGGCGAAGGAGGAGAATATCGTACAACTCAACGTGGGATATGAACCAGGGTAGGGTAGTCAAGTGGCTAACGAGATTTATGTATCCGGGTCACAGCCACCAGATGTGGATGCTAGCCAAGCCGAGAAAGATTCAGATTATGTGCCACACAATGTTAGTGGTCATGATACTGGGCAGAGTATTCAGTCGATAGTATTAGCTGGCTCTTGTGTTGCTGATGGGGATGAGGAAGGCGATGAAATGCAGAGGGTGATGGAGGAAAAGGACCAGGATGGGTTTGCGGAGGATCTCGATTCTGAAAATTCCGAGGATGAAGTGGTGGTACCGATTCCTTCTGCATGGGATTAGGACATATAAGCCAACATTACTGTCAACGATTCTCATGAGACTCCATGGCAATATAATCTGAACCAAGTCCAGATCGGGGCTATGGATGACACAAAGAAAAAATTGAAGTTTGCGGTAATAAAGTACGCAGAGGGTTTTCCGGACACACATATCGAGTCCAACAAAATATACCGTGAAGTGTGTTGAATCAGGTTGTCCTGCGAAGGTGCACGGCCACGTGCCAAAGTATAACATCCACTGGGTTGTCACCAATGTGGTACCGCATAATTGTGTGAGGAAAAACCTATTGGTTCGTCATCCAAACCTGACTTCAACTCTCATAGAGCAACTCATGTATACCAAGATAGTTGAGAAGAAAGATATGGAACCAAAACATATCCAGACAGCAGTGAAGGTCAGATGGAATTATGACATTCCATATGGGAAGGCTTGGAGGGCTAAGCAGAAGGCTATGGAGGAAAGCTTTGGGATGTTCTTCAACTCATATGATAATGTTGTCCGTCTCCTTGACATAATGAAGGAGAGGAATCCCGACACTTATGTTAACATACAACACACGAGGTTGGAGATTGTACCAGATTACAAGGTGTTGAAACGAGTATTCTTCTCTTTTGGTATGTGCATCGAAGCTTTTCCGGCATTGTCCTCCTGTGATGTTTGTGGATGGTACATTCCTGACTAGTCAGTACAAAGCGCAAATCATGACTACTATTGGTGTGGACGAGAACAACCAAATTATCCCACTAGCCATGGCATTTGTGGAGGGTGAGAACTTTCCGAGCTGGGTATGGTTCTTCCTGCAAGTTAAAATTGCGACCGTGAAGGACCGAACAAATGTGTGTGTCATTCATGACAGACATCCTAGTATATTGAAGGCCGTGAAGATATTGAGTAATCCAACAGCTGACGAGCCAACTCATTGGATGGACTTACAAAGCCAGTGGTGCACGCGCCATCTGGGTGCAAATTTTTTCTCACAGTTCAAGAACAAAGGGTTGATGAACTTGTTCAAAATGTTATGCAAGAAGAACCAGGAGCGCAAATACGAATTTATTTGTTCAAAACTAAACAAGTTTACTAAGAAGTAGGTCCTTGCTAGGAAGAAAATGGCAAAAGACCAGGTTAAATTATCAGCACTCATTGCGGAGCTTGAGGAGCCAGTAGGTCTTTGTGACTTGTCAGCAATTGACCCTCCTAATACGAAGAGAAAGAAGTGCAGGGCAATAAATAATTTTTCTGAGTGGATATAGAAAGATCCTGTAGTGAATTGGTCTTTGTTGCATGATACCCATGGAGCTAGGTATGGCCACATGACAACCAATCTTGTAGAGGTGTATAACTTTGTACTCACAGGGAATAGAGTATTGCCACACTGACAGCTATTGTTGAGGGTGTATTCCATGGCACTTTGAGATATTTTAGAGAAAGGCACGAGTTAGCAAAGAAGCATATTGCAGATAATCAGAGAACACCTTATTGTAGCCGTGTCATGGAGTACATGGCTCAGAAGATAAAGAAAGCAAAAAAGCACACTGCCACACTCATAGGTAATAAGGAAAGGAGGTATGGGGTTCAGCTTTCTACTGATGGTTTTGGTTTTGCAAATGAGGTGAAGACGCATGAGGTTAAAATTGGAACAAAATTTTATCCAACTTGTGAGTGTACATGCAACAAACTACAGTTATTGCACCTTCCTTGCTCACATGTGTTGGCTGCATGTGGCCAGATTGAGATCTCCTTCGTGTCTCCGTACTATTCAAAAGAGGCAGTACTCAATGTCTGGACATGTGAGATGACAGGGTTTGGAGTCATGGGAAATTTCAACAAGGTAAACAATAATGAGAGAGTATACGTCACGGATCCTGGACTTCGGCAAACTAGCAGGGACAGGCATAAGGTATAGCGCATCCGAAACGATATGGACCAATCTGAAGCTGGTGGAGCAACCAGACAATGTTTGCTCTACGCGGCTTATGGGAATAGGATAAAATATTGCCCCGACCTAAAGAAACAAAGTGCTTCCACATCGACGACTACGACAACTGTAGCAATAGGAGGTCCTGGCAGTCGTGGTGGATGTGGCAGTCGAGGCCAAAGGGGCGAACAAGGAATAAATAACTCAGAAGCTACATAACGTGTCGGCCTATGTTTCAATTTGTAATATGTCTGCACTATGTTTTAATGTGTAATATGTTGGACTATATTTTTATTTGTAATATGCAAACACCTATGTTTTATTTTGTAATCAGTTTGGACTATGTTTTAACGTGTAATATGATGAACTATGTTTTATTCTATAATATGTGTGGACTATGTTGTAATTGCACATATGGCTTCGTATCCGTTGCTTAATGGTAATATCGATAGAGGGCACCGAGGCGCACTTATGGAATCGGGCACGAACGTAGACATGTTGATCACTCGCACCCCAAAGTCTAACTGGATGATACACCCTTTATGGGTTAATAGGTATGTGTCGATATAATGACTTACTATGTTTGACATCCTTTTGATAGACGCTAATTGTATGCTACATTCTATTTATTTTGTTGGTTAAGTTGGGCTAGACTTCTACCCTTGACACGACTGGTTGATGCTACATTGGATGAGTGGGTTGATCATCCGAACTTGGATGAGGTAGGTGAACCAATGCAGTTGCTGTAACGACCCGACCTGGAAGGTCAAGTCTCCGGTGTTTCCGTACCATCCCAAGATCATGCTGGTACACACACGGTACATCAATGTATATATCAAAGGTAAATCACACAGCATTATATTAATCGAAATCTCATATCGAGTCCTTTATTACAATAAAAATTACAATAAAGTGGCTAAAAGCCAACTCATGAGAATATCTAAATCTTGCGGAAGCGTCGAAGGTAGATGAGTCCATCTGACTCCAAGGGCATCTCACTGAGCATAGAACGTGTCCTCACTCCTGGTCGGAAAAGTACTCTGCAACATGATACGTTGCAGCCGTGTAGGTCAGCATATGTAATATGCCGGCAAAGTCACAGTAGAGGTGTGAAAATAATCAGCTAGTCTATATGCATATATGGCAGGTGGGGTGGTAAGTTTTGCGTAAAGCCAATTTTTTTCCTACATCAAAAGAAGGGTTAAGCAAAATATTACTAAGTTGGTTGATTAATGAGATGGTTCCACCAATCAATTCTCATACCCAAAATTATTAAATACCCACATCATCATATTATTTGTGTTGAGAGTTCCGGAAGTTTCAATTCCTTTGGCTCAAGTCGTCCATGACCGTGGACACGGCTAATCGATTAGGTTTTGTACTCTGCAGAGTTTTGCACACGTTCCCCACAAGATTTGGTCGCCTCCGTTTGATTTCTCGCACTTCAGGGTGTTTGAGAAACGGATGACCAAAACATGGTCTTCCAAAGGGTTTCCCTGCGACTCTGACGGTGCCCATCCTTTCCTACCGTTCTTCTACCTCTCGTAGCACCACCTGTCCAGGGTCACCACGATATCCAACCAAGCCAGAGCCCATAATGACTTGTGGCTGTGCAGGTAAGCCTTGGGTTTTAAAGCATCCATCCATCTCTTTGTGCCTAGGTGGACCTTTCCGCGTGAATACTGGCCATCTCCAGCATCACCTAGGCTAACCACTGGTTTCTCCAGGGCGCCGTTCAACCATCATCCACCCAGAGGTATGTTGAAAACTTGGAGTCTTGAAAACTTGCTCATTATGTAGGTCTTGAAATTATTAACTCTCTCAACTCCCATGAATCACACAATCAACCCCGTCTACTATTAGCATAGCAAAAGTAAAACAACGTTTCCCGGGGGCAAATGTTGTCAAAGAGGGTTGAGAGGGGTATCTACCACATGATACTACTACAATGTAACCAAGTTTCCAACTAACCTATTATGCATGCAACTGGGAAGATGGTAGAACTAATGCATATAAAACATGGGTAAAACATGATCAAAGTTACTTGCCTGATTGATGATCTTCGTACGTGAGTGACTCTAAGTAACAAGCTTCGCACTCCGGATAATCTAACGAAGCAGACAAGTACTCAATAAGCATACAACAAAATATTGTAACTCACAAACATCAACCAAGAACTAGTAAACAATCAAGACAAAACAATGCACAAATCTTAAGTAAGAAAACACACAAAGTTTTGTTTTCCAAAGGGGACGATGAAAACACTTCTACATAATAAAACTATTTTGAAATAACAAGACAATTGTTGACAGCAAGGCAACAATAGAATATTTTATTATTAAACAAAGAAAATCAATTTAAGTTTGTTGGGAAAACTTTAGTAAAGTTTATAAAAGTTTTGAAAAACACTATATGAATCAACTATAGTTGTACTAACAAAAGAATGAAAACTAAACTTGTTATTTATTAGCGAAACATGTTCTTAACAGAAAATAATTTACAAATAAACTTATTTTAGGAAAACAGAATTAAATATTATAAAACTTTGTTTGAAGCAAAACCATTAGTTAGTTGTTTTAATCAAATGATGCCTATTTGAAAAGAAGTTGTGATTCCTATGTTAAATGAAATTAAATTAGGCAAATTTATATTTTTATTAACAGTGAGTAAAAACACTAAATGGTTACTAACAGAATCTAATAAACAAATGAAACCAACATCTAAATCAAACTAATTAAAATTAAGTTTATAAAACTATATTATAATAATAAGCAGATTCTGTTTTTGGTTAAAACATTAATCAAATATATCATGAAAATCCTCAAACTATACATGAAGATAGTCCTAACTAATACCAAACAGTAGCAAAAAGAATCATGTCAAAATCTATTTTCAAACTCTAGTTATTCAGATTTGAAGATTTTGAGCAAATTTGATTACATTCAAATTTTATAGTTCAAATTTGAAATTTAAAAGTACAGGGTGAAACTACATGAAAAATGTGAGAGATTGCAAAAAGAATCAACTCAAAAAACTAAATAGATTAAAAGATATAAGCAAAACAAAATTGGAAAACATTCTGTTAATTAAAACAAAACAGAAAATGAAAAAACAAATTGCGTCGGTCAGGGGGCTACATGGCATGATCCGATTGGCTAAGGGGGGTGTGCGTGCGAGAGCTACGGGCGGGCGACCGATCGGAAGAAGAAAACGATTCGGACTTAAGTCCGTTCTAATCTCGGACGTTGGATTCGGATCGGAGGGAGGGGGTGCTCACAGGGTAAAGAGGTCGCCGGCGTCGGGGTACTCCGGTGAGTCCGGTAGCGGTGATTGCGACGGCGAGGTGCTCCGGTGGTCGGGGAAGACAGGGAAGTGGTCCGGGCGACGGCGATGGTTCTCCGGAGTTGATTGGTGGCAACGGCGAGGCGAACGGTGGTCGGAGGTGGTGGCTACGCTCGACGGGAGGTCCGGTGGTGGTGGCTACTCCGGCGAGAAATCGACGGCGTCTCGGCGAGAGAGAGAAGGGGGACTCGGGGTGAAATGGATGCGGGGGTTGCCGGCTACTTATAGGGCGCTCGAGGGGTGCGGGGAAGTAATGGGGAGAGAGATCCGGCGAGGGGAAACGGTCGGCGTCGGGATCTCCGGCGTGTGCGGGGGAGGGAGACGACCGTTCGGTGTAACGGTCGGTCGGGGGTGGGGCCCAGTGTCAGTGAGTGAAGAGAGTGACCGTTCGCGCGGTCGGCCGGCTCGTAGTGAATGCGCGATTAATTGCCCGTGGGCCGGCCCGTTTAAATGCAACCGTTACCGATTTTCTTTAATATAAATTTCCGGAGACATTCAAATACATTTAAAGCATTCAAATCATCTCTAAATATAGGGGTATTATATATCAGAATTAACATAATAATAAATGCTATTTAATGAACATTTCTATTCTGTCATTTGAAGACATTGAAAAAAATATTATTTTCAGAAATTGCCTAATTGTTTTTGAATCCTTTTTTGCAAATATTTTCAAAATAACTCCTGGTCATTTTTGTTCAAATAATTCACCAATTTGACCCTGGTGTGGAGTGTCATGTTACTCCTCTCTTATTTTGAACATATAACGAAAATTTCAAATAGGGAAAGCAGCATAGGGAAAAGTAGAAGGGACTTTCAGAAAGTCAGAAAAGACATTTCAACTATTACATACAATCAAGCAATGATGATGATAGATGCATAACTATATTCATAACATTCCAAAATGAAATTTTGGGATGTTACAAACCTACCCACCTTAAGATGAATCTCGCCCTCGAGATTCGGGTTGGCTAGAAAATAGGTGCGGATGGTCTCTACGAAGATCTTCTTCGCGTTCCCAGGTGGCTTCTTCCTCAGTGTAGTGACTCCACAAAACTTTGCAGAACTTGATAATCTTGCTGCGGGTAACTCTGTTGGATGTCTCGAGGATTCTGACAGGCTTCTCCTCATAAGTCAGATCACTTTCAAGCTGTATGGCCTCTAGGGGCACTGTATCTCTCAAAGGGATGTCGGCCATCTCAGCATGACATTTCTTCAGTTGGGACACATGGAACACATTATGAACTTCGGATAATCCTTCTGGCAATTCCAGTTTGTATGCAACTTCGCCTCTACGTTCAAGAATTTTGTAGGGGCCTATGAATCTGGGTGCTAATTTTCCTTTAACACCAAATCTCTTGATTCCTCAAAGCGGGGATACACGAAGATATGCTCTGTCTCCCACTTCATATGTCACTTCTTTGCGCTTGCTGTCAGCATAACTCTTCTGTCGAGATTGAGCTATCTTGAGTCTGTCACGAATCGACCTGACTTTCTCTTCCGAATCTTGAATAAGGTCGGGACCAAAAAGTTGTCGGTCTCCAACACCATCCCACGTCAGTGGTGTTCTGCACCTCCTTCCGTATAAAGCTTCGAAAGGGGCCATCTTTAGACTGGTTTGATAACTGTTGTTGTATGAGAATTCTGCGTAAGGAAAGTTATCATCCCAACTAGATCCATAATCTAGCGCACAAGCTCTCAACATGTCTTCCAGAATCTGGTTGACTCTCTCAGTTTGTCCATCTGTCTGCGGATGAAAAGCTATACTAAACTCTAGCCTTGTACCCAAAGTTTCATGTAACTGATGCCAAAACTTTGAGGTAAACTGTGTTCCTCTATCTGACACGATACTCCTTGGAACTCCATGCAAACATACGATCCTGGTCATATATATCTTGGCTAGCTTAGCACTGGTATAGGTGGTTTTCACTGGAATGAAATGAGCTACCTTGGTCAAACGATCTACCACTACCCAGATGGAATCATAACCTGAACGGGTCCTGGGTAATCCTGTGATGAAATCCATACCAAGCTTTTCCCATTTCCACTCGGGTATCGGCAAAGGTTGGAGTAACCCTGCTGGTTTCTGATGTTCTGCCTTTACTCGCTGACAAACATCACATATGGCAACATGCTCTGCAATATCTTTCTTCATACCTGTCCACCAATAACTTTCTTTCAAATCCAGATACATCTTGGTATTGCCTGGGTGTATCGAGTAAGGTGAATCGTGGGTTTCCTGAAGTATCAACTTTCTGAGCTCTGGTTCATTGGGCACATAGATTCGGTTCTCAAACCACAAAGTTCCGTGTTCATCCTCACGAAAACCTTTAGCTTTACCATTTTCCATTCTCTGTTTAATCTCAACTATCTCCTTGTCCGATTTCTAGGCTTCACGAATTCTTTCGGTCAAGGTGGACTGAATTTCCAGTGTACCAACATATCCTCTTGGAACTATCTCTAGCTTGAGCTTTCTGAGATCATCGGCTAACTCTTGGGGTAATCCTCCTGCTGTGAGTGTGTTTACATAAGTTTTCCGACTCAAGGCATCGGCTACAACATTAGCCTTACCTGGATGGTAGTGTAATCTCATGTCATAGTCCTTGATTAACTCTAACCATCGTCTCTGTCTGAGGTTCAACTCTTTCTGCGTGAAGATATACTTTAGGCTCTTATGGTCGGTGTAAACATCACAACTATTCCCGATAAGGAAATGTCTCCAAGTCTTGAGTGCGTGCACTACGGCTGCTAATTCCAAGTCATGAGTGGCATAATTCAACTCATGAGGTCGTAGCTGTCTGGAAGCATAGGCTACAACTTTTCCATCCTGCATAAGTACTCCTCCAAGTCCTTGACGTGAAGCATCACAATAAACCTGGAAATCCTTCCGAATATCGGGCAAGATCAACACTCGGGCTGTGACCAAACGTTCCTTTACTCCTGGAAACTGGCTTCACATTCCACAGTCCAAACATACTTGGATTCTTTCTTCAACAACTCTGTCATGGGCTTGGCAACCTTTGAGAAATTCTCAATGAACCTTCGGTAATAACCGGCAAGTCCGTGGAAACTGCGGATCTCCTTAACTGAGGTGGGTGACTTCCACTCGGTGACAGCTTCAACCTTAGCGGGGTCTACGGCTATTCCTTCTCCGGAAATAACATGTCCAAGGAATCCGACTTCCGTCAACCAAAATTCACATTTGCTGAACTTGGCATATAACTGATGCTCTCTTAGCTTCTCCAGAACTAAACGCAAATGTTCCTTATGCTCTTCCTCGTTCTTGGAGAATATCAGAATGTCATCGATGAACACCACAACAAACTTGTCTAGGTATTCCATGAATACTTTGTTCATCAAATTCATGAAGTAGGCAGGAGCATTAGTCAATCCAAAAGACATGACCGTATACTCATACAAGCCATACCTCGTGGTGAAAGCTGTTTTGGGTATATCCTGTTCACGAATCTTCAACTGGTGATACCCTGATCGAAGATCGATCTTGGAGAATACTTTGGCTCCTACGAGCTGATCAAACAAATCATTAATCATCGGTAGAGGGTACTTGTTCTTGATAGTCACCTCGTTCAAGGCACGATAGTCCACTACCATTCTCAAAGATTTATCCTTCTTCTCCACCAAAAGTACTGGGGCTCCCCAAGGTGAAGAACTTGGGCAAATATACCCCTTGTCCAATAACTCCTTGATTTGCTTCTTGATTTCCAACAGATCATTTGCGGGCATCCGATAGGGTCTCTTGGAAATTGGAGCTGTCCCTGGCTGTAGCTCTATTAGGAACTCAATTTCCCTATCTGGTGGCATTCCTGGTAATTCTTCCGGAAATACATTTGGAAATTCTTTTACCACAGGTACTTCCTCCTGAACAACTCCTGTGAGAGAATTTAACCGAGCACTCATACGTGTGCGTCGGGATACATACTTAATCCTCTTGTTCTCCGTAGTGGTGAGTGAAACAGACTTGCTAGGGCAATCAAGATTTCCTTCATACTTGGTCATCCAATCCATGCCTAGGATTACATCCAGTCCTTGTGACTCTAAGACGATGAGGTCGGTGGGAAAAACATGATTTCCTATATTGAGTTTCAAGGCATGGCATCCTATCCCTGCCATCATCATACCTCCTGGAGAACTAACCTTAATGGGCTGACTAAGGGTTTTGGTGGGCAAACCATACTTATCCACAACTACCCTTGATATGAATGAATGAGTTGCACCAGAATCAAAAAGTACTGTAACAGGACGTGAATGCAATAAAAACTTACCAACCACTGTCTCGGGTTGATCATAGACTTCTTCCACGTCCATGTGATTCACTTGAGCACGGGGAAACGGATTGGGTTTCTTGGCTGCTGCATTGCCGTTGTTGTTGCCGTTTCCATTGCCTTGCTTGCTCTGGGGACACTCAGTAGCATAGTGCCCTGTCTTCTGGCACTTGAAACAGGTGATGTGACTCAGATCCTTCTGAGTAGGAGCATGACGGTGCTGGTTGTTGTTCCCATTCCCATTGTCAGTCTTGAAGTTACCATGGTTGAGACGGTTGTTCCCATTTCCTCCATGATGGTGGCCTCCATGGTTATGTACAGTATGAGTGTGCTTTCCAAACTTACTGTTTCCTGATCCGGTATTCCCGGAGTACGGGGAGTAACGAGGCTTCTGATGAGCTCCAGAGTTGAACTTCCCCTGAGTGTACTTCCGCTTGCGGTTCTCAATCTGCTGCTGTTTACCTTCCAGAATAAGTGCCTTATCCACCAGCTCTTGGTAGTTGTTGAAATTAGCCACTACCAGCTGTATGCTCAACTCATCATTGAGTCCTTCCAGAAACTTTTCTTGCTTGGCCGCATCATCGGCCACATCTCCTGGGGCATAACGGGCCAACATGCTGAACTCTTCCACATATTGGGCCACAGAGCGATTACCCTGGCGCAAATTGCGAAACTCGCGCTTCTTCAGACTCATGGCTCCAGCTGAGACATGAGCGGTGCGGAAAGCAAGCTTGAATTGCTCCCAGGTTACATCAGCAATAGGATAGGTGATGATGTAATTCTCCCACCATGACGCTGCTGGTCCTTCCAGTTGATGTGCTGCAAATCGCACTTTCTCAGCGTCAGTGCATCCAGCGGTGACAAGTTCTCTCTCCATCTTGCGGAGCCAGTCATCTGCCACAATGGGCTCAGTGCTGCTGGAGAAAGTTGGAGGGTTCAACCTCAGAAAACGGGTGAGATTGTCAGTCTGGGGTGGATGGTGGTTGTGGTTGTTGTTGTTCTGATTGTTGGTCTGATTCTGAATCAATAACTACATCAGTGCATTCTGTTGCTGAAGGAGTTGAGTGAGTTCTGGTGGGAAAGTGAAGTCGGTCTCACGTCGTGGAGGCATCTTGCTGTTTTTAGAGGGATGAGAATTAGAATAGAACAAAGGTCTAGAAGAAATTCACTACCCATATGCAATGCAACAAACATATCACACCAAACACTCATTCATTTATTCAATCAATGTCAAACATCGGGAATACAAATCTCAAACAACTAAGCATCGACCTACGCTTTTAACGTTGAAAATAAAAGATACATTGGAGGGCATAACTAATGTTTTTCCTCAGAAGTGCATAGTCGTAGGTCCTCCGGTGGTGCTTTCCTCATAGTCTTCATCGTCGCTAATGAAGGGTGCCATGTCTCCTTCGGGGTGAAGGTTTTCCCCCATGTCTAGCTGCTCCTCCAGAGTTGCGATGCGTGCATTCTGCTCATCAATCCTCTCTAGGAAGTCCTTCACTTCATGCTCGTGTTCATAGTTGGCCTCTCGCAGATCAGCTTCAAGGTCCAGCTCGCGGTTCATCAGATTCTTGATTGTCTTTGTATCAGCACGAACTCGAAGCTCCAGAGTCCAGATATGAGTCTCCAAGGTCTGGATATAGGAGATAGTGGTGTCTGCAGTGGGAGGAGTTATGATGTTTCCATTGGCATCTCTACGACAAACGATGCTGAGTCCTGGTGAAATGGTTCCACCTCTGTATTCCTCCTGAATACGTCCAAGGGCACGATGAATGGCCATGTCTCTTCGAAGTATCCAACTGGGTGCCACGAACTTGAGATCTATGGGTTCCTTCCGATTCCCAAAGGTCTTCCCTGGGATGTGCACCTCGATCTTGTAGCGTCCATCTTGGGGAAATGACATGATAGGAATCCCGGTGATGCTCGACAAAGCAATCCTTACGTCCTTGACGATCCTCATCAGCTCCTTACCAAAGGGCATCATTGCGTCAGGCTGGCAAAACTCTGTGATCAACACTGGGATGAAGGTGGCCATCTATAAATTTTGAAATAATCGGAGAGGAGTCAGAAACGAATAGATGAGAGTATAAGATATTTAAAGACAAAGAGAAACAATCCTAAGGCTTTCCAATCCTAGAGGTTACGTCCTACGGTCAGCGTGTGCTCTGATACCATTTCTGTAACGACCCGACCTGGAAGGTCAAGTCTCCGGTGTTTCCGTACCATCCCAAGATCATGCTGGTACACACACGGTACATCAATGTATATATCAAAGGTAAATCACACAGCATTATATTAATCGAAATCTCATATCGAGTCCTTTATTACAATAAAAATTACAATAAAGTGGCTAAAAGCCAACTCATGAGAATATCTAAATCTTGCGGAAGCGTCGAAGGTAGATGAGTCCATCTGACTCCAAGGGCATCTCACTGAGCATAGAACGTGTCCTCACTCCTGGTCGGAAAAGTACTCTGCAACATGATACGTTGCAGCCGTGTAGGTCAGCATATGGAATATGCCGGCAAAGTCACAGTAGCGGTGTGAAAATAATCAGCTAGTCTATATGCATATATGGCAGGTGGGGTGGTAAGTTTTGCGTAAAGCCAATTTTTTTCCTACATCAAAAGAAGGGTTAAGCAAAATATTACTAAGTTGCTTGATTAATGAGATGGTTCCACCAACCAATTCTCATACCCAAAATTATTAAATACCCACATCATCATATTATTTGTGTTCAGAGTTCCGGAAGTTTCAATTCCTTTGGCTCAAGTCGTCCATGACCGTGGACACGGCTAATCGATTAGATTTTGTACTCTGCAGAGTTTTGCACACGTTCCCCACAAGATTTGGTCGCCTCCGTTTGATTTCTCGCACTTCAGGGTGTTTGAGAAACGGATGACCAAAACATGGTCTTCCAAAGGGTTTCCCTGCGACTCTGACGGTGCCCATCCTTTCCTACCGTTCTTCTACCTCTCGTAGCACCGCCTGTCCAGGGTCACCACGATATCCAACCAAGCCAGAGCCCATAATGACTTGTGGCTGTGCAGGTAAGCCTTGGGTTTTAAAGCATCCATCCATCTCTTTGTGCCTGGGTGGACCTTTCCGCGTGAATACTGGCCATCTCCAGCATCACCTAGGCTAACCACTGGTTTCTCCAGGGCGTCGTTCAACCATCATCCACCCAGAGGTATGTTGAAAACTTGGAGTCTTGAAATCTTGCTCATTATGTAGGTCTTGAAATTATTAACTCTCTCAACTCCCATGAATCACACAATCAACCCCGTCTACTATTAGCATAGCAAAAGTAAAACAACGTTTCCCGGGGGCCAATGTTGTCAAAGAGGGTTGAGAGGGGTATCTACCACATGATACTACTACAATGTAACCAAGTTTCCAACTAACCTATTTTGCATGCAACTGGGAAGATGGTAGAACTAATGCATATAAAACATGGGTAAAACATGATCAAAGTGACTTGCCTGATTGATGATCTTCGTACGTGAGTGACTCTAAGTAACAAGCTTCGCACTCCGGATAATCTAACGAAGCAGACAAGTACTCAATAAGCATACAACAAAATATTGTAACTCACAAACATCAACCAAGAACTAGTAAACAATGAAGACAAAACAATGCACAAATCTTAAGTAAGAAAACACACAAAGTTTTGTTTTCCAAAGGGGACGATGAAAACACTTCTACATAAACTATTTTGAAATAACAAGACAATTGTTGACAGCAAGGCAACAATAGAATATTTTATTATTAAACAAAGAAAATCAATTTAAGTTTGTTGGGAAAACTTTAGTAAAGTTTATAAAAGTTTTGATAAACACTATATGAATCAACTATAGTTGTACTAACAAAAGAATGAAAACTAAACTTGTTATTTATTAGCAAAACATGTTCTTAACAGAAAATAATTTACAAATAAACTTATTTTAGGAAAACAGAATTAAATATTATAAAACTTTGTTTGAAGCAAAACCATTAGTTAGTTGTATTAATCAAATGATGCCTATTTGAAAAGAAGTTGTGATTCCTATGTTAAATGAAATTAAATTAGGCAAATTTATATTTTTATTAACAGTGAGTAAAAACACTAAATGTTTACTAACAGAATCTAATAAACAAATGAAACCAACATCTAAATCAAACTAATTAAAATTAAGTTTATAAAACTATATTATAATAATAAGCATATTCTGTTTTTGGTTAAAACATTAATCAAATATATCATGAAAATCCTCAAACTATACATGAAGATAGTCCTAACTAATACCAAACAGTAGCAAAAAGAATTATGTCAAAATCTATTTTCAAACTCTAGTTATTCAGATTTGAAGATTTTGAGCAAATTTGATTACATTCAAATTTTATAGTTCAAATTTGAAATTTAAAAGTACAGGGCGGAACTACATGAAAAATGTGAGCTATTGCAAAAAGAATCAACTAAAAACACTAAATAGATTAAAAGATATAAGCAAAACAAAATTGGAAAACATTCTGTTAATTAAAACAAAACATAAAATGAAAAAAAAAATTGCGTCGGTCAGGGGGCTACGTGGCACGATCCGATTGGCTAAGGGGGGTGTGCGTGCGAGAGCTACGGGCGGGCGACCGATCGGAAGAAGAAAACGATTCGGACTTAAGTCCGTTCTAATCTCGGACGTTGGATTCGGATCGGAGGGAGGGGGTGCTCACAGGGTAAAGAGGTCGCCGGCGTCGGGGTACTCCGGCGAGTCCGGTAGCGGTGATTGCGACGGCGAGGTGCTCCGGTGGTCAGGGGAAGATAGGGGAAGTGGTCCGGGCGACGGCGATGGTTCTCCGGAGTTGATTGGTGGCGACGGCGAGGCGAACGGTGGTCGGAGGTGGTGGCTACGCTCGACGGGAGGTCCGGTAGGTGGTGGCTACTCCGGCGAGAAATCGACGGCGTCTCGGCGAGAGAGAGAAGGGGGACTCGGGGTGAAATGGATGCGGGGGTTGCCGGCTACTTATAGGGCGCTCGAGGGGTGCGGGGGAAGTAATGGGGAGAGAGATCCGGCGAGGGGAAACGGTCGGCGTCGGGATCTGCGGCGTGTGCGGGGGAGGGAGACGACCGTTCGGTGTAACGGTCGGTCGGGGGTGGGGCCCGGTGTCAGTGAGTGAAGAGAGTGACCGTTGCGCGCGGTCGGCCGGCTCGTAGTGAATGCGCGATTAATTGCCCGTGGGCCGGCCCGTTTAAATGCAACCGTTACCGATTTTCTTTAATATAAATTTCCAGAGACATTCAAATACATTTAAAGCATTCAAATCGTCTCTAAATATAGGCGTATTATATATCAGAATTAACAGAATAATAAATGCTATTTAATGAACATTTCTATTCTGTCATTTGAAGACTTTGAAAAAAATATTATTTTCAGAAATTGCCTAATTGTTTTTGAATCCTTTTTTGCAAATATTTTCAAAATAACTCCTGGTCATTTTTGTTCAAATAATTCACCAATTTGACCTGGTGTGGAGTGTCATGTTACTCCTCTCTTATTTTGAACATATAACCAAAATTTCAAATAGGGAAAGCAGCATAGGGAAAAGTAGAAGGGACTTTCAGAAAGTCAGAAAAGACATTTCAACTATTACATACAATCAAGCAATGATGATGATATATGCATAACTATATTCATAACATTCCAAAATGAAATTTTGGGATGTTACAAACCTACCCACCTTAAGATGAATCTCGCCCTCGAGATTCGGGTTGGCTAGAAAATAGGTGCGGATGGTCTCTACGAAGATCTTCTTCGCGTTCCGAGGTGGCTTCTTCCTCAGTATGGTGACTCCACAAAACTTTGCAGAACTTGATAATCTTGCTGCGGGTAACTCTGTTGGATGTCTCGAGGATTCTGACAGGCTTCTCCTCATAAGTCAGATCACTTTCAAGCTGTATGGCCTCTAGGGGCACTGTATCTCTCAGAGGGATATCAGCCATCTCTGTATGACATTTCTTCAGCTGGGACACATGGAACACATATGAACTTCGGATAATCCTTCTGGCAATTCCAGTTTGTATGCAACTTCGCCTCTACGTTCAAGAATTTTGTAGGGGCCTATGAATCTGGGTGCTAATTTTCCTTTAACACCAAATCTCTTGATTCCTCGAAGCGGGGATACACGAAGATATGCTCTGTCTCCCACTTCATATGTCACTTCTTTGCGCTTGCTGTCAGCATAACTCTTCTGTCGAGATTGAGCTATCTTGAGTCTGTCACGAATCAACCTGACTTTCTCTTCCGAATCTTGAATAAGGTCGGGACCAAAAAGTTGTCGGTCTCCAACACCATCCCACGTCAGTGGTGTTCTGCACCTCCTTCCGTATAAAGCTTCGAAAGGGGCCATCTTTAGACTGGTTTGATAATTGTTGTTGTATGAGAATTCTGCGTAAGGCAAGTTATCATCCCAACTAGATCCATAATCTAGCGCACAAGCTCTCAACATGTCTTCCAGAATCTGGTTGACTCTCTCAGTCTGTCCATCTGTCTGCGGATGAAAAGCTGTACTAAACTCTAGCCTTGTACCCAAAGTTTCATGTAACTGATGCCAAAACTTTGAGGTAAACTGTGTTCCTCTATCTGACACGATACTCCTTGGAACTCCATGCAAACATACGATCCTGGTCATATATATCTTGGCTAGCTTAGCACTGGTATAGGTGGTTTTCACTGGAATGAAATGAGGTACCTTGGTCAAACGATCTACCACTACCCAGATGGAATCATAACCTGAACGGGTCCTGGGTAATCCTGTGATGAAATCCATACCAAGCTTTTCCCATTTCCACTCGGGTATCGGCAAAGGTTGGAGTAACCCTGCTGGTTTCTGATGTTCTGCCTTTACTCGCTGACAAACATCACATATGGCAACATGCTCTGCAATATCTTTCTTCATACCTGTCCACCAATAACTTTCTTTCAAATCCAGATACATCTTGGTATTGCCTGGGTGTATCGAGTAAGGTGAATCGTGGGCTTCCTGAAGTATCAACTTTCTGAGCTCTGGTTCATTGGGCACATAGATTCGGTTCTCAAACCACAAAGTTCCGTGTTCATCCTCACGAAAACCTTTAGCTTTACCATTTTCCATTCTCTGTTTAATCTCAACTATCTCCTTGTCCGATTTCTGGGCTTCACGAATTCTTTCGGTCAAGGTGGACTGAATTTCTAGTGTACCAACATATCCTCTTGGAACTATCTCTAGCTTGAGCTTTCTGAGATCATCGGCTAACTCTTGGGGTAATCCTCCTGCTGTGAGTGTGTTTACATAAGTTTTCCGACTCAAGGCATCGGCTACAACATTAGCCTTACCTGGATGGTAGTGTAATCTCATGTTATAGTCCTTGATTAACTCTAACCATCGTCTCTGTCTGAGGTTCAACTCTTTCTGCGTGAAGATATACTTCAGGCTCTTATGGTCGGTGTAAACATCACAACTATTTCCGATAAGGAAATGTCTCCAAGTCTTGAGTGTGTGCACTACGACTGCTAATTCCAAGTCATGAGTGGCATAATTCAACTCATGAGGTCGTAGCTGTCTGGAAGCATAGGCTACAACTTTTCCATCCTGCATAAGTACTCCTCCAAGTCCTTGACGTGAAGCATCACAATAAACCTGGAAATCCTTCCGAATATCGGGCAAGATCAACACTGGGCTATGACCAAACGTTCCTTTAACTCCTGGAAACTGGCTTCACATTCCACAGTCCAAACATACTTGGATTCTTTCTTCAACAACTCTGTCATGGGCTTGGCAACCTTTGAGAAATTCTCAATGAACCTCCGGTAATAACCGGCAAGTCCGAGGAAACTACGGATCTCCTTAACTGAGGTGGGTGACTTCCACTCGGTGATGGCTTCAACCTTAGCGGGGTCTACGGCTATTCCTTCTCCGGAAATAACATGTCCAAGGAATCCGACTTCCGTCAACCAAAATTCACATTTGCTGAACTTGGCATATAACTGATGCTCTCTCAGCTTCTCCAGAACTAAACGCAAATGTTCCTTATGCTCTTCCTCGTTCTTGGAGAATATCAGAATGTCATCGATGAACACCACGACAAACTTGTCCAAATATTCCATGAACACTTTGTTCATCAAATTCATGAAGTATGCAGGAGCATTGGTCAATCCAAAAGACATGACCGTATACTCATACAAGCCATACCTCGTGGTGAAAGCTGTTTTGGGTATATCCTGTTCATGAATTTTCAACTGGTGATACCCTGATCGAAGATCGATCTTGGAGAATACTTTGGCTCCTATGA